>OX637527.1:10493448-11829877 GCA_951799955.1 Apamea anceps | reverse complement strand
CTAACCTAACCTAACCTAACCTAACCTAACCTAACCTAACCTAACCTAACCTAACCTAACCTAACCTAACCTAACCTAACCTAACCTAACCTAACCTAACCTAACCTAACCTAACCTAACCTAACCTAACCTAACCTAACCTAACCTAACCTAACCTAACCTAACCTAACCTAACCTAACCTAACCTAACCTAACCTAACCTAACCTAACCTAACCTAACCTAACCTAACCTAACCTAACCTAACCTAACCTAACCTAACCTAACCTAACCTAACCTAACCTAACCTAACCTAACCTAACCTAACCTAACCTAACCTAACCTAACCTAACCTAACCTAACCTAACCTAACCTAACCTAACCTAACCTAACCTAACCTAACCTAACCTAACCTAACCTAACCTAACCTAACCTAACCTAACCTAACCTAACCTAACCTAACCTAACCTAACCTAACCTAACCTAACCTAACCTAACCTAACCTAACCTAACCTAACCTAACCTAACCTAACCTAACCTAACCTAACCTAACCTAACCTAACCTAACCTAACCTAACCTAACCTAACCTAACCTAACCTAACCTAACCTAACCTAACCTAACCTAACCTAACCTAACCTAACCTAACCTAACCTAACCTAACCTAACCTAACCTAACCTAACCTAACCTAACCTAACCTAACCTAACCTAACCTAACCTAACCTAACCTAACCTAACCTAACCTAACCTAACCTAACCTAACCTAACCTAACCTAACCTAACCTAACCTAACCTAACCTAACCTAACCTAACCTAACCTAACCTAACCTAACCTAACCTAACCTAACCTAACCTAACCTAACCTAACCTAACCTAACCTAACCTAACCTAACCTAACCTAACCTAACCTAACCTAACCTAACCTAACCTAACCTAACCTAACCTAACCTAACCTAACCTAACCTAACCTAACCTAACTAACCTAACCTAACCTAACCTAACCTAACCTAACCTAACCTAACCTAACCTAACCTAACCTAACCTAACCTAACCTAACCTAACCTAACCTAACCTAACCTAACCTAACCTAACCTAACCTAACCTAACCTAACCTAACCTAACCTAACCTAACCTAACCTAACCTAACCTAACCTAACCTAACCTAACCTAACCTAACCTAACCTAACCTAACCTAACCTAACCTAACCTAACCTAACCTAACCTAACCTAACCTAACCTAACCTAACCTAACCTAACCTAACCTAACCTAACCTAACCTAACCTAACCTAACCTAACCTAACCTAACCTAACCTAACCTAACCTAACCTAACCTAACCTAACCTAACCTAACCTAACCTAACCTAACCTAACCTAACCTAACCTAACCTAACCTAACCTAACCTAACCTAACCTAACCTAACCTAACCTAACCTAACCTAACCTAACCTAACCTAACCTAACCTAACCTAACCTAACCTAACCTAACCTAACCTAACCTAACCTAACCTAACCTAACCTAACCTAACCTAACCTAACCTAACCTAACCTAACCTAACCTAACCTAACCTAACCTAACCTAACCTAACCTAACCTAACCTAACCTAACCTAACCTAACCTAACCTAACCTAACCTAACCTAACCTAACCTAACCTAACCTAACCTAACCTAACCTAACCTAACCTAACCTAACCTAACCTAACCTAACCTAACCTAACCTAACCTAACCTAACCTAACCTAACCTAACCTAACCTAACCTAACCTAACCTAACCTAACCTAACCTAACCTAACCTAACCTAACCTAACCTAACCTAACCTAACCTAACCTAACCTAACCTAACCTAACCTAACCTAACCTAACCTAACCTAACCTAACCTAACCTAACCTAACCTAACCTAACCTAACCTAACCTAACCTAACCTAACCTAACCTAACCTAACCTAACCTAACCTAACCTAACCTAACCTAACCTAACCTAACCTAACCTAACCTAACCTAACCTAACCTAACCTAACCTAACCTAACCTAACCTAACCTAACCTAACCTAACCTAACCTAACCTAACCTAACCTAACCTAACCTAACCTAACCTAACCTAACCTAACCTAACCTAACCTAACCTAACCTAACCTAACCTAACCTAACCTAACCTAACCTAACCTAACCTAACCTAACCTAACCTAACCTAACCTAACCTAACCTAACCTAACCTAACCTAACCTAACCTAACCTAACCTAACCTAACCTAACCTAACCTAACCTAACCTAACCTAACCTAACCTAACCTAACCTAACCTAACCTAACCTAACCTAACCTAACCTAACCTAACCTAACCTAACCTAACCTAACCTAACCTAACCTAACCTAACCTAACCTAACCTAACCTAACCTAACCTAACCTAACCTAACCTAACCTAACCTAACCTAACCTAACCTAACCTAACCTAACCTAACCTAACCTAACCTAACCTAACCTAACCTAACCTAACCTAACCTAACCTAACCTAACCTAACCTAACCTAACCTAACCTAACCTAACCTAACCTAACCTAACCTAACCTAACCTAACCTAACCTAACCTAACCTAACCTAACCTAACCTAACCTAACCTAACCTAACCTAACCTAACCTAACCTAACCTAACCTAACCTAACCTAACCTAACCTAACCTAACCTAACCTAACCTAACCTAACCTAACCTAACCTAACCTAACCTAACCTAACCTAACCTAACCTAACCTAACCTAACCTAACCTAACCTAACCTAACCTAACCTAACCTAACCTAACCTAACCTAACCTAACCTAACCTAACCTAACTAACCTAACCTAACCTAACCTAACCTAACCTAACCTAACCTAACCTAACCTAACCTAACCTAACCTAACCTAACCTAACCTAACCTAACCTAACCTAACCTAACCTAACCTAACCTAACCTAACCTAACCTAACCTAACCTAACCTAACCTAACCTAACCTAACCTAACCTAACCTAACCTAACCTAACCTAACCTAACCTAACCTAACCTAACCTAACCTAACCTAACCTAACCTAACCTAACCTAACCTAACCTAACCTAACCTAACCTAACCTAACCTAACCTAACCTAACCTAACCTAACCTAACCTAACCTAACCTAACCTAACCTAACCTAACCTAACCTAACCTAACCTAACCTAACCTAACCTAACCTAACCTAACCTAACCTAACCTAACCTAACCTAACCTAACCTAACCTAACCTAACCTAACCTAACCTAACCTAACCTAACCTAACCTAACCTAACCTAACCTAACCTAACCTAACCTAACCTAACCTAACCTAACCTAACCTAACCTAACCTAACCTAACCTAACCTAACCTAACCTAACCTAACCTAACCTAACCTAACCTAACCTAACCTAACCTAACCTAACCTAACCTAACCTAACCTAACCTAACCTAACCTAACCTAACCTAACCTAACCTAACCTAACCTAACCTAACCTAACCTAACCTAACCTAACCTAACCTAACCTAACCTAACCTAACCTAACCTAACCTAACCTAACCTAACCTAACCTAACCTAACCTAACCTAACCTAACCTAACCTAACCTAACCTAACCTAACCTAACCTAACCTAACCTAACCTAACCTAACCTAACCTAACCTAACCTAACCTAACCTAACCTAACCTAACCTAACCTAACCTAACCTAACCTAACCTAACCTAACCTAACCTAACCTAACCTAACCTAACCTAACCTAACCTAACCTAACCTAACCTAACCTAACCTAACCTAACCTAACCTAACCTAACCTAACCTAACCTAACCTAACCTAACCTAACCTAACCTAACCTAACCTAACCTAACCTAACCTAACCTAACCTAACCTAACCTAACCTAACCTAACCTAACCTAACCTAACCTAACCTAACCTAACCTAACCTAACCTAACCTAACCTAACCTAACCTAACCTAACCTAACCTAACCTAACCTAACCTAACCTAACCTAACCTAACCTAACCTAACCTAACCTAACCTAACCTAACCTAACCTAACCTAACCTAACCTAACCTAACCTAACCTAACCTAACCTAACCTAACCTAACCTAACCTAACCTAACCTAACCTAACCTAACCTAACCTAACCTAACCTAACCTAACCTAACCTAACCTAACCTAACCTAACCTAACCTAACCTAACCTAACCTAACCTAACCTAACCTAACCTAACCTAACCTAACCTAACCTAACCTAACCTAACCTAACCTAACCTAACCTAACCTAACCTAACCTAACCTAACCTAACCTAACCTAACCTAACCTAACCTAACCTAACCTAACCTAACCTAACCTAACCTAACCTAACCTAACCTAACCTAACCTAACCTAACCTAACCTAACCTAACCTAACCTAACCTAACCTAACCTAACCTAACCTAACCTAACCTAACCTAACCTAACCTAACCTAACCTAACCTAACCTAACCTAACCTAACCTAACCTAACCTAACCTAACCTAACCTAACCTAACCTAACCTAACCTAACCTAACCTAACCTAACCTAACCTAACCTAACCTAACCTAACCTAACCTAACCTAACCTAACCTAACCTAACCTAACCTAACCTAACCTAACCTAACCTAACCTAACCTAACCTAACCTAACCTAACCTAACCTAACCTAACCTAACCTAACCTAACCTAACCTAACCTAACCTAACCTAACCTAACCTAACCTAACCTAACCTAACCTAACCTAACCTAACCTAACCTAACCTAACCTAACCTAACCTAACCTAACCTAACCTAACCTAACCTAACCTAACCTAACCTAACCTAACCTAACCTAACCTAACCTAACCTAACCTAACCTAACCTAACCTAACCTAACCTAACCTAACCTAACCTAACCTAACCTAACCTAACCTAACCTAACCTAACCTAACCTAACCTAACCTAACCTAACCTAACCTAACCTAACCTAACCTAACCTAACCTAACCTAACCTAACCTAACCTAACCTAACCTAACCTAACCTAACCTAACCTAACCTAACCTAACCTAACCTAACCTAACCTAACCTAACCTAACCTAACCTAACCTAACCTAACCTAACCTAACCTAACCTAACCTAACCTAACCTAACCTAACCTAACCTAACCTAACCTAACCTAACCTAACCTAACCTAACCTAACCTAACCTAACCTAACCTAACCTAACCTAACCTAACCTAACCTAACCTAACCTAACCTAACCTAACCTAACCTAACCTAACCTAACCTAACCTAACCTAACCTAACCTAACCTAACCTAACCTAACCTAACCTAACCTAACCTAACCTAACCTAACCTAACCTAACCTAACCTAACCTAACCTAACCTAACCTAACCTAACCTAACCTAACCTAACCTAACCTAACCTAACCTAACCTAACCTAACCTAACCTAACCTAACCTAACCTAACCTAACCTAACCTAACCTAACCTAACCTAACCTAACCTAACCTAACCTAACCTAACCTAACCTAACCTAACCTAACCTAACCTAACCTAACCTAACCTAACCTAACCTAACCTAACCTAACCTAACCTAACCTAACCTAACCTAACCTAAGACGACGTCCCTTCATAGGGGTATAAAGCTACCCCCAACCAACATCCAGGACATCTGACAACTTCCCGAGAGGGTGCACGAGCAGGCGAGCCTGGAGGTACCACGGAACCCAAATTCCACCTTGGGGAAGCCAGTTTATTGACATTACAACATTGAGTGCGGTCGTGGAAAAGTTAGCACAATTTTCCAAACAAGAAAAAACAGGATTTTCAGTGACGACCTAGTGCGAACTTTCTGTGGAGGACAGCCTGGATATCCCTAAACCGCAACCGGTAAAAAGAAAAATTTTTGGACAATTATTTTTAAATTTTAATAGCTATTATTGAACATTAAAATTTTTACTCGACCGCAAAGTAAATTGTTTCCAGTCGTATTTCGTTTAAAGAATCTGGGTGAAACAGTGGTGATATCGACGGGCTACTGGTTGGGAAAGTAGCCTGTAGCCAACGGCTAGTGGCCAAAACAATTTCCAGGGAAATCCGATCAGTGGCTCTGGAGATATAGTCTGTTTCCAGATTGTGACTTTTTCCCCGATTTTGCCTGTTTGCAGGCCGTGTGGAAACAGGCTATATCTAGGGGACGGGAAGTCGTAGAGGGAAAATTGCAGCTGGACATAAAGTTTTCCATAGCTGGGACTCCTACGCACTTTGTCCCATTCCCCTACGACGTCCCTGGAAAAAGCTCGGGGTAAATCGTCATCGGAAGTGTAGTCTTCCCTACATTTGCTTGTTCTCCCCACTGTTTTACCCATAAAACTGGTTGTTCGCATTTTTATTTAATAAGAATTTCGACCTTATTGCTGGGGCAATAAGGGTCAAAGTTGCTTGGGGAAGTTTGGCGGTGTCGAATGGCGTGACCTGCTGGCGATAATACGTCATCGAGGCCCAGCCAAGTCCGATCCCCCCTCCCCCCCGGTGCCGCCCGTGAGCACTTTCCGCAGCTAGCCACAGTCTCATACATTTACTTACATTTATTTATTTTCCCGTACATTTAATTACATCCCAATTTATTTAGTTCCATTAATATCATTACACAAGTACCACTCCATTACATTTGTACCATTACATTTAGTTTACTTACACAACCCAGACCGGATCCCCTAAAATTCCCTAAAACCCCCATATCTCGAAAACGGCTGGGAATTTCGCAATTTTGACAAAATTTTCCCCCCCCCTATAACCCCCCTCTCAATCCGTACTCAGATTGGGATAAGACCCCCCCCCCCCCCCCCTTTTTTGACCCCCTCCGCTATTGATCCCAATCACACAATATCTTCTATATACTACCTACAATCACCCTTTTATCTATTTATATATACATATATACACTCCAACTGTCCCCCCCCCCTCCCCCATATAACGCTTCAGGTTGCCTCACCCCCCCGGGACCTAACTTTGTAACCAGAGGTCACAGACCTATCGAGTTTGGGGTCTCCGGAAGCGGGAGAAAAAGACCTTTCGTTTGGCCGCGACAGAATCGCGGAAAAACGCTCCCCCTTCGAGGTAACTTATAATATATATATATTTATTCTTCCGAGCTGTGGTGAATGCTGCGCGAGGGGCACAGGCTGTCCCCTGTTGGTTGCACAACACAGTAGTCTTAATTTAATTTTAAAATTCTTAATCTTAATTCTAATCTTGTATTTTATATCTATATTTTACATTTTTCCTTTTATTATTATAGTATAGACACCCCCATATACAGGGGCAGAATTGACAACCTTTTGGTAAGACGTAGTATTAACTTATTAATACTATTCCTGTTATTTAAATTACTGACAACTTTCCCCGTCGCTGTGCCCTATACACACAGCCACACAACACATTAGGTACACTGAACAGACGGGACCCAAGGAGTCAAGATGGTTTTCGGTATTCGCACCCCAGTGCAGGGTAAGGGACCGGTGGCCGGTGCCAGCGGATCGCGGGGGTCTCCGTCGCCTGCCCACTCGGGTAGCGGGGGTCCCTCTGGGGCGCGTGAACCGCCGAAGGGGTTATCCCTGACATTCGGCGGGAAGGGCGCTGCTCGGGGGGCCCTCGCGGAGACGGCCGAGACGCCGCTGTCGTCGTCGGCGGGGACTTCTGGTGCAGTCGCACGCACCACTACTCCCAGCCCTGCGGGCCCGCCTGGACAGACGCTGGACGCTGCCAGGACCTTTATCCGCAGACCGGAACGAAAGAGGAGATCCATAGACCTCATGGAGGCTTATAACCGGCAGACACAGAACAGCTATGCCGAGCTATCGAACGACAGACTTCTCCAGGAGGTCATGAAGACCTTCGAGGATATCCCATCGAGGGTCAAGGAGTACCCTCAGATGAGAAGGGATATCAAAGGCTTCCTGGAGAGTCAGTCGGACAAGAGCCTAAGGATCCTCTTCGAACTGAGTAGGCGGGTAAAGGTCCTGGAGACAGCGCCCAAAATAGCTCCGCCCTCCGAGACTGCCACGCCCAAACCATCCGAGTCATCCGAGGACCTTTTAGAAAGGCTCGAGAAGATGGAGGCCGACATGAACACGCGGTTCAATGAGCTCGAGACAGTCATTGAGGTAAACACGAGGCACGTGGTCGAGCGCTACGAGGATACTGGTGCCGAGTTTGCCGACAAGATTATTGAGAGGGTCTGCGAGGTCCAAGCGGACGTCGGCAACACGAGAGAAGGAGTGAGGGTCTGTGCCCGCGCCGCGGCAGACATCAGTGACCAGATCCACGGCGTTCTCGTGGACGTCGGCACCAGAACAGACCGTATTAAAGAGGTGGTCAGGGAGGTGGCAAGCGCGCAGAGGACCGACTCACTGACCTACGCCGATGTCACGGCGGCCAGGCCCGGGCGTCGGCCGGCGCTTCACTCGATGGCGGTCACCTCCGAAAACAGCCAGCAGACTGCTGAAGACGTGCTTGCTGGAGTGAAGGAGGCGGTCGATGCCAGGGGATCTGGCCTAAAAATTAGTAAGGTCAGGAAGGCCAAAAACCAGACGGTCATACTGGGGTGTGACACTGAGGCTGACTTCAAAAGGGTAAAGGAAAGAATTGAAAGCCGGGGTAAAGGGTTGGTTGTAGCGCCTATGAAAAATAAAAACCCACTCGTCGTCCTCAAGGACGTCTTTTTGGACGGTGACGATGACGAGATGATAAAGGCGCTACACTCCCAGAACGAGAACATGTTTAGGGACTTAGAGCCGGAAGAAAAAGAAATGGCAATTAAATTTAAAAAAAGGACTAGGAACCCTAAGACAGCGCACGTGGTCGTCCAGGTCAGGCCCAGGGTTTGGCAGAGGATGACGGAGGCTGGAGCCCTTTACCTAGACCTGCAAAGGGTCAGGGTGGAGGACCAGTCTCCGCTCATCCAATGCACAAAGTGCCTGGCCTTCGGGCACGGTCGAAAATTCTGTACCGAGGGTGCGGACAGGTGCAGTCACTGCGGAGGCCCGCATCTGCGCGAGAAGTGCCTCGAGCACATCGCCGCTAGCGAACCGCAGTGCTGCAACTGCTCGCGCTCTGGGATCGGGAAGATCGACCACAACGCCTTCAGCGTGGAGTGCCCGGTCCGCAAAAAATGGGACTACCTGGCCAGGACGACAACGGCATACACCTGAACGGCTCTTTGGGTTATACGCAACACACATAACACACACACAGATATATAAAATATATCGTTAGTATATAAAAATATATCAAAGACACACGCAAACACTAAACACGTACACTGCACAAACCCAAAATAATGACGGAAACTAAAACTGGAACAAGAATCAGACAATAAATATGTATAATATATGTATATATATATATTATTGCCACGAATGACCTGTCTGTAAAATATGGCAGAACACATGCACATACACACAACATGCACCCAAAACCGGAACAGGAACAGGAAAACGATACCTGCATTTTGCCAGAAAAGTTAATTAGTAAATCATCTATAAACTTAACTCCGGACAATAACAAACAGACCAATAACGTTAGACAATAGTCTAAAGGTTTAGTAACTATAATATCTGAATAAGAAACTACATGTAATAATGCTAGATAATAGGCTAAATGTTCAGTTAGTATAACAAAATAGAATAAGAAACTATATTATGTAATAATGTTAGAAAATAGGTCAAATGTTTAGTATTATAATAAAATAGAATAAGAAAATATATGCATAAGTATAATAAATAAGAAAGTCGAACAACCAGATTATTATAAGTTTGCTGTTAAATATATCATGTCTATTGTTAAGTATACATTAAAATTAGTACTCTAAACATGTTTGCCGTTAAATACATCATGTCTATTGTTAAGTACGCATTAAAACTAGCTTTAGAAACATAGTAAATAGTTATATAAGTTCAATATGTAAATATGCACATGTCAATAAAAAAAAGGAAACTGCGTATTATTACCCTTAAATAAAGAAAATTAAAAGTTAGATAGAATAGCGGGAGTCCCCACCCGGCAAAGAATGGAAGGAAGTGCGAAAGAAAGAAACAGTATGAAGCTTGAAAGTGCGAGAGGAATAAATGCGAGAACTGGAATGAATGAGCAAATTAGAATACTAAGATCCCGTTGTTCCCATGAACGGGGAAAAATAAAAAAAAAAAAAAAAAAAAAAAAAAAAAAAAAAAAAAAAAAAAACCTAACCTAACCTAACCTAACCTAACCTAACCTAACCTAACCTAACCTAACCTAACCTAACCTAACCTAACCTAACCATAACTTTGCTTCCCGGTGACGCAATTTCAAGCTGTTTTCAGCAAATTAATTCTATCTAAAGCTCCCTGAAACGTTCCCACTAGGGATAATTGACAATTTTCGCGAAAAACACTTTTTCGTTTTTTTGACTTGTAAAAATTTCACTGAAACTCCTTTAAAAAACACTATTTTTAAATTTTCTTCAAAATTTTCATCTAAATTCCCGTTCCTGTAATTTTAATTGATACTTACCTGCCTTACCTGTACTCCCGTGCGCGTTCCGCGTGCCAGAGTCCCGTTTTGGTAGTGTTATTCCAGGTTTTTACACACATTTTGGTCGTAAATTCAGTTTTTCCAGGAAAATTCCCGATTTTTCTTCGGGACAACATCCAGAAACGCCATAGTTAGCTAGCCCGCGCGGAGACGCGTCTTTTGACACCTCGCCCGTGCGCCTAGCCCACATATAACATAAAAAATTCCAGAATTTTTTGCATTTCATACATAATACAAATTGACGAAATCCACCTTAGGGAGTCTTGATTTTGATCAAACCTATATAACTTTGCTTCCCGGTGACGCAATTACAAGCTGTTTTCAGCATATTAATTCTTCCCTAAGCTCCCTGAAACGTTCCCACTAGGGATAATTGACAATTTTCGCGAAAAATACTTTTCGTCATTGACTTGTGAAAAATTTCAGTAAAACTCCTTTAAAGAACACTATTTTTAAAATTTTTCTTCAAAATTTTCATCTAAATTCCCGTTCCTGTAATTTTAATTGATACTTACCTGCCTTACCTGTACTCCCGTGCGCGTTCCGCGTGCCGGAGTCCCGTTTTGGTAGTGTTATTCCAGGTTTTTACACACATTTTGGTCGTAAATTCAGTTTTTCCAGGAAAATTCCCGATTTTTCTTCGGGACAACATCCAGAAACGCCATAGTTAGCTAGCCCGCGCGGAGACGCGTCTTTTGACACCTCGCCCGTGCGCCTAGCCCACATATAACATAAAAAATTCCAGAATTTTTTGCATTTCATACATAATACAAATTGACGAAATCCACCTTAGGGAGTCTTGATTTTGATCAAACCTATATAACTTTGCTTCCCGGTGACGCAATTACAAGCTGTTTTCAGCATATTAATTCTTCCCTAAGCTCCCTGAAACGTTCCCACTAGGGATAATTGACAATTTTCGCGAAAAATACTTTTCGTCATTGACTTGTGAAAAATTTCAGTAAAACTCCTTTAAAGAACACTATTTTTAAAATTTTTCTTCAAAATTTTCATCTAAATTCCCGTTCCTGTAATTTTAATTGATACTTACCTGCCTTACCTGTACTCCCGTGCGCGTTCCGCGTGCCAGAGTCCCGTTTTGGTAGTGTTATTCCAGGTTTTTACACACATTTTGGTCGTAAATTCAGTTTTTCCAGGAAAATTCCCGATTTTTCTTCGGGACAACATCCAGAAACGCCATAGTTAGCTAGCCCGCGCGGAGACGCGTCTTTTGACACCTCGCCCGTGCGCCTAGCCCACATATAACATAAAAAATTCCAGAATTTTTTGCATTTCATACATAATACAAATTGACGAAATCCACCTTAGGGAGTCTTGATTTTGATCAAACCTATATAACTTTGCTTCCCGGTGACGCAATTACAAGCTGTTTTCAGCATATTAATTCTTCCCTAAGCTCCCTGAAACGTTCCCACTAGGGATAATTGACAATTTTCGCGAAAAATACTTTTCGTCATTGACTTGTGAAAAATTTCAGTAAAACTCCTTTAAAGAACACTATTTTTAAAATTTTTCTTCAAAATTTTCATCTAAATTCCCGTTCCTGTAATTTTAATTGATACTTACCTGCCTTACCTGTACTCCCGTGCGCGTTCCGCGTGCCGGAGTCCCGTTTTGGTAGTGTTATTCCAGGTTTTTACACACATTTTGGTCGTAAATTCAGTTTTTCCAGGAAAATTCCCGATTTTTCTTCGGGACAACATCCAGAAACGCCATAGTTAGCTAGCCCGCGCGGAGACGCGTCTTTTGACACCTCGCCCGTGCGCCTAGCCCACATATAACATAAAAAATTCCAGAATTTTTTGCATTTCATACATAATACAAATTGACGAAATCCACCTTAGGGAGTCTTGATTTTGATCAAACCTATATAACTTTGCTTCCCGGTGACGCAATTACAAGCTGTTTTCAGCATATTAATTCTTCCCTAAGCTCCCTGAAACGTTCCCACTAGGGATAATTGACAATTTTCGCGAAAAATACTTTTCGTCATTGACTTGTGAAAAATTTCAGTAAAACTCCTTTAAAGAACACTATTTTTAAAATTTTTCTTCAAAATTTTCATCTAAATTCCCGTTCCTGTAATTTTAATTGATACTTACCTGCCTTACCTGTACTCCCGTGCGCGTTCCGCGTGCCAGAGTCCCGTTTTGGTAGTGTTATTCCAGGTTTTTACACACATTTTGGTCGTAAATTCAGTTTTTCCAGGAAAATTCCCGATTTTTCTTCGGGACAACATCCAGAAACGCCATAGTTAGCTAGCCCGCGCGGAGACGCGTCTTTTGACACCTCGCCCGTGCGCCTAGCCCACATATAACATAAAAAATTCCAGAATTTTTTGCATTTCATACATAATACAAATTGACGAAATCCACCTTAGGGAGTCTTGATTTTGATCAAACCTATATAACTTTGCTTCCCGGTGACGCAATTACAAGCTGTTTTCAGCATATTAATTCTTCCCTAAGCTCCCTGAAACGTTCCCACTAGGGATAATTGACAATTTTCGCGAAAAATACTTTTCGTCATTGACTTGTGAAAAATTTCAGTAAAACTCCTTTAAAGAACACTATTTTTAAAATTTTTCTTCAAAATTTTCATCTAAATTCCCGTTCCTGTAATTTTAATTGATACTTACCTGCCTTACCTGTACTCCCGTGCGCGTTCCGCGTGCCGGAGTCCCGTTTTGGTAGTGTTATTCCAGGTTTTTACACACATTTTGGTCGTAAATTCAGTTTTTCCAGGAAAATTCCCGATTTTTCTTCGGGACAACATCCAGAAACGCCATAGTTAGCTAGCCCGCGCGGAGACGCGTCTTTTGACACCTCGCCCGTGCGCCTAGCCCACATATAACATAAAAAATTCCAGAATTTTTTGCATTTCATACATAATACAAATTGACGAAATCCACCTTAGGGAGTCTTGATTTTGATCAAACCTATATAACTTTGCTTCCCGGTGACGCAATTACAAGCTGTTTTCAGCATATTAATTCTTCCCTAAGCTCCCTGAAACGTTCCCACTAGGGATAATTGACAATTTTCGCGAAAAATACTTTTCGTCATTGACTTGTGAAAAATTTCAGTAAAACTCCTTTAAAGAACACTATTTTTAAAATTTTTCTTCAAAATTTTCATCTAAATTCCCGTTCCTGTAATTTTAATTGATACTTACCTGCCTTACCTGTACTCCCGTGCGCGTTCCGCGTGCCAGAGTCCCGTTTTGGTAGTGTTATTCCAGGTTTTTACACACATTTTGGTCGTAAATTCAGTTTTTCCAGGAAAATTCCCGATTTTTCTTCGGGACAACATCCAGAAACGCCATAGTTAGCTAGCCCGCGCGGAGACGCGTCTTTTGACACCTCGCCCGTGCGCCTAGCCCACATATAACATAAAAAATTCCAGAATTTTTTGCATTTCATACATAATACAAATTGACGAAATCCACCTTAGGGAGTCTTGATTTTGATCAAACCTATATAACTTTGCTTCCCGGTGACGCAATTACAAGCTGTTTTCAGCATATTAATTCTTCCCTAAGCTCCCTGAAACGTTCCCACTAGGGATAATTGACAATTTTCGCGAAAAATACTTTTCGTCATTGACTTGTGAAAAATTTCAGTAAAACTCCTTTAAAGAACACTATTTTTAAAATTTTTCTTCAAAATTTTCATCTAAATTCCCGTTCCTGTAATTTTAATTGATACTTACCTGCCTTACCTGTGCTCCCGTGCGCGTTCCGCGTGCCAGAGTCCCGTTTTGGTACTGTTAGTCCAGGTTTTTACATACATTTTGGTCGTAAATTCAGTTTTTCCAGGAAAATTCCCGATTTTTCTTCGGGACAACATCCAGGAACGCCATAGTTAGCTAGCCCGCGCGGAGACGCGTCTTTTGACACCTCACACGTGCGCCTAGCTCACATAAAATTTTGCCCACCCACCCGCCCTCTGGTTTATAGGAAGGTAGACGTGGGGTTTTCGGCAAAAAATTAAATTCTTAATTTAGCTCTTCCAGCAACGTACATACCAAAATCTCTTAGTAAATTACAAAAATAATAGCTTTTTCTAATAGTTAGCGCCCTCGAAGGAGTTTTAGTGTAAGTTTTTCAGGATAATTTTAAAAATTTTAATTTGATTGACCGACTCCTGTGTACAGGGGTCGTCTTATTTACAAGTTTTACTTGTTGCTGATCCCCCATTTACAGGGATACAGCAATATTCAATATTCTCATTTATCGTAATTTATTATTTTAATCTATATCAAATTATTTTTAATTGTATTTTAATTCTCTATTTCGATTGTCTGTGTTCCCCCCTTTACAGGGACACAGCAATATTCAATATTCTCATTTATCGTAATTTATTATTTTAATCTATATCAATTTATTTTTAATTGTATTTTGATTCTCTATTTCGATTGTCTGTGTTCCCCCCTTTACAGGGACACAGCAACATCGCCAGTGCCCTCTGACAGGATCTTATGAACCTGACTTTCACTTTGGCCACCGCCATGTTCCGCACACCGGCCAAGAAAAACACATGCTCGCCAGGCTCCAGCGGCTCACCACGCTCGACAGAGGAGGTTGGCCACTCGCTTCCCAATGTGAGGCGAAGCATTGGGGAGTGGGAGGCCGGGAAAGTCGAGCCCCAGGCCAAGTCCCAGGCCATACAAAAGCGTGACACCACACCGGTTGCGCCAAACAAACCGGAGGCCGAGGGAACCAGACCGGAGTCGAGGTACCCCAGTCTCACAGCGGAGGCGAGAGCTTGCCTAAATAAAGCTAAGCTTCATTTGGGCAACTCTCGAAACCTCAAAACGGAGATAAAGACTGGGGTCCTCGACGCCATCAACCGGCTATATGAGCTGGTGAAGGAGTCGGAGCGGAACAGGACTCCCAACGTGCCAGCACCTGCGGTCGCGCCTGCAGTCGAACCGGCAGTCGTGCCTAAGTCAGTCGCACCGACACCCGCGTCACTGAACCCGTCCACGGAAGCACCGACAGAGCTCGTGAAGCAGCTGATGGTGAACCTCCAACAGCACAACCAGGCGTTGGAGGAGTGCAAACAGCACACACGGGCTCTGTCGGAGCAACTCCAGCTGGCCCCTCGCTATGCCGCAGGCCAAGGCCCATCATTCGCGGAGGTCGCCGCCGGCCCGAAGCAGAACATCCGGGAACCTCTTCACTCGGTTATTGTATCATCTGTGAATGATCAGGACACCGGTGAAGAGGTTCTCGAGAAGCTCAGGACGGCGGTCGACGCCAGGAATGAGGGCACTAGGGTGGAACGGCTGCGCAAAGCGAGGGACCAGAAGGTGGTGGTCGGATTCAAGACCAGGGAGGAGATGGTGAGGGTCACCGAGAGGATTCGGAGGACAGGCAACCTTGTGGTAGAAGAGGCCAAGAACAAGGACCCTCTTGTCATTGTCAGGGACGTCCTCTCCTGCCACACGGATGCCGAGATCCTCCAGTCCCTGCAGCGGCAGAACACCCACCTGGTCGGGGACATTCCTGCGGATGATGTGAGGTTGGGGGTGAAATACCGTAGAAGGACGAGGAACCCCCACATGTGCCACGTCGTCCTGCAGGTGTCCCCCACTGTGTGGCAGAGGCTGACGACGGCGGGTCGCGTGCACATCGACCTGCAGCGAGTGCGAGTGCTGGATCAGTCGCCACTGGTTCAGTGCACTCGCTGTCTGTGTTTTGGCCACAGCCGAAAATTGTGCACGCAGCCCGCCGACCTCTGCATCCACTGCGGCGACACCCACCTGCGGGCAGACTGCCCGTCACGCGCGGCAGCGGAGGCGCCGCGGTGCCACAACTGCCTGTCAGCGCGGATGGACAGGGTCGACCACAACGCCTTCGACAGTGCGTGCCCCGTGCGCTGCAAGTGGGACGCATTGGCGCGCCTGTCGGTGGCTTATTGCTGAGGTGGAGTCGGGGCTCTCTGGAAATGGGAACCACAGCGGTATCGTTTCTGGAGATTTTAAGCAGAAATCAGAACCGACAAACATTAGTAAAGCCATAAGACCTGAAAAAAATACCAAAATAGCAAATTGGGACCGGTTTCATGAGAAACTGGCCCAATTAAAACCCGAATTAAATACAAAACTACGTCAAAAAATAACCTACCATATTGTTTTAGTAATTAGATTGTACAGCAACATAAATTTTAGTAAAAATAATAGAACAAAAAATATTAATAAACATAATTTACCGTTGTGGTCCGACGAGCTCGTTGAGGTCAAAATGATGATTCGAGTAGCAGCTGCGAGTTCGCCAAAAATATCTGTAAATAAACACATTAGGATATTAAATGGAAAATCAATTTTAATAATTTATATGATGAGAAGTAGGAGTAAGTTTTTGGTTTAAGAAGAGTTATGTGTATATAATATATTGTACATATATTAGATTAGCATAAGAGAATAGATTAAACTTTAAATATAATTGAAACTACACCAATACTATTATTATTATTATTTATTATTTTAATCACTGATCTAGTCAAAAATGGAACAAAAAATAGTTAAGAAATATAGAAAAATAAGTTAATTAGATATACGGATATACAAAATGTTAGATGGTAAAACCACTTTTATACTAGTAAAACTAGGCACAGCAGATAATGTGAGGCGAAGACTGCTTCCAGGAACCCCTACTTCCTATTACGGGACTGGCCAAATACGTAATTAAAAGAAGGATCGGAATCACAACCAAATGGAATAAAAAGGGCTCTGATTATGTCAGAGGGACACTGAGCAAGGGCAGGAGTGGGTTTTAGCCGGTAAGAGTCCGGCACTGCCCAGACTGGCTCATTAGTGAGGCAGTCTGGGCGTCCATGAGGATTTCCCACTCCTGCCAAAAACAAAAAAAAAAAAAAAAAAAAAAAAAACCTAACCTAACCTAACCTAACCTAACCTAACCTAACCTAACCTAACCTAACCTAACCTAACCTAACCTAACCTAACCTAACCTAACCTAACCTAACCTAACCTAACCTAACCTAACCTAACCTAACCTAACCTAACCTAACCTAACCTAACCTAACCTAACCTAACCTAACCTAACCTAACCTAACCTAACCTAACCTAACCTAACCTAACCTAACCTAACCTAACCTAACCTAACCTAACCTAACCTAACCTAACCTAACCTAACCTAACCTAACCTAACCTAACCTAACCTAACCTAACCTAACCTAACCTAACCTAACCTAACCTAACCTAACCTAACCTAACCTAACCTAACCTAACCTAACCTAACCTAACCTAACCTAACCTAACCTAACCTAACCTAACCTAACCTAACCTAACCTAACCTAACCTAACCTAACCTAACCTAACCTAACCTAACCTAACCTAACCTAACCTAACCTAACCTAACCTAACCTAACCTAACCTAACCTAACCTAACCTAACCTAACCTAACCTAACCTAACCTAACCTAACCTAACCTAACCTAACCTAACCTAACCTAACCTAACCTAACCTAACCTAACCTAACCTAACCTAACCTAACCTAACCTAACCTAACCTAACCTAACCTAACCTAACCTAACCTAACCTAACCTAACCTAACCTAACCTAACCTAACCTAACCTAACCTAACCTAACCTAACCTAACCTAACCTAACCTAACCTAACCTAACCTAACCTAACCTAACCTAACCTAACCTAACCTAACCTAACCTAACCTAACCTAACCTAACCTAACCTAACCTAACCTAACCTAACCTAACCTAACCTAACCTAACCTAACCTAACCTAACCTAACCTAACCTAACCTAACCTAACCTAACCTAACCTAACCTAACCTAACCTAACCTAACCTAACCTAACCTAACCTAACCTAACCTAACCTAACCTAACCTAACCTAACCTAACCTAACCTAACCTAACCTAACCTAACCTAACCTAACCTAACCTAACCTAACCTAACCTAACCTAACCTAACCTAACCTAACCTAACCTAACCTAACCTAACCTAACCTAACCTAACCTAACCTAACCTAACCTAACCTAACCTAACCTAACCTAACCTAACCTAACCTAACCTAACCTAACCTAACCTAACCTAACCTAACCTAACCTAACCTAACCTAACCTAACCTAACCTAACCTAACCTAACCTAACCTAACCTAACCTAACCTAACCTAACCTAACCTAACCTAACCTAACCTAACCTAACCTAACCTAACCTAACCTAACCTAACCTAACCTAACCTAACCTAACCTAACCTAACCTAACCTAACCTAACCTAACCTAACCTAACCTAACCTAACCTAACCTAACCCATATAACTTTGCTTCCCGGTGACGCAATTTCAAGCTGTTTTCAGCAAATTAATTCTATCTAAAGCTCCCTGAAACGTTCCCACTAGGGATAATTGACAATTTTCGCGAAAAACACTTTTTCGTTTTTTGACTTGTAAAAATTTCACTAAAACTCCTTTAAAAAAACACTATTTTTAAATTTTCTTCAAAATTTTCATCTAAATTCCCGTTCCTGTAATTTTAATTGATACTTACCTGCCTTACCTGTACTCCCGTGCGCGTTCCGCGTGCCAGAGTCCCGTTTTGGTAGTGTTATTCCAGGTTTTCACATACATTTTGGTCGTAAATTCAGTTTTTCCAGGAAAATTCCCGATTTTTCTTCGGGATAACATCCAGGAACGCCATAGTTAGCTAGCCCGCGCGGAGACGCGTCTTTTGACACCTCGCCCGTGCGCCTAGCCCACATATAACACTAAAAATTCTAGAAATTTTTGCATTTCATACATAATACAAATTGACGAAATCCACCTTAGGGAGTCCTGTTTTTGATCAAACCTATATAACTTTGCTTCCCGGTGACGCAATTTCAAGCTGTTTTCAGCAAATTAATTCTATCTAAAGCTCCCTGAAACGTTCCCACTAGGGATAATTGACAATTTTCGCGAAAAACACTTTTTCGTTTTTTGACTTGTAAAAATTTCACTAAAACTCCTTTAAAAAAACACTATTTTTAAATTTTCTTCAAAATTTTCATCTAAATTCCCGTTCCTGTAATTTTAATTGATACTTACCTGCCTTACCTGTACTCCCGTGCGCGTTCCGCGTGCCAGAGTCCCGTTTTGGTAGTGTTATTCCAGGTTTTCACATACATTTTGGTCGTAAATTCAGTTTTTCCAGGAAAATTCCCGATTTTTCTTCGGGATAACATCCAGGAACGCCATAGTTAGCTAGCCCGCGCGGAGACGCGTCTTTTGACACCTCGCCCGTGCGCCTAGCCCACATATAACACTAAAAATTCTAGAAATTTTTGCATTTCATACATAATACAAATTGACGAAATCCACCTTAGGGAGTCCTGTTTTTGATCAAACCTATATAACTTTGCTTCCCGGTGACGCAATTTCAAGCTGTTTTCAGCAAATTAATTCTATCTAAAGCTCCCTGAAACGTTCCCACTAGGGATAATTGACAATTTTCGCGAAAAACACTTTTTCGTTTTTTGACTTGTAAAAATTTCACTAAAACTCCTTTAAAAAAACACTATTTTTAAATTTTCTTCAAAATTTTCATCTAAATTCCCGTTCCTGTAATTTTAATTGATACTTACCTGCCTTACCTGTACTCCCGTGCGCGTTCCGCGTGCCAGAGTCCCGTTTTGGTAGTGTTATTCCAGGTTTTCACATACATTTTGGTCGTAAATTCAGTTTTTCCAGGAAAATTCCCGATTTTTCTTCGGGATAACATCCAGGAACGCCATAGTTAGCTAGCCCGCGCGGAGACGCGTCTTTTGACACCTCGCCCGTGCGCCTAGCCCACATATAACACTAAAAATTCTAGAAATTTTTGCATTTCATACATAATACAAATTGACGAAATCCACCTTAGGGAGTCCTGTTTTTGATCAAACCTATATAACTTTGCTTCCCGGTGACGCAATTTCAAGCTGTTTTCAGCAAATTAATTCTATCTAAAGCTCCCTGAAACGTTCCCACTAGGGATAATTGACAATTTTCGCGAAAAACACTTTTTCGTTTTTTGACTTGTAAAAATTTCACTAAAACTCCTTTAAAAAAACACTATTTTTAAATTTTCTTCAAAATTTTCATCTAAATTCCCGTTCCTGTAATTTTAATTGATACTTACCTGCCTTACCTGTACTCCCGTGCGCGTTCCGCGTGCCAGAGTCCCGTTTTGGTAGTGTTATTCCAGGTTTTCACATACATTTTGGTCGTAAATTCAGTTTTTCCAGGAAAATTCCCGATTTTTCTTCGGGATAACATCCAGGAACGCCATAGTTAGCTAGCCCGCGCGGAGACGCGTCTTTTGACACCTCGCCCGTGCGCCTAGCCCACATATAACACTAAAAATTCTAGAAATTTTTGCATTTCATACATAATACAAATTGACGAAATCCACCTTAGGGAGTCCTGTTTTTGATCAAACCTATATAACTTTGCTTCCCGGTGACGCAATTTCAAGCTGTTTTCAGCAAATTAATTCTATCTAAAGCTCCCTGAAACGTTCCCACTAGGGATAATTGACAATTTTCGCGAAAAACACTTTTTCGTTTTTTGACTTGTAAAAATTTCACTAAAACTCCTTTAAAAAAACACTATTTTTAAATTTTCTTCAAAATTTTCATCTAAATTCCCGTTCCTGTAATTTTAATTGATACTTACCTGCCTTACCTGTACTCCCGTGCGCGTTCCGCGTGCCAGAGTCCCGTTTTGGTAGTGTTATTCCAGGTTTTCACATACATTTTGGTCGTAAATTCAGTTTTTCCAGGAAAATTCCCGATTTTTCTTCGGGATAACATCCAGGAACGCCATAGTTAGCTAGCCCGCGCGGAGACGCGTCTTTTGACACCTCGCACGTGCGCCTAGCCCGCAAAAAAAAAAAAAAAATTGCCCACCCACCCGCCCTCTGTTCTATAGGAAGGTAGACGTGGGGTTTCGGCAAAAACATATTTTTCTAAATTTAGCTCTTCTAGCGACGTATACACACAAACCAGTTTATAAATTGTAATTATACTTCTTTTTCGTAATAGTTAAGGAATTTTAGTGAAATTTTTAGTATAACTTTAATAATTTTAACTTATTTGACCGACTCCTGCTTACAGGGGTCGTCTTATTTATACATACAGCAATATTTAATATTTTAACTTATTGAAATTTATTATTTAATTTGTTCTAATTTATTTTAATCGTAAATTAATTTAATTCTGTATTTTATTGTATTATCTGTGTTCCCCTCTTTACAGGGACACAGCAACATCTAATATTATATTTTATTGAAATTTATTAATTCAATTTATTTAGATTCATTGTATTGTGATTTAAATCTGTATTTCATTTTCTGTGTTCCCCCCTTTACAGGGACACAGCAAAATCGCCAGTGCCCTCTGACCAACCTATGAACCTTACTTTTACTAAGGCCACTGCAATGTTCCGCACTCCGGCCAAGAAAGCCGCATGCTCGCCAGGCTCCAGTGGCTCACCGCGTTTAACAGAGGAGGTCAGACCCTCGCTTCCCAGTGTGAGGCGAAGCATTGGGGAGTGGGAGGCCGGGAAAGTTGAGCCCCAGGCCAAGTCCCTGGCCATACAAAGGCGCGACGCCTCACCACTCGTGCCAAACAAACCGGAGGCCGAGGGAACTAGACCGGAGTCGAGGTACCCCAGTCTCACAGCGGAGGCGAGAGCTTGCCTGAATAAAGCTAAGCTTCATTTGGGCAACTCTCGGAACCTCAAAACCGAAATAAAGACTGGGGTCCTCGACGCGATAAACCGGCTCTACGAACTGGTGAAGGAGTCAGAGCGGAGCAAGACTCCTACCGTGCCAGCACCTGTGGTCGCCCCTGCAGTCGCGCCTGCAGTGGTGCGGGCAGTCACACCGGAACCCGCGCCTCTTAACCTGTCTACGGAACCACCGACAGAGCTCATGAAGCAGCTGATGGCGAACCTCCAACAGCACAACCAGGCGTTGGAGGAATGCAAACAGCACACGCGGGCTCTGTCGGAGCAACTCCAGCTGGCCCCTCGCTATGCCGCAGGCCAAGGCCCATCATTCGCGGAGGTCGCCGCCGGCCCGAAGCAGAACATCCGGGAACCTCTTCACTCGGTTATTGTATCATCTGTGAATGATCAGGACACCGGTGAAGAGGTTCTCGAGAAGCTCAGGACGGCGGTCGACGCCAGGAATGAGGGCACTAGGGTGGAACGGCTGCGCAAAGCGAGGGACCAGAAGGTGGTGGTCGGGTTCAAGACCAGGGAGGAGATGGTGAGGGTCACCGAGAGGATTCGGAGGACAGGCAACCTTGTGGTAGAAGAGGCCAAGAACAAGGACCCTCTTGTCATTGTCAGGGACGTCCTCTCCTGCCACACGGATGCCGAGATCCTCCAGTCCCTGCAGCGGCAGAACACCCACCTGGTCGGGGACATTCCTGCGGATGATGTGAGGTTGGGGGTGAAGTACCGTAGAAGGACGAGGAACCCCCACATGTGCCACGTCGTCCTGCAGGTGTCCCCCACTGTGTGGCAGAGGCTGACGACGGCGGGTCGCGTGCACATCGACCTGCAGCGAGTGCGAGTGCTGGATCAGTCGCCACTGGTTCAGTGCACTCGCTGTCTGTGTTTTGGCCACAGCCGAAAATTGTGCACGCAGCCCGCCGACCTCTGCATCCACTGCGGCGACACCCACCTGCGGGCAGACTGCCCGTCACGCGCGGCAGCGGAGGCGCCGCGGTGCCACAACTGCCTGTCAGCGCGGATGGACAGGGTCGACCACAACGCCTTCGACAGTGCGTGCCCCGTGCGCTGCAAGTGGGACGCATTGGCGCGCCTGTCGGTGGCTTATTGCTGAGGTGGAGTCGGGGCTCTCTGGAAATGGGGACCGCAGCGGTGGTAGTTTTAAATCTCTTAAAAAAGAAGAAGCAAATTGGAGCCAACTTCGTGAGAATTTGGCCCAATTAAACGCGGACTTTGAACATAAACTAAATCTACCGTTGTGGTCCAGCAAGTTCATTGCAGATAAGATCTTATTTAGGGAAGTAATAGTGAGTTTAAGTAGCATAGGTAGTAAATTTAAGCAAATTGTAGTAAGAAAGTTTAAGAAAAGAAAATATAATAAAGTAAAAGAAAATATGACTAAATAATATGTTGTATACATATTAGGTTAGGCATAAAATAAATAAAGTTTAAATTAAGTTAGAGATAGAAATAGATTAATAAGGAGATTTTAGAAACAAATTAAGATACAAAACTTAAATAAATAAACAAAAGAAATAGAAATTATATTATTATTATTATTTTTAAATTTTATTATTATTGGTTTTTATAGAAATTAATTATAATTATTTACTAGGCTTTTTATTTACTATTACTTCCTATACACTTTCCGGTTTTCTATTCCTATATACTTTCCGGGTACTTTATTGTATCTTTGATATTAGGTAGCTGTTTAAAATCTTATCAAAATTTAACGTGGAATGACGTGAGGTGTATGCTTCCAGGAACTATCCACTTCCGATATCAGGACCAATTGCAATAGAGCACGACCATGAAAAGCATGACATACGCCTACAAAGGGCTCTGATTACGTCAGAGGGACACTGAGCAAGGGCAGGAGTGGGTTTTAGCCGGTAAGAGTCCGGCACTGCCCAGACTGGCTCATTAGTGAGGCAGTCTGGGCGTCCATGAGGATTTCCCACTCCTGCCAAAACAAAAAAAAAAAAAAAAAAAAAAAAAAAAAAAAAACCTAACCTAACCTAACCTAACCTAACCTAACCTAACCTTTTTTTTTTTTTTTTTTTTTTTTTTGTCGCTGAGAAATGCTTTATGCATCCCCGCCTCCCGGGGGACGAGACGGGGTATGTGGGACTCCCTGCCGGAATGACAGTATACCCACTAAAACTCAGCGGTGTTCCCGCGTCGCCGTGATGGGAGGGCCATGGGAAACCGGCATAGCCTTTACTTCCACAGCCCTCCCGGCGCATGCCCGCCAAGATGGTATGGCGGGCCCCACATGCCCCCCAGGTTGGGGGGCTACGGGAATGGCCGAGAACACCTGGCCATTCCCGTCCCACAAGGTGGAGGCCTGTGCAAAACAGGCAACGGAGCCCCCGCACCCGTTGCCTGCTGGCCTCCACGCCCGCCTAAAAGGCGGGCCCCGCATGCCCCCCGCGTTGGGGGAGCTACGGCCGCAGAGGATAGGGAGAGCGGCAACGAAACACCGACACTCCTCTTCCCCTGCGGCCCCACCGCGTCCGCCATCGAACGGTGGCGGCCCCGTCAAGGCCGCGGAAGGAAGGGAGAGCCCCTCCCGCCGCGGCCTCTATCCTCAGCCGCAATGTCTCCCTCACGGGGGACATCGCGGCCCGCCTCAGGTAGGTCGCGATGTCGCGGCACCGCAACCTACCCGTGGGCCGCTACGTCGGGCTAAACCGCACAGCCCGGACGAGCGGCCCCCGCTGGGGTTCCTCTTAGCTTCACCGTGGCCCAGCTCGCCACGGCTACTGAGCCCCCCCGCCTCGACAATGCGGGAACCCACCGGGGGGGAACCTAACCTAACCTAACCTAACCTAACCTAACCTAACCTAACCTAACCTAACCTAACCTAACCTAACCTAACCTAACCTGAGAGGGGAGCAAATGTGTGGGGCACTGGGGGAATCGGGGCTGCAGATCCTCAACACGGGAGACATCCCAACTTTTGACACCGTAAGAGGTGGGATGAGGTATAGCAGCCACGTGGACGTGACGGCCTGTTCGGCGGACATGCTTAACCTGGTGGATGGCTGGCGGATCGAGGAGGGTCTCACGAGTTCCGACCACAACGGCATAGCCTTCAGCTTACACTTACACAAGTCAAAGGGTATGGCAGTCCAACGGACCACTAGGGTATACAACACCAGGAAAGCAAACTGGAGGCAGTTTCATGTGAAACTGTGCCAAGTTATGCTGGACAAAAAGTTAACCCTAGCGGATCTGTCAAACACACACACTATTGACCAAATAGACACAACAATTGACACATACACACAAGCCATAACCGACACATGCAGAGACACAATACCACACAAACACAACACAGAAACACTCACCATGCCGTGGTGGTCCGAGGAACTCGCGGAGATGAAGAGGCTGGTCGCCACCAGGAAAACCAGAGTCAGGAACGCAGCGCCGGTCCGAAGAGCGATGGTTGTTAGCCTGTACCTGGAAGCAAAGAGGGAGTACGAGGAAGCGGTGACGAAGGCTCAAACAGAGAGTTGGAAGGAGTTTTGCGGGAAGCAGGACAGAGAAGGGGTTTGGGAAGGGATTTACAGGGTAATGGGAAGGATAGCCAAGAGAGAGGAAGACCTGCCGCTGCAGATGGATGGGGAGACTCTGGACGCAAAGGGCTCCGTGAGGCTGTTGGCCGAGACGTTCTATCCCGAGGACCGAGAGGAAGACGACAACATGGATCATCGCCAAACCCGACGACTGGCAGAGACGATAAACGCGTGGAGCCATGATGAACGACATGACCCACCGTTTACCCATAGCGAGCTTGACCGGTCCATGATGTCGTTCAACCCTAAAAAGGCCCCGGGAGCCGACGGCTTCACGGCCGACATCTGCTCTCGGGCCATAAAATGTAACCCCGACTACTTCCTGGCACTGTTGAACAAATGCCTGGCGCACCACCACTTCCCGAAGACCTGGAAGGAAGCTACGGTGGTTGTGCTCAGAAAGCCGGGCAAAGACTCGTACACCGTACCAAAGTCGTACAGGCCGATTGGGCTCTTGCCTGTCCTTGGGAAAGTGTACGAGAAGATGCTGGTTGCTCGTCTCAAATTCTACCTGCTACCCAGGATTAGTACTCGCCAATTCGGCTTTATGCCCCAAAGGAGCACCGAAGACTCCCTCGTTACCCTTGTGCAGTACATCCGAGGAAAGCTGGCACAGAAGAAGATCGTCACGCTCGTGTCACTGGATATTGAGGGAGCCTTCGACAGCGCGTGGTGGCCCGCTATCAAAGTGCGATTGGCTGAGGAAAACTGTCCTGTGAATCTGAGACGGGTAGTCAGTAGCTACCTCAGTGACAGGGTGGTCACCGTGAGGTATGCTGGGGAGGAGAGCAGAAGGCAAACCAGCAAAGGTTGCGTCCAGGGATCTATAGGGGGGCCCATTCTCTGGAATTTGCTGCTTGACCCGCTCCTGAAAGAGCTGGAGAGTAGGGGCGACTACTGCCAGGCATTTGCCGACGATGTGGTGTTGGTATTTGACGGGGACACAGCACAAAAAATCGAGGGACAAGCCAATGCCGCTCTCGAACATGTTCGAGCGTGGGGTGTCAGAAATCGGCTGAAATTCGCGCCGCACATGTGCGATGGTGCTAACGCGGAGGCTTAAGTATGACACGCCGCGCCTGAGCATGGGGGGGATCGACATTGGAATGTCCCAAGATGTTAAAATATTAGGGCTGGTCATAGACTCCAAACTGACCTTCAATAAGCATATAGCTGTCGTCTGTAAAAAGGCGATAGCTATATGCAAGCAGCTGGCTAGAGCAGCCCGGGTCAGTTGGGGTCTGCACCCGGAAGTGATAAGGGCCATATATACTGCAGCAGTGGAACCGACTGTGCTGTACGCCGCCAGTGCATGGGCACCAGCTGCAAATAAGTTGGGGATTAGAAAGCAGCTCAACATCGTCCAGAGAGGATTCGCTCAGAAGCTGTGCAGAGCCTACCGCACGGTCTCTCTAAACTCGGCACTAGTTCTGGCTGGGATACTCCCGCTCGACCTCCGTATCCGGGAAGCGGCCGCGCTCTACGGAGCTAAGAGGGGAGAACCCCAGCCCGCACTAGGAGACCGGGAAGTGGAACGGATGGCCCCAGCGCTGGAGGCCCCGCACCCCGCGGAACAAATAAGTCTGGAGTTTGGAAGCCTGGTAGACGAGGAACAATACCGTAACCACAGCAATTTTGCTGTGCGAATCTTCACCGACGGCAGCAAGATTGAGGGCAAAGTCGGAGCGGCGTTATCCTTGTGGAATAACACCACCGAAACAAAGGCCCTCAAGCTTGCTTTGCCGTCCTACTGCACCGTCTATCAGGCTGAACTCCTGGCTCTGCAAAGAGCGGCAGGGGAGGCGCTCAAGCGCAGTGAGACAACGTTCGGCATCTTCAGCGACTCTATGGCGGCTCTTCAGTCGGTGATCAATGCAAGTTCCCCCCACCCCTTGGCCGTGGAAACAAGAGACACCTTACGACGCTGTAAGCTCCAGAACAAGAGTGTCTCCTTGTTCTGGATCAAGGCCCACGCGGGGTTGGAGGGAAACGAGAGAGCCGACCAGCTCGCGAAGGAAGCCGCCCTGGGGTCGAAGAAGAAGCCGGACTACGATCTGTGTCCCGTATCATTCGTCAAGCGAAAAATCCGGTCGGAAACGCTTGACGAATGGAACGGGAGGTATGAGTCGGGTGACACGGCGTCGGGCACGAAACTTTTCTTCCCTGACGCGGTGGAAGCGTACAGCGTGGTGCGCAAGATGGCTCCCACGAGCATAACCACGCAAATTCTGACGGGGCACGGTGGATTCTCTGCATACTTGAAACGTTTCAAGTGTAAAGAGAACCCATCGTGCGCCTGTGAGCCCGGCGTGGATGAGACCGTCTTGCACATACTGCTGGAGTGTCCGATCACCGCAAGAACACGGCACGACATAGAGCAGAAACTCGCCGTCCCACTGGACCCCCGAAACTTACCTGGTCTAATAAAGGGAAAACAAAGAGAAGCCTTTTTAGAATATTGTGTAAAAATAGCGAAAATAGTAATAAAAAGAAATAGTTTAAGTAATAGGTGATATTAAATATATAATAATAATATAGTTGAGTATCATAATAATTAAAATAGTTTTAAAATTACATTAGTTTGTTCTTTAGCTTAGTAAAATTTTAGTTCTTAGTTTGTTTTTTAGCATTAAGTAAACGGTACAGTTTCGGTTAGTAAGTAATAGTTATAAGGTCCACTTAGAGATAATATATTATTAGATTGTTATTAGCTTAAATACTCGTAGGATGATGTAAGGATATTTTAAATAAGTATAAAACATAAGTTTAGTAGCAAACAATAAAATTTGCAGAATAAGGGCTCTGATCATGTCAGAGGGACACTGAGCAAAGGCAGGAGTGGGTTTTAGCCGGTAAGAGTCCGGCACTGCCCAGACTGGCTCACTAGTGAGGTAGTCTGGGCGTCCATGAGGATTTCCCACTCCTGCCAAAACAAAAAAAAAAAAAAAAAAAAAAAAAAAAAAAAAAAAAAAAAAAAAAAAAAAAAAAAAAAAAAAACCTAACCTAACCTTTTTTTTTTTTTTTGTCGCTGAGAAATGCTTTATGCATCCCCGCCTCCCGGGGGACGAGACGGGGTATGTGGGACTCCCTGTCGGAATGACAGTATACCCACTAAAACTCAGCGGTGTTCCCGCGTCGCCGTGATGGGAGGGCCATGGGAATCCGGCATAGCCTTTACATCCACAGCCCTCCCGACGCATGCCCGCCAAGATGGTATGGCGGGCCCCACATGCCCCCCAGGTTGGGGGGCTACGGGAATGGCCGAGAACACCTGGCCATTCCCGTCCCACAAGGTGGAGGCCTGTGCAAAACAGGCAACGGAGCCCCCGCACCCGTTGCCTGCTGGCCTCCACGCCCGCCTAAAAGGCGGGCCCCGCATGCCCCCCCAGGTTGGGGGAGCTACGGCCGCAGAGGATAGGGAGAGCGGCAACGAAACACCGACACTCCTCTTCCCCTGCGGCCCCACCGCGTCCGCCATCTAACGGTGGCGGCCCCGTCAAGGCCGCGGAAGGTAGGGAGAGCGGCAACGAAACACCGACACCTCTCCCGCCGCGGCCTCCAATCCTCAGCCGCGATGTCTCCCTCACGGGGGACACCGCGGCCCGCCTCAGGTAGGCTGCGATGTCGCCCAAGCGGCACCGCAACCTACCCTACGGCCGCTACGTCATTGGCTAAGCCGCAAAGCCTTGACGAGCGGCCCCCGCTGGGGTTCCTCTTAGCTTCACCGTGGCCCAGCTCGCCACGGCTACTGAGCCCCCCCGCCTCGACAATGCGGGAACCCACCGGGGGGGGGGAACCCACCGGGGGGGGGGGGGAACCTAACCTAACCTTTTTTTTTTTTTTTTTGTCGCTGAGAAATGCTTTATGCATCCCCGCCTCCCGGGGGACGAGACGGGGTATGTGGGACTCCCTGTCGGAATGACAGTATACCCACTAAAACTCAGCGGTGTTCCCGCGTCGCCGTGATGGGAGGGCCATGGGAATCCGGCATAGCCTTTACATCCACAGCCCTCCCGGCGCATGCCCGCCAAGATGGTATGGCGGGCCCCACATGCCCCCCAAGTTGGGGGGCTACGGGAATGGCCGAGAACACCTGGCCATTCCCGTCCCACAAGGTGGAGGCCTGTGCAAAACAGGCAACGGTGCCCCCGCACCCGTTGCCTGCTGGCCTCCACGCCCGCCTGAAAGGCGGGCCCCGCATGCCCCCCACGTTGGGGGAGCTACGGCCGCAGAGGATAGGGAGAGCGGCAACGACACACCGACACTCCTCTTCCCCTGCGGCCCCACCGCGTCCGCCATCGAACGGTGGCGGCCCCGTCAAGGCCGCGGAAGGTAGGGAGAGCGGCAACGAAACACCGACACTCCTCTCCCGCCGCGGCCTCCAATCCTCAGCCGCGATGTCTCCCTCACGGGGGACACCGCGGCCCGCCTCAGGTAGGCTGCGATGTCGCCCAAGCGGCACCGCAACCTACCCTACGGCCGCTACGTCGGGCTAAACCGCACAGCCCGGACGAGCGGCCCCCGCTGGGGTTCCTCTTAGCTTCACCGTGGCCCAGCTCGCCACGGCTACTGAGCCCCCCCGCCTCGACAATGCGGGAACCCACCGGGGGGGAACCTAACCTAACCTTTTTTTTTTTTTTTTTTTTTTTTTTGTCGCTGAGAAATGCTTTATGCATCCCCGCCTCCCGGGGGACGAGACGGGGTATGTGGGACTCCCTGTCGGAATGACAGTATACCCACTAAAACTCAGCGGTGTTCCCGCGTCGCCGTGATGGGAGGGCCATGGGAAACCGGCATAGCCTTTACTTCCACAGCCCTCCCGGCGCATGCCCGCCAAGATGGTATGGCGGGCCCCACATGCCCCCCAGGTTGGGGGGCTACGGGAATGGCCGAGAACACCTGGCCATTCCCGTCCCACAAGGTGGAGGCCTGTGCAAAACAGGCAACGGAGCCCCCGCACCCCTTGCCTGCTGGCCTCCACGCCCGCCTAAAAGGCGGGCCCCGCATGCCCCCCGCGTTGGGGGAGCTACGGCCGCAGAGGATAGGGAGAGCGGCAACGAAACACCGACACTCCTCTTCCCCTGCGGCCCCGCCGCGTCCGCCATCATACGGTGGCGGCCCCGTCAAGGCCGCGGAAGGAGGGAGAGCCTCTCCCGCCGCGGCCTCTATCCTCAGCCGCAATGTCTCCCTCACGGGGGCCATCGCGGCCCGCCTTAGGTAGGTCGCGATGTCGCGGCACCGCAACCTACCCGTGGGCCGCTACGTCGGGCTAAACCGCACAGCCCGGACGAGCGGCCCCCGCTGGGGTTCCTCTTCGCTTCACCGTGGTCCAGCCAGCCACGGCTACTGAGCCCCCCCGCCTCGACAATGCGGGAACCCACCGGGGGGGAACCTAACCTAACCTAACCTAACCTAACCTTTTTTTTTTTTTTTTTTTTTTTGTCGCTGAGAAATGCTTTATGCATCCCCGCCTCCCGGGGGACGAGACGGGGTATGTGGGACTCCCTGTCGGAATGACAGTATACCCACTAAAACTCAGCGGTGTTCCCGCGTCGCCGTGATGGGAGGGCCATGGGAATCCGGCATAGCCTTTACATCCACAGCCCTCCCGACGCATGCCCGCCAAGATGGTATGGCGGGCCCCACATGCCCCCCAGGTTGGGGGGCTACGGGAATGGCCGAGAACACCTGGCCATTCCCGTCCCACAAGGTGGAGGCCTGTGCAAAACAGGCAACGGAGCCCCCGTACCCGTTGCCTGCTGGCCTCCACGCCCGCCTAAAAGGCGGGCCCCGCATGCCCCCCCAGGTTGGGGGAGCTACGGCCGCAGAGGATAGGGAGAGCGGCAACGAAACACCGACACTCCTCTTCCCCTGCGGCCCCACCGCGTCCGCCATCTAACGGTGGCGGCCCCGTCAAGGCCGCGGAAGGTAGGGAGAGCGGCAACGAAACACCGACACTCCTCTCCCGCCGCGGCCTCCAATCCTCAGCCGCGATGTCTCCCTCACGGGGGACACCGCGGCCCGCCTCAGGTAGGCTGCGATGTCGCCCAAGCGGCACCACAACCTACCCTACGGCCGCTACGTCATTGGCTAAGCCGCAAAGCCTTGACGAGCGGCCCCCGCTGGGGTTCCTCTTAGCTTCACCGTGGTACCCCCATACCACGGCTACTGAGCCCCCCCGCCTCGACAATGCGGGAACCCACCGGAGGGGAACCTAACCTTTTTTTTTTTTTTTTTTTTTTTTGTCGCTGAGAAATGCTTTATGCATCCCCGCCTCCCGGGGGACGAGACGGGGTATGTGGGACTCCCTGTCGGAATGACAGTATACCCACTAAAACTCAGCGGTGTTCCCGCATCGCCGTGATGGGAGGGCCATGGGAATCCGGCATAGCCTTTACATCCACAGCCCTCCCGACGTATGCCCGCCAAGATGGTATGGCGGGCCCCACATGCCCCCCAGGTCGGGGGGCTACGGGAATGGCCGAGAACACCTGGCCATTCCTGTCCCACAAGGTGGAGGCCTGTGCAAAACAGGAAACGGAGCCCCCGCACCCGTTGCCTGCTGGCCTCCACGCCCGCCTAAAAGGCGGGCCCCGCATACCCCCCCAGGTTGGGGGAGCTACGGCCGCAGAGGATAGGGAGAGCGGCAACGAAACACCGACACTCCTCTTCCCCTGCGGCCCCGCCGCGTCCGCCATCTCACGGTGGCGGCCCCGTCAAGGCCGCGGAAGGAAGGGAGAACCCCTCCCGCCGCGGCCTCTATCCTCAGCCGCAATGTCTCCCTCACGGGGGACATCGCGGCCCGCCTCAGGTAGGTCGCGATGTCGCGCAAGCGGCACCGCAACCTACCCGTGGGCCGCTACGTCGGGCTAAACCGCACAGCCCGGACGAGCGGCCCCCGCTGGGGTTCCTCTTAGCTTCACCGTGGCCCAGCTCGCCACGGCTACTGAGCCCCCCCGCCTCGACAATGCGGGAACCCACCGGGGGGGAGGGGAACCTAACCTTTTTTTTTTTTTTTTTTTTTTTTTTTTTTTTTTTTTTTTTTTTTTTTTTTTTTGTCGCTGAGAAATGCTTTATGCATCCCCGCCTCCCGGGGGACGAGACGGGGTATGTGGGACTCCCTGTCGGTATGACAGTATACCCACTAAAACTCAGCGGTGTTCCCGCGTCGCCGTGATGGGAGGGCCATGGGAAACCGGCATAGCCTTTACTTCCACAGCCCTCCCGACGCATGCCCGCCAAGATGGTATGGCGGGCCCCACATGCCCCCCAGGTTGGGGGGCTACGGGAATGGCCGAGAACACCTGGCCATTCCCGTCCCACAAGGTGGAGGCCTGTGCAAAACAGGCAACGGTGCCCCCGCACCCTGTGCCTGCTGGCCTCCACGCCCGCCTGAAAGGCGGGCCCCGCATGCCCCCCACGTTGGGGGAGCTACGGCCGCAGAGGATAGGGAGAGCGGCAACGACACACCGACACTCCTCTTCCCCTGCGGCCCCACCGCGTCCGCCATCGAACGGTGGCGGCCCCGTCAAGGCCGCGGAAGGTAGGGAGAGCGGCAACGAAACACCGACACTCCTCTCCCGCCGCGGCCTCCAATCCTCAGCCGCGATGTCTTCCTCACGGGGGACACCGCGGCCCGCCTCAGGTAGGCTGCGATGTCGCCCAAGCGGCACCGCAACCTACCCTACGGCCGCTACGTCATTGGCTAAGCCGCAAAGCCTTGACGAGCGGCCAACGCTGGGGTTCCTCTTAGCTTCACCGTGGCCCAGCTCGCCACGGCTACTGAGCCCCCCCGCCTCGACAATGCGGGAACCCACCGGGGGGGAGGGGAACCTAACCTAACCTTTTTTTTTTTTTTTTTTTTTTTGTCGCTGAGAAATGCTTTATGCATCCCCGCCTCCCGGGGGACGAGACGGGGTATGTGGGACTCCCTGTCGGAATGACAGTATACCCACTAAAACTCAGCGGTGTTCCCGCGTCGCCGTGATGGGAGGGCCATGGGAATCCGGCATAGCCTTTACATCCACAGCCCTCCCGGCGCATGCCCGCCAAGATGGTATGGCGGGCCCCACATGCCCCCCAGGTTGGGGGGCTACGGGAATGGCCGAGAACACCTGGCCATTCCCGTCCCACAAGGTGGAGGCCTGTGCAAAACAGGCAACGGTGCCCCCGCACCCGTTGCCTGCTGGCCTCCACGCCCGCCTGAAAGGCGGGCCCCGCATGCCCCCCGCGTTGGGGGAGCTACGGCCGCAGAGGATAGGGAGAGCGGCAACGAAACACCGACACTCCTCTTCCCCTGCGGCCCCACCGCGTCCGCCATCGAACGGTGGCGGCCCCGTCAAGGCCGCGAAAGGAAGGGAGAGCCCCTCCCGCCGCGGCCTCTGTCCTCAGCCGCAATGTCTCCCTCACGGGGGACATCGCGGCCCGCCTCAGGTAGGTCGCGATGTCGCGGCACCGCAACCTACCCGTGGGCCGCTACGTCGGGCTAAACCGCACAGCCCGGACGAGCGGCCCCCGCTGGGGTTCCTCTTAGCTTCACCGTGGCCCAGCTCGCCACGGCTACTGAGCCCCCCCGCCTCGACAATGCGGGAACCCACCGGGGGGGAACCTAACCTAACCTAACCTAACCTAACCTAACCTAACCCAGTACCCCCCCAACTCTCGTGGCGGTCGGATCGTTTTTAGAGCCACTCCACGCATAAAAATACAAATAAATTGGTTTTTGTGCTCCAATTTCAAAGAGTGAAGTGTCGTTGGATGCGGAAACTAGCGCCGCATAAAGTTCCGAGATCATATAGTGCCGCTTTACAGTGCCCTGAAAGTTTACTGTGAAAAACCTCTATTTTTGAGGTTAAGTGAAGTGCACCAAAACTGGAAACGCAAACGCTGCCCGAACAAGATCGGCGACCCCCTTCGTTTTCATTGGTATACTGTGGGCATCGTGGTTCCTGATCACCTGGACCAATTAAAATCACCCTGACACCGCGAATCTGCGAGTTATTCAGGATTTTCACAAAACCACGTGCCCTGAAAAAGCCGAAGGAGTGGAGTCAGCGGCGCGAATTTTGGCACCAACCTGGACCTTCATAGAATAAGGCGAGTGCAACTCAAAGCAGAATTTTATGTCAACTGCAAAATTTTTTATGACATTATAAATTTTCAAAATTTGAACCCGTATAACTCTGAACAGAGAAAACTTTTCAAGAATTTTCAACTGCAGCCTGGTGCGCGCTCATTAGTTTATTAGAGACACTAAGTTTTAGATTTTTAAATTGAATATTTTCTGAATAATAAGGTATTTTATAAGAAAATCAAATTTTTCAAAAATTTTCACTTGGTTTTTGGTTTTTCAAAGATTTGTTTTGTGGACTTTGTAGCGCTTTATTTTATGTATTTTACATGAATTTTTCAGAATTTTTGGACTGACGGTTCTTGAGTTATCGAATTTTAACTGTTTTTCGGCCGTAATTCAAAATTAAATAGAAAATATTACTTTTTGACATTAGGATAGGCCCCAATATACTTATTGTGACGCATTTAAGCCCAAACACGGGCGGTATATCTTTTAAATTGGCTATTTCGTCCAAATTGCGCCATCTTGGTTTTTAGGTTTTAAATTTCAGTCCGTAATAGCTCGGGAACCGCTAGTCCGATTTACACCAGATTTTCACTGGGGCTGGTGGCATACCGCCAATTTTATGACACGACTATTTTCAGGCCATTTCAGGACTGAAAATTTTTTGTCGCTGAAACTGCTTTCAGGTCATACCTGAAGTGACGCCGGGCTGTGAGTCCAAAACCCCGTCCTTCTGTGAGGTAGGGTTCCGGAGATAAGGACGTTTTAACACGACTTTTGACAGCTCGGCGGCCATCTTGTTCAGATTCAAACCAACGTAACTCCTAAGCCGTTGGTCGTGGGAAGTAGCGGTTTTCAAAGTTAGCGTCAGGAACCTGCTGCCCTACTTACTCCGCGGTTTCAGGTGGTTTGGAGCTGAAAATTTTCAGGACCCTGAAAGTGGTTTCAGCGGACAGCGGAGCTCAGGCCGAGTTGGGAGAGCCCAAACTCGGGGGGTCTGCGGCTTTCCAGAGGGAAGCTATCTACGGTCAAAAACTGACTTTGACAGCACCGCGGCCATCTTGTAAAACCTTTAGACGGCCATAGCTTCCCAACGGAGAGTCGTAGAGGGCTGGGGTTTCCGCTGGACATACCGGCAGGGCTTAGGCTATAAGTCAAGTTGGTTTTCAGGCGTTTTCAGGAGACAGATATTTTTCAGCCTGAAAACCATTCCAGTGGATTGGTCTCGTCAGGCCAATTCCGGAAAGCCCAAACACCGGGGTTTTTGGACCAGTGGTTCCGGAGATATCGCAGTGCAACCACTTTCGGTTTTTAATTTTGACAAAAAACCAAATTTTTCAAGTCGGGATATCTCCGAAACCCCTTGGCGTAACCATATCGAGTTTGGGGTCGTTTGAAAGGGCCTGGCGAGAGCTATCCATCGAAGCCATTGGAACGGCTCTACATAGAGTCCCGTTGGAAATCGCTCTACATTTTCGATTTTGACTCCTGGAAAGGGTTTTTCGGCCATTTTCATTGCTTGACCCGTTCTTTTGAACGAAGAGCCGACCGCGACTTACTCTACACAGAGGTCAAGAACCACTTAAGATTTTTATAATCTTAAGTTCATTTACATTTTTATATTTTTATTCTTTACACTTTTACTTTTTAATTTATTTATTTTTACACCCTTTACACTTTGACGCGAACCTCCAACGATGATGAATGCAATTAGGACCCCACCTAGGGCGAGGCCGGCCGAGGGTGAATCACCAAAGTCGACATCGCCTCCAAATGTGAGACGCAGCGTTGCAGAATTGGAGGCCGCGGGGCCTTCTAGCGCGAACCCGAACCCAACGCCCCCTTCCTTTATCACCAAGACGGCGCAGGCTGGGCCTGCGAAACTTGCACAGAAGCCACTCCAACCGAGGCTTGTACAGGTGCACTCGCCGCCAAAACCACAATACGCGGACCGGTCGGCAGAGGCGAGGGCCTGCCTGACCAGAGCAAAAGTCCTTCTCGGCACCTCGAGGAACACCAAAACCGAAATCAAAACAGGCGTTACCGAGGCGCTGGACCGGTTGTTCCAGCTGGTTAAGGAGGCCGAAAAATCGGCCAAGGCAAAAAGAGTGGGGCCCGACAATACACAGTCCGAAGGCGTCGTAGCCAACCGCACCTTCACTTGCACAGCCGACCCAAGCACTACTCAACTTGAGGCTCAAATAATGAGCCACTCTTTGCTGCTGGAGAGCCACTCAAAAGGCATGGAGGAGCTGAAGGCAGCAATTGAACAGCACAGACACAGCTTTGAGAATGGCGCTGCAAGTAACACATACGCGAGCGTAACCCACAGCGGAAAAGTAAATCCAACGCGAAGTACGCTCCACTCTATAGTGGTTACCTCAGCGGATGAGACAGAGTCTGGGGACGAGGTCCTAGAGAGGGTGCGGAAGGCGGCTGATGCGAAGGAAGGATGGGTGAAGGTTGAAAAGGTGAGGAAGGCAAAAGATAGGAAAGTTATCATGGGCTTCCAAACTACCGCAGAAAGGGACAAAATTAAGGAACGACTGGCAAGGGACAGTAAGGACCTCCATGTCGAGGAGGTGAAAAACAAGGATCCCATGCTGATCCTCAGGAGCGTCCTTTCAGTCAACACAGACGAGGACATCCTCAAAGCTCTGAGGAATCAGAACAGGGAAGTTTTTCACAACCTCGACAAGGAGGTCCTTACTGTCCCTTGTCCCTTCACCACCACCCTGTCCTCCACAGGGTGGTGGTGAAGTTCCGGAGGAGGACGAGGAACCCACATACCTGCCACGTTGTGGTCAGCGTCTCGCCAACCGTCTGGAGACGAGCTACAGAACTTGGGTGCCTGCACGTGGACCTCCAGCGCGTGAGGGTCGAAGACCAGACCCCACTGGTGCAGTGCACGCGCTGCCTGGGCTACGGGCACGGCAAACGTTTCTGTAAAGAAACGGCTGATATGTGCAGTCACTGCGGTGGGCCACACCTGAGATCGGAATGCTCCGACTTTTTAACAGGTGCCCCGCCAAAGTGCCGGAATTGCACAAGAGCCAAGCTCGGTGACGCTGGCCACAACGCCTTCAGCTCAGAATGTCCAATACGCCACAGGTGGGACGAAATAGCAAGAGCAACAGTGGCTTATTGCTAAGGGCACCCACGGTAACCCAAACCCCTACAGAGTGGTACAGGCCAACCTCCAGCGGAAGAGACTGGCGACCAACGAGCTTCTTGTTGAAGCGGAAAAGCGCGGGGTCGCTGTTGCTCTCCTCCAGGAACCATACGTGGGCGGAGCCAAAGTAATGAGGAGTCATAGAGGCGTTCGGATCTTTCAGAGCACTGACATCGGGGAGGGTACTGTTAAGGCCGCAATTGCGGTCTTCGACCAAAATCTCATCGTCGAACAGTACCCGAAACTCACCACAAACAACATCACCGTGGTGGGGATCCGAACCAGTGCCTGGAGGATCACACTAGTCTCCTTTTACTTTGAGCCAGACCAGCCAACCGAACCATACCTCAACCACCTCAAACGTGTTGAGGAGGAGGCAGGTTCCAGAATGTGGATTCTTGGAGGAGACGCAAACGCAAAAAGTACCTGGTGGGGAAGCCTGACCATTGACCGCAGAGGCGAAGAAGTGTCCGGAGTCCTCGACGAGCTGGACCTGAACGTACTCAACAGAGGGGAAATTCCGACCTTCGACACGATCAGAGGAGGCACAAGATACTGCAGCCACGTCGACTTAACGGCATGTTCGACGGATATCCTAGACCTGGTAGACGACTGGAGGGTAGACGAAGGCCTCACGAGCTCGGATCACAACGGCATCGTATTCAACATCAAACTAAATAGATCTAAAGGCATTCAAATTAACAGGACAACCAGAATTTTTAACACTAAAAAAGCAAATTGGCCCGAGTTTCGTGAGAAACTCGGCCAATTAATGCAGGCAAATAAAATTAATAAATTAGAAATTGACAAATTACATACAGCCGAACAAATAAATTCAGTTACGAAATTATATATTAACTCAATTAGAGACGCATGCACTTCGTCAATTCCGAAGAAGTCAAACAAAGAAGTGTTTACTTTGCCGTGGTGGTCCGAGAAACTCGAGGGGCTGAAGAAAAAGGTCGCTACGTTAAAAAACAGAGTCAGGAATGCTGCACCAGTCCGAAGATCGAAGGTCGTCGAAGAGTACCTGAAACTGAAAGTTGAGTATGAGACGGAAGCAGCCAAGGACGAAGTCGAGAGTTGGAAGACCTTCTGCTCAAGACAGGACAGAGAAGGGGTTTGGGAAGGCATATACCGGGTGATAGGGAGGACCAAGCCATTAGCGAAGGATGGGGAGGTTCTGGACGCAAAAGGATCGGCGGAATTACTGGCGAAAACCTTCTTCCCAGAAGACCACTTAGACACTGACAGCACCTGCCACCGCCTTATTAGAGAAAAGGCCGACGTCGTGAATGCTGGAGCCCATGATGAGTCATGTGATCCACCATTCACGATGGCCGAGATGATGGCGGCGTGTCAGTCGTTTAACGTCAAAAAAGCGCCAGGAGCAGACGGCCTCACCGCCGACATTTGCTGCCAGGCTATTAGAGCTGCCCCCGATACGGCCTTGGCTCTCCTGAATGGCTGCCTGAGAGCAAACCTCTTCCCTAGAATCTGGAAGGAAGCGACGGTTATTATCCTAAAGAAGCCAGGGAAAACTGACTATAGCTCCCCAAAAGCGTACAGACCAATCGGCCTATTACCTATATTCGGTAAGATATATGAGAAGATGTTGGTGGCCCGCCTCAAGTATCACTTGATCCCAAGGATGAGTACTCGCCAGTACGGATTCATGCCCCAGAGGAGCACCGAAGACTCCCTCTATGCACTTATGCAACACATACGCAGTAAGCTGGAACTAAGGAAGATAGTAGTCCTAGTATCGTTGGACATAGAGGGAGCCTTCGACGGCGCATGGTGGCCAGCCATAAGGGTCCGTCTGGCTGAGGAACAGTGTCCAGTCGGCTTGAGGAGGGTCATCGACAGCTACCTCGAAAACCGAAAGGTCACGGTTAGGTACGCAGGTGAAGAGTACTGCAAGGCCACAAGTAAGGGCTGTGTCCAGGGCTCCATTGGGGGACCTATATTCTGGAACCTTTTGCTGGACCCGCTTCTCAAGAGCTTGGAAGCTAGGGAGGACTATTGCCAAGCTTTTGCAGACGACGTGGTGCTGATTTTCGATGGTGACACAGCGCTGGAGATCGAGGGACGTGCCAATGCCGCTCTCGAACATGTTCAGGCGTGGGGCGTACAAAACAAGCTCAAATTTGCCGCGCAAAAAACCAACGCGATGATCATAACTCGTAAACTAAAGTACGATGCCCCGCGCCTGAGCATGGGTGGGGTCGACATTGCCATGTCCAACGAGATCAAAATCCTGGGTGTCACCATCGACAAACAGCTAACATTCAACACACACGTCGCAAAGGTGTGCAGGAAGGCAATAGAAATCCACAAGCAGCTCACCAGGGCAGCAAAGACCAGCTGGGGACTCAACCCCGAAGACATTCGAGTAATATATGTGGCTACCGTCGAACCAGTAATCATGTACGCCGCTAGCGTGTGGGCTCCGGCCGTCGAGAAGCTGGGCATCAAGAAGCAGTTGGCGGCAGTTCAGCGTGGTATTGCACAAAAGCTGTGCAAGGGATACCGGACGATCTCCTTAAACTCCGCGCTAGTGCTGGCTGGGATACTACCTCTCGACCTGCGAGTCCGCGAAGCGGCATCGCTGTACGAGGCCAGAAGAGGGGTGCCTCAGCCAGCACTTGGCGACAGGAGGGTCGAGCAGAGCGCCTCGGCAATGGAGGCTCCACACCCTGCGGAGCGCGCTGAGCTAGAGCTCGTACGCCTGGTAAACCAAGAGCAACTTAATGCACAGAGTGAACTTGAAGTTCACATCTTCACGGACGGGAGCAAGATTGGGGGCAAGGTTGGAGCGGCACTATCCATTTGGAGTGGTGACGCCGAAACCAAAGCCCGCAAGCTTGCCCTCCCACACTACTCCACTGTTTACCAGGCTGAGCTTCTGGCAATATGCATCGCGACCAGGGAAATCCTAAAACACAGTGCGCAATCGTTTGGAATCTTCAGCGACTCCATGGCGGCCCTCCAAACGGTTCAAAACCATAACCGACTCCACCCCCTCGCAGTAGAGACGAGGGCCAACCTTAGGTCCTTGTCTATCCAAAACAAGGCAGTCACCCTGTTTTGGATCAAAGCTCACGCGGGGTTGGCAGGGAATGAGAGGGCTGACGAACTAGCCAAAAGCGCCGCTGAGGGTTCCAAACGAAAGCCCGACTATGACTTGTGCCCGGTTTCATACGTCAAGAGATGCATCCGAATGACAACCCTTGACGTGTGGAACCGGAGATACCGCGCTGAAGAAACTGCTTCAGTAACAAAATTGTTTTTCCCGGATGCGGTGGCGGCGTACGGGATAGTCAGGAAAATTAAAATTAGCAGCGTTACCACTCAGATCATGACGGGGCACGGTGGGTTCTCGGAATACTTGAATCGCTTCAAGTGCAAGGAGAACCCATCGTGCATCTGCGATCCTGAAACTGCTGAGACGGTGCCACATATATTGCTCAGCTGTCCTGTGTTCGACCAGGAAAGACTTGTGGCAGAGCACGTACTCGACACCAAACTGGAGGCCGAAAATGTGTGGCTCATAATGAAGAGCAAAAAGAGAGAGTCGTTCTTGGAATATTGCATAAAAATTTGTGAAAGGGTGATAAAAAGAAATAAAACCGCATAAGCAAAAATGTTTGCATAATATTGTACAGAATATTAGGGTCAAGCATTGAAAACAGAAAGAACAAATCGCTGAGAACGCCAAAAAACAAAAATGACAAAATAAAATATAAATAGTTGTAAGAAACTGGCCTAGTAATAAGAATAGAGAAATAAGAGGTTGTTTGGAATTGTCACTCAAAAATAATGTAATAATACTAAGATATAGATAATAAGAATAAAAATCCCCAAAAAGATGTAACTATAAATAAGTATGTATATTATATAAGAGGGAAGTAAACTCGTAAACTGATATGTAATAATATTAAGAAGTAGAAATAAGAAGTAGTAATAAGAAATATGTAAGTAGAAGTAAGAATAGTAAATAAGATGAAATAGTATTAAGAAGTAGAAATAAGAAGTAGTAATAAGAAATATGTAAGTAGAAGTAAGAATAGTAAATAAGATGAAATAGTATTAAGAAATAGAATAAGAAACATTGTGAAAGAATAATAAAGATATCTGTGTCGAGTTATACCTGAAAATAAAACTGAAAAAGAAAAAGGGATAGAGTACAGAATAGGGATATTAGAAGGGCGTCCTACCCTTATAGACAGAAAGAGGAAGGAATGATAGAAAGACATAGTATGAAGAATGAAAGTGCGAGAGGAATAATTGCGAGAACTGGTATGAATGATAAGCCTAGCACAGGCTCCAATTACGTTGGAGGTAGTAGTATAAAAAAAAAAAAAAAAAACCTAACCTAACCTTTTTTTTTTTTTTTTTTTTTTTTTTTTTTTTTTTTTCTCGCTGAGAAATGCTTTATGCATGCCCGACTCGTGGGGGACGAGACGGGGTATGTGGGACTCCCTGTCCGAATGACAGTATACCCACTAAAACTCAGCGGTGTTCCCGCGTCGCCGTGATGGGAGGGTCATGGGAAACCGGCTCAGCCTTTACTTCCACAACCCTCCCGGCGCATGCCCGCCTAGCTGGCGGGCCCCGCATGCCCCCCGGGCTGGGGGGCTACGGGAATGGCCGGGAACACCTGGCCATTCCCGTCCGACACTGGTGGAGGCCTGTGCGATGCAGGCAAGGGTGCCCCCGCACCCGTTGCCTGCTGGCCTCCACCTGGGAGGAGTCGGAGATGTCCGTCAAACTGACGTCTTCTCCGACCCCTCCTCCGCCTTCGGAGCAGCGCCGCGTGAGGATCGTCCTCCCGCGCGCGCTCCGCCGCCTCCTTCTGGGACATGACGTGTTCGCAGAAGGAGGCGACTGCCGCCCAGGACCCCTCATCCCCCAGCATGGCGTTTACCACACCGGGGAGCGAGAGGTCCGGTCCGATCGCCGCCATGAGACTGCGGCGCGGCTCGGACCACGACGGGCACACCTCGAGGGTGTGCTGCGCCGTGTCCTCCGCCGCGCCACAGCCGTGGCACGACGGCGTCTCCTCCCGTCCGATCCGGTGCAGGTACGATCCGAAACAACCGTGTCCGGACAGCACCTGCACCAGACGGAACGAGAGGAACCCGTGCGACCGCTCGAGCCAGTCTCGCAGGACCGGCCCAAGCGCGTCGAGGGTTCGGCGGCCAAAGGCTGCGGTGGCGAGGTCCCCCGTCCAATGGAGGACGATGGCGTCCCTCGCCTCCCGCCGGACGGCCTCCCGCTCTTCCGGGGCGGTGCGTTCTCCTCTCGCTCTCCGCCCCGCCGTCCATTCGTACACTCTGGCGAGCACCCACGCCTCGAGTTCCCAAGGCGGGGTGCTGGCCAGAGCGCACGCTGCCGCAAAGCCCACCGTTCGGTAGGCCCGCGCTACCCGCTGGGCTATGGCCCTCTGGGGTGCCCGCAAGGCGGCGGCGTTCTCCCGCCGTTGGAGGGCGTCCTCCCAAATAGGGGCCCCGTAGAGGGCCATACTCTTAAGGATGCCGGCGTAGAGTTGCCGGCATCGCGCGCTGGGCCCCCCCAAGTTGGGGAGCAGCCACGAGAGCGCCCCCGCCGTCTTCAGCAGGCGCGACGACAGCCCGCTAAAATGCGGGCCGAAGCGCCACCTGCTGTCGATCACAAGGCCCAGATATTTCATCTGGGCCTTGACCTCGATTTTGACGCCCTCCACGAAGATGTGGGCGTTAGGTGGGGGGCGCTGCCGAGGTCCGTGGAAGAAAACGGCCTCGGTCTTGTGCAGCGCCACCTTCAGACCTAGGCGGCGGATCCTCGCCGCGACCAAAGATCCGCCCGCTGAGGCCAAGTTGGCCGCCTCCCTGAAACTCCCCCCCCGGGCGGTGAGGAGAGTATCGTCCGCGTAGCAGACGACACTCGTGCCTCGGAGGAGAGTTCCCCGCAGGAGCCAATCGTAGCCGACGTTCCAGAGGAGAGGTCCTATGACTGACCCCTGTGGAACGCCGGCTTCGACGGCGTACCGCCGGACTTGGCCAGTCCTATCTACGAGGAGGATCGCCCGATCCTCCAGGTAGCTGGCCAGTAGACTGCGCAGGTATCGAGGCACTCCGTGGAATCGGAGCGCCTCTAGGATGGTGGAGTGAGGAACGGAGTTGAAGGCATTGGCTATGTCGAATGACACCTCCAACAATCCGTCCCCCGCCTCCATCGCCTCCTTTGCCTGGCCCTTAAGCCAGGCCAGCGCGTCCACCGTCGAACGCTCAGCCCGAAAACCGAACTGAGCGTCCGACAAGTCCGGCCCGATGTCCCGCAGGTGGCCCTTCAGGCGAGCCGCCATTATCCCCTCAAACATTTTGCCGACCTCATCAAGTAGAACGATGGGCCGGTATGCCGAGGGGGAATCCGCTGGGCGGCCCTCCTTGCGGAGGAGGCACAACTGCCCTTCCTTCCAAGGTTTCGGGAACCTCCCAGTCGCAAGGCATGCGCTGAAGAGGTCCCGAAACCTTTCCTCCATTCGAGTGGCAGCAATTGCTACCACTCTTGCCGGGACACCGTCGGGCCCTGGAGCCGTCTTCTTGGCGCGGATACGGAGGATCGCCGCGCCAAGTTCCGACTCCGTGACAGGAGGGGGCTCCTCTTCCTCCTCGTCTGCTAGCGGGGCTCCACACATCACTGGCGGGGTGAAGTTGTCCCTGCCCGGGAACAGGGACTGAACCACCCCGTCCAGAAATGAGGGCTCCAGGGTCTCGGCAACCGGGGGACCAAAGGGGCGCAATTTGTTGCGCGCCGCCTTGTATGGTCTCCCGTAAGGGTCGTTGTCGAGACCCTCCAGCAACTCGGCTCTCGCCGAATCTTTGGCGGCGGCGATGGCCCGATCGAGGACCTGTTTTGCCTCCACGTATACGTCGTAGAGGTGGTCCTCGTCGGCCCGGTCCCGTCGACGCCGCCGCCGACTCCGCGTGTAGGCCCTCCTTGCCTCCACGCAAGCTGCTCGGAGCCCCGCCAGCTCCGCCGACCACCAGTACACGGCGCGTTTGGGTGGTGGTCGGCGAGACCGAGGCATGCTAGAGTTGCATACCTCGGTCAGACACTCCCGAAGCTGCCCCGCTGCGGTGTCTACATCCAGGCCGGCGGTAGGCGGCGAAAGCCAGTCCTGGATGAACGCCGTCTCCGCCGCTGCCTCCCTGTCCAGGCGGGTGAGAGCCCATCGCGGGAACGGTGATCGCCCCGAGATGGGCCGCATCGCTCCTGGGCCCCTGGTGGAGATGTCGAACCGCACGTAGCGGTGGTCCGACATGGTCTCCACCAGGTCCACCCGCCAGTTCAGCACGCGCGCGGCTAACGCCGGGGTGGCGAAAGTGACGTCCACTATTGAGCCACCCCGACGCCGCACGCATGTCTGGACGCGTCCTCTGTTCAAGAGGGAGAGTCCAGAGGAGGCTGCCCACAACTCCACTGCCCGCCCGCGTGCGTCGGTGGCCGGGTTGCCCCAGCTCACCGACTTGGCATTCAGGTCTCCCAGTACGGAGACCTGACGCGGAACCGCCCTGCCGACCACGGCGGCCAGGACTCCGAGATAGTTCTCAAAGTCCTGGAGTGGGCGGTTTGGGGAGAAATATACCCCCACAAGGGCTATGTCTCCCCACGCGGCGGCCACGTATCCCGGTCCTCTCTCTAATAGCGAGAGGGGAGGGGAGTCCGTGGAAGACCGCGCCGCTAGTGCCACCGAGTCGTCCTCGTCACCCAGCCAGCTGCTGGGGATCGAGTAGGGCTCGGCGACCACCGCTACGTTCACCAACCACTCGGCCATGGCCTGCACTACCAGGTCCTGGGCCGCTTTACAGTGGTTGGCGTTCGCCTGGAGGATGCTGTAGTCGGAAGGCATTATTCCGACATTGCACCCTCCTCCTCAGCTACCGCCGCTGGAACTGCAGCGGCGGCGACGGCGGCGGCGGTGGTGGCAACAGGGCGAACCTGCGCCGGCACTATGCCCTTTCGCACGGGGGGCTTGCAGCTCCTGCCCGTCATCCGGTGGTCCGCGGGACGGCCACTGGCGGCACACGCCTTGCAGTGTGGCGTGGTGGCGCGGCAAGTGGCACTCCTGTGTCCCTCCTGCCCGCACTGGTAGCAGACGTCTCCCCAGTCGGACTTGGAGGGACACGTGGCTCGGGTGTGGCCAAACGCGAAGCACTTGAAGCACCGCGTAGGCTGGTCCTCAAGTGCCCGGACCACAGCCGAGCTGAGCCCCACGAGCAGCCGTCCATTGGTCGCAGCAAGGACGGCCGCAGCCGCGGCGACTGGGCACTCGACACGGATGATGCCCATGCCGCGGCGGCCGAGCCGGATGGCTCCCCCCTTTACCGCGCCAGCGTCGCAGCCTCCAGCCGCCGCGACGGCCGCCACCACATCCTCCTTGGTGACCGAATCGTCTAGATCGGCCACCTCCAAGGCTGCGGTCTTGACGGGCTTTACTACCGTCGCACTGTCCGCGATGACCTCTTGCAACTTTGTTGCGAAGAGGTCCGCATTGGTGCCGCGCTTTTCCCCCGAGAACTCGAAAATTCGAGCCCCGGTTAGGGTTCGGCGGCACCTTATATTGCTGATCCCCAGCTGGGAGGGATCAGCGTTGGTACGAGCCCGTCTTAGAACGGACTCGTACGTCTCTCCCCGCTCCACGGCCGCCGGGGTGAGGGTCACCACGACGGCCGCGGTTTTGGGAGGAACCAGCTTTCTCCCGCCGGCTGGAGCCCGATTGGCTGCAGGAGCAGTCGCAGCGGGCTTGGGGGCCGACTTGGCCCCTCCCTTCTTCTTCCCTCTCTTGACCACTTCCGTCCACGACTGGTTGGACGGGGTGGTGGAGGGAAGGAGGGCGTCCGCTGCTGGTGCCGCTGCTGGTGCCGCTGCTGGTGGATTTGCAGACGAACCAGCTGCTCCCTCCGCGCTTGTGGTGGGAGTTTGAGGATCCGCCTTCGTCCTCTTGCCCTTGCCTTTGCCCTTGGAGGGCTTGGGGGCCTGGGGCTGCGCACCCGCTGCCGGGCCTGCTGCAGGCGCAGGTTCCGGCTCCTTCTGTGGCGGCTTATCCGCCGCTAGCGGCGGTCGGAGCCGCTTTTCCGGCAGGAGCCGGTCCTCAATGCCCGCTAAGCAGGCTCTGGTGAAGGCCCTCTCCTCCATCACAACCTTGCGGAGGATCTCCTCAAGGTTGGAAGGGAAGGACGAGCCTCCTACCACCGGACCTGGGGCAGGTTGGGCAGGCCGAGCCGTGGCCTCAGCCAGCTTCTGGTGCAGCTGGCTGACCTCCGCCTGCAGGCGATCCACCTTCGCCTGCAGCTGCCGCGTCTCGTCTGTGGCCGTCCGATTCAGCAGCTCTAGCACAATGCTGTGTAGGCTGGCGGCCCGGCATTTGAGGGCCTTCTGGAAGGTCCCTTTCAGGTTGGAGGACTTTGAGGCGACCTCCAGGACCTCCTCTCTGTCCTCCTGCGCCATGCGCTCCAGTTCCGCCAGGGAGTGGTCAGCATACAGGACACTAGATGCCCCATAGCCAGCCCTCGCCCTGGCGGTTTGCGCCTGGCGCTCCTTCGCAGCGACCCTCTCCTCCAGGTCTTGCTGGAGCTGCGCCTTTTTTGCCAGATTTAGCTGGCGCTCGGCGTCCAGCAAGCCCACATCGTGGGTATCCGCCGCTTTCGAAGTCGAAGCCTTTTTGGACTTCGACTTCTTCCCCGCCTTTCCTCCGGCCGATTCTGAGGAGCCCCCGGACCCGAGCCTCATATAGGCCCTCTTCCGATTGAGGCGTTCATTTTCGGACACCGACGTATCCGTATATAGGATGGAATCATCGGAGTCCGAAATCTCGTCTGGCCCGCCAAGCAAGCTGGCCGCAGACGGTGCGCGGTCAGCTTCCGACGCCACAGCGGCGCCACCGGCGTGGCCCTGAGAAGGGCCGTTGGATTGGCCCTGAGAAGGGCCGTTGGGTTGGCCCTGAGAAGGGCCGTTTGAATCGCCCTGGGAGGAGCGATTCGGATTAAAATTTGGGTTAAAATTGGGATTGGGATTGGGAAAATTGGGGTGGTTAAAATTGGCAAAACGCCCAGAGGCGTCCCGCATTGGTTTTTTAGTCATATTCGTCGACGTCCGCACAAAAATCAACGAATCACAGCGCACTTTAGCCGCCGGTCTGCCACTCCGTTACGGTGGTCAGACACGACGTTGCCCGGGGGATACTGCGAGGAAGTATGCACTGTGGGGGATCCCCCAACCTAACCTTTTTTTTTTTTTTTTTTCTCGCTGAGAAATGCTTTATGCATGCCCGACTCGTGGGGGACGAGACGGGGTATGTGGGACTCCCTGTCCGAATGACAGTATACCCACTAAAACTCAGCGGTGTTCCCGCGTCGCCGTGATGGGAGGGTCATGGGAAACCGGCTCAGCCTTTACTTCCACAACCCTCCCGGCGCATGCCCGCCTAGCTAGCTGGCGGGCCCCGCATGCCCCCCGGGCTGGGAGGCTACGGGAATGGCCGGGAACACCTGGCCATTCCCGTCCGACACTGGTAGAGGCCTGTGCGATGCAGGCAAGGGTGCCCCCGCACCCGTTGCCTGCTGGCCTCCACCTGGGAGGAGTCGGAGATGTCCGTCAAACTGACGTCTTCTCCGACCCCTCCTCCGCCTTCGGAGCAGCGCCGCGTGAGGATCGTCCTCCCGCGCGCGCTCCGCCGCCTCCTTCTGGGACATGACGTGTTCGCAGAAGGAGGCGACTGCCGCCCAGGACCCCTCATCCCCCAGCATGGCGTTTACCACACCGGGGAGCGAGAGGTCCGGTCCGATCGCCGCCATGAGACTGCGGCGCGGCTCGGACCACGACGGGCACACCTCGAGGGTGTGCTGCGCCGTGTCCTCCGCCGCGCCACAGCCGTGGCACGACGGCGTCTCCTCCCGTCCGATCCGGTGCAGGTATGATCCGAAACAACCGTGTCCGGACAGCACCTGCACCAGACGGAACGAGAGGAACCCGTGCGACCGCTCGAGCCAGTCTCGCAGGACCGGCCCAAGCGCGTCGAGGGTTCGGCGGCCAAAGGCTGCGGTGGCGAGGTCCCCCGTCCAATGGAGGACGATGGCGTCCCTCGCCTCCCGCCGGACGGCCTCCCGCTCTTCCGGGGCGGTGCGTTCTCCTCTCGCTCTCCGCCCCGCCGTCCATTCGTACACTCTGGCGAGCACCCACGCCTCGAGTTCCCAAGGAGGGGTGCTGGCCAGAGCACACGCTGCCGCAAAGCCTACCGTGCGGTAGGCCCGCGCTACCCGCTGGGCTATGGCCCTCTGGGGTGCCCGCAAGGCGGCGGCGTTCTCCCGCCGTTGGAGGGCGTCCTCCCAAATAGGGGCCCCGTAGAGGGCCATACTCTTGAGGATGCCGGCGTAGAGTTGCCGGCATCGTGGGCTGGGCCTCCCCAAGTTGGGGAGCAGCCACGAGAGCGCCCCCGCCGTCTTCAGCAGGCGCGACGACAGCCCGCTAAAATGCGGGCCGAAGCGCCACCTGCTGTCGATCACAAGGCCCAGATATTTCATCTGGGCCTTGACCTCGAGTCTGACGCCCTCCACGAAGATGTGGGCGTCAGGTGGGGGGCGCTGCCGAGGTCCGTGGAAGAACACGGCCTCGGTCTTGTGCAGCGCCACCTTCAGACCTAGGCGGCGGATCCTCGCTGCGACCAAGGATCCGCCCGCCGAGGCCAAGTTGACCGCCTCCCTGAAACTCCCCCCCCGGGCGGTGAGGAGAGTGTCGTCCGCGTAGCAGACGACGCTCGTGCCTCGGAGGAGAGTTCCCCGCAAGAGCCAATCGTAGCCGACGTTCCAGAGGAGAGGTCCTATGACTGACCCCTGTGGAACGCCGGCTTCGACGGCGTACCGCCGGACTTGGCCAGTCCTATCTACGAGGAGGATCGCCCGATCCTCCAGGTAGCTGGCCAGTAGACTGCGCAGGTATCGAGGCACTCCGTGGAATCGGAGCGCCTCTAGGATGGTGGAGTGAGGAACGGAGTTGAAGGCGTTGGCTATGTCGAATGACACCGCCAACAATCCGTCCCCCGCCTCCATCGCATCCTTCGCCTGGCCCTTAAGCCAGGCCAGCGCGTCCACCGTCGAACGCTCAGCCCGAAAACCAAACTGAGCGTCCGACAAGTCCGGCCCGATGTCCCGCAGGTGGCCCTTCAGGCGAGCCGCCATTATCCCCTCGAACATTTTTCCGACCTCATCGAGCAAGACGATGGGCCGGTATCCCCCAACCTAACCTAACCTAACCTTTTTTTTTTTTTTTTTTTTTTGTCGCTGAGAAATGCTTTATGCATCCCCGCCTCCCGGGGGACGAGACGGGGTATGTGGGACTCCCTGTCGGAATGACAGTATACCCACTAAAACTCAGCGGTGTTCCCGCGTCGCCGTGATGGGAGGGCCATGGGAATCCGGCATAGCCTTTACATCCACAGCCCTCCCGACGCATGCCCGCCAAGATGGTATGGCGGGCCCCACATGCCCCCCACGTTGGGGGGCTACGGGAATGGCCGAGAACACCTGGCCATTCCCGTCCCACAAGGTGGAGGCCTGTGCAAAACGGGCAACGGTGCCCCCGCACCCGTTGCCTGCTGGCCTCCACGCCCGCTTAAAAGGCGGGCCCCGCATGCCCCCCGCGTTGGGGGAGCTACGGCCGCAGAGGATAGGGAGAGCGGCAACGAAACACCGACACTCCTCTTCCCCTGCGGCCCCACCGCGTCCGCCATTGAACGGTGGCGGCCCCGTCAAGGCCGCGGAAGGAAGGGAGAGCCCCTCCCGCCGCGGCCTCTATCCTCAGCCGCAATGTCTCCCTCACGGGGGACATCGCGGCCCGCCTCAGGTAGGTCGCGATGTCGCGGCACCGCAACCTACCTGTGGGCCGCTACGTCGGGCTAAACCGCACAGCCCGGACGAGCGGCCCCCGCTGGGGTTCCTCTTAGCTTCACCGTGGCCCAGCTCGCCACGGCTACTGAGCCCCCCCGCCTCGACAATGCGGGAACCCACCGGGGGGGGAACCTAACCTAACCTTTTTTTTTTTTTTTTTTTTGTCGCTGAGAAATGCTTTATGCATCCCCGCCTCCCGGGGGACGAGACGGGGTATGTGGGACTCCCTGTCGGAATGACAGTATACCCACTAAAACTCAGCGGTGTTCCCGCGTCGCCGTGATGGGAGGGCCATGGGAAACCGGCATAGCCTTTACTTCCACAGCCCTCCCGACGCATGCCCGCCAAGATGGTATGGCGGGCCCCACATGCCCCCCAGGTTGGGGGGCTACGGGAATGACCGAGAACACCTGGCCATTCCCGTCCCACAAGGTGGAGGCCTGTGCAAAACAGGCAACGGTGCCCCCGCACCCGTTGCCTGCTGGCCTCCACGCACGCCTGAAAGGCGGGCCCCGCATGCCCCCCACGTTGGGGGAGCTACGGCCGCAGAGGATAGGGAGAGCGGCAACGACACACCGACACTCCTCTTCCCCTGCGGCCCCACCGCGTCCGCCATCGAACGGTGGCGGCCCCGTCAAGGCCGCGGAAGGTAGGGAGAGCGGCAACGAAACACCGACACTCCTCTCCCGCCGCGGCCTCCAATCCTCAGCCGCGATGTCTCCCTCACGGGGGACACCGCGGCCCGCCTCAGGTAGGCTGCGATGTCGCCCAAGCGGCACCACAACCTACCCTACGGCCGCTACGTCATTGGCTAAGCCGCAAAGCCTTGACGAGCGGCCCCCGCTGGGGTTCCTCTTAGCTTCACCGTGGCCCAGCTCGCCACGGCTACTGAGCCCCCCCGCCTCGACAATGCGGGAACCCACCGGGGGGGAACCTAACCTAACCTTTTTTTTTTTTTTTTTTTTTTTTTCTCGCTGAGAAATGCTTTATGCATGCCCGCCTCGTGGGGGACGAGACGGGGTATGTGGGACTCCCTGTCCGAATGACAGTATACCCACTAAAACTCAGCGGTGTTCCCGCGTCGCCGTGATGGGAGGGTCATGGGAAACCGGCTCAGCCTTTACTTCCACAACCCTCCCGGCGCATGCCCGCCTAGCTGGCGGGCCCCGCATGCCCCCCGGACTGGGGGGCTACGGGAATGGCCGGGAACACCTGGCCATTCCCGTCCGACACTGGTGGAGGCCTGTGCGATGCAAGCAAGGGTGCCCCCGCACCCGTTGCCTGCTGGCCTCCACCTGGGAGGAGTCGGAGATGTCCGTCAAACTGACGTCTTCTCCGACCCCTCCTCCGCCTTCGGAGCAGCGCCGCGTGAGGATCGTCCTCCCGCGCGCGCTCCGCCGCCTCCTTCTGGGACATGACGTGTTCGCAGAAGGAGGCGACTGCCGCCCAGGACCCCTCATCCCCCAGCATGGCGTTTACCAAACCGGGGAGCGAGAGGTCCGATCCGATCGCCGCCATGAGACTGCGGCGCGGCTCGGACCACGACGGGCACACCTCGAGGGTGTGCTGCGCCGTGTCCTCCGCCGCGCCACAGCCGTGGCACGACGGCGTCTCCTCCCGTCCGATCCGGTGCAGGTACGATCCGAAACAACCATGTCCGGACAGCACCTGCACCAGACGAAACGAGAGGAACCCGTGCGACCGCTCGAGCCAGTCTCGCAGGACCGGCCCAAGCGCGTCGAGGGTTCGGCGGCCAAAGGCTGCGGTGGCGAGGTCCCCCGTCCAATGGAGGACGATGGCGTCCCTCGCCTCCCGCCGGACGGCCTCCCGCTCTTCCGGGGCGGTGCGTTCTCCTCTCGCTCTCCGCCCCGCCGTCCATTCGTACACTCTGGCGAGCACCCACGCCTCGAGTTCCCAAGGAGGGGTGCTGGCCAGAGCGCACGCTGCCGCAAAGCCTACCGTGCGGTAGGCCCGCGCTACCCGCTGGGCTATGGCCCTCTGGGGTGCCCGCAAGGCGGCGGCGTTCTCCCGCCGTTGGAGGGCGTCCTCCCAAATAGGGGCCCCGTAGAGGGCCATACTCTTGAGGATGCCGGCGTAAAGTTGCCGGCATCGTGCACTGGGCCCCCCCAAGTTGGGGAGCAGCCACGAGAGCGCCCCCGCCGTCTTCAGCAGGCGCGAAGACAGCCCGCTAAAATGCGGGCCGAAACGCCACCTGCTGTCGATCACAAGGCCCAGATATTTCATCTGGGCCTTGACCTCGATTCTGACGCCCTCCACAAAGATGTGGGCGTCAGGTGGGGGGCGCTGCCGAGGTCCGTGGAAGAACACGGCCTCGGTCTTGTGCAGCGCCACCTTCAGACCTAGGCGGCGGATCCTCGCTGCGACCAAGGATCCGCCCGCCGAGGCCAAGTTGGCCGCCTCCCTGAAACTCCCCCCCCGGGCGGTGAGGAGAGTGTCGTCCGCGTAGCAGACGACGCTCGTGCCTCGGAGGAGAGTTCCCCGCAAGAGCCAATCGTAGCCGACGTTCCAGAGGAGAGGTCCTATGACTGACCCCTGTGGAACGCCGGCTTCGACTGCGTACCGCCGGACTTGGCCAGTCCTATCTACGAGGAGGATCGCCCGATCCTCCAGGTAGCTGGCCAGTAGACTGCGCAGGTATCGAGGCACTCCGTGGAATCGGAGCGCCTCTAGGATGGTGGAGTGAGGAACGGAGTTGAAGGCGTTGGCTATGTCGAATGACACCGCCAACAATCCGTCCCCCGCCTCCATCGCATCCTTCGCCTGGCCCTTAAGCCAGGCCAGCGCGTCCACCGTCGAACGCTCAGCCCGAAAACCAAACTGAGCGTCCGACAAGTCCGGCCCGATGTCCCGCAGGTGGCCCTTCAGGCGAGCCGCCATTATCCCCTCAAACATTTTGCCGACCTCATCGAGTAGAACGATGGGCCGGTATGCCGAGGGGGAATCCGCTGGGCGGCCCTCCTTGCGGAGGAGGCACAACTGCCCCTCCTTCCACGGTTTCGGGAACCTCCCAGACGCAAGACATGCGCTGAAGAGGTCCCGAAACCTGTCCTCCATTTGAGTGGCAGCGATCGCCACCACTCTCGCGGGGACGCCGTCGGGGCCTGGTGCCGTCTTCTTGGCGCGGATACGGAGGATCGCCGCGCCAAGTTCCGACTCCGTGACAGGAGGGGGCTCCTCTTCCTCCTCGTCTGCCAGCGGGGCTCCACACATCACTGGCGGGGTGAAGTTGTCCCTGCCCGGGAACAGGGACTGAACCACCCCATCCAGAAATGAGGGCTCCAGGGTCTCGGCAACCGGTGGACCAAAGGGGCGCAATTTGTTGCGCGCCGCCTTGTATGGTCTCCCGTAAGGGTCGTTGTCGAGACCCTCCAGCAGCTCGGCTCTCGCCGAGTCTTTGGCGGCGGCGATGGCCCGATCGAGGACCTTTTTTGCCTCCACGTATACGGCGTAGAGGTGGTCCTCGTCGGCCCGGTCCCGTCGACGCCGCCGCCGACTCCGCGTGTAGGCCCTCCTTGCCTCCACGCAAGCTGCTCGGAGCCCCGCCAGCTCCGCCGACCACCAGTACACGGCGCGTTTGGGTGGTGGTCGGCGAGACCGAGGCATGCTAGAGTTGCATACCTCGGTCAGACACTCCCTCAGCTGCCCCGCTGCGGTGTCCACATCCAGGCCGGCGGCGGTAGGCGGCGAAAGCCAGTCCTGGATGAACGCCGCCTCCGCCGCTGCCTCCCTGTCCAGGCGGGTGAGAGCCCACCGCGGGAACGGTGATCGTCCCGAGATGGGCCGCACCGCTCCCGGGCCACTGGTGGAGATGTCGAACCGCACGTAGCGGTGGTCCGACATGGTCTCCACCAGGTCCACCCGCCAGTTCAGCACGCGCGCGGCTAACGCCGGGGTGGCGAAAGTGACGTCCACTATTGAGCCACCCCGATGCCGCACGCATGTCTGGACGCTTCCTCTGTTCAAGAGGGAGAGTCCAGAGGAGGCTGCCCACAACTCCACTGCCCGCCCGCGTGCGTCGGTGGCCGGGTTGCCCCAGCTCACCGACTTGGCATTCAGGTCTCCCAGTACGGAGACCTGACGCGGAACCGCCCTGCCGACCACGGCGGCCAGGACTCCGAGATAGTTCTCAAAGTCCTGGAGTGGGCGGTTTGGGGAGAAATATACCCCCACAAGGGCTATGTCTCCCCACGCGGCGGCCACGTATCCCGGTCCTCTCTCTAATAGCGAGAGGGGAGGGGAGTCCGTGGAAGACCGCGCCGCTAGTGCCACCGAGTCGTCCTCGTCACCCAGCCAGCTGCTGGGGATCGAGTAGGGCTCGGCGACCACCGCTACGTTCACCAACCACTCGGCCATGGCCTGCACTACCAGGTCCTGGGCCGCTTTACAGTGGTTGGCGTTCGCCTGGAGGATGCTGTAGTCGGAAGGCATTATTCCGACATTGCACCCTCCTCCTCAGCTACCGCCGCTGGAACTGCAGCGGCGGCGACGGCGGCGGCGGTGGTGGCAACAGGGCGGACCTGCGCCGGCACTATGCCCTTTCGCACGGGGGGCTTGCAGCTCCTGCCCGTCATCCGGTGGTCCGCGGGACGGCCACTGGCGGCACACGCCTTGCAGTGTGGCGTGGTGGCGCGGCAAGTGGCACTCCTGTGTCCCTCCTGCCCGCACTGGTAGCAGACGTCTCCCCAGTCGGACTTGGAGGGACACGTGGCTCGGGTGTGGCCAAACGCGAAGCACTTGAAGCACCGCGTAGGCTGGTCCTCAAGTGCCCGGACCACAGCCGAGCTGAGCCCTACGAGCAGCCGTCCATTGGTCGCAGCAAGGACGGCCGCAGCCGCGGCGACTGGGCACTCGACACGGATGATGCCCATGCCGCGGCGGCCGAGCCGGATGGCTCCCCCCTTTACCGCGCCAGCGTCGCAGCCTCCAGCCGCCGCGACGGCCGCCACCACATCCTCCTTGGTGACCGAATCGTCTAGATCGGCCACCTCCAAGGCTGCGGTCTTGACGGGCTTTACTACCGTCGCACTGTCCGCGATGACCTCTTGCAACTTTGTTGCGAAGAGGTCCGCATTGGTGCCGCGCTTTTCCCCCGAGAACTCGAAAATTCGAGCCCCGGTTAGGGTTCGGCGGCACCTTATATTGCTGATCCCCAGCTGGGAGGGATCAGCGTTGGTACGAGCCCGTCTTAGAACGGACTCGTACGTCTCTCCCCGCTCCACGGCCGCCGGGGTGAGGGTCACCACGACGGCCGCGGTTTTGGGAGGAACCAGCTTTCTCCCGCCGGCTGGAGCCCGATTGGCTGCAGGAGCAGTCGCAGCGGGCTTGGGGGCCGACTTGGCCCCTCCCTTCTTCTTCCCTCTCTTGACCACTTCCGTCCACGACTGGTTGGACGGGGTGGTGGAGGGAAGAAGGGCGTCTTCTTCTTCCTGCGAGTTCTGGGCTGCTGGAGTCGCCGAAGACCCAGTCACTCCCTCCGCGCTCGTGGTTGGGGTTTGAGGAGCCACCTTGGTCCTCTTACCCTTACCTTTGCCCTTGGAGGGCTTCGGGGCCTGGGGCTGCGCACCCGGTGCCGGGCCTGCCACAGGCGCAGGTTCCGGCTCCCTCGGTGGTGGCTTATCCGCCGCTAGTGGCGGGCGGAGTCGCTTTTCCGGCAGGAGCCGGTCCTCTATTCCTGCAAGGCAGGCTCTGGTGAAGGCTCTCTCCTCCATGACAACCTTTCGGAGGATGTCCTCAAGGTTGGGATGGGAGGAGGAGCCTCCTACCACCGGGCCTGGGGCAGGTTGGGCAGGCCGAGCCGTGGCCTCAGCCAGCTTCAGGTGCAGCTGGCTGACCTCCGCCTGCAGGCGATCAACCTTCGCCTGCAGTTGCCGCGTCTCGTCCGTGGCCGTCCGCTTCATGAGCTCTCCGACGATGCCGTGTAGACTGGCGGCCCGGCATTTGAGGGCCTTTTGGAAGGTCCCCTTTAGGTTGGAGGACTTTGAGGCGACCTCCAGGACCTCCTCTTTGTCCTCCTGCGCCATCCGCTCCAGTTCCGCCAGGGAGTGGTCGGCATATAGGACATTGGATGCCCCATAGCCAGCCCTCGACCTGGCGGTTTGCGTCTGGCGCTCCTTGGCGGCGACCTTCTCCTCCAGGTCCTGCTGGAGCTGCGCCTTTTTGGCCAGATTTAGCTGGCGCTCGGCGTCCAGCAAGCCCACATCGTGGGTCTCCGGCGTTTTAGAAGAAGTCGAAGCCCTTTTGGACTTCGACTTCTTCCCTCCCTTCCCTCCGGCCGACTCCGAGGAGCCCTCGGACCCTTGCCTTAGGAAGGCCCTCTTCCGCCTGAGGCGGTCATTCTCGGCCGCCGACGTATCCATGCTGGATTTGTCGGAGTCCGAGAATTCGTCTACCCCAGCCAAGCTGGCTGCAGACGGTGCGCGGTCAGCGCCCGACGCCGAAGCGTCACCGACGTGGCCCTGAGAAGGGCCGTTGGATTGGCCCTGAGAAGGGCCGTTGGGTTGGCCCTGAGAAGGGCCGTTTGAATCGCCCTGGGAGGAGCGATTCGGGTTAAAATTATTTACAATAACCTAACCTAACCTTTTTTTTTTTTTTTTTTTTTTTTTTTTTTTTTTTTTTTTTTGTCGCTGAGAAATGCTTTATGCATCCCCGCCTCCCGGGGGACGAGACGGGGTATGTGGGACTCCCTGTCGGAATGACAGTATACCCACTAAAACTCAGCGGTGTTCCCGCGTCGCCGTGATGGGAGGGCCATGGGAATCCGGCATAGCCTTTACATCCACAGCCCTCCCGACGCATGCCCGCCAAGATGGTATGGCGGGCCCCACATGCCCCCCAGGTTGGGGGGCTACGGGAATGGCCGAGAACACCTGGCCATTCCCGTCCCACACTGGTGGAGGCCTGTGCAATACAGGCAACGGTGCCCCCGCACCCGCTGGCCTGCTGGCCTCCACGCCCGCCTGAAAGGCGGGCCCCGCATGCCCCCCACGTTGGGGGAGCTACGGCCGCAGAGGATAGGGAGAGCGGCAACGACACACCGACACTCCTCTTCCCCTGCGGCCCCACCGCGTCCGCCATCGAACGGTGGCGGCCCCGTCAAGGCCGCGGAAGGTAGGGAGAGCGGCAACGAAACACCGACACTCCTCTCCCGCCGCGGCCTCCAATCCTCAGCCGCGATGTCTCCCTCACGGGGGACACCGCGGCCCGCCTCAGGTAGGCTGCGATGTCGCCCAAGCGGCACCGCAACCTACCCTACGGCCGCTACGTCATTGGCTAAGCCGCAAAGCCTTGACGAGCGGCCCCCGCTGGGGTTCCTCTTAGCTTCACCGTGGCCCAGCTCGCCACGGCTACTGAGCCCCCCCGCCTCGACAATGCGGGAACCCACCGGGGGGGAACCTAACCTAACCTAACCTAACCTAACCTAACCTTTTTTTTTTTTTTTTTTTGTCGCTGAGAAATGCTTTATGCATCCCCGCCTCCCGGGGGACGAGACGGGGTATGTGGGACTCCCTGCCGGAATGACAGTATACCCACTAAAACTCAGCGGTGTTCCCGCGTCGCCGTGATGGGAGGGCCATGGGAATCCGGCATAGCCTTTACATCCACAGCCCTCCCGACGCATGCCCGCCAAGATGGTATGGCGGGCCCCACATGCCCCCCAGGTTGGGGGGCTACGGGAATGGCCGAGAACACCTGGCCATTCCCGTCCCACAAGGTGGAGGCCTATGCAAAACAGGCAACGGAGCCCCCGCACCCGTTGCCTGCTGGCCTCCACGCCCGCCTAAAAGACGGGCCCCGCATGCCCCCCCAGGTTGGGGGAGCTACGGCCGCAGAGGATAGGGAGAGCGGCAACGAAACACCGACACTCCTCTTCCCCTGCGGCCCCACCGCGTCCGCCATCTAACGGTGGCGGCCCCGTCAAGGCCGCGGAAGGTAGGGAGAGCGGCAACGAAACACCGACACTCCTCTCCCGCCGCGGCCTCCAATCCTCAGCCGCGATGTCTCCCTCGCGGGGGACACCGCGGCCCGCCTCAGGTAGGCTGCGATGTCGCCCAAGCGGCACCGCAACCTACCCTACGGCCGCTACGTCATTGGCTAAGCCGCAAAGCCTTGACGAGCGGCCCCCGCTGGGGTTCCTCTTAGCTTCACCGTGGCCCAGCTCGCCACGGCTACTGAGCCCCCCCGCCTCGACAATGCGGGAACCCACCGGGGGGGGAACCTAACCTAACCTTTTTTTTTTTTTTTTTTTTCTCGCTGAGAAATGCTTTATGCATGCCCGACTCGTGGGGGACGAGACGGGGTATGTGGGACTCCCTGTCCGAATGACAGTATACCCACTAAAACTCAGCGGTGTTCCCGCGTCGCCGTGATGGGAGGGTCATGGGAAACCGGCTCAGCCTTTACTTCCACAACCCTCCCGGCGCATGCCCGCCTAGCTGGCGGGCCCCGCATGCCCCCCGGGCTGGGGGGCTACGGGAATGGCCGGGAACACCTGGCCATTCCCGTCCGACACTGGTGGAGGCCTGTGCGATGCAGGCAAGGGTGCCCCCGCACCCGTTGCCTGCTGGCCTCCACCTGGGAGGAGTCGGAGATGTCCGTCAAACTGACGTCTTCTCCGACCCCTCCTCCGCCTTCGGAGCAGCGCCGCGTGAGGATCGTCCTCCCGCGCGCGCTCCGCCGCCTCCTTCTGGGACATGACGTGTTCGCAGAAGGAGGCGACTGCCGCCCAGGACCCCTCATCCCCCAGCATGGCGTTTACCACACCGGAGAGCGAGAGGTCCGGTCCGATCGCCGCCATGAGACTGCGGCGCGGCTCGGACCACGACGGGCACACCTCGAGGGTGTGCTGCGCCGTGTCCTCCGCCGCGCCACAGCCGTGGCACGACGGCGTCTCCTCCCGTCCGATCCGGTGCAGGTATGATCCGAAACAACCGTGTCCGGACAGCACCTGCACCAGACGGAACGAGAGGAACCCGTGCGACCGCTCGAGCCAGTCTCGCAGGACCGGCCGAAGCGCGTCGAGGGTTCGGCGGCCAAAGGCTGCGGTGGCGAGGTCCCCCGTCCAATGGAGGACGATGGCGTCCCTCGCCTCCCGCCGGACGGCCTCCCGCTCTTCCGGGGCGGTGCGTTCTCCTCTCGCTCTCCGCCCCGCCGTCCATTCGTACACTCTGGCGAGCACCCACGCCTCGAGTTCCCAAGGAGGGGTGCTGGCCAGAGCGCACGCTGCCGCAAAGCCCACCGTGCGGTAGGCCCGCGCTACCCGCTGGGCTATGGCCCTCTGCGGTGCCCGCAAGGCGGCGGCGTTCTCCCGCCGTTGGAGGGCGTCCTCCCAAATAGGGGCCCCGTAGAGGGCCATACTCTTGAGGATGCCGGCGTAGAGTTGCCGGCATCGTGCGCTGGGCCCCCCCAAGTTGGGGAGCAGCCACGAGAGCGCCCCCGCCGTCTTCAGCAGGCGCGACGACAGCCCGCTAAAATGCGGGCCGAAGCGCCACCTGCTGTCGATCACAAGGCCCAGATATTTCATCTGGGCCTTGACCTCGATTCTGACGCCCTCCACGAAGATGTGGGCGTCAGGTGGGGGGCGCTGCCGAGGTCCGTGGAAGAACACGGCCTCGGTCTTGTGCAGCGCCACCTTCAGACCTAGGCGGCGGATCCTCGCTGCGACCAAGGATCCGCCCGCCGAGGCCAAGTTGGCCGCCTCCCTGAAACTCCCCCCCCGGGCGGTGAGGAGAGTGTCGTCCGCGTAGCAGACGATACTCGTGCCTCGGAGGAGAGTTCCCCGCAAGAGCCAATCGTAGCCGACGTTCCAGAGGAGAGGTCCTATGACTGACCCCTGTGGAACGCCGGCTTCGACGGCGTACCGCCGGACTTGGCCAGTCCTATCTACGAGGAGGATCGCCCGATCCTCCAGGTAGCTGGCCAGTAGACTGCGCAGGTATCGAGGCACTCCGTGGAATCGGAGCGCCTCTAGGATGGTGGAGTGAGGAACGGAGTTGAAGGCGTTGGCTATGTCGAATGACACCGCCAACAATCCGTCCCCCGCCTCCATCGCATCCTTCGCCTGGCCCTTAAGCCAGGCCAGCGCGTCCACCGTCGAACGCTCAGCCCGAAAACCAAACTGAGCGTCCGACAAGTCCGGCCCGATGTCCCGCAGGTGGCCCTTCAGGCGAGCCGCCATTATCCCCTCGAACATTTTTCCGACCTCATCGAGCAAGACGATGGGCCGGTATGCCGAGGGGGAGTCTGCTGGGCGGCCCTCCTTGCGGAGGAGGCACAACTGCCCTTCCTTCCAAGGTTTCGGGAACCTCCCAGTCGCAAGGCATACGCTGAAGAGCTCCCGAAACCTTTCCTCCATTCGAGTGGCAGCGATTGCTACCACTCTTGCCGGGACACCGTCGGGGCCTGGGGCCGTCTTCTTGGCGCGGATACGGAGGATCACCGCGCCAAGTTCCGACTCCGTGACAGGAGGGGGCTCCTCTTCCTCCTCGTCTGCTAGCGGGGCTCCACACATCACTGGCGGGGTGAAGTTGTCCCTGCCCGGGAACAGGGACTGAACCACCCCGTCCAGAAATGAGGGCTCTAGGGTCTCGGCAACCGGGGGACCAAAGGGGCGCAATTTATTGCGCGCAGCCTTGTATGGTCTCCCGTAGGGGTCGTTGTCGAGACCCTCCAGCAGCTCGGCTCTCGCCGCGTCTTTGGCGGCGGCGATGGCCCGACCGAGGACCTGTTTTGCCTCCACGTACACGTCGTAGAGGTGGTCCTCGTCGGCCCGGTTCCTTCGACGCCGCCGCCGACTCCGCGTGTAGGCCCTCCTTGCCTCCACGCAAGCTGCTCGGAGCCCCGCCAGCTCCGCCGACCACCAGTACACGGCGCGTTTGGGTGGTGGTCGGCGAGACCGAGGCATGCTAGAGTTGCATACCTCGGTCAGACACTCCCTCAGCTGCCCCGCTGCGGTGTCCACATCCAGGCCGGCGGTAGGCGGCGAAAGCCAGTCCTGGATGAACGCCGCTTCCGCCGCTGCCTCCCTGTCCAGGCGGGTGAGAGCCCACCGCGGGAACGGTGATCGCCCCGAGATGGGCCGCATCGCTCCTGGGCCCCTGGTGGAGATGTCGAACCGCACGTAACGGTGGTCCGACATGGTCTCCACCAGGTCCACCCGCCAGTTCAGCACGCGCGCGGCTAACGCCGGGGTGGCGAAAGTGACGTCCACTATTGAGCCACCCTGACGCCGCACGCATGTCTGGACGCTTCCTCTGTTCAAGAGGGAGAGTCCAGAGGAGGCTGCCCACAACTCCACCGCCCGTCCGCGTGCGTCGGTGGCCGGGTTGCCCCAGCTCACCGACTTGGCATTCAGGTCTCCCAGTACGGAGACCTGACGCGGAACCGCCCTGCCGACCACGGCGGCCAGGACTCCGAGAAAATTCTCAAAGTCCTGGAGTGGGCGGTTTGGGGAGAAATATACCCCCACAAGGGCTATGTCTCCCCACGCGGCGGCCACGTATCCCGGTCCTCTCTCTAATAGCGAGAGGGGAGGGGAGTCCGTGGAAGACCGCGCCGCTAGTGCCACCGAGTCGTCCTCGTCGCCCAGCCAGCTGCTGGGGATCGAGTAGGGCTCGGCGACCACCGCTACGTTCACCAACCACTCGGCCATGACCTGCACTACCAGGTCCTGGGCCGCTTTGCAGTGGTTGGCGTTCGCCTGGAGGATGCTGTAGTCGGAAACCATTATTCCGACATTGCACCCCCCTCCTCAGCTACCGCCGCTGGTGCTGCAGCGGCGGCGACGGCGGCGGCGGTGGTGGCAGCAGGGCGAACCTGCGCCGGCACTATGCCCTTCCGCACGGGGGGCTTGCAGCTCCTGCCCGTCATCCGGTGGTCCGCGGGGCGGCCACTGGCGGCACACGCCTTGCAGTGCGGCGTGGTGGCGCGGCAAGTGGCACTCCTGTGTCCCTCCTGCCCGCACTGGTAGCAGGTGTCTCCCCAGTCGGACTTGGAGGGACACGTGGCTCGGGTGTGGCCGAACGCGAAGCACTTGAAGCAGCGCGTAGGCTGGTCTTCAAGTGCCCGGACCACAGCCGAGCTGAGCCCCACGAGCAGCCGTCCATTGGTCGCAGCAAGGACGGCCGCAGCCGCGGCAACTGGGCACTCGACACGGATGATGCCCATGCCGCGGCGGCCGAGCCGGATGGCTCCCCCCTTCACCGCGCCAGCGTTGCAGCCTCCAGCCGCCGCGACGGCCGCCACCACATCCTCCTTGGTGACCGAATCGTCCAGATCGGTCACCTCCAAGGCTGCGGTCTTGACGGGCTTGACGACCGTCGCACTGTCCGCGATGACCTCTTGCAATTTCGTTGCGAAGAGGTCCGCATTGGTGCCGCGCTTTTCCCCCGAGAACTCGAAAATTCGAGCCCCGGTTAGGGTGCGGCGGCACCTAATGCTGCTGATCCCCAGCTGGGAGGGATCAGCATTGGTACGAGCCCGTCTTAGAACGGACTCGTACGTCTCTCCCCGCTCCACGGCCGCCGGTGTGAGGGTCACCACGACGGCCGCGGTTTTGGGAGGTACCAGCTTCCTCCCGCCGGCTGGAGCCCGATTGGCTGCAGGAGCAGTCGCAGCGGGCTTGGGGGCCGACTTGGCCCCTCCCTTCTTCTTCCCTCTCTTGACCACTTCCGTCCACGACTGGTTGGACGGGGTGGTGGAGGGAAGAAGGGCATCTTCTTCCTGCAGGTTCTGGGGCGCTGCTGGAGTGGACGACTCAGCTGCTCCCTCCGCGCTCGTGGCGGGGGTTTGAGGAGCCGCCTTGGTCCTCTTCCCCTTGCCTTTGCCCTTGGAGGACTTGGGGGCCTGGGGCTGCGCACCCGCTGCCGGGCCTGCTACAGGTGCAGGTTCCGGCTCCCGCTGCGTTGGCTTATCCGCCGCTAGCGGCGGGCGGAGCCGCTTTTCCGGCAGGAGCCGGTCCTCTATGCCTGCGAAGCAGGCTCTGGTGAAGGCTCTCTCCTCCATGACAACCTTTCGGATGATCTCCTCGAGGTTGGAAGGGGAGGAAGAGCCTCCTACCGCCGGACAACCTAACCTAACCTTTTTTTTTTTTTTTTTTTGTCGCTGAGAAATGCTTTATGCATCCCCGCCTCCCGGGGGACGAGACGGGGTATGTGGGACTCCCTGTCGGAATGACAGTATACCCACTAAAACTCAGCGGTGTTCCCGCATCGCCGTGATGGGAGGGCCATGGGAATCCGGCATAGCCTTTACATCCACAGCCCTCCCGACGCATGCCCGCCAAGATGGTATGGCGGGCCCCACATGCCCCCCAGGTCGGGGGGCTACGGGAATGGCCGAGAACACCTGGCCATTCCCGTCCCACAAGGTGGAGGCCTGTGCAAAACAGGCAACGGAGCCCCCGTGCCCGTTGCCTGCTGGCCTCCACGCCCGCCTAACAGGCGGGCCCCGCATGCCCCCCACGTTGGGGGAGCTACGGCCGCAGAGGATAGGGAGAGCGGCAACGACACACCGACACTCCTCTTCCCCTGCGGCCCCACCGCGTCCGCCATCTAACGGTGGCGGCCCCGTCAAGGCCGCGGAAGGAAGGGAGAGCCCCTCCCGCCGCGGCCTCTGTCCTCAGCCGCAATGTCTCCCTCACGGGGGACATCGCGGCCCGCCTCAGGTAGGTCGCGATGTCGCGGCACCGCAACCTACCCGTGGGCCGCTACGTCGGGCTAAACCGCACAGCCCGGACGTGCGGCCCCCGCTGGGGTTCCTCTTAGCTTCACCGTGGCCCAGCTCGCCACGGCTACTGAGCCCCCCCGCCTCGACAATGCGGGAACCCACCGGGGGGGAACCTAACCTAACCTTTTTTTTTTTTTTTTTTTTTTTTTTTTTTTTGTCGCTGAGAAATGCTTTATGCATCCCCGCCTCCCGGGGGACGAGACGGGGTATGTGGGACTCCCTGTCGGAATGACAGTATACCCACTAAAACTCAGCGGTGTTCCCGCGTCGCCGTGATGGGAGGGCCATGGGAAACCGGCATAGCCTTTACTTCCACAGCCCTCCCGGCGCATGCCCGCCAAGATGGTATGGCGGGCCCCACATGCCCCCCAGGTTGGGGGGCTACGGGAATGGCCGAGAACACCTGGCCATTCCCGTCCCACAAGGTGGAGGCCTGTGCAAAACAGGCAACGGAGCCCCCGCACCCGTTGCCTGCTGGCCTCCACGCCCGCCTAAAAGGCGGGCCCCGCATGCCCCCCGCGTTGGGGGAGCTACGGCCGCAGAGGATAGGGAGAGCGGCAACGAAACACCGACACTCCTCTTCCCCTGCGGCCCCGCCGCGTCCGCCATCATACGGTGGCGGCCCCGTCAAGGCCGCGGAAGGAGGGAGAGCCTCTCCCGCCGCGGCCTCTATCCTTAGCCGCAATGTCTCCCTCACGGGGGACATCGCGGCCCGCCTCAGGTAGGTCGCGATGTCGCGGCACCGCAACCTACCCGTGGGCCGCTACGTCGGGCTAAACCGCACAGCCCGGACGAGCGGCCCCCGCTGGGGTTCCTCTTCGCTTCACCGTGGTCCAGCCAGCCACGGCTACTGAGCCCCCCCGCCTCGACAATGCGGGAACCCACCGGGGGGGCGGGAACCCACCGGGGGGGCAACCTAACCTAACCTAACCTTTTTTTTTTTTTTTTTTTTTTTTTTTTTTTTTTTTTTTTTTTTTTTGTCGCTGAGAAATGCTTTGTGCATCCCCGCCTCCCGGGGGACGAGACGGGGTATGTGGGACTCCCTGTCGGAATGACAGTATACCCACTAAAACTCAGCGGTGTTCCCGCGTCGCCGTGTTGGGAGGGCCATGGGAAACCGGCATAGCCTTTACTTCCACAGCCCTCCCGGCGCATGCCCGCCAAGATGGTATGGCGGGCCCCACATGCCCCCCAGGTTGGGGGGCTACGGGAATGGCCGAGAACACCTGGCCATTCCCGTCCCACAAGGTGGAGGCCTGTGCAAAACAGGCAACGGTGCCCCCGCACCCGTTGCCTGCTGGCCTCCACGCCCGCCTGAAAGGCGGGCCCCGCATGCCCCCCACGTTGGGGGAGCTACGGCCGCAGAGGATAGGGAGAGCGGCAACGACACACCGACACTCCTCTTCCCCTGCGGCCCCACCGCGTCCGCCATCGAACGGTGGCGGCCCCGTCAAGGCCGCGGAAGGTAGGGAGAGCGGCAACGAAACACCGACACTCCTCTCCCGCCGCGGCCTCCAATCCTCAGCCGCGATGTCTCCCTCACGGGGGACACCGCGGCCCGCCTCAGGTAGGCTGCGATGTCGCCCAAGCGGCACCGCAACCTACCCTACGGCCGCTACGTCATTGGCTAAGCCGCAAAGCCTTGACGAGCGGCCCCCGCTGGGGTTCCTCTTAGCTTCACCGTGGCCCAGCTCGCCACGGCTACTGAGCCCCCCCGCCTCGACAATGCGGGAACCCACCGGGGGGGACCTAACCTAACCTAACCTTTTTTTTTTTTTTTTTTTTTTGTCGCTGAGAAATGCTTTATGCATCCCCGCCTCCCGGGGGACGAGACGGGGTATGTGGGACTCCCTGTCGGGATGACAGTATACCCACTAAAACTCAGCGGTGTTCCTACATCGCCGTAATGGGAGGGCCATGGGAAACCGGCATAGCCTTTACTTCCACAGCCCTCCCGGCGCACGCCCGCCAAGATGGTATGGCGGGCCCCGCATGCCCCCCAGGTTGGGGGGCTACGGGAATGGCCGGGAACACCTGGCCATTCCCGTCCCACAAGGTGGAGGCCTGTGCAAAACAGGCAACGGAGCCCCCGCACCCGTTGCCTGCTGGCCTCCACGCCCGCCTAAAAGGCAGGCCCCGCATGCCCCCCCAGGTTGGGGGAGCTACGGCCGCAGAGGATAGGGAGAGCGGCAACGAAACACCGACACTCCTCTTCCCCTGCGGCCCCGCCGCGTCCGCCATCATACGGTGGCGGCCCCGTCAAGGCCGCGGAAGGAGGGAGATCCTCTCCCGCCGCGGCCTCTATCCTCAGCCGCAATGTCTCCCTCACGGGGGACATCGCGGCCCGCCTCAGGTAGGTCGCGATGTCGCGGCACCGCAACCTACCCGTGGGCCGCTACGTCGGGCTAAACCGCACAGCCCGGACGAGCGGCCCCCGCTGGGGTTCCTCTTAGCTTCACCGTGGCCCAGCTCGCCACGGCTACTGAGCCCCCCCGCCTCGACAATGCGGGAACCCACCGGGGGGGAACCTAACCTAACCTTTTTTTTTTTTTTTTTTTTTTTTTTTTCTCGCTGAGAAATGCTTTATGCATGCCCGACTCGTGGGGGACGAGACGGGGTATGTGGGACTCCCTGTCCGAATGACAGTATACCCACTAAAACTCAGCGGTGTTCCCGCGTCGCCGTGTTGGGAGGGTCATGGGAAACCGGCTCAGCCTTTACTTCCACAACCCTCCCGGCGTATGCCCGCCTAGCTGGCGGGCCCCGCATGCCCCCCGGGCTGGGGGGCTACGGGAATGGCCGGGAACACCTGGCCATTCCCGTCCGACACTGGTGGAGGCCTGTGCGATGCAGGCAAGGGTGCCCCCGCACCCGTTGCCTGCTGGCCTCCACCTGGGAGGAGTCGGAGATGTCCGTCAAACTGACGTCTTCTCCGACCCCTCCTCCGCCTTCGGAGCAGCGCCGCGTGAGGATCGTCCTCCCGCGCGCGCTCCGCCGCCTCCTTCTGGGACATGACGTGTTCGCAGAAGGAGGCGACTGCCGCCCAGGACCCCTCATCCCGCAGCATGGCGTTAACCAAACCGGGCAGTGAGAGGTCCGGTCCGATCGCCGCCATGAGACTGCGGCGCGGCTCGGACCACGACGGGCACACCTCGAGGGTGTGCTGCGCCGTGTCCTCCGCCGCGCCACAGCCGTGGCACGACGGCGTCTCCTCCCGCCCGATCCGGTGCAGGTACGATCCGAAACAACCGTGTCCGGACAGCACCTGCACCAGACGGAACGAGAGGAACCCGTGCGACCGCTCGAGCCAGTCTCGCAGGACCGGCCCAAGCGCGTCGAGGGTTCGGCGGCCAAAGGCTGCGGTGGCGAGGTCCCCCGTCCAATGGACGACGATGGCGTCCCTCGCCTCCCGCCGGACGGCCTCCCTCTCTTCCGGGGCGGTGCGTTCTCCTCTCGCTCTCCGCCCCGCCGTCCAATCGTACACTCTGGCGAGCACCCACGCCTCGAGTTCCCAAGGAGGGGTGCTGGCCAGAGCGCACGCTGCCGCAAAGCCTACCGTGCGGTAGGCCCGCGCTACCCGCTGGGCTATGGCCCTCTGGGGTGCCCGCAAGGCGGCGGCGTTCTCCCGCCGTTGGAGAGCGTCCTCCCAAATAGGGGCCCCGTAGAGGGCCATACTCTTGAGGATGCCGGCGTAGAGTTGCCGGCATCGTGCGCTGGGCCCCCCCAAGTTGGGGAGCAGCCACGAGAGCGCCCCCGCCGTCTTCAGCAGGCGCGACGACAGCCCGCTAAAATGCGGGCCGAAGCGCCACCTGCTGTCGATCACAAGGCCCAGATATTTCATCTGGGCCTTGACCTCGATTCTGACGCCCTCCACGAAGATGTGGGCGTCAGGTGGGGGGCGCTGCCGAGGTCCGTGGAAGAAAACGGCCTCGGTCTTGTGCAGCGCCACCTTCAGACCTAGGCGGCGGATCCTCGCCGCAACCAAAGATCCGCCCGCCGAGGCCAAGTTGGCCGCCTCCCTGAAACTCCCCCCCCGGGCGGTGAGGAGAGTATCGTCCGCATAGCAGACGACACTCGTGCCTCGGAGGAGAGTTCCCCGCAGGAGCCAATCGTAGCCGACGTTCCAGAGGAGAGGTCCTATGACTGACCCCTGTGGAACGCCGGCTTCGACGGCGTACCGCCGGACTTGGCCAGTCCTGTCTACCAGCAGGATCGCCCGATCCTCCAGGTAGCTGGCCAGCAGACTGCGCATGTATCGAGGCACTCCGTGGAACCGGAGCGCCTCAAGGATGGTGGAGTGAGGAACGGAGTTGAAGGCGTTGGCTATGTCGAATGACACCGCCAACAATCCGTCCCCCGCCTCCATCGCACCCTTCGCCTGGCCCTTAAGCCAGGCCAGCGCGTCCACCGTCGAACGCTCAGCCCGAAAACCGAACTGAGCGTCCGACAAGTCCGGCCCGATGTCCCGCAGGTGGCCCTTCAGGCGAGCCGCGATTATCCCCTCGAACATTTTGCCGACCTCATCAAGTAGAACGATGGGCCGGTATGCCGAGGGGGAATACGCTGGGCGACCCTCTTTGCGGAGGAGGCACAACTGCCCCTCCTTCCAAGGTTTCGGGAACCTCCCAGTCGCAAGGCATGCGCTGAAGAGGTCCCGAAACCTTTCCTCCATACGAGTGGCAGCTATCGCTACCACTCTTGCTGGGACGCCGTCAGGGCCTGGAGCCGTCTTCTTGGCGCGGATACGAAGAATCGCCGCGCCAAGTTCCGACTCCGTGACAGGAGAGGGAGCCTCCTCTTCCTCCTCGTCTGGCGGGGCTCCGCACATCACTGGCGGGGTGAAGTTGTCCCTGCCCGGGAACAGGGACTGAACCACCCCGTCCAGAAATGAGGGCTCCAGGGTCTCGGCAACCGGGGGACCAAAGGGGCGCAGTTTGTTGCGCGCCGCCTTGTACGGTCTCCCGTAGGGGTCGTTGTCGAGACCCTCCAGCAGCTCGGCTCTTGCCGAGTCTTTGGCGGCGGCGATGGCCCGATCGAGGACCTGTTTTGCCTCCACGTATACGTCGTAGAGGTGGTCCTCGTCGGCCCGGTCCCGTCGACGCCGCCGCCGACTCCGCGTGTAGGCCCTCCTTGCCTCCACGCAAGCTGCTCGGAGCCCCGCCAGCTCCGCCGACCACCAGTACACGGCGCGTTTGGGTGGTGGCCGGCGAGACCGAGGCATGCTAGAGTTGCATACCTCGGTCAGACACTCCCTCAGCTGCCCCGCTGCGGTGTCCACATCCAGGCCAGCGGTAGGCGGCGAAAGCCAGTCCTGGATGAACGCCGCCTCCGCCGCTGCCTCCCTGTCCAGGCGGGTGAGAGCCCACCGCGGGAACGGTGATCGCCCCGAGATGGGCCGCATCGCTCCTGCTCCCCTGGTGGAGATGTCAAACCGCACGTAGCGGTGGTCCGACATGGTCTCCACCAGGTCCACCCGCCAGTTCAGCACGCGCGCGGCTAACGCCGGGGTGGCGAAAGTGACGTCCACTATTGAGCCACCCCGACGCCGCACGCATGTCTGGACGCTTCCTCTGTTCAAGAGGGAGAGTCCAGAGGAGGCTGCCCACAACTCCACCGCCCGCCCGCGTGCGTCGGTGGCCGGGTTGCCCCAGCTCACCGACTTGGCATTCAGGTCTCCCAGTACGGAGACCTGACGCGGAACCGCCCTGCCGACCACGGCGGCCAGGACTCCGAGATAATTCTCAAAGTCCTGGAGTGGGCGGTTTGGGGAGAAATATACCCCCACAAGGGCTATGTCTCCCCACGCGGCGGCCACGTATCCCGGTCCTCTCTCTAATAGCGAGAGGGGAGGGGAGTCCGTGGAAGACCGCGCCGCTAGTGCCACCGAGTCGTCCTCGTCACCCAGCCAGCTGCTGGGGACCGAGTAGGGCTCGGCGACCACCGCTACGTTCACCAACCACTCGGCCATGACCTGCACTACCAGGTCCTGGGCCGCTTTGCAGTGGTTGGCGTTCGCCTGGAGGATGCTGTAGTCGGAAAGCATTATTCCGACATTGCACCCCCCTCCTCAGCTACCGCCGCTGGAACTGCAGCGGCGGCGACGGCGGTGGCGGTGGTGGCAACAGGGCGAACCTGCGCCGGCACTATGCCCTTTCGCACGGGGGGCTTGCAGCTCCTGCCCGTCATCCTGTGGTCCGCGGGGCGGCCACTGGCGGCACACGCCTTACAGTGCGGCGTGGTGGCGCGGCAAGTGGCACTCCTGTGTCCCTCTTGCCCGCACTGGTAGCACGTGTCTCCCCAGTCGGACTTGGAGGGACACGTGGCTCGGGTGTGGCCAAACGCGAAGCACTTGAAGCAGCGCGTGGGCTGGTCTTCAAGTGCCCGGACCACAGCCGAGCTAAGCCCCACCAGCAGCCGTCCGTTGGTCGCAGCAAGGACGGCCGCAGCCGCGGCGACTGGGCACTCGACGCGGATGATGCCCATGCCGCGGCGGCCGATCCCGATGTTTCCACCCCTCACCGCGCCAGCGTCGCAGCCTCCAGCCGCCGCGACGGCCGCCACCACATCCTCCTTGGTGACCGAGTCGTCCAGATCGGTCACTTCCAAGGCTGCGGTCTTGACGGGCTTGACGACCGTCGCCGCGTCCGCGATGACCTCTCGCAACTTCGTTGCGAAGAGGTCCGCATTGGTGCCGCGCTTTTCCCCCGAGAACTCGAAGATTCGAGCCCCGGTTAGGGTTCGGCGGCACTTAATGCTGCTGATCCCCAGCTGGGAGGGATCAGCATTGGTACGAGCCCGTCTTAGGACGGACTCGTACGTCTCTCCCCGCTCCACGGCCGCCGGGGTGAGGGTCACTACGACGGCCGCGGTTTTGGGAGGAACCAGCTTCCTTCCGCCGGCTGGAGCCCCTTTGGCTGCAGGAGCAGTCGCAGCGGGCTTGGGGGCCGCCTTGGCCACTCCCTTCTTCTTCCCTCTCTTGACCACTTCCGTCCACGACTGGTTGGACGGGGTGGTGGAGGGAAGAAGGGCATCTTCTTCCTGCAGGTTCTGGGGCGCTGCTGGAGTGGACGACCCAGCTGCTCCCTCCGCGCTCGTGGTGGCGGTTTGAGGAGCCGCCTGGGTCCTCTTGCCCTTGCCTTTGCCCTTGGAGGGCTTGGGGGCCTGGGGCTGCGCACCCGCTGCCGGGCCTGCTACAGGCGCAGGTTCCGGCTCCTTCTGTGGCGGCTTATCCGCCGCTAGCGGTGGGCGGAGCCGCTTTTCCGGCAGGAGCCGGTCCTCAATGCCTGCGAAGCAGGCTCTGGTGAAGGCCCTCTCCTCCATCACAACCTTTCGGAGGATCTCCTCAAGGTTGGAAGGGGAGGAGGAGCCTCCTACCACCGGACCTGGGGCAGGTTGGGCAGGCCGAGCCGTGGCCTCAGCCAGCTTCTGGTGCAGCTGGCTGACCTCCGCCTGCAGGCGATCCACCTTCGCCTGCAGCTGCCGCGTCTCTTCTGTGGCCGTCCGATTCAGCAGCTCTAGCACAATGCTGTGCAGGCTGGCGGCCCGGCATTTGAGGGCCTTCTGGAAGGTCCCTTTCAGGTTGGAGGACTTTGAGGCGACCTCCAGGACCTCCTCTCTGTCCTCCTGCGCCATGCGCTCCAGTTCCGCCAGGGAGTGGTCAGCATACAAGACACTAGATGCCCCATAGCCAGCCCTCGCCCTGGCGGTTTGCGCCTGGCGCTCCTTCGCAGCGACCCTCTCCTCCAGGTCTTGCTGGAGCTGCGCCCTCTTCGCCAGATTTAGCTGGCGCTCGGCGTCCAGCAAGCCCACGTCATGGGTTTCCGCCGCTTTTGAAGTCGAAGCCTTTTTTGACTTCGACTTCTTTCCCGCCTTACCTGCGGCCGACTCCGAGGAACCCTCGGAACCGTACCTTAGGTAGGCCCTCTTTCGCTTAAGGCGGTCGTTCTCGGCCGCCGACGTGTCGATGTTCGAACCGTCGGAGTCCGACAACTCCTCTGGCCTGCTGAACAGGCTGGCCGCAGACGGGGTGCGGTCCGCTTCCGACGCCAAAGCGTCACCGGCGTGGCCCTGAAAAGGGTTGTTGGATTGGCCCTGAGAAGGGCCTTTGGATTGGCCCTGAGAAGGGCCGTTTGAATCGCCTTGGGAGGAGCGATTGGGGTTAAAAACTGGGTTAAAACTGTTAAAATCAGGGTTAAAATCTGGGTTGTTAAAATCAGGGTTAAAATCATCAGGGTTAAAATCATCAGGGTTAAAAGAGACAAAGCGCCCAGAGGCGTCACGCAATGGTTTTCTCGACATGTTCGTAGACGACCGCTTCGAAATCTACGAATTCACAGCGCACTTTAGCCGCCGGTCTGCCACTCCGTTACGGTGGTCAGACACGACGTTGCCCAGGGGATACTACGTGGAAGTATGCGCTGTGGGGGATCCCCCAACCTAACCTAACCTAACCTAACCTAACCTAACCTAACCTAACCTAACCTAACCTAACCTAACCTAACCTAACCTAACCTAACCTAACCTAACCTAACCTAACCTAACCTAACCTAACCTAACCTAACCTAACCTAACCGATATAACTTTGCTTCCCGGTGACGCAATTTCAAGCTGTTTTCAGCAAATTAATTCTATCTAAAGCTCCCTGAAACGTTCCCACTAGGGAAAATTGACGAAAACGCGAAAAACACTTTTCATCATTGACTTGTGAAAAATTTCAATAAAATTCCTTTAAAAAACACTATTTTTATAATTTTTCTTCAAACTTTTCATCTAAATTCCCGTTCCTGTAATTTTAATTGATACTTACCTGCCTTACCTGTACTCCCGTGCGCGTTCCGCGTGCCAGAGTCCCGTTTTGGTAGTGTTATTCCAGGTTTTTACATACATTTTGGTCGTAAATTCAGTTTTTCCAGGAAAATTCCCGATTTTTCTTCGGGACAACATCCAGAAACCTCATAGTTAGCTAGCCCGCGCGGAGACGCGTCTTTTGACACCTCGCCCGTGCGCCTAGCCCACATATAACACTAAAAATTCTAGAAATTTTTGCATTTCATACATAATACAAATTGACGAAATCCACCTTAGGGAGTCCTGCCGTGCGATTCTGTAACCATATCACCGTGAAATCTCAAGTGAAGTGAGCGTGGAGTGAAGTGTCAGTGTCATTCCACCTGATACTAGGGATTGACCAAGCATACATTTACAATCATAATCGAGATTTTTATAATATTTTTATGCTAATTCTATTGCTCATTTTATATAATTTCAAAACTAGTATTTTAGTAGTCAAAACGTTCCTATTTTGTGGGGTTATAAAATAAAATAGAAAAACAGAAACTCAGTCAAGATCTCAATGTTGTATTTTTCTCTTTTTTTCTAGACTAGTCCTTATATAGCTTGAAGTGCGACCGTGCACAGCTACTAGACTGATGTAAATACGCATCGACATTGTTTGTTATTATGAGCGATTGTAGATGGAGTCTAGTAAAGACTGCAACGATGTTCAGCGCTGATAATAACCCAAATCTATTCAATTAGAAGATATAACCGAGTGTGTCAAGTCATCGAGTGCTAACGGTGTGCCTGGCTGACGGACCAGACTGAATTCAACCCGACGACGTAGTAAGAGTGGCGTGATCACTTCACGCGATTCATGACATTTCGCTCGTGAATCGGGTGAAGTGATAAGATCACGCCGCGCTTGCGCGTTAGGCACTGCCATTTCCAAGAAGTGAACTTGTTTTTTTTTTTTGCTGTCATTGATGACCATGTACATACTATTATTATGTCTGTTCGTATTCGACTTCAGTGACATAAATTAGTTCCTAATTATTTTAATGCTTTTAGACATTTTATTGTCTAAATCCACTGTCTTTTATCTGCCTAGCCTTTTCCCAACTATGTTGGGGTCGGCTTCCAGTCTAACCGGATGCAGCTGAATACCAGTATTTTACATGGAGCGACTGCCTATCTGACCTCCAGAACCCAGTTACTGGGTAAGTAATACGATACCCCTTGGTAAGACTGGTTGTCAGACTTTCGGGCTTCTGACTACCCGTAACGACTGTCAAAGATCCACGAATAACAGCCCGGACCAACGGCTTAACGTGCTTTCCGAGGCACGGAGGGGTCTCGGTATGTAAAGATGGTCACCCATCCACAGACCAACCGCGGCAAGAGTAGCTTAACCTGACCGATCGACCTATGCGGCTGTTATTATTTAGCCACGGGCCCCTCCTCTAAATCCACTGTCTTTGTATATCTAAAAAGTTAATTTTATCAGCCTACAATGCCTACATTTGGTTTTCAACAAACTGATATTACTTACATAACCGTATAGTTCGGAAGCGCCTCCGATTGGTCCCTAACACACGAACCTCCGTCGGCATGTGCGTTAGTTAAGACAATTTTATTGATAAAAGGCTCCTTTCATAATTAGGCGCACAAGTTTAATTTACTTACAATATTCAACTCTGTAAATGCGTTAATCGCCATTTTCATGATAGTGGTGGTTGAGGCTAAAAAACATCAAAATTGGGGATTTCGAACATCCACACCCCACTACAGGGGCAGTGAATAATACATCACTTAATTATTTGACGAATTCATCCATTGTTCAAATTAAATAAGTAGTGGTAATGAAGTGTTTTGCAGTTTTGTTATTCAAAGTCGAAGTTTCGCGCCAATCTTGCGTGTTTACATTTTTACTTTTCACAAATATCACACACACTCATATAGATACGATTTGAAATGTGTCAAATGTCATTTAAAATGTTTTAAACAACAAGAAACTGCCCATCTCGTAACGTCTTAAACAAACACAAGTTCAATAATACAATTTTCATTACCACTAGGTACTCAACTCAATTCGTGTTCAAAATCGCAGAGTTCGCCGACCATTATTGTTTTTTTTTTTTTATTGTGTTGATGTGCGAAAGCAAAACGATTATTATGCCAAACGATTTTTTTTTGTTTCAATCTATTCGAGGAATTAATATGACGAATTTCAGAAATCGATTCTTACAAATTGAAATAAACTTATTTTAAGCATTATATACTAATCTAATAAAAGCATTACACATAGATTGTATCCCGTAAACATAATAAAACCCGTATTTTTGATGCTAGTAACCCTTATATGAACAAGTAGTTCGTGGCACTGGCAACCCTACGCCGAAGTGATGTTGCCATGGGTTACGAGCATCGCGTGAAGGGAGATTTTGTACATTCCGAACTACGCTGTAATCAATTTGTGCGTGCTCACACCTCTTCCGAATTAGCGTGTCATGTAGCGTGTGATAAGGATGTCCCGTGAATCGAAAAAGATGAAGTCTTATGAGTGAGCGCTGTCAACGGTAGTGATCTAATTGGATCTAAATCGGAAGGGAAATTATATATTGTTGAAGTGAGCGCTGTGGGCGATGATGGCCTAATTCGGAATAACCTAAATCTCCCGCCGCGCAAGCGCGTTAGGCACTGCCATTTCCAAGAAGTGAACTTGTTTTTTTTTTTGCTGTCAATTGATGACCATGTACATATTATTATTATGTCTGTTCGTATTCGAGTTCAGTGACAATAATTAGTTCCTAATTATTGTGATGCTTTTAGACATTTTATTGTCTAAATTCTCCTATGTCTGTAATTTAAATGTAATTTAAAATATTATAAACAACAAGAAAGTGCCTATCTCTTAGCGTCATAAACAAACACAAGTCCAATAACACGTAATATTCATTACCACTAGGTACTCAATTTACGTTCAAAATCGCAGAGTTCGCCGACTATTATTGTTTTATTTTTTATTTTTATGTGTGATGCGCGAAAGCGAAACGATTATTATGCCAAACGATTTTTTTTATTTCAATCGATTCGAGTAATTAATATGATGAATTTTAGAAATCGATTCTTACAAATTGAAATAAATACCAATCTAATCTAATAAAAGCATTGTTTATAATGGTGATTTAAGGCGGAAACACATTGTTAAAACCCCCCGACAGGACAATATTTAATCAAAAAATTTCATACGTACTTACGTAGGGTCATAATTTCAAGGTTATTTTTTTCTTTATATAGGGTTTCACGCAGTCGGAGGTTTTTAAATTTTTTATTTCATGCTTTTTGTAGGGACTCGTTATTATTTTTTTTCTTTTATTTTCTTGCGTTTTAAGATTCTGGTAATTTTGTATTTAGTCAGGTTTTTTTAATTCGCCATTTTGTTGTGGCGGCCATCTTGGATTTGAAATTTATCATAGTGTATAGTATTCTACTAATCAAGCCCTTTCATTTGATACCCATATTGAGGGAGTTGTAAAAAAATATGTAATCCGCCATTTTGTGGCGGCGGCCATCTTGGACCGATTTTCATCAAACATAGCTGACACTCCAACACAACTGAACTGAACACTCCTGACAAATTCTCCTTTCAAACAAAAAAAAAAAACAAAATCAAAATCGGTTCATCCGTTCGGGAGCTACGATGCCACAGACAGACATACACACACACACACACAGAGAGAGAGAGAGACACGTCAAAATTATAACACGCCGTCATTTTTGCGTCGGGGGTTAAAAACGCGACGCGACGCAACGTGTCGACACCCGATATGCACCGTGCACATTACCAACACGCGACGTCACGACATACTAGCAAATTCTGAATCCAGTTAGCTAACAGCAGTGGAATCGTATGGACTTATGTACTATTAATTAATTGTTCGTCGGTCATTTCGCTAAATAAATACAAAAAATTATATTAAATTAGCATAAACTCCGTTTGACAGTTTGAAGAATAGGGAACGCATATAATTGCTCTGTGACAGTTCTCGAACGGCTTACGCGTGGCGTTGGGTGTTGTCTAGAAACATAACGCGCGCGCCGCGTCGGATGGCGTGTTTACCCCCACCATGGGCAACACACCGACCTGGCACGTCTGGATCGAGTGGCGTGTGCGCGCATGGCGTCGCGTCGGATGTTCATAGTGTGACTCTGGTCTATAGAAAACAATACATTTGATTCGACTCAACACGCATCGCGTTTCATCGGGTCGCGTCACGTTTTAATAATGTGTTTCCGCCTTAAATCACCATTATAAACAATGCTTTTATTAGATTAGATTGGTATTTATTTCAATTTGTAAGAATCGATTTCTAAAATTCATCATATTAATTACTCGAATCGCTTGAAATAAAAAAAATCGTTAGGCATAATAATCGTTTCGTTTTCGCACATCATAGCAATAAAAAAAAAAAACAATAATGGCCGATTGGCCGGCGAACTCTGCGATTTTGGACACAAATTGAGTAGTGGTAATGAATATTACGTGTTATTGGACTTGTGTTTTTTTATGACGCTAAGAGATAGGCACTTTCTTGTTGTTTATAATATTTTAAATTACATTTGACACATGTTAAATCGTATCTATATGAGTGTGTGTGATATTTGTGAAAAGTAAAAAATGTAAACACGCACAATTGACGCGAAACTTCGACTTTGAATATCAAAACACTTCATTACCACTACTTATTTAATTTGAACAATGGATGAATTCGTCAAATAATTATATGATGTATTATTCACTGCCCCTGTAGTGGGGTGTGGATGTTCGAAATCCCCAATTTTGATGTTTTTTAGCCTCAACCACCACTGTCATCAAAATGGCGATTATCGCATTTACAGAGTTGAATATTGTCTATGTAAATTAATAAACTTGTGCACTTAGTTATGAAAGATTTATAATGGCGTTAACATATGAGCTTTTTATCCATGCCCGCGGAGGTTCGTGTGTTAGGGTCCAATCGGAGGCGCTTCCGAATCCGAACTATACGGATAAGTAATATCCGTTTGTTGAAAACCAAATGTAGGTTGATAAATTAACTTTTTAAATGTACAAAGACAGTTTATTTAGACAGTAAAATGTCTAAAAGCATTAAAATAATTAGGAACTAATTATTGTCACTGAACTCGAATACGAACAGACATAATAATAATATGTACATGGTCATCAACTGACAGCAAAAAAAAAAAACAAGTTCACTTCTTGGAAATGGCAGTGCCTAACGCGCTTGCGCGGCGGGAGATTTAGGTTATTCCGAATTAGGCCATCATCGCCCACAGCGCTCACTTCAACAATATATAATTTCCCTTCCGATTTAGATCCGATTAGATCACAACCGTTGACAGCGCTCACTCATAAGACTTCATCTTTTTCGATTCACGGGACATCCTTATCACACGCTACATGACACGCTAATTCGGAAGAGGTGTGAGCACGCACAAATCGATTACAGCGTAGTTCGGAATGTACAAAATCTCCCTTCACGCGATGCTCGTAACCCATGGCAACATCACTTCGGCGTAGGGTTGCCAGTGCCACGAACTACTTGTTCATATAAGGGTTACTAGCATCAAAAATACGGGTTTTATTATGTTTACGGGATACAATCTATGTGTAATGCTTCTATTAGATTAGTATATAATGCTTAAAATAAGTTTATTTCAATTTGTAAGAATCGATTTCTGAAATTCGTCATATTAATTCCTCGAATCGATTGAAATAAAAAAAATCGTTTGGCATAATAATCGTTTCGCTTTCGCACATCAACACAATAAAAAAAAAACAATAATGGTCGGCGACTCGGCGTCCGGCGAACTCTGCGATTTTGAACACGAATTGAGTACCTAGTGGTAATGAGTATTGCGTATTATTGAACTTGTGTTTGTTTAAGACGTTACGAGATGGGCACTTTCTTGTTGTTTAAAACATTTTAAATTACATTTGACACATTTTAAATCGTATCTATATGAGTGTGTGTGATATTTGTGAAAAGTTAAAATGTAAACACGCAAGATTGGCGCGAAACTTCGACTTTGAATATCAAAACTGCAAAACACTTCATTACCACTACTTATTTAATTTGAACAATGGATGAATTCGTCAAATAATTAAGTGATGTATTATTCACTGCCCCTGTAGTGGGGTGTGGATGTTCGAAATCCCCAATTTTGATGTTTTTTAGCCTCAACCACCACTCATGAAAATGGCGATTATCGCATTTACAGAGTTGATTATTGTAAGTAAATTAAACTTGTGCGCCTAATTATGAAAGGAGCCTTTTATCAATAAAATTGTCTTAACTAACGCACATGCCGACGGAGGTTCGTGTGTTAGGGACCAATCGGAGGCGCTTCCGAACTATACGGTTATGTAAGTAATATCAGTTTGTTGAAAACCAAATGTAGGCATTGTAGGCTGATAAAATTAACTTTTTAGATGTACAAAGACAGTGGATTTAGAGGAGGGGCCCGTGGCTAAATAATAACAGCCGCATAGGTCGATCGGTCAGGTTAAGCTACGCTTGCCGCGGTTGGTCTGTGGATGGGTGACCATCTTTACATACCGAGACCCCTCCGTGCCTCGGAAAGCACGTTAAGCCGTTGGTCCCGGCTGTTATTCGTGGATCTTTGACAGTCGTTATGGGTAGTCAGAAGCCCGAAAGTCTGACACTGGTTGTCAGACTTTCGGGCTCTTCTTACCAAGGGGTATCGTATTACCCAGTAACTGGGTTCTGGAGGTCAAATAGGCAGTCGCTCCATGTAAAATACTGGTATTCAGCTGCATCCGGTTAGACTGGAAGCCGACCCCAACATAGTTGGGAAAAGGCTAGGCAGATAAAAGACAGTGGATTTAGACAATAAAATGTCTAAATGCATTAAAATAATTAGGAACTAATTATTGTCACTGCTGAACTCGAATACGAACAGACATAATAATAATATGTACATGGTCATCAATGACAGCAAAAAAAAAACAAGTTCGCTTCTTGGAAATGGCAGTGCCTAACGCGCAAGCGCGGCGTGATCTTATCACTTCACCCGATTCACGACTCACGAGCGAAATGTAATGAATCGCGTGAAGTGATCACGCCACTCTTACTACGTCGTCGGGTTGAATTCAGTCTATGGTCCGTCAGCCAGGCACACCGTTAGCACTCGATGACTTGACACACTCGGTTATCTCTTCTAATTGAATAGATTTGGGTTATTATCAGCGCTGAACATCGTTGCAGTCTTTACTAGACTCCATCTACAATCGCTCATAATAACAAACAATGTCGATGCGTATTTACATCAGTCTAGTAGCTGTGCACGGTCGCACCTCAAGCTATATAAGGACTAGTCTAGAAAAAAGAGAAAAATACAACATTGAGATCTTGACTGAGTTTCTGTTTTTCTATTTTATTTTATAACCCCACAAAATAGGAATGTTTTGACAACTAAAATACTAGCTTTGAAATTATATAAAATGAGCAATAGAATTACTTAGCATAAAAATATTATTAAAATCTCGATTATGATCACAGAACAGATAAAACCTCTTTTATCTGTTCTGTGATTATGATTGTAAATGTTTGCTTGGTCAATCCCTAGCGTCAGTGGGAAGACACTGACAGCTCACTCCACGCAAGATTTCACGGTGAGATTTACACAGAATCGACCGGCAGTTTTTGATCAAATCTATATAACTTTGCTTCCCGGTGACGCAATTTCAAGCTGTTTTCAGCAAATTAATTCTATCTAAAGCTCCCTGAAACGTTCCCACTAGGGAAAATTGACGAAAACGCGAAAAACACTTTTCATCATTGACTTGTGAAAAATTTCAATAAAATTCCTTTAAAAAACACTATTTTTATAATTTTTCTTCAAAATTTTCATCTAAATTCCCGTTCCTGTAATTTTAATTGATACTTACCTGCCTTACCTGTACTCCCGTGCGCGTTCCGCGTGCCAGAGTCCCGTTTTGGTAGTGTTATTCCAGGTTTTTACATACATTTTGGTCGTAAATTCAGTTTTTCCAGGAAAATTCCCGATTTTTCTTCGGGACAACATCCAGAAACCTCATAGTTAGCTAGCCCGCGCGGAGACGCGTCTTTTGACACCTCGCCCGTGCGCCTAGCCCACATATAACACTAAAAATTCTAGAAATTTTTGCATTTCATACATAATACAAATTGACGAAATCCACCTTAGGGAGTCCTGTTTTTGATCAAATCTATATAACTTTGCTTCCCGGTGACGCAATTTCAAGCTGTTTTCAGCAAATTAATTCTATCTAAAGCTCCCTGAAACGTTCCCACTAGGGAAAATTGACGAAAACGCGAAAAACACTTTTCATCATTGACTTGTGAAAAATTTCAATAAAATTCCTTTAAAAAACACTATTTTTATAATTTTTCTTCAAAATTTTCATCTAAATTCCCGTTCCTGTAATTTTAATTGATACTTACCTGCCTTACCTGTACTCCCGTGCGCGTTCCGCGTGCCAGAGTCCCGTTTTGGTAGTGTTATTCCAGGTTTTTACATACATTTTGGTCGTAAATTCAGTTTTTCCAGGAAAATTCCCGATTTTTCTTCGGGACAACATCCAGAAACCTCATAGTTAGCTAGCCCGCGCGGAGACGCGTCTTTTGACACCTCGCCCGTGCGCCTAGCCCACATATAACACTAAAAATTCTAGAAATTTTTGCATTTCATACATAATACAAATTGACGAAATCCACCTTAGGGAGTCCTGTTTTTGATCAAATCTATATAACTTTGCTTCCCGGTGACGCAATTTCAAGCTGTTTTCAGCAAATTAATTCTATCTAAAGCTCCCTGAAACGTTCCCACTAGGGAAAATTGACGAAAACGCGAAAAACACTTTTCATCATTGACTTGTGAAAAATTTCAATAAAATTCCTTTAAAAAACACTATTTTTATAATTTTTCTTCAAAATTTTCATCTAAATTCCCGTTCCTGTAATTTTAATTGATACTTACCTGCCTTACCTGTACTCCCGTGCGCGTTCCGCGTGCCAGAGTCCCGTTTTGGTAGTGTTATTCCAGGTTTTTACATACATTTTGGTCGTAAATTCAGTTTTTCCAGGAAAATTCCCGATTTTTCTTCGGGACAACATCCAGAAACCTCATAGTTAGCTAGCCCGCGCGGAGACGCGTCTTTTGACACCTCGCCCGTGCGCCTAGCCCACATATAACACTAAAAATTCTAGAAATTTTTGCATTTCATACATAATACAAATTGACGAAATCCACCTTAGGGAGTCCTGTTTTTGATCAAATCTATATAACTTTGCTTCCCGGTGACGCAATTTCAAGCTGTTTTCAGCAAATTAATTCTATCTAAAGCTCCCTGAAACGTTCCCACTAGGGAAAATTGACGAAAACGCGAAAAACACTTTTCATCATTGACTTGTGAAAAATTTCAATAAAATTCCTTTAAAAAACACTATTTTTATAATTTTTCTTCAAAATTTTCATCTAAATTCCCGTTCCTGTAATTTTAATTGATACTTACCTGCCTTACCTGTACTCCCGTGCGCGTTCCGCGTGCCAGAGTCCCGTTTTGGTAGTGTTATTCCAGGTTTTTACATACATTTTGGTCGTAAATTCAGTTTTTCCAGGAAAATTCCCGATTTTTCTTCGGGACAACATCCAGAAACCTCATAGTTAGCTAGCCCGCGCGGAGACGCGTCTTTTGACACCTCGCCCGTGCGCCTAGCCCACATATAACACTAAAAATTCTAGAAATTTTTGCATTTCATACATAATACAAATTGACGAAATCCACCTTAGGGAGTCCTGTTTTTGATCAAATCTATATAACTTTGCTTCCCGGTGACGCAATTTCAAGCTGTTTTCAGCAAATTAATTCTATCTAAAGCTCCCTGAAACGTTCCCACTAGGGAAAATTGACGAAAACGCGAAAAACACTTTTCATCATTGACTTGTGAAAAATTTCAATAAAATTCCTTTAAAAAACACTATTTTTATAATTTTTCTTCAAAATTTTCATCTAAATTCCCGTTCCTGTAATTTTAATTGATACTTACCTGCCTTACCTGTACTCCCGTGCGCGTTCCGCGTGCCAGAGTCCCGTTTTGGTAGTGTTATTCCAGGTTTTTACATACATTTTGGTCGTAAATTCAGTTTTTCCAGGAAAATTCCCGATTTTTCTTCGGGACAACATCCAGAAACCTCATAGTTAGCTAGCCCGCGCGGAGACGCGTCTTTTGACACCTCGCCCGTGCGCCTAGCCCACATATAACACTAAAAATTCTAGAAATTTTTGCATTTCATACATAATACAAATTGACGAAATCCACCTTAGGGAGTCCTGTTTTTGATCAAATCTATATAACTTTGCTTCCCGGTGACGCAATTTCAAGCTGTTTTCAGCAAATTAATTCTATCTAAAGCTCCCTGAAACGTTCCCACTAGGGAAAATTGACGAAAACGCGAAAAACACTTTTCATCATTGACTTGTGAAAAATTTCAATAAAATTCCTTTAAAAAACACTATTTTTATAATTTTTCTTCAAAATTTTCATCTAAATTCCCGTTCCTGTAATTTTAATTGATACTTACCTGCCTTACCTGTACTCCCGTGCGCGTTCCGCGTGCCAGAGTCCCGTTTTGGTAGTGTTATTCCAGGTTTTTACATACATTTTGGTCGTAAATTCAGTTTTTCCAGGAAAATTCCCGATTTTTCTTCGGGACAACATCCAGAAACCTCATAGTTAGCTAGCCCGCGCGGAGACGCGTCTTTTGACACCTCGCCCGTGCGCCTAGCCCACATATAACACTAAAAATTCTAGAAATTTTTGCATTTCATACATAATACAAATTGACGAAATCCACCTTAGGGAGTCCTGTTGGGTAGATCTGAGAGCGGCGGTTGGCAGGCTGAAGGCCAAAAACACCGCCCCAGGACCCGACGGCTTGCCGGGTAAAGCCTGGGTCCTGGCCTCGACGGCTCTCGGGCCTCGACTGGAGGCGCTCTTAAGCGCATGTATGGAGAGAGGCCAGTTTCCGCTCCGTTGGAAGACGGGGAAGCTGGTCCTCATTCAGAAGCCGGGGCGCCCTGCGGACTCTCCGTCCGCATACCGGCCCATAGTGCTGCTCGACGAGGTCGGCAAGCTCTTTGAGAGAGTAATTGCGGGCCGCCTCGTCGGGCACCTGGTGAGGACTGGGCCGGATCTTGCGGATTGCCAGTTTGGCTTCCGCAAGGGGCGCTCTACGGTGGACGCCATCATGCGCGTGAGAGCCCTCACGACGGGGGACGCGGTGTCCCGGGGTGGGGTGGTCGTGGCGGTGTCACTCGACATCGCCAACGCGTTCAACACCCTGCCCTGGAGCTGCATTGGGGAGGCACTCCGGTATCACCGGGTGCCGACCTACCTCCGTCGAGTAGTCGGGGCGTATTTGACGGACAGAGCCGTCATCTACCCCGGTCGCGACGGGAACTGGAACCGGCGAGAGATGTCGTGCGGTGTCCCACAGGGATCGGTTCTGGGGCCGCTTCTGTGGGACATCGGTTACGACTGGGTGCTGCGGGCCGACCTCCCTGAAGGCGTCAGCGTAGTTTGCTACGCTGACGACACGCTGGTCCTAGCGCAGGGGAGGTCGCATCAGGCGGCGGCTGACGCGATGACACGCGGGGTTGCGATAGTCGTGGAAAGGATCCGGCGGTTGGGTCTCGAGGTGGCACTGCACAAGTCCGAGGCCATGTCCTTTCATGGGCCTCGGTACGGGCCACCTCCCGGATCCCAACTAGTGGTAGGAGGGGTTCACATCGGCGTCGAGACCACGATGAGGTACCTGGGTCTCGTCCTCGACAGCCGATGGAACTTCGTCGAGCACTTCCGACGTTTGGCCCCCAAACTGGAACGGGCCGGGGCCGCCCTAAAGCGGCTCTTGCCCAACCTGAGGGGGCCAAACGCCTCCTGCCGGAGGCTTTACGCGGGGGTCGTGCGGTCCATGGCCCTATATGGGGCCCCGGTATGGGCGCGTTCACTGCGGCTACGAGCCGCACACTACCTGAACGCGCCCCAAAAGGTGGTAGCCATAAGGCTAATCCGGGGCTACCGCACGATCTCGGGCGAGGCAGCAAGCCTCCTTGCCGGACTGCCGCCTTGGGATCTGGAGGCGATAGTGCTCGCGCGCCTGTATGATTGGCGCGCGGAGGCACTACGCCGGGGGGAAACTCCGCATCCGCGGCAGACTGCGGCGGAGCGGACGAACCTCCGGCGCGATCTCATGGCGGCATGGAAGGAGCGACTATCGCAACCCAGCGCAGGGCACGCCACGATAGCGGCGGTAAGACCCCTCTTTGAGGAGTGGCTAGAGAGACGTCACGGCGTTCTCACCTACCGCCTGACGCAGGTCCTCTCCGGACACGGATGTTTCGGGAGGTTCCTGCACATAATCAGGCGGGAGGAGACGCCCGGGTGTCACCACTGTCAGGATCGCCCAGAGGACACGGTGGAGCATACGGTGGAGGTCTGCCCTGCTTGGGCAGAGCACCGCCGTGTCCTCGTAGAGGCGATCGGCAGCGGCGGCGACCTCTCGCGTCCGGCCCTGGTTCAAGCCATGGTCCGGGGCGAGAGGGAGTGGGAGGCAGTCACCTCCTTCTGCGAAGCAGTCATGCTAGCGAAGGAGGTGGCGGGGTGGGCGAGAGAACGCGCCTTGCGCACCTCACGCCTCAGCCGCCGCGGGAGACGCTCCGGGCGTCGGGAGCCGCGTGACGACTCCCGGCCACCGTAGGCGCGGGCCTGCGGGCGGTGAGTAATGGGTAACTCACCGTCCGATCAGGACCAGGCCCGTGCCGGACGGCGTGTATGTGTTCCACGCGCGCCTCAAAGAGATGTCAGCATGAGTGACGGGGCCCCATAGGGCCGAAGCCTGCCAGGGTAGCGGGATTGTCCGAAAGGGTTACCGCTGCCCTGGAACATAAAGGGCTAAGGAAGGAACACGGGTGGGTTTTAGTCAGTAAGAGTCTGACACTCCCTTCTGCTCCACCCAGAGCGGGAGGGGTCATTTGATGATTTCCCATCCTCAAAAAAAAAAAAAAAAAAAAAAAAAAAAAAAAAAAAAAAAAAAAAAAAAAAAAAAAAAAAAAAAAGGGAGTCCTGTTTTTGATCAAATCTATATAACTTTGCTTCCCGGTGACGCAATTTCAAGCTGTTTTCAGCAAATTAATTCTATCTAAAGCTCCCTGAAACGTTCCCACTAGGGAAAATTGACGAAAACGCGAAAAACACTTTTCATCATTGACTTGTGAAAAATTTCAATAAAATTCCTTTAAAAAACACTATTTTTATAATTTTTCTTCAAAATTTTCATCTAAATTCCCGTTCCTGTAATTTTAATTGATACTTACCTGCCTTACCTGTACTCCCGTGCGCGTTCCGCGTGCCAGAGTCCCGTTTTGGTAGTGTTATTCCAGGTTTTTACATACATTTTGGTCGTAAATTCAGTTTTTCCAGGAAAATTCCCGATTTTTCTTCGGGACAACATCCAGAAACCTCATAGTTAGCTAGCCCGCGCGGAGACGCGTCTTTTGACACCTCGCCCGTGCGCCTAGCCCACATATAACACTAAAAATTCTAGAAATTTTTGCATTTCATACATAATACAAATTGACGAAATCCACCTTAGGGAGTCCTGTTTACAAAATGGAAAATTTTTTAAAAAACCCAAACCCAACCGACGAAGAGAGGAGTGATGCGAGGTCGGAGTCCGACTCGGCATCGGGAGGAGCGAGCACGGGAGGCTCAGGGAGCCCTTGCCGTGGTAAGGAGGTGGCTGCTGCGAAAAGAAAGGTGCAGAGCAAGCGGCCAAGGTCAGTGGACGGCCAGGGGTCGTCCTCTGACGGGGAGCTGGCCTCGGCTCGGAAAATCCCCACCAGTAGGCGGGGAGGAGTCCGAGAGCGAGGCATTGGGAGGGGGCTCACTGCTCGGGAGGCGGCAGAGCTGGCGGAGAAGCCTGCAAAGGAGGGGGGAACCGGTCGCGCGGTCGCTCCGGAGCCCTCCAGTGACGAAGCGGGCGAGGTTGGCGGCCCTGATGCGGACCGCATGAGGAAGTTTGCGGCGGTCGTGGAGGCCGCGATTCGGGACGTGTCCCTAAAGAAGCTGCAGACTTCCAAAAACAGGGCCGTAGCCTCGGCAAAGGCCGCCATTATGGCGGCGGCGGAGGCGGCCAACTGCACCGGTCCTTCGGCCGGCGAAGTGGCCGAATTGCGGGCGGAGGTCGCCCGCCTGACGGCTGCCACGGAGCGTCTCCAAGAGGAGAATAGGAGGCTCCGGGCAGACCTGGCCGGCCTAAAGGACACCGGCAAAGCGCAGGCGACGCCGGCAGCCAGCCAGCCAGCCAGCCAGCCAGCAAGCCAGCCAGTGCCGGTGGAGAACCAGGTCCTGAACCTGGTTCGGCAGGAACTGGCGGCCTTCCAGGCGCGGTTCGCCGCCCTGGAGAGCATAGTCCTGCGCCCCCCCTTGGCGGGTAGGACGGCCCCAGGGCCGAAGGCGGCCTCGTACGCGGCCGCTGCCGCCCCTAAGCCCGGGCCGTCTGGCCGGGCCCAGGCGCCGGCCAAACCGGCGTCGGCTGGAGGAACCCCGGCGCCGGGAAAACCGGCGCAAGCTGGCGGAGCCTCGGCGCTGGCAAAACCGGTGCCAGCCGGCAAACCCCCGGCGCAGGCCCATAAGAAGGGCAGAACGGCTGGGAAGGCGACGGCCCCAGAGCCTACGCCTACCCCAGAGAAATCTCCCACGGCCAACGCCGAGTGGCAGGTGGTCGGGGAGAAAAAGAAGGCGGCCAAGGCGGCCAGGAAAAAGGCGCAGAGGAGGCGCCGCAAGGAGCGAGCCGTTGCGGCTAGGCTTCGCTCCCCTAAGACTGCGGCTGTAGTAATAACGCTACAGCCAGACGCGGTCAAAAGGGGGGTGACCTACTGCGACGTGCTCACCAAGGCGAGAGCGACGGTGGATCTCCAAGAGCTGGGGATCACCGGGGGCCTCCGGCATAGGGTGACCGCCACTGGTGCCCGCATGCTGGAGATCCCCGGTGCGACGAGTGGCCCCACCGCTGACGCCCTAGCTGAGAAGCTAAGGGCGTCCCTCAATGCGGACGAGGCTCGAGTCTCCAGGCCTGTCAAGTGCGCAGACATGCGCATTATGGGCCTGGATGACTCCATTACGGAGACAGAGGTGGTAGCCGCCGTCGTCAGGACGGGCGAGTGTCTGGCCGATCAGGTGAAGGCGGGCTCCATACGTCCTGACTTCACGGGCATGCGAACCGTAACGGTAAGCTGCCCAGTGACGGCGGCTAGGAAAATTGTGGAGGGAGGAAGGCTCCTGGTGGGCTGGGTGTCCGCGCAGGTTAAACTGCTGGAGCCCAGACCTCTGAGGTGCTACCGATGCCTCGTGGGGCACCACGTGAGCGTCCAGTGCACCTCGGAGGACCGCAGCACTCTGTGCTTCCGCTGCGGTAAGCCCGGACATAAGGCCGGCTCGTGCACCGCCGCGCCGCACTGCGCTGCATGTGCGGCTGCTGGCAAGCCGGCCGATCACCGGGCGGGCAGCAAGTCCTGCGCCCCACCCGCCGATGCCAGGAGGAAAGGCAGGCCCTCCGCCGCCGTCGCCGCCACCACCACCGTCGCCGCCACTGCCACCGCCGCCGCCGCCGCCACCACTGCCGCCACCGCCGCCGCCACCGCCGCCGCCACCAATGCCGAGGGGCCCTCACAAGGGGCCCAGGAGGGGGCTGAAATGGAGGAGTAATGGCTCCGCCTTTACGCCTCCTCCAGGCGAACATCAACCACTGCGCCTGCGCTCAGGACCTGTTGCTCCAGAGCATGGCGCAGTGGTCGATTAACATCGCCGTGGTCGCTGAGCCGTACTTTGTCCCGCCCAGGGATAACTGGGTGGAGGACCTTAACGGCTCAGTGGCCATAATTTCGTCGGCTGCCGCCGGCACCCCGTCCCTCGAAGGTGTCACGAAGGGACAGGGGTGCGTAGCAGCACGGTTCGGAGAGATTGTAGTAGTGGGAGTCTACTTCTCTCCGAGCCGAACTCTCGCCGAGTTCCAGAACTCTTTAACAGAGTTGAGTGTCGTCGTCGCCAGAAGCCATCCTTTCTCCGTGCTAGTGCTCGGGGACTTCAACGCCAAGAATGTGGCCTGGGGTTCCCGTTGCACAGATGTGCGGGGCAGGATGGTGGAGGACTGGGCTCTGGAAACAGGCCTGGTCGCCGTGAATCGGGGTTCTGTCCCTACGTGCGTGCGGATGCGGGGCGAGTCGGTTGTGGACATCACGTTCGCCAGCCCCGCTCTGTCACAGCGTGTCATTGACTGGCGCGTCATGGAGGAGGTGGAGACCTACTCCGATCATCGGTATATCCGATTTGATGTCTCCACCCAGACCTCTAGCGCGCTGGTCCGACAGGCCCCGAGTGGTCCGCGTTGGGCGCTGAAGCAGCTGGACCGGGAGCTCCTCCTGGAAGCCTCGATCGTGCAGGCCTGGGTGTCTTCACCGGACAGGCCTGCTGATATTGACGATGAGGCGGAGTGGTTCCGGGAGGCCATGTCCGAGATCTGTGACGTGGCAATGCCCCGAGTCCGGCCAGGATGCGCCCGACGTCGGGTGTACTGGTGGTCGCAGGAGGTGGAGGCGTTGCGCAAGGCGTGCGTCGACGCGCGACACCGGTACACCAGGCACCGCAGGCTCCGCATCCGCCCTCCGGATGCGGAAGCCACAGAGGCGGAGCTGTACGAGGGGTACAGAGCGGCGAAGACCGCCCTCCGAGAGGCTGTCCAGCGGGCCAAGGATGCGGCCCGCGAGGAGATGCTGGAGACTCTGAACAGAGATCCATGGGGGCGCCCTTACAAAATGGTGCGGAATAAACTCCGCACCTGGGCCCCCCCACTGACTCAGAGTCTCCGCCCTCAGCTGGTGGAGGAGGTGGTGAGCGCTCTGTTCCCTTCACGGGGGGAGCATACTCCCCCGCCTATGGCTCCGCCACTGGCGGTGCCCGAAGCGGACCACGCGGAAGGCGACGACGACACCCCTGAAGTGACCGGGGTAGATCTGAGAGCGGCGGTTGGCAGGCTGAAGGCCAAAAACACCGCCCCAGGACCCGACGGCTTGCCGGGTAAAGCCTGGGTCCTGGCCTCGACGGCTCTCGGGCCTCGACTGGAGGCGCTCTTAAGCGCATGTATGGAGAGAGGCCAGTTTCCGCTCCGTTGGAAGACGGGGAAGCTGGTCCTCATTCAGAAGCCGGGGCGCCCTGCGGACTCTCCGTCCGCATACCGGCCCATAGTGCTGCTCGACGAGGTCGGCAAGCTCTTTGAGAGAGTAATTGCGGGCCGCCTCGTCGGGCACCTGGTGAGGACTGGGCCGGATCTTGCGGATTGCCAGTTTGGCTTCCGCAAGGGGCGCTCTACGGTGGACGCCATCATGCGCGTGAGAGCCCTCACGACGGGGGACGCGGTGTCCCGGGGTGGGGTGGTCGTGGCGGTGTCACTCGACATCGCCAACGCGTTCAACACCCTGCCCTGGAGCTGCATTGGGGAGGCACTCCGGTATCACCGGGTGCCGACCTACCTCCGTCGAGTAGTCGGGGCGTATTTGACGGACAGAGCCGTCATCTACCCCGGTCGCGACGGGAACTGGAACCGGCGAGAGATGTCGTGCGGTGTCCCACAGGGATCGGTTCTGGGGCCGCTTCTGTGGGACATCGGTTACGACTGGGTGCTGCGGGCCGACCTCCCTGAAGGCGTCAGCGTAGTTTGCTACGCTGACGACACGCTGGTCCTAGCGCAGGGGAGGTCGCATCAGGCGGCGGCTGACGCGATGACACGCGGGGTTGCGATAGTCGTGGAAAGGATCCGGCGGTTGGGTCTCGAGGTGGCACTGCACAAGTCCGAGGCCATGTCCTTTCATGGGCCTCGGTACGGGCCACCTCCCGGATCCCAACTAGTGGTAGGAGGGGTTCACATCGGCGTCGAGACCACGATGAGGTACCTGGGTCTCGTCCTCGACAGCCGATGGAACTTCGTCGAGCACTTCCGACGTTTGGCCCCCAAACTGGAACGGGCCGGGGCCGCCCTAAAGCGGCTCTTGCCCAACCTGAGGGGGCCAAACGCCTCCTGCCGGAGGCTTTACGCGGGGGTCGTGCGGTCCATGGCCCTATATGGGGCCCCGGTATGGGCGCGTTCACTGCGGCTACGAGCCGCACACTACCTGAACGCGCCCCAAAAGGTGGTAGCCATAAGGCTAATCCGGGGCTACCGCACGATCTCGGGCGAGGCAGCAAGCCTCCTTGCCGGACTGCCGCCTTGGGATCTGGAGGCGATAGTGCTCGCGCGCCTGTATGATTGGCGCGCGGAGGCACTACGCCGGGGGGAAACTCCGCATCCGCGGCAGACTGCGGCGGAGCGGACGAACCTCCGGCGCGATCTCATGGCGGCATGGAAGGAGCGACTATCGCAACCCAGCGCAGGGCACGCCACGATAGCGGCGGTAAGACCCCTCTTTGAGGAGTGGCTAGAGAGACGTCACGGCGTTCTCACCTACCGCCTGACGCAGGTCCTCTCCGGACACGGATGTTTCGGGAGGTTCCTGCACATAATCAGGCGGGAGGAGACGCCCGGGTGTCACCACTGTCAGGATCGCCCAGAGGACACGGTGGAGCATACGGTGGAGGTCTGCCCTGCTTGGGCAGAGCACCGCCGTGTCCTCGTAGAGGCGATCGGCAGCGGCGGCGACCTCTCGCGTCCGGCCCTGGTTCAAGCCATGGTCCGGGGCGAGAGGGAGTGGGAGGCAGTCACCTCCTTCTGCGAAGCAGTCATGCTAGCGAAGGAGGTGGCGGGGTGGGCGAGAGAACGCGCCTTGCGCACCTCACGCCTCAGCCGCCGCGGGAGACGCTCCGGGCGTCGGGAGCCGCGTGACGACTCCCGGCCACCGTAGGCGCGGGCCTGCGGGCGGTGAGTAATGGGTAACTCACCGTCCGATCAGGACCAGGCCCGTGCCGGACGGCGTGTATGTGTTCCACGCGCGCCTCAAAGAGATGTCAGCATGAGTGACGGGGCCCCATAGGGCCGAAGCCTGCCAGGGTAGCGGGATTGTCCGAAAGGGTTACCGCTGCCCTGGAACATAAAGGGCTGAGGAAGGAACACGGGTGGGTTTTAGTCAGTAAGAGTCTGACACTCCCTTCTGCTCCACCCAGAGCGGGAGGGGTCATTTGATGATTTCCCATCCTCAAAAAAAAAAAAAAAAGGGAGTCCTGTTTTTGATCAAATCTATATAACTTTGCTTCCCGGTGACGCAATTTCAAGCTGTTTTCAGCAAATTAATTCTATCTAAAGCTCCCTGAAACGTTCCCACTAGGGAAAATTGACGAAAACGCGAAAAACACTTTTCATCATTGACTTGTGAAAAATTTCAATAAAATTCCTTTAAAAAACACTATTTTTATAATTTTTCTTCAAAATTTTCATCTAAATTCCCGTTCCTGTAATTTTAATTGATACTTACCTGCCTTACCTGTACTCCCGTGCGCGTTCCGCGTGCCAGAGTCCCGTTTTGGTAGTGTTATTCCAGGTTTTTACATACATTTTGGTCGTAAATTCAGTTTTTCCAGGAAAATTCCCGATTTTTCTTCGGGACAACATCCAGAAACCTCATAGTTAGCTAGCCCGCGCGGAGACGCGTCTTTTGACACCTCGCCCGTGCGCCTAGCCCACATATAACACTAAAAATTCTAGAAATTTTTGCATTTCATACATAATACAAATTGACGAAATCCACCTTAGGGAGTCCTGTTTTTGATCAAATCTATATAACTTTGCTTCCCGGTGACGCAATTTCAAGCTGTTTTCAGCAAATTAATTCTATCTAAAGCTCCCTGAAACGTTCCCACTAGGGAAAATTGACGAAAACGCGAAAAACACTTTTCATCATTGACTTGTGAAAAATTTCAATAAAATTCCTTTAAAAAACACTATTTTTATAATTTTTCTTCAAAATTTTCATCTAAATTCCCGTTCCTGTAATTTTAATTGATACTTACCTGCCTTACCTGTACTCCCGTGCGCGTTCCGCGTGCCAGAGTCCCGTTTTGGTAGTGTTATTCCAGGTTTTTACATACATTTTGGTCGTAAATTCAGTTTTTCCAGGAAAATTCCCGATTTTTCTTCGGGACAACATCCAGAAACCTCATAGTTAGCTAGCCCGCGCGGAGACGCGTCTTTTGACACCTCGCCCGTGCGCCTAGCCCACATATAACACTAAAAATTCTAGAAATTTTTGCATTTCATACATAATACAAATTGACGAAATCCACCTTAGGGAGTCCTGTTTTTGATCAAATCTATATAACTTTGCTTCCCGGTGACGCAATTTCAAGCTGTTTTCAGCAAATTAATTCTATCTAAAGCTCCCTGAAACGTTCCCACTAGGGAAAATTGACGAAAACGCGAAAAACACTTTTCATCATTGACTTGTGAAAAATTTCAATAAAATTCCTTTAAAAAACACTATTTTTATAATTTTTCTTCAAAATTTTCATCTAAATTCCCGTTCCTGTAATTTTAATTGATACTTACCTGCCTTACCTGTACTCCCGTGCGCGTTCCGCGTGCCAGAGTCCCGTTTTGGTAGTGTTATTCCAGGTTTTTACATACATTTTGGTCGTAAATTCAGTTTTTCCAGGAAAATTCCCGATTTTTCTTCGGGACAACATCCAGAAACCTCATAGTTAGCTAGCCCGCGCGGAGACGCGTCTTTTGACACCTCGCCCGTGCGCCTAGCCCACATATAACACTAAAAATTCTAGAAATTTTTGCATTTCATACATAATACAAATTGACGAAATCCACCTTAGGGAGTCCTGTTTTTGATCAAATCTATATAACTTTGCTTCCCGGTGACGCAATTTCAAGCTGTTTTCAGCAAATTAATTCTATCTAAAGCTCCCTGAAACGTTCCCACTAGGGAAAATTGACGAAAACGCGAAAAACACTTTTCATCATTGACTTGTGAAAAATTTCAATAAAATTCCTTTAAAAAACACTATTTTTATAATTTTTCTTCAAAATTTTCATCTAAATTCCCGTTCCTGTAATTTTAATTGATACTTACCTGCCTTACCTGTACTCCCGTGCGCGTTCCGCGTGCCAGAGTCCCGTTTTGGTAGTGTTATTCCAGGTTTTTACATACATTTTGGTCGTAAATTCAGTTTTTCCAGGAAAATTCCCGATTTTTCTTCGGGACAACATCCAGAAACCTCATAGTTAGCTAGCCCGCGCGGAGACGCGTCTTTTGACACCTCGCCCGTGCGCCTAGCCCACATATAACACTAAAAATTCTAGAAATTTTTGCATTTCATACATAATACAAATTGACGAAATCCACCTTAGGGAGTCCTGTTTTTGATCAAATCTATATAACTTTGCTTCCCGGTGACGCAATTTCAAGCTGTTTTCAGCAAATTAATTCTATCTAAAGCTCCCTGAAACGTTCCCACTAGGGAAAATTGACGAAAACGCGAAAAACACTTTTCATCATTGACTTGTGAAAAATTTCAATAAAATTCCTTTAAAAAACACTATTTTTATAATTTTTCTTCAAAATTTTCATCTAAATTCCCGTTCCTGTAATTTTAATTGATACTTACCTGCCTTACCTGTACTCCCGTGCGCGTTCCGCGTGCCAGAGTCCCGTTTTGGTAGTGTTATTCCAGGTTTTTACATACATTTTGGTCGTAAATTCAGTTTTTCCAGGAAAATTCCCGATTTTTCTTCGGGACAACATCCAGAAACCTCATAGTTAGCTAGCCCGCGCGGAGACGCGTCTTTTGACACCTCGCCCGTGCGCCTAGCCCACATATAACACTAAAAATTCTAGAAATTTTTGCATTTCATACATAATACAAATTGACGAAATCCACCTTAGGGAGTCCTGTTTTTGATCAAATCTATATAACTTTGCTTCCCGGTGACGCAATTTCAAGCTGTTTTCAGCAAATTAATTCTATCTAAAGCTCCCTGAAACGTTCCCACTAGGGAAAATTGACGAAAACGCGAAAAACACTTTTCATCATTGACTTGTGAAAAATTTCAATAAAATTCCTTTAAAAAACACTATTTTTATAATTTTTCTTCAAAATTTTCATCTAAATTCCCGTTCCTGTAATTTTAATTGATACTTACCTGCCTTACCTGTACTCCCGTGCGCGTTCCGCGTGCCAGAGTCCCGTTTTGGTAGTGTTATTCCAGGTTTTTACATACATTTTGGTCGTAAATTCAGTTTTTCCAGGAAAATTCCCGATTTTTCTTCGGGACAACATCCAGAAACCTCATAGTTAGCTAGCCCGCGCGGAGACGCGTCTTTTGACACCTCGCCCGTGCGCCTAGCCCACATATAACACTAAAAATTCTAGAAATTTTTGCATTTCATACATAATACAAATTGACGAAATCCACCTTAGGGAGTCCTGTTTTTGATCAAATCTATATAACTTTGCTTCCCGGTGACGCAATTTCAAGCTGTTTTCAGCAAATTAATTCTATCTAAAGCTCCCTGAAACGTTCCCACTAGGGAAAATTGACGAAAACGCGAAAAACACTTTTCATCATTGACTTGTGAAAAATTTCAATAAAATTCCTTTAAAAAACACTATTTTTATAATTTTTCTTCAAAATTTTCATCTAAATTCCCGTTCCTGTAATTTTAATTGATACTTACCTGCCTTACCTGTACTCCCGTGCGCGTTCCGCGTGCCAGAGTCCCGTTTTGGTAGTGTTATTCCAGGTTTTTACATACATTTTGGTCGTAAATTCAGTTTTTCCAGGAAAATTCCCGATTTTTCTTCGGGACAACATCCAGAAACCTCATAGTTAGCTAGCCCGCGCGGAGACGCGTCTTTTGACACCTCGCCCGTGCGCCTAGCCCACATATAACACTAAAAATTCTAGAAATTTTTGCATTTCATACATAATACAAATTGACGAAATCCACCTTAGGGAGTCCTGTTTAGATCTGTGACGTGGCAATGCCCCGAGTCCGGCCAGGATGCGCCCGACGTCGGGTGTACTGGTGGTCGCAGGAGGTGGAGGCGTTGCGCAAGGCGTGCGTCGACGCGCGACACCGGTACACCAGGCACCGCAGGCTCCGCATCCGCCCTCCGGATGCGGAAGCCACAGAGGCGGAGCTGTACGAGGGGTACAGAGCGGCGAAGACCGCCCTCCGAGAGGCTGTCCAGCGGGCCAAGGATGCGGCCCGCGAGGAGATGCTGGAGACTCTGAACAGAGATCCATGGGGGCGCCCTTACAAAATGGTGCGGAATAAACTCCGCACCTGGGCCCCCCCACTGACTCAGAGTCTCCGCCCTCAGCTGGTGGAGGAGGTGGTGAGCGCTCTGTTCCCTTCACGGGGGGAGCATACTCCCCCGCCTATGGCTCCGCCACTGGCGGTGCCCGAAGCGGACCACGCGGAAGGCGACGACGACACCCCTGAAGTGACCGGGGTAGATCTGAGAGCGGCGGTTGGCAGGCTGAAGGCCAAAAACACCGCCCCAGGACCCGACGGCTTGCCGGGTAAAGCCTGGGTCCTGGCCTCGACGGCTCTCGGGCCTCGACTGGAGGCGCTCTTAAGCGCATGTATGGAGAGAGGCCAGTTTCCGCTCCGTTGGAAGACGGGGAAGCTGGTCCTCATTCAGAAGCCGGGGCGCCCTGCGGACTCTCCGTCCGCATACCGGCCCATAGTGCTGCTCGACGAGGTCGGCAAGCTCTTTGAGAGAGTAATTGCGGGCCGCCTCGTCGGGCACCTGGTGAGGACTGGGCCGGATCTTGCGGATTGCCAGTTTGGCTTCCGCAAGGGGCGCTCTACGGTGGACGCCATCATGCGCGTGAGAGCCCTCACGACGGGGGACGCGGTGTCCCGGGGTGGGGTGGTCGTGGCGGTGTCACTCGACATCGCCAACGCGTTCAACACCCTGCCCTGGAGCTGCATTGGGGAGGCATTCCGGTATCACCGGGTGCCGACCTACCTCCGTCGAGTAGTCGGGGCGTATCTGACGGACAGAGCCGTCATCTACCCCGGTCGCGACGGGAACTGGAACCGGCGAGAGATGTCGTGCGGTGTCCCACAGGGATCGGTTCTGGGGCCGCTTCTGTGGGACATCGGTTACGACTGGGTGCTGCGGGCCGACCTCCCTGAAGGCGTCAGCGTAGTTTGCTACGCTGACGACACGCTGGTCCTAGCGCAGGGGAGGTCGCATCAGGCGGCGGCTGACGCGATGACACGCGGGGTTGCGATAGTCGTGGAAAGGATCCGGCGGTTGGGTCTCGAGGTGGCACTGCACAAGTCCGAGGCCATGTCCTTTCATGGGCCTCGGTACGGGCCACCTCCCGGATCCCAACTAGTGGTAGGAGGGGTTCACATCGGCGTCGAGACCACGATGAGGTACCTGGGTCTCGTCCTCGACAGCCGATGGAACTTCGTCGAGCACTTCCGACGTTTGGCCCCCAAACTGGAACGGGCCGGGGCCGCCCTAAAGCGGCTCTTGCCCAACCTGAGGGGGCCAAACGCCTCCTGCCGGAGGCTTTACGCGGGGGTCGTGCGGTCCATGGCCCTATATGGGGCCCCGGTATGGGCGCGTTCACTGCGGCTACGAGCCGCACACTACCTGAACGCGCCCCAAAAGGTGGTAGCCATAAGGCTAATCCGGGGCTACCGCACGATCTCGGGCGAGGCAGCAAGCCTCCTTGCCGGACTGCCGCCTTGGGATCTGGAGGCGATAGTGCTCGCGCGCCTGTATGATTGGCGCGCGGAGGCACTACGCCGGGGGGAAACTCCGCATCCGCGGCAGACTGCGGCGGAGCGGACGAACCTCCGGCGCGATCTCATGGCGGCATGGAAGGAGCGACTATCGCAACCCAGCGCAGGGCACGCCACGATAGCGGCGGTAAGACCCCTCTTTGAGGAGTGGCTAGAGAGACGTCACGGCGTTCTCACCTACCGCCTGACGCAGGTCCTCTCCGGACACGGATGTTTCGGGAGGTTCCTGCACATAATCAGGCGGGAGGAGACGCCCGGGTGTCACCACTGTCAGGATCGCCCAGAGGACACGGTGGAGCATACGGTGGAGGTCTGCCCTGCTTGGGCAGAGCACCGCCGTGTCCTCGTAGAGGCGATCGGCAGCGGCGGCGACCTCTCGCGTCCGGCCCTGGTTCAAGCCATGGTCCGGGGCGAGAGGGAGTGGGAGGCAGTCACCTCCTTCTGCGAAGCAGTCATGCTAGCGAAGGAGGTGGCGGGGTGGGCGAGAGAACGCGCCTTGCGCACCTCACGCCTCAGCCGCCGCGGGAGACGCTCCGGGCGTCGGGAGCCGCGTGACGACTCCCGGCCACCGTAGGCGCGGGCCTGCGGGCGGTGAGTAATGGGTAACTCACCGTCCGATCAGGACCAGGCCCGTGCCGGACGGCGTGTATGTGTTCCACGCGCGCCTCAAAGAGATGTCAGCATGAGTGACGGGGCCCCATAGGGCCGAAGCCTGCCAGGGTAGCGGGATTGTCCGAAAGGGTTACCGCTGCCCTGGAACATAAAGGGCTAAGGAAGGAACACGGGTGGGTTTTAGTCAGTAAGAGTCTGACACTCCCTTCTGCTCCACCCAGAGCGGGAGGGGTCATTTGATGATTTCCCATCCTCAAAAAAAAAAAAAAAAAAAAAAAAAAAAAAAAGGGAGTCCTGTTTTTGATCAAATCTATATAACTTTGCTTCCCGGTGACGCAATTTCAAGCTGTTTTCAGCAAATTAATTCTATCTAAAGCTCCCTGAAACGTTCCCACTAGGGAAAATTGACGAAAACGCGAAAAACACTTTTCATCATTGACTTGTGAAAAATTTCAATAAAATTCCTTTAAAAAACACTATTTTTATAATTTTTCTTCAAAATTTTCATCTAAATTCCCGTTCCTGTAATTTTAATTGATACTTACCTGCCTTACCTGTACTCCCGTGCGCGTTCCGCGTGCCAGAGTCCCGTTTTGGTAGTGTTATTCCAGGTTTTTACATACATTTTGGTCGTAAATTCAGTTTTTCCAGGAAAATTCCCGATTTTTCTTCGGGACAACATCCAGAAACCTCATAGTTAGCTAGCCCGCGCGGAGACGCGTCTTTTGACACCTCGCCCGTGCGCCTAGCCCACATATAACACTAAAAATTCTAGAAATTTTTGCATTTCATACATAATACAAATTGACGAAATCCACCTTAGGGAGTCCTGTTTTTGATCAAATCTATATAACTTTGCTTCCCGGTGACGCAATTTCAAGCTGTTTTCAGCAAATTAATTCTATCTAAAGCTCCCTGAAACGTTCCCACTAGGGAAAATTGACGAAAACGCGAAAAACACTTTTCATCATTGACTTGTGAAAAATTTCAATAAAATTCCTTTAAAAAACACTATTTTTATAATTTTTCTTCAAAATTTTCATCTAAATTCCCGTTCCTGTAATTTTAATTGATACTTACCTGCCTTACCTGTACTCCCGTGCGCGTTCCGCGTGCCAGAGTCCCGTTTTGGTAGTGTTATTCCAGGTTTTTACATACATTTTGGTCGTAAATTCAGTTTTTCCAGGAAAATTCCCGATTTTTCTTCGGGACAACATCCAGAAACCTCATAGTTAGCTAGCCCGCGCGGAGACGCGTCTTTTGACACCTCGCCCGTGCGCCTAGCCCACATATAACACTAAAAATTCTAGAAATTTTTGCATTTCATACATAATACAAATTGACGAAATCCACCTTAGGGAGTCCTGTTTTTGATCAAATCTATATAACTTTGCTTCCCGGTGACGCAATTTCAAGCTGTTTTCAGCAAATTAATTCTATCTAAAGCTCCCTGAAACGTTCCCACTAGGGAAAATTGACGAAAACGCGAAAAACACTTTTCATCATTGACTTGTGAAAAATTTCAATAAAATTCCTTTAAAAAACACTATTTTTATAATTTTTCTTCAAAATTTTCATCTAAATTCCCGTTCCTGTAATTTTAATTGATACTTACCTGCCTTACCTGTACTCCCGTGCGCGTTCCGCGTGCCAGAGTCCCGTTTTGGTAGTGTTATTCCAGGTTTTTACATACATTTTGGTCGTAAATTCAGTTTTTCCAGGAAAATTCCCGATTTTTCTTCGGGACAACATCCAGAAACCTCATAGTTAGCTAGCCCGCGCGGAGACGCGTCTTTTGACACCTCGCCCGTGCGCCTAGCCCACATATAACACTAAAAATTCTAGAAATTTTTGCATTTCATACATAATACAAATTGACGAAATCCACCTTAGGGAGTCCTGTTTTTGATCAAATCTATATAACTTTGCTTCCCGGTGACGCAATTTCAAGCTGTTTTCAGCAAATTAATTCTATCTAAAGCTCCCTGAAACGTTCCCACTAGGGAAAATTGACGAAAACGCGAAAAACACTTTTCATCATTGACTTGTGAAAAATTTCAATAAAATTCCTTTAAAAAACACTATTTTTATAATTTTTCTTCAAAATTTTCATCTAAATTCCCGTTCCTGTAATTTTAATTGATACTTACCTGCCTTACCTGTACTCCCGTGCGCGTTCCGCGTGCCAGAGTCCCGTTTTGGTAGTGTTATTCCAGGTTTTTACATACATTTTGGTCGTAAATTCAGTTTTTCCAGGAAAATTCCCGATTTTTCTTCGGGACAACATCCAGAAACCTCATAGTTAGCTAGCCCGCGCGGAGACGCGTCTTTTGACACCTCGCCCGTGCGCCTAGCCCACATATAACACTAAAAATTCTAGAAATTTTTGCATTTCATACATAATACAAATTGACGAAATCCACCTTAGGGAGTCCTGTTTTTGATCAAATCTATATAACTTTGCTTCCCGGTGACGCAATTTCAAGCTGTTTTCAGCAAATTAATTCTATCTAAAGCTCCCTGAAACGTTCCCACTAGGGAAAATTGACGAAAACGCGAAAAACACTTTTCATCATTGACTTGTGAAAAATTTCAATAAAATTCCTTTAAAAAACACTATTTTTATAATTTTTCTTCAAAATTTTCATCTAAATTCCCGTTCCTGTAATTTTAATTGATACTTACCTGCCTTACCTGTACTCCCGTGCGCGTTCCGCGTGCCAGAGTCCCGTTTTGGTAGTGTTATTCCAGGTTTTTACATACATTTTGGTCGTAAATTCAGTTTTTCCAGGAAAATTCCCGATTTTTCTTCGGGACAACATCCAGAAACCTCATAGTTAGCTAGCCCGCGCGGAGACGCGTCTTTTGACACCTCGCCCGTGCGCCTAGCCCACATATAACACTAAAAAATTCTAGAAATTTTTGCATTTCATACATAATACAAATTGACGAAATCCACCTTAGGGAGTCCTGTTTTCCTCGGAGGACCGCAGCACTCTTTGCTTCCGCTGCGGCAAGCCCGGACATAAGGCCGGCTCGTGCAACGCCGCGCCGCACTGCGCTGCATGTGCGGCTGCTGGCAAGCCGGCCGATCACCGGGCGGGCAGCAAGTCCTGCGCCCCACCCACCGAAGCCAGGAGGAGAGGCAGGCCCTCCGCCGCCGTCGCCACCACCACCACCGTCGCCGCCTCTGCCACCGCCGCCGCCGCCGCCGCCACCACTGCCGCCGCCGCCGCCGCCGCCGCTGCCGAGGGTCCCTCACAAGGGGCCCGGGAGGGGGCTGAAATGGAGGAGTAATGGCTCCGCCTTTACGCCTCCTCCAGGCGAACATCAACCACTGCGCCTGCGCTCAGGACCTGTTGCTCCAGAGCATGGCGCAGTGGTCGATTAATATCGCCGTGGTCGCTGAGCCGTACTTTGTCCCGCCCAGGGATAACTGGGTGGAGGACCTTAACGGCTCAGTGGCCATAATTTCGTCGGCTGCCGCCGGTACCCCGTCCCTCGAAGGTGTCACGAAGGGACAGGGGTGCGTAGCAGCACGGTTCGGAGAGATTGTGGTAGCGGGAGTCTACTTCTCTCCGAGCCGAACTCTCGCCGAGTTCCAGAACTCCTTAACAGAGTTGAGTGTCGTCGTCGCCAGAAGCCATCCTTCCTCCGTGCTAGTGCTCGGGGACTTCAACGCCAAGAATGTGGCCTGGGGTTCCCGTTGCACGGATGTGCGGGGCAGGATGGTGGAGGACTGGGCTCTGGAAACAGGCCTGGTCGCCGTGAATCGGGGTTCTGTCCCTACGTGTGTGCGGATGCGGGGCGAGTCGGTAGTGGACATCACGTTCGCCAGCCCCGCTCTGTCACAGCGTGTCATTGACTGGCGCGTCATGGAGGAGGTGGAGACCTACTCCGACCATCGGTATATCCGATTTGATGTCTCCACCCAGACCTCTAGCGCGCTGGTCCGACAGGCCCCGAGTGGTCCGCGTTGGGCGCTGAAGCAGCTGGACCGGGAGCTCCTCCTGGAAGCCTCGATCGTGCAGGCCTGGGTGTCTTCACCGGACAGGCCTGCTGATATCGACGATGAGGCGGAGTGGTTCCGGGAGGCCATGTCCGAGATATGTGACGTGGCAATGCCCCGAGTCCGGCCAGGATGCGCCCGACGCCGGGTGTACTGGTGGTCGCAGGAGGTGGAGGCGTTGCGCAAGGCGTGCGTTGACGCGCGACACCGGTACACCAGGCACCGCAGGCTCCGCATCCGCCCTCCGGATGCGGAAGCCACAGAGGCGGAGCTGTACGAGGGGTACAGAGCGGCGAAGACCGCCCTCCGAGAGGCTGTCCAGCGGGCCAAGGATGCGGCCCGCGAGGAGATGCTGGAGACTCTGAACAGAGATCCATGGGGGCGCCCTTACAAAATGGTGCGGAATAAACTCCGCACCTGGGCCCCCCCGCTGACTCAGAGTCTCCGCCCACAGCTGGTGGAGGAGGTGGTGAGCGCTCTGTTCCCTTCGCGGGGGGAGCATACTCCCCCGCCTATGGCTCCGCCACTGGCGGTGCCCGAAGCGGACCACGCGGACGACGACGACGACACCCCTGAAGTGACCGGGGTAGATCTGAGAGCGGCGGTAGGCAGGCTGAAGGCCAAGAACACCGCCCCAGGACCCGACGGCTTGCCGGGTAAAGCCTGGGTCCTGGCCTCGACGGCTCTCGGGCCTCGACTGGAGGCGCTCTTAAGCGCATGCATGGAGAGAGGCCAGTTTCCGCTCCGTTGGAAGACGGGGAAGCTGGTCCTCATTCAGAAGCCAGGGCGCCCTGCGGACTCTCCGTCCGCATACCGGCCCATAGTGCTGCTCGACGAGGTCGGCAAGCTCTTCGAGAGAGTAATTGCGGGCCGCCTCGTCGGGCACCTGGTGGGGACTGGGCCGGATCTTGCGGATTGCCAGTTTGGCTTCCGCAAGGGGCGCTCGACGGTGGACGCCATCATGCGCGTGAGAGCCCTCACGACGGGGGACGCGGTGTCCCGGGGTGGGGTGGTCGTGGCGGTGTCACTCGACATCGCCAACGCGTTCAACACCCTGCCCTGGAGCTGCATTGGGGAGGCACTCCGGTATCACCGGGTGCCGACCTACCTCCGTCGAGTAGTCGGGGCGTATCTGACGGACAGAGCCGTCATCTACCCCGGTCGCGACGGGAACTGGAACCGGCGAGAGATGTCGTGCGGTGTCCCACAGGGATCGGTTCTGGGGCCGCTCCTGTGGGACATCGGTTACGACTGGGTGCTGCGGGCCGACCTCCCTGAAGGCGTCAGCGTAGTTTGCTACGCTGACGACACGCTGGTCCTGGCGCAGGGGAGGTCGCATCAGGCGGCGGCCGACGCGATGACACGCGGGGTTGCGATAGTCGTGGAAAGGATCCGGCGGTTGGGTCTCGAGGTGGCATTGCACAAGTCCGAGGCCATGTCCTTTCATGGGCCTCGGTACGGGCCACCTCCAGGATCCCAACTAGTGGTAGGAGGGGTTCACATCGGCGTCGAGACCACGATGAGGTACCTGGGTCTCGTCCTCGACAGCCGATGGAACTTCGTCGAGCACTTCCGACGTTTGGCCCCCAAACTGGAACGGGCCGGGGCCGCCCTAAAGCGGCTCTTGCCCAACCTGAGGGGGCCAAACGCCTCCTGCCGGAGGCTTTACGCGGGGGTCGTGCGGTCCATGGCCCTATATGGGGCCCCGGTATGGGCGCGTTCACTGCGGCTACGAGCCGCACACTACCTGAACGCGCCCCAAAAGGTGGTAGCCATAAGGCTAATCCGGGGCTACCGCACGATCTCGGGCGAGGCAGCAAGCCTCCTTGCCGGACTGCCGCCATGGGATCTGGAGGCGATAGTGCTCGCGCGCCTGTATGATTGGCGCGCGGAGGCACTACGCCGGGGGGAAACTCCGCATCCGCGGCAAACCGCGGCGGAGCGGACGAACCTCCGGCGCGATCTCATGGCGGCATGGAAGGAGCGACTATCGCAACCCAGCGCAGGGCACGCCACGATAGCGGCGGTAAGACCCCTCTTTGAGGAGTGGCTAGAGAGACGTCACGGCGTTCTCACCTACCGCCTGACGCAGGTCCTCTCCGGACACGGATGTTTCGGGAGGTTCCTGCACATAATCAGGCGGGAGGAGACGCCCGGGTGTCACCACTGTCAGGATCGCCCAGAGGACACGGTGGAGCACACGGTGGAGGTCTGCCCTGCTTGGGCAGAGCACCGCCGTGTCCTCGTAGAGGCGATCGGCAGCGGCGGCGACCTCTCGCGTCCGGCCCTGGTTCAAGCCATGGTCCGGGGCGAGAGGGAGTGGGAGGCAGTCACCTCCTTCTGCGAAGCAGTCATGCTAGCGAAGGAGGTGGCGGGGTGGGCGAGAGAACGCGCCTTGCGCACCTCACGCCTCAGCCGCCGCGGGAGACGCTCCGGGCGTCGGGAGCCGCGTGACGACTCCCGGCCACCGTAGGCGCGGGCCTGCGGGCGGTGAGTAATGGGTAACTCACCGTCCGATCAGGACCAGGCCCGTGCCGGACGGCGTGTTGTGTTCCACGCGCGCCTCAAAGAGATGTCAGCATGAGTGACGGGGCCCCATAGGGCCGAAGCCTGCCAGGGTAGCGGGATTGTCCGAAAGGGTTACCGCTGCCCTGGAACATAAAGGGCTAAGGAAGGAACACGGGTGGGTTTTAGTCAGTAAGAGTCTGACACTCCCTCCTGCTCCACCCAGAGCGGGAGGAGTCATTTGATGATTTCCCATCCTCAAAAAAAAAAAAAAAAAAAAGGGAGTCCTGTTTTTGATCAAATCTATATAACTTTGCTTCCCGGTGACGCAATTTCAAGCTGTTTTCAGCAAATTAATTCTATCTAAAGCTCCCTGAAACGTTCCCACTAGGGAAAATTGACGAAAACGCGAAAAACACTTTTCATCATTGACTTGTGAAAAATTTCAATAAAATTCCTTTAAAAAACACTATTTTTATAATTTTTCTTCAAAATTTTCATCTAAATTCCCGTTCCTGTAATTTTAATTGATACTTACCTGCCTTACCTGTACTCCCGTGCGCGTTCCGCGTGCCAGAGTCCCGTTTTGGTAGTGTTATTCCAGGTTTTTACATACATTTTGGTCGTAAATTCAGTTTTTCCAGGAAAATTCCCGATTTTTCTTCGGGACAACATCCAGAAACCTCATAGTTAGCTAGCCCGCGCGGAGACGCGTCTTTTGACACCTCGCCCGTGCGCCTAGCCCACATATAACACTAAAAATTCTAGAAATTTTTGCATTTCATACATAATACAAATTGACGAAATCCACCTTAGGGAGTCCTGTTTTAGTCGTGGAAAGGATCCGGCGGTTGGGTCTCGAGGTGGCATTGCACAAGTCCGAGGCCATGTCCTTTCATGGGCCTCGGTACGGGCCACCTCCAGGATCCCAACTAGTGGTAGGAGGGGTTCACATCGGCGTCGAGACCACGATGAGGTACCTGGGTCTCGTCCTCGACAGCCGATGGAACTTCGTCGAGCACTTCCGACGTTTGGCCCCCAAACTGGAACGGGCCGGGGCCGCCCTAAAGCGGCTCTTGCCCAACCTGAGGGGGCCAAACGCCTCCTGCCGGAGGCTTTACGCGGGGGTCGTGCGGTCCATGGCCCTATATGGGGCCCCGGTATGGGCGCGTTCACTGCGGCTACGAGCCGCACACTACCTGAACGCGCCCCAAAAGGTGGTAGCCATAAGGCTAATCCGGGGCTACCGCACGATCTCGGGCGAGGCAGCAAGCCTCCTTGCCGGACTGCCGCCATGGGATCTGGAGGCGATAGTGCTCGCGCGCCTGTATGATTGGCGCGCGGAGGCACTACGCCGGGGGGAAACTCCGCATCCGCGGCAAACCGCGGCGGAGCGGACGAACCTCCGGCGCGATCTCATGGCGGCATGGAAGGAGCGACTATCGCAACCCAGCGCAGGGCACGCCACGATAGCGGCGGTAAGACCCCTCTTTGAGGAGTGGCTAGAGAGACGTCACGGCGTTCTCACCTACCGCCTGACGCAGGTCCTCTCCGGACACGGATGTTTCGGGAGGTTCCTGCACATAATCAGGCGGGAGGAGACGCCCGGGTGTCACCACTGTCAGGATCGCCCAGAGGACACGGTGGAGCACACGGTGGAGGTCTGCCCTGCTTGGGCAGAGCACCGCCGTGCCCTCGTAGAGGCGATCGGCAGCGGCGGCGACCTCTCGCGTCCGGCCCTGGTTCAAGCCATGGTCCGAGGCGAGAGGGAGTGGGAGGCAGTCACCTCCTTCTGCGAAGCAGTCATGCTAGCGAAGGAGGTGGCGGGGTGGGCGAGAGAACGCGCCTTGCGCACCTCACGCCTCAGCCGCCGCGGGAGACGCTCCGGGCGTCGGGAGCCGCGTGACGACTCCCGGCCACCGTAGGCGCGGGCCTGCGGGCGGTGAGTAATGGGTAACTCACCGTCCGATCAGGACCAGGCCCGTGCCGGACGGCGTGTTGTGTTCCACGCGCGCCTCAAAGAGATGTCAGCATGAGTGACGGGGCCCCATAGGGCCGTAGCCTGCCAGGGTAGCGGGATTGTCCGAAAGGGTTACCGCTGCCCTGGAACATAAAGGGCTAAGGAAGGAACACGGGTGGGTTTTAGTCAGTAAGAGTCTGACACTCCCTCCTGCTCCACCCAGAGCGGGAGGAGTCATTTGATGATTTCCCATCCTCAAAAAAAAAAAAAAAAAAAAAAAAAAAAAAAAAAAAAAAAAAAAAAAAAAAAAAAAAAAAAAAAAAAAAAAAAAAAAGGGAGTCCTGTTTTTGATCAAATCTATATAACTTTGCTTCCCGGTGACGCAATTTCAAGCTGTTTTCAGCAAATTAATTCTATCTAAAGCTCCCTGAAACGTTCCCACTAGGGAAAATTGACGAAAACGCGAAAAACACTTTTCATCATTGACTTGTGAAAAATTTCAATAAAATTCCTTTAAAAAACACTATTTTTATAATTTTTCTTCAAAATTTTCATCTAAATTCCCGTTCCTGTAATTTTAATTGATACTTACCTGCCTTACCTGTACTCCCGTGCGCGTTCCGCGTGCCAGAGTCCCGTTTTGGTAGTGTTATTCCAGGTTTTTACATACATTTTGGTCGTAAATTCAGTTTTTCCAGGAAAATTCCCGATTTTTCTTCGGGACAACATCCAGAAACCTCATAGTTAGCTAGCCCGCGCGGAGACGCGTCTTTTGACACCTCGCCCGTGCGCCTAGCCCACATATAACACTAAAAATTCTAGAAATTTTTGCATTTCATACATAATACAAATTGACGAAATCCACCTTAGGGAGTCCTGTTTTTGATCAAATCTATATAACTTTGCTTCCCGGTGACGCAATTTCAAGCTGTTTTCAGCAAATTAATTCTATCTAAAGCTCCCTGAAACGTTCCCACTAGGGAAAATTGACGAAAACGCGAAAAACACTTTTCATCATTGACTTGTGAAAAATTTCAATAAAATTCCTTTAAAAAACACTATTTTTATAATTTTTCTTCAAAATTTTCATCTAAATTCCCGTTCCTGTAATTTTAATTGATACTTACCTGCCTTACCTGTACTCCCGTGCGCGTTCCGCGTGCCAGAGTCCCGTTTTGGTAGTGTTATTCCAGGTTTTTACATACATTTTGGTCGTAAATTCAGTTTTTCCAGGAAAATTCCCGATTTTTCTTCGGGACAACATCCAGAAACCTCATAGTTAGCTAGCCCGCGCGGAGACGCGTCTTTTGACACCTCGCCCGTGCGCCTAGCCCACATATAACACTAAAAATTCTAGAAATTTTTGCATTTCATACATAATACAAATTGACGAAATCCACCTTAGGGAGTCCTGTTTTTGATCAAATCTATATAACTTTGCTTCCCGGTGACGCAATTTCAAGCTGTTTTCAGCAAATTAATTCTATCTAAAGCTCCCTGAAACGTTCCCACTAGGGAAAATTGACGAAAACGCGAAAAACACTTTTCATCATTGACTTGTGAAAAATTTCAATAAAATTCCTTTAAAAAACACTATTTTTATAATTTTTCTTCAAAATTTTCATCTAAATTCCCGTTCCTGTAATTTTAATTGATACTTACCTGCCTTACCTGTACTCCCGTGCGCGTTCCGCGTGCCAGAGTCCCGTTTTGGTAGTGTTATTCCAGGTTTTTACATACATTTTGGTCGTAAATTCAGTTTTTCCAGGAAAATTCCCGATTTTTCTTCGGGACAACATCCAGAAACCTCATAGTTAGCTAGCCCGCGCGGAGACGCGTCTTTTGACACCTCGCCCGTGCGCCTAGCCCACATATAACACTAAAAATTCTAGAAATTTTTGCATTTCATACATAATACAAATTGACGAAATCCACCTTAGGGAGTCCTGTTTTTGATCAAATCTATATAACTTTGCTTCCCGGTGACGCAATTTCAAGCTGTTTTCAGCAAATTAATTCTATCTAAAGCTCCCTGAAACGTTCCCACTAGGGAAAATTGACGAAAACGCGAAAAACACTTTTCATCATTGACTTGTGAAAAATTTCAATAAAATTCCTTTAAAAAACACTATTTTTATAATTTTTCTTCAAAATTTTCATCTAAATTCCCGTTCCTGTAATTTTAATTGATACTTACCTGCCTTACCTGTACTCCCGTGCGCGTTCCGCGTGCCAGAGTCCCGTTTTGGTAGTGTTATTCCAGGTTTTTACATACATTTTGGTCGTAAATTCAGTTTTTCCAGGAAAATTCCCGATTTTTCTTCGGGACAACATCCAGAAACCTCATAGTTAGCTAGCCCGCGCGGAGACGCGTCTTTTGACACCTCGCCCGTGCGCCTAGCCCACATATAACACTAAAAATTCTAGAAATTTTTGCATTTCATACATAATACAAATTGACGAAATCCACCTTAGGGAGTCCTGTTTTTGATCAAATCTATATAACTTTGCTTCCCGGTGACGCAATTTCAAGCTGTTTTCAGCAAATTAATTCTATCTAAAGCTCCCTGAAACGTTCCCACTAGGGAAAATTGACGAAAACGCGAAAAACACTTTTCATCATTGACTTGTGAAAAATTTCAATAAAATTCCTTTAAAAAACACTATTTTTATAATTTTTCTTCAAAATTTTCATCTAAATTCCCGTTCCTGTAATTTTAATTGATACTTACCTGCCTTACCTGTACTCCCGTGCGCGTTCCGCGTGCCAGAGTCCCGTTTTGGTAGTGTTATTCCAGGTTTTTACATACATTTTGGTCGTAAATTCAGTTTTTCCAGGAAAATTCCCGATTTTTCTTCGGGACAACATCCAGAAACCTCATAGTTAGCTAGCCCGCGCGGAGACGCGTCTTTTGACACCTCGCCCGTGCGCCTAGCCCACATATAACACTAAAAATTCTAGAAATTTTTGCATTTCATACATAATACAAATTGACGAAATCCACCTTAGGGAGTCCTGTTTTTGATCAAATCTATATAACTTTGCTTCCCGGTGACGCAATTTCAAGCTGTTTTCAGCAAATTAATTCTATCTAAAGCTCCCTGAAACGTTCCCACTAGGGAAAATTGACGAAAACGCGAAAAACACTTTTCATCATTGACTTGTGAAAAATTTCAATAAAATTCCTTTAAAAAACACTATTTTTATAATTTTTCTTCAAAATTTTCATCTAAATTCCCGTTCCTGTAATTTTAATTGATACTTACCTGCCTTACCTGTACTCCCGTGCGCGTTCCGCGTGCCAGAGTCCCGTTTTGGTAGTGTTATTCCAGGTTTTTACATACATTTTGGTCGTAAATTCAGTTTTTCCAGGAAAATTCCCGATTTTTCTTCGGGACAACATCCAGAAACCTCATAGTTAGCTAGCCCGCGCGGAGACGCGTCTTTTGACACCTCGCCCGTGCGCCTAGCCCACATATAACACTAAAAATTCTAGAAATTTTTGCATTTCATACATAATACAAATTGACGAAATCCACCTTAGGGAGTCCTGTTTTTGATCAAATCTATATAACTTTGCTTCCCGGTGACGCAATTTCAAGCTGTTTTCAGCAAATTAATTCTATCTAAAGCTCCCTGAAACGTTCCCACTAGGGAAAATTGACGAAAACGCGAAAAACACTTTTCATCATTGACTTGTGAAAAATTTCAATAAAATTCCTTTAAAAAACACTATTTTTATAATTTTTCTTCAAAATTTTCATCTAAATTCCCGTTCCTGTAATTTTAATTGATACTTACCTGCCTTACCTGTACTCCCGTGCGCGTTCCGCGTGCCAGAGTCCCGTTTTGGTAGTGTTATTCCAGGTTTTTACATACATTTTGGTCGTAAATTCAGTTTTTCCAGGAAAATTCCCGATTTTTCTTCGGGACAACATCCAGAAACCTCATAGTTAGCTAGCCCGCGCGGAGACGCGTCTTTTGACACCTCGCCCGTGCGCCTAGCCCACATATAACACTAAAAATTCTAGAAATTTTTGCATTTCATACATAATACAAATTGACGAAATCCACCTTAGGGAGTCCTGTTTTCACAAAATGGAAAATTTTTTAAAAAACCCAAACCCAACCGACGAAGAGAGGAGTGATGCGAGGTCGGAGTCCGACTCGGCATCGGGAGGAGCGAGCACGGGAGGCTCAGGGAGCCCTTGCCGTGGTAAGGAGGTGGCTGCTGCGAAAAGAAAGGTGCAGAGCAAGCGGCCAAGGTCAGTGGACGGCCAGGGGTCGTCCTCTGACGGGGAGCTGGCCTCGGCTCGGAAAATCCCCACCAGTAGGCGGGGAGGAGTCCGAGAGCGAGGCATTGGGAGGGGGCTCACTGCTCGGGAGGCGACAGAGCTGGCGGAGAAGCCTGCAAAGGAGGGGGGAACCGGTCGCGCGGTCGCTCCGGAGCCCTCCAGTGACGAAGCGGGCGAGGTTGGCGGCCCTGATGCGGACCGCATGAGGAAGTTTGCGGCGGTCGTGGAGGCCGCGATTCGGGACGTGTCCCTAAAGAAGCTGCAGACTTCCAAAAACAGGGCCGTAGCCTCGGCAAAGGCCGCCATTATGGCGGCGGCGGAGGCGGCCAACTGCACCGGTCCTTCGGCCGGCGAAGTGGCCGAATTGCGGGCGGAGGTCGCCCGCCTGACGGCTGCCACGGAGCGTCTCCAAGAGGAGAATAGGAGGCTCCGGGCAGACCTGGCCGGCCTAAAGGACACCGGCAAAGCGCAGGCGACGCCGGCAGCCAGCCAGCCAGCCAGCCAGCCAGCAAGCCAGCCAGTGCCGGTGGAGAACCAGGTCCTGAACCTGGTTCGGCAGGAACTGGCGGCCTTCCAGGCGCGGTTCGCCGCCCTGGAGAGCATAGTCCTGCGCCCCCCCTTGGCGGGTAGGACGGCCCCAGGGCCGAAGGCGGCCTCGTACGCGGCCGCTGCCGCCCCTAAGCCCGGGCCGTCTGGCCGGGCCCAGGCGCCGGCCAAACCGGCGTCGGCTGGAGGAACCCCGGCGCCGGGAAAACCGGCGCAAGCTGGCGGAGCCTCGGCGCTGGCAAAACCGGTGCCAGCCGGCAAACCCCCGGCGCAGGCCCATAAGAAGGGCAGAACGGCTGGGAAGGCGACGGCCCCAGAGCCTACGCCTACCCCAGAGAAATCTCCCACGGCCAACGCCGAGTGGCAGGTGGTCGGGGAGAAAAAGAAGGCGGCCAAGGCGGCCAGGAAAAAGGCGCAGAGGAGGCGCCGCAAGGAGCGAGCCGTTGCGGCTAGGCTTCGCTCCCCTAAGACTGCGGCTGTAGTAATAACGCTACAGCCAGACGCGGTCAAAAGGGGGGTGACCTACTGCGACGTGCTCACCAAGGCGAGAGCGACGGTGGATCTCCAAGAGCTGGGGATCACCGGGGGCCTCCGGCATAGGGTGACCGCCACTGGTGCCCGCATGCTGGAGATCCCCGGTGCGACGAGTGGCCCCACCGCTGACGCCCTAGCTGAGAAGCTAAGGGCATCCCTCAATGCGGACGAGGCTCGAGTCTCCAGGCCTGTCAAGTGCGCAGATATGCGCATTATGGGCCTGGATGACTCCATTACGGAGACAGAGGTGGTAGCCGCCGTCGTCAGGACGGGCGAGTGTCTGGCCGATCAGGTGAAGGCGGGCACCATACGTCCTGACTTCACGGGCATGCGAACCGTAACGGTAAGCTGCCCAGTGACGGCGGCTAGGAAAATTGTGGAGGGAGGAAGGCTCCTGGTGGGCTGGGTGTCCGCGCAGGTTAAACTGCTGGAGCCCAGACCTCTGAGGTGCTACCGATGCCTCGTGGGGCACCACGTGAGCGTCCAGTGCACCTCGGAGGACCGCAGCACTCTGTGCTTCCGCTGCGGTAAGCCCGGACATAAGGCCGGCTCGTGCACCGCCGCGCCGCACTGCGCTGCATGTGCGGCTGCTGGCAAGCCGGCCGATCACCGGGCGGGCAGCAAGTCCTGCGCCCCACCCGCCGATGCCAGGAGGAAAGGCAGGCCCTCCGCCGCCGTCGCCGCCACCACCACCGTCGCCGCCACTGCCGCCGCCGCCGCCGCCGCCACCACTGCCGCCACCGCCGCCGCCACCGCCGCCGCCACCAATGCCGAGGGGCCCTCACAAGGGGCCCAGGAGGGGGCTGAAATGGAGGAGTAATGGCTCCGCCTTTACGCCTCCTCCAGGCGAACATCAACCACTGCGCCTGCGCTCAGGACCTGTTGCTCCAGAGCATGGCGCAGTGGTCGATTAACATCGCCGTGGTCGCTGAGCCGTACTTTGTCCCGCCCAGGGATAACTGGGTGGAGGACCTTAACGGCTCAGTGGCCATAATTTCGTCGGCTGCCGCCGGCACCCCGTCCCTCGAAGGTGTCACGAAGGGACAGGGGTGCGTAGCAGCACGGTTCGGAGAGATTGTAGTAGTGGGAGTCTACTTCTCTCCGAGCCGAACTCTCGCCGAGTTCCAGAACTCTTTAACAGAGTTGAGTGTCGTCGTCGCCAGAAGCCATCCTTTCTCCGTGCTAGTGCTCGGGGACTTCAACGCCAAGAATGTGGCCTGGGGTTCCCGTTGCACAGATGTGCGGGGCAGGATGGTGGAGGACTGGGCTCTGGAAACAGGCCTGGTCGCCGTGAATCGGGGTTCTGTCCCTACGTGCGTGCGGATGCGGGGCGAGTCGGTTGTGGACATCACGTTCGCCAGCCCCGCTCTGTCACAGCGTGTCATTGACTGGCGCGTCATGGAGGAGGTGGAGACCTACTCCGATCATCGGTATATCCGATTTGATGTCTCCACCCAGACCTCTAGCGCGCTGGTCCGACAGGCCCCGAGTGGTCCGCGTTGGGCGCTGAAGCAGCTGGACCGGGAGCTCCTCCTGGAAGCCTCGATCGTGCAGGCCTGGGTGTCTTCACCGGACAGGCCTGCTGATATTGACGATGAGGCGGAGTGGTTCCGGGAGGCCATGTCCGAGATCTGTGACGTGGCAATGCCCCGAGTCCGGCCAGGATGCGCCCGACGTCGGGTGTACTGGTGGTCGCAGGAGGTGGAGGCGTTGCGCAAGGCGTGCGTCGACGCGCGACACCGGTACACCAGGCACCGCAGGCTCCGCATCCGCCCTCCGGATGCGGAAGCCACAGAGGCGGAGCTGTACGAGGGGTACAGAGCGGCGAAGACCGCCCTCCGAGAGGCTGTCCAGCGGGCCAAGGATGCGGCCCGCGAGGAGATGCTGGAGACTCTGAACAGAGATCCATGGGGGCGCCCTTACAAAATGGTGCGGAATAAACTCCGCACCTGGGCCCCCCCACTGACTCAGAGTCTCCGCCCTCAGCTGGTGGAGGAGGTGGTGAGCGCTCTGTTCCCTTCACGGAGGGAGCATACTCCCCCGCCTATGGCTCCGCCACTGGCGGTGCCCGAAGCGGACCACGCGGAAGGCGACGACGACACCCCTGAAGTGACCGGGGTAGATCTGAGAGCGGCGGTTGGCAGGCTGAAGGCCAAAAACACCGCCCCAGGACCCGACGGCTTGCCGGGTAAAGCCTGGGTCCTGGCCTCGACGGCTCTCGGGCCTCGACTGGAGGCGCTCTTAAGCGCATGTATGGAGAGAGGCCAGTTTCCGCTCCGTTGGAAGACGGGGAAGCTGGTCCTCATTCAGAAGCCGGGGCGCCCTGCGGACTCTCCGTCCGCATACCGGCCCATAGTGCTGCTCGACGAGGTCGGCAAGCTCTTTGAGAGAGTAATTGCGGGCCGCCTCGTCGGGCACCTGGTGAGGACTGGGCCGGATCTTGCGGATTGCCAGTTTGGCTTCCGCAAGGGGCGCTCTACGGTGGACGCCATCATGCGCGTGAGAGCCCTCACGACGGGGGACGCGGTGTCCCGGGGTGGGGTGGTCGTGGCGGTGTCACTCGACATCGCCAACGCGTTCAACACCCTGCCCTGGAGCTGCATTGGGGAGGCACTCCGGTATCACCGGGTGCCGACCTACCTCCGTCGAGTAGTCGGGGCGTATTTGACGGACAGAGCCGTCATCTACCCCGGTCGCGACGGGAACTGGAACCGGCGAGAGATGTCGTGCGGTGTCCCACAGGGATCGGTTCTGGGGCCGCTTCTGTGGGACATCGGTTACGACTGGGTGCTGCGGGCCGACCTCCCTGAAGGCGTCAGCGTAGTTTGCTACGCTGACGACACGCTGGTCCTAGCGCAGGGGAGGTCGCATCAGGCGGCGGCTGACGCGATGACACGCGGGGTTGCGATAGTCGTGGAAAGGATCCGGCGGTTGGGTCTCGAGGTGGCACTGCACAAGTCCGAGGCCATGTCCTTTCATGGGCCTCGGTACGGGCCACCTCCCGGATCCCAACTAGTGGTAGGAGGGGTTCACATCGGCGTCGAGACCACGATGAGGTACCTGGGTCTCGTCCTCGACAGCCGATGGAACTTCGTCGAGCACTTCCGACGTTTGGCCCCCAAACTGGAACGGGCCGGGGCCGCCCTAAAGCGGCTCTTGCCCAACCTGAGGGGGCCAAACGCCTCCTGCCGGAGGCTTTACGCGGGGGTCGTGCGGTCCATGGCCCTATATGGGGCCCCGGTATGGGCGCGTTCACTGCGGCTACGAGCCGCACACTACCTGAACGCGCCCCAAAAGGTGGTAGCCATAAGGCTAATCCGGGGCTACCGCACGATCTCGGGCGAGGCAGCAAGCCTCCTTGCCGGACTGCCGCCTTGGGATCTGGAGGCGATAGTGCTCGCGCGCCTGTATGATTGGCGCGCGGAGGCACTACGCCGGGGGGAAACTCCGCATCCGCGGCAGACTGCGGCGGAGCGGACGAACCTCCGGCGCGATCTCATGGCGGCATGGAAGGAGCGACTATCGCAACCCAGCGCAGGGCACGCCACGATAGCGGCGGTAAGACCCCTCTTTGAGGAGTGGCTAGAGAGACGTCACGGCGTTCTCACCTACCGCCTGACGCAGGTCCTCTCCGGACACGGATGTTTCGGGAGGTTCCTGCACATAATCAGGCGGGAGGAGACGCCCGGGTGTCACCACTGTCAGGATCGCCCAGAGGACACGGTGGAGCATACGGTGGAGGTCTGCCCTGCTTGGGCAGAGCACCGCCGTGTCCTCGTAGAGGCGATCGGCAGCGGCGGCGACCTCTCGCGTCCGGCCCTGGTTCAAGCCATGGTCCGGGGCGAGAGGGAGTGGGAGGCAGTCACCTCCTTCTGCGAAGCAGTCATGCTAGCGAAGGAGGTGGCGGGGTGGGCGAGAGAACGCGCCTTGCGCACCTCACGCCTCAGCCGCCGCGGGAGACGCTCCGGGCGTCGGGAGCCGCGTGACGACTCCCGGCCACCGTAGGCGCGGGCCTGCGGGCGGTGAGTAATGGGTAACTCACCGTCCGATCAGGACCAGGCCCGTGCCGGACGGCGTGTATGTGTTCCACGCGCGCCTCAAAGAGATGTCAGCATGAGTGACGGGGCCCCATAGGGCCGAAGCCTGCCAGGGTAGCGGGATTGTCCGAAAGGGTTACCGCTGCCCTGGAACATAAAGGGCTAAGGAAGGAACACGGGTGGGTTTTAGTCAGTAAGAGTCTGACACTCCCTTCTGCTCCACCCAGAGCGGGAGGGGTCATTTGATGATTTCCCATCCTCAAAAAAAAAAAAAAAAAAAAAAAAAGGGAGTCCTGTTTTTGATCAAATCTATATAACTTTGCTTCCCGGTGACGCAATTTCAAGCTGTTTTCAGCAAATTAATTCTATCTAAAGCTCCCTGAAACGTTCCCACTAGGGAAAATTGACGAAAACGCGAAAAACACTTTTCATCATTGACTTGTGAAAAATTTCAATAAAATTCCTTTAAAAAACACTATTTTTATAATTTTTCTTCAAAATTTTCATCTAAATTCCCGTTCCTGTAATTTTAATTGATACTTACCTGCCTTACCTGTACTCCCGTGCGCGTTCCGCGTGCCAGAGTCCCGTTTTGGTAGTGTTATTCCAGGTTTTTACATACATTTTGGTCGTAAATTCAGTTTTTCCAGGAAAATTCCCGATTTTTCTTCGGGACAACATCCAGAAACCTCATAGTTAGCTAGCCCGCGCGGAGACGCGTCTTTTGACACCTCGCCCGTGCGCCTAGCCCACATATAACACTAAAAATTCTAGAAATTTTTGCATTTCATACATAATACAAATTGACGAAATCCACCTTAGGGAGTCCTGTTTTTGATCAAATCTATATAACTTTGCTTCCCGGTGACGCAATTTCAAGCTGTTTTCAGCAAATTAATTCTATCTAAAGCTCCCTGAAACGTTCCCACTAGGGAAAATTGACGAAAACGCGAAAAACACTTTTCATCATTGACTTGTGAAAAATTTCAATAAAATTCCTTTAAAAAACACTATTTTTATAATTTTTCTTCAAAATTTTCATCTAAATTCCCGTTCCTGTAATTTTAATTGATACTTACCTGCCTTACCTGTACTCCCGTGCGCGTTCCGCGTGCCAGAGTCCCGTTTTGGTAGTGTTATTCCAGGTTTTTACATACATTTTGGTCGTAAATTCAGTTTTTCCAGGAAAATTCCCGATTTTTCTTCGGGACAACATCCAGAAACCTCATAGTTAGCTAGCCCGCGCGGAGACGCGTCTTTTGACACCTCGCCCGTGCGCCTAGCCCACATATAACACTAAAAATTCTAGAAATTTTTGCATTTCATACATAATACAAATTGACGAAATCCACCTTAGGGAGTCCTGTTTTTGATCAAATCTATATAACTTTGCTTCCCGGTGACGCAATTTCAAGCTGTTTTCAGCAAATTAATTCTATCTAAAGCTCCCTGAAACGTTCCCACTAGGGAAAATTGACGAAAACGCGAAAAACACTTTTCATCATTGACTTGTGAAAAATTTCAATAAAATTCCTTTAAAAAACACTATTTTTATAATTTTTCTTCAAAATTTTCATCTAAATTCCCGTTCCTGTAATTTTAATTGATACTTACCTGCCTTACCTGTACTCCCGTGCGCGTTCCGCGTGCCAGAGTCCCGTTTTGGTAGTGTTATTCCAGGTTTTTACATACATTTTGGTCGTAAATTCAGTTTTTCCAGGAAAATTCCCGATTTTTCTTCGGGACAACATCCAGAAACCTCATAGTTAGCTAGCCCGCGCGGAGACGCGTCTTTTGACACCTCGCCCGTGCGCCTAGCCCACATATAACACTAAAAATTCTAGAAATTTTTGCATTTCATACATAATACAAATTGACGAAATCCACCTTAGGGAGTCCTGTTTTTGATCAAATCTATATAACTTTGCTTCCCGGTGACGCAATTTCAAGCTGTTTTCAGCAAATTAATTCTATCTAAAGCTCCCTGAAACGTTCCCACTAGGGAAAATTGACGAAAACGCGAAAAACACTTTTCATCATTGACTTGTGAAAAATTTCAATAAAATTCCTTTAAAAAACACTATTTTTATAATTTTTCTTCAAAATTTTCATCTAAATTCCCGTTCCTGTAATTTTAATTGATACTTACCTGCCTTACCTGTACTCCCGTGCGCGTTCCGCGTGCCAGAGTCCCGTTTTGGTAGTGTTATTCCAGGTTTTTACATACATTTTGGTCGTAAATTCAGTTTTTCCAGGAAAATTCCCGATTTTTCTTCGGGACAACATCCAGAAACCTCATAGTTAGCTAGCCCGCGCGGAGACGCGTCTTTTGACACCTCGCCCGTGCGCCTAGCCCACATATAACACTAAAAATTCTAGAAATTTTTGCATTTCATACATAATACAAATTGACGAAATCCACCTTAGGGAGTCCTGTTTTTGATCAAATCTATATAACTTTGCTTCCCGGTGACGCAATTTCAAGCTGTTTTCAGCAAATTAATTCTATCTAAAGCTCCCTGAAACGTTCCCACTAGGGAAAATTGACGAAAACGCGAAAAACACTTTTCATCATTGACTTGTGAAAAATTTCAATAAAATTCCTTTAAAAAACACTATTTTTATAATTTTTCTTCAAAATTTTCATCTAAATTCCCGTTCCTGTAATTTTAATTGATACTTACCTGCCTTACCTGTACTCCCGTGCGCGTTCCGCGTGCCAGAGTCCCGTTTTGGTAGTGTTATTCCAGGTTTTTACATACATTTTGGTCGTAAATTCAGTTTTTCCAGGAAAATTCCCGATTTTTCTTCGGGACAACATCCAGAAACCTCATAGTTAGCTAGCCCGCGCGGAGACGCGTCTTTTGACACCTCGCCCGTGCGCCTAGCCCACATATAACACTAAAAATTCTAGAAATTTTTGCATTTCATACATAATACAAATTGACGAAATCCACCTTAGGGAGTCCTGTTTTTGATCAAATCTATATAACTTTGCTTCCCGGTGACGCAATTTCAAGCTGTTTTCAGCAAATTAATTCTATCTAAAGCTCCCTGAAACGTTCCCACTAGGGAAAATTGACGAAAACGCGAAAAACACTTTTCATCATTGACTTGTGAAAAATTTCAATAAAATTCCTTTAAAAAACACTATTTTTATAATTTTTCTTCAAAATTTTCATCTAAATTCCCGTTCCTGTAATTTTAATTGATACTTACCTGCCTTACCTGTACTCCCGTGCGCGTTCCGCGTGCCAGAGTCCCGTTTTGGTAGTGTTATTCCAGGTTTTTACATACATTTTGGTCGTAAATTCAGTTTTTCCAGGAAAATTCCCGATTTTTCTTCGGGACAACATCCAGAAACCTCATAGTTAGCTAGCCCGCGCGGAGACGCGTCTTTTGACACCTCGCCCGTGCGCCTAGCCCACATATAACACTAAAAATTCTAGAAATTTTTGCATTTCATACATAATACAAATTGACGAAATCCACCTTAGGGAGTCCTGTTTTTGATCAAATCTATATAACTTTGCTTCCCGGTGACGCAATTTCAAGCTGTTTTCAGCAAATTAATTCTATCTAAAGCTCCCTGAAACGTTCCCACTAGGGAAAATTGACGAAAACGCGAAAAACACTTTTCATCATTGACTTGTGAAAAATTTCAATAAAATTCCTTTAAAAAACACTATTTTTATAATTTTTCTTCAAAATTTTCATCTAAATTCCCGTTCCTGTAATTTTAATTGATACTTACCTGCCTTACCTGTACTCCCGTGCGCGTTCCGCGTGCCAGAGTCCCGTTTTGGTAGTGTTATTCCAGGTTTTTACATACATTTTGGTCGTAAATTCAGTTTTTCCAGGAAAATTCCCGATTTTTCTTCGGGACAACATCCAGAAACCTCATAGTTAGCTAGCCCGCGCGGAGACGCGTCTTTTGACACCTCGCCCGTGCGCCTAGCCCACATATAACACTAAAAATTCTAGAAATTTTTGCATTTCATACATAATACAAATTGACGAAATCCACCTTAGGGAGTCCTGTTTTTGATCAAATCTATATAACTTTGCTTCCCGGTGACGCAATTTCAAGCTGTTTTCAGCAAATTAATTCTATCTAAAGCTCCCTGAAACGTTCCCACTAGGGAAAATTGACGAAAACGCGAAAAACACTTTTCATCATTGACTTGTGAAAAATTTCAATAAAATTCCTTTAAAAAACACTATTTTTATAATTTTTCTTCAAAATTTTCATCTAAATTCCCGTTCCTGTAATTTTAATTGATACTTACCTGCCTTACCTGTACTCCCGTGCGCGTTCCGCGTGCCAGAGTCCCGTTTTGGTAGTGTTATTCCAGGTTTTTACATACATTTTGGTCGTAAATTCAGTTTTTCCAGGAAAATTCCCGATTTTTCTTCGGGACAACATCCAGAAACCTCATAGTTAGCTAGCCCGCGCGGAGACGCGTCTTTTGACACCTCGCCCGTGCGCCTAGCCCACATATAACACTAAAAATTCTAGAAATTTTTGCATTTCATACATAATACAAATTGACGAAATCCACCTTAGGGAGTCCTGTTTTTGATCAAATCTATATAACTTTGCTTCCCGGTGACGCAATTTCAAGCTGTTTTCAGCAAATTAATTCTATCTAAAGCTCCCTGAAACGTTCCCACTAGGGAAAATTGACGAAAACGCGAAAAACACTTTTCATCATTGACTTGTGAAAAATTTCAATAAAATTCCTTTAAAAAACACTATTTTTATAATTTTTCTTCAAAATTTTCATCTAAATTCCCGTTCCTGTAATTTTAATTGATACTTACCTGCCTTACCTGTACTCCCGTGCGCGTTCCGCGTGCCAGAGTCCCGTTTTGGTAGTGTTATTCCAGGTTTTTACATACATTTTGGTCGTAAATTCAGTTTTTCCAGGAAAATTCCCGATTTTTCTTCGGGACAACATCCAGAAACCTCATAGTTAGCTAGCCCGCGCGGAGACGCGTCTTTTGACACCTCGCCCGTGCGCCTAGCCCACATATAACACTAAAAATTCTAGAAATTTTTGCATTTCATACATAATACAAATTGACGAAATCCACCTTAGGGAGTCCTGTTTTTGATCAAATCTATATAACTTTGCTTCCCGGTGACGCAATTTCAAGCTGTTTTCAGCAAATTAATTCTATCTAAAGCTCCCTGAAACGTTCCCACTAGGGAAAATTGACGAAAACGCGAAAAACACTTTTCATCATTGACTTGTGAAAAATTTCAATAAAATTCCTTTAAAAAACACTATTTTTATAATTTTTCTTCAAAATTTTCATCTAAATTCCCGTTCCTGTAATTTTAATTGATACTTACCTGCCTTACCTGTACTCCCGTGCGCGTTCCGCGTGCCAGAGTCCCGTTTTGGTAGTGTTATTCCAGGTTTTTACATACATTTTGGTCGTAAATTCAGTTTTTCCAGGAAAATTCCCGATTTTTCTTCGGGACAACATCCAGAAACCTCATAGTTAGCTAGCCCGCGCGGAGACGCGTCTTTTGACACCTCGCCCGTGCGCCTAGCCCACATATAACACTAAAAATTCTAGAAATTTTTGCATTTCATACATAATACAAATTGACGAAATCCACCTTAGGGAGTCCTGTTCGAGCACTTCCGACGTTTGGCCCCCAAACTGGAACGGGCCGGGGCCGCCCTAAAGCGGCTCTTGCCCAACCTGAGGGGGCCAAACGCCTCCTGCCGGAGGCTTTACGCGGGGGTCGTGCGGTCCATGGCCCTATATGGGGCCCCGGTATGGGCGCGTTCACTGCGGCTACGAGCCGCACACTACCTGAACGCGCCCCAAAAGGTGGTAGCCATAAGGCTAATCCGGGGCTACCGCACGATCTCGGGCGAGGCAGCAAGCCTCCTTGCCGGACTGCCGCCATGGGATCTGGAGGCGATAGTGCTCGCGCGCCTGTATGATTGGCGCGCGGAGGCACTACGCCGGGGGGAAACTCCGCATCCGCGGCAAACCGCGGCGGAGCGGACGAACCTCCGGCGCGATCTCATGGCGGCATGGAAGGAGCGACTATCGCAACCCAGCGCAGGGCACGCCACGATAGCGGCGGTAAGACCCCTCTTTGAGGAGTGGCTAGAGAGACGTCACGGCGTTCTCACCTACCGCCTGACGCAGGTCCTCTCCGGACACGGATGTTTCGGGAGGTTCCTGCACATAATCAGGCGGGAGGAGACGCCCGGGTGTCACCACTGTCAGGATCGCCCAGAGGACACGGTGGAGCACACGGTGGAGGTCTGCCCTGCTTGGGCAGAGCACCGCCGTGCCCTCGTAGAGGCGATCGGCAGCGGCGGCGACCTCTCGCGTCCGGCCCTGGTTCAAGCCATGGTCCGAGGCGAGAGGGAGTGGGAGGCAGTCACCTCCTTCTGCGAAGCAGTCATGCTAGCGAAGGAGGTGGCGGGGTGGGCGAGAGAACGCGCCTTGCGCACCTCACGCCTCAGCCGCCGCGGGAGACGCTCCGGGCGTCGGGGGCCGCGTGACGACTCCCGGCCACCGTAGGCGCGGGCCTGCGGGCGGTGAGTAATGGGTAACTCACCGTCCGATCAGGACCAGGCCCGTGCCGGACGGCGTGTTGTGTTCCACGCGCGCCTCAAAGAGATGTCAGCATGAGTGACGGGGCCCCATAGGGCCGTAGCCTGCCAGGGTAGCGGGATTGTCCGAAAGGGTTACCGCTGCCCTGGAACATAAAGGGCTAAGGAAGGAACACGGGTGGGTTTTAGTCAGTAAGAGTCTGACACTCCCTCCTGCTCCACCCAGAGCGGGAGGAGTCATTTGATGATTTCCCATCCTCAAAAAAAAAAAAAAAAAAAAAAAGGGAGTCCTGTTTTTGATCAAATCTATATAACTTTGCTTCCCGGTGACGCAATTTCAAGCTGTTTTCAGCAAATTAATTCTATCTAAAGCTCCCTGAAACGTTCCCACTAGGGAAAATTGACGAAAACGCGAAAAACACTTTTCATCATTGACTTGTGAAAAATTTCAATAAAATTCCTTTAAAAAACACTATTTTTATAATTTTTCTTCAAAATTTTCATCTAAATTCCCGTTCCTGTAATTTTAATTGATACTTACCTGCCTTACCTGTACTCCCGTGCGCGTTCCGCGTGCCAGAGTCCCGTTTTGGTAGTGTTATTCCAGGTTTTTACATACATTTTGGTCGTAAATTCAGTTTTTCCAGGAAAATTCCCGATTTTTCTTCGGGACAACATCCAGAAACCTCATAGTTAGCTAGCCCGCGCGGAGACGCGTCTTTTGACACCTCGCCCGTGCGCCTAGCCCACATATAACACTAAAAATTCTAGAAATTTTTGCATTTCATACATAATACAAATTGACGAAATCCACCTTAGGGAGTCCTGTTTTTGATCAAATCTATATAACTTTGCTTCCCGGTGACGCAATTTCAAGCTGTTTTCAGCAAATTAATTCTATCTAAAGCTCCCTGAAACGTTCCCACTAGGGAAAATTGACGAAAACGCGAAAAACACTTTTCATCATTGACTTGTGAAAAATTTCAATAAAATTCCTTTAAAAAACACTATTTTTATAATTTTTCTTCAAAATTTTCATCTAAATTCCCGTTCCTGTAATTTTAATTGATACTTACCTGCCTTACCTGTACTCCCGTGCGCGTTCCGCGTGCCAGAGTCCCGTTTTGGTAGTGTTATTCCAGGTTTTTACATACATTTTGGTCGTAAATTCAGTTTTTCCAGGAAAATTCCCGATTTTTCTTCGGGACAACATCCAGAAACCTCATAGTTAGCTAGCCCGCGCGGAGACGCGTCTTTTGACACCTCGCCCGTGCGCCTAGCCCACATATAACACTAAAAATTCTAGAAATTTTTGCATTTCATACATAATACAAATTGACGAAATCCACCTTAGGGAGTCCTGTTTTTGATCAAATCTATATAACTTTGCTTCCCGGTGACGCAATTTCAAGCTGTTTTCAGCAAATTAATTCTATCTAAAGCTCCCTGAAACGTTCCCACTAGGGAAAATTGACGAAAACGCGAAAAACACTTTTCATCATTGACTTGTGAAAAATTTCAATAAAATTCCTTTAAAAAACACTATTTTTATAATTTTTCTTCAAAATTTTCATCTAAATTCCCGTTCCTGTAATTTTAATTGATACTTACCTGCCTTACCTGTACTCCCGTGCGCGTTCCGCGTGCCAGAGTCCCGTTTTGGTAGTGTTATTCCAGGTTTTTACATACATTTTGGTCGTAAATTCAGTTTTTCCAGGAAAATTCCCGATTTTTCTTCGGGACAACATCCAGAAACCTCATAGTTAGCTAGCCCGCGCGGAGACGCGTCTTTTGACACCTCGCCCGTGCGCCTAGCCCACATATAACACTAAAAATTCTAGAAATTTTTGCATTTCATACATAATACAAATTGACGAAATCCACCTTAGGGAGTCCTGTTTCCCCAAAAGGTGGTAGCCATAAGGCTAATCCGGGGCTACCGCACGATCTCGGGCGAGGCAGCAAGCCTCCTTGCCGGACTGCCGCCATGGGATCTGGAGGCGATAGTGCTCGCGCGCCTGTATGATTGGCGCGCGGAGGCACTACGCCGGGGGGAAACTCCGCATCCGCGGCAAACCGCGGCGGAGCGGACGAACCTCCGGCGCGATCTCATGGCGGCATGGAAGGAGCGACTATCGCAACCCAGCGCAGGGCACGCCACGATAGCGGCGGTAAGACCCCTCTTTGAGGAGTGGCTAGAGAGACGTCACGGCGTTCTCACCTACCGCCTGACGCAGGTCCTCTCCGGACACGGATGTTTCGGGAGGTTCCTGCACATAATCAGGCGGGAGGAGACGCCCGGGTGTCACCACTGTCAGGATCGCCCAGAGGACACGGTGGAGCACACGGTGGAGGTCTGCCCTGCTTGGGCAGAGCACCGCCGTGCCCTCGTAGAGGCGATCGGCAGCGGCGGCGACCTCTCGCGTCCGGCCCTGGTTCAAGCCATGGTCCGGGGCGAGAGGGAGTGGGAGGCAGTCACCTCCTTCTGCGAAGCAGTCATGCTAGCGAAGGAGGTGGCGGGGTGGGCGAGAGAACGCGCCTTGCGCACCTCACGCCTCAGCCGCCGCGGGAGACGCTCCGGGCGTCGGGAGCCGCGTGACGACTCCCGGCCACCGTAGGCGCGGGTCTGCGGGCGGTGAGTAATGGGTAACTCACCGTCCGATCAGGACCAGGCCCGTGCCGGACGGCGTGTTGTGTTCCACGCGCGCCTCAAAGAGATGTCAGCATGAGTGACGGGGCCCCATAGGGCCGTAGCCTGCCAGGGTAGCGGGATTGTCCGAAAGGGTTACCGCTGCCCTGGAACATAAAGGGCTAAGGAAGGAACACGGGTGGGTTTTAGTCAGTAAGAGTCTGACACTCCCTCCTGCTCCACCCAGAGCGGGAGGAGTCATTTGATGATTTCCCATCCTCAAAAAAAAAAAAAAAAAAAAAAAAAAAAAAAAAAAAAAAAAAAAAAAAAAAAAAAAAAAAAAAAAGGGAGTCCTGTTTTTGATCAAATCTATATAACTTTGCTTCCCGGTGACGCAATTTCAAGCTGTTTTCAGCAAATTAATTCTATCTAAAGCTCCCTGAAACGTTCCCACTAGGGAAAATTGACGAAAACGCGAAAAACACTTTTCATCATTGACTTGTGAAAAATTTCAATAAAATTCCTTTAAAAAACACTATTTTTATAATTTTTCTTCAAAATTTTCATCTAAATTCCCGTTCCTGTAATTTTAATTGATACTTACCTGCCTTACCTGTACTCCCGTGCGCGTTCCGCGTGCCAGAGTCCCGTTTTGGTAGTGTTATTCCAGGTTTTTACATACATTTTGGTCGTAAATTCAGTTTTTCCAGGAAAATTCCCGATTTTTCTTCGGGACAACATCCAGAAACCTCATAGTTAGCTAGCCCGCGCGGAGACGCGTCTTTTGACACCTCGCCCGTGCGCCTAGCCCACATATAACACTAAAAATTCTAGAAATTTTTGCATTTCATACATAATACAAATTGACGAAATCCACCTTAGGGAGTCCTGTTTTTGATCAAATCTATATAACTTTGCTTCCCGGTGACGCAATTTCAAGCTGTTTTCAGCAAATTAATTCTATCTAAAGCTCCCTGAAACGTTCCCACTAGGGAAAATTGACGAAAACGCGAAAAACACTTTTCATCATTGACTTGTGAAAAATTTCAATAAAATTCCTTTAAAAAACACTATTTTTATAATTTTTCTTCAAAATTTTCATCTAAATTCCCGTTCCTGTAATTTTAATTGATACTTACCTGCCTTACCTGTACTCCCGTGCGCGTTCCGCGTGCCAGAGTCCCGTTTTGGTAGTGTTATTCCAGGTTTTTACATACATTTTGGTCGTAAATTCAGTTTTTCCAGGAAAATTCCCGATTTTTCTTCGGGACAACATCCAGAAACCTCATAGTTAGCTAGCCCGCGCGGAGACGCGTCTTTTGACACCTCGCCCGTGCGCCTAGCCCACATATAACACTAAAAATTCTAGAAATTTTTGCATTTCATACATAATACAAATTGACGAAATCCACCTTAGGGAGTCCTGTTTTTGATCAAATCTATATAACTTTGCTTCCCGGTGACGCAATTTCAAGCTGTTTTCAGCAAATTAATTCTATCTAAAGCTCCCTGAAACGTTCCCACTAGGGAAAATTGACGAAAACGCGAAAAACACTTTTCATCATTGACTTGTGAAAAATTTCAATAAAATTCCTTTAAAAAACACTATTTTTATAATTTTTCTTCAAAATTTTCATCTAAATTCCCGTTCCTGTAATTTTAATTGATACTTACCTGCCTTACCTGTACTCCCGTGCGCGTTCCGCGTGCCAGAGTCCCGTTTTGGTAGTGTTATTCCAGGTTTTTACATACATTTTGGTCGTAAATTCAGTTTTTCCAGGAAAATTCCCGATTTTTCTTCGGGACAACATCCAGAAACCTCATAGTTAGCTAGCCCGCGCGGAGACGCGTCTTTTGACACCTCGCCCGTGCGCCTAGCCCACATATAACACTAAAAATTCTAGAAATTTTTGCATTTCATACATAATACAAATTGACGAAATCCACCTTAGGGAGTCCTGTTTTTGATCAAATCTATATAACTTTGCTTCCCGGTGACGCAATTTCAAGCTGTTTTCAGCAAATTAATTCTATCTAAAGCTCCCTGAAACGTTCCCACTAGGGAAAATTGACGAAAACGCGAAAAACACTTTTCATCATTGACTTGTGAAAAATTTCAATAAAATTCCTTTAAAAAACACTATTTTTATAATTTTTCTTCAAAATTTTCATCTAAATTCCCGTTCCTGTAATTTTAATTGATACTTACCTGCCTTACCTGTACTCCCGTGCGCGTTCCGCGTGCCAGAGTCCCGTTTTGGTAGTGTTATTCCAGGTTTTTACATACATTTTGGTCGTAAATTCAGTTTTTCCAGGAAAATTCCCGATTTTTCTTCGGGACAACATCCAGAAACCTCATAGTTAGCTAGCCCGCGCGGAGACGCGTCTTTTGACACCTCGCCCGTGCGCCTAGCCCACATATAACACTAAAAATTCTAGAAATTTTTGCATTTCATACATAATACAAATTGACGAAATCCACCTTAGGGAGTCCTGTTTTTGATCAAATCTATATAACTTTGCTTCCCGGTGACGCAATTTCAAGCTGTTTTCAGCAAATTAATTCTATCTAAAGCTCCCTGAAACGTTCCCACTAGGGAAAATTGACGAAAACGCGAAAAACACTTTTCATCATTGACTTGTGAAAAATTTCAATAAAATTCCTTTAAAAAACACTATTTTTATAATTTTTCTTCAAAATTTTCATCTAAATTCCCGTTCCTGTAATTTTAATTGATACTTACCTGCCTTACCTGTACTCCCGTGCGCGTTCCGCGTGCCAGAGTCCCGTTTTGGTAGTGTTATTCCAGGTTTTTACATACATTTTGGTCGTAAATTCAGTTTTTCCAGGAAAATTCCCGATTTTTCTTCGGGACAACATCCAGAAACCTCATAGTTAGCTAGCCCGCGCGGAGACGCGTCTTTTGACACCTCGCCCGTGCGCCTAGCCCACATATAACACTAAAAATTCTAGAAATTTTTGCATTTCATACATAATACAAATTGACGAAATCCACCTTAGGGAGTCCTGTTTTTGATCAAATCTATATAACTTTGCTTCCCGGTGACGCAATTTCAAGCTGTTTTCAGCAAATTAATTCTATCTAAAGCTCCCTGAAACGTTCCCACTAGGGAAAATTGACGAAAACGCGAAAAACACTTTTCATCATTGACTTGTGAAAAATTTCAATAAAATTCCTTTAAAAAACACTATTTTTATAATTTTTCTTCAAAATTTTCATCTAAATTCCCGTTCCTGTAATTTTAATTGATACTTACCTGCCTTACCTGTACTCCCGTGCGCGTTCCGCGTGCCAGAGTCCCGTTTTGGTAGTGTTATTCCAGGTTTTTACATACATTTTGGTCGTAAATTCAGTTTTTCCAGGAAAATTCCCGATTTTTCTTCGGGACAACATCCAGAAACCTCATAGTTAGCTAGCCCGCGCGGAGACGCGTCTTTTGACACCTCGCCCGTGCGCCTAGCCCACATATAACACTAAAAATTCTAGAAATTTTTGCATTTCATACATAATACAAATTGACGAAATCCACCTTAGGGAGTCCTGTTTTTGATCAAATCTATATAACTTTGCTTCCCGGTGACGCAATTTCAAGCTGTTTTCAGCAAATTAATTCTATCTAAAGCTCCCTGAAACGTTCCCACTAGGGAAAATTGACGAAAACGCGAAAAACACTTTTCATCATTGACTTGTGAAAAATTTCAATAAAATTCCTTTAAAAAACACTATTTTTATAATTTTTCTTCAAAATTTTCATCTAAATTCCCGTTCCTGTAATTTTAATTGATACTTACCTGCCTTACCTGTACTCCCGTGCGCGTTCCGCGTGCCAGAGTCCCGTTTTGGTAGTGTTATTCCAGGTTTTTACATACATTTTGGTCGTAAATTCAGTTTTTCCAGGAAAATTCCCGATTTTTCTTCGGGACAACATCCAGAAACCTCATAGTTAGCTAGCCCGCGCGGAGACGCGTCTTTTGACACCTCGCCCGTGCGCCTAGCCCACATATAACACTAAAAATTCTAGAAATTTTTGCATTTCATACATAATACAAATTGACGAAATCCACCTTAGGGAGTCCTGTTTTTGATCAAATCTATATAACTTTGCTTCCCGGTGACGCAATTTCAAGCTGTTTTCAGCAAATTAATTCTATCTAAAGCTCCCTGAAACGTTCCCACTAGGGAAAATTGACGAAAACGCGAAAAACACTTTTCATCATTGACTTGTGAAAAATTTCAATAAAATTCCTTTAAAAAACACTATTTTTATAATTTTTCTTCAAAATTTTCATCTAAATTCCCGTTCCTGTAATTTTAATTGATACTTACCTGCCTTACCTGTACTCCCGTGCGCGTTCCGCGTGCCAGAGTCCCGTTTTGGTAGTGTTATTCCAGGTTTTTACATACATTTTGGTCGTAAATTCAGTTTTTCCAGGAAAATTCCCGATTTTTCTTCGGGACAACATCCAGAAACCTCATAGTTAGCTAGCCCGCGCGGAGACGCGTCTTTTGACACCTCGCCCGTGCGCCTAGCCCACATATAACACTAAAAATTCTAGAAATTTTTGCATTTCATACACAATACAAATTGACGAAATCCACCTTAGGGAGTCCTGTTTTTGATCAAATCTATATAACTTTGCTTCCCGGTGACGCAATTTCAAGCTGTTTTCAGCAAATTAATTCTATCTAAAGCTCCCTGAAACGTTCCCACTAGGGAAAATTGACGAAAACGCGAAAAACACTTTTCATCATTGACTTGTGAAAAATTTCAATAAAATTCCTTTAAAAAACACTATTTTTATAATTTTTCTTCAAAATTTTCATCTAAATTCCCGTTCCTGTAATTTTAATTGATACTTACCTGCCTTACCTGTACTCCCGTGCGCGTTCCGCGTGCCAGAGTCCCGTTTTGGTAGTGTTATTCCAGGTTTTTACATACATTTTGGTCGTAAATTCAGTTTTTCCAGGAAAATTCCCGATTTTTCTTCGGGACAACATCCAGAAACCTCATAGTTAGCTAGCCCGCGCGGAGACGCGTCTTTTGACACCTCGCCCGTGCGCCTAGCCCACATATAACACTAAAAATTCTAGAAATTTTTGCATTTCATACATAATACAAATTGACGAAATCCACCTTAGGGAGTCCTGTTTTTGATCAAATCTATATAACTTTGCTTCCCGGTGACGCAATTTCAAGCTGTTTTCAGCAAATTAATTCTATCTAAAGCTCCCTGAAACGTTCCCACTAGGGAAAATTGACGAAAACGCGAAAAACACTTTTCATCATTGACTTGTGAAAAATTTCAATAAAATTCCTTTAAAAAACACTATTTTTATAATTTTTCTTCAAAATTTTCATCTAAATTCCCGTTCCTGTAATTTTAATTGATACTTACCTGCCTTACCTGTACTCCCGTGCGCGTTCCGCGTGCCAGAGTCCCGTTTTGGTAGTGTTATTCCAGGTTTTTACATACATTTTGGTCGTAAATTCAGTTTTTCCAGGAAAATTCCCGATTTTTCTTCGGGACAACATCCAGAAACCTCATAGTTAGCTAGCCCGCGCGGAGACGCGTCTTTTGACACCTCGCCCGTGCGCCTAGCCCACATATAACACTAAAAATTCTAGAAATTTTTGCATTTCATACATAATACAAATTGACGAAATCCACCTTAGGGAGTCCTGTTTTTGATCAAATCTATATAACTTTGCTTCCCGGTGACGCAATTTCAAGCTGTTTTCAGCAAATTAATTCTATCTAAAGCTCCCTGAAACGTTCCCACTAGGGAAAATTGACGAAAACGCGAAAAACACTTTTCATCATTGACTTGTGAAAAATTTCAATAAAATTCCTTTAAAAAACACTATTTTTATAATTTTTCTTCAAAATTTTCATCTAAATTCCCGTTCCTGTAATTTTAATTGATACTTACCTGCCTTACCTGTACTCCCGTGCGCGTTCCGCGTGCCAGAGTCCCGTTTTGGTAGTGTTATTCCAGGTTTTTACATACATTTTGGTCGTAAATTCAGTTTTTCCAGGAAAATTCCCGATTTTTCTTCGGGACAACATCCAGAAACCTCATAGTTAGCTAGCCCGCGCGGAGACGCGTCTTTTGACACCTCGCCCGTGCGCCTAGCCCACATATAACACTAAAAATTCTAGAAATTTTTGCATTTCATACATAATACAAATTGACGAAATCCACCTTAGGGAGTCCTGTTTTTGATCAAATCTATATAACTTTGCTTCCCGGTGACGCAATTTCAAGCTGTTTTCAGCAAATTAATTCTATCTAAAGCTCCCTGAAACGTTCCCACTAGGGAAAATTGACGAAAACGCGAAAAACACTTTTCATCATTGACTTGTGAAAAATTTCAATAAAATTCCTTTAAAAAACACTATTTTTATAATTTTTCTTCAAAATTTTCATCTAAATTCCCGTTCCTGTAATTTTAATTGATACTTACCTGCCTTACCTGTACTCCCGTGCGCGTTCCGCGTGCCAGAGTCCCGTTTTGGTAGTGTTATTCCAGGTTTTTACATACATTTTGGTCGTAAATTCAGTTTTTCCTGGAAAATTCCCGATTTTTCTTCGGGACAACATCCAGAAACCTCATAGTTAGCTAGCCCGCGCGGAGACGCGTCTTTTGACACCTCGCCCGTGCGCCTAGCCCACATATAACACTAAAAATTCTAGAAATTTTTGCATTTCATACATAATACAAATTGACGAAATCCACCTTAGGGAGTCCTGTTTTTGATCAAATCTATATAACTTTGCTTCCCGGTGACGCAATTTCAAGCTGTTTTCAGCAAATTAATTCTATCTAAAGCTCCCTGAAACGTTCCCACTAGGGAAAATTGACGAAAACGCGAAAAACACTTTTCATCATTGACTTGTGAAAAATTTCAATAAAATTCCTTTAAAAAACACTATTTTTATAATTTTTCTTCAAAATTTTCATCTAAATTCCCGTTCCTGTAATTTTAATTGATACTTACCTGCCTTACCTGTACTCCCGTGCGCGTTCCGCGTGCCAGAGTCCCGTTTTGGTAGTGTTATTCCAGGTTTTTACATACATTTTGGTCGTAAATTCAGTTTTTCCAGGAAAATTCCCGATTTTTCTTCGGGACAACATCCAGAAACCTCATAGTTAGCTAGCCCGCGCGGAGACGCGTCTTTTGACACCTCGCCCGTGCGCCTAGCCCACATATAACACTAAAAATTCTAGAAATTTTTGCATTTCATACATAATACAAATTGACGAAATCCACCTTAGGGAGTCCTGTTTTTAACCCCCGACGCAAAAACGACGGGGTGTTATAAGTTTGACGTGTCTGTGTGTGTGTGTGTGTGTGGGGGTGTGTGTGTGTGTGTGTGTGTGTGTGTATGTCTGTCTGTGGCATCGTAGCTCCCAAACGGATGAACCGATTTTAATTTTGTTTTTTTTGTTTGAAAGGTAAATTTGTCGGGAGTGTTCTTAGCTATGTTTGATGAAAATCGGTCCAAGATGGCCGCCGCTACAAAATGGCGGATTACGTATTTTTTCACAACTCCCTCAATATGGGTATCAAATGAAAGGGCTTGACTAGTAGAATACTATACACTATGATAAATTTCAAATCCAAGATGGCCGCCACCACAAAATGGCAAAAAGCATTATTTTTTTTCACAACTCCCTCAATATGGGTATCAAATGAAAGGGCTTGACTAGCAGAATACTTTCCTATGACAAATTTCAAATCCAAGATGGCCACCACCACAAAATGGCGAATTACAAAAAACCTGATTAAATACCAAATTACCTGAATCTTAAAACGCAAGAAAATAAAAGAAAAGAAATAATAAGGAGTCCCTACAAAAAGCATGAAATAAAAAATTAAATTAAAAATTTAAAAAACCCCCGACTACGTGAAACCCTTTAAAAAGAAAAAAATAACCTTGAAATTATGACCCTACGTAAGTACGTATGAAATTTTTTGATTAAATATTGTCCTGTCGGGGGACCGCTACTATTTTAAACTTTAACAGAACGTTAGGCTAATAATCAGAGCGGTCCCCAGACGGGACAGCATTTAATCAAAAAAATTCATACGTACTTACGTAGGGTCATAATTTCAAGGTTATTTTTTTCTTTTTAAAGGGTTTCACGTAGTCGGGGGTTTTTTGATCAAATCTATATAACTTTGCTTCCCGGTGACGCAATTTCAAGCTGTTTTCAGCAAATTAATTCTATCTAAAGCTCCCTGAAACGTTCCCACTAGGGAAAATTGACGAAAACGCGAAAAACACTTTTCATCATTGACTTGTGAAAAATTTCAATAAAATTCCTTTAAAAAACACTATTTTTATAATTTTTCTTCAAAATTTTCATCTAAATTCCCGTTCCTGTAATTTTAATTGATACTTACCTGCCTTACCTGTACTCCCGTGCGCGTTCCGCGTGCCAGAGTCCCGTTTTGGTAGTGTTATTCCAGGTTTTTACATACATTTTGGTCGTAAATTCAGTTTTTCCAGGAAAATTCCCGATTTTTCTTCGGGACAACATCCAGAAACCTCATAGTTAGCTAGCCCGCGCGGAGACGCGTCTTTTGACACCTCGCCCGTGCGCCTAGCCCACATATAACACTAAAAATTCTAGAAATTTTTGCATTTCATACATAATACAAATTGACGAAATCCACCTTAGGGAGTCCTGTTTTTGATCAAATCTATATAACTTTGCTTCCCGGTGACGCAATTTCAAGCTGTTTTCAGCAAATTAATTCTATCTAAAGCTCCCTGAAACGTTCCCACTAGGGAAAATTGACGAAAACGCGAAAAACACTTTTCATCATTGACTTGTGAAAAATTTCAATAAAATTCCTTTAAAAAACACTATTTTTATAATTTTTCTTCAAAATTTTCATCTAAATTCCCGTTCCTGTAATTTTAATTGATACTTACCTGCCTTACCTGTACTCCCGTGCGCGTTCCGCGTGCCAGAGTCCCGTTTTGGTAGTGTTATTCCAGGTTTTTACATACATTTTGGTCGTAAATTCAGTTTTTCCAGGAAAATTCCCGATTTTTCTTCGGGACAACATCCAGAAACCTCATAGTTAGCTAGCCCGCGCGGAGACGCGTCTTTTGACACCTCGCCCGTGCGCCTAGCCCACATATAACACTAAAAATTCTAGAAATTTTTGCATTTCATACATAATACAAATTGACGAAATCCACCTTAGGGAGTCCTGTTTTTGATCAAATCTATATAACTTTGCTTCCCGGTGACGCAATTTCAAGCTGTTTTCAGCAAATTAATTCTATCTAAAGCTCCCTGAAACGTTCCCACTAGGGAAAATTGACGAAAACGCGAAAAACACTTTTCATCATTGACTTGTGAAAAATTTCAATAAAATTCCTTTAAAAAACACTATTTTTATAATTTTTCTTCAAAATTTTCATCTAAATTCCCGTTCCTGTAATTTTAATTGATACTTACCTGCCTTACCTGTACTCCCGTGCGCGTTCCGCGTGCCAGAGTCCCGTTTTGGTAGTGTTATTCCAGGTTTTTACATACATTTTGGTCGTAAATTCAGTTTTTCCAGGAAAATTCCCGATTTTTCTTCGGGACAACATCCAGAAACCTCATAGTTAGCTAGCCCGCGCGGAGACGCGTCTTTTGACACCTCGCCCGTGCGCCTAGCCCACATATAACACTAAAAATTCTAGAAATTTTTGCATTTCATACATAATACAAATTGACGAAATCCACCTTAGGGAGTCCTGTTTTTGATCAAATCTATATAACTTTGCTTCCCGGTGACGCAATTTCAAGCTGTTTTCAGCAAATTAATTCTATCTAAAGCTCCCTGAAACGTTCCCACTAGGGAAAATTGACGAAAACGCGAAAAACACTTTTCATCATTGACTTGTGAAAAATTTCAATAAAATTCCTTTAAAAAACACTATTTTTATAATTTTTCTTCAAAATTTTCATCTAAATTCCCGTTCCTGTAATTTTAATTGATACTTACCTGCCTTACCTGTACTCCCGTGCGCGTTCCGCGTGCCAGAGTCCCGTTTTGGTAGTGTTATTCCAGGTTTTTACATACATTTTGGTCGTAAATTCAGTTTTTCCAGGAAAATTCCCGATTTTTCTTCGGGACAACATCCAGAAACCTCATAGTTAGCTAGCCCGCGCGGAGACGCGTCTTTTGACACCTCGCCCGTGCGCCTAGCCCACATATAACACTAAAAATTCTAGAAATTTTTGCATTTCATACATAATACAAATTGACGAAATCCACCTTAGGGAGTCCTGTTTTTGATCAAATCTATATAACTTTGCTTCCCGGTGACGCAATTTCAAGCTGTTTTCAGCAAATTAATTCTATCTAAAGCTCCCTGAAACGTTCCCACTAGGGAAAATTGACGAAAACGCGAAAAACACTTTTCATCATTGACTTGTGAAAAATTTCAATAAAATTCCTTTAAAAAACACTATTTTTATAATTTTTCTTCAAAATTTTCATCTAAATTCCCGTTCCTGTAATTTTAATTGATACTTACCTGCCTTACCTGTACTCCCGTGCGCGTTCCGCGTGCCAGAGTCCCGTTTTGGTAGTGTTATTCCAGGTTTTTACATACATTTTGGTCGTAAATTCAGTTTTTCCAGGAAAATTCCCGATTTTTCTTCGGGACAACATCCAGAAACCTCATAGTTAGCTAGCCCGCGCGGAGACGCGTCTTTTGACACCTCGCCCGTGCGCCTAGCCCACATATAACACTAAAAATTCTAGAAATTTTTGCATTTCATACATAATACAAATTGACGAAATCCACCTTAGGGAGTCCTGTTTTTGATCAAATCTATATAACTTTGCTTCCCGGTGACGCAATTTCAAGCTGTTTTCAGCAAATTAATTCTATCTAAAGCTCCCTGAAACGTTCCCACTAGGGAAAATTGACGAAAACGCGAAAAACACTTTTCATCATTGACTTGTGAAAAATTTCAATAAAATTCCTTTAAAAAACACTATTTTTATAATTTTTCTTCAAAATTTTCATCTAAATTCCCGTTCCTGTAATTTTAATTGATACTTACCTGCCTTACCTGTACTCCCGTGCGCGTTCCGCGTGCCAGAGTCCCGTTTTGGTAGTGTTATTCCAGGTTTTTACATACATTTTGGTCGTAAATTCAGTTTTTCCAGGAAAATTCCCGATTTTTCTTCGGGACAACATCCAGAAACGCCATAGTTAGCTAGCCCGCGCGGAAACGCGTCTTTTGACACCTCGCACGTGCGCCTAGCCCACAAAAAATTTGACCACCCACCCGCCCTCTGTTCTATAGGAAGGTAGACGTGGGGTTTTCGGCAAAAAGTAAAATTTTAAATTTAGCTCTTCCAGCTACGTTAACACCAAACCATTTAATACATTATAAAAATAATCGTTTTTTGCAATAGTTTGTACCATAGAAGGAGTTTTACTGACATTCTTAGTTTAACCGACCGACTCCTGTTTACAGGACTCGTTTTGTATTCTATAAATATAACTCGTGCTGATCCCCTCTTTACAGGGATTCAGTTTTCGTTACAATAGTGGGAGGGAGAAACAGTTGACGAAATTTTATCGGTTTTAACCATATTGACTAATTTATTTCAATTATTTATTGCACTATTATTTATTTTTAATTATTACCCCATTCTTATTTTACTGACTGCTTCTCCTCTTTACAGGGATTCAGTCAGTTGTATGAGGGAGTAATAATTGACGAAATTTTATCTATTTTAATAATATTGACCAATTCATTTTAATTATTTATTACTATTATTTATTGTTATCTACAATCTGATTGTCATTTTTACTGACTGCATCCCCCCTTTACAGGGATTCAGTTATTGTGAAAGTAGTGTCCCCCGACAAAACCCCAAATATGTTTGGATTAAGGACCCCCGTCAATAAGCCGAAGGCTGCGGAGGAGAGTTCGGGCGCGGAGGAGGCATGCTCAGCACCAGCGGGCCCCTCAGTGAGGCGCAGTATTGGTGAGTGGGAGGCGGAGAAACTAAAATCGGGGCAACCTCAAAAGGCCATAACACCCGTTCCCACTTCCCCCAAGAAGACCGCCGAGCCCACCTCCCCCAAACTCAAAGCCAAAGCTTCAGTCACCCAGCGCGCAAGGACTGAAACCTATGAGCTGCCTGGGAGAACCCTGGAGAGTCCGCCTCGAGAAATGCCACCCGTGAAGTACCTAAACAGAACCACGGAGGCAAAGGCGTGTCTTTCCAAAGCCAAGTTGCACCTGGACAGCTCTAGGAATCTCAAAAAAGAGATAAAGGATGGGATCAACAAAGCTGTCGAGAGACTGTACCACCTTGTCAGGGAGGGAGAGACGGAAAGGGCCATAATACCCAGAGAGGCAGTTGAGCCCGAGAGGGACCTCAGGGTCCTGACGCCGGCCCCAGACGCACCGACAGAGCTCATGAAGCAGCTCATGGAGAACCTCCAGCAGCACAATAAGGCGCTGGAGGAATGCCAGCTGCATACACGAGCTCTGTCGGAGCACCTTCAACAGACACCTCGTTTTATAGCAGGCCAGGGACCCTCGTTCGCGGAGATGGCCGCCGTTCCGAAGCAGCACATTCAAGCGCCTCTTCACTCGATGGTCGTGTCATCAGTCAATGACACGGACACCGGTGAAGAGGTGATTGAGAAGCTTAGGACGGCGGTTGACGCGAGAAACGAGGGCACCAGGGTGGAGAGGCTGCGGAAGGCGAGGGATCAGAAGGTGGTAGTCGGCTTCAGGACCAGGGAGGAGTTGACTCGGGTGGCCGAGAGGATCAAGAAGGCCGGAAATTTAATGGTGGAAGAGGTGAAGAACAAAGATCCTCTCATCATAGCCAAGGACGTTCTCTCGTGCCACTCGGATGGGGACATCATCGAGGCGCTGAAGCGTCAAAACGGCCACCTGTTAGGGGACGTGCCTGCGGATAATCTGAGGATGGGGGTGAAGTACCGTCGCAAGACGAGGAACCCCCACACGTGTCACGTTATCCTGCAGGTGTCCCCTGCTGTGTGGCAGAGGCTGACGCACGCGGGTCGAGTGCACATCGACTTGCAGCGGGTGCGTGTGCTGGACCAGTCGCCAGTGATTCAGTGCACCCGCTGCTTGCGCTACGGCCACGGCCGTAAACTGTGCACGGAGCCCGCAGACCTCTGCACACACTGTGGCGATCCCCATCTTAGAGTCGACTGCCCCTCAAGGTTGGCTGCAGAAGCTCCTAAGTGTAGGAACTGCGTCTCCGCGAAGCTGAGCAATACCCAGCACAACGCCTTCGACAGTGAGTGCCCAAGTCGCGTGAAGTGGGACGCATTGGCACGACTGTCGGTGGCGTATTGCTAAGGGCCAGCCAGCGGAAATTGACTCCAGGGACTCATCCAGGGATTCCCGAACACACTCGAGAGCCCTCAAGAACTACCAGGTAATCCAAGCGAATCTGCAGAGGAAGAACCTAGCAACCCAAGAGCTCATGATTTTGGCTAGCGAGCGAAGGGTTGCGTTCGCATTGCTCCAGGAGCCGTATGTGGGTGGGGTTAAAAGGATGCGAGACTACCGGGGAGCGAGAGTCTACCAGTGCGCTGAACAAGGAGGTGGAACTGTGAAGGCGGCAATAGTCGTCTTCGATCACGACCTTGACGTGACACAGTGTCCGAAACTCACCACCAACAACATCGTGGTGGTGAGGATCCGTACCAGCGCCTGGGAAATCGCAGTAGTCTCCTTCTACTTTGAACCAGACCAGCCCATACGACCATACCTGGAGCAACTCTTGCAGATTCGAAAGGAAATAGGCCCCACTAGGATAATAATTGGCGGCGACGCCAACGCCAAAAGCACCTGGTGGGGCAGCCTGGTAACCGACACAAAGGGTGAGGACATGTCGGGAACCCTGGAGGAAATGCGCTTGCAGATACTCAACGTCGGCAACACTCCGACCTTCGACACCGTCAGAGGTAACACCGTGTACAGCAGCTTCGTTGATGTCACAGCCTGCTCAACGGAGCTGCTGGACTTGGTGGAGGACTGGCGGGTCGAGGAAGGCCTCACGAGCTCGGACCACAACGGTATAGTATTTAAAATCAAACTTCAAAAATCTAAAGGTATCAACATAAACAGGACCACAAGAGTATATAACACTAAGAAGGCTAATTGGAGCCAATTTCGTTCGAAATTGGCCCAATTAAAAGCAGAATCAAACTTAAATTTAGAAGAAATAGGCAAAATAGAAAATAAAATAGATTTGGAACATTACATAAATAAATATATAGTCAAAATTATAGAATCTTGTGAAGAAACTTTCGTTAAAATTAAAAATAACACACAAATTACTATACCGTGGTGGTCCAAAGAGCTCGCTGAGCTGATGTCGGAGGTGAACACCCGGAGGCGTCGTATTCGATGCGCAGCACCGGTCCGGAGACAAAAAGTCGTCGATGAGTACCTGCAAGCAAAACTAAACTATGAGTCCCTGGCAAAAAAGGCGCAGACAGAAGGATGGAAGGCCTTCTGTCAAAAACAGGACAGGGAAGGAATGTGGGAGGGGATATATAGGATCATAGGACGGACCGCCAAAAGACAGGAGGACTTGCCGTTGGTAAAGGATGGAGTGCCACTGAGTGCACAGGAATCGGCTCAGCTGCTGGCCGAGACCTTCTACCCGGAAGACCTAGAAGAGGGAGAATCCGCTGACCACCGTCGGACACGTGAAGCGGCCTGTCGTGTAAACGACTGGGCGCATGATGAACAACATGACCCACCGTTTACACTTCAGGAGCTGAAAACCGCGGTGGAAAGCTTCAACCCGAAGAAGGCACCCGGGGCAGACGGTCTCACAGCCGACATCTGTGCCCAGGCTATATCCCAGGACCCAGGGACGTTTCTTGCACTGGCAAATAAATGCCTCGAGCACGGACACTTCCCTGGAGCCTGGAAGGTAGCCACAGTGGTAATCCTCCGAAAACCCGGCAAAGAATCTTACACCACCCCTAAATCGTACAGGCCGATCGGCCTCCTGCCAGTCCTAGGTAAAACGCTGGAGAAGCTGCTAGTAGCAAGACTAAAGTGGTACCTAATCCCGCGGCTCAGTACTCGCCAGTTTGGTTTTATGCCACAGAGGAGCACCGAGGACTCCCTCTACACCATGATACAACATATTAAAGGGAAGCTGAATCAAAAAAAAGCTAATCACTGTTGTATCACTGGACATAGAGGGAGCCTTCGACAGCGCATGGTGGCCGGCCATCAGGACCAGACTGGCTGAGGAAAAGTGCCCGGTGAACCTCAGGAGGCTGCTAGACAGCTACTTGACTGGTAGGAGTGTCAGATTGAGATACGCTGGCGCCGAGTGTCAAAGGAACACGAATAAGGGGTGTGTGCAGGGGTCCATTGGCGGTCCGATCCTATGGAACCTAATCCTCGACCCTCTGCTAAAGGGGCTGGATGAGCGAGGCGTCCACTGCCAGGCGTTCGCCGATGATGTGGTGATGATCTTCGACGGTGAGACAGCGCTGGAAGTCCAGAGACATGCCAATGCCGCCCTCGAGTATGTTCGGGTGTGGGGCATCGGAAACAAGCTGAAATTTGCACCGCAAAAAACTTGTGCAATGGTGATTACCAGGAAGCTGAAGTACGATGTCCCACTCCTGAGCATGGGCGGGGTAGACATTGGCATGTCCAAGGAAATCAAGGTGCTGGGACTCACCGTCGACCACCAGCTCACTTTCAACTCCCATGTCGCTAACGTTTGCAGAAAAGCTGTGAACATCTATAAGCAGCTGGCACGTGCGGCAAAAGTGAGCTGGGGCCTTCACCCGGAGATCATCCACACAATCTACACGGCAGCAGTGGAGCCTGTAATTTTGTACGCGGCAAGCGCTTGGGCACCGGCCGCGAAGAAAATCGGAGTGCAGAAAAGCCTCAACACGGTCCAACGAGGATTCGCGCAGAAGCTCTGCAAGTCCTACCGCACCATTTCGCTGAACGCGTCCCTGGTGCTGGCTGGGATACTCCCACTCGACCTCCGAATACAGGAAGCAGCCGCTCTGTACGAGGCGAAGAGAGGGATACCACAGCCAGCACTTGCGGGCAGGGAGGTAGAGCGGGTGGTGGCATTTGCAGAGACTCCGCACCCGGCGAAACATATGGCCATGGAGTTCGTGTGCCTGGAGGACCGGACGCTCGTGGACACCCACAATACCCAAGCGGTCAGGGTGTTCACAGACGGCAGCAAGATTGCGGGCAAGGTCGGAGCAGCGCTGTCACTATGGGACGGCGATGCCGAGATCAAGTCCGTCAAGCTTAGCTTGCCGTCCTACTGCACGGTCTACCAGGCTGAACTTCTGGCCATATGCGTTGCCACGCGCGAAATCCTCAAGAGCAAAGAGGGAACCTTTGGTATCTACAGTGACTCAAAGGCCGCACTGCAGACAGTCACAAACCAAGGTTCCCTCCACGCTCTGGCCGTGGAAGCGAGAGCGAACGTTGCCGCAGCTTTATCCCAGAGCAAAGATGTATCCTTGTTCTGGGTAAAGGCGCACGAAGGGCTGGAAGGCAACGAACGCGCGGACCAACTCGCGAAAGAGGCTGCACTCCGATCAAAGAAAAAGCCGGACTATGACCGCTGCCCGGTTTCATTCGTCAAGCGGCAGATCCGTATGGGGTCGCTCGACGAATGGAACCGGAGATACAAAAACGGCGAGACAGCCTCAGTCACAAAGATCTTTCTCCCAGATGCGATCGACGCCCACCGAATTGTGTTAAAACTAAAACCAGTCGGAATAGTTACACAAATCCTAACGGGTCACGGTGGATTCTCCGAATACCTGCATCGTTTCAGGTGTAAGGAGAACCCATGGTGTATCTGTGAGCCGGATAAAGTGGAGTCGATCGCACATATCTTAACAGAATGCCCAGTCTTTGAAGCGGAGAGGTACAACGCCGAACAAAAACTAGAAACTAGAATCGACAAAAACAGCATACCAAGCCTAATGTTAATCACAAAACAACGAAAGATTTTATTAGAATACTGCGTAACAGTTGCGACCAGGGTGATTGAAAGGAACAAAGACGCGTAAACATCTGCTTTTCTGAGTATATAGGTTCTTATAGAATAGATATTCAGACTAAGCACAAAAACAATAAAAATAACAAATTATATACACCTAATAACATACAAAATAAACAATAACTGAAATAAGCCCAAAAAAGGTCCCTGACTACGTCAGGGGGACACGAGCAAGGGCAGGAGTGGGTTTTAGCCGGTAAGAGTCCGGCACTGCCCAGACTGGCTCATTAGTGAGGCAGTCTGGGCGTCCATGAGGATTTCCCACTCCTGCCAAAACAAAAAAAAAAAAAAAAAAAAAAAAAAAAAAAAAAAAAAAAAAAAAAAAAAAAAAAAAAAAAAACCTAACCTAACCTTTTTTTTTTTTTTTTTTTTTTTTTTTGTCGCTGAGAAATGCTTTATGCATCCCCGCCTCCCGGGGGACGAGACGGGGTATGTGGGACTCCCTGTCGGAATGACAGTATACCCACTAAAACTCAGCGGTGTTCCCGCGTCGCCGTGATGGGAGGGCCATGGGAAACCGGCATAGCCTTTACTTCCACAGCCCTCCCGACGCATGCCCGCCAAGATGGTATGGCGGGCCCCACATGCCCCCCAGGTTGGGGGGCTACGGGAATGGCCGAGAACACCTGGCCATTCCCGTCCCACAAGGTGGAGGCCTGTGCAAAACAGGCAACGGTGCCCCCGCACCCGTTGCCTGCTGGCCTCCACGCCCGCCTAACAGGCGGGCCCCGCATGCCCCCCGCGTTGGGGGAGCTACGGCCGCAGAGGATAGGGAGAGCGGCAACGAAACACCGACACTCCTCTTCCCCTGCGGCCCCGCCGCGTCCGCCATCATACGGTGGCGGCCCCGTCAAGGCCGCGGAAGGAGGGAGAGCCTCTCCCGCCGCGGCCTCTATCCTCAGCCGCAATGTCTCCCTCACGGGGGACATCGCGGCCCGCCTCAGGTAGGTCGCGATGTCGCGGCACCGCAACCTACCCGTGGGCCGCTACGTCGGGCTAAACCGCACAGCCCGGACGAGCGGCCCCCGCTGGGGTTCCTCTTAGCTTCACCGTGGCCCAGCTCGCCACGGCTACTGAGCCCCCCCGCCTCGACAATGCGGGAACCCACCGGGGGGGAACCTAACCTAACCTAACCTAACCTTTTTTTTTTTTTTTTTTTTTGTCGCTGAGAAATGCTTTATGCATCCCCGCCTCCCGGGGGACGAGACGGGGTATGTGGGACTCCCTGTCGGAATGACAGTATACCCACTAAAACTCAGCGGTGTTCCCGCGTCGCCGTGATGGGAGGGCCATGGGAAACCGGCATAGCCTTTACTTCCACGGCCCTCCCGGCGCATGCCCGCCAAGATGGTATGGCGGGCCCCACATGCCCCCCAGGTTGGGGGGCTACGGGAATGGCCGAGAACACCTGGCCATTCCCGTCCCACAAGGTGGAGGCCTGTGCAAAACAGGCAACGGTGCCCCCGCACCCGTTGCCTGCTGGCCTCCACGCCCGCCTGAAAGGCGGGCCCCGCATGCCCCCCACGTTGGGGGAGCTACGGCCGCAGAGGATAGGGAGAGCGGCAACGACACACCGACACTCCTCTTCCCCTGCGGCCCCACCGCGTCCGCCATCGAACGGTGGCGGCCCCGTCAAGGCCGCGGAAGGTAGGGAGAGCGGCAACGAAACACCGACACTCCTCTCCCGCCGCGGCCTCCAATCCTCAGCCGCGATGTCTCCCTCACGGGGGACACCGCGGCCCGCCTCAGGTAGGCTGCGATGTCGCCCAAGCGGCACCGCAACCTACCCTACGGCCGCTACGTCATTGGCTAAGCCGCAAAGCCTTGACGAGCGGCCCCCGCTGGGGTTCCTCTTAGCTTCACCGTGGCCCAGCTCGCCACGGCTACTGAGCCCCCCCGCCTCGACAATGCGGGAACCCACCGGGGGGGAACCTAACCTAACCTAACCTTTTTTTTTTTTTTTTTTTTTTTTTTTTTTTTTTTTTTTTTTTTTCTCGCTGAGAAATGCTTTATGCATGCCCGACTCGTGGGGGACGAGACGGGGTATGTGGGACTCCCTGTCGGAATGACAGTATACCCACTAAAACTCAGCGGTGTTCCCGCGTCGCCGTGATGGGAGGGCCATGGGAATCCGGCATAGCCTTTACATCCACAGCCCTCCCGGCGCACGCCCGCCAAGATGGTATGGCGGGCCCCACATGCCCCCCAGGTTGGGGGGCTACGGGAATGGCCGAGAACACCTGGCCATTCCCGTCCCACAAGGTGGAGGCCTGTGCAAAACAGGCAACGGTGCCCCCGCACCCGTTGCCTGCTGGCCTCCACGCCCGCCTGAAAGGCGGGCCCCGCATGCCCCCCGCGTTGGGGGAGCTACGGCCGCAGAGGATAGGGAGAGCGGCAACGAAACACCGACACTCCTCTTCCCCTGCGGCCCGGCCGCGTCCGCCATCATACGGTGGCGGCCCCGTCAAGGCCGCAGAAGGAGGGAGAGCCTCTCCCGCCGCGGCCTCTATCCTCAGCCGCAATGTCTCCCTCACGGGGGACATCGCGGCCCGCCTCAGATAGGTCGCGATGTCGCGGCACCGCAACCTACCCGTGGGCTGCTACGTCGGGCTAAACCGCACAGCCCGGACGAGCGGCCCCCGCTGGGGTTCCTCTTAGCTTCACCGTGGCCCAGCTCGCCACGGCTACTGAGCCCCCCCGCCTCGACAATGCGGGAACCCACCGGGGGGGAACCTAACCTAACCTAACCTAACCTAACCTAACCCAGTCCTGATTTTGATCAAATCTATATAACTTTGCTTCCCGGTGACGCAATTTTAAGCTGTTTTCAGCAAATTAATTCTATCTAAAGCTCCCTGAAACGTTCCCATTAGGGATAATTGACAATTTTCGCGAAAAACACTTTTTCGTTTTTTGACTTGTAAAAATTTCACTAAAACTCCTTTAAAAAACACTATTTTTAAATTTTCTTCAAAATTTTCATCTAAATTCCCGTTCCTGTAATTTTAATTGATACCTACCTGCCTTACCTGTACTCCCGTGCGCGTTCCGCGTGCCAGAGTCCCGTTTTGGTAGTGTTATTCCAGGTTTTTACATACATTTTGGTCGTAAATTCAGTTTTTCCAGGAAAATTCCCGATTTTTCTTCGGGATAACATCCAGAAACGCCATAGTTAGCTAGCCCGCGCGGAGACGCGTCTTTTGACACCTCGCCCGTGCGCCTAGCCCACATATAACACTAAAAATTCTAGAAATTTTTGCATTTCATTCATAATACAAACTGACGAAATCCACCTTAGGGAGTCCTGATTTTGATCAAATCTATATAACTTTGCTTCCCGGTGACGCAATTTTAAGCTGTTTTCAGCAAATTAATTCTATCTAAAGCTCCCTGAAACGTTCCCATTAGGGATAATTGACAATTTTCGCGAAAAACACTTTTTCGTTTTTTGACTTGTAGAAATTTCACTAAAACTCCTTTAAAAAACACTATTTTTAAATTTTCTTCAAAATTTTCATCTAAATTCCCGTTCCTGTAATTTTAATTGATACCTACCTGCCTTACCTGTACTCCCGTGCGCGTTCCGCGTGCCAGAGTCCCGTTTTGGTAGTGTTATTCCAGGTTTTTACATACATTTTGGTCGTAAATTCAGTTTTTCCAGGAAAATTCCCGATTTTTCTTCGGGATAACATCCAGAAACGCCATAGTTAGCTAGCCCGCGCGGAGACGCGTCTTTTGACACCTCACACGTGCGCCTAGCTCACAAAAATCACCCACCCGCCCTCTGTTCTATAGGAAGGTAGACGTGGGGTTTTCGGCGAGAAATTTTTTGTGATATTTAGTTTCCCTTTAGTTTTGGTGGGATTTTTGGGGGTCTTGGAACGAGAAATTCGCATTTTTATTTATTTGACCGAGTCTGCAAAGACCCATATTGACTGAAATTATTATTCTAATTTGTAATTTATTATCTTAATTTATCTTGATTTATTTTAATTTTATTTTAATTTTAAATTTGCATTTTATTTTCTGTGTTCCCCCCTTTACAGGGACACAGCAAAATCGCCAGTGCCCTCTGACCGGAACCCACACATGAACCTTACTTTCACTAAGGCCACCGCTATGTTCCGCACACCGGCCAAAAAAGACGCGAGCTCGCCGGGCTCCAGGTGCTCACCGCGCTCGATAGAGAAGGCAGGACCCTCAGTTCTAAGTGTGAGGCGCAGCATTGGGGAGTGGGAGGCCGGGAGGACCGAGCTTCAAGCCAAGTCCCTGACCAACCCAAAGCCCATCACCACACCACCTGCTCCTAGCACTCTGGAGACGCACCGAGCATCTGGAGATACCACGAGGCCAACAATGAAACCGGAGTCGAGGTACCCCAGTCTCACAGCGGAGGCGAGAGCTTGCCTGAATAAGGCAAAGCTGCACTTAGGCAACTCTCGCAACCTCAAAACTGAGATTAAGACTGGGGTCACCGAAGCTATAAACCGGCTCTATGAGCTCGTGAAGGAGGCGGAAAGGAGTAAGGTTCCCGCCGTACCGGTGCCCGCTGTTGTACCAGCACCGGTCGTAGTCGCACCGGTGGCAGCACCACTGAGGCCGATCATAGATGAACCGACAGAGCTCATGAAGCAGCTGATGGCGAACCTCCAGCAGCATAACCAGGCGCTGGAGGAATGCAAACAGCACACACGGGCTCTGTCGGAGCGTCTACAACAGGCCCCTCGCTATGTCGCAGGCCAGGGCCCAACCTTCGCGGAAATGACCGCCGGCCCAAAGCAGGTCATCCAAGAACCTCTTCACTCGGTGGTCGTATCATCTGTCAATGAACAGGACACCGGTGAAGAGGTTATTGAGAAGCTCAGGACGGCGGTCGATGCCAGGAGCGAGGGCACGAGAGTGGAGCGGCTGCGCAAAGCGAGGGACCAAAAGGTGGTCATGGGTTTTAAAACCAGGGAGGAGCTAACCAGGGTGGCGGAGAGGATAAGGAGAGCGGGGAACCTAGTGGTAGAGGAGGTGAAGAATAAGGACCCGCTCATCATTGTCAAGGATGTCCTCTCCTGCCACACGGATGTGGAGGTAATCGAGGCCCTGCAACGGCAGAACACCCACCTGATCGGGGACATACCTGCAGATGATGTGAGGTTGGGGGTGAAGTACCGTCGGAGGACGAGGAACCCCACATGTGCCACGTCATTCTGCAGGTGTCTCCCACGATATGGCAGAGGCTGACGATGGCGGGTCGCGTGCACATTGACCTGCAGCGGGTGCGTGTGCTGGACCAATCACCACTGGTACAGTGCACTCGCTGTCTGTGCTTCGGCCACAGCCGGAAACTGTGCACGCAGCCCGCCGACCTCTGCATCCACTGTGGTGAGCCCCATATGCAGGCTGACTGTCCGTCGCGGCTGGCACAGGAGGCCCCAAGGTGCCATAATTGTCTGTCAGCCAAACTGGACAAAAATGACCACAGCGCTTTCGATAGCGGGTGTCCGATCCGCGCGAAATGGGATGCACTGGCACGCCTGTCCGTGGCGTATTGCTAAAGTGCAATTAGCAACGCACGGAAGAGGGTGCCAGTGTAAGGCCCGAATTGACCCCAACACCCGCGCCATTTACGTATAAGTTCAGAGAAGAATCACGAGCTCAGACCACCTCCTCAAAATTATTAAAATTAAAGTTGAAGTGAGAATAGCCAAAACGAGCAAAAGAATTTACAAAATAACGGAAGCGAATTGGAGGCAATTTCGTAAGAAATTGGCTCAATTAAAAGCAGGCACCCATTTAAATTCTTTTGCAGCTAAAATCAACTCAACACATGTCAAACCAAGGTGGTCCATAGAGCTCGTCGATCAGGACAGGGCAGAAAACCACTCAAGATGCCGCATTCGAGGCGCTGAACCAGTCGAACAGCACCTGAACCAAACAGAAGCACAGGTTGAGAGCAGGAAATACCTTGGCAAGAGGCGTGTCCGAATAACCTCACGACTAAAAACCGTGTCACGAAAACCAGCAGCATTGAGTTTTTTCTGGATATATAAATAAAAGTCAAGTAATAAGATATAGGATAAGGAATAAACGCAACAAACTAATCTAATAAAAATATGTCTATATGATATATTGTACTATCGCGGTCTTTTCCGCCTGCTCACTTAAAAATTTTTTCGCCTTCCTGCGGCGGCGCCAAACCACGCCCCCTAAAAGTTTTGGCCTATTAGGAAAGCGATAACGCAATTAGTTGCAACCTGCACTGCGCAGCTTAGTGACGTATCACGTGTACTCCTTTTTTTAATTTTACGGACGAACTATTTGACATGGGCGCGCTTACCGGACCTTTTGAATATTAACCATTGAGCTGTTTACTTGAGTAAATTATTTTAATTATTGTCATGGTAAATTGTGTGGTTTTAAAATACCTTAATTTATAAATAAAACTTTATTAACGATGCACAGTGCAAAGTTTATCATGCATTACTTAATTAAATACTTATTTAAGTAATGCATGATAAACTTTCTAGTTATAATTGAATACTTTCTAGTTTGTTTTACATCAATAAAAGTATTTGATAAATAAATAATAATATAATACATTTATTCCAAAAATTATAAGGCATAAAAATTAGTACAGCTTTGCTTAAATATAACAAACAAAAAAAAAAATAAACAAATAAAAAAAAAAAAAATTTTTTTGTTGTTTTTTTTTTAATTTTTGTTTTTTTAATATTTTTTTTAATTTTTTTTTGCATTTTTTTGTGTTTTAGTATAATAATTAAACGAGAAACATGCAGAAAAAATATTCAGAGTTTTTAAACTTGAATGAATGACAGATTTATTTGCAAGAATATAGGTAGCTAACATAAGTTCTTAAGATCTATAGGTTTCACTATATTCGGCATTTCTGCCGTGCAAATATTTAGATTTTACATCTTGGTTATATTTATCACTATATACTTGGTAAAGCAATTACTTATACCTTTATGAGAGTGGTATGTATTATGCTGCTTTGTTGTGACGGGCGAATTCGGAATACTTTCTCGCTCACACACGCACTATTTGTTTCAATGTTATTGATTATATTTATTTGCAGTGAAATTTACTATTTGAAATTCATAATTTATATTTTTAGCCGTTATAAATTAATGAATGTGCATATGTAATTCAAACACAATGCGAATTTTTATATGAATAAATAAATAAAAATAGTTGGTTTTAAGTAAAAAAATGCTTGCCATTGTTGTTGTTGGTTAATAATAACCTACTTTAAATTCCGTGCAAATAAGTAGGTAGTGGCTAATTATTAAATAATTCATTTCTAGAAATTTTACAATAAGCCTAAGCCGAACAAAAGAGTCATAAAATTCAATAACCGCAGTGGGCAAAAGTCGGTGGCATCCTTTGATACTTTTGATATACCTAGCGGGTTTCGGTAATTACATAGAGGTCTTTCTCTCATCATTTATAAGATAAGAAGCGAGATAAGATAAGAAGCATCTCTTTGTTTGACATTACAATGATGCCCCAGTGCAACTGATAACAAGTCATTTTATGTATCAGTAACATGTGTGTCAGCAACATGTCAGACGAGAGTTTAAATTAATTTATATACAGACTGTGATTTGTGGTATAATAATAATAATAACGTTTATTTATAAAAATGGTGCAGATTTACAACTGAATGATGAATTGATGACTGAATAAAAATAAATGCAAACCATACAAGCACTTTTCTTACTGTAGCGGTATCTACAACGCCACATGCGAACAACGCGTCATACTGACGTCACGCAAATCCTGCATCTCGCAAGCAGAGTTTACCGCGCACTTAGCATAGATACAATTTCTCAACATCAATCGTTGGGCAATTGCCCGCCAGACACAACACCCGTCTGGTCGGAGGATCCTCCCTTTTCAATGGAGGATGAGTGAACTTTACACCCTGTTCCTCATCCCTCCAAATTACCATCAGTACTTTTACGCCTTCTAGCTATACATGGAGGTAGATATATACGGACCGAGAAAGTTGGGAGTGGACTAGGGTTCAGTATGGATGAAACCTGAAAACTGATTTGTTTAGAACTATTTCGTCGTTTGTTGCGGTCGGGTTTTTTGAAACAAGTCAGTTTTTTTTTTAATGGTGCCACTTGTTATTAGACTATTCCTTGTAGAGAAACACTGTCCAGCTGTGGATCAGACGCCATGAAGAAGAGGGTGTCTTAGAGGATAGGCCGCGGGCACCACGTCCATATCTGATAACCTCCAACGTATGGTAGACACTATTTCACAAGCGCTATATTCTCAGATGAGAAATGTTTTACGTCGAGCCAACATGGTCGTTGACACTTGTGGCGCGTGATGAATACACGCTACGAACCTAGAAATAGACATGTGCAAAACAGTGCACCACGAAGTGATGTGATATGTCATTATTACATTTCGTAATATTACATTACACCATCACTTCAAACATCACGCGTGATGATAGGATGTTGCGCCATGCGATAGCACACCATCGCGCGTTAATGTAATGCAATGTTCTAGTGTAATAGGACATAGTGTCAAGGAAATATAAACCCTTTTATAATAAAAATAGAGTTTAAAATAACATAATAAGTCACCTGACCGGGCGAAATACGAAATCGCACGCGCCTAGTTCCGGACTTCCGATATAAACCGAACATTGCCGATGCGATGCGTTCGGGAGGGCTCGGTTCGAGCGAGTCTGCGAGTCATGTCGCGAGCCACTGCGCTGCTACCGCGCGCGTAATCTTTAGTGTGATGGTGTGATGCTTATTTTTGTCGAGTAATGTGTGATGTGATGTTACAGTACGCGCTCGGGTGATATTACGCGTGATGCATCACTCGCATTACTTACACATGTCTACCTAGAAACGTGATTCCTAATCATGATTCTAGAAGGATATGCGCTAATATGTGGGGCTGGATGAGTGCTGATGGTCCCGGAGAGCTTGTCCATTTCCCAGGGCGAGTAAATGGCGAAAGTTACCGCGAACTATTACAAAACGTAATGGTGCCTACTGTGCTCACAGTTTATCCGAGAGCAGAGCTCCCGGAATTAATTTTTACATAGGACATTGTTTTTCTCGTTAAGTTTTTGGCGACTTAATCGCCAACGGCTTATGAAATGAAGGCTAGGCCACACCAACTTCCTAGTTCTAAATTTAAAAAACCCGCGTTCTAACGCGTTCAATGATATGTTCTGAAGGGCATGTCTTGAATTTTTTTATTAGCATACAACCTTATACTGAACTGAAAATTGCAAAAAGCCTAAGAAAATTTGAATATTGTAAATTGTGTGTTTTACCTACTTACTATGTCCAATATTTTATGAATATCTTTGTTCAGTTCAGTTAATAAATAAATAAAACTGATAAAACTTCAAAATTTTATTTTACTTTTTAATTAATGCCTAACCGACAATAGGATTTATCAAATCAAATTTCTAATTAGAAAAATAAAGACAAAATGTATTATTTATCTCAACGAATTTTCCCAGATCTATCTATACTAATATTATAAAGAGGAAAACTTTGTTTGTTTGTTTGTAATGAATAGGCTCAAAAGCTACTAAACCGATTTAAAAAATTCTTTCACCATTCGAAAGCTACATTATCCACGAGTAACATAGGCTAAATTTTATTTTGGAAAAAAATAGGGTTCCGTAAGATATTTGGGTTTTTCGGACACAAGGTGTAAAAAATCAACCAGAAAAGTTACTTATTTTGCGTACGCTGCCTAAACTATAAAAGATAGAACCATAAAATGTTCAAATTAATTGTAGATCTTATAAATATCTACAAAAAAGTCCGCGACACACTATACCTATCTATGTCGAGTGAGGCACAACAACCATTTTTTAATTTAAAAATCTTGAATTTTTTTTGGACTACATTTAAACGCATTTATTTTACTCATGCTATTAATCCTTATCAAAATAAATTATTTCATCAGTAAGTACCGTTTATGTAGATAATATTTGGTCTTTGAATGATTAAAATTGGACGTTTGGTTTTGAAGTTATGGCGAAATTAAAATATTACGATTTCTGCTGCACGGCCCGTTGCGAAGTGGGCGTCACCAAGGCCGTGCACGTGCAGGAATAAGTTTACAAAATCAAAAATCAAGTCATAATATAACTATTTACATCACATCCATGATCTGTAGTGTTATAAAGTTTTCATAATTTTCGCAAAGTTTAAAAAAATCATCTTCTTACTTCTATTTATTTAAAAAAAATATATTATGTATCTTTATGGGTTATTTTGATTTCCTTTTTCGCAAAGTTTAAAAAATTCATCTTGTTACTTCAATATATTAAAAAAAAAAATTGTATCTTTATGGGTTATTTTGATTTCCTTTTGAGATACGCAATCCTGTCACAAATCCGAAATCTACGCGGACGAAGTCGCGGGCAGAAGTTAGTCCATAATATAATAAATAGGTAATAGCAGTAGTTTGAAAATAAAAATAAATCTCGAACGGCGCGTGCGTCACCGCGTCGAGCGACAGTGCAGTCGGCCCGTCTTATCTTTCATTCGTCTATTCAAGGTCAACGGGGCGGGGCTAGAGAGCGCTTCTATTTTTTGAGTGCAAGCAAAAATGAACTTAGTGGTGATCAGGCGGAAGTGTCCATGATAGTACATATATTAGCATAGCCATAAGATAGATATAGTTTAGATTAAACTAAGGATAAAATAGTACTAGAAAATAATTAGCATAGGTAGACCCTAGGATACATAAAAAACTCAATAATAATGAAAACAAACTTTTATAATATTTATTAGGTAGTAGACATTTTTTTTTTAGTTTTAAACATCGGCAAGTAGTACGAAGTGAGGTGACCGTTCCCAGAACTGTCCACTTCCTTTAACAGGACAGCCTAGCAAAAGCGAACAGGAACAAGCAGGACCCATGACTAAAAAGGGCTCTGATTATGTCAGAGGGACACCTGGCAAAGGCAGGAGTGGGTTTTAGCCGGTAAGAGTCCGGCACTGCCCAGACTGGCTCATTAGTGAGGCAGTCTGGGCGTCCATGAGGATTTCCCACTCCTGCCAAAACAAAAAAAAAAAAAAAAAAAAAAACCTAACCTAACCTAACCTTTTTTTTTTTTTTTTTTTTTTTTTTTTTTTTTTTTTTTTTTTTTTTTTTTTTTTCTCGCTGAGAAATGCTTTATGCATGCCCGACTCGTGGGGGACGAGACGGGGTATGTGGGACTCCCTGTCCGAATGACAGTATACCCACTAAAACTCAGCGGTGTTCCCGCGGCGCCGTGATGGGAGGGTCGTGGGAGACCATGACGTCCACAACCCTCCCGGCGCAAGCCCGCCTAGTTGGCAGGCCCCGCATGCCCCCCGGGCTGGGGGGCTACGGGAATGGCCGGGAACACCTGGCCATTCCCGTCCGACACTGGTGGAGGCCTGTGCGATGCAGGCAAGGGTGCCCCCGCACCCGTTGCCTGCTGGCCTCCACCTGGGAGGAGTCGGAGATGACCGTCAAACTGACGTCTTCTTCGACCCCTCCTCCGCCTTCGGAGCAGCGCCGCGTGAGGATCTTCCTCCCGCGCGCGCTCCGCCGCCTCCTTCTGGGACATGACGTGTTCGCAGAAGGAGGCGACTGCCGCCCAGGACCCCTCATCCCTCAGCATGGCGTTTACCAAACCGGGGAGTGAGAGGTCCGGTCCGATCGCCGCCATGAGACTGCGGCGCGGCTCGGACCACGACGGGCACACCTCGAGGGTGTGCTGCGCCGTGTCCTCCGCCGCGCCACAGTCGTGGCACGACGGCGTCTCCTCCCGTCCGATTCGGTGCAGGTACGATCCGAAACAACCGTGTCCGGACAGCACCTGCACCAGACGGAACGAGAGGAGCCCGTGCGACCGCTCGAGCCAGTCTCGCAGGACCGGCCCAAGCGCGTCGAGGGTTCGGCGGCCAAAGGCTGCGGTGGCGAGGTCCCCCGTCCAATGGAGGACGATGGCGTCCCTCGCCTCCCGCCGGACGGCCTCCCGCTCTTCCGGGGCGGTGCGTTCTTCTCTCGCTCTCCGCCCCGCCGTCCATTCGTACACTCTGGCGAGCACCCACGCCTCGAGTTCCCAAGGAGGGGTGCTGGCCAGAGCGCACGCTGCCGCAAAGCCCACCGTGCGGTAGGCCCGCGCTACCCGCTGGGCTATGGCCCTCTGCGGTGCCCGCAAGGCGGCGGCGTTCTCCCGCCGTTGGAGGGCGTCCTCCCAAATGGGGGCCCCGTAGAGGGCCATACTCTTTAGGATGCCGGCGTAGAGTTGCCGGCATCGTGGGCTGGGCCCCCCCAAGTTGGGGAGCAGCCATGATAGCGCCCCCGCCGTCTTCAGCAGGCGCGACGACAGCCCGCTAAAATGCGGGCCGAAGCGCCACCTGCTGTCGATCACAAGGCCCAGATATTTCATCTGGGCCTTGACCTCGATTCTGACGCCCTCCACGAAAATGTGGGCGTCAGGTGGGGGGCGCTGCCGAGGTCCGTGGAAGAACACGGCCTCGGTCTTGTGCAGCGCCACCTTCAGACCTAGGCGGCGGATCCTCGCCGCGACCAAGGATCCGCCCGCCGAGGCCAAGTTAGCCGCCTCCCTGAAACTCCCCCCCCGGGTGGTGAGGAGAGTGTCGTCCGCGTAGCAGACGACACTCGTGCCTCGGAGGAGAGTTCCCCGCAAGAGCCAATCGTAGCCGATGTTCCAGAGGAGAGGTCCTATGACTGACCCCTGTGGAACACCGGCTTCGACGGCGTACCGCCGGACTTGGCCAGTCCTGTCTACCAGGAGGATCGCCCGGTCCTCCAGGTAGCTGGCCAGCAGACTGCGCATGTATCGAGGCACTCCGTGGAACCGGAGCGCCTCGACGATGGTGGAGTGAGGAACGGAGTTGAAGGCGTTGGCTATGTCGAATGACACCGCCAACAATCCGTCCCCCGCCTCCATCGCGTCCTTCGCCTGACCCTTAAGCCAGGCCAGCGCGTCCACCGTCGAACGCTCAGCCCGAAAACCGAACTGAGCGTCCGACAAGTCCGGCCCGATACCCCGCAGGTGGCCCTTCAGGCGAGCCGCCATTATCCCCTCAAACATTTTGCCGACCTCATCGAGTAAAACGATGGGCCGGTATGCCGAGGGGGAATCCGCTGGGCGGCCCTCCTTGCGGAGGAGGCACAACTGCCCTTCCTTCCAAGGTTTCGGGAACCTCCCAGTCGCTAGACATGCGCTGAAGAGTTCCCGAAACCTTTCCTCCATCCGAGTGGCAGCGATTGCCACCACTCTCGCGGGGATGCCGTCGGGGCCTGGAGCCGTCTTCTTGGCGCGGATACGAAGAATCGCCGCGCCAAGTTCCGACTCCGTGACAGGAGGGGGGGCCTCCTCTTCCTCCTCGTCTGGCGGGGCTCCACACATTACTGGCGGGGTGAAGTTGTCCCTGCCCGGGAACAGGGACTGAACCACCCCGTCCAGAAATGAGGGCTCCAGGGTCTCGGCAACCGGGGGACCAAAGGGGCGCAATTTGTTGCGCGCCGCCTTGTACGGTCTCCCGAACGGGTCGTTGTCGAGACCCTCCAGCAGCTCGGCTCTCGCCGAGTCTTTGGCGGCAGCGATGGCCCGATCGAGGACCTGTTTTGCCTCCACGTACACGTCGTAGAGGTGGTCCTCGTCGGCCCGGTCCCTTCGACGCCGCCGCCGACTCCGCGTGTAGGCCCTCCTTGCCTCCACGCAAGCTGCTCGGAGCCCCGCCAGCTCCGCCGACCACCAGTACACGGCGCGTTTGGGTGGTGGTCGGCGAGACCGAGGCATGCTAGAGTTGCATACCTCGGTCAGACATTCCCTCAGCTGCCCCGCTGCGGTGTCCACATCCAGGCCGGCGGTAGGCGGCGAAAGCCAGTCCTGGATGAACGCCGCCTCCGCCGCTGCCTCCCTGTCCAGGCGGGTGAGAGCCCACCGCGGGAACGGTGATCGCCCCGAGATGGGCCGCATCGCTCCTGGGTCCCTGGTGGAGATGTCGAACCGCACGTAGCGGTGGTCCGACATGGTCTCCACCGGGTCCACCCGCCAGTTCAACACGCGCGCGGCTAACGCCGGAGTGGCGAAAGTGACGTCCACTATTGAGCCACCCTGACGCCGCACGCATGTCTGGACGCTTCCTCTGTTCAAGAGGGAGAGTCCAGAGGAGGCTGCCCACAACTCCACCGCCCGCCCGCGTGCGTCGGTGGCCGGGTTGCCCCAGCTCACCGACTTGGCATTCAGGTCTCCCAGTACGGAGACCTGACGCGGAACCGCCCTGCCGACCACGGCGGCCAGGACTCCGAGATAATTCTCAAAGTCCTGGAGTGGGCGGTTTGGGGAGAAATATACCCCCACAAGGGCTATGTCTCCCCACGCGGCGGCCACGTATCCCGGTCCTCTCTCTAATAGCGAGAGGGGAGGGGAGTCCGTGGAAGACCGCGCCGCTAGTGCCACCGAGTCATCCTCGTCGCCCAGCCAGCTGCTGGGGATCGAGTAGGGCTCGGCGACCACCGCTACGTTCACCAACCACTCGGCCATGACCTGCACTACCAGGTCCTGGGCCGCTTTGCAGTGGTTGGCGTTCGTCTGGAGGATGCTGTAGTCGGAAACCATTATTCCGACATTGCATCCCCCTCCTCAGGTACCGCTGCTGGAGCTGCAGCGGCGGCGACGGCGGCGGCGGTGGTGGCAGCAGGGCGAACCTGCGCCGGCACTATGCCCTTCCTCACGGGGGGCTTGCAGCTCCTGCCCGTCATCCTGTGGTCCGCGGGACGGCCACTGGCGGCACACACCTTGCAGTGTGGCGTGGTGGCGCGGCAAGTGGCACTCCTGTGTCCCTCTTGCCCGCACTGGTAGCACATGTCTCCCCAGTCGGACTTGGAGGGACACGTGGCTCGGGTGTGGCCGAACGCGAAGCACTTGAAGCACCGCGTAGGCTGGTCCTCAAGTGCCCGGACCACAGCCGAGCTGAGCCCCACGAGCAGCCGTCCCTTGGTCGCAGCAAGGACGGCCGCAGCCGCGGCGACTGGGCACTCGACGCGGATGATGCCCATGCCGCGGCGGCCGATCCCGATGTTTCCACCCCTCACCGCGCCAGCGTCGCAGCTTCCAGCCGCCGCGACGGCCGCCACCACATCCTCCTTGGTGACCGAATCATCCAGATCGGTCACCTCCAAGGCTGCGGTCTTGACGGGCTTGACGACCGTCGCCACATCCGCGATGACCTCTTGCAACTTTGTTGCGAAGAGGTCCGCATTAGTGCCGCGCTGTTCCCCCGAGAACTCGAAGATTCGAGCCCCGGTTAGGGTACGGCGGCACTTAATGTTGCTGATCCCCAGCTGGGAGGGATCAGCATTGGTACGAGCCCGTCTTAGGACAGACTCGTACGTCTCACCGCGCTCCGCGGCCTCCGGGGTGAGGGTCACCACGACGGCCGCGGTTTTGGGAGGAACCAGCTTCCTCCCGCCGGCTGGAGCCCGATTGGCTGCAGGAGCAGTCGCAGCGGGCTTGGGTTCCGCCTTGGCCCCTCCCTTCTTCTTCCCTTTCTTGACCACTTCCGTCCACGACTGGTTGGACGGGGTGGTGGAGGGAAGGAGGGCGTCCGCTGCTGGTGCTGCTGCTGGTGGATTGGCAAGCGACCCAGCTGCTCCCTCCGCGCTTGTGGTGGAGGTTTGAGTAGCCGCCTTCGTCTTCTTGCCCTTGCCTTTGCCCTTGGAGGGCTTGGGGGCTTGGGGCTGCGCACCAGCTGCCGGGCCTGCTACAGGCGCAGGTTTCGGCTCCTTCTGTGGCGGCTTATCCGCCGCTAGCGGCGGGCGGAGCCGCTTTTCCGGCAGGAGCCGGTCCTCAATGCCCGCAAAGCAGGCTCTGGTGAAGGCCCTCTCCTCCATGACAACCTTTCGGAGGATTTCCTCAAGGTTGGAAGGGGAGGAGGAGCCTCCTACCACCGGACCTGGGGCGACTTTAGCAGGCCGAGCCGTGGCCTCAGCCAGCTTCAGGTGTAGCTGGCTGACCTCCGCCTGCAGGCGATCTACCTTCGCCTGCAGTTGCCGCGTCTCGTCCGTGGCCGTCCGCTTTACCAGCTCTGCAACAATGCCGTGCAAGCTGGCAGCCCGGCATTTGAGGGCCTTCTGGAAAGTCCCCTTTAGGTTGGAGGACTTGGAGGCGACCTCCAGGACCTCCTCCCTGTCCTCCTGCGCCATGCGCTCCAGTTCCGCCAGGGAGTGGTCAGCGTACAGGACACTGGATGCCCCATAGCCAGCCCTCGACCTGGCGGTTTGCGTCTGGCGCTCCTTGGCAGCGACCTTCTCCTCCAGGTCCTGCTGCAGTTGCGCCCTCTTAGCCAGGTTAAGCTGGCGCTCCGCGTCCACCAAGCCCACATTGTGGGTGTCAGCCTTTTGAGAAGTCGAAGCCTTTTTAGACTTCGACTTCTTCCCTCCCTTCCCTCCAGCCGACTCCGAGGAGCCCTCGGACTCTTGCCGTAGGTAGGCCCTCTTCCGATTGCAGCGGTCAATTTCGGACACCGACGTATCCAGGTTGGTATCGTCGGAGTCCGAAATCTCGTCTGCCCAACCAAACAAGCTAGCCGCAGACGGTGCGCGGTCAGCTTCCGACGCCTGGGCGTCATCGGCGTGGCCCTGAGAAGGGCCGTTGGATTGGCCCTGAGAAGGGCCGTTGGGTTGGCCCTGAGAAGGGCCGTTTGAATCGCCCTGGGAGGAGCGATTCGGGTTAAAATTGGGGTTAAAATCGTTAAAAATGGGGTTAAAATTAGGGTTTAAAACTGGGTTAAAATTTGGGTTAAAACAGGCAAAACGCCCAGAGGCGTCCCGCATCGGTTTCTTCGTCATTTTCATAGATGGCCGCAAGAATGTCTATGAATCACAGCGCACTTTAGCCGCCGGTCTGCCACTCCGTTACGGTGGTCAGACACGACGTTGCCCGGGGGATACTGCGAGGAAGTATGCACTGTGGGGGATCCCCCAACCTAACCTAACCTTTTTTTTTTTTTTTTTTTTGTCGCTGAGAAATGCTTTATGCATGCCCGACTCGTGGGGGACGAGACGGGGTATGTGGGACTCCCTGTCCGAATGACAGTATACCCACTAAAACTCAGCGGTGTTCCCGCGTCGCCGTGATGGGAGGGTCATGGGAAACCGGCTCAGCCTTTACTTCCACAACCCTCCCGGCGCATGCCCGCCTAGCTGGCGGGCCCCGCATGCCCCCCGGGCTGGGGGGCTACGGGAATGGCCGGGAACACCTGGCCATTCCCGTCCGACACTGGTGGAGGCCTGTGCGATGCAGGCAAGGGTGCCCCCGCACCCGTTGCCTGCTGGCCTCCACCTGGGAGGAGTCGGAGATGTCCGTCAAACTGACGTCTTCTCCGACCCCTCCTCCGCCTTCGGAGCAGCGCCGCGTGAGGATCGTCCTCCCGCGCGCGCTCCGCCGCCTCCTTCTGGGACATGACGTGTTCGCAGAAGGAGGCGACTGCCGCCCAGGACCCCTCATCCCCCAGCATGGCGTTTACCACACCGGAGAGCGAGAGGTCCGGTCCGATCGCCGCCATGAGACTGCGGCGCGGCTCGGACCACGACGGGCACACCTCGAGGGTGTGCTGCGCCGTGTCCTCCGCCGCGCCACAGCCGTGGCACGACGGCGTCTCCTCCCGTCCGATCCGGTGCAGGTATGATCCGAAACAACCGTGTCCGGACAGCACCTGCACCAGACGGAACGAGAGGAACCCGTGCGACCGCTCGAGCCAGTCTCGCAGGACCGGCCCAAGCGCGTCGAGGGTTCGGCGGCCAAAGGCTGCGGTGGCGAGGTCCCCCGTCCAATGGAGGACGATGGCGTCCCTCGCCTCCCGCCGGACGGCCTCCCGCTCTTCCGGGGCGGTGCGTTCTCCTCTCGCTCTCCGCCCCGCCGTCCATTCGTACACTCTGGCGAGCACCCACGCCTCGAGTTCCCAAGGAGGGGTGCTGGCCAGAGCGCACGCTGCCGCAAAGCCCACCGTGCGGTAGGCCCGCGCTACCCGCTGGGCTATGGCCCTCTGCGGTGCCCGCAAGGCGGCGGCGTTCTCCCGCCGTTGGAGGGCGTCCTCCCAAATAGGGGCCCCGTAGAGGGCCATACTCTTGAGGATGCCGGCGTAGAGTTGCCGGCATCGTGCGCTGGGCCCCCCCAAGTTGGGGAGCAGCCACGAGAGCGCCCCCGCCGTCTTCAGCAGGCGCGACGACAGCCCGCTAAAATGCGGGCCGAAGCGCCACCTGCTGTCGATCACAAGGCCCAGATATTTCATCTGGGCCTTGACCTCGATTCTGACGCCCTCCACGAAGATGTGGGCGTCAGGTGGGGGGCGCTGCCGAGGTCCGTGGAAGAACACGGCCTCGGTCTTGTGCAGCGCCACCTTCAGACCTAGGCGGCGGATCCTCGCTGCGACCAAGGATCCGCCCGCCGAGGCCAAGTTGGCCGCCTCCCTGAAACTCCCCCCCCGGGCGGTGAGGAGAGTGTCGTCCGCGTAGCAGACGATACTCGTGCCTCGGAGGAGAGTTCCCCGCAAGAGCCAATCGTAGCCGACGTTCCAGAGGAGAGGTCCTATGACTGACCCCTGTGGAACGCCGGCTTCGACTGCGTACCGCCGGACTTGGCCAGTCCTATCTACGAGGAGGATCGCCCGATCCTCCAGGTAGCTGGCCAGTAGACTGCGCAGGTATCGAGGCACTCCGTGGAATCGGAGCGCCTCTAGGATGGTGGAGTGAGGAACGGAGTTGAAGGCGTTGGCTATGTCGAATGACACCGCCAACAATCCGTCCCCCGCCTCCATCGCATCCTTCGCCTGGCCCTTAAGCCAGGCCAGCGCGTCCACCGTCGAACGCTCAGCCCGAAAACCAAACTGAGCGTCCGACAAGTCCGGCCCGATGTCCCGCAGGTGGCCCTTCAGGCGAGCCGCCATTATCCCCTCGAACATTTTTCCGACCTCATCGAGCAAGACGATGGGCCGGTATGCCGAGGGGGAGTCTGCTGGGCGGCCCTCCTTGCGGAGGAGGCACAACTGCCCTTCCTTCCAAGGTTTCGGGAACCTCCCAGTCGCAAGGCATACGCTGAAGAGCTCCCGAAACCTTTCCTCCATTCGAGTGGCAGCGATTGCTACCACTCTTGCCGGGACACCGTCGGGGCCTGGGGCCGTCTTCTTGGCGCGGATACGGAGGATCACCGCGCCAAGTTCCGACTCCGTGACAGGAGGGGGCTCCTCTTCCTCCTCGTCTGCTAGCGGGGCTCCACACATCACTGGCGGGGTGAAGTTGTCCCTGCCCGGGAACAGGGACTGAACTACCCCGTCCAGAAATGAGGGCTCCAGGTTCTCGGCAACCGGGGGACCAAAGGGGCGCAATTTGTTGCGCGCCGCCTTGTATGGTCTCCCGAAGGGGTCGTTGTCGAGACCCTCCAGCAGCTCGGCTCTCGCCGAGTCCTTGGCAGCGGCGATGGCCCGATCGAGGACTTGTTTTGCCTCCACGTACAAGTCGTAGAGGTGGTCCTCGTCGGCCCGGTCCCGTCGACGCCGCCGCCGACTCCGAGTGTAGGCCCTCCTTGCCCCCACGCAAGCTGCTCGGAGCCCCGCCAGCTCCGCCGACCACCAGTACACGGCGCGTTTGGGTGGTGGTCGGCGAGACCGAGGCATGCTAGAGTTGCATACCTCGGTCAGACACTCCCTCAGCTGCCCCGCTGCGGTGTCCACATCCAGGCCAGCGGTAGGCGGCGAAAGCCAGTCCTGGATGAACGCCGCCTCCGCCGCTGCCTCCCTGTCCAGGCGGGTGAGAGCCCACCGCGGGAACGGTGATCGCCCCGAGATGGGCCGCATCGCTCCTGCTCTCCTGGTGGAGATGTCAAACCGCACGTAGCGGTGGTCCGACATGGTCTCCACCAGGTCCACCCGCCAGTTCAGCACGCGCGCGGCTAACGCCGGGGTGGCGAAAGTGACGTCCACTATTGAGCCACCCCGACGCCGCACGCATGTCTGGACGCTTCCTCTGTTCAAGAGGGAGAGTCCAGAGGAGGCTGCCCACAACTCTACCGCCCGCCCGCGTGCGTCGGTGGCCGGGTTGCCCCAGCTCACCGACTTGGCATTCAGGTCTCCCAGTACGGAGACCTGACGCGGAACCGCCCTGCCGACCACGGCGGCCAGGACTCCGAGAAAATTCTCAAAGTCCTGGAGTGGGCGGTTTGGGGAGAAATATACCCCCACAAGGGCTATGTCTCCCCACGCGGCGGCCACGTATCCCGGTCCTCTCTCTAATAGCGAGAGGGGAGGGGAGTCCGTGGAAGACCGCGCCGCTAGTGCCACCGAGTCGTCCTCGTCACCCAGCCAGCTGCTGGGGATCGAGTAAGGCTCGGCGACCACCGCTACGTTCACCAACCACTCGGCCATGACCTGCACTACCAGGTCCTGGGCCGCTTTGCAGTGGTTGGCGTTCGCCTGGAGGATGCTGTAGTCGGAAATCATTATTCCGACATCGCACCCTCCTCCTCAGCTACCGCCGCTGGAACTGCAGCGGCGACGACGGCGGCGGCGGTGGTGGCAACAGGGCGAACCTGTGCCGGCACTATGCCCTTTCGCACGGGGGGCTTGCAGCTCCTGCCCGTCATCCTGTGGTCCGCGGGGCGGCCACTGGCGGCACACGCCTTGCAGTGTGGCGTGGTGGCGCGGCAAGTGGCACTCCTGTGTCCCTCCTGCCCGCACTGGTAGCAGACGTCTCCCCAGTCGGACTTGGAGGGACACGTGGCTCGGGTGTGGCCAAACGCAAAGCACTTGAAGCACCGCGTAGGCTGGTCCTCAAGTGCCCGGACCACAGCCGAGCTGAGCCCTACGAGCAGCCGTCCATTGGTCGCAGCAAGGACGGCCGCAGCCGCGGCGACTGGGCACTCGACACGGATGATGCCCATGCCGCGGCGGCCGAGCCGGATGGCTCCTCCCTTTACCGCGCCAGCGTCGCAGCCTCCAGCCGCCGCGACGGCCGCCACCACATCCTCCTTGGTGACCGAATCGTCTAGATCGGCCACCTCCAAGGCTGCGGTCTTGACGGGCTTTACTACCGTCGCACTGTCCGCGATGACCTCTTGCAACTTTGTTGCGAAGAGGTCCGCATTGGTGCCGCGCTTTTCCCCCGAGAACTCGAAAATTCGAGCCCCGGTTAGGGTTCGGCGGCACCTTATATTGCTGATCCCCAGCTGGGAGGGATCAGCGTTGGTACGAGCCCGTCTTAGAACGGACTCGTACGTCTCTCCCCGCTCCACGGCCGCCGGGGTGAGGGTCACCACGACGGCCGCGGTTTTGGGAGGAACCAGCTTTCTCCCGCCGGCTGGAGCCCGATTGGCTGCAGGAGCAGTCGCAGCGGGCTTGGGGGCCGACTTGGCCCCTCCCTTCTTCTTCCCTCTCTTGACCACTTCCGTCCACGACTGGTTGGACGGGGTGGTGGAGGGAAGAAGGGCATCTTCTTCCTGCAGGTTCTGGGGCGCTGCTGGAGTGGACGACTCAGCTACTCCCTCCGCGCTCGTGGTGGGGGTTTGAGGAGCCGCCTTGGTCCTCTTACCCTTACCTTTGCCCTTGGAGGGCTTCGGGGCCTGGGGCTGCGCACCCGGTGCCGGGCCTGCCACAGGCGCAGGTTCCGGCTCCCTCGGTGGTGGCTTATCCGCCGCTAGTGGCGGGCGGAGTCGCTTTTCCGGCAGGAGCCGGTCCTCTATTCCTGCAAGGCAGGCTCTGGTGAAGGCTCTCTCCTCCATGACAACCTTTCGGAGGATGTCCTCAAGGTTGGAAGGGGAGAAGGAGCCTCCTACCACCGGACCTGGGGCAGGTTGGGCAGGCCGAGCCGTGGCCTCAGCCAGCTTCAGGTGCAGCTGGCTGACCTCCGCCTGCAGGCGATCCACCTTCGCCTGCAGTTGCCGCGTCTCGTCCGTGGCCGTCCGCTTCATGAGCTCTCCGACGATGCCGTGTAGACTGGCGGCCCGGCATTTGAGGGCCTTTTGGAAGGTCCCCTTTAGATTGGAGGACTTTGAGGCGACCTCCAGGACCTCCTCCTTGTCCTCCTGCGCCATCCGCTCCAGTTCCGCCAGGGAGTGGTCGGCATATAGGACATTGGATGCCCCATAGCCAGCCCTCGACCTGGCGGTTTGCGTCTGGCGCTCCTTGGCGGCGACCTTCTCCTCCAGGTCCTGCTGGAGCTGCGCCTTTTTGGCCAGATTTAGCTGGCGCTCGGCGTCCAGCAAGCCCACATCGTGGGTCTCCGGCGTTTTAGAAGAAGTCGAAGCCCTTTTGGACTTCGACTTCTTCCCTCCCTTCCCTCCGGCCGACTCCGAGGAGCCCTCGGACCCTTGCCTTAGGAAGGCCCTCTTCCGCCTGAGGCGGTCATTCTCGGCCGCCGACGTATCCATGCTGGATTTGTCGGAGTCCGAGAATTCGTCTACCCCAGCCAAGCTGGCTGCAGACGGTGCGCGGTCAGCGCCCGACGCCGAAGCGTCACCGACGTGGCCCTGAGAAGGGCCGTTGGATTGGCCCTGAGAAGGGCCGTTGGGTTGGCCCTGAGAAGGGCCGTTTGAATCGCCCTGGGAGGAGCGATTCGGGTTAAAATTATTTACATTAGGGTTAAAATTATTTACATTAGGGTTAAAATTATTTACAATAGGGTTAAAATTTGGGTTTAAGACCGGGTTAAAATTAGCAAAACGCCCAGAGGCGTCCCGCATCGGTTTTCGACTCATGTTCGCAGACGACCGCTCGATGTCTACGAAGTCACAGCGCACTTTAGCCGCCGGTCTGCCACTCCGTTACGGTGGTCAGACACGACGTTGCCCAGGGGATACTACGTGGAAGTATGCGCTGTGGGGGATCCCCCAACCTAACCTAACCTTTTTTTTTTTTTTTTTTTTTTTTTTCGCTGAGAAATGCTTTATGCATGCCCGACTCGTGGGGGACGAGACGGGGTATGTGGGACTCCCTGTCGGAATGACAGTATACCCACTAAAACTCAGCGGTGTTCCCGCGTCGCCGTGATGGGAGGGCCATGGGAAACCGGCATAGCCTTTACTTCCACAGCCCTCCCGACGCATGCCCGCCAAGATGGTATGGCGGGCCCCACATGCCCCCCAGGTTGGGGGGCTACGGGAATGGCCGAGAACACCTGGCCATTCCCGTCCCACAAGGTGGAGGCCTGTGCAAAACAGGCAACGGTGCCCCCGCACCCGTTGCCTGCTGGCCTCCACGCCCGCCTGAAAGGCGGGCCCCGCATGCCCCCCACGTTGGGGGAGCTACGGCCGCAGAGGATAGGGAGAGCGGCAACGACACACCGACACTCCTCTTCCCCTGCGGCCCCACCGCGTCCGCCATCGAACGGTGGCGGCCCCGTCAAGGCCGCGGAAGGTAGGGAGAGCGGCAACGAAACACCGACACTCCTCTCCCGCCGCGGCCTCCAATCCTCAGCCGCGATATCTCCCTCACGGGGGACACCGCGGCCCGCCTCAGGTAGGCTGCGATGTCGCCCAAGCGGCACCGCAACCTACCCTACGGCCGCTACGTCATTGGCTAAGCCGCAAAGCCTTGACGAGCGGCCCCCGCTGGGGTTCCTCTTAGCTTCACCGTGGCCCAGCTCGCCACGGCTACTGAGCCCCCCCGCCTCGACAATGCGGGAACCCACCGGGGGGGAACCTAACCTAACCTAACCTAACCTTTTTTTTTTTTTTTTTTTGTTCTCGGGGGGAAAATCCTCATGGACATCCTCCGCCCTGGGGTAGGCAGAGGGGCATGCCGGACTCTTACCGGCTAAAAACCACCCCGGTGTTCCCTTCCTGTACCTATTGCTGGAGGTACGGGTATCGCTCGCGCATTCATCCGCGCCCCCGGCAGGTATTGGCCCACCAGATGTTTGTAGGCGGGCCCCGTCACCCTCTGCGGCCATCACCCAGTGGCCGCAGGAACTCCACTTAAGAGGCGCGCGCGGAACACTACGCCGCCGCCTCGAGGCCTATTACTGATCGGGCGACAGACGCCCCTAGTCTGTCGCCCGCAGGCCGCGCCCTATGGTGGCCGGAGATCGTCCGCCACCCTGCGACGCCCGGTGCGTCTGCTGCGGGCCGGGAGAGAGGTAACAGCTTCTCTCTCCCTTTCCGCCGCCTCCTTTGCCGACATTACGTCCTCACAAAAGGAGGCGACGGCTGTCCAGCCGCTCTCGCTCCCGACCATGCATGAAATGATGGCCGGAAGCGAGAGCGAGAGGTCACCCGCAGCCTCGACTGCCGCGACCAAGTCACGGCGCTGTACTGCCCAAGCTGGGCACTCCTCCAACGTGTGCAGCGCCGAGTCCTCGCGGCAGCTGTCACAGTGGTGACATTCGGGCGTCGGCTCCCGACCTATCCGACACAAGTACTTTCCGAAACACCCATGTCCGGTAAGCACCTGCGTCAGCCGGAAGCTGAGGGCGCCGTGGCGTCTCTCCAGCCACTCCTTCATCAAGGGTCTTACCGCCGCTATCGCGGCGTGCCCTGCCGTGGGTCGCGCAAGTCGCTGCTCCCATTCCGCCACTAGGACCTGGCGGAGCTCTGCCCTGTGCGCCTCAACTTGTCGAGGCGCCAGGCGCTCGCCCCGTCCCACCGCTTCCTCGCGCCATGTATAGAGTGACGCGAGGAGTCCCGCCTCTAGGTCCCACGGCGGGGATCCGGCTAGGAGGCTCGCCGCCTCGAAGGAGATCGTACGGTATCCCCTTATTACCCTGACGGCCATCGCTCTTTGCGGCCTTCGTAGCAAGGCGATGTTACGGGCCGTCAGGGCATCCGCCCACACTGGCGCGGCGTAAAGCGCCATGGACCGTACGACCCCTGTGTAGAGCCTCCGGCAGGAGGTATTTGGGCCCCCCAAGTTGGGCAGCAAGCGCGAGAGCGCTGAAGCGGCGCCCAACAAACGGGGTGCGAGCCGCTGGAAGTGCGGCCCGAAGCTCCACCGACTGTCGAGGACGAGTCCTAAGTACTTCATCGTCGACTCAACAGCTATGGAGACCCCTCCTACCACGATGTTTGAACCCGGAGGTGGCTTATTCCTCGGCCCGTGAAAACAGAGGGCCTCGGATTTGTGCAAAGCCACCTCCAGGCCCAATCTCCGGATCCTACCCACGACATGCGCGACCCCGGCTGTCGCCAGTATGGCTGCCTGCCGGTATGTCTTTCCACGTGCTGTTACTAGCGTGTCGTCGGCGTAGCATGTCACGCCGACTCCGTGGAGAAGAGCACCGCGCAGAGCCCAGTCGTACCCTATGTTCCACAGGAGTGGCCCCAATACCGACCCCTGCGGAACGCCGCACGACATCTCTCGCCTACCCCATCCTTCACGACCCGGGTAAACTACTGATCTTTCCGACAAATAGGCCCCGATAATGCGGCGGAGGTATCCTGGCACCCCGTGATACCGGAGTGCCTCTCTGATGGTATTCCAGGGCAAGGTGTTGAATGCGTTGGCGATGTCGAGCGACACCGCCAAGACCACCTCACCCCGGGCGACTGCCTCCTCCGCCAGGACTCTCACGCGCATGATCGCGTCCACTGTGGAGCGCCCCTGACGGAAACCAAATTGGTTGTCCGCTAGGTCCGGCCCCTCGTTGGTCATGTGCCGGACGAGGCGATCGGCGATGATTCGCTCGAAGATCTTACACACCTCGTCCAGAAGCACAATAGGCCGGTAGGCAGACGGTGAGTCTGCGGGGCGCCCCTCCTTCTTTAGCAGGACCAGCTTTCCGGTCTTCCACCGGCGTGGAAGCTGGCCTCGCTCCAAACATGCGCTTAAGAGTCCTTCTAGTCGGGGCCCGAGAGCCCTTAAGGCCAAGACCCATGCACGGCCTGGAATGCCGTCGGGCCCTGAACCTAACCTAACCTAACCTTTTTTTTTTTTTTTTTTTGTCGCTGAGAAATGCTTTATGCATCCCCGCCTCCCGGGGGACGAGACGGGGTATGTGGGACTCCCTGTCGGAATGACAGTATACCCACTAAAACTCAGCGGTGTTCCCGCGTCGCCGTGATGGGAGGGCCATGGGAATCCGGCATAGCCTTTACATCCACAGCCCTCCCGACGCATGCCCGCCAAGATGGTATGGCGGGCCCCACATGCCCCCCAGGTTGGGGGGCTACGGGAATGGCCGAGAACACCTGGCCATTCCCGTCCCACACTGGTGGAGGCCTGTGCAATACAGGCAACGGTGCCCCCGCACCCGCTGGCCTGCTGGCCTCCACGCCCGCCTAAGAGGCGGGCCCCGCATGCCCCCCCAGGTAGGGGGAGCCACGGCCGCAGAGGATAGGGAGAGCGGCAACGAAACACCGACACTCCTCTTCCCCTGCGGCCCCACCGCGTCCGCCATCATACGGTGGCGGCCCCGTCAAGGCCGCGGAAGGTAGGGAGAGCGGCAACGAAACACCGACACTCCTCTCCCGCCGCGGCCTCCAATCCTCAGCCGCGATGTCTCCCTCACGGGTGACACCGCGGCCCGCCTCAGGTAGGCTGCGATGTCGCCCAAGCGGCACCGCAACCTACCCTACGGCCGCTACGTCGGGCTAAACCGCACAGCCCGGACGAGCGGCCCCCGCTGGGGTTCCTCTTAGCTTCACCGTGGCCCAGCTCGCCACGGCTACTGAGCCCCCCCGCCTCGACAATGCGGGAACCCACCGGGGGGGTACCTAACCTAACCTAACCTAACCTAAAAAAAAAAAAAAAATTCAACCTACCCTACAAAAAAAGAAAAAAAAAAAAAACCTAACCTAACCTAAAACTCCCTTTATTCGAGGTTTTCACATACTTTTCGGCCGTAAAATAGGTTTTTTCAGCAAAATTCCCGATTATTGTGCGGGATAAAATCCAGAAACCCCATATATCGCTAGCCCGCGCGGAGACGCGTCTTTTGACACCTCGCCTGTGCGCCTAGCCCATATAGAACATCAAAAATTCCAGATTGTTTTTGCATTCAATAGTACCACCAACCGACGAAATCCACCTAAGGGATACTTGTTTCCCGACAGCTTGCCGGGTAAAGCCTGGATCTTGGCCTCGAGGGCTCTCGGGCCTCGACTGGAGGCGCTCCTAAGCGCATGTATGGAGAGAGGCCAGTTTCCACTCCGTATCACTCCGGTATCACCGGGTGCCGACTTACCTCCGTCGAGTAGTCGGGGCGTATTTAACGGACAGAGCCGTCATCTACCCCGGTCACGACGGAAACTGGAACCGGCGAGAGATGTCGTGCGGTGTCCCGCAGGGATCGGTTCTGGGGCCGCTCCTGTGGGACATCGGTTACGACTGGGTGCTGCGGGCCGACCTCCCTGATGGCGTCAGCGTAGTTTGCTACGCTGATGACACGCAGGTCCAGGCGCAGGGGAGGTCGCATCAGGCGGCGGCCGACGCGATGACACGTGGGGTTGCAATAGTCGTGGAAAGGATCCGGCGGTTGGGTCTCGAGGTGGCATTGCACAATTCCGAGGCCATGTCCTTTCATGGGCCCCGATACGGGCCACCTTCGGGATCCCAACTGATGGTAGGAGAGGTTCGCATCGGCGTCGAGACAACGATGAAGTACCTGGGTCTTGTCCTCGACAGCCGGTGGAACTTCGTCGAACACTTCCGACGTTTGGCCCCCAAACTAAACCGGGCCGGGGCCACTCTAAAGCGGCTCTTACCCAACCTGTGGGGGCCAAATGCCTCCTGCCGGAGGCTTTACGTGGGGGTCGTGCGGTCCATGGCCCTGTATGGGGCCCCGGTATGGGCGCGTTCACTGCGGCTACGAGCCGCACACTACCTGAACGCACCCCAAAAGGTGGTAGCCATAAGGCTAATCCGGGGCTACCGCACGATCTCGGGCGAGGCAGCAAGCCTCCTTGCCGGACTGCCGCCTTGGGATCTGGAGGCGATAGTACTCTGGTAGCGCGACTTTCGCAACCAGGGCACACCACGATAGCGGCGATAAGACCCCTCTTTCAAGAGTGGCTAGAGAGGCGTCACGTCGTTCTCACCTACCGCCTGACGCAGGTCATCTCCGGACACGGATGTTTCGGGAGGTTCCAGCACATCATTAGGCGGGAGGAGACGCCCGGGTGTCATCACTGCAAGGATCGCCCAGAGGACACGGTGGAGCATACGGTGGAGGTCTGCCCCGCTTGTGCGGAGCACCGCCATGTCCTCGTAGAGGCGGTCAGCAACGGCGGTGACCTCTCGCGTCCGGCCCTGGTTCAAGCCATGGTCCGGGGCGAGAGGGAGTGGGAGGCAGTCACCTCCTTCTGCGAAGCAGTCATGCTAGCGAAGGAGGTGGCGGGATGGATGAGGAAGAGAACCTCACGCCTCAGACGCCGCGGGAGACGCTCCGGGCATCGGGAGCCGCGTGACGACTCCCGGCCACCGTAGGCGCGGGCCTGCGGGCGTAGAGTAATGGGTAGCTCACCGTCCGATCAGGACCAGGCCCGTGCCGGACGGCACGTATGTGTTCCACGCGCGCCTCAAAGAGATGTCAGCATAAGTGACGGGGCCCGATAGGGCCAAAGCCAGCCGGGGTAGCGGGATCGTCCGAAAGGGTTACCGCTGCCCTGGAACATAAAGGGCTAAGGAAGGAACACGGGTGGGTTTTAGTCAGTAAGAGTCTGACACTCCCTTCTGCTCCACCCAGAGCGGGAGGGGTCATTTGATGATTTCCCATCCACAAAAAAAAGGGATACTAATTTTTATTTATTTAAAACTCTTAAACTATCATTACAGGTTTAGAAACCTAATGCGATAGCTAAGCCTACTTATAATATTAACTATTTTAAATAACACTATTACTAACAATTAAAATTGACAATATTAGTAGCGACGAGCAAAAAAACACAGGTTTTGGTGTTCCCCAGGGAAGTATTTTGGGCCCCACCCTTTTCCTGATTTTATATCAACGATTTGTGTAGTTTAAATATTAATCAAGGCAAAATTATATCGTATGCAGATAATAATAATATGCGTTAATATTTACCGCTAAAACATGTAGCGAATTGTACGAATATGCTCAAATAGGTTTCAATACTGTGTCTAACTGGCTCCAAAGTAACTTACTAACATTAAATGCCGACAAGACAAAATATATTCACTTCTCCATCCGCAAACCGCATTTAAATATTACTAACTCTCATCTGTATGCCCATCATTGCGGACTCCGTTCAGTCAGCATATGTAAGTGTCCTTTTATCCTTAAAACATGTAACATAAAATATCTCGGGGTTCAAATAGACGAGTTGCTCTCATTTAGACCACATATTGACAGTTAGGTTAAAAGAGTGCGCAAGTTAATTTTTGTTTTTAAAAAATTGCGAGCAATTGCTGATAAAAAACTAGTGTCACAAGTTTACTTGGCCCTAGGTCAATCTGTAATACAGTACTGTATTACTTCATGGGGTGGAGCACCTAAAACGTACTTACTGCCTCTTGAAAGAGCACAGAGAGCAATTTTAAAAGTAGCTAACTTCCATCCCTTTCTCTATCCTACAGATCTGCTATACAAATCCTGTAACGTGCTGACTGTTCGCCAGGTTTTCATAACGCACTTGGTTTTAAAACAGCACACCACACTCTCCTATAACATTGAAATTACTAATAAGAGTCGGAATGATATTGTATGTGAGTCAAATGCATCCTCTAAATATGTCTTTGTAAACAGATTTTATACATTTTTAGGCCCATTTCTATACAATAAATTAAATAGGATATTAAGTATCTATAAATTAAATAATTACGACTGTAAAAAGGTTATTCTGCAATTTTTACTTAGCATATCATACAGTGAAACTGAGGATTTACTCGTTGTCTGTAAATAAAACATGTTAGTTTTTAAGGTAATATTAGTTTTTTAAGCAATATTAATATTAGTCTTCTCATTTGTTAATTATATATTTTAAAATTCTAAGCACCTTTCTAGCCTGAAACACAGGTCTCCACCTAGTTCAGGCAAATGAGCAACTGTGTCATCTATAATGTTTATGATAAGTTATTGTAAAATCTGCACCATTTTTATAAATAAACGTTATTATTATTATTATTTATAATTACAAATAACTACACAATACATTAAAACCAATTACTTATAACTAAAACGATACAACCTTATACTTATAACAATGTAATCTTCACAGAAAATTAACATACAATATGTCTTACATAAAAAAAAAAAAAAACAATAAAAGAAACAATAAACCTAAAATTACACAAATTGTTGCTCTCGTAACATATTATATATAAACTTACTCTTGCAAGTTCACTAAAGTAACACGAAAAAATGTCCAACTTATTCTGAGCTTCGTTAACAGTACGAATTGCTCGCGTGAGAGGTGCTTTGGCCAGCAGGCTTTTTCTGGCAGTTGGCACAGCCAGCAATGACGGGCGCCGCCGCCTCCACACGTAGCGGTCTGGATCAGAAAACCGCAAGCACTGAAGCACTCCCGGATTGTGCTCCTTACCCCGGACCAATTTAATTAAATAAACGACAAGAGTAAACTGTCGTCGCACCCTTAACTCATTGTACCCGACCATGCCCAGTACAAACAGGGTGGGGTACATCAACGGGTACAATGAATAAACCCCGTACAGTCTGAAGTACAAGTGACGCGTGAACTTATTCTGTACGCGCTCCAGCATGACAGAGTACTTGGCTTCATGTGGAGCCATATGACAGCACCATACTCCAAGTGACTCCTGTCTAGAGCGTCGTATAATACCCTTATAGTCGCAATATTAGTGAACCCCTGTGACTGCCTAAGCACAAAGCCGAGGTTTCTGTACGCTTTCTTACATATTTTAATGATATGCTCGCGAAACGTAAGATCTGGAGTGAGATATACTCCTAGATCCCGCACTTGCGTTACTCGCTGCATGAGTATCGCCTCTGCTTTGTACTCATAGTGGACAGGGGTGCGCGCACGACTAAAGGATATTACCGAGCATTTGGACACGTTGAAGTACAGTTTATTGTCATGGCTCCATTTCACCACTCTATCAATGTCACCCTGGAGTCGCTCACAGTCTGACTCATCCCTTACCTCGAGCAGCAACTTGAGGTCATCTGCGAACAACAAACATGAGCCATGTCTGACGACCTCCGGCAGGCTGTTTATCATTATGATAAATTCAAGAACCCCCAAATTGCAGCCCTGGCTTACTCCGGACCTGGTGAAGTACGGCTTCGACTCGTACCCATTGTAGTCAACGTACTGTTGACGGTCTCTCATATAGCTGACAAAGAACTGCAGTAAGTGCGGCGTACATCCTACATCTGCCAGCTTTCTTAATAAGACATCATTGTCCACGGTGTCAAAGGCTTTTTTAAAATCAAAGTACGCCGCGAATTTTGATCAAATCTATATAACTTTGCTTCCCGGTGGCGCAATTTCAAGCTGTTTTCAGCAAATTAAATCTTTTCTGAGCTCCCTGAAACGTTCCCACTAGGGAAAACTGACAATTTCACGAAAAACACTTTTTCGTATTTGACTTGTAAAAATTTCACTAAAACTCCCTTTCAGGAACACTATTTTAAATTTTTTCTTCAAAATTTTCAGTAAATCCCACGTTGTTTATAATTTAAATTGATACTTACCTGCCTTACCTGTACTCCCGTGCGCGTTCCGCGAACTCGAGTCCCGTTTTGGTAGTGTTATTTGAGGTTTTGACATATTTTTCGGCCGTAAAATACGTTTTTTCAGCAAAATTCCCGATTTTTGGTCGGGATAAAATCCAGAAACCCCATATATCGCTAGACCGCGCGGAGACGCGTCTTTTGACACCTCGCCCGTGCGCCTAGCCCATATAGAACATCAAAAATTCCAGAATTTTTTTGCAAATGTTCAAAGTAGGACCCAAAAGTAAAAATTATAATTATCATCAATCTACTCATAGCGTGTCATAGCTCTATAGAAGACAAACACGTACAACAATAAAGCGCCACACGCTTTAAACCTACATACTAGTATGTAGGTTGTAGGCTGTGTTGGGTATCACAACTAAAACACGAAATAATAGGGGTTAAAGTATGAAATTGCCATTTTATTGTAATAGGTACTTCGAATTGACATAGAACCTTCGTGGTTTGAGATTTTTAGGGAAATTTACATGTGAAAAAAATTTCACTCAAAAATCTTCTTCTTCTTTCGATTATCGACTTTCAGTTGTTTTTTTTTTTTTTTATTCAGCTTAGACAAGAAAGATGGATACTTCGAAAATTCGAGTTATTTTTGAATACGAGTTCCAACGCGGAACTATCGCGGCAGAAACAGCTCGCAATATCAATGTTGCGTTTGGAGAGGGGACTGCTAATGAACGCACCGTGCGATTTTGGTTTAAACGCTTTCGTGATGGAAACTTTGATTTGAAGAACGAACCACGTGGAAGACCGCCCACACAGGTGAATAACAATGAATTGAAAGAGATGGTGGAAGCCGATCCGAGCCAAACTACCCAGGAATTAGCGGCATGGTTTATAAAATGCTGTACAAAAAGTGCTGCAGTACAAAATGCTTTCACACAGTTTGTCGAATCTAGATCACGAGAGTTCTATCGCAAAGGCATAAATGACCTTCCTATTAGATAGCAGCAATAATAATAATAATAATTTCGGCCTCATCAGGCCGAAAACAACCGCCAAAACAACCGGCAAAAAAGCCTCGATCAACATCTATAGAGGCTCTCGTTAGGCGGTTGGATCAAGGGCCTGATTCAGAAGGCAGTACTCGTCGATACGGCTCGCATTGTGAGGAGGTTTCTATCTCTGGAGCCCTAACCACCGGTAGCTTGGACCCTGCTCCCGACACCGGTGGATCACTATTTTTTTATATTTGTAATTTTTTTGTTTTTATACTAATATTTAAAAATATAATAAAATAAGACATTCAAATGAATAAACGAAATAATTATAATAAGTATACGTTTATTTCAGAAATGTCAATACCATATAATGTTAGTAACAGAGGTCCTAAAAACTATGTTAGTAATTGCAGCATTCTCGAATACATTTCAACTATAAAATAGATAAAAACATAAAATAACAAATAAAAAAATAAAATAAACACAAACAATCAATTTAGAAAATCAAATTAAGAATAACAATACAATTTAATCTAATTTAATATAATCTTTATTTCATTATAATATTTAGTCTAATTTAATTTACCCTAAACTTAACTACTAAATACTTTTATACTTTTCACTAATTTAAATATCTTTCCTCAGCACCGTGCCCGCAGCTATGCCTACGGGACCAGTGCATCAGAAAAGGGCAGTCTCGCCTCTCCACAATAACCTTCAGGATGCTGTTGGAGCCTCCACGTATCCTACGCATTAGGGACACCGTTCTTTTGCGCATGGCAGCCTCAAAACTATCTATGCGCGCCTCGGCAAACCTGCCTGACGCACTACAGAACCGCGGAAGCCCCACCGGCACCCGAAAAGCATTGTTGTACTGAACGCGGAGGCTGCTGTAGGCCCTCTGCGTATATCTGACCCACAGCTACAGGTGTAAAACGTCTGGCAGTATAATAAGTAGAATTAGATAGCAGCAATGTATAGATAATAATGGTGATTATTTTGATTAAATAAATGTTAGATTAAAAAAAAAAACAACGAATTTCAATTTTTCAGTACAAATCGGCAATTTCATACTTTTAGTACTCGTATATAAACTTTTTACGAAGAAAACACCGGCTCTCATAAAAAAAAAATACAATACAAATTGTTAGGGTTCCGTAGCCAAATGGCAAAAAACGGAACCCTTATGGATTCGTCATGTCTGTCTGTCTGTCTGTCTGTCCATCCGTATGTCACAGCCACTTTTTTCCAAAACTATAAGAACTATACTGTTGAAACTTGGTAAGTAAATGTATTCTGTGAACCGCATTAAGATGTTCACACAAAAATATAAAAAATACAATACATTTTGGGGGTTCCCCATACTTAGAACTGAAACTCAAATTTTTTTTTTTTTCATCAAACCATAGATAGGACCATGGATAGGTCTTCAAAAATCATATTGAGGTTTCTAATTCTGCTGTGGGGCAAACCCGCTGATATACAAAATATATTTGTCCTTCAAAAACGAGCTGTTCGAGCAATTTATCAGCTAAGGTGCCAGAGTTTCTCTAAGAGATTTTTTAAAGATATTGGTATTTTCACGGTTGCATCACAATTCATCTTCGCCAACATCTTATATATTAGGCAAAATTGCACGTGTATGTACACTAAAAACAGTGATATTCACAGTGTTAACACTAGAAATAAGGACAAACTACGTGCCCCCTTTTACCGGCTTCATAACTCATTTGTTGGGCTTGGTATAACCTTTTATAACAAGATACCCTCTTCTTTGCTAGACTTGCCTTTTAATGCGTTTAAAGCTCAAGTAAAATCCAACCTTTGTTCAAAGGCTTACTATTCCATCAACGACTACTTACACGATAAGAATAGTTGGTCGCCCTAATTAACTCAAGACAATGTTCATGTTCTTTCTCCAGAATTAGCTTACTGACAGGTTATTGTTATTAGTATTAACTTATTTATTTACTAGCTTCTGCCCGCGGCTTCGCCCGCGTGGATGTCGGAAATTATCCCACGGGAACGTGCTAACAGGATAAAATGTATGTGCTTCCCCAGGATGCCATCTATCTCGCGGGCCCTTTGTGGCTAATTACAATAGAAAACCAATTGTGTCTCATTAGTGGTGATTAAGAGGGTACCTATATGATATCCTTACCTAAGTACCTACATAATAAAAAAAAAAAACTCAATAACAGAAAATAAAATACCTACCTACCTAAATAAACCTATTTCTGATGATAACTAAACTCAATAAATAAGCAAAATCCCTAAAAACTAATATCTATACGAATGACTAATCTTACCTAACAGTATTATAAAATAACCTACGGTCACTACGTACACTATCAAATATACTACCTATACTTTAAAATTAAAATCTATACCTACGACTTATAAAAATAAACCTAAATAACTCTAAACACTAATAGAAATAAAAAAGGTCGCACTGAAAAACACGGTTTAGAATTGCAAGTAGCAGTTAAAATAAGAACGAACGCTCGCCACTCAACACGTCCGTTCAAATCAAAGTTCAAAAAAACCGGCCAAGTGCGAGTCGGACTCGCCCATGAAGGGTTCCGTTACGTTACGATTTATGACGTATTAAAAAAAAAACTACTCACTAGATCTCGTTCAAACCAATTTTCGGTGGAAGTTTATATGGTAATGTACATCATATATTTTTTTTAGTTTTATCATTCTCTTATTTTAGAAGTTACAGGGGGGGGGGGGGGGACACATTTTACCACTTTGGAAGTGTCTCTCGCGCAAACTATTCAGTTTAGAAAAAAATGATATTAGAAACCTCAATATCATTTTTGAAGACCTATCCATAGATACCCCACACGTAAGGGTTTGAAGAAAAAAAAAATTTGAGTTTCAGTTCTAAGTATGGGGACCCCCAAAATATATTGTTTTTTTTTTCTATTTTTGTGTGAAAATCTTAATGCGGTTCACAGAATACATCTACTTACCAAGTTTCAACAGTATACCTAGCTCTTATAGTTTCGGAAAAAAGCGTCTGTGACATACGGACGGACAGACAGACAGACAGACAGACAGACAGACAGACAGACATGACGAATCCATAAGGGTTCCGTTGCCATTTGGCTACGGAACCCTAAAAATATCCTTATATACGGTAGCGATCCGTGGCGGCCGCGCGCCACGCGTGTCCTGCGAACGGTGCAAGCCAAATTCAACCTTCAGCACTACATTTAGAGCATAACTTTAGTGAACTCCACTGCGGGTAACGTAACCTACGACAAACTTATTATTTGCGGTTGGTACAGTAATCGGGTCTAGGGATCGAACCGCAAAATTAAGTTTGTTTTTTATTGTATATACTTTTCCGGGATAAAAAGTATCCAGTGTGGTGCCCAGGATATCAAAGAATAATTATACCAAGTTTCATCGTAATCGAACCGGTAGTTTTTGCGTGATGCCTGAACAAACAGACAGACAGACAACAATTTTTTTAATCACATTTTTGGGTTCGGTGTCGGTCTAGTAACACCCCCTTTTTTTTTTTTTTTTGAGGATGGGAAATCATCAAATGACTCCTCCCGCTCTGGGTGGAGCAGGAGGGAGTGTCAGACTCTTACTGACTAAAACCCACCCGTGTTCCTTCCTTAGCCCTTTATGTTCCAGGGCAGCGGTAACCCTTTCGGACAATCCCGCTACCCTAGTAACACCCCCTGCCATTTATTTTTTTGATATTTTCAATGTACAGAATTTTCACTTCTACAGATTTATTATAAGTATATAGATTTTACTTCGATGGTCCTAGTTTTTCATGTGTGACTTCAAGTAACAGCTATGTCACCAGAACCCAGCAATGCATAAATATGTAGGCTGTCACGCCCTTTATGTCTGGAGGCTTTAATTTAGATTTTTCAGCTTGAGTACGTATAGTTTTTATTAGGGTTCCGTAGCCAAATGGCAACGGAACCCTTATGGATTCGCCATGTCTGTCTGTCTGTCTGTCTGTCTGTCTGTCTGTCTGTCCGTCCGTATGTCACAGCCGCTTTTTTCCGAAACTATAAGAGCTATACTGTTGAAACTTGGTAAGTAGATGTATTCTGTGAACCGCATTAAGATTTTCACACAAAAATAGAAAAAAAACAATAAATTTTGGGGGTCCCCATACTTAGAACTGAAACTCAAAATTTTTTTTTTCCTCAAACCCATACGTGTGGGGTGTCTATGGATAGGTCTTCAAAAATGATATTGAGGTTTCTAATATCATTTTTTTCTAATCTGAATAGTTTGCGCGAGAGACACTTCCAAAGTGGTAAAATGTGTGTCCCCCCCCCTGTAACTTCTAAAATAAGAGAATGATAAAACTAAAAAAAATATATGATGTACATTACCATATAAACTTCCACCGAAAATTGGTTTGAACGAGATCTAGTGAGTAGTTTTTTTTTAATACGTCATAAATCGTAACGTAACGGAACCCTTCATGGGCGAGTCCGACTCGCACTTGGCCGGTTTTTTATATTTGTTGGTATGTTGGCGTGGCTAGCTGACATATTGCAAGTAATTTAATTTTATATTATGTGCCTTTTAATGTTAATTACTAAACGCCTAGTGTTGTATACAATCAAGTATCATATTGTATTTTCTAACTGAACAGACAGCTGTGCTGCTGGGGAGTTCGTTGCGCCACTTCTTCTTCCCAGCGATAACACTAGAAAGTGGTGAAGGGCGAGCGTTTTTGGGGGACTGTCTTTTGTAATTTTGACGTTCGAAATGTGCTGATTCTCAGCCTAATTTGAATAAATGACTTTTGATTTTGATTTTGACTTGGCCGCTTTTTTTTATAAGAGCCGGTGTTTTGTTCGTAAAAAGTTTATAATCTCATGTTTTAGTTGTTGGTTCAAATCACCGAGCGTCTTTCATAGGCGCTTATAACGGACGGTGCTTCACACTTTGAATATAGTCTTACTATACTTTCTCTAAAAGGACGAACATCAGTCTGCATTTATTTCTGTCCCTAAAATTAATATTATAATTATAATGGAACAAAGTGTTCACAAGATGAAAAGCATCAACAATGAGCAACAAGCTCGTCAGCTCGTGTCTCAAGAGCAGACCAGAGCGAACTGCGCCCGAACAGAAGCAGTGGTACAGTACAGCGATGGCGAGATGTTCAAATAAGGGTTACGATGACCGTGTTCCCAACGCGCACGCGCGCTCCGCAGGTGCTATTAATTAGTCATAACGAACACAATCTAATTCGCCTGCCAATTACTTTACGAAGTAATAAAATATTGGCTGTTAGTGAAACTCTCCGATTAGATCCAGTTCGGCGAGAGAAGTACGTGTGTCTCAGCTCGTACGCAGACATGAGGGACGACCGGTTCATTTTGTTATTTGTTTTCCATTATATTGGTTTTGCATATTGTGGTTATCCACCGGTAAGCACGTTCACTCCATTTATGATAAGTAATATTCCTCCAGACCGAATGACAGCCCTGGCGGCTGGCGGCCCCTCTCCGCAGTCTCAGCGGAGACAAGTTGTCGAAGCGGGAGAGTTACAACGATACACGTCGAAATGTTGAGCTGACGGCATGTGAGGGTTTCCGACTGACTACGGGCCACGGGGGCCACGGGGGCCACGGGGGCCACGGGCGCCACGGGGCCGTGAAATACTTACCAGTGATACTTACATACTGTATACGCACGTGAAACATAATAGAAGTTAATAGACTGCCCCCTGTCACAACAGATGGGCGACGAGGTGCAGGCGGGCAGCGTGCTACTGCCGGCGACCCGACGCGGCCGCTACCTCGCCAACATCGTCAGGAGACAGGCAGTCGTAAGTACTTAACCTACACCGATTTATTTAAAAACGGGGTTTCCCATCGGCAAAAATGACGAACAAACTTCCATGTCCTGTTTGACCCCTTTAGGGAAAGGATTTAAACAAGTTTTTTGTTAGCGCTTGTTTCGTTGTAGTACAACAAGTTTCGTTGTAGTAGGTACAACAAGTTTAGTTGTAGTAGGTACAACAAGTTTAGTTGTAGTAGGTACAACAAGTTTCGTTGTAGTAGGTACAACAAGTTTAGTTGTAGTAGGTACAACAAGTTTAGTTGTAGTAGGTACAACAAGTTTCGTTGTAGTAGGTACAACAAGTTTAGTTGTAGTAGGTACAACAAGTTTAGTCGGTGGACGGCGTGTGTCGTCTGTCAGGTCCTTTATCAACTTGTACAAACACGTACTTACATAAATCGCTATTATCCGACGTTTTTATCTTAGCAGCTGGCTTGCTATAGTATAGCTTATAATACACAGAGAGGCTTTGCACATGCCAGATGCAGCAGCAATACATACATATTTCCGTCTCCCATGCACTGGATAACCTACAGCCGCGTGGCCCGTCATTGACCACCGCGCAAATAGACACAACATTGGTAGATAGATATTTACAACGGCTATCCAGTGCAGAGGGTTTGGTATAATTATATAATTACCAAATTAATGAGGAACTCAGCCTAGATTTGGGGCACCAGTATCTTGAGGATCAGGGAATCACTCCTACTAGCTTAGCAAGCGGATGTTAAAATCACAGAGTGTTCTTAGTAAATTAGTGTCGTTCCATGATTCTAGTGATGTGACTTACAACTTACTAAATATCAGTTGACTATTTTTTGCTGTTGAACGCTACAACTAATTGAAATCGTTTGTGAGTTAAACCTCTGCATAACATTTCAGGACGGCACGGGCATCAAGTTCAACAAGGACGCTGACCGGGTAAGTCTGCGGGTAATCAGTATTGCTAGCGACAGGCGCGATCGCAGCCCAAGATTTTGGGGGTTGTCACCAACTAGTACGAGTAAGTTAGTAAGGCAAGTAAATCATGCAGACTCTCGACAGCTTAAATGATTTTGGGGGGGTCATGACCTCCACGACCCCCCCCCCCCCCCCCCCACCTCGGACTGCGCCTGGCTAGCGACTTGCATAGCATATTATTATAATCTTCTCCCTCGGGGTTCTGTAAAAGGGCGTTTAGAAACTTCAAGGCCAATTCTCGTTATTTAAAACGTTCAAAATCTAGTCGTAATAATCTTGGCGACAAACAAATGTCAAAAATGTAGGGAAATTAGAAGTATTTTGAACAGATTGAGACTCGAGATCTTAAACGAAATTTCGAAATTTGAAACTATGAAAAAGGTACTTATAATAACATCTATAACGTGCAGCTGACAGTACAAGGGACTTAGTAAAGTAATAACTACTTTACCACGTTCCCTGTCCTGTCAGCTGCACGTTATAGATGTTATTATAAGTACCTTTTTCATAGTTTCAAATTATTGTAAGTTAATTTTAAGAGCACGCTATCGCATTACGTGTACCACTTGTAATGATAGTAATTGTTAGGGAGATTTAATAAACAATATGGTATTGCTTACTGCTTCGTTGGGCTAAGTCATCGTAGGCGTCGTAAGCGGTGAGCACAAGGTCCTGGGTGTGGTTCCCAGATCGGGCAGTGTTATTGGGGTTTTTCGATCAGGAATTTCTTAGTAGCAGCCCTGAGTCTGGGTTTGTGCCCGGTTGATGGCAACAGACTCGACCCATATTACATGGGACTTGAACATACCTGGCGAAATGTAGGTGTTATTTATTATAGGTACACCTATGCCTGATCCTTCGGGGATTACACGCGTCATGTTATGTTAATATTGTGGGCATAGATATAAGCGCGGTGTGCTCCTTATGTCGCAGATGAACGCCGAGGCGAAGAAGAAAGTAGACGTGCTGTCGGAGGAGCTGCTGCCGTACATCATCGCGGAGCAGGAGCGGCGCACCACGCTGTACAAGCGCGTCATGACGGCCATCCAGAACGGCGAGAAGGGCGTCACCATCGCCGAGATACGCAACAAGCCGCCCGCCATCATACGCAAAGGTACGTGTCTTGCACTGCGGTATTCTCAATATATTCGTTGCGACAAAGACATGATCATGATCTAACATTTTCATTTTTGAAGAACTAACGATATGGTCCTGCATACAGATACCTAAAATCAATACCAAAAGTCATTTATTCAAATTAGGCTGAGAATCAGCACTTTTCGAACGTCAAAATTACAAAAGACAGTCCCCCAAAAACGCCCGGAATGCATTGCCAGTTGAAGTAAAACGCGCGCAGTCGTTACAGGTGTTCAAAAGACTTGTAAAGGAGCACTACTTGTCGTTGTGATCTTGTTGTCCTAACTGCAATCTTCTACAGTCTTCTTTTATTTTTCGTTGCTTGTATATAATAGTATGTATGTATTTATAGCCATATGTATCTATAATTTTGTATTGTATTTTGTTTTGTATTTGTGTATCTATTTTAGTGTATTGTATACATAATATTTGTACCAACGACAGTCCCTTTTTATGTCCAGGAAAATCTCGGTCCATTCTAAGGTTAAGGCACAGAGTAGAGTATAACTTAGCATTCAAATCTGTGAGTGAACAATAAATCACCCCTATTTTCCCACCCTTAGGATTGGAATTTATATGGGACTAACTTTGGGGTATACCCTTTCCAATAAAAAAAGAATTATCAAAATCGGACTACTCTGTAAAAAGTTATGCGTGGTCATACATAAAAAAATATATATATATACGCGTCGACTTGAGAACATCCTTCGTTTTTAGGGTTCCGTAGCCAAATGGCAACGGAACCCTTATGGATTCGTCATGTCTGTCTGTCTGTCTGTCTGTCTGTCCGTCCGTATGTCACAGCCGCTTTTTTCCGAAACTATAAGAGCTATACTGTTGAAACTTGGTAAGTAGATGTATTCTGTGAACCGCATTAAGATTTTCACACAAAAATAGAAAAAAAACAATAAATTTTGGGGGTCCCCATACTTAGAACTGAAACTCAAAATTTTTTTTTTCATCAAACCCATACGTGTGGGGTATCTATGGATAGGTCTTCAAAAATGATATTGAGGTTTCTAATATCATTTTTTTCTAAACTGAATAGTTTGCGCGAGAGACACTTCCAAAGTGGTAAAATGTGTGTCCCCCCCCCCCCCCTGTAACTTCTAAAATAAGAGAATGATAAAACTAAAAAAAATATATGATGTACATTACCATATAAACTTCCACCGAAAATTGGTTTGAACGAGATCTAGTGAGTAGTTTTTTTTTAATACGTCATAAATCGTAACGTAACGGAACCCTTCATGGGCGAGTCCGACTCGCACTTGGCCGGTTTTTTTATTTTTTGGTTAAAATTTTTTATTATTTTTTTTTATTTTATTTATTTATCACAAACACAACTATCATTACTTACAGGCAATAATCCTAATACGGTAGCGTGGTCTTTAGTTACATTCTAAATTACAATTAAAGCTACTAGTTATATATTAGCATAACATAATACAAACAATGTTACCTTTGTGAATTCATTCAGAGAGCAATTAAATAAATCTATCCTATCAGCAGTGTCATTCAGTGTATGCAAGGCTCGCGTCAGGGGCGCTTTACTGAGCAGGTTGGTTCGCGCGCGTGGCACTGCTAACAACCGTGGACGTCGGCGTCGTAATGCGTACTTATCAGGCACATTCAGACATATCTCCTTCAAAACACCAGCATTAAACATTTTACCGCGCAACAGCTTAAAAATATACGTGGTAAAAGCTAGGTCCCTTCTTGTCTCCAGTTTGTTGTACCCAACCATGCCGATTACGAACAAGGTTGGGTACATCAACGGATAGAAGGGGTAGACCCCGTAAAGTTTCATATACAAATACCTGATAAATTTGTTCTGTATGCGTTCCAACATAAGACTATATTTAATCTCATGTGGAGCCCATATGACAGCATTACACTCAAGTTGAGTTCTTATCAGAGCATTATACAATGCTGTTACCGCTGTAATGTTTGTAAAACCCGATGCCCGACGGAGTATGAAACCCAGGCTTCTATATGATTTTTTACAAACATTTATAATATGTTCACGAAATGTATATATATGTGTGTGTGTCACGAAATGTATAAAAATATATATATATGTCGGAGAAGGTATGTCTGTCTCTCGTTAGCATCAGGCATATTTTAATTACTGTGGGCCTACTATGGGTAGTGTTGGTTATAGCACAATAGAAAAACGGTTTGCAGTTCAAATCAGATTATAATTTACGAACCAGTTAGTCACACTAGCGAATCACGCACTATAGGTACACATTCAACGATACGGAACGCTGACAGTTTCTGAGCACATGTTGTTCGTACGATGTCCAAATGTTTCGATGATCCCGAGAGCTCTGCTGACACCGTTATTGTAGGTGTAGCTCTCCGTCCACTTCCACGAACTCAGGCTTGACTCTGTCTAGCGCCACAAGATGGCGCTAACGTTCCGAATAGTCAAACGAATGACTCCGACATATATATACGCGTCGACTTGAGAACCTCGTCCGTTTTTTTCGTCGGTTAATAAAAGGTTATAATAATAATAATCATTTATTTATCAGACTACAAATGCGGTCCATTGTGTTAGTAACAATCTAACAATCTTACTTAATAACTAAAACAGATCTGGTTCGATCCGCTAACGCCCACACAAGCGGACTATCTGCCCGGGCGGGGATCGCGTGCGGATTGATGTTGGGACTGTCACGCAACCTGCGAAGTAACAAGGCTGATTTCTTTCGCCATACTGCGTCAAAACTGTCAACGCGCGCGTCGGCAAACATTGCCCACGCACTGCAGAAGCGCGGCAGTCGCAAAAGCACCCTGAACGCATTGTTATATTGAATACGCAGGGCGTTGTAAGCCCTTTGGGTATATCTGAACCACAGGGCCCCCGAGTACAGTGATGTGCAATACGCCTTAAAAAGGGCTATTTTAACTGCGACTGCACATCGAGGAACCCATCGCCCCCCACCCATCTCACCCGAGTCTCTTGGTGTAGGTACCAGTATTTGAGGAGCGATGCGAGCTCTGACGACAGTATTGTATCTCCTAGCTTCTGCCAGAGTAAATCGTAGGAGACTATGTCAAAGGCCTTGGACTAATCCAGGAAAACCGCGTAGACTGGTGTCTGCCTACCCGTGTAATACGTAACAGCGTGCTTCAGACTAAGAATGGCCGTCTCCGTTGACAGCCCTGCCCGAAAACCGAACTGGGCATCATGAATCTTGACATGCCTATTTAGATGCGAGATGAGCACGCTGCCAAGTACCTTGGCTATGACGGTGGCTAGTGAAATTGGCCTGTAGTTTGACCCGTCCGAAACGTCTCCAATCTTGTTCTTATAATACTATTGCATGTCCGACTTGGGTAGACTATTGGAACTAAAATGTAATGTTTATCAATAAGACCTTAATGTACACAGTTATGCAATAAATATATCTTTATCTTGACTACCGGTACCACAAGGGTCCGCATCATGTCCGCGGGTAAGTACAAATGAGATAGACACAAGTTAAATAATAGTGCTAGTACTCGTGGTAAATGCACACCAGCATGCTGTAGGTGCTCGATGCTTAGCCCATCGTGTCCTGGGGATTTCCCTCTAACCAGATTCTTAATTTTGGCCCTGACCTCTTTTGCCAAGACTATCTTTGGTACCTCCTCCCCTTAGGAAGAGCATCGAGCTCCCCGTATGGTGGTCCCAGGGGCGACTGTGTGGTAAACTGGGTTTTGAACAACTCAGCAATATCTTTTGGGTTGGCAATCCACTCGGTACTCACAGGAATACCAGGCCTAGGATTTAGCTTATAACACCTTTCCAGAAACTTTAAAGTCTGAATTGGCATAGTGCTTTGCCAGCGAATCCATCCTCAGCTGCTGGTGATTTTGGCACCACTTGACTTTTCCTTTGAAAATTTTTCGCGATTTCACCATTGAGTCATAAACGGGACCCGATGAGGGCTTTCCGTAGTTGCACCATGTAATGAAACCCTGCCTGGCATTTCTATGAGCCTCGCTCACATACCTGTTCCACCCCGCCAATGGTTTCCTTCGTTTACAAGCCTTTTGCACGTACGTAACAACAGCGTTCGTACATAAGATATTTACTACCTCTTTATAAACACTATCTTATGACCTCTCCATGAAAGGGAATATTACAATATTTGCCACAGCAGTGTTGTAACTCAGTATGCAAATCAATGAGCCTAAGTTTAGAGTTACATAAGCTTTCGTAAGCTAGACATTGACTTGCATTCCTGCCTCCCCATTTAATTCCGCTACAAACAGGGTTCATTGGCAACGCCTTTTGCTTAATCACATCTAGATTGCAGTTGATAACTAATGGGAGATGATCAGAACAATAGACGTCATATTTAACTTATACATTGGTAATACAATCTAAAGCTGCGCTTGTAACCATGCAATAGTCCAGCCAGCGTTTGCAACCATGTGCCTCACTAATAAATGTGAATGTCTCAGAAGTTAGCTGTAACCTACTAGTGTCCACACATGTCCAGTCTTGTTCCAGGGAGAAAGTTAAAAGCTCACGATAAAAACGCTCACATCGATGTGCGTTGAAATCCCCTAGCATGATTACGGACTCAATATCACTATCATCAATTAAGGCGGTGAGTGCCTTAATTAGCACTTAAACAGTCCGTGAATTCCGGCACATTTTCCGCGCAGTCCGTGGGCATGTAAACACTAAACACTAGCAGTAGCCGATCATTCGTCATCACCCGTATAGCTGCAATACGCGGATTCACACACGAGACCACAGAGACGCACTGGAAAAGCGCCTTACGCCACAGCAGCGCAACGCCACCGAAAGGCCGACCTCTTAGAATACCGGCCGCCGTGTCTACAGCCGATGTCCCAGTACTCCCAAACTCACTGCGCACGTCAGCCAAGTATGGCATCTCATCCGGCAAAGCAATATCTGCAAAGCTGCACAGCTGCTGTATACCCTTGACGAAGCGCTTGACATTCTTACCAAGCCCAACAAATGAGATATGAACCTTATGAAGCCGGTGAAAGGGGGCACGTAGTTTGTCCTTATTTCTAGTGTTAACACTGTGAATATTACTGTTTTATGTGTACAAGTGTAAATTTTGCCTAATATATAAGATGTTACAATTCATCTTCGCCAACATCTTATATATTAGGCAAAATTTCATTCTCATGGTTGCACTACAATTCATCTTCGCCAGTGCAACCGTGAGAATGCCAATATCTTAAAAAAAAACTCTTAGAGAAACTCTGCCACATATCTGGTAAATTGCTCGTTTTTGAAGGAAATTTATATTTTTTATATCAGCGGCTTTGCTACACAGCAGAATACCTTAGGACAAAACGCTGTGAAAATAACTAAAATAGACTAAACGAGCTGTATCAATGTCAGTGTATTGTCGTACTGTTTTGACGGCGTAGGCAGCCGAACTGAGCCTTCCTGCCAGACTTGAATTATTAGGTCCCCACTGAAGTTTGGCATCTACTGTTAGTCCTAGAAAAATTGCCGATCCTACAGTTTCAAGCACCTTTTTAGGGTTCCGTAGCCAAATGGCAACGGAACCCTTATGGATTCGCCATGTCTGTCTGTCTGTCTGTCTGTCTGTCCGTCCGTATGTCACAGCCGCTTTTTTCCGAAACTATAAGAGCTATACTGTTGAAACTTGGTAAGTAAATGTATTCTGTGAACCGCATTAAGATTTTCACACAAAAATAGAAAAAAAACAATAAATTTTGGGGGTCCCCATACTTAGAACTGAAACTCAAATTTTTTTTTTCATCAAACCCATACGTGTGGGGTATCTATGGATAGGTCTTCAAAAATGATATTGAGGTTTCTAATATCATTTTTTTCTAAACTGAATAGTTTGCGCGAGAGACACTTCCAAAGTGGTAAAATGTGTGTCCCCCCCCCTGTAACTTCTAAAATAAGAGAATGATAAAACTAAAAAAAATATATGATGTACATTACCATATAAACTTCCACCGAAAATTGGTTTGAACGAGATCTAGTGAGTAGTTTTTTTTTAATACGTCATAAATCGTAACGTAACGGAACCCTTCATGGGCGAGTCCGACTCGCACTTGGCCGGTTTTATCTAAAACGAGGTTGGCGAACTTTACACATTTCGTTTTCATGGCATTGAGAACTAGATTACCTATTTGACGTAAACCAATCTATAACTATTGAGAGTGCACTGTTGACGTTGTCAAAATCTTGTCTATTCCTGTCCACTTTAAAAATAAGAGAGGTATCATCTGCAAACAGTACAACGTCATAGATGCCCTTTAAATGGAATGGTACAGCATTGATATATACTAAGAACAAGAATGAACCCAGTATTGAGCCTTGCGGAACACCTAACTGAACTGGGAAGCCCGGAAGATTTCACACCATTGATATCTACTCATTGGACCCTATTATGTAAATAAAAAATTATTACGTTGAGAGCTTCGTTTTGGACACCTACCGTATTATACCGCAGCTTTCCGCTGTATGTCAAGCTCCCTTATGACGCTACCGACGAAAATCGAGTGATAAGTGTAAGGAAATATAGGGGTTAAAATATGAAATTGCCGTTTTATTGTAATAGGTACTTCGAATTGACACTTAGTTATAAAATGTTTCATTGTATAGTTTGACATTGAGATAGACTCGTGATAGCACAATGTTAAACCTTAGTGGTTTTTGGTTGCTATTTTTTGTGAATAATCCTGTATTCTTTTTTATAAATGATAAATAAATAAAAAAAAAAAACATAGAACTTTCATGGTTTGAGATTTTCGAGTGAAATTTTTTTCACATGTTACCTATGAAGTTCTTCGTTTAAAAAATGTGCAACATTCGATTATCGACTTTCACTTGTTTTTTTTTTATTCAGCTTGGACAAGAAAGATGGATACTTCGAAAATTCGAGTTATTTTTGAATACGAGTTCCGACGCGGAACTAATGCGGCAGAAACAGCTCGCAATATCAATGTTGCGTTTGGAGAGAGGACTGCTAATGAACGCACCGTGCGATTTTGGTTTAAACGCTTTCGTGATGGAAACTTTGATTTGAAGAACGAACCACGTGGAAGACCGCCCACACAGGTGCATAACAATGAATTGAAAGAGATGGTGGAAGCCGATCCGAGCCAAACTACCCAGGAATTAGCGGCATAGTTTAACGTTACCTTACCAACAATATTGACTCATTTGCGTCAAATCAATAAAATAAAAAAATATGAGAAATGGGTGCCTCACTTAAAGAAAGAAATGCGTGTTGAAACTTGTGTTGCCTTGTTGAATCGATACAGAAATGAAAGAATATTGGATCGAATTGTGACATGTGATGAAAAGTGGATTCTTTACGATAACCGTAAGCGAAAAATGCAATGGCTGACCCCAGGTCAAACGCCGCAACAGTTTCCTAAAGCAAAGCCTACCAATAAAAAGGTAATGGTAACTGTTTGGTGGTCTCAGCATGGTGTTATTCACTATAGCGCTCTCCGATCTGGTCAAGCAATAACGGCAGATGTCTACTGTGCCGAACTCCGAACAGTGAAACAGCCCCGACTTATGAATCGATCTTCACCATTATTGCTCCATGATAACGCGAGACCTCATACAGCACGAGAAACTATTTTGCAAACTGCAACCATTCGTCACCCTCCGTATTCGCCAGACCTTACTCCAACGGACTACCATTTTTTTCGTGATTTGGACAATTTTCTACGTGATAAAAGTTTTCTTCTCAGGAGGCAAAATGCTTTCACACAGTTTGTCGAATTTAGATCACGAGAGTTCTATAGCAAAGGCATGAATGACCTTCCTATTAGATGGCAGCAATGTATAGATAATAATGGTAATTATTTTGATTAAATAAATATGTTAAATTAAAAAAAAAAACGAATTTCAATTTTTCAGTACAAATCGGCAATCTCATACTGTTACGCGCCACAATTAATGTCTGATACTCGGTGACATTAGTTACCACTGGCGACATCTATTGTGGATTGGCAGAACTAACTGGCGCCATCTATTGTGGAATAGTAGAACTAATAGTCACGCCATCCGTCAGCGCCATCTATTGACGAGTAGATATGTCGAAGCTAGAACTAACTAGAACTATCGACATGTAGTCAGTCGGGGCCGGTATGTACTCGAACATTCTAGACGGTTCTACAATAGAAGGTTCTGGAACTATCTGCGGCACTATATAAGGCCGGGAATAGCCGCGAGCAACCAGACTTGGTTTTGCGACACAAGCGAATACATCGAAAGCGATCTTCAAGTGCGATTTAAAAGCGATTGTGTTTTATAATTAGTGTGTTTTGAATTGTTGTTAGTGTTGATTAATTAAAGTGTAACTTTTGGGTGATTTTTATCGGCATTTTTATTGTCACGAACCCGAAGCTCGTAACAATGCTTAAACCCCTATAAGATTTAAAATTATTTCGCTTAAGAAAATCCTTTGCCATACCATGCCGCGTTTGCCGCCTGGCCGAATCAAGCGCCAGAAAAAAAGCGATTCAGTTTGATGGTTCTCTACTCTGACAAAGCTTAGATTTTTGTCTAAAATGACAGCGCCTTAAATTAAGGGTGACATGACTTACAAATATTAAAAAAAGAAATCGCTTGATTCACTGTCACATAACGCCGTGCGATTAAATCTTGTTAAAACGTGCCTGTTCGCTGTCGCAGGCCTGATGTACCGCTGCCCCACAAACCGCGCGCCGCGCGAGCCCGACGGCTCCGGGGCCATCATGTGCGAGGACAACCTGGACCCTACGCCCATCATGTTCGAGTCCTGCCTCTCCGCAGAGGATAAGGAGCTCTATGTGGCAGACAATAAGTACTTCTTCTGCAACCGTAAGTTTATATTAGCTGTGTTTTGTCAGTATGTCTGGTTCGTGCTTGAAATCTTGCAAGTGTTTGTAGGCATGTGCTAAACAATTTAGAAAAAAACGTAAAGTACACTTAAAAAACCTAGATAACATTTATGTATTGGAAAAGCACATACCAGGGAAGCATGGCACAAAAGGGAGGAGGCTTATACTCAGCAGTGGGAGGAACAAGGGCGCCAATGATGATGATGATCATTGGAAAAGCGACTGCAAAGTGAAGCATTAATTTTTCAAGTCGATTGTTTGGGCTTTTTGATTGTGAGTGATGGATACAGTCAGCAATGTCCGGACTTTCCAGTCCAGGGCCTCCACTGACAATATCGTCATCATTCACCCAAAAGACTTCCTCTGCTGGAAATAGGCCTCCCCAAGCATCACCACGTCGACCTGTGCTCATGCACTGTTTTCATCTAGACCATAGATACTCAACTTTATTTGTTCCACCGCCCACTTTCAGTTTTTTTTCTAGAGCCCCACAATTTTTTTACTTACCTTCTGTCTCGAATCTAAAACAACTATTACGATAATATTTAAAGGTGTACTATCATATAGTCGTAAGATAGGATATATAATTTAGTCTGGGTCTCCTACTGCCCCCTGAATGTCGTAAACGCCCACGAGGAGCATTATCGCTCGTTGAGAACCTATGATCTAACTAGCGGATTCCAACAACTGTTACTAAGTCGACAGTCCATCACACTCTTGGGGCCAACCCACGACGCACCATGCGGTGTCCAATCCAAACACTGATATAATGATTAATTGCTTTAACTTGAATTAAGCGGTTTTTAGGGCACAAGGTGGAAGGTCCCGACTTACCGCGGAACGGCACCAGCGTGATCGGCTGCGCGCCTTGCGAACGCACCTCGCTGAACTACACCAGCCAGAAGTGCGCGCTCGAGGACACGGACGACGTGGTGGTGCACTATCGGTACTATCCCGACAGAGTGAGTACCTATCTCTCCTTGCGAGCGAGTGCAACTCGCTGAACTACAACAGCCAGAAGCGCGCACTCGAGGACACGGACCACGTGGTGGTGCACTACTTGTGATATGTCAATAGTGACAATCCTTAGCATCAGCCGATCTATTCTGCAAAAATGTCATAGTGGAAGCCAAGGTGAAGTGAATTTGAAGTGAGCTGCTACTAGTGTCAGACCCAAGTATCAGTGGAATGACAGCTCATTTCACTTAAGTTTTCGCGGTGAGATTTGTACAGAATAGATCGAGTGTTATACATAACGTTACCTTTCCCGCAGACGTACAAGTTTGTGTCCGAGCTGGACCCGGACCGCGAGGTGTGCGAGCACTGGAACCCCTGTCAGGTGGGCTACATCTTCAGCCTGCCCGGGCCCGACCAGGCCACGCCGGCCAGCGAACTGTGGCGTAAGTCGATCTAATACCTGCATGATAATGGACAAAAAGCTCGTCCGGGAAACACTTACTCATCATCATCATCTGCCTAGCGTTTTCGCAACTATCTTGGGGTCAGAAGAATGACTATCATACTGCCAACAAACGTAGCTGTGTTCCGGTGTGAAGGGTGTGGTGCCACCGCTCTGTCTCCGGGATGGTATCGCGTCTGAGGTGTGAGACATTCCTTGGCAGGCGACCTCTTGCGATCAGGTGGGCAGTTGGGCAGTTGACTTGTAACAAACCCCTTTCAGTTTTATTTGGCTGTCATGCATTCTGATTTAATTGGTATATCTTTTAATAATTTCAGATGACTACTGTAAGTTGGTGAAAGTTTACATTGCCTGTAAAATGAAGTCCTTATTAATGCGAGTATCAATAGAAAAGCCGTACTTGATCTATAAAAAAGAGAATATTCTTAATTAGAATTATTAAAACAAGAAATGACAATAACCGATATTTTCTATTTGTAGCGGGAGGCAAGTATCCTATTCAATATTTCAGCCTATAATGTCTAGAGATTAAGCTTTGGGCTCGATCACACGTACCACAACCACACCACAACTACACCACAAGGACAACACGTGGGTGCAAATTTCTATGAAAATGAATATTCTATTCACACGGACTATTTGACCGCCAAAATCAACCGTATGGGCGATACCGACGACATCAAGGCCACGTCGCAGCCACAACGCAACAACCAGCGAAAACCGGCACTAGTGGCCGGCCACATTGCAAACACAACGATCTGTCTATCTGCAACACTATCCACACGTAACCACATCGCAACTACAAGCGACAACTCAACCACAACGCAGCTGCAAGAACCTGCAGCGACACTATCCACACGTAACGTCCACGGCTTGCCCACGTATGGTCGCTGCCATGTGGAGTGGCTATAGTACGTTTGAAGTTCTAAACGGGCAACTTTTCAACTAGGCGCGCCACATTCCACTATTACCTTCTTGATGACATGAATGACGATGAAGCTATAACATGTTGTATTAACCGCGAGTTCGGTCTCGTGGGACTCGTGGCCACAGAGAGCGTTAAGTCATGATGTTTTAAAATTAATTTGTTTTATTTTTCAGACACTGATGAAGGTAAAATAAAAGTATTTCCTTAAGGCGGGCGCGGCAGGGCAGGACGGGACGGTGACGCGGCGCTGGCGCGGCGGCAGTGTTCACATTGCGGGCGCGATCACGACCCGTCCCGTCGCGCCTTTCTTTCATCAAAAAAGATTTTGAGCGATTCAGACATGGAAACGCTATTGCTCATAGTTTCGTTAGCTAAGAAAAAACAACGTAAACGAAAATGGGTGCATGAAATAAATCCAAAAACGCGCTCGCGTCCCGCCCCGCCCCGCCGCTTCTGACTTGTATTCCTGCTCGGCGCGGCGGCGCGGCGGCGCGGCGGGGCGCGACGGTTACCGTCGCGTCGAGCGGGGCGGCTCTGTGTGGCGTCCGTCGTCCGTAATATCTAGTACATTACAACTGCTCATCGCCGCGTCGCCGTCCCGTCCTGCCCCGCCCCGCTCGCTGTGTGCAGAGACCTTTACAGTTCATTGGTTTTAGTGTTGTTATGAATAAATAATATTATTTATTTTAAATCATTTCCTTTGTCCGACAGAAATTTCAAGTAAGTAATTTGTTATTTTGTCAAGTATTTTAAAAGTCTGTCCGACATTCTGTATTCATTTTTTACTAGTTTGTTTACGCATAAAATAACACTAGTACGGTTTTGTTGTTTTAGGGGAGGGTAAGATAATGTTTGTTTTTAATACTCTTACGTACCTCGGCGTGGCGCCGGATTGGTGGCTTTTTACAGTTATACGGGTAGCACCTTCGGGCTGAAGCCAAGTGCGACCCTTGGAAATTAGTTAGATTATGATGAGATGATGGTGTGTTCACATTTTGTGACGGTGAGTGTGTCTGTCCATGAGAGTGTTCGCGAGGTTGTTACTGCACTCGTGTGATGACTGAGGTATCGATTTTTCAGATATTTCCTGGCAATCCTGCAGGTGTTCAAGATTAATTTCGGAAGAAGCTGTTTAAGTATTACACCTGTTGTTCACAATGCTATAGGAACTACGGTGACATTGCTCAGCCGCCACATTCCTTCTAATTAGTATTCCAGGTCTGGGTCAGTGGGCTGTATATTTTGAGAGTTTTTCTGCGATAGTATTCTGTAGATTGTGTGTAAAAATTAGGAATGGCTATATTTATGAATTGTGCAGTTTTATAGTTTTTAGGGTTCCGTAGTCAACAAGGAACCCTTATAGTTTCGCCATGTTCATCCGTCTGTCCATCTGTCCGTCCGCAACTTAGCTCAGAGACTCTTAGTACTAGAAAGCTATAATTCGGCATGGATATACATATTAATCACGTCGACAAAGTGGTAAAAACAAATCATGAAAATAAATTTTATAAGGTTACCTGTACATACACGTAAAGTGGGGATGTTTTTTTTCTCGTCTACCTTATGATGTGGGGTATTGTTGGACGGGTCTTTCAAAAATATTGCAGGTTTGTCTAAACAATTTTTCGATTAAGGGATCCGATTGTGAAATATTAAGCTTTAAAGTGCTAATTTTTGTTAGAGTCAAGTGCCCCTAAGTTAAATAGTTGTTTTTGGATAGGTGAAAAAATTCACGGTATGTATAACGAAGTTAAAAGGAAAACTATCACAGCTAAGTAAGCTTTTAAGTTTATGAGTAATAGTCGACCAACTTACATTTGCAGTTGCAATGTATGGGAGAACATGATTTTCAACTACTTACAATGTTAAGTTCGTTTTTGGGATATATTAATTGCAACTACGAACCCTTCATTGGGCGTGGTCCGACACGCACTTGGCCGGTTTTTTTTCTAAGTACCTAATGTAGATAACTGTCACATATCTTTTGAAATAAATCACAGGTTCTTTTAACATTTACAGAAATCGTACCTCGTAAGTGTTTTATTACATTGTTTTGGTTTGTTATTCACTGGCAGTCTGTACTCTATACTGACGATTGATGAATGTTATACTATTGTAGCTGTTCCCGGTACGTATCTTGCATTGTATTACTTCATTACGTCTCGCGTCTTAGCAAAACACAAACATTAGGGGCGTTCAAGAGTTTTGTAAGCAGACCTTGGAGATTAGAATTGTTTCAACTTTTTTTTTTAAATAAAATATATGTAACTACATCTTGAGTAAGACAATAAATCGTACACTGAGAGACTGGATATCTTCTCCAAAAGTGGCACAGTGGACCCAAAGCCTTTCATATAGTTCACAATAGTGTGTTTTATGTAGGGAAATACAATATTGAAATAAAGTTAATTCCAGAGGACGATAAGAATGAGACGGCATTCCCGGCGCACAACTACGTGACGAGCACGCGCCGCGTCGTCATCCCGGGCGGCTACGAGTACCACGGGGTCGGCAAGTACATGCCCAACGGACTGCGGGTGAGCGAGCCTGGCTGTGACTAGTGCTACGGCGATGCCGGTGGAGCTCGTCTCGAAGCGGCCAGCTGTATGATAGAAAGAGAGAGAAGCTGCTGCCAACTGCGATCAATTATATCCTACTTTTGTAAATTGGTTGAAAAAAACACATTTACACATCAAAATAAATTACGTTTTAAAACTACTTAGGTATATGAGCTCGGTGTTTCCTAACCGACTACTCTGAGAAGAAAGACCGAAACCCATTCAGAGGTCACAGTCTCTTATAAAGGCCAGACATAACCTTGGTCAGATCATGTGAGGAACATGCATGTCAGGTGTCCTCGCCACCCATACCGCAATGCTTGAGGAGTGGACACATCAAGTAGTGCGTGCTGACTCCTGCCCTTTTGAAAACAACCAGCCTAACAGTCTGCGTCATGCGAGCTGCGTAGGTCCAAGTAGTAGGTACCGGAATACTTAGGCTGGTTTTATTGTTACGCCACGGTAATATACCGTGGTTACCCGTTTCGGCAGCGACGTTGGAGCGCGCGCGTTCGGAGATGTATGGGGTAGTAGTTGCGTTTCAAAGTCGCGCCGTTCAGTAAGCACAGTCGGTATCTTATAGTAAGTACTCTTTGAGTACAGCCGATCGATTCTGTAAAAATCTCACAGTGAAAAGTTAGGTGAAGTGAGCTTAGAGTGAGCTGTCAATAGTGTTAATCCCTAGTATTAGTTGGAATGACAACTCACTCCACGCTCACTTCACTTAAGTTTTCACGGTGAGATGGTTACAGAATCGCACTGCAGTACAGTACAGCGCTTCGCCGGCGCTGCCGAAGCGCTGTTGCCTTCTTTTCCATAAAAAGTAAATAACCAGTACTCTAACCGCATTAACGTTCATATTGCACACGACTGTCTCACAGCAGCGGAACGCGCGGTACTAATCTCGTTTCACAGTGCACCGCTGTTCGAGCGCGCGCTGCTAAAGCGCGCTGCCCGACGTACTATAAAACCGGCCTTAGCAAGTGAATTATAATTTTCATTTATTTTTCAGACTCGCGTCAGTCGAAGGGACGGTGTAAGTAATTCGTTACCTACTTATAAATTAATACTATACTACTTAACTATTTATCAATTTATTAATATTTGAATTAACTACGAAAGTCAGTGTCCACCGACCATTCCAAAAGAGGACATCCCCACGCCAGAGGTGCTTACAGACAGGGGGACAGGTCAACTCTAAACCAAGTTTCAAAAATGTTAACGACGGTTTATAAGTATTAATTTGTGTTGGCACGGGAAACATGTTTGAGAGAATGCATGAGCTACACCTCTGCGAGGTGCGGAGTTGCTTGCCCATCCTCCATTATGGGACAGCCTTGTGGAAGTGGCAACTAGAATCAATTCCGTTTGCTTGTACATTTTGTACATTTGAACGTTGAAAGTGCCACAAGTCATGTGCTTATTTCAATAAATGATTTGACTTTGACTAGACATAGTAAGTTGTAATTATTAAATATACTGTTTTTCATGTTATGTTCCAGGCTGTAGACGTAAGTTTCAGTCAAGTTTTTTTAAGAGTTGTCTCATATTATAAAAGCAATTTGCCAACTTTCCTTTACGGGGAAAAGAGGAAGGTGTACGAGTATGTATATCGACGTCCCCACCGAATATAATGGTAGCCCGAAATGTCCAAGCTTACAGGAAACATTAGAAACGTTGTTTAACATAACATCACGCCTGTGTTTCGCCGCAGGGCAGGTATTAGGTATACGGATAGGCTTTGTTTGTGGTGGTTAGATATAACCAAATGAAAGGTATGTTTTTTACTTTCTCACACCGATGACCAAGAAATGAGTGTTTTATTGAGAAGAGCTGTTCGTTAAAATGTGTGTCGTACCTAGTGGAAATAGTTTGATGTTAATTGAATACAAGATCTAAACTGAACACATCTAATTAGCGAAACTGAACACATCTAACTAGCGAAACTGAAAACATCTAACTAGCGAAACTGAACACATCTAACTAGCGAAACTGAACACATCTAACTAGCGAAACTGAACACATCTAACTAGCGAAACTAAACACATCTAACTAGCAAAACTGAACGCATCTAACTAGCGAAACTGAACACATCTAACTAGCGAAACTAAACACATCTAATTAGCGAAACTGAACACATCTAACTAGCGAAACTGAACACATCTAACTAGCGAAACTAAACACATCTAACTAGCGAAACTGAACACATCTAACTAGCGAAACTGAACACATCTAACTAGCGAAACTGAACACATCTAACTAGCGAAACTGAACACATCTAACTAGCGAAACTGAACACATCTAACTAGCGAAACTAAACACATCTAACTAGCGAAACTGAACACATCTAACTAGCGAAACTAAACACATCTAACTAGCGAAACTGAACACATCTAACTAGCGAAACTGAACACATCTAACTAGCGAAACTAAACACATCTAACTATCGAATCTGAACACATCTAACTAGCGAAACTGAACACATCTAACTCGCGAAACTAAACACATCTAACTAGCGAAACTGAACACATCTAACTAGCGAAACTGAACACATCTAACTAGCGAAACTGAACACATCTAACTAGCGAAACTCCGCAAACGTGATGGTATCGATACCGTAACATAATAAAAAAAACATTTGATATTCTTTTTGTTGGGGTCGACGACCGCTATTTAAGCTACCTAAAGTATGAATTGAAAAATACAGTTTTTTTTTGTTTTATCTTGTTTTGATATCGATACTCCTCACGTCGGTGAAGTTTTCAGAAAACTGATTTTTAAGCTGATTTTTGAAACTTTTAAGTACTCACACAGTACACACGGTCGTCAACCCAAAAAAAAAAAACATCGGATCATGATATTTTATTCAAGTTCTAATATTTTTAGGGTCCCGTACCTCAAAAGAAAAAACGGAACCCTTATAAGATCACTTCGTTGTCCGTCTATCTGTCTGTCGGTCAAGACCCTTTTTCTCAGGAACGTGTGGAGTTATCTACATAGTTGAAATTAATATCAAATACTCAAAGCTGCAATCGAACAGCAATCCAAAAAAATAAAACGTCTAAGTCAACGCAATCAAAAGATACGGGAGTTTATGTTCCGGAATCAAAACCTATAGGGTACTTCCTGTTGACCTAGAATCATGAAATTTGGCAAAAAAGAATGTCATCTAGCACAAGATTGTAATTAAATTTAAAAAAAAACCTGTGATAAGCCGGCCGTGGCCGTAGTGACCCGTGTACCTACAATAATGCCTTCAGGGTGTTGATGGGGCTGCCTCGATTCTGTAGCGCATCAGGGATGTTTGCGGAATTGTGTGATGATTGCTTTTATGCATTAATGCGTAAAAGATATGCGTCCTTGGTGTGCAGGGTGCGAGCCAGATCACACAGACTCCTGGGAGTTATTGCTGACAGGTTAGACAGCTGTATTGTAAGTCGTTCAATGAGTCTCATGGGTACTTTCAATAAAGAATTTATTATTTATTTATAAGCTATTTCCATACCTACAAAGTACGGAACCCTTGGTACGCGAGTCCGACTCGCACATGACCGGTTTTTTTTTAGGTAAATCTTGTTTATTACTTAATTTCGGTCTATGTAGGTAAATATTACGTTATAACACGTTTTTAACCCCCGACGCAAAAACGACGGGGTGTTATAAGCTTGACGTGTCGGGGTGTGGGGGTGTGTGTGTGTGTGTATGTGTGTATGTCTGTCTGTCTGTGTAGCTCTCGAACAAATGAACCGATTTTAATTTTGTTTTTTTTTTTTTGTTTGAAAGGTGAATTTGTTGGGAATGTTCTTAGCCATGTTTGATGAAAATCGGTCCAAGATGGCCGCCGCCACAAAATGGCGGATTACATATTTTCTCATAACTCCCTCAATTTGTGTATCAAATGAAAGGGCTTGACTAGTAGAATACTATCCAATATTATAAATTTCAAATCCAAGATGGCCGCCACCACAAATTGGCGAATTACAAAAAACTTGATTAAACACCAAATTACCTGAATCTTAAAACGCAAGAAAATAAGAGAAATGAAATAATAAGGAGTCCCTACAAAAAACATGAAACAAAAAATTTAATTAAAAATTTAAAAAACCCCCGACACAAAATAATGATAAAAATGTATGAATGTAAAAAGACTAAAACAATTAAAAAAAAAACATATTAAAAAAATAGCGACAATAAAACAAAAAAGGTGTAAACGTGAAACCCTATAAAAAGAAAAAAATAGCCTTGAAATTATGACCCTACGTAAGTATTGTTACGCGCCGCAATTAATGCCTGATACACGGTGACATTAGTTACCACTGGCGACATCTATTGTGGATTGGCAGAACTAACTGGCGCCATCTATTATGGAATAGTAGAACTAATAGTCACACCATCCGTCAGCGCCATCTATTGACGAGTAGATATGTCGAAGCTAGAACTAACTAGAACCATCGACATCTGGTCAGTCGGGCCGGTATGTACTCGAACATTCTAGACGGTTCTACAATAGAAGGTTCTGGAACTATCTGCGGCACTATATAAGGCCGGGAATAGCCGCGAGCAATCAGACTTGGTTTTGCGACACGAGTGAATACATCGAAAGCGATCTTCAAGTGCGACTTAAAAGCGATTGTGTTTTATAATTAGTGTGTTTTGAATTGTTGTTAGTGTTGATTAATTAAAGTGTAACTTTTGGGTGATTTTTATCGGCATTTTTAGTGTCACGAACCCGAAGCTCGTAACAATTGGTGTCAGAAGCAAGGATTAAAATCATGCCGATTTTACCTAAAGACGACACGGAGGGTATCCGTACCCGGAATCAACGCCAACAGGAGACGGACCAGAGACGTTTTGGTGGAGCTATGCCGCAGAGGTCGGAGGGCCAGCTACCAACCACGGAGGCCGACCCGCTCGCAGCAGCTTCAGCATCAGCAGCACCAGACCTTGTTGCCCTGATGATGATGCTACAGGAACAGGCTCGCCGACAGGAGGAACAGGCCCGTCGGTTGGAAGAACAGCTGCTGCGTGACAGGGAGGAACAGGCTCGCCGACAGGAGGAACAGGCTCGCCGACAGGAGGAACAGGCTCGCCGACAGGAGGAACAGGCTCAGCCGGTTGGAAGAACAGCTCCAACGTGATAAGGAGGAGCAAGCGCGCCGCCAGGAAGAGCAGATGCTCCTTATGAAGGACCTTCACGCTACCTTAGGGAAAGACATGAAGGAGGTGAAGGATAAGGTTGCTCAACATGACGACCGCCTGTCGGAAGCTGAAATCCGGATCGACCAAGTGAGTAATCGGGTTGACAACGTGGTGGCTGACGTGAAGAAAACCGTGATGGCTGACGTAAAGAAAACGCTGGATTACCTTAAACTTGGGGATGGAATCGCAGCTCCCGTAGCTACAACACCTTCGCTACGTGGATTCAAAGTGCCACCATTCGACGGAACTTCTTCCTGGTCGGCCTACAAAATCCAATTTGAGGCTGTCATGAAGGCGAATGGTTGGAATAATAGTCAGGCCATGACTGCCCTCACCCTAGGCCTGCGCGACCAGGCCTTAACTGTCCTGGAAGCTCTCGGTAAGGAAGTGACTTACGAGCAGCTCCTTGAGGCATTGGAGGCTCGGTATGGCGACGCTCACCTGGAACACGTGTTTCGTGCGCAGCTCAAGGATCGCGTGCAACGCAGTAATGAAAACCTGCAGCAGTGGGCCCTTGAAGTGGAGAAGTTGGTGCGTAAAGCTTACCAGTCCGTGCCTGCGCTTATTGATGGGAACCTGGTGCAGGCATTCATCGACGGCATCCGCGACCTTGAAGTTAGAGCTGCTGTGAGGCTCGGGCACCACGGGACGCTTAAGGACGCCTTGGCTCATGCACTGGAGGTGGAAGCTGTGCGACAGGATCATCGTTCCCATCGCGTCAGGGAGGTTGCAGCGGCTACAGTTCGCGACCGCAGTAAAGGATACAGCCCTAGGTGCTACGGCTGTGGGGAAAGGGGCCACCTTCGATCCAGTTGCCCCAAGCGAACTGCAGAAAGAGAAGACGGCCGAACTCCAGAGGACAGTGCAGCTAACAGCACCACCCAGGACTTTCAGCACCAGCAGAAGGCGTTGCTTATGGCTCACCAGGAACAGCAAGCTCTTCTAGAACGTTTAGAAGAATTGAAGCGCGCGGTTGACATAGAACAGAAAAAGTTGGAGCGAGTGCGACGCGAAGCGCATGCGCGGTCCGAACAGGACCGTACTTATGTCAACCAGCGGAAGGATGAGACGGCCGCCTTGAAGACTAGGCAAGAGAGTAAAGAAGTTGTACCTGTGAGGATGCTCAAGACAGACCTCAGCAACGAGTGGAAGGAAAGCGTACAACGTGCACAGCAGGAAGATTCGGACATCAAGCCGATTCTGAAGTGGATGAAGACCAGAGGTCCTAAGCCCAGGTGGAGCGACGTCTCAGCGATGAGTTCGATCACAAAAAGCTATTGGGCTCAATGGGACAGCTTGGTGATTCAGGATGGAATCCTGTGCCGTAAATGGGAAAATGCTCGGGGAGACACCTATCATTTGCAAATGGTTGTCCCTAAAGCTCAAGTACCGGAGGTTCTACAGCTGTACCATAATGGTTGTTCAGGAGGTCATCTGGGAGTAAAACGGACTCTACTGAAGATACGAGAACGGTTTTACTGGATCCACTGTCGGGACGATGTCAAGGACTGGTGTCGCAAATGTACAAGTTGTGCAGCTGTAAAGGGACCTCAGACTCGTAGTAGAGGTGCAAGAGGTACTCCTAAGATCGTCCATGTGGATCGACTGGCGCGTTATTATGGAGCCGATAATGCTCGGGACGAGCATGTCTTAGGAGGGGGCAGTGTTACGCGCCGCAATTAATGCCTGATACACGGTGACATTAGTTACCACTGGCGACATCTATTGTGGATTGGCAGAACTAACTGGCGCCATCTATTATGGAATAGTAGAACTAATAGTCACGCCATCCGTCAGCGCCATCTATTGACGAGTAGATATGTCGAAGCTAGAACTAACTAGAACTATCGACATCTGGTCAGTCGGGCCGGTATGTACTCGAACATTCTAGACGGTTCTACAATAGAAGGTTCTGGAACTATCTGCGGCACTATATAAGGCCGGGAATAGCCGCGAGCAATCAGACTTGGTTTTGCGACACGAGTGAATACATCGAAAGCGATCTTCAAGTGCGACTTAAAAGCGATTGTGTTTTATAATTAGTGTGTTTTGAATTGTTGTTAGTGTTGATTAATTAAAGTGTAACTTTTGGGTGATTTTTATCGGCATTTTTATTGTCACGAACCCGAAGCTCGTAACAGTAGGTATGTATAAAAATTTTTGTCCCGCGTCGTCTGGGGACCGCTACTATTCATAACGTTAGGCTAATAATAATTAGAGCGGTCCCCCGACGGGACAACATTTAATCAAAAAAATTTGGGCATGAGTTTAGTACATGGTTCTGGACATGATTTGCACTTTTGTTGGACACAGCTGTTTTTTTTTTTTTATTAACCGACGTATATATAATTTCAACGCAGGGGAATCAAAAATCATATTGTACCAAATCCATGGTAACAGGTTGTGCGCCGATGTCCCTGCCACCCTGTATTCGATATTGTTGGCCTTAATGCAGCAGTATCATGGTTAGAATACGTGGTTAAAATATTGCCAGTTACTTTTTCAGCCAGTCTATCAATACTCATCACGACTGCGGAGTTTCGCTGGCTAATTTGATTTGACCATGATATTAGAACTTACAATTGTAATAAATTGTACTTAATGTGTTTATTGCAGAACTTCGACAACATAGAGGTGATAACCGAAGTAGTCGGCTTCTATATCAAGATCACCATGATCTTCCGGCCGATGCGGCCCGAGGACGCCACCACCTACTACGTGCGCTTCGAAGAGATCGCCAGGAGGGGCAACTTCGTGCACATACCGCTGATCACCCTCAGTGAGTAGCGTGTTGTCCATGTGCCACTACACGTACGGTCCAGCAAGCTATCGTCGTTTTGCTATTGTTGATGTGAAACATCGAATGCGGCGGGTGGCCCGTGACGGGCGTGCTCGTAACTCTGCGACTCTCTCCCTACTCGCTCGGCGATCCCCCTCTCTCTCCCCGCGCTGAGCTCGTATACCTACTTAGTGTGTTTTCTATACAAAATTAACGTTCAATTACGAAAAAAGTATTAGAAGTGGCTCTGCCCATAATACATGCGACCGAGGCATGAAACAAATAATTGAATGTACGACACGCCACGCCCACGCCCCAACAGCGTCGCCATAGTATAAAGAGAGGAAGTAGGCTATCTCCGGCACAATCCGCGACATAATTGCCTACTGTCTTAGGGTTGTCACTTTTTGTTAAATTTTAATTCAGTGCCAATAAATGGGCAAGGGTCGGGATGTTGTATTTTTTACTTGTATTGTCTGGGTACCTAAACGGTGATGAAACCTTTCACGATGAAAGAAAGAGCGACGGGCCAGCAGACGGGCGGCGCGGGGCGGTGATGAGCACGAGTAAACGGTAGGTTACTGATAGTACTGTCACCAATTCATTAGTTTAAAGCCCGGCCCTTGCCAAAGATAACACATATCTCTGTATAACTAATTCAGTGATCATTAGTCAATAAAGTTCAACAATGGTTTTCCTAACAAACACAGAAATTTATTCAAGATTCATAGCAGTATTATTTATAAAAAAAAACATCATAAAACAACATAAAAAAACTAACGCCTGTCTCTTAGACTATAATCAAATTTTTATTCTGCTGTTATGATTCGAACTTTGCTCTATTTATCTGATTCACAATTAGTCAATTACTTATTTTTTAAGTACGATTTTGTAACTGTAAGTAGGTACTTAGTTACTATAGGTACCTACAATAGGTACTGAGAAATCGGCATGACTAAACATAAACAAAGCAATAGCGGCAAATCAATTGACAGATCAAAAGTACCTAGTACATTCTAGTGGGAAATTAGGCCTACCTACTTCCTCTGTCTGATAGAAAACTAATACAACAAAAAATAAGTAAGTAGGTAGGTATCTCATCATCAAGTAAAAATGATATGCTAGAAAAAGTGACTTTCTCACCTTTCCTGTTCAATAGGTAATTTGAACAGAGACAATTCTGGAATCGATAAATTATTAAGACACCCAAACACACAGCAATACATTCTCCTGCGATTATCACACATCTTTCATTCATTTAGCGGTGCCGAAAAGCCGTGACGCGCGAACCTCGTGCGATGTTAGCCCCGTCTGGCGCGCTGCGAAACCCGCCGAGATTTGTGTAAGTGTGCGTGCGGCGACGCATAGATACTTTGGCGCACACTTACAAGCCGCGCGCGGTGCGTTTGTATGAAGATAACGTACTTCCTCTCTTTATACTATGGCGTCGCGCTCGTAATTTTGGTATTACATTGATATGGAGGTACTTATAAATAAAGAAAAAAAAACATAAAAGCGATAAGTATCTGAATATTTTGTTTTTGATTATGCAATATTTATTTCCTTTAATATTATCGTTACTATGCGAGTACAGCATAGTTTCGATGTTTCACACCTGCCAGGCCTCCGCGACGGCGACGGTTCTTTATCTTTGATTACTTTGCATGGTGTCTTCATGTCGCAGGCATGGGGCAGACGCGGCTCACCCCGCAGGTGCTGCAGGCGCTGCCGGCACAGCACCTCAACACCACCAGCATCTACTTCACGTGCGCGCGCTGCGTGCTGCGCGGCATCATGCTGCGCGCTAGCGATGGCTCCGTGAGCAACGTGGACGTGGACAAGTACCGGCTGCGCAAGTTCAACGACGAGTACGTAATACTATAGCATCGACACTAATCAACGGCCAACACAAACGAATGACACGCAGACGATGTACTCGTTCGCGATGGTAAAATGAATAGTTCTTGTTTATCGTATCGTATTCTGTTAGTTGTTGAGTTGTGTTAAACACAATATGCCATTCGGTTGAGGTGTCACATCCTGTGTTTTATTAGCAGAAGGAAGTCTCGGGAGTCCCTTCCATACGGTGTGATAAAGTCTCGCGCTAAGCGTAGGAACAATGTGCCGTTTCAATCGGGAATAGGTATAATATAATAGGTATAATATGTGACAATTGTATTCCTGTGCCTGCTACTAGGTTACATAAATATTTTTCTTTTACAGTAAAGGAGCGGAGTTGAGTATTGCACATTATTGTTAACACATTCTTTTTTCATTAATAAAAATAAAAAATAATAACCTATGTTAGTAGTAGATAACAAAGGCGCACACCATTAGAACTATAAAAGAATGTATAGTTAAAAGATCGTTGTCATTGTCCAAAAATTTACCTCTGGGCCCGTATTCTCGTAATTTAAAACGTTCAAAATCTAGTCGCAGTCTCATCTCGGCGACAAACAAATGTCAAAAACTTGTCAAAATGTAGGGAAATTAGACGTATTTTTGACAGATTGAGACTGAGATCAGACTGTGAGCGTTCTTAAAATTACGAGAATTACCCCTCTGTTATTGCATCACTGTCAAAATCACAATAATCTTTATCCTCATTTTTAACCCCCGACGCAAAAACGACGGGGTGTTATAAGTTTGACGTGTCGGGGTGTGTGTGTGTGTGTATGTCTGTCTGTGGCATCGTAGCTCCCGAACGGATGAACCGATTTTAATTTTGTTTGTTTTTGTTTGAAAGGTGAATTTGCCGGGAGTGTTCTTAGCTATGTTTGATGAAAATCGGTCCAAGATGGCCGCCGCTACAAAATGGCGGATTATATATTTTTTCACAACTCCCTCAATCTGGGTATCAAATGAAAGGGCTTGACTAGTAGAATACTATACACTATGATAAATTTCAAATCCAAGATGGCCGCCACCACAAAATGGCAAATAACTTTTTTTTCACAACTCCCTCAATATGGGTATCAAATGAAAGGGCTTGACTAGTAGAATACTATACACTATGACAAATTTCAAATCCAAGATGGCCACCACCACAAAATAGCGAATTACAAAAACCTGATTAAATACCAAATTACCTGAATCTTAAAACGCAAGAAAATAAAAGAAAAGAAATAATAAGAAGTCCCTACAAAAAGCATGAAATAAAAAATTAAATTAAAAATTTAAAAAAACCCCGGTCAGTGGGTAGCCTTAGGGGCGGCCCCGACTACGTGAAACCCTATAGAAAGAAAAAAAAACCCTTGAAATTATGACCCTACGTAAGTACGAATGAAATTTTTTGATTAAATATTGTCCTGTCGGGGGACCGCTACTATTTTAAACTTTAACAGAACGTTAGGCTAATAATTCGAGCGGTCCCCCGACGGGACAACATTTAATAAAAAAAAATCATACGTACTTACGTAGGGTCATAATTTGAAGGTTATCTTTTTCTTTTTATAGGGTTTCACGTAGTCGGGGGTTTTTTAAATTTTAATAAGATTGCTATTGGGTTGCTGCTGACAGAGTAAAATAACTGTGAACGGAAACGGACTGTATAATCTGTCCGTCTACATTACAGTACATCAGGCGGAGTTCTTCAGATTAAACGCTACTAGCATCCTAGTAGCGTTTAATCTTGGCTACAATCAGAACTAACGCCGCCATCTTGTTTCGTCAATACAATTTCTGTGACAATATCCCAAATGTTTACCAACGACGCCCCTAGTCAATGTCATTCAGGCGCCAAAATATCCGTGTAGCAGTCCTTGTGGGCGAGAAACAAGAAACATATATAGTATATAGGTACATGGTGAGAAACCATTGTTTCCTCGTAAGAATAAGGTAATATGATGAATACAAGACCAGTAATGACGAACACATCTGTGTAGGCAATCGGTTATCGAGCTGGACTTCGAGCTGGTCACTCCGCGCGACTTCGGCGACTACTTCCTCATGATACAGAATGACGACGGTGGTGAGGAGCGGATCAAAGCATTCACTCTCGCAGGTACATGAATATGAGCTTTATTCTGCCAATACGGTCCAACCCACAATCTTGCAATACACGTAGACATACAGAGACGCACGCCTACTTCCCATGAGGTTGAGCAGAAACTACAGAACGCCACCTGCCACGATCCTTACACCAAAACACCCAACATCACATTATCATCATCACCATTTACACCTTGCAATCATTCCTTTAGTTTATAATTAATCAGAATTAACTAAATACAGTAAAACCCTGACTTACGCTACCGTACCCCGTTTTACGCGGTTTTTCTTTTTGATCGCCGCGTGTATCGGCTTCCCCACTCCGTCCTGTCATTGCGCGATTTACGATAAGTTCGAACGTGTTTCGCTTAGAATTGTTTTACGTACGCAGTGCACTTTATTGATTATTTTTAATTTTGTCATCCAAAAGACCAAAAAATGAGTTCTATGTAACAAGAAACGAAAACCACTGACTAAAGTTGAACCCCGACTTACGCGAATTCGACTTACACTGTTATCGCTTCGTCCCACCTATATCGTAAGTCGGGGGTATTACTGTACTTATACACAATAATAATTACAACTACTTTGGAAAATGGGAATTTATTAATGGGGATGGTTCTTCTAGGTAAGGAAAGAAAGTCACTTAAAGTTAGACCGCTGGCAGTAGTGGCATTCGCGACGTGGGTACTGGCGGACAATCCGGCGCGGAGCATTATGACATTCGTGCCGTCTTGAGGAGACCTACGGAGAAGTACTTTAGCTTTGGTTTCCTAAGAAAGCGGTGAACGGTCACACAATAGATAACAGCTGTCCAGAACATAGCGTTTTTTAACACATAATAAGAAAGTAACTAAAAGAGACTAGCCTTGCCGTATCTACATCAGTAAATTGACGGATTTTTCTCACAGCATGCGCTGCTGAACTTAGAACGTCCCGCAAGGGATATTAAATGAGGACCCCATTGAAGCCTTGAGTCGAGCGTGATCCCCAGAAAAACTGTTTTATCGACGAATTCTAGTTTCTCTTGATTCAATACTATCTCACAATTACTACTTTTGACATTGGTGTTAAAATAATTGAGCATTTGAGCATCACCCTGTCAAACATTTTGCTGAACCGGCAACATGTGTATAATTATTGGTGTCTTTACTGTCTCCGAATTCGAAAAGTGGAAAGCAAAGCACCTTTACTTACTTAGCCAATGATTTTATTTAATTCTAGCGCCTGGTAAGTCGTATTGAAGTACCTACACTAGTCATTGTTGCCACCTATTGAAGTACCTACACTAATCAATGTTGCCACCTATTGAAGTACCTACACTAGTCATTGATGCCACCTATTGAAGTACCTACACTAGTCATTGTTGCCACCTATTGAAGTACCTACACTAATCAATGTTGCCACCTATTGAAGTACCTACACTAGTCATTGATGCCACCTATTGAAGTACCTACACTAGTCATTGTTGCCACCTATCGAAGTACCTATACTAGTCAATATTGCCACCTATTGAAGTACCTACACTAGTCATTGTTGCCACCTATTGAAGTACCTACACTAGTCATTGTTGCCACCTATCGAAGTACCTACACTAGTCAATATTGCCACCTATTGAAGTACCTACACTAGTCAATATTGCTACCTATTGAAGTACCTACACTAATCAATGTTGCCACCTATTAAAGTACCTACACTAGTCAATATTGCCACCTATTGAAGTACCTACACTAGTCAATATTGCCACCTATTGAAGTACCTACACTAGTCATTGATGCCACCTATTGAAGTACCTACACTAGTCATTGTTGCCACCTATTGAAGTACTTACACTAATCAATGTTGCCACCTATTAAAGTACCTACACTAGTCATTGATGCCACCTATTGAAGTACCTACACTAGTCAATATTGCCACCTATTGAAGTACCTACACTAGTCAATATTGCCACCTATTGAAGTACCTACACTAGTCATTGTTGCCACCTATTGAAGTACCTACACTAGTCATTGTTGCCACCTATCGAAGTACCTACACTAGTCAATATTGCCACCTATTGAAGTACCTACACTAGTCAATATTGCTACCTATTGAAGTACCTACACTAATCAATGTTGCCACCTATTAAAGTACCTACACTAGTCATTGATGCCACCTATTGAAGTACCTACACTAGTCATTGTTGCCACCTATTGAAGTACCTACACTAATCAATGTTGCCACCTATTAAAGTACCTACACTAGTCATTGATGCCACCTATTGAAGTACCTACACTAGTCATTGATGCCACCTATTGAAGTACCTACACTAGTCAATATTGCCACCTATTGAAGTACCTACACTAGTCAATATTGCCACCTATTGAAGTACCTACACTAGTCATTGTTGCCACCTATTGAAGTACCTACACTAGTCATTGTTGCCACCTATCGAAGTACCTATACTAGTCAATATTGCCACCTATTGAAGTACCTACACTAGTCAATATTGCTACCTATTGAAGTACCTACACTAATCAATGTTGCCACCTATTAAAGTACCTACACTAGTCATTGATGCCACCTATTGAAGTACCTACACTAGTCATTGTTGCCACCTATTGAAGTACCTACACTAATCAATGTTGCCACCTATTAAAGTACCTACACTAGTCATTGATGCCACCTATTGAAGTACCTACACTAGTCATTGTTGCCACCTATTGAAGTACCTACTCTAATCAATGTTGCCACCTATTAAAGTACCTACACTAGTCATTGATGCCACCTATTGAAGTACCTACACTAGTCAATATTGCCACCTATTGAAGTACCTACACTAGTCAATATTGCCACCTATTGAAGTACCTACACTAGTCATTGTTGCCACCTATTGAAGTACCTACACTAGTCATTGTTGCCACCTATTGAAGTACCTACACTAGTCATTGTTGCCACCTATCGAAGTACCTACACTAGTCATTGATGCCACCTATTGAAGTACCTACACTAGTCAATATTGCCACCTATTGAAGTACCTACACTAATCAATGTTGCCACCTATTAAAGTACCTACACTAGTCATTGATGCCACCTATTGAAGTACCTACACTAGTCATTGTTGCCACCTATCTAAGTACCTATACTAGTCAATATTGCCACCTATTGAAGTACCTACACTAGTCATTGTTGCCACCTATCGAAGTACCTATACTAGTCAATATTGCCACCTATTGAAGTACCTACACTAGTCAATATTGCTACCTATTGAAGTACCTACACTAATCAATGTTGCCACCTATTAAAGTACCTACACTAGTCATTGATGCCACCTATTGAAGTACCTACACTAGTCATTGTTGCCACCTATTGAAGTACCTACACTAATCAATGTTGCCACCTATTAAAGTACCTACACTAGTCATTGATGCCACCTATTGAAGTACCTACACTAGTCATTGTTGCCACCTATTGAAGTACCTACACTAATCAATGTTGCCACCTATTAAAGTACCTACACTAGTCATTGATGCCACCTATTGAAGTACCTACACTAGTCAATATTGCCACCTATTGAAGTACCTACACTAGTCAATATTGCCACCTATTGAAGTACCTACACTAGTCATTGTTGCCACCTATTGAAGTACCTACACTAGTCATTGTTGCCACCTATTGAAGTACCTACACTAGTCATTGTTGCCACCTATCGAAGTACCTATACTAGTCAATATTGCCACCTATTGAAGTACCTACACTAGTCAATATTGCCACCTATTGAAGTACCTACACTAATCAATGTTGCCACCTATTAAAGTACCTACACTAGTCATTGATGCCACCTATTGAAGTACCTACACTAGTCATTGTTGCCACCTATCTAAGTACCTATACTAGTCAATATTGCCACCTATTGAAGTACCTACACTAGTCATTGTTGCCACCTATCGAAGTACCTATACTAGTCAATATTGCCACCTATTGAAGTACCTACACTAGTCAATATTGCCACCTATTGAAGTACCTACACTAGTCATTGTTGCCACCTATTGAAGTACCTACACTAGTCAATATTGCCACCTATTGAAGTACCTACACTAGTCATTGTTGCCACCTATCGAAGTACCTACACTAGTCATTGTTGCCACCTATTGAAGTACCTACACTAGTCAATATTGCCACCTATTGAAGTACCTACACTAGTCATTGTTGCCACCTATCGAAGTACCTACACTAGTCATTGTTGCCACCTATTGAAGTACCTACACTAGTCAATATTGCCACCTATTGAAGTACCTACACTAGTCATTGTTGCCACCTATCGAAGTACCTACACTAGTCATTGTTGCCACCTATTGAAGTACCTACACTAATCAATGTTGCCACCTATTAAAGTACCTACACTAGTCATTGATGCCACCTATTGAAGTACCTACACTAGTCAATATTGCCACCTATTGAAGTACCTACACTAGTCATTGTTGCCACCTATTGAAATATCTACACTAGTCATTGTTGCCACCTGTTCAGTAATACCTAATTGAGTATAAAAGTAAGTTTAATATAAAGTGAAAACTAATAGAAATAAGTTTATATTACAGATAACGGTAATGTTGATTTTATTAATGACATTAATTAAATAATGCATAATGCTCAAAGAAATCATGATGGATATTTTCAGGTTTAAATTTGAGAAATGTTAAAAAACTAAGTTATTTGTTTCTTTGTAGATCATAGTAAGTATTAAATATTTATAACTTTTTAGGGTTCCGTACTCTTAAGGCACTGAAGCTAAGTGCCCAATAAAACGAAGAGAATGTTGATGCTGAACAATGCTTTTAATCCTGACAAACTACATACATATTAAACACCTCGTTCTAATTACCTACAATAAGAATAAGAACAGAATCATATGCAGGCACTTGCCTGCATATGATTCTCCTTTAAGAGAAAATAAGTAATGCCAAATGTGAGGTAGAAGATTTTCCGTAATTGTGCATCGTTAGAAAGAAATCGCTTAGAAATACGCTTGGCATCTGTTGCATGAAGTGCGTGATATGAACACAAAGGTCGCAGGCGCCGACAGACTATTACTAATCACAAGCCGCCTGTCTACCAGGCTGTATCTTTTAAACCGCAATTACAGTAAGTGCTTAATTTACAAAACAATCAATAATGCACAATAATGCATATTAATATAATTAATGTATATGTAGCTCGTTGGAATCGTCACAGAGCACCGTGTTCCTAGCCAGGGCCTATATCATGGCAAATAATAAAAAAGAACGGAAACTAATAATAAGCTTTAGTGGAATATTTTCTCCATTAGTTGTGCCGAACAGAAAGATTTCGTTTATTTTATATGTCCGTAAGGATTGAGGAGCCACATCAGATTTTATAAATCTGATCTCACCATTATTTAGCAGCAATGTAGCTGATTTTGCAGCACGAATTCTAGATTTAGCAGCAAAATATATCACTAGTTATATATAATGCAAAAGTGGCTCCTCAATCTAAACGTCTGAATTGAGGAGCACCTGGAACTTGTTAAGTAATAGATGAATATTTTTGAAAATTTAGTATCAGTTAGCAGCAATTGTGCATATTACCTTCTAAAAATTTAGCTTCTGTAGCGCTAAAATGAAAGAAAATACAATACTTTTAGTATGTCTCCTCAATCTACACTCAAGAGGTGAATTTCTATTGGATGTGAGCGATCAATTAATATATTCGACATAATGATCATTTAGCAAGTATTGTGTTTGTTTTTGCAGTATAGGAATAAAATAGTAAAACAGAGTAAATTTTGTAGATGAACGCATTTTCTATGGCTCCTCAATCCTGCCTGATGTTCTAATTATATATGTTTGACTGTAGCCACCTGAGATCTCAACGTAATCTAAAGCCAGAGATACTAACATTTAGCAGAATAGTCTGCTAAATATATCTGCATATTTTGGATTCTGAAAAAACCAATACTTAACTATTTTCTTGTAAATTCAGTGTGAAGGGTGACCAATATGGTCACCCTTCACACTGAGTTTAGAAGCTAAATTTTTAGAAGGTAATATGCACAATTGCTGCTAAATGATACAAAATTTTCAAAACTATTCATCTATTACCTAACGAGTTCCAGGTGGCTCCTCAATTCAGACGTTTAGATTGAAGAGCCACTTTTGCATTAAATATAACTAGTGATATATTTTGCTGCTAAATCTAGAATTCGTGCTGCAAAATCAGCTACATTGCTGCTAAATAATGTTGAGATCAGATTGAAAAAATCTGATGTGGCTCCTCAATCCTTACGGACATTATTTTATTTTATGTGTAATTGGAGCATTACTGAGTTATATGTGTGGTAGACTCGACAATGGAACTTTGCACTTTACTAATCTTGAGCATATTATTGCGTTAAATTCCACGCGATTCGCCACAGCCAATTAAAAAAAAACAGGACAATAATAAACAATAAACTTATGTTTTTTTTTTAATCGGCTGCCAACACGCGGCATTTTGTACACTACTAACTACGAATTGAAACTAAGTTCTTATTTTTTTGTACAGATAACGGTAAGTACATACCTAACAGTAGTCGCTTGGACAGACTGCCTCAGTAAGTACTGCAGCTGTACGTTAGTTTGAGATAAGGCGGGCCAATCGCACGTGATGTATTTCTAATAATATTTCTATAAACACAAGCCACGTGCTCGATGTGATTCCCCATCGGCAAAAATGACGAACTTCCAAACAAACTTTCATCCTCTATGAATGCTTCCTTAGTGCTCAGTTTCTGAAGGAACTCTAATGTCATGCTTCTGCCACCCAGCGCGTTGCCTGTCAGTAAATTTAAGATTTCTAGTAGATTGTGGTGCTGCTGCTAAGGCGGTGTGTCCTATGTATAGCCTGCATCCAAGCCTAACAAACGAATTGTTTCAAATGAACCCGCGCCTTTCGGCTGTTGTGCAGGTTGTGCTACACGAACCAAACACTATGTGAACTATTTGCAGTACGTGAGCTTGTTGGTACAGTCCACCTCGTTATTGCTTTACTTTGACAATAATTCTCAGTTAGTTACTTCACTAAGATTGAAACTGTCACAATATGGTCTTACAGCCAAAGTAGACCGTGACTATTTATGACATGCAAGAGGCGAGAGAAGTTTTAAAAGCTAAATAAAGGTATGTAACCCCTGCTACTGCTGCTACTCCGCAGCGATCCAGGTGCAGCAGCTACGCGTGTCTGAGGGAGTGGGCTCGCACGTGGACCTCAGCATGACGTACACGTGCAACGACTGCGAGATCACGGACGTGCTGTGCCGTGGCGAGAGCGTGGTCGCACAGGGCCGTGTCGCGCTCATCCCCACCTCCAAGAGCGTCAACATCAACTTCGTGGGGTGAGCACACCTGCGCACATCACCTGACGAGCCCTCACTCCCACACGCTCGAGAGCCGCGAACGATAGATTTCCATGAGAGGGAGAGGGTACGCATTTGTATTTCCCTGAATGAAGAAACGCGTGGTTGACTACCTTGAATGCAACTCGCTGCTATCGCTCAAGACCTTTGACACAGTCTCCGTCCCTCTGTTGGTGAAGAAATTGGAGAACATTGGTGTAAAGAATGCACAAATAAAGTTTTTTTCCGACTACCTCACCAACCGATTCCAGAGAGTTAAGGTAGACGACTGGACTAGTAGTGATCTTTCCGTCGTGCACGGCGGCCCACAGCACAGGGTAGTATCCTTTCCTAACTTTTCTCAGTGATCTCTGTGAGCTCAAGATGCTCAGTGGAAGGATCATAACTTTCGTTGATGAGACTGCACTTTTGTTTGAAGCCAACAACTGTCCTGAGGTTTATAGTTGTCGAGAACTTAGTATTATCATGGCCGGCTAATAATAGACTTGCTCTCAATGTCGATCACAAATCACTCTCAGCCTGGTTGCGAAGACAGCCTGGCAGCCAGCCTGGCAGCCTGGTGCTATGATGCCACGGAGCAGCTACTCATTGTTCTCTCGTAATATCTATTCATTTCGGGCTTTTGACTGTGAAAAACACCCTACACACACCATCATTCTACCTCGTTTCATAAAGAAAAGAGTGAATAATAACGTCGGCCCACCCTCAGGATGCTTGTCACCACTAGACAAACAAAGTTATCCAAATAGATTCTGTAGCAAAGAACACACGTCTTCGTCCAGCGTGGAGTGCGAGCGCCCCGCGTTCCGCCATGACATAGACATTAAGCTGTCTCTCCCCTTGTCATCATGTGTCTCACCATGTCTCACCCTTGTTCATTGCGAGGAAGGCGTCTCGCCATGCGCGCCAGTTAAATTAAAGCCTCCAACCAGGGTTAAAAAAACTTTTAAAAAACTAAGTGACTACACTAAGGGCAGCCCCTGTACGGACCTTGGTTCAGGGCGTCGCTGGAAGAGGGCAGCAAGGGACAGGCTGAATCGGAATTACCACACGCGTACTGCGCAGACGCGTATCCTAACACGCAACTAGCCACGTGCCAATCTCGTGCCGCTATTGTGACGTGAAATGACAATTATTAAGAGTCTTCGGTCCCAATGTTTTTATGTACTCGTAAGTATGTCTGTGATTAACTGTTAACTTTAGTTTTACATTCCAAATTATACTTTATTATTGAAAAGGTGGTTTCCTTACCATAACCTCCCGAATAATATAAGTCATAATTCATATTTAATTTCACAGCTTCGATGATACAAATGCCTGTGTGTACATGGGGATATTCAAGATCGGCGACGCGACCTACAGAAAAATAGTAGCTGTTCTTGAAAGTGAGTTTCAATTAAGATTTAAATTGTTCCAAAATTCGGCTTGTGTACTGAACAGGACATGTTGTCAATGTCACGTGGACGGTGTTTGCGTGAACAACATCAGCTACGCAGATAACATGGTGGTGCTGAGTCCATCTATCGGTGCATTGGGAAGGCTTCTAAAAATTTGTGAAATGTATGCAGTGCAGTGGCTCACGGGCTCAAATACAATACCGATAAGAGTGAATGGTTGAGTTTTTAAATCGGGTACGTTAACCTACAAACAGCTGCCTGAACTCTCGCTCTCTGGGTCTCCTTTAGGTCGGGTTTCGAATTTTAAGTATATGGGTCACTGGGTCACTGACGACTTGAAAGACAATGTAGACATAGACGGGGAGCGCAGGTCGCTGGCTGTCCGTTGCAACATGCTGGCCCGCAGGTTTGCACGCTGTACTAACTCTGTTAAGGTAGCGCCCTTTAAGGCCTTCTGCCAGTCGGTTTGCACGTGCAGTCTGTGGACCAAGTATACCCAGCCAGCGGGCATACAGCGACCTGCGCGTACAGTACAATAACGCATTCAGGGTGCTCTTGGGGTTGTCGTGGCGGTGTAGGGATGTTCGCGGAGGCGTACGTCGACGGGTTCGCCGCGATCATGCGGAAGCGTTGCGCTTCCATGATGGCGCGCTTGTCCAATGGCATCCTGAATGTGTTTTCAGACTGGTGAAACTCTCCCCTTTTACGTAGCTGGGTAGAAACCCTTAGTTTAAATTAAAGTAATACTAACATTAGGCTTAGGTGTTTTTAACTAACATAATATGATTTTTTGTCTGAAATAAATTATTTGAATTTTAATGTTATCGTGAAGTACCCGCTTGGACAGAGGAATAATATTCCACAGTAGTATGTTAAGGCACATGCATCAGTCTTTTTTTAATGTTTAACAGAGACGCAATGTGCATTTTTATGATAATATTTTTTAATAGTCAATTCATTTTAAATTTCAGATAACTGTAAGTTTAATTTTTTGTTGATTGTTCTTTCATCCCGGGATGGATTCCCAATGAGTCAAGGATTTCGTTCTCTCAGGCACTTAGGCTTCGGATCTTCTCGTACTCGGATCCAGTCAGCATCCCATTTCAACCCTGGGGTGCTTTTTAAATATGCCCAAGTCCTTCTTAAGAATTCAAGCTCACTTCAGGTACCAATTGTCTTCAAAACCAGCCTATTCTATAAAGTCTCACCGTGATGACATATGTGAAGTGAGCTGTCATTCCACCATGCTAGGGATTTACACTATTGGCAGCTCACTTCAAGGTGATTTTTTTTCAGAATAGATCGGTTGTTCAACACCTAAGCCGTGATAACGTTACAGACAGGGACACTTTTCGACTTTTATAAGTCAGTAGCTATCCGGTACACGTCGCGTAACTGTCGACTGGTAGACATACTCACGTAAGCAAAAAGCGTTATGCCCCCTCCTTGCGACTTTCTCTCTCTACATATACGAGTGTGTGAGTGCGTGCGCGTATTGCGTAAGGAACTATGTTTCTGACAACATTCGTTGCGTTATTTACGTTGTTAAGTAGACATATTTTTCGAACTTATGAAGCGATGGATCAGCAATATCCTCAAAATGATTCACATTGTGATTGAAAGTGTGTTACGCAAATAGGGTGCGCGTAGGTTACCGGGTACGTACCGGGTACGTTACCGGGCACGGGGAGTACAGTTAGTAGGTAACTTTGAAAATATAAATAAAAATAATTCTATTAATAATTTTTCAGCACCAGGTACTTATGTTATGTTTTTCTCGTTGTTTGAAAAGTTTTTATAAAAACCGGTCACTTTCACTTTCATGAGTTATGCGCTCACAATACAATGACGATTAAAAGTGTGTTAAATGTTGTTGCCTGTATGCCGCTTTGGCTGACGACTAAATGGATGATGAGGCGGCTTACCTTCCATCATTGATTTAGGTATAGTCGACCTCGTAATACCACTTGTGCAGGACGTCCACACACATAACGTCATAATATATATATAAGACCACATGTAAATAGCGTATAAGTTTATCTAAGTTGTGATTTGTACGTTTTGTACGATCGTGTTCCACTATCGACAGGTTCGAACCTGTCGAAACCTGTCTTGAACCTGTATACAGGCAAACGATCGTGATTGGCGGATCGATAGTGGAGCACGATCGAAGATGATTATGATTGATTTTTTGAATTGTAATAGTAATAGCCCCTGCCACTACTTGCGCCCACGTAAAAATGTATATAGGCGGAGTAATTTCGAAAATTTGTAATATAGTCCGGTTAAGTAGTTACGACCTCTCAAGGTCAACTACGAGATGCCATTAATAAAAAAAAAAAAGAAAATTTGTAATCAGTAAAAATCAAGACTTCACATGAACAACAGGAAAATAAATAGACTTCAATCAACCAGGAGTTTTATTGAACACAGCGGTCTCCTCCAACCCAGCGCACACGTGCAGGTAGAGCACAAGAGCTCTCACCTCATACACCACTTTTGACAAAAAATCCCAGTAGCTACACTGCTACAAGGATCTTGAATGACGTTGAAAAAATTCCAACTCCTCAGTTGAAAGTAGCGAGCTGTCACACTAGCTGGTAATGCTAGTATACGGCTATAGTTCTTCAAGCAAAAATAGACATTGATGTTGTACGACGTACAAGTGAGTGACTATCACAAAATATAATATTTTGGTGACGAGAGATCTGCCTATTATTAAAAATAATAATCTGAAGAATACAAGTTGTACCTATTGCGCAGGACTGCACTCGAACTTTTATTCAGTGTGCACGTAAGACGCCGCACACAACATGTTACCGTACTCATGCCGAATCCTTAAATGTACTCGTAAGTACTGAGGAATGGAAGTGGTTTCGAAGTAAGGAATCGTTAAGTGGTCATAGTGAATTAGGGTGGGCCCTAATTCACTATGACCACTTAAGTACCACCACTTAAGTATGACCACTTAAGTACTATGACACTATGACCACTTACGTTAAGATATTCAATTTTATCTTGTAATTAATCATTTAACCTAATTTTATAATATTATGTTGATCGATAACTTGTTTTAGGTTGGTTATGAATATTATGAAGAGGTAAAGTTCGTTAGTTTGCATGTAGGCTATCGGATAGGGGTAATCTTGGAAATTACTCATCTCACACTGATTTAAAAAAATATTTGACTGACAGAAAGCGAAAACACGCTGAAAAAGTCGCAGACGGATCCTAGTTAATAAAATAAATAAAAAATGGTTTATGTTTCAGGTATTACCATCGAGGGCGGGGTGACCCGCCTGTCGCCGCCCGCGGAGGGCGCGCTCATCGAGCACAAAGTGCACTACAAGTGCTCGTCGGAGTGCAGCCTCATCAAGGTACAGTCCTGAGCCCGCGGCTGCGCTCGCGTGTGCTCGCTCAAGCGACAGTGACTGCGGAGAACGCACACGCACGAAGTTGTTTAGAGCGTGGCACAAGGCACCGCGCGTGACTTCCGGAGAGATGGATGCAGAGAGCGCGTGTCGCTTGACGCAAGTCGCATCGCTCTAGACCGTGAACGGGGCCTTAAACCTAAAGGTACGTACGAGGACGAATATACTGCAATTATAATGTATTCCTGTTCCCAGGTCAACGTCGACGGCATCCCTCTGGAGACCACCACGCGCAGGTCGAATGTTGGTTCGGTGGCATACTACTTGGTACGTTCAACGCTACAAGGTTCTTTTGGCGCGCGGCCAAACTCGGAACTAACGCCGCCATCTTGTTTCGTCAATACAATTTCTGTGACAATATAGCAAATGTTTACCAACGTCGCCCCTAGTCAATGTCATTCAGGCGCCAATAGATCCTTGCAGCACTCTAGCACTTAGGTGATGATGTTCACTATAACTAGGAATATGTAAATTTATGAATTCAACAACTTTTGTTAGATACATTTTCGATAAGTGAGCAAATAATTTTCTTTCAGCCCGAAAACAACGCAGTGACGATCGGCGTCACGGAGTACAGCTCTGCATACGAGGGCATGTTCCAAGGCGTGTTCATGATGGACGGGGACGAGATCACTAAAAATTTAATGGAAATCGGGTATGTTGTATACGGGGTCGGGTTGGCCGCGTAGCAGATGCTTGATCCGGCACTAGTAGTGTAATACAAGGTGTCGGTGCCATACTGGCTTGATCAGGCACTATTAGTATACGAGGTGTTGGTGCCACGCTGGCTCGATCCGGCACTAGTAGTATACAAGGTGTTGGTGCCACGCTGGCTCGATCCGGCACTAGTAGTATACAAGGTGTTGGTGCCACGCTGGCTCGATCCGGCACTAGTAGTATACAAGTTGTTGGTGCCACGCTGGCTCGATCCGGCACTAGTAGTATACAAGGTGTTGGTGCCACGCTGGCTCGATCCGGCACTAGTAGTATACAAGGTGTTGGTGCCACGCTGGCTCGATCGCCGACTAGTAGTATACAAGGTGTTAGTGCCACGCTGGATTGATCCGGCACTACTAGTGTACAAGGTGTTGGTGCCACGCTGGCTCGATCCGGCACTAGTAGTATACAAGGTGTTGGTGCCACGCTGGCTCGATCCGGCACTAGTAGTATACAAGGTGTTGGTGCCACGCTGGCTCGATCCGGCACTAGTAGTATACAAGTTGTTGGTGCCACGCTGGCTCGATCCGGCACTAGTAGTATACAAGGTGTTGGTGCCACGCTGGCTCGATCCGGCACTAGTAGTATACAAGGTGTTGGTGCCACGCTGGCTCGATCCGGCACTAGTAGTATACAAGTTGTTGGTGCCACGCTGGCTCGATCCGGCACTAGTAATATACAAGGTGTTGGTGCCACGCTGGCTCGATCCGGCACTAGTAGTATACAAGGTGTTGGTGCCACGCTGGCTCGATCCGACACTAGTAGTATACAAGTTGTTGGTGCCACGCTGGCTCGATCCGGCACTAGTAGTATACAAGGTGTTGGTGCCACGCTGGCTCGATCCGGCACTAGTAGTATACAAGGTGTTGGTGCCACGCTGGCTCGATCGCCGACTAGTAGTATACAAGGTGTTGGTGCCACGCTGGATTGATTCGGCACTACTGGTATACAAGGTGTAGGTCCCACGCGATCCGGTACTAGTAGCCTATAAGGTGTTAGTGCCACGCTGGATTGATCCGGCACTACTAGTGTACAAGGTGTAGTTAAAATAATGCAAAGCCTGAAAAGGGTTTTGAATTAAACATCATGAAAAACTTTTACATGGATCAACCCTGAAATTGCGATATAAAAACAGCTTTTTCATATTTTATGATATGTTAAGGGGACTGCGCTAAGATAGCTCGCAAAATTCAATTTTCCTTACGTTTTTTGCAATTTTTTGGTCAGTGTCAGTTTGTATGTTGATCAAAATAAATTATACTTCTGCAAGTTCATCACCATCTTCCGCCTGCAGCAGGCCATGTAAGTTCACACATTTTATCGCGGCCTACCCTGGCTCTTTCCCCTTATAATAATATAATAATAAAAAGCCTTTATTCGCTGACCAATACAATACAGTTTTTAACTTATTTATATGGAATTTTAAATCTAGTTTCACAAAAAAAAAAAAAAATTAAAAAATGAATTTTTGTTTCAAATGTAGCTCAAGCCCCGCGTTTATAATAAAGTAAATCGCATACTCAACATTTACCCTATGCAGCGTAAGAAGATATTGACGGAATGGCTCTTAACGCTCAATTATGATGCCGTGGAGGACATTTTGGCTACACAGGGATGAACGTCATGCATACGCACACACTCACACTCACTCACTCACATACACTCTGACTCACACACACACACCCCCACGCCCACCCCTACACACGCATACACACAAAAATATGTTCACACACACATAAACACATGTATAAACACACATTTACACCATTCTGCCACGAACACGATTTTAATTTTTTTTTTCTCATTTTTTCTTCTGGTTTTGTTTCGATTTGTTTTTTATTTTTATTGGCTTTGTACAAAAGAAATGTGTAAATTATACCTATTTAGCACAACGAAACAAGTGTATTAATCGAGGAAGAGCGAGGTTTATCCCATCACAAGTATCTTCGGATTACTTTCTGGGAAGCCCCGGCAACTTAATTGTAGATTTAAGATAATAAACACAATTTTTTTTTAAAGAAAAAAAAATGTAATTCGATTAAGTAAGTTAATACATATTGTTCAGCAACCTGTTTGCTGGTCAGGTTGTCCTTCGACATAGGCGTCCCCTAGTCCCTTCCCTCATCTCTGTCACGAGCTAATTATCTTCTCCAACCTTTTGGTAAGTCATCTTCCCATCTCTTGTTTTGACGTCCCTTTTTTCATTTTCCTTTCCTAGGATTCCATTCTATTACGGCTTTCGTCCATTTTTTAACCGACGAAAAATAACGGAGGAGGTTCTCAATTCGAAGCGTATATTTTTTTTTTTATGTACGACCACGCATAACTTTTTACAGAATAGTCCGATTTTGATAATTCTTTTTTTATCGGAAAGGGTATACACAGCCACATATGCCTGCCCTTTGGCAAACAATTAGTACATATTGTATAGCTACAAAAAATTATAAAATAAAAACTTTATAACAAAAAAATTAAACCGCCAAAAAAACTGAAAAGCAAAACATAATAAACCTTTTTTATTTAACCTTAATAACTAAGTTAGAAAGAAAGAAAAAGCATTTATTTGCGGCAAACATGACGCATAAAAAAAAAAAGGACATAAACACACAAAAAATAACAAGTTGGGGGTAAACATGCGTCACATTCACGCAAAACGGCCATCGCTCAGCATAATGCTAAGACCCTATACGAGACAGAGCCCCAGCGCTGGTTTTCAGCGGCAGCCGGCGCTGACGTGATGACGTTAACCAGTGCAGCATGCAATTATACATAAATAAATAAAACAACAATCAAAACAAGAAATAAAATAAACCATTGCAACATATGATTCGACACAAACAAAAAACAACAATCAAAGCATGAAATAAAATGAAATATACATAAGTACATTATAAAAAAGAAAAAAGAGATGGTGAAAACATGAAATATGGTAATATTCCGGGCAACGAATCTTGCGCCGCCGGGTATTATTAGTAATCTGTGCGCTCTAATTATAAAGGGCGGGCGTTTTTGGGGGACTGTCTTTTGTAATTTTGACGTTCGAAAAGTGCTGATTCTCAGCCTAATTTGAATAAATGACTTTTGATTTGATTTGATATAAGCCTAACGTTCTGTTAAAGCTTAAAATAGTAGCGGTCCCCCGACGGGACAATATTTAATCAAAAAATTTCATACGTATTTACGTAGGGTCCTTTTATCAAGGTTATTTTTTCTTTTATATAGTTTCACGATGTCGGGGTTTTTTTAAATTTTCAATTTAATTTTTAAACTTTAACGAACGTTAGGCTAATAATTAGAGCGGTCCCCCAACGAGACAACATTATTAATCAAAAAATTTCATACGTACTTACGTAGGGTCATAATTGCAAGGTTATTTTTTTCTTTTTATAGGGTTTCACGTTTATACCTTTTTCTTCTATTTTTTCATTAGTTTTTTTTTTTGTGTCGGGCGTTTTTTTGTCTTAAGTGAACATACATGTATGATGCAAGTGATTTGCATGACTGGTACAATGTGAGTACACCTCTGCGTCCTCCTTTGAGAACCCGGTGTGTGTGCCATAAAGTTGTTATTTATTGCAGATTACCGACCAAGGAAGGAGAAGGCACGGATCAGACAACGCCGCCGGCCGATTCCCTTAAACATCAGCCTGATACGGAACCAGAGGCAGAGGCGGAACAGGATTCTACTGCGGAACCGGCACCAGAGGAGGACGAACCAACGACAGAGGGGGAACCAGTGGTAGAGGGAGAACCAACGACAGAGGGGGAACCAGCAGCAGAGGGGGAACCAGCAGCAGAGGGGGAAGCAGAGGCAGAGGGAGAACCGGAGGCCGAGGAGGAGCCGCCGGCAGAGAGGCGCAGGAAACAACAGCCTCCGATTGGCACTCGCCGCAGTGGAGGAACAACGGAACAATGTAATGGAATGACGAGCATTTTGTACTTTATTATTTCATGAAACGGAATCGTTTGTCTTGGGCATGTGATGAGGCGAGATGAATCCGCAAGAGTGATGAATGTAAATGTTGATGGATGGAGAGGGAGAGGAAGACCAAAGAAAATGATGGATTGTGTGTTGGTTGATGTGAAAGATGAAGGAGTGAAAGAGACGGCTGACAGGCTATACTGATTCAGAGCAGTGGATGCCCACCCGGGTGGGTGAAAATGGGCCCGACTAACGTGCAATTGATTATCAAGAGTGTCCGTGGAGGACTCATCTGGTCCACCGGCCAGCGGTCCTTTGACAAACAATGATAGCCCACTCCCACTTCAGCTTGCTTACTCTGTCGATAACTCCAGGTATGCTAATGCTTATGGTTAATACCTAATTTCATGATATCTTTTGTACTTGCCAGCTTGTGCGGTGAATATCCTCCGCGACGCGGCACCCGCGGGGCACGCCTACAAACAGAAGACGGTCGGCTACAAGTGCCCGGGCGGCCAGCTCGTCGCCGTCAGCTGTCGCGGACAGCACGTCACCGCGGGACTCGCTATATCGACCAACGACACTGTCAATATTGATTTCGATCAGTGAGTACACTTATAGAACTATGTTATTTGGAGGTGTAGGCACAGGGTAGAAGGTTCCTGAAAACCAGAATTAATCAAAAGTCATTTATTTTAATTAGGCTGAGAATCAGCATTCTTTGAACTTAAAAATTACATAAGACAACAAAATGCCCGCCCTTCACTACTGCCTAGTTTTTTACCTGGGAAGAAGTGGCGCAACAAACTTCGCGACGACAGTATAGTAATTTTAAGAATTATTTTGTCACAGCTTTGAGGACACTAATGCTTGCGTATATATGGGAATCTTCAAAATCGGCCAAACCGAACACAGAAAAACATTAGCTGTAATTGAAAGTAAGTTACAATAATAAGAAAGCGTGTTTCATGTCGCGTACTCCCTCAAATAATTAATATTCGTTTTACGTTTCATTTCAGATAGCTGTAAGTTGTTGTAGTCTACTGCAGCACTTCCTCGTTCATACATTTGTTTAGCACGCGCGATGCTCGCTCAATGCGCAGCCTACAATTAATAGCAAATAGTCAACCCTAAGAGTCTGAACCCAATGAACGCGGAACCCTAAAATGTTTACGATGTCGGTTTTGTGATTAACTTACAGCCCCAGCAGTCTCGACATTCATAGCGATCGCTTTACAACCGAATTCGGTCGCAAAGTTCTGTCACTTCATACATTACACCTGTCAATCCGGGACTTTGTGACCGAATTCGGTCGTAAAGCGATCGCTATGAATGTCGAGACTGCTGGGGCAAAGCTGTGTAAGGGGCATTGACACGACGAGTTTGAAAGTTAATTTGATTGATTTATTATTAATTAAGTTATTAATTTTATTTATATTCTTTCAGCACCAAGTATGTTCCTTTTATTTGATTTATTTTGGCTTTACCTCTTCTGTGATTGGTTACATGTGTGTATTATCTTGCAGTGATCAACGTGACAGTGAGCGCTGTGGTGCCGCCTCCTCCCGCGGGAGAGCTCAAGCACAAAGTAGTGTACACCTGCAACGTTGCCAAGTGTGACCCCGCTATGGTAAGATGCGTAACAGAACCCACGTGTGTATAGTCGACCTAGTAATTGGTTGACCACCCTAAGGTTAAATGTCACTTGCACTTCATAAAAATGACAAAGTTGCTTTTTTATTTATATAACAATGTTGCAGTTAGTTTCAATCTCAGGGCCCGACCACACGACCACAACCATTACATACCACAACCACGACACGTAGACGGATGTTAGTTTGTATATGTAGAAATGAATCCTTTAACCCATTTGGTCGCGTGGGCGATACCGACCACATCAACACAACGCAACCACCAGCGAGACTGCGCACTAGCGGCCGGCCATATAGACATGGGCGTTTTCGTATTTAGTTGCTAACGGATATGTAACCGATATTCAGTTTTCATATCGATATCGATAACCGTTTTCAGATATCGATATCAGTAGTACGATTTGCACAAGTAACTGAAACGAACGAAACGCAAACTAACGACAAACGCACTTTGTTGTAACTAAATAAATAGAAACTAGACCTTATTGCTAGCGCGTTAGGATATAGATATTACGCACGCACTATTATTAACCAAATAACCAATCACTAGCCGAAGTTACGTAATATTCGCTTCATCACTTTTACGCCAGTAAAACATTGCATGGTAAGACAGAGACAAAGCGAATAAAAACTGTCGATGTCATATCCTCTCGTGATGTGAAGTTTGCGTTTTGTTCGTTATTACTTATTCGACATTATTCGTAGTTCGTTCTCGTTGTTGCGCTTTGGATAAACCGTTTGTGAAAACGGTTATGTATATTTAGATATCGATATGGTATGATAATAAATACATATCCGATATAAGTTACGTTTTGATATATCCAACCCATGCCTACCACATTGCAAACACAACGATGCGTCGACGCGAGAACACTGTGCGCACGAGTCCTGCCTGCACGAGTTCGTTGAGTCAAGTCGTGCTTAATAATATAACAAAATGATAAGTATTTAATAAACCTACCAATCCACACTGGCCCCGCGGGGTGGATCACGGCTCGCTCCCGCTCACAGAGAAGGCCTGTGTCCCAGCAGTGGGAACGTTATAGGCTAATTATTTAATAATTGTGTTATTAAAATAATTTTGCTTCCTTTCCTAATTCGTAGATTTACATCAACGACAAAACCCTGAAGAGTGACGACAAACCTCGCTCCTACTTCTACAAGTCGGAGGTACGTACACAACTATAATTAGGGTTCCGTAGTCAAGCATATAACACAATAAAAAATGTGGCTGTAACTAATGGCTCCTACTCCAAACATGAAAACGGTGGATATATTATAGACGTTCACACACAACTTTCAGTACCGACAAGGTCTCTTCATAGGAGAAGGGTAAAAATCTGAACTAACGCCGCCATTTGGTTTTTTCAACACTAACACAGAATGTTTTCCAACAACGCCCCCCGTTAATGCCATCGGGGCGCCAGGATCCTTGTGATCCGTGTGATCCTCGTAGCGCTGTAATCTGTTATTTTCAGGCATGTTTTTATTTTTTTGTGTAGATGGTGAAAGGGAATGATAAAGAAGTCATGACGGTTACTATTACCTTCGCAATCAAGCCGTTCACCAAAGAGTACGAGGGCGTGTACCAGCTCGTGGTGACCAACGGCACGGAGAGGGTCACCAAGAACATCATGGAGATAGGGTGCGTATCGGCTTCCTCAGGGTAGCTTAGCAAGGTGTACCGGGACGAGACTTACGCTTCGATGATCACAATCAGTGCATGTCGTGCACTGACAAGTATCCACTATACCGGGTCAAATTAAATTAGCTAGCGGAACTCCGCAGATGTGATAGGTTTCGATAACAAAACATGACCAACAGGAAAAAAAAAATGATGATATTTTATTTTAGGATCAAACCGTAGGTAGACTTTTTACTTGAAATATCGATCAGTTTAAAAGTCAGGTTTCTTATGTAAACGTCACATACATAATGTAGTGGGTCTCGATATCTAATACGATAAAATAAAATTAAGACTTATTTTCCGAAGTCACATTTTAAGTAAGTAAACTAGCAGCGATTTTTGACCCCGTGATGAGATATCGATACCCATCACGTCTGCAGAGTTTCGCTAGCTAATTTATTTTTGGCGTGATTTTGACAGATCGAAGCGAAATAAGACTGAGCGACCCTTATGTAACGTCACATTTCGCTTAGATCTTTAAAATTTTAAAATCTTCAAAATTTATTCTTGATTTTATAATCAGGAATAAATTTTACCGGAAAAGAACTGGAGTTCCCGAGATAGTTTGCAGAGTAAGCAAGCTGCAGTGGCAGTGGGCTGGCCATGTCTGTCAAAGGTTCGATGGCCGGTGGAGCAGACGAGTCTTGGAGTAGAGACGGGCATCGGCAAACGTTAGTGTGGGAAGCCCCCCGACGATGATGAACCGACGACCTTAAGAAGGTGCCTAGGGCAGATTGGATGCGCAAGGTGGAGGACAGGGTGCTGTGGCGCAGTCTGGGAGAGATCTGTGTCCAGCAGTGGATTGCGATAGGCTGAGTTAATTTGACATAAAAGTTCGACCGTTTCGTTAGTCGATCTGGCTGTCGTTTGGCCCTGGGTTCGATGACCAGGTCGGGCAGTAAATCACACAGTATTGTATAACTCTGTGGCCCTTCCTACTCCTTGGCGGAATACAAGCGTGATATAATATGTGTGTCCTAAAGTTTTTATTTGTTCCAGAGCGCTGGTTTAATGAAGAGGTGCTGGTGCCACATGTCCACTGTCTCAAAGAATATATCGATAAGGACGTACCTATACATTCTGTGAGACGATAAGACATCGTATAAAAAATGTACATTTTACATAATATAACTTAAGTTTAAAAAAAAATCATGCAAAATGCATTTTCTTTCCTTCTTTCTTCTAAGTTAATAATACCTAGTGTTTTTCTTTAAACAAGTACAGACTCGGAACACTGCGATGGCTACATAAGATGTAAGTAGCTGCCTCCCTAGATTTTCCTTTCTTCTTTCTTGATGATGTTTCTGTGAAGAACTTATGAAGAGGTGAGTTCAATGGGGAAGGAAACGGACCACTCAGGGCACGACTCGCTAGTGTCGGTGGACTCACGGAATAATACATATTAAAGTGGATTATCATTGTTTATTTTGTTGTCCGGGCAAAGTGCTAGTGGCGTATAAAAATACTGAACGGTATAATTTTTAATTTACGACCCGTTTTTAAAATAAACACAAAGAACTACATAGTAGGAATTGTTATCAAATTGGTTGTCTTTGAAAATAGACTGTTTAAAAAAAATATTCGTTTATAACATCCTTGCAATTTTTGATAATTCTTTTTCTACCTTTCCCCAAGCGGCCGGGCGCGGGGTGGCGACCGCGCGCCGTGCGTCGGCCGTGCACGTTGGGTGCGAATTTGAAGTGTTTTCCTTTACCTATATGTAGTTTGATAATTCACAGAATGTGACCAGATAATTTTTAAAAGACAGAACGAGTATCTATTGTCCTGCTGAGTTACAATTAACATATGTACAACATCTATTGACTGATTAAAACCATCAAACCTCCATGTGGTCAGATTACCTAGTATTTAACTAACGAGGCTGTGGTACGGTAATTACGTAACACATAAATTGCCAATTAATTTTGACAGTTCTGCCACGTTCATTTCGATTTTTTCAAACCTAGGCTGCAGTGAATCAGGAATCTTTCAAAATTCTAAATTGTGACTGATAGCGTGGAAAAAGAACGCAATTAGGGTACTGATGGTAAATATTGACAGAAGTTCATGTTCACAAACAGTCTACGAAGAAATAGTTTATATTCATTACATATTCAATATAACGCGTTCTAATTGACACGGTCGAGTGATCCGTGACCCTCTGCAGTAAATCAGGATGTTTTCGTCAAAATCAAATGTCATTTATTCAAACTAGGCGGAGAATCAGCACTTTTTGGGCATCAAAGTTGTATAAGACAGTCCCCAAAACGCCCGCCCTTCACCACTTCCAAGTTCTATAGCTGTGCAGAAGAAGTGGCGCAACAAACTCCCCAGCAGCACAGCTGTCTGTTCAGTTAGAAGAACTTGATTCTATTCAATAGTTAGTAATTAACATGACGAAACACAAAAATTATTTGGCAATTTTTCTTTTCTTGAACATTGCGGACGTTGTGTTGCACTCCTGTGTGTCCCATGTCCACAACCGTCAATTAAATAGGACTGCCAGCCTCTTGGAGCACGAAGGCATAGAGCACCACACAACATAATCTCTCTGGAATGTTCTTTGACAAATAGATTGTTCTGCTGAAGCTGCTCTCTAAGGACACCAGCTACGTCTTGTCCGCTTAAAGAGCCAAAACAGCTTATAGAAACACACCTGCACCTCGGAAGACATAACAATGGATGAGAGAAGCGAAATGTGGACTGACCCCCTCCACTGTTTATCTCTGTATAATGAGCCCTGGACTGGAACTCAGTGACCAAAAGACAAAATTGAATATGCTTTTCTCGCGGGCAGATGTTGACTGGTTAAATGGAGAACATATAATAGTTATCATAAAACCATCCCAAATACAGTGTGATTGTAGAACTTGTGCAAGCCTCCACAGTCGCAACTGCTTTAAATACCGATATCTTTAAAAAAAGAAACTCTGGCACCTTTCACACCACCTGGTAAATTGCTCGAACAGCTCATTTTTGAAGGACAAATATATTTTGTATATCAGCGGCTTTGCCTCACAGTAGAATACCGTAGGACATAACGCTGTGAAATTAACTAAATTAGACTAAACGAGCTGTATCAACGTCAGTGTATTGTCTTACTTTCCTGACGGCGTAGGCAGCCGAGCTGAGTTTTCCTGCTAGACTTGATATAATGAGGTCCCCACTGAAGTTTGACATCTATGTACTGTTAGTCCTAGAAAAATTGCCGAGCCTACAGTTTCAAGCACCTCTTTATCTAAGACGATGTTGGATCCTAGATTTCTAACATTCGGCAAGGCGAACTTTACACATTTCGTTTTCTTGGCATTGAGAACTAGGTTATATTGAGAGTGCACTGTTTGCGTCGTCAAAATCTTGTCTATTCCTGTCTACTTTAAAAATAAGAGAGGTATCATCTGCAAACAGTACAACGTCACAGTTGCCCTTCAAATGGAATGGTAAATCATTGTCAAGTATTGAGCCTTGCGGAACACTTAACGGAACTGGTAGCCTGGAAGATTTCACACCATTAACATCTACACATTGGACCCTATTATGTAAATAAGAAATGATTACGTTGATAGCTTCGTTTTGGATACCGTAATGACGTAACTTACGCAAAAGCTTGTCATGGTGCACGCAATCAAAGGCTTTGGAGAGATCACAGAAAACTCCAATAGCATTTTGCGATTTCTCCCATGCGTCAAATATATGTCTCAGCAGAGCAACACCCGCATCTGTAGTTGAACGAAGTTTTGTAAAGCCATATTGCTTTTATGGAGGAGTTTATTTAAATTAAAATGTCTTAGCAAAATATTTGAAAAGTTAATACTCAAGCAGTCGTGAGTATTAACTTTTCAAGTATTTTGCTAAATGCAGGTAAAATATAAATAGGCCTGAAATTGCCAATGTCATTCTTATTGCCTGATTTAAATAATGGTATGACTACTACTCTTCATGAGGTCAGGAAAAGTTCCTAAATCAACACATTTATTAAAAATAACAGCTAGATAGGGGGCTACGATGTCTATTGTATTACTTAAAAGTTAAATGGAGATGCCCCAATAATCACCGCTGTTTTTAGACTTAAGTGTATTAAAAATATTAACTTCATCACGCGGGCTTACATGTTCGAAACTAAATAAAGGACGACATTTAGGTACACTACTATGCAAAAGGTTTTCAGCTTTAGACGGGGACGAATTTAAGGAGCGAGTCGTAGTTATCGGCGTGTTGGCAAGAAACTCATTAAATGCCTCAGCTACGTCAGCTGCATTATTAACTAATTTGCTGTCGAACATAATCTCAAGTTGTTTTTCTTGTTTAACCGATTTACCCGTTTCATTATTAATAATTTTCCAAGTGGTTTTTACTTTATTATTAGAACTTTTAATTATATCGCCTAAAAATTTTGATTTAGCAAAAGCACTACTCTTTTTTTAATGATTTTGAACTTTTTCTGACATACGCTAGGAAAGGAGTATCAAACCTGTATTTTTTCAAACCATATAACTAGTCTCGCTCTACTTTTATAAAGACCTGGAGTAGCCCATTGGTTAAAGCCAACAGAGGATCCATTAACGTTAATAATTTTGGTCTTGAAAGTAGATTGGTACTCTTTTTGCACCTCATCAAAAAAGGCACCATAAATTGAATTGGGATTCTCGTGTTCTACAATAGATGGTGTAATTCTATGAGCTATATTATTCTTAAACATTTTGCAACGACTAGCTGTATATGGCTTGCATTCAAGTTTATGTGGTTTTTTATGTAATGGCAATGGGGGGGTATCATCAGCAAACAAAATTATATCCGATAGGTTAGCCATCATGTAAGGGAGGTCGTTATCGTTAATTATATACTAGAAATAGGAATGCGCCAAGAATTGAGCCTTGCGGCACGCCCATCCTAACTAAAGACCCCGAGGACGTCGCCCCGTTAACGTTTACTTTTTGGTGCCTCTTTGATAGATAGGAAAGAAAAAGATCAGCAGCTTGTCCACGAATTCTGTAGTGGTATAATTTACAGATCAGTGTATTGTGGTCAACGCAGTCAAACGCTTTTGAGAGGTCACTGAAAATGCCAATTGCATCCTGAGAATTCTCCCAGGATTCCAAAACATGACTAATGAGTTTTACTCCCGCGTCTGTCGTCGAACTACCTTCCGTGAAACCAAACTGGCGACCATGTAAAATCCCAGTTGAGTTAAAATGTGACAATATCTGGTTTAGCATTATTTTTTCATAGATTTTGCTCAATCCTGGTAGCATAGATATAGGTCTATAATTGGAGAGATCCAACTTATTGCCCGTTTGAATTCATATTATTACCATCGTATTGGTAACGGCCGCGAGTTACGAGTTAAAAGTGGTTCGAACCCGAGTGGTGCGCTTTACTTAGTGTACATAAATAATTTCATCACCACTGCTCTCGAAATGTTGAAGGAAAATATCGTGAGGAAACCGGCATGTCCTAGAACCAAAAAATCGAGTACATGTGACATCTACCAACCCGCATTGGGCTCGCGTGGTGGATTACGGCCCAATCCTTCTCATCGCGAGGAGGCCTGAGTCCCTTTCTATGGTCTCAGGAGTGGGAACAGCATAAACTGATTATGCGAGTGTTTTAAACCGACTTCAAAAACAGGTGGAGGTTCTCAATTCTTTGCATTTAAAAATAATGTTTGTTACCTCAGAGCTTCGTCATTTATAAACTTGATTGAAAGGGAGAGTATTATAGAGTAGTCTCATATAAATTTGGCCTAGTTCTGATGAGTGGTTGTTGAGTTAGGTTCAATACCTGTTACTTACTGTTAGCCTGCATCATCCCATGTTTTCATTCACAAATAATTTACACTAAGTAAAGCGGTTGTCAGGGTTTGAACCTACGACCTATATCTCGTAAGTCGCGGTCGTTACCACTGGGCCACCACTGCTCTCTAATATTTTCTAAATTCTATAAAATGCGGCAGCCCCAGCTTTCCATTTAAAAGCGCCACCTGTACGATTACATTCACGTTTTCAAAGTTCCCTGACGGCTCATTTAGTTACTATTATTGTCACTAGATGGCGATAATCAAACATGGAGTTTTTTAATTATATTTACATAATTTAAAAAAAACTAATTTCATGGATTAATGAATGTTCTCTGCCCTGGGGAGGGTGTAAATATCTCTCAGAAACTTATGGATTAAAATCACATGGTCCACATGGTGTTCTTCCAACATCCTCTGGCCCGGAGCGCTCTCGCATTCTTCTCACTTTGGGGTAGGTATCGGTTTGCCTGAAATTCAAGTGGACCCCGTCACCCTCTGCGGCAGTCACCCTTCATGTCTTGAGATGGCTATGAGCCCGCTTTTATAGCAAAACTATTGATACGCTTTGATAAAATCTGAAAAACATTGTACCTAAGTAGTGCCTTTCTATCCCGGAAAATAAGACGTATTTCGTGCACAGCTAGGACAATGAAGTTTGTGCGTATCAGACAATGTGATAGTATCGTATAGCATAGCACCAATCTATTTAGATTCAGCGAGTAGACTGTGGGACGAGTAACAATATTGACGACCACAGAATACAGAACAGGGCCTTCGAGCCGTTGACCTGGCGATCTTTTACATAACATCTAGCTAAAAATATACATCGGCCTAGCCTTTTTCAAAATATAGGTAAAACAAACAGTTCTGCAGGATCTACTTGAAAAAAATGCTCTACTCTTACATCGTAGGTAGGCTCCAGGAATTTGGAATCAAAAAAACCCGAAAGAACTATTCGAAAGGCTAAACAAATATCTTTGTTCTGTGCAAGAATGGAACCCGCAACCAATCGTGCAGTAAATAATGCCTTCACCACTGTGCCATCAGTTGCGTTAAAACTAAAATTGTGGCGTACATATATTTCACAAGAGTCGTATTTTTCACAAGATGTAGAAGCACACTGTTTCAGAACAATTGTTATAATTTGTTTGTCAAGATAACCAAATACACTTACCTACACAAAGCAGAGAGCTGCCATTAAATTAATTCAAAAGAAACTTATGAACACTTTCGGTGTATTCTTAAATTATACAAACTTCCAAATGTTATGATCTCACTAGTAAGTTATGTAGGTCATGTTTTTTCCAGTATTTATTTTATCTCAGTAGGCAGTATCTAATAATTGAAATTCAGGGAATCCAATTATTTCTTATCTACATCTAAAAGAAAAAGAAAAGTTTAAAGGTGTAGGTGGGTGTAGGTGAAAGGCCCTATTTTGTACATATTTAAGTAAATCAATTATTTCAATAAACAATCCTCATTGCAAATGTTTAATGTAAGAAAGAGAAATAAGTAAGCAACGTACTCGTATGTGGAACTATTTATATTTAAGATGTGGCAAGTACCATATTTTAAGCAAAATAAAGATATTCTATACACGTACACTTATTTTATCGACATCGAAACAAAACCACACTGTATAGGTGTGGTGTACTTAGGTGCTAACATTTACATATTTTCAAGTTAATATTTGATCAACGATGTCTTGGCATATGAATTGCCTATTGCAGTACGGACGGAAGAAGAACATCCTGTTGTTCGTGATTCGTGGCGTTTAGCATAAAGCATAATCGGGCGGGCCTATAATGTTCCCACTGCTGGGACACAGGCCTCCTCTCTGTGAGAGGGAGTGGGCGGTCATCCACCACGCAGACACATTGCGGTTGGTGGACTTCACAAGTCTTTGAATTTTTTGGTTCTAAGACATGCCGGTTTCCTCACGATCACACGTAGCCAACCAAAAAAAATCTGCCTGCCTTTTGCCAACTATGTTGGGGTCGGCTGTCGGTTTTACACAGAGCGACCGCCTATCTGACCTCCAGAACCCTTACAGTTACTGGGTAACGCGATAGCCGTTGATAAGAAGACTGGTTACCAGACTTTTGGGCTTCTGACTAAACGTAACGACTGTCAAAGGACTATGAATGATAACCGGGACTAACGGCTTAATGTGGGGGTCTAGATACTCGAATATAATGGATGGTCACCCCTTCACCAACCACCGACCGACACCGACCGACCCCGACCGACACCAACCGACACCGACCGACACCGACCGACACCAACCGACACCAACTCAAACTCAAATCCAAATCATTTATTTCAATTAAACCATTTACAGGCACTTTTGAATTGTCAAAATTAAATAGTCGGTCAGTTAGTCAGAAACTTGAAGCTAGTTGCCCATTCCAAAACGTAGATCTCTATGGAGAAGAACGGGCAAGAAACTCCACGGACACTCTTTTAAATCAAGATATTATTACAAAATCCTGGGTACATTATTCTTATCTATACATATAAAATTCAAAGTCCCGACTGACTGACTGACTGACTGACTGATAGATCAACGCACAGCCTAAACCGCTGGTCCTAGAAACATGAAATTTGGAGGGTGTGTTCTTCGTGAAGAGTAGGCATCCACTAAGAAAGGATTTTTCGAAATTCCACCCCTAATAGGGTGAAAAGGAGGGAATTCGTTTGTATGAAAAATCTTATTCCTTGAGTTAATAAAGTTGAAACTTGGCATGAATACTTATCTAAATAAATTATGAAGATTGGTAGTTTTTTTTTCTTCTAAACTACCCCCTAATAAGGGATTGGGGGTTTCAAAGTTTGTATGGAAGAATTTTAGCGCGCAGTCCGATTTACTCGAAACTCAGTATTTATACCTAATATTGAAAGTAAAGAATAATGTGTAACAAAGTTTTTTGAAAATCTACCCCTGATGGGCTGAAATGGGGTAGTCAATTTTTCAGAGGAGGATTTTACGGCGTGGCTTGATTAACTCGAAAATTGATATAAATAATCTTTGAATCAAGTTATGAATAATCCCAAACGATTTTTCAAAATTCCACCCCTGTGGGGGTGACAAGCGGGGGATACAGTTTATATGAAAAATCTTATTCATTTAGTTAATAAACTTGAAACTTGGCAATAATACTTGCCTAAGTAAGTAATAAAGTTTATCATTATAAGTTTTTCAAAACTACCCCTCACAGGGGGATATAGAGGTGTGAAGTTTGTGTGGAAGAAATTGAATGCGCGGTCCGAGTAACTCGAAACTCAGTATTGATAGTTATGACAGAAAATAATTAATAATAAGAATGTAAAGTTGTAGAAAATTTACCACTGACGGGACAAAAAGGGGTAATTCAGTTTTTAAGGGGAGGATTTGAACTTGAAACTGTATACTGTACATTTTCACGCCTAAACCACTGAACTTCTGATTTGGCGTAGAGATAGATGGCATCCTGGGGAAGCACATACATTTTATCCTGTTAGCACGATCCCGTGGGATAATTTCCGACATCCACGCGGGCGAAGCCGCGGGCAGAAGCTAGTTACTTCTATATGTGAGAACAATGTAAAAATTAACAATTTAAAATATAAAATTAAACATAAGCCCTGGCAGTTAAGAGATGACCAGTCTCAACCGACGGCGCCCGTTCACGAACATGACGCGTGGATCAACACCATCCAGCTCAACCATTTCGTAGGGAACCGAATGATCCAACACACGCGCCACCACCAGTGGGACATTTAAGTAAGCATGACATATTCTCAACTGCCATACTCTTTCAAGTCAACATCAAAATATCATAAAAAACGGATCCATAGTTCTTACATTTACAAAATTTAAAAATTGCTTCTAAATTATACAAAACTCTAGTTTGCAATTTATTTAAGAGATGAGAAAAAAAAGTACTATATTGAAGTATTAGGAATTAAATCTTGATTGAATAAAAAAAACATTAAGTTTGTAATGTCAGAAAAATTAAAAAAGAAGGGGCAGGATCTCTACCAAATATTGAAACTGATGACTCTTCGTGACTGACTTTTCGTGATTCACTCCCCTTCCCTGCGGACCGGCAAGGTGTTGACTGGTGTTGACGTGCCCCAGTATATTTCGCATTTTAATTCAAAATTAAATAATTTAGTAATCTAAATTGAAGTTAAGATAACGTTCTGTTTAAGTTTAAAATACTAGCGGTCCCCCGACAGGACAATATTTAATCAAAAAATTTCATACGTACTTACGTAGGGTCATAATTTCAAGGTTATTTTTTTCTTTTTATAGGGTTTCACGTAGTCGGGGGTTTTTTAAATTTTTAATTTAATTTTTTATTTCATGCTTTTTGTAGGGACTCTTTATTATTTCTTTTCTTGCGTTTTAAGATTCAGGTAATTTGGTATTTAATCAGGTTTTTTTGTAATTCGCCATTTGTGGTGGTGGCCATCTTGGATTTGAAATTTGTCATAGTGTATAGTATTCTACTAGTCAAGCCCTTTCATTTGATACCCATATTGAGGGAGTTGTGAAAAACAAAAATGTAATTTGCCATTTTGTGGTGGCGGCCATCTTGGATTTGAAATTTATCATAGTGTATAGTATTCTACTAGTCAAGCCCTTTCATTTGATACCCATATTGAGGGAGTTGTGAAAAAATATGTAATCCGCCATTTTGTAGCGGCGGCCATCTTGTACCGATTTTCATCAAACATAGCTAAGAACACTCCCGACATATTCACCTTTCAAACAAAAAAAACAAAATTAAAATCGGTTCATCCGTTCGGGAGCTACGGTGCCACAGACAGACATACACACACACACACACACACACACACACACACACACACACACACACAGACACGTCAAACTTATAACACCCCGTCGTTTTTGCGTCGGGGGTTAAAAAAGGAGTGCATCGTTACCGAGGAGTTCTCTACCACTTAAAAGAGCGCGAGTCAGCGACGATTACTCCAGCGATCGTGCACTCCTGGTCCTGAGCTGTCTCATAGTTGTCAAGACTCCACCCTCAAGGACACGTAAGAGGCCAATTAACTACTCGTTTCTGCGCGGGCACACTCCTACAGCTGTGACCACGCCCTCTCATTAAACGATTGGAGAACTAGGCTAATTAGCTAATGACCTCATTAGCTAATTAAGGACCTGCCTATCGACCGGTGATCCAACCCGCTTCGACGCCAGCCTACTTGCACACATCAACATCGATACACGGCACCGTCCTTAAACTTCTGCGTGCCTGGTACTAAAATTATTTCTGCAGATACGCAGAAATGAATAAATAATTAATTCTATCCCGAACTCCCTGAAACGTTCCCACTAGGGATAATTGACAATTTCGCGAAAAACACTTTTTCGTTTTTGACTTGCAAAGATTTCATTAAAACTCCCTTTAAGGAACACTATTCTAAATTTTTCTTCAAAATTCCAGATTATTCCCAGTTTTTAGTAATTTAAATAGATACTTACCTGCCTTACCTGGACTCCCGTGCGCGTTCCGCGAACTCGAGTCCCGTTTTGGTGGTGTTATTCGAGGTTTTCACTTAAATTTTGGCCTAAAAACACGTTTTTTCAGTAAAATTCCCGATTTTTGTTCGGAAATAATTCCACAAACCCCATAGTTAGCTAGCCCGCGCGGAGACGCGTCTTTTGACACCTCGCACGTGCGCCTAGCTCGCAAAAAATAATATAATAATATATATTTCATATTAATACGCACTCCTTCGCCAGCGGGCGCTGCGGGAAGTTTACTCGAGTGGAATCCGCTCCTAATTTATGCGATGAAAACAAGCATGATGACAATATTACAACTAGAACAAACAAGCGCATGCGGGAGGGCTCTATGGAAGATGACACTATGCCACAGCCCCTGATTTTATGAAGGAAATGCGACAAATGTTGTCGGCTTTAAAAGTAGAACAAGATAAACAATTCGAAGAACTTCAACTTCAACTTCATCAATGAAATTAAGGAAAACACAAATGATATTACTTATACAAAAATGTGTTACATATGTCAAAGCAGTATGAGGAGATGAGATTAAAACTAAAACATTTAGAAGCAGAAAGGAAGAATAACCTCGCCTACATTCAAAACCCAGGATAGGAGAAACAATGGAGAGAAATCAAAGGGCATCCAGTGTTGAAATAAGAAATATACCCGCTAAAACCTCGGAAAGCAAAAGTGACCTGGCCAATACGGTCAGCAGTGTTGGTAAGATGTTGAATATACTGATACAGTTAGCAGATATACGAGATATCTATAGAGTCCAAACAAAAACTTCAAACAAATCGATAATTGTTGATTTTACGTCTGCCCTAACGAAAGAAAACTTTCTCCAGTCAGTAAAAACATTTAATAACCAAAACAGAAGTAATAAACTTAATACTCAGCACCTAAAACTTATTTTTTAATTTTATTAGATATTATTAAAAGCTGCATGAAATACGGTTTTTATGTCATAGTTTACGATAATCAACTAATAAGTGTAAGAATAAACACATTATTATTCAATAGCATGTATTTAAGTCCAAAACGAACACGAACATCCACTCTACACACACAAACACATACCCAAAACGGCCACATAAAAAAACCAACCATCAGATATAAAAACATACATTTTACACAGCAACATTTGTTGTTTGAATGTTTGTACTCGGAGGTACATTTTTTATTCCTGACCCATTTTAATTATACACGGAATTAATTTTTTAATTCAGTGATTCTGCTAATCTATATCTATACTTATAATAAATCTGTAGAAGTGAAAATTCTGTACATTGAAAATATCAAAAAAATAAATGGCAGGGGGTGTTACTAGACCGACACCGAACCCAAAAATGTGATTAAAAAAATTTTTGTCTGTCTGTCGGTCTGTCTGTCTGTCTGTCTGTCTGTCTGTCTGTCTGTCTGTTTGTTCAGGCATCACGCAAAAACTACCGGTTCGATTACGTTGAAACTTGGTATAATTATTCTTTAATATCCTGGGCACCACACTGGGTACTTTTTATCCCGGAAAAGTATATACAATAAAAAACAAACTTAATTTTGCGGTTCGATTCCTAGACTCGATTACTGCACCAACCGCAAATAATAAGTTTGTCGTAGGTTAAGTCACCCGCAATGGAGTTCATTTTTATTCCTTTTAGTTTTTAGAGTTATTTAGGTTTATTTTTATATAAGTCGTAGGTAGGTATAGATTTTAATTTTAAAGTATAGGTAGTATATTTGATAGTGTACGTAGTGACCGTAGGTTATTTTATAATACTGTTAGGTAGGATTAGTCATTCGTATAGATATTAGTTTTTAGGGATTTTGCTTATTTATTGAGTTTAGATTAGTTATCATCAGAAATAGGTTTATTTAGGTAGGTAGGTATTTAATTTTCTGTTATTGAGTTTTTTTTTTAATTAGGTTGGTACTTAGGTAAAGGTATCATATAGGTACCCTCTTAATCACCACTAATGAGACACAATTGGTTTTCTATTGTAATTAGCCACAAAGGGCCCGCGAGATGAATGGCATTCTGGGGAAGCACATGGGTACATTTTATCCTGTTGGCACGTTCCGGTGGGATAATTTCCGACATCCACGCGGGCGAAGCCGCGGGCAGAAGCTAGTCCATAATATAATCAATGTGTATTAGGTTAGCATAATTTGTTCACATACAAAGTTAATAACATTCTATTTATCTTTTTATCAATGACCACTTTAAAGTTTAATTTAGATACGGTATATAGCGAATAACATTGATAATATTAATATTGCCACATCGTTTGTGACCGAACCGGGACAATGTTCTAAACATTTAAGGAATGGCGAATCTACGAACATCTTACACATGAACATACGTAGTCTGAATTGTAACTACGATAAGCTCAATGTTTTACTAATGAGCATGGACTTAAGCTGCGATATAATTGTGCTATCAGAGTGCTGGTTAAGTAAAGTAATGAACCTACCCGTACTTGATGGTTATGTCTCATATAAATCAAAATGTTCAAATGAAAACGAAGGCGTGGTTGTTTATGTGTCTTCTAAGCTGGACTCGAACCTACTTTTGTTGATGGAAACTGTCTAGTATTCAAACAACAGAGTATCGCTATTGTTGCCGTGTATCGCTCGCCTCCGTACAAACAAATTGACAGCTTTTTGAGTAGCCTCAATAATGTTTTAACTTCTTTAAACTCAATCAATACGGTTATTATAGTAGTATAGTTATTATTATAGTAGTTCCTGTTAGGGCTTAAGTTGATATTGATATCATCCATATCAATATCAACATAAGCCCTAACAGGAACTCACGCCGATGAGTACCTTAGTCTGACAGCCTCTCATGGCCTCTTAACGTGAGATACCTACCCGGGGTGAGAGTTGTCTCGATCATGTTATGCTCAAAACAAATAATATTTCAACGGTCTTTGTGTTGGATACGTGTATTACTGATCAATGATCATTCTCCAACCTTGATCTGTGTTGATCTAAAACTGAACCAGACTAAAAATACGAAAATTGTTAATAGACTTGACACTCAATCCGCAATGTTAAAAATGTTAAGAATACAGATTTCACTTCAATTCTTTCATAAAACGATGCCACGAGCCACGAGCCCTGCCAACCAATGACACTAATATTCTAGCTAGGTTTATGTAAATGATTATAAAGGTACAGTTATCTTATAAATAGCAGGTCGAAGTTCTCATAAGTTAGACTTTCTGCAATGATTGATGGTAATTATTTCAGTATATGCGCATGTCTCGGTGACATATAAACAATCGTTTCTTGGCCCCGATACTGATACTATGTATATGCGACGACAGTTTCCTACGCGGTGCTCTAGACTCATGTTGTGCTGCGCGCATGTAGTGTGCGCGCCGTCACACTGTGCGCCACCTGTATAATATGTATTACCGTCTTCTGCGCGCCACTTCGTGCGCGCACAATTTCTTGTTCCCCGACCCACCCCGTCGCATCGCAACGCCTGCCCGCGCTGATACTTCGTTTTCGCTTAGGGGAATTTTTCTCGGCTCCTAAGAAAGGTAGCGTGATGTTAAATAGCCTTCCTCAAGAATTGGGCTATCAAATAAACATATTTTTTTTTAATTCCACTTGTGGTTCCGGAGATTAGAGCGTTCAAACAAACAAGCTGTTCAGCTTTATACTTTAACTAGCTTCTGCCCGCGGCTTCGCCCGCGTGGATGTCGGAAATTATCCCACGGGAACGTGCTAACAGGATAAAATGTATGCAGTGCTTCCCCAGGATGCCATCTATCTCGCGGGTCCTTTGTGGCTAATTACAATAGAAAACCAATTGTGTCTCATTAATGGTGATTAAGAGGGTACCTATAAAATATCCTTACCTAAGTACCTAACTAATCAAAAACTCAATAACAGAAAATAAAATACCTACCTACCTAAATAAACCTATTTCTGATGATAACTAAACTCAATAAATAAGCAAAATCCATAATAACTAATATCTATACGAATGACTAATCCTACCTAATAGTATTATAAAATAACCTACGGTCACTACGTACACTATCAAATATACTACCTATACTTTAAAATTAAAATCTATACCTACGACTTATAAAAATAAACCTAAATAACTCTAAAAACTAAAAGGAATAAAAAGGTCGCACTGAAAAGCACGGTTTAGAATTGCAAGTAGCAGTTACACTATGAACGCTCGCCACTCGACACTTTATATACGGTAGTGATCCGTGGCGGCCGCGCGCCACGCGTGTGCTGCGAACGGTGCAAGCCAAATTCAACCTTCAGCACTACATTTAGAGCATAACCTTAGTGAATTCCACTGCGGGTGACGTAACCTACGACAAACTTATTATTTGCGGTTGGTACAGTAATCGGGTCTAGGGATCGAACCGCAAAATTAAGTTTGTTTTTGTTGTATATACTTTTCCGGGATAAAAAATACCCAGTGTGGTGCCTAGGATATTAAAGAATAATTATACCAAGTTTCATCGTAATCGAACCGGTAGTTTTTGCATGATGCCTGAACAAACAGACAGACAGACGGACAGACAAAATTTTTTTTAATCACATTTTGGTTCGGTGTCGGTCTAGTAACACCCCCCGTCATTTATTTTTTTGATATCTTCAATGTACAGAATTTTCACTTCTACAGATTTATTATAAGTAGGATAGATTATTAGTATAGATATAGATAGATTCCATTCTTTTCTGTCAGGTAGAACAAGAAACAGAAAGAAGTAATATTACTTATTTGAGTTGTCAAATTAGTTTAAATTGAAGAAAATTGCTGAAACATCGTGAGGAATCCTGGACAACTTAGACTGAAATCGTGAACACGCAGTGATAGGTGATCAATGTTCGTTCCTGCTCTGTATGAGAAGTGTTGAACTGCAGTGAGATAGAATAGAATACTCATTATTATGTACACCGTATACATTACAGAACATAAGTATATACATTTTACAAAGGGTGACAAATTGGGCGGTCTTATCGCTAAGAGCGATCTTTTAAAGGTAACCTTTGGATTTGAGACAGCTTCAGATTGGCTTACTTATAGTTCTATATACCCACCATTAAAGGTACATTAATAAAAGACCACTCCTATTTACGTAGTTTACAACTTCACAGTAATAAAAATACCTTCACGGCACTTCGACAATGTACTCACATTTGTGCCGAAGCCGATCATAGGAGATACCGTTACTTTGGTTCGGTGATAGGTATCTACTTGAAAATACATTCAACGATCGTCCTCATGGGCCTCGGGGTTGATACTCAAAGCATGATCAGCCTATAGTGTTCCTGCTGCTGGGACACAAGCCTCCTCTCTGTGAGATCACGAGGGCACGGTGTGGGTCGATGGATACTAGCTACTCAAACCCACCCACACATAAACCTGTCATCTCCGAAGGGTTAGGCAGAGTTGCGAGGTGGTGTGTGGTGGTGTGTGGTGGTGTGTGGTGGCTAGGTACTCATGTTAAAAGAACCACCTCCTTGTGTCAGGATACCACAATTGTGCAAAATACTCGCTTTTTATTGTTTGTGTAATAATATTTTTTTTAGGTGGTTAACGATCACTACTGTTGTTACTTGAAGTATGAGTGGAGAATCGACTGCACCATCGATATCGAAACCCATCACGTCTGTAAAGTTTACACAAACAAAAACACAGATTCACTACGACAGTGATTATTTTGTAAGCAATCAATTCACTTGGTTCAGGCCCATATATACTGTGGCATGTTTACAGAACAATATGCTATGACAAATGAAGACGCCGGTCGCACATAACTCTTGTCGAACTGCATAAATATCTTACTTGTTACTGTTTCTATTTTAAATAAGTCCAGATGTATTTTTCTGAACGCGTGACTGGAGTCGCAAGTTTGATATTATAATGTCGGGATTACATTAAAAGAGTTTTTTGTAACCTCCACTAGAGCGAGTGACTTTGTAATGTAGTTATATTTATGAAATGCTCGTGGCTAAATGATAACCGCCGCACGGGTCGAACGAGGACTTCGTTCCAAAAACATCAACAACTCATTGTAGCGGGTGCCTGGAGGCCTGCGCACAGCAGTGGACATACCAAACAACGTACCACCGATACATTATACACTATTACTATAATGATATATTTAGTATTTATTTTATTCTAAACACGCTGAAAAGTGGAGTTATGTGTAGAGTACGCGATGGTAATTCACACGGGGTCAGGAACCTTCGCGCTGGACGAACAACCTGTGGAGTCGACCTGCACGAAATAATTTATGGCGAGAGAAAATGAAACACATTTAACAAAACGCAAAAGTGGTTTTTTTTATAATACAATAGTTGTCCCCTCGTGCTGCACGGTTTCTACAACATAACCTTCCGCAATAAATTCTGGAAATGACGGTGAGAACTACATCAAAATCCGTTGCGTAGTTTACAAGAACAACGCAGACAGACACGTAAAGCAACTGTAATTTATATTATGTATAGATAATTAACGATGAATTCATTTCTATTAGATATTTATATCCATATGTAGGTACTTACAACAATATTTGACACTACGGACACTACAGAAATTAAACAATTATAAATAATGGCGCCGATTCCCTTGTTCACACACTAAACTAAATTTAAGCTCAGTGCATCTTTTTCTTTCTATTTCATTAAGAAAAGGACAGAAGATAAATATTAGTTTAGTCCTGTCAAATTAAGATACTCCATAGACAGTTTAGACGTGATTAAAAACATGGTTAGTAAAAATACGTCAATTATGCAGGCGGTGACTAATTTGACAGGACTGAACTAATATTTATCTTCTGAGTTTAGTGTGTGAACAAGGGAATCAGCGCCAATAGCTTCTTTACGCAGATATCCCGCGTGGATATCGGAAATGATCCTTCGGGAACGTGCTACCGGACACAAGTAGCCTGTGTCCTTCCCCAGGGTACCATCTATGTATATCATTGCCTAATTTAATTGAAATCCGTTCAGTGGTTTAGACGCAAAAAAATAAACAACATACACAGGCATAGTTAATCTGGAATTTATTATATTTATAATTTTTTGGACACAAGCGGCACACATTTGTACCAGCTCATCCCTGAATACAAATAAACAAATAGTTAGTGGTCGTCAGCTCCGCCTATGGACATCTGTAATACCAGTGGCATCGCAGTAGCGTCGCCATCCCACAGACAAAGCTGAAATGTCTGATATACCTGTAACTACACCAGCACCCACACCGAAACACAGCAACGTTGCTTGGTCTTTCTGTAGGACAGCAAGTTCCCACTCCTAGGACACAGGCTTCTTCTCTGTGAGAGGGAGAGGGCCAGGCGGGCCCAGTCGGATTGGTACATGTCACATGTCTTTGAATTTTTGGTTGTAAATTCGCGCCGGTTTCCTCACGGTACCGTTTTGAGAGCAGTGGCACAATAGAGGCTAGTATGTATTTATACAAATCTCTAGGGCAGTCATGTCTTCGCTCAGATACTTCTCACATCGCCCAAAAAATTAAAACAAATGACGACTCCACCATTGTTCTAAATAGATTACATCAGTACGAAATGACTCATCGTTTTAGGGGTCTTGGCTCCTTAGATCTAGACGCTAGATCTAGGATGAAACGTGTCTAGATTTTTGACTGAAGACGGGAAAAAGAAAGAAGTGAATTTTGAACTTTTTAGATGTCTAGATTTCTTGAGAAGTCTGCTGTATACTTTTGTAACCTGTATTTTGGGGTTGCCTAGCCTATTCCCAACTACATCGGGGTCGCCTCCTATTCGAACTGGACGCAGTTGTGTATCAGTATTTTACTTGGAGCGACTGCCTCTGTGAGCTCCACAACCCAGTTACTTCATACACATGATGCTGAACGTTTGTTTCAGGTACAATCTGCAGTTCACTGAGCTATATATTATTATTTTATTTTCCAAGTGCGGGCGCATCTAGTGTCGGAGTCGAATCGATTCAGACCAGGCGGCAGGACGTGGCCGCGCAACCTGTTACCATGAATTCAGTACATGATTCAAGAGCCACAGGCGTTACATTTTTTCGTCGATTATTTAAAAATAATAACTTCCATACATCTTGGCCGCGTCTATTGCACTTTTGTATGAAACAGCAGATTTCTTTTTGATAACCGACGATAAATGTCTACGCTAGGGGGCTTAGGAATGTGCTGAATTCATGGTTACAGTTTACGTTTCGGACCCAAATCCAGATTCCAGGCTGCTACTGGGAAATTCCAGATAGATAAACCTAATAACAATTTACTTGACTCAGGAACCCAGGACCTCATGCTCAGCAGTCGCGCTTGCGACCACTCGGCCAACGAGGCAGTCTGACTGACTGGATTGATCTAGGTGCACCTTAAGCGTTAGACGTCCCACGGTAACAATAGGTGTTATGTGAAGTAAAACATCGAATAGTTTGTCTATGGTCTGAACCCCTCAATATTCATTGAACAATCGTAGTGACTGGTGCTCTTTACTTCTGAAGTGAGAGAAAGGAGATTTTCTCCATAGAGGTCAGTGTAGCGAAATAATAAATAAAAAACTTGAGAGGTGTCAAGGGACACCCGGATGGGATGGAACGAAGTTCCTTTCGATTAATTAGTGAAGGAATTGTAATAAAATTTTTAATTAAAAAAAAAAAAACAAAATAAATAGTAAAGAGAAAAGTAAATATAATATTATAAATAACTGGCTTACTTTCTATAAGAGAGAGAGAGAGAGAGACAGACAGAGAAACACGCGCACGCCGCACGGCTTACAACTACAGCAAAAAGTGTCGTTCCAACTTTTGGTCTTAATTTTTTCCGTCTAGCCGCCTTTCGCAACGCGCGATAAGGAACTTCGTTCCAATAAATAGTGCAGTAAACCAACCTTCATAAAGGACACAGCACGGTTCTTATTAGTTTAATGGATTAAGTTGTAACGCCGACGAGACGTCCTTGGTGTTAGAGCTCTTTAATAGATTTCACGTATATACCTGTTACGCGTCGGTCACGAGACGTTTGCAAACGATCCTATAACTCCCGTAACAAAATAGATACCTGGTCGTCCTAAATGGGTAACTTTGCACCAAGTCATCGGTTATCAGACTTATCAGGCAGCGAGGTAATAATTTATATCACTGTTTTAACTAAATCGAGACAATAGTAACTACTGGAAATAAAAACAAAGCTACAAATTACACGCAAATCCGGTCCTAGGCTCCACGCTGGCAGTTGGAAGACTCCTCGCTGGCCGGTAACAGAATCCTCTTGTGTTGGGTTCGATTCCCAACAGGAAGCTTGTAGACGTCTGGTCATAATATAAAGAGGGAAGTAGGTTTTCTTCATACAAACGCACCGCGCGCGGCTTGTATGTATGCACCAAAGTATCTATGCGTCGCCGCACGCACACTTAAACAAAATCTGGACCCGTTTCTCAGTGCGCCAGTCGGGGCTAACACTGCACGAGGTTCGCGCGTCACGGCTTTTCGGCACCGCTAAATGAATGAAAAATGTGCCGGTTTATTTTATCCATTTTTTAGGGTTCCGTAGTCAACTAGGAACCCTTATAGTTTCGCCATGTCTGTCTGTCCGTCCTCGCTTAATCTCTGTAACCGTTAGCACTAGAAAGCTGAAATTTGGTACCAATATGTATATCAATCACGCCGACAAAGTGGTAAAATAAAAATTGGAAAAAAATGTTTTATTAGGGTAGCCCCCCTATATGTAAAGTGGGAAGTGATATTTTTTTAATTTCAACCCTAACGTGTGATATATTGTTGGAAAGGTATTTAAAAATGAGTAGGGGTTTACTAAAATCATTTTTTGATTTGTCAATCATTTCGGAAATAATCGAGCCACCCCCTCTAACTTTTGAACCATAAGTTTAGAAAGTATGAAAAAAATCTGAAAAGTAGAACGTTATGCGTTAGCAGTGCTCCGCGCTCCTACAACTGCTCCAATGGATACATCGCGCGCACTTCTACATGCGCTCCCCTTTGACACACTGCGCTCCCCTTTGTGTTCGCGCTAAAAACCGTCACGAGTCGGAGCGCCTGCCTCGGAGCGTGCAATGTTGCACGCTCCGTGTTCGCGCACGTACCCACTACCGGTAGCAGTTGCAGGAGCGCGGAGCACTGCTGGAGCGCGAACATAATGGATACCCACCTTTAAACTCATAAGTGGGAACACTTATTGTGACGGACGGGAAACTACGGAACCCTACACTGAGCGTGGCCCGACACGCTCTTGGCCGGTTTTTATAAATAATACTGCTCTGAATCTTGAATACATTTCTGTATTTGTTAAGAAAACCATTGTTAAACTTTATTGACTAATGATCACTGAATTAATTATACAGAGATGTGTTTATCTTTGGCAAGGGCCGGGCTTTAAACTAATGAATTGATGACAGTACTATCAGTAAGCTACCGTTTACTCGTGCTCTTCACCGCACCGCGCCGCCCGCGCCCGTCTGCTGGCCCGTCGCTCTTTCTTTCATCGTGACTGGTTTATCATCATCGTTTAGGTAAAACCGACCTCATAAACCCTGTACCCAGACAATACAAGTAAAAAATACATCTTCCCGACCCTTGCCAATTTATAGGCACTGAATTAAAGTTTAGCTAAAAGTAACAACCCTGAGACAGTAGGCAATTATATTACGGATTGGGCCGGAGATTGCCTACTTGACTCTTTATACTATGGTCTGGTTTTAGGGTAGCTGGTGGAGCGAATTCAAGATCGCTTTACGGTCTTTGGACAAATCGAGTCTACATGAAATTCGTCTCGAGTTTTTAGTGATATACGTACGTGATACGTTTATTTTCGGGAAAACTGCCTATTACAAAGAGAAGAATGGAATAAGATTTAGGAAACGATAAGAACTTTTGAATAATCAATAGCAAAGCAAACATTCCCTTATGACCAAATGGATGACCGCACAGGGTCGTTCAATCCGTTATACACTCAGCGCTAAAACTCGTATTAAACAAATTATTTCATTGATAAAGCAGTAAATAATAATAAATTAGACTTCCGTCCTGTGTCCAAAAAAATCCTTCAAATGAAAAATCTCGGTAAGAGAAAAGACATGAAACTTTTAGATTCAAAATTCAAGACAAATATGAAGAAAAAACCTTTCTGGTTAAAAATAAGGTTGGATTTGTTACTAAAGAAGGTCGTTCGTGATAAAATTATAATGTAGCATTTACCAATGCTGCGTCAGGTAACATTCAATTTAGTTTATTGATCTTCTTGACGTCCGTCATCAGTCCCCCACACCCCGACCCTCCTGCCCTTCTCCCAATTAGTTTGCGGTCGGCGCAGCTCGTCATCTTCCTCCATACTGCTCTATGAGTCGTCGTCTCAGTAGTCACCCCCTTTCTAGCCATCATCACTCATCTTTCACTCATCCATGGTTCGTCAGTTCATCCATCGTTTCTTTGGTTTTCCCCTACTCTTATAGCCATCCACATTCATACTCAAAACTTTCTTGATTTCTTTATTAGTCTTTTTTTTTTTTAATTTTCTTCATTTTTAACCCCCGACGCAAAAACGACGGGGTGTTATAAGTTTGACGTGTCTGTGTGGGGGTGTGTGTGTGTGTATGTGTGTGTATGTCTGTCTGTGGCATCGTAGCTCCCGAACGGATGAACCGATTTTAATTTTGTTTTTTTTGTTTGAAAGGTGAATTTGTCGGGAGTGTTCTTAGCTATGTTTGATGAAAATCGGTCCAAGATGGCCGCCGCTACAAAATGGCGGATTACATATTTTTTTTACAACTCCCTCAATATGGTTATCAAATGAAAGGACTTGACTAGTAGAATACTATACACTATGACAAATTTCAAATCCAAGATGGCCACCACCACAAAATGGCAAATTATAAAAAAACCTGATTAAATACCAAATTACCTGAATCTTAAAACGGAAGAGAATAAAAGAAAAGAAATAATAAGGAGTCCCTACAAAAAGCATGAAATAAAAAATTAAATAAAAAATTTAAAAACCCCCCCGACTACGTGAAACCCTATAAAAAGGAAAAAATAACCTTGAAATTATGACCCTACGTAAGTACGTATGAAATTTTTTGATTAAATATTGTCCTGTCGGGGGACCGCTACTATTTTAAACTTTAACAGAACGTTAGGCTAATAATTAGAGCGGTCCCCCGACGGGACAACATTTAATCAAAAAATTTCATACGTACTTACGTAGGGTCATAATTTCAAGGTTATTTTTCCTTGTCATAGGGTTTCACGTAGTCGGGGGTTTTTTAAATTTTTAATTTAATTTTATATTCATCTTCTTTCCATAATTATATTTAATATTTTCCCAAAATAAACATAAGAAGGCCGACTCGGGAAGTAGGGTCCAAGCTGCCGGTGGTGAGGGCTCTAGAGAGAGGAACCTCCTCACAATGTGTGTGTGTCGTGTCCAGGGAGTACTGCTTTCTGAATCAAGGCCTGGACCCAGCCGCGCAATGAAAGCCTCCAAAGGTGTTAGAAGCGCTCCGCTATTACGAGTAGGCCATTGACCATAGCGACTATTGGGACAAAGATTGCATTTTTGTTAATCTTCCTAAAAAGAAAGTTGTACACGGGCGAAACGTGACGTACTTACTGACTAAACCACATTTCAAAAATGATTAATTCGTTAAAATATTCCTAGCACGAATCGCCAAAAAACTCACAATTCTCTGTAGGATAAGAACCTACAGACCCCGATGCAGAAAACAATAAAAGAAATCCCGTAAATTTTGCTAAAATAAGTAGTTTTTGTATGCGGCGCACGCGCAGGCGGCCGCGAATTTTTTGCGTCGACTTCTAACTGTACTGTCAACTGTTCACTTAATTTATCACCCTCACGATATCAGGATTAAGGCTTCTACGGTAAATAATGCGCATTAGAATTTTTGACAAATATTTTTCGTAATTTTTTCACAAAAATATTTTTCGCGGAGTGACTATTTTAAGACTACAAGATCTTAATGTTTCACCGGCTATGGCGTGCGTAAGTAGACCGCAGGGTTTTCCTTTCAACTAATAATAGCAAACTGAGTGGAGCTAAAATTTTTGCTGAAACACCATCCTAACTACCCATTTGTCGGACTACCTGCGCCCCGCGGTTTCACCCCCATAAGTTTCGATACCGTGGGAATATTGAGATAAAAAGTATCCTATACGTTAATCCTGGTTATAAACCATCTGTGTGCCTTTCATCCAAAACCGTTTAGTAGTTTTTGCGTGAAAGAGTTACAAACATCCATCCATCCATACAAATTTTCACGTTTATAATATTAGTAGGAAGTAGGATTATAATAATGCGAAGGTGAGTTTGTTTGTTTGTTACGCTTTCACGCAAAAACAGCTGAAAGAATTTGGATGCATTTTATTTGAGAATTACGTAGACTATTTTTCATCCAGAGCAGTGGTAGCCCAGTCGTAACGGCCGCGACTTACGAGTTGTTGTAGGTCGTAGGTTCGAACCCAGACAGGCGCTTTACTTTGTGTAAATTATTTCATCACTACTGCTCTCAAAACGATGAGGAAAACATCGTGAGGAAACCGGCATGTCCAAAGTTCAAAGACATGTGACATCTACCAACTCACACTGGGCCCGCGTGGTGGATTACGGCCCACTCCCTCTCACAGAAAGGAGGCCTGTGTCCCAGCAGTGGGAACATTATAAGCTGATTATGTACTTTTGATCCTGAATCGCAGACGAGATCGCGGGTAACAGCTAGTTTACTATAATTACTTAAAGTGGTTGTTGGGAAACCTGTGTTCAGCAGTAGATGCGGCCACACAGCTATGGATGACAATGTGTGACCTATAATTACTTGAAGTGGTTATTAGGAAACCTGTGTTCAGCAGTAGATGCGGCCACACAGCTATGAATGACAATGTGTGACCTATAATTACTTGAAGTGGTTATTAGGAAACCTGTGTGCAGCAGTAGATGCGGTCACATAGCTATGGATGACGATGTCGGACCTATTTTGCTTGGAACTACAAAATAATTATAAATTGTATCTATTTACGTTAATTATCTATATGTAAAGGACTACCTCAAAAGGTTAGTAGTTGTAACCACAGCCGTCAAATGTAAAAATCCGGGTTTGATTCCCAGTTCAAGCACGTGCTACCCGTCTATCGCATTTTCTCAGAAAAGTCTGCCATTCAAGGCCATGTTTTTCGTTTCTTACAACAGCTTTGTTGCGGTTAAAAATAATTTTATTTGAATAAACCTGATCTTTCTTAAAAAAAAAAAACCCACGTGTGGATGAATGGATCCATCACGTTTTAGTCAGAAAATTACCAAAAGTTACCGTTTTAAATCCTCGAAAAAGGACCTTGATGACCTAAACTATCGTGAGATTAACGATAACAAAATACCATAGATTACGTGCAGGCCTCCATAGAATGTAGTCGGTGGTCAATGGTTTATGCTCATCGTTTGGCGATGTTTTTTGTTGGCACATTGTGTTTTCATGTCACATATCTCTGAGACTGCCAAAGCCAAGATCAACTAAATAGGGTTGGCAGAAAAAGAATATGTTTGTTGAGTACCTATTTTAATTTTATTTGTATGAGTACTTAGCAGTAAAATTAAGTGAATAAACGTTGAAAGTTAAGGAAAGATAAGGCCGCCCACTGAATATTAAAGTGAAACTTTTATTACTTCGTCTCAAAAATTTTCGTCTGTGTGCTGCATGTCGCGTGACGGTCGGCCGCGGAGTAGGGATAAAGTGAATTATTCCGAAAATTTTTAGTTAAATGTCTATAATGTGAAAAATAGATTCACTTTTACCGTGGTTTCATAAAACCACACAATCCTTTTTTTTTGTAGTGTATCATGTATTTTATAAGCTATGTATTTTTGTGGTGTACAATAAAGTATATATAAATAAATAATAATAAATAAATAAAGTTTGAATAAAGTCTTAAGAGGGTGGAGAAAAAGGAGATAATTTAATCAAATAAACTCCTGTTGATCGTTATCGTGACGTCACAAAAGCTTAGGGTTAATAATGATAAAGTGTTTTGAGTTCAAGGTTCAGTTGACAGACGAAGTAGAGCGTATGTAGTGCTTATTTAATTATTTTAAAAAATATGATATTCTAGTGACTTTTTTATTTCAGCTAATAGTTAGTGGGATATGCGCGTCTAAAATTCGCAAAAAATAATGTACCCCCCACCCTAACCTTTTACCTACCTATACTTACGATATAAAATTTTGAAAAAAAAAAATGGGGTTAATAGAACTTAAAAAGCACTTTCAATGGAAATTGTTTCGAAGAATATACGTCGTGCAGTTTTTGAGATATAGAATAGTTTCGGTTACAACCGCAGTTATATTATGTGTTTCATTTTCTTTGAGAAATACCTAAAATACTATGAAATACGAACTTATTTTTGCTGTAGATAAAGTCTAAAGACTACGAAACCCTTCACTGCACGTGTTTGAAATAGCTTTTTTTTTTTAAATTTCGCTCACATTTTTTTGCTGACCGTACAAAATGATTGCGAATTCCTCGGCTAAGGTACACTCCAGACGTTTATAAAAGACGTCCACATCACCTGCATTGTCCATAGAGGCGTATTCTCGAGACAATCCGGGTGCCCCACTAGTACCGAAGAAGAATTGCTAGTAGTTCAAGTTCTTAGTAAGTGAAGACAGTGTTTTTTGAAAGTGTCGGTGAAAGAAATAAAAAATATTTTGAAAAAAAAAGTAAGTAATTATAAGTACCTACTTATAATTTTGGTGTATTTTTTTGTGAGTGCTACTGGAAAGTTTGTTCCACCACTTCTTCTCCCCAGCTAAAGCACTAGGAAGTGGTGAAGGGCGCGCGTTTTGGGGGACTGTTTGATTTAATTTTGACGTTCAAAAAGAGCTGGTTCTCAGCCTAGTTTGAATAAATGAGATAAGATTTCATTTTGATTTCATTTTAATGTGACTTTAAAAGAAGGATTTGACATACAAGTTTTCACATAATTGTAATAAATAATCTTCTGTATAAAAACAAATCTTCAGGGTTTAAAAGTATCTATTTTATATCTTAGAAAACGTGGGTTAAAAACATTTTCCCAATGTGGAAACGAACCTGGGACACCGGCAAGCCAATCTCTTAGTTACTGCGCCTATAACTGTACTGTGCGTTGCAAACTGCTAGCCACATATACGTATATCATATTGAGTGTATTGCTGATAATCACCATTTTTGGAAAACACAATGGCGGGTGTGACGGTCTCTGATGGTAGTTTGTTAAAACAACAATTTTCAAGGGTTTGATACTGCCGGCCCGCAAGGAGCAAGCTCGTTCGTTCTCTGTAAGAGAAGAGGCCCTTGACAATTTGCTAGTTGATATTTTTTTTATACATTGATTGAAACCAGTGGTGGCCCAGCGCGCAGCGGCGGCCGCTGACGAGTTGTGGCCGTAAGCAAAGTGAAACCTTTTGAACGAGTTACGGATCGCATAAGCTTTGCCCGCGACCGCGCTGATTCAATATGATGACAGGAGCAGGGGTGGCCGGGTCTCCTGGGCATTCTGACTGAGCGACTCTTTTGACAATTTATAAGTGCCAGTTGATATACTTAAAATAAAATGCTTCATCAATCAATACCTACATTTTTAACATTTGTTTAAAAACAGTAAAAATCAGCAGCAGTAATTTTGTCGTTAATTAAAAAATAAAAAGGAATAATTTGTTTATGTTAATGTATTTACCTTAAGTTTAATCATTAAATATAGCTACAAAATTCAGACGAACTTTGCAATGATCTACAATCTTTACTTAAACATGATATTCATGACAGATGGCGCTCTCTGCTTTTAAAGAAATGTTAAAAATGTAGGTATGTTTTGGAAAAGAAAATCGATGTACTTGGTTATCGCCGTAAGGTCGTCCGAAGTAAGTTCTCCTAAGTAACATCACAGTAACGAGACATCGATTGAACAAGGCTTCGCAGTATGATATTTACGCAGTAAAATCGTTCGCAGTACAGTTTTTCGATGTTACGAAATATCGCAGTAACAAGACGTCGATTTAACAAGGCGTCACAGTATAGAGATGTCGTTGAAAGGTTTTCGAAGAAACAAAATTCGATGATACGGCTTTCACACTCAAGTAGGTATTCCCTTTGAGTTTGAGTCTAGGCTTTCAGGCCCGCTCAAACCTGTGTTTTCGTAGTTCTTCCAAAATGTCAATCCGGAAAAACTCAGATTTTTCCTGAGTATAGAGGACGAGCCTATTGCTGTCAGCTCAATAACTTTGCAGTCAAAAATGTTATTTTCAACTTGATAAATTATTTTCATTTACAGCAAAACCAACATGGCGTCATTGCGGGCTAGACATCTGCTGGTATTGCTCCTGGTGACGTTCGTGAAGGCTGATCGTTTCAGGAAGACAGAACCTGCTGACAGTTCCATCGTCAAAGTTTTGAGGGTCTGTAAACGAAGTTTTTATAAGCGTGATGACTCAACGACATAACTGCCTTGTTAATGTTAGTGGTCGTAAGCTGACTGACTGCTTTTGTTGATGTCCAGCAGTAGACGTCTTTCGGCTGACATGATGATGAATGATGAAGCGACACTGCGAAGAGTGGGGTTCTGGACTGGATTTTGAATTGTATTCTCCGGGTCTTAAAGAGCTATTACTGTTTTCCTTGGTGATATTCGGAGTCTGGATTTCTGCTCAATTAATGGCGAGTTCAATAGCCACCTTCCTCCTATACAGGGTAGCATTCAGTTCGTGGTTCTGAGCCCCCCGGGGTGGCACATTTCAATCGGTTATTTAAAAAAAAATAGCTGTTTCGTAGAACAGCGCCAATACCTATAATGGCCAATACCGACGCGGCCAGAATGTATGAAACAGCTATTTTTTTTAAATTAATAACCGTAACGTAATACTTCTACTCTATGGTGCCTAGATTCATACATTATGTTGAATTCATGGTTTCAGTTTGCGCGCCGATGTCCCTGCCACCCTGTAAAACATGTGACTGTGCACATGTGAACATGTGACCTGTGTAGTGAAATGAGGCTGTACTATATACCTCCGGCTAGCCTTTAGGGTTGAGTTAAATTGAAGATCTGACAAATAAAACCACAAAAATAATAAAATGTGTTTTCAGGATGTATCAAATACAACGCAAGCCACAGACACACTAAATCTCCCAGCCAACGCGTCGTCCATCCGAGAGAACATCACCGACACCTTCAGGTACATGCCTTCGCTAAGTGGTTCTAGTATGAACTCCTTACCCTCTCACATAGAACAGAGATAGGCCTGCGTAGCAAGTTCGGCAACAAAACTGTTCTGAAGATAGTTGTTGTGGAAGCCAATCAAGCTAATCATGTACTCCTGTATTTGCTTGTTATCACAATCATGTAAACTCAGATTATTTCAGTGGCATTAATCAATATCTTTAGATTAGACTAGTGTCCAAGACTGCACCCTAGTTGCGTATCACTATAAATCTCTGAATGTGAATTAGATATTGCTAATCCATTGCTCGAAAAATTTGTCTGCTCAACTACAGTAACATAAATAACGCAATGAATGTTGTTGAAATGTCTAAAGGAAAGCCATTGCTACTGTTATTTTGTAACGCAATAACCCGCAGGATAAATGCTGTTAGAGTGAACCAAAAATATAATCAGAACACTTCTGTGTGTGTAATGGAGCGAGTAGCCAATTTTCAGAACCCATAGAACACTTTCTTACTAAACTTTCCTTTTGCCGTACGACGACATCGTAGAATGAACTTATCAGTGGCTCTTCCCACCTCAATACTTATTCCTTAATCAATTTATAAATAAATTCTTCATTGCCATCAAAAAAATGTGTACAAACAAAGTGAAGCCCTGACTCTCTGCGCTAGGTAACAATACCTGCGCTACAGCAGCTCAGCCAGTGCCTTCTCCCAATCAGTACGCTCTGGACTTTATGCATTATACATCGATTATTCCTTAAAACTATAAACGCATACGCGACAACCCTCGTATCGCAGACGGCCCGAGGGAGGATGATGTCGTACCATCAGAAGATAATGCAAGCTCTTAATGAAACAGGCACTAATTTAGAACTACTAAATTTAAGCCTACTTTTTGTTCACAGCTGTGAAAACCGCACCTACGGCTACTACGCAGACGTCGACAATGACTGTCAAGTGTTCCATGTCTGCTTACCCTCGCAGACGCCTTCAGGTCGCAATGTTACTTACCGCTGGAGCTTCATCTGCCCCAATGAGACGATCTTCAATCAGGTACGATATGATTGAATCGGTGCTTAATGTGGTGATTGATTCGGTACTTAATGTGATGATTGATTCAATAGCTAATTGGTTGATTGATTCAAAAGCTGAATGATTGATTGATTCAATTAAAAAAAAAATAAAAAAATAGTAGACTTAAATGCAGGGTTATTTTAAATTGGCTAGCTAAACTCCGCAGACGCGATGAGTTTCGATATCTAACACAATACAACAAAATATAAATTAATTTGATTTTATTTAATTTAATTTATTAATTTTGTGAACAGGGTATGTACAATGATATTTTACAAAAAAAAAAAAACGTTTGTTTTAATAACAAAAATTGTAATGATCATAGGACCTAAAATCATTTAATATATCTTTTTTTTAATATAACGATCAAATGATTAAATGAATTATTTATATAATTTCATTCTACCTAATTTCATTTGGTATAATGAACAGTTTATATAATGCACATTAGAAATAATATTCAATTAATATAATATTCAGTTGCTATAATATTCAAAATCTATAAGTAACGTTTAATATAATTTGGAAATATCTAGTTTTATTTTTGCAAAAACTGATAAAAAAATTCTACGATATGACGACAACATACTTATACACCGGCTTGTAGTTAATAGGTTGAATCTGTTCCAAAACCGAATCGGAGCACCCCGTCTTTACGTAGTCTTTTGGCCCCTACCCTAGAGTGTATATAATAACCGGAAGCGCGGAGGGAGAGCAACCCCCGCCCGCTGTAACAAAGCATAGGCACCCGTGCGAGCCGCAGCGGCTGAGGTGAGCATGGGTGCCTATCCTTTGTTACGTAAAGGCGAAGGGGTTGCACTTCCCGCAGCGCTGGAGACGACGCAGAAGCAACTTTAATGTTTTGAGTTTAGGTTATAATATAATTTTCTTTTCTCAAGAACGATGCATTACCTTAGAAAAAATTAAATTAAAAATTTAAAAAACCCCCGACTACGTGAAACCCTATAAAAAGAAAAAAATAACCTTGAAATTATGACCCTACGTAAGTACGTATGAAATGTTTTGATTAAATGTTGTCCCGTCGGGGGACCGCTCTAATTATTAGCCTAACGTTCTGTTAAAGTTTAAAATAGTAGCGGTCCCCCGACAGGACAATATTTAATCAAAAAATTTCATACGTACTTACGTAGGGTCATAATTTCAAGGTTATTTTTTTCTTTTTATAGGGTTTCACGTAGTCGGGGGTTTTTAAAATTTTTAATTTAATTTTTTATTTCATGCTTTTTGTAGGGACTCCTTATTATTTCTTTTCTTTTATTTTCTTGCATTTTAAGATTCAGGTACTTAATTTGGTATTTAATCAGGTTTTTTGTAATTTGCCATTTTGTGGTGGTGGCCATCTTGGATTTGAAATTTGTCATAGTGTATAGTATTCTACTAGTCAAGCCCTTTCATTTGATACCCATATTGAGGGAGTTGTGAAAAAATATGCAATCCGCCATTTTGTAGCGGCGGCCATCTTGGACCGATTTTCATCAAACATAGCTAAGAACACTCCCGACAAATTCACCTTTCAAACAAAAAAAAACAAAATTAAAATCGGTTCATCCGTTCGGGAGCTACGATGCCACAGACAGACATACACACACACACACACACACATACACACACAGACACGTCAAACTTATAACACCCCGTCGTTTTTGCGTCGGGGGTTAAAAATTAGTTAATATGAAAGTTAGGTCAAATGAACATTATATAAAAAGAGCATTATACAATTTGAAAATTATATGAAATGAACGTTATACTAAAATGAAATTAGAGAAAATGAAAATTATATCAAATATAACATTAGATCATATGAAATTAGGTTAAATGTTTTTATAGCATATGAAAATTATATCATATTATGAAAGTTAATATGTCAAATGAACTTAGACTATCTGTTATTATACCAAACATTACACACCCGCTCTGAAGTATCGTCAAACTCAAACCATCAAAAATCTAAATTAATTACAAAAAGTAAAAAATATCATAAAATACAATGTCAGCAAAATTTTAAATGATCAAAATTAAATTAATTATAACCGACTGTCGGTGTTTTTAAGATTGCTTATTAGTGTAATTATATCTTTTGGTTTGGTTGGTTGCATAAATATAGATTTATATGATCCTAGTAATGTGTCCGTTTTAGTATTGTTAATTATTGGCAAATTGTCGGCATTCGATTGAACTGAGTCTATAAAATAATCATTAAAATATCTTGCTATCATTTTAGTATTTGTTATACATTTTTTTATTTACGTTGATTAATTTATGGTCTTTTTAGGAATATTGGATTTCATAGAATTGATAACCTTCCAAGTTGCTTTAGACTTGTTAGTGCTTTTTGTGGAATCATCGACTGCAGTCATTGTAGTCACTTGAAATATCAGTTTTAAAAATCTTGAAATATTCGTGTTTTTGTGTAAACTGTACCTACAGACGCAATGGGTATCGATTTTTTAACACAATAATACATAAGAAAACAGTTTTTCACAACTCATACTTCAAGTAACAACACTAACAGTGGTCGTTGACCTTCCAAAAAACATGAAATCTTTTTATTTTATCGTGTTAAGACATCCCATCTCCCCCATTCATTCCCATCCCCATCCATTCCCATCGCCTCTGTGGAGTTTAGCTAGCTAATTTAAAATAACTCTGTATTTTTATATGAAAACTTGACATAATTTAGTCACCACCAATTACAATAGAAGATGCCTATGTCTATTCAAGAACAAGTCATAAAAAATGGCCTTTAGTGCCTTAAGAGGAAACGCGGTCAATTAGTCGTTGGCGTTCGTCCATACTAAATACATGAGCAAATATCATATTCGGTACACCTAATTTAATATACAATGCCATGCCCAGATTTGTTCTATGGCGTACTTTTCATAATCATACGAACATAGTCGTGGTAGATATTGTAGATTCTATCGTAAACAAATATTGCTCTGGTGTCATTCATTACCCAGGGAGAAAACATTTGAATACATTTAAATGGAATAATCGTGATCACGCTTCGATTTATTGCCTCCAGAAAACATTAAAAATGTTGACACTAACTGATATAATTATATTAATTGATTCACTAACCCCAATGGTTAAATTGCAGGAAGTCCTAACGTGCACAAGAGTACAAGATGCAATCGACTGCAAAGATTCACCCGACTTCTATCACTTGAACATGGAAATAGGCAAAGAATCGAACAAAACTGAAGAAGTAAAAGATAAAAAAGATAACCGAAAGATACAGAAAAGAAAGCAAGAGAAGAGAAAAGAGAAAATTGTTATGGCAAACGTCGTAAGAGACAACGTGAAGGATGAGATGTATGGGCATCCAGAACCCATTGAGTTGACTAAGAAGGGAGAAAACAGTCCAGTTCTTATTGAAGCAGTCATAGAGAGTGTAGACTCTGAAGTAGAAGATGTAGAAATGGAACAAAAAAGTGAAGAAGAGATGGACAGAATAGTTATGGAGAGAAATATGAGAAATGCGAGGCAAATGAGTCGAGGCATGTTCAGGTTTAAGGGCGATGTTTAGTGATTGATTCAATGAATTTGCTGATTGATTCAATGTATTTGCTGATTGATTCATGTTTTGGGATTGTGTTTTTTCAGATTGGTTTTTGGCCTATCGATAATTTTATAAAAGTCTGAGTTTATGTCAAAATTCTAGATGATAAATATTTTTTTACAGATTTTAGACTAAGTTACTTTTTAAAGAAATGTGTAAAAAATGTGTTGATGGACCAAAAATCGACGAAATATTTTGAAATTAAAAATGAAGATATTTTGCCTTAAGTTTCGTAGTGGCCAACCAAGTATATTCTAAGTTACAATAAGGTAGTTTTAAGTTATTGTACATAGAGACTTGCATTTTGAAGTATAAATAAATGAAAATGTTCATTTGTAAAACTTGATTTTTTTCTCTTAATTTTACTTATATTTATACTAATCTTAATAACGGCTAACATAGGTAATTTTAATCACTTAATTTCTCATAGATCTGTGAGTTAGAAGCTAGCAAACCGCCAGTACTCCTGAGTTATGCTGTCAATGTGGGTCACTATTAAGCAGGCAATCTGTTCAGTCATTGTTTCAATATTTAGTTCTTTTTATATTTTATGATATAGGTTTCTAAGTATTTTTTAATAGCTAATACTCTGCATTTGTGTCCGGTCGATGGCAGATAGGCTCGCCCCTGATTAAGATGATATTCATATATTCATATAGATGGCGTCGACCACTTACCATCAGGTACTGCCTATTGACCACTCAATTACGACCCTAAGAAAATAATAAGATGAAATTCATACATTAACCAATGTTATGAATTTAATCATTTCTTGTAAGACCCAGTTCACATAAACGTCTGTGTTTGATTAGCTATAAGTCTCAACAGACCGTTTTATAGCTCGCAATGAAAATCACTCGTGGATATCAAGCTTTGATCTCAATTCGGTTGATAAGAAAATCTTATTATTTCTATTTTACTTAGCTGACAGGGTTTTGACAAAGAAGGTGAGCTGTTGCACAGAGCCGTCAGAGCTGCGAAGTGTGGACAAATAATTGAACCCTGTTTGAAGCTCGCGTCGACTCCACGTGTGAAGTTACTAACACTAAACGATTATTCGATATACATGATGCAGGTGATATCACCTGCAAGATCTTCCTGAGAAATTCCTTAATCACTAGACTATGGTAGACGGTGAAAAACAAAAATCGATTAAAATTCCATTCAACAGCACAAGTGCACACAAACTAAAATAATCAACGATTAGCATTACAGAAATTCAATTAGTGTAACTTCTCAATATTAAAATATTGTAATGAATGGTTGACATTCTGCAGTATAACTAAGTTTCTTACGATTGGTTACCGCCATAAATCCGAATGAATTAAAAATCAACATGGCCGCAAGCAAGCTGTGTGTCATTGGAAAAAGTAATTAATTCTTATCATCTACCCAATTAACATTTCTACGGTTGATTTCAATCAAATAGCTGGCTTCTTAATCGTGAATTAGTATCGAGTAGAAATTACCCAGATTTAAAACAACAAAAAAATGTTATGATAGAAATGCTGCTGATATTCTTAATTTTATTATCGAAAGTTCTAGCTGATAGTGAAGAAGATAAATATGTTGATCTTTTACCAGATGAAGAGAAACAGCAGTTTTTAGAAAAGGTAGCGAGGCGAATACTTAAAGATGTTGAAAGCCGGGAAAACGTTCAGGACGCTCTGAGTGGAGAACTGTCGGATGAACAGTTGAAACATCATACTGAATATGTCAAGGCAGTTTTAAAAGAAGAACAACAAAACATAAGAAGAAGTAAAGGTGACGATGTCAAAGACACAGAAGGGAAACCAGATTCTGATGAAAAAGAGACTTTAGGTGTAAAACCTTTGGGAACTGAAAAAGTGTCTTTACCTGATTTGACTCTACGGGGAGAAAGAAGGGACATTGCTTCCGATGATAAAAATAACATTACAATTGAAATAGTTACCGACAATGCGCCTATTATAAAAAGATCAGTACAAGAGGATGATGCCAAAAAAAGTTATGAGAGCGACGAAACGACTTCTGAAACATTGTACAGAGTAACAAAAAACAACGTCACGTCTGAAGAATCTAACGAAGTAGAAGCTACTAATGAAAAAGTTGAAAACGATAACGTTGCAACTGAAGCAAAAGTGTTATCTGTGAAAAGTTCGAAAGTAAATGGATCTATACCCGCAGGAGATGAGAAAGATGAATCGGAATCAGTGGAAAATAACCAAAGCGTTTCTAGTGAAAGTGGTGCACATAACGTATCAGTAAAAGGTATACATGAACCATTATTACGTAGATCAAACAGCAATGACAGCATATTAGCGAGAAATACAACAGAAAGTAATATTACAACTTCTAAAATGATGGGTGTGAAATTTACTGAAAATAAGTCAGATGAGTATAATAATGTTTCGATTGCTAATAAAGAATTTTCGACTCCAACATACCCTTTCGAGAGTAGTTCTATAAAAGATACTACCACTGAGAGTACTACCTCTGATAATCCACTATCAACAACGACAAACAAAAATAAAGATTCTGAGCCATTACAAAAATCTACAAATTACACCAAAAATGATGTTGAGGTTGGGACCACAATAAAGAGTACTCGATCAAGCACATTTACTGATGAACAAACAACAGAATCCATCGCAGCAACAACGGAGTTCATCCCAGAAACAACAGAAGTAGTCCCAGAAATAACGACTGACCCCGCAATTTTGACGACAGAAGCTATGACAGAATCCACTACTGTTCTCGTGACTACTGAAAATACAAGTACTCCTGTCGTTACGACAAAAGATATCAAGGTTGTAATCGAGGATTTCACATCAGCACCAACTTTAACAACCAGTGTACAATCTACAACACTAAAACCTCGTAAAACTACGAAAAAAAAGAAAAAGCCAGTTTTCAAACAACGTGCATTATCAGAAGAATTAACAACCGTGGCTCTGGGATCCGATGAAGAGTCTATAGAAGCAACAACGAAGAAAATAATTAATCATAAAGTAGTTATATATAAACCCCAAAAATATATCGTAGGCCCAAAAGCGAAGAAAATTGCAGAAGCAGAAAAAGATAGCATTCAGAATAAAAACTTCATTGAATTGGAAAAACATTATTATGATAATAATTATAACGTTAAAGTAGGAAAGCAGTACCATGTATTTGAAATCCGTAAGTAATTGACATTTTAGTGAATAGATTTTGCTTTATTTTACACTTTTGGGTTAACTTAGTCTTAAATTGAGATGTGGAGGTAGAACATCAACACACATTTCTTCAGTTCTTTTGTACTCCGTGTTTCGAGGAGCCAGCTTAATGCTATTATACAGGTTGGAAATGATACATAACCTGACCTAGCAACAAAATCCAGGCCCTGGCATTTAGTAGTGGCATTTGTGGCCACTAGACTGACGAGTCAGTTATGGGCAGTGAGCCACAGCAAATAAATAAAATAAAACCGTCCAAGTGCGAGTTGGACTCACGCACCAAGGGTTCTGTACAAATTTGTGGGTATGTAACTATACATTTACGGTTTTCGGATATTTTCCTTTACTTGTGCTACATGACATTGCTTCTTGCCAAATTTCATGATTCTAGGTCAACGGGAAGTACTCTATAGGTTTTGATGCCCTTGCGTGTGTCAAAATATGCGGCATAAACATAAACGCCCGTATATTTTGATTGCGTTAACTTGGAAAGTTTGATTTTTCACTGCTTCAAGGGATTGCAGCCCTGAGTATTTGATATTAATTTCAACGTAATAACTCCACGCTTTCCTGAGAAAAAGGGTCTTGATAGATGGATAGACAAACGGACAACGAAGTGATCTTATAAGGGTTCCGTTTTTCCTTTTGAGGTACGGAACCATAGAAATGCTATAGTCATTATTACATCCTAATTTCTTTACAGCCCCTGATAAATCACCATTCATCAAAGATGAAGAACCCATAGCTGACCAGCCATACTATGTCCCTATATACAACTATTCACCAAACAATGCTTACTTCAATCCAAAAAATCGTCTAGGACCAAACGCTGGAGACTCCAGTGAGGCAAATAATGCCATCTTCAATGATGATGATGATGTCATAGACCAATTAGATAAAACAGAAACACTGAATTTTAAAATGGAGTACGATAGAACGTTCGATAGTAAAAGAAAAAAGTTTGGCAGCAAGCAGAAACTATCCCATAATTTACATAAACAACCATCGCAGAACAACGAACATATACCAAGAGGCAAAATAAGACCTGAAGATTATTTAGATTCCGATTATTATTTCGGAAGAGTCAGAAAGGAATTGGCGAGAAGAATCAATAGGGAGGATTTGGCTAAATTCCCTAATTCCGATGAGACTGATCACCCAGCGCGTAGTATTCTAGAAGGAAGTTTCAAAGACCATGTTAGAGCAGTCAGGAATATACTCTTTCATCAAAAATCTTTTGGACTGCTAGATAAAGATAAGTATGGTAAGGACGTTGCCAATGAACTAAGAAGGGGCCGCATGAGAAACAAAGACAAACACGTTCTACGCAAGGGTTCAGATGAAGATCCTGATGAAGAAGATAACCATAATAATATCGCTATTGAATACGATTTCGGTAGAGAGAAACCAACGATTGAATCGGGTATAAAGCAAGATGGAATGAACAATATCCATATACAAAAGGTGGGCTATTTAAAACAAAAGAACAGGACGAAAGAATTATATGTGATGGATGACTTTTTCAAAGTAAATGTAGATAAATATATCAAGGAAAACGGTTTTACCCCAGCGCCACAGCTTCCATATCAAGCTACCACTACCAATTTAGATCAAGGAGATGAAGTAATCGCTTATTTAGGGGACAACGACGGAAATCATAAGGCGGGAAATGACAATGAAACTAGTGTTGTCAAAAGAGATGAAAGCATCAATGAAGAAATTACAAACGCTACACAAACTCAAGCCGATATTCCTAATAGAAACAAGCCTACAGAAAAAACACTAGATGTTAAATTAAATCTCAGACGGAATGACGTCATTAAAGTCAGCGTATATCTACAAGTATTGAAGGATATGGTAACTCTTGATAATAAAGCTCTGGTGCAATATGACTGGCTGGGTACCACAGTCGACATACAGGCGGCATTACAAAAGTTGTTCGAGTTAACGTAAGTAAATATTTTAAAGCGTCTTAAGCTTTCTACGTATCGAAGAACCGCTCGGTGTTGCAGCTATAGGCGGTCGTCACCACTATCCATCAGGTGAGTCGCAATAAGGTGCACAACGACGCGGACGGTATATCTTCTATGTTTGCGGAAGCGCACGTGGATTGCTTCCACGCCACTATGCGCAAGAGAGGTACGTCGCTGGTGCGGCGAGTGCGGGGGAGCGCTAACAGCATGCTGGCCGCGCTTGCGGTAAGACTGGATTGCTCCATCATCGCCCACTGTTGTGGCTGATACGACTAACAAGCTTGTAATTTGTTGGTTTAAATATGATTATTTTTTATTATTGTGAATGACTTATGGTAATTGAATTGAATTGGTGGTTTTGTGTATGAAATGTGACTTTATGAGTGTATTTTTTTCTATTATGAGTCAGTGATACTCGAGTTAAATGATTTGATTTTTATTTTTATTTAAAGCTGGTATATTGGAGAAAGTGCAAATTTGACCGTCCACTTCTACGCAGGTACCTCGCAGGTTAACCTAAGAGGTTGTCTGGTGCTTAACCTAATAATTTATATATTAAGGCATTAACAGGATTGCTCGGTTAATAAATGAAGTCCTTAAAGCGACTACATGCTAAAGGCGTCCCCCTGTGCAGTACGGATCTTGGCTTTGAGCGTCGCTGGGGGAGGGCAACAAGGTACAGGCCAGATCATAGCATCCTTCCCCGGATGAACGCTTTCATGAAGACATACATAATTTAGATTGCACCGCTGCATCACATGTCTTCCTCCTTTTCAAAGATCTAATTCTAACACAATATACACATTTCAGTGCCCTAGTTGCAAATAAAGAAAATGTCCACCCAGCAGACATGGAAATCTTAAAATACGTACTCTTCTTACACAAACTAGCTATTGAGATTTTTGAAGCCAACGATTTTGGCGCTCAACTGAGGAAGAAGTTAGTTCTACCTAGAAACAAGAAGAAGCTAAAACATCACCTGATGAAGGATAAGGAGTTCATAAATAAGGTCTGGTTGTATCTGAGGAAAGAAGTTCCGCAGGTCAATGAGTACGGAGCTTTAAAACATTTGAATACATTATTGATAGGTGTCGAAGATGGTTTGTATGATGTAAGTATTTAATATGTTAATGATAATAATCATCTGCCTAGCTTTTTCCCAACTAAGTTGGGGTTAGCTTGAAAAAAGAGATGTAGTGCCAACCGTAAATAAATTGAGATAAATACAGAAGGATGCTAATGATGATGACAGGCCAATTATTGACGAAGTCTTCTCTTTCACCGTTTTGAGAGCAGTGGTGATGAAATTATTCACTCAATGTAAAGCACATGGCTAGGTTCGCATCCGTGACATAGAACTCATAAGGCGGGCCGGTAACACGAGGCCACCACTGCACTTTAAACTTCTTCTCGACAAAGTTATAGTATCAACGAATTTTTTGCAGCTACACGACGCAATTAAAAACATAGCTAAAATAACAAAATATAAGAACCAGCATTGGTACCAGAACTTGAAAGATTTATACATAACCACAGGCGAGAAACACCTCCTAGAGTTATTATTACATATGACATCCTTACGACTCTTTAGTTTGATAGAAGAAAGTGCCAAGAACGGTTTAGAAGACGACTACATCCAATATATGAAGAAGAACAGGAAGCACTCGAAGAGAACTTTGGAAGAGATGATGTTTGTGATGGAGATTTTGGAGGAATATAATAAATTTGTAGAATAGAATGTTGTTTTTTTAGCGTTCGTACTGTAATGTCTAAGCATCTATATCTACATATAAGCATAATCAGCCTTTAATGTTCCCACTACTGGAACATGGGTCTCCTCTCTGTGAGAGGGAGCGGGCCGTAATCCACCACGCGGGCCTAGTGCGGGTTAGTGGATGTCACATGTCTTGGAATGTTTGGTCCTACGACATGCTGGTTTTCTCGCAATGTTTTCCTTCACAGCTTTGGGAGTAGTGGGCAGATAGCGAACACAAAGTTAAGTGCTACTGGTGGCCGCGACCTTCATCATCCTAGATCATAGAGATTTCTTTATTATAATACGTAAGTTCGATGTCAATGAATTTTACACACAGGTTTACGTGTAAAATTTATGTATAAATTAAGAAATCTCGATGTCTTGTCAAGTCGTAAAAAAGAGTCGTCAGTAACCTATATATATAAAAATCATCATCAAAATTGCTTCAGTACTTTTCGAGAAAGTCGCAGACATACAAACATACTTGTAGAACAGCCTTTTTTAAATAGTTAATAATAATAAACGAATTTTCACAACAAACTTTATTGAAAAACAATTCCTACACTTATATGATAACTATACTAAAATCACATAATTATTATTTTGGTATACAAAACTTTTACATTCTAAAATATTTTATCAAAACTTTTGAGGTAACATTACAATTGGAAATAAGTACATAAGTAGTACTTTTGGTACTCTATTTTCACTTACATGATTACATTCCTTATGTATGATCCCAAAAAAACGTGAGGAACCCATAAAAAATCGAACCAGAAGATAATTTCAGTAACATTTAAATTTCGGTGTAAAAAGCACCTTGGAATGTTGTACATAGTGCTATGACAATACAAATATATACAGGATAATCTACAACCTTTATTACCAAACTTAGCTTGGCCACAAAACCAAGTCTTTCAAAAATTTTATGAGCCCTTTGTATCTAAAAACCAGCTAGGTTTCTACGTAAAGTCAAAATCAGGAACATGAAACGCCAACAAAATGAAGGACGAGCGTCTTGTGGGACTGTCTTATGGAATATTGACGTTTCAAAATGAAGGACGAGCGTCTTGTGGGACCGTCTTATAGAATATTGGCGTTTCAAAATGAAGGACGAGCGTCTTGTAGGACCGTCTTATGGAATATTGACGTTTCAAATGAAGGACGAGCGTCTTGTGGGACCGTCTTATGGAATATTGACGTTTCAAAATGAAGGACGAGCGTCTTGTGGGATCGTCTTATGGAATAGTGACGTTTCACATTTGTTCAATTTTGCCTTTCATTTACTCGAAGTGAAACGTTTGAAAATAGAATAAATCAAAAGTGAAAAATGAATTTAATAGTGATTTATTTTAGCACTTTCACTTGCCTACGGAATGATCGGAACATTAAATGCAAGGAGCAGATGAAAGCAGTCAGCCTATAGTGTTCCCGCTGCTGGGACTCAGGCCTCCTCTCGGTGAGAGGGAGTGGGCCGTAATCTACCACGCGGGCCCAGTGCGGGTTGGTAGATGTCACATGTCTTCAAAGTTTTGGTTCTAGGACAAGCCGGTTTCTTCATGATGTTTTCCGTCACCATTTGATGAACCTTGATTACTATGTAATTTTGTAAGAATGAACGAAGCTCCATTGTTCTTTCTCTAGATTTTCATTATGTGTTCTGGCTCGGATTAAATTGTTTAAGGCCAACTACATAACATTAGGCATATAATACAATAATTTTCAGAAGTTCTAGTACCTAGTCGCTCCATGTAAAATACTCGTATTTACATCCGGTTAGACTGTAAGCCGACCGCAACATGGTTGGGACCAGACAGCCAGATTTTAGTATTGCTCCTTTATTTCTAGCCTCTTGCGTGCAAACTGTACATTATATATTAATTTATTAATATGTTAATTTAACTAAAATACTTAATTATTGGAATGGTTATTATCTTGTTAACTGAAATGGGAATAAAAGAAAACCTCAGCACTTGTTCTTGTAGAGATCAAAAAAGTATTTATCACACAATTTTAATAAGTTAATTAAATGTCTTCTCAATAGAGAACACAGTTTTTTAAGGCCAGATACAGCTTTCATAAGTCGTTGTACACGGCACGGTTTCTGTATGCGGCCTTTACACAGGTGACTACAGAAATCGGCTGTCTAAACGGCTATTCGGTTAGGCAGCAGATGACTAAAATCGCAAATTCCAAAGTAGAGTAGTTTTCGACTTTTGCCGTGCGGCGACAGGTTGCTTGCGGTAAGTGACTAAAATCGACTGAGAAAATGCTCAGTCGCAGGCGATCGCCCGCCGCATGAAGGTTGACATTTTTTATCAAAATAAACTAGTCACCTGTGATTTTTATCGACCCCTGTAAATGGGGTGACGATTCGACTATTGAGGCGATTTGGTAAGTGACCAGCGGCACGGCGGAGATCGACCTAGTGTAAATCCCTTAGGTAACGCGCGCTAGCTGCCCCGCAGAACAATCGTGTAAACTTGTATATGACACGGTAAACCACCGGCTGTATGATGTACGGTGACGGCGACGTGCCGTAGTGCCACCGGTCGTCAACAAGCTTCCACAGTGATCCATACAATACGACGACCGCAACAAGCTTCCACAGTGATCCATACAATACCGACGACCGCGCCTACACACGGCAAATAATCCGTAGTTGTTCGTGGCAATGTTTTATGTACAACGGGTTTAACTTTATCTTGTATTTTTCTTAAAGTTTTCTTTCACCCCCAAATCCGCAAGTGTGTCACTTACAAAACTATGTGTGTTCCGTGAAGTCACTAGGCAACTAATAAGCTTCTACTTAGCGTTACGTGTTTGGCGCCATCACTACCGTCCATCACTTCCTGTGACGTGACGTGCAGCTGACACGTAGAAAATGATACTAAGTGTCCCATCGTTTGTGGAACAGCACCACAATTAAACACCAAGGCGGAGTCGTCTGTGAATCTGCACCTGAACAAGGTTTTCCAACCAATTTTTTAACCAATGGCTTGGTTCAGGCCGCAGAAGGTTATATATCTCTTTTTGGTATCTGCTCGTAAGAGACAGTTATAGTCTTGTTGGTGTCAAGGCCAATTGGGCCATCATCTCTACTAATAATGTAAGAGTTTATAACAGCACCCGAATGTTAAAATTCATTAAAAAAGTTCGAAAAGCACGTTAAACCGTTGGTCGCGACTATCATTTGTAGATCTTTGATAATCGCAGAAGCCCGAAAGTCTGACAACCAGACTTACCAAGGGGTATCGAATTACCCAGTAAGTGGGTTGTAGAGGTCAGATAGACAGTCGCTACATGTAAAATACTGGTATTCAGCTGCACCCGGTTAGACTGGAAGCCGACCCCAACATAGTTGGGAAGAGGCTATATATGCAGATAGATTGATAAAGAAAAAGTTCAGCTCTGTAAAGCGTCGTCTCACTCAAACCTGTGTGCCTGTCTCTTTCTTGTCCATATTAACGCCCGAGTGACGTAGTTTATGAGTTGCCTAGTGAATACAGCGGTGGAACTGTCTAGCACGAATCACGCCTCAGTTTCCAGTTCCGCTTCTATCTCTTCAGGAGTTCGCAGGTCTATCGCGAACCTCTTCTTCGTAGGTACTTCGTCGTACTCTGGAAGGAGACATAATTTAGATTTATTAAGAAGATACGAAAGAGATTTTGTTAATACAGATACTAAAAGGTACGAAAGATATGGCGGGGTCATACAGTGCTACTAATTCACACAGCGTTAACTCCTCAGAGCCAATAGCCGTAAATTTAAGAATATTCACAGTGTAATCTGTCGCAATCTGTCAAAAATACCTCAATTCATTTTTGTAGTCTTTGACATTAGTTCTGTTGTCACTGAGATTAGATTGCGCCTTGCGAATAGATTTTAAATGTTTTAATTATGTTGGTCTTTCTGATATCTTGCTATTTTTGCTTTTTCCTGTCTGCTACAGGAGAAAACAAGTTAGGAAAAAGTAAATGGTATAGAGATTTAAGGAATTCAAAGGTCTCATTAATGAAGAGGTACACAGCGCTACACTTAGAAGAACTCAAGTCGAGAAGAGTATTAAGAACCTGATAATAACATAATCTACTATCCTTTATCTTAAAAGGTACTCCAGGTAGACATGTCAAATTCTCGGAAAAGATTAAATCTCAGAAATGTAGAAACAGAACAAGCGAAAAGAAAACAATTAGAAAACTAATAACAGCACAACAGAAGGCCAATTCTCGTAATTTAAAACGTGCAAAGTCTAGTCGCAGTGTCATCTCGGCGACAAAGAAATGTCAAAAACTTGTCAAAATGTAGGGAAATTTGAGGTATTTTTGACAGATTGAGACTGAGATCAGACTGTGAACGTTCTTAAAATTACGAGAATTGCCCCTCTGGTCCTCGCGGGAACCAAACGTGATCGGAACAAAAGAAAAGCAAGAAGTTACGACATATGTACCTAGTTACTTCCTTTTAGAAACTTTTACAAAGAATAGAAATGTGACAACACATCTAGAAGAATGAATACATCCTGTACCAAACACCTCAGAAAAGATTGAGAAACACAATCCAGAAGACCCGGCAGTAACCCAGTAACCCTGGATAGCTGATTTACTTGGAACTGGTTCCGTTAGGAGAAGAGTCACCCTGTCACCTTCCTGTGTAGGATGTGCCAGGGTGAGGGCCAGCTTTCACCTGTGAAGCACCATAGCGATTACTAGGCGAAGTGGTTTCTATCGTCATAAGAAAAAAAATTGGTGACCACGAAGATCATAGTGTAATCGTCTTTTTCGTTTGCAGTGTTTATGTTAATATTTTAAAGAAGTAACTTTTGTAATTTTGTATGTACCTAGGGGCTAATCTTCGGAACTACTGACCCGATTCCGAAGATTCTTTCATTAATGGAAAGCTACAGTATTGCCGACTGTCATAGCAAATTTTGGCTGGTGACTTATAAAATATTGCCCTTGATTCAGATCAATTACAAAATGTATGAAATTTCGTGAAAACACATAATAGGTATTATATGTACTACTGAACATTGACGATTGACTGCCTATTAGTTAGCTTAACGGAACTCATTATATACAAGTAAACAGATGAAATAACTTACAATACGGAAATTCTGCCAAGGCTATCACACAGTACACTATATACCAGGTTACACATATTAAGTTAGTACGCTAGGCCTCGGAGGAGAACGAAATCGCGATCAACAGCTGGTAACAAGTAAAGGTACAATAATAACGCTCAACTGACCTGCGCTGGCCTGCATTGCTTTGACTCTTCTGGAATAATCCTGGAAGGCAGCAGCTAAGCTGTATGTTAGGCGTCTCGCAGCATTTCTGAAACATTGCAAACATTGCATTGAAACATAGCAGCTGTAAACTGACAGGTTACTTCTAGGCAAGTGAGCTCCATCGTCACACCATCGCTTTCCAACACGAGAGATATTAGTCAAACATGACCAAGGTATCTGCTGACAAATCTCACATTAGCAATAAATTGTAATTAGCATACGCTTAATCAGCCTATAATGTTCCCGCTGCTGGGACTCGGTTCTTCTCTCTGTCGTGGTAATCTACCACGCGGGCCCAGTGCGGGTTGGTGGAGGTCACATGTTTTCAAATTTTTGGTTCTAAGACATTTCGGCCGGTTTCCTAACAATGTTTTCATTTACCGTTTTGAGAGTAGTAAGTGGATGCCTGGGTTCGAACCCACGATCTACAACTCGTAAGTCCCCCAGTGGTAACCCCAGTAGATCACTGGGCCACCACCGCCCTCCGCTCAGTTCAATCATCATGAAATTAGTAATGTACCATCTATTTATAATACAGGCCAATCATATGTATAAGCTGATATGAGATTTGACAACAGATTAAATACCCAGGCTTTCACAAACCCAGATTTAATCAAATGAAAATATTATAAATCCAACATAGCTTTGTAATCTTAAGATTTGTTATCAAAACCCAGTTTTGACTCGACAAACAAATAGTTTTTCGTTTTTATTTCGTTTGTCAATAGTTCAGTTGACCCGAATCTTCTAACAGATATTGAATCTGAAGTATTTGATATGAGATATGACGACATTCTTAGATAGATAGTTTGACATTTTGTACTATTTGGATATGTCGACTTTTTTCTGTCTGGGAATTACGCAATAGGTGAGGTTAGGCAACTTACAGTCAACTAGATTAACATAATAATTTGTACGAACATCATAAATTAGCTTCAAACTTGTATTTCCTGTAGTGTATGTATAGTCGAATAGAGATAGATATAAAGCCAGCTAACAAGCAACTATTTCTAAATCAAAATATTTTATTTCACATAGACCTACATTCCGTTCACTTGCGAAACATCAGAAGCTAGGTGCACGGTTCCAATTGGTCGGTTTCTATGGAGAAGAGCCGGCAAATAACTCCACGGTTACTCTCAACTTTACTCTTAGGAGCCCTTTTTTATCGTGGAGAAATGCTCATGCATTCTGCACTCCCCCATTCATTCAGTCATTGGCCCCGCCGCCCGCCAATTTTCGTCCGTAGAGGATAGGGAGAGCGGCCAACGTCACACCAACACTCCTCCTCCCCTGCGGCCCCACCGCGTCCGCCATCAGACAGTGGCAACCCCGTCAAGGCCGCGGAAGGTAGGGAGAGCGGCGCACCGCAATACCGGCACTCCTCTCCCGCTGCGGCCTCCAACCCTCAGCCGTGATGCCTCCCATACGACATCGCGGCCCGCCTCAGTTGCGATGTCGCCCAAGCGGCACCGCAACCTACTTGTTGGCCGCTACGTCGTCGGCTTACTGGCAAAGCCCTGACGAGCGGCCCCTCCTCGGGTTCCTCTTGGCTTCACCGTGGGTGACCAAGCCACGGCTACTGAGCCCCCCCGCCTCGACCCCTACACCAACAAGGCAGTCAAACTAAAAATCTGCTTAGTAACTATATTGGAATCATCTTCCAGTCTAACTGGATGCGGCAGAATACCAGTATAACACAATTATAACACGATTGGGCTTCTAACTACCCATGACGACTGTCAAAAATCTACAAATGACAGCCGGGACGTGCTTTCCGAGGTGGAGGGGTCTCGAATCTCTACATGTGAAGGGCGGGTGTGCGGGAACTGTCTTTTGTAATTTAGAAGTTCGAAAAGTGCTTAATTGTCCGCCTAATTTAAATAAATGACTTTTAATTTTGAACAGATGGTCCGAACGGACGAACCCATCCTCGAACCGACCGTGGCAAGCAATCGTATTACTGAATATAAGCTTCTTAATAAACAGTTAAACTAACCGGTTTTTGGGACTGGTTGACAACCGTTATAATTAAAGTAAAAAAATAAAATAAAAGAGATCCTCACCTGGACTCACAAACAAAACCATGACACTCAAAGGGATTCAACCCCTTCACATCAGCATTGTCTTTGACTATGATCATGGAGAAGACCCTCGTGTACACCAGGTCCTGCACCCCATAGGAGATAGACTCGATGTTGAAGAACACGGTCATGTGCTCAAACTCGTCCGTTTTTGTGCCGTGGTCCATTGTCTCCAGGTGCACACCGTCCAGTGCTATCTTTAGCTTCACTATCGGTAGGATTTGACCTGGAAAGATAGAAAATGGTAAACTATAACTTGGGTATATGTAGACAACGGAATAATAATAATAATAATAATATCCCTGGACATTTCACACAGCGCCATCTAGTCCCAAGCTAAGCAACCTAATGCTTGTGTTATGGTAACAAGATGGCTGATAAACTGCTTATATACATTTTTTTTTTTTTTTGTAAATACATACATATTATAGATAGAAAAACACCCAGAATGAATGAGATCAGCGTCCAAAGTTGTAGCGGTCAGTCTTCAACAGCAACAAGTGTCGAAGAACACGCGGCCATTGAGAAGCAGCGCTAATCATAATCCTCTTCTCGAACAGAGAAGGAACGACCACAACCACCGCAAGTCTTAACACACGATTAATCACAATCTGAATCATTTTGAAGGGTATTGCTACTCGTGATCCATTGCTTCATATGTTCGAAAAAATTGTCTACTCAATAACGTAAACAACCCAATGAATGTTGTTGAACTTTCAAAAAAGCCATCGCTTACTGTTCGTGTGTTACGCAATTACCACGCCGGTTCTGAACCGATTTTTGGTTACTTTAAAACAGTTTTATCCGCTTTTGGGCCACTCCAGCATCAGCAATTATGGGCCTCAGTTCAACAATACAAGTATCTAGGGTGAAATGACCATGGTGGCAGGACACGTACCAGGAGGTAGCGCCTTCGCAGCAGACACCATCAAGTCGACCGGCCTCCTCGTGTGTTTGATCCCCCATAATCCTCGCGCATCGCTCTGTCCTAAGTACTTAACCTGGAATCAAGGAGAATGTTTATGTTAGTTAGTGATGAAACTGATGATAATTCTTAATAACTACCTACCCGTTCCTGCTGCGCATGATTTCAAGAACTTGTAACTTTAATATATTCGCGGTCACACATACTGACATGAAGAGCGACTTTAATTTGTATTATGTACTAGCTTCTGCCCGCGGCTTCGCGCGCGTGGATGTCGGGAATCATCCCATGGGAACGTGCTACCAGGATAAAAAGTATGTCCTTCCCCAGGATGCCATCTATCTTTTTGCTAAATCAAAAGTTCAGTGGTATAAGTGTGAAAATGTAACATAAAGTTTCAAGTTCAAATCCTCCTCTTAAAAATCGAATTACCCCTTTTTGCCCCGTCAGGGGTCAATTTTCGACCACTTTACATACTTTTTATTAATTATTTTCTGTCAAAATTATTAATACGAGTACTTACTAATTTTCGAATTAATCAAGCCACGCATTACTAACAAACTTATGGACAAAGTCTGAAATAAATTACTTATTATTATTATTATAATCCTCCCCTGTAAAATTAACTACCCCTTTTCAAACCGTTAGATTATAGAGGGTAGATTTTCGAAAAACCCTGATACATGTTATTCTTTACTTTCGATCCTAGGTATAGATCCTTTGTTCTCATACTGAGTTTCGAGTTAATCGGACCGCGCGCTAAAATTCTTCCATACAAACTTTGAAACCCCCCAATCCCCTTTTAGGGGGTAGTTTAGAAAAACATAAAATGGCAAACTTCATAATTTACTTAGATTAGTATTGGTGCCAAGTTTCAAGTTTATTAACTCAAGGAAGGAATAAGAATTTCCATACAAACAAATTCCCCCCTTTTCACCCTCTTAGGGGTGGAATTTCGAAAAATCCTTTCTTAGTAGATGCCTTCTCTTCACGAAGAACACACCCTCCAAATTTCATGTCTCTTGGACCAGCGGTTGAGGCTGTGGGTTGATGTATTAGTCAGTCAGGACTTTGAATTTTATAATTATATAGACATTATGTATAAATTATTATACACCTATTTACCCAAGAAATAACAATTTAATAACCTAAATAATATTAACTTAGCGAGAGTGTGAGAGAGAGAGAGACTGGCGGCACTACCTCGTTGTATGCAATGCTTAGCCTCTGGCCAAGGTAAAAGCCAGCCCTTGGGTCACGGGAAGTGTCAAATGTAAACACCGTAGTGTGGGCAGTGCTAGATGACAGGCCGTGGATCGAGTTGAATGAGGTACATTTGATGATGATAATGGACGAGGCATTGGTGACCGGACATCTCAGAGCCTCTTTATGTGCAGAGGACGAACTCATGTGGTCTTTGTCATTAAGGTCTGATATCCCTACCTTTCCCAGGCAGGGAAAGTATAAGAAGTTATACACATAAGAGAGTATAGTCCACGACTTTGACGTAGGTACCCCACGGGTTATTGTATTACCCCGTCACCCAGAGATAAGTTGAAATGTGTCATGTGACCCCTTTCAAACCGCTGTGAGACAACAATGTTCGTTTTCAGTTCATCGGTATGGAGGTGTGAAAGGCAACGTTGCATTGTAAAAGAAGACGTATTGACAACCTTTTTAAAGAGTATGCTTAGATGGTTTGGTCATGTTGAGAAAATGAATGAAAGGCGACTAACAAGGCAGATGTGAGTGGAAATGCCGCGAGGGGACGCCCTAGAAGAACATTTCTATAGTGACCTTATTGATGATGTTCTTCAGAAAGGTCAAGTGCGCAGACCTGGCAACAGGCGTGCATGTAAGACTGGATGTATGGACGCAAACGATGCAAAAGCAGTATGTAAGGATGGTAGCAGATGGCGTTCTATAGTTTCTGGTTACCCCCATGGGAAGAAGGCGTGAGTATATGCATGTACGGACTTTAAGGACGAGCACTTTCACAAAGACTTCTACAGCACTAATTACAAAGCGTTGTAATTGATAAAGTACTTAGCTATCTGTCTTATCTTTTGTTCAAGTTTCCGCCAGTCATAAGGAGCACGTGAGTTCTTATTGTTATCATTTGTAAATGGTATTGTCATATTGTCCTTTCTTAATTAATCTAAGGCAACACTGACTAACAGTGACGTAAAACATCATGAGGAAATCTGAACTAAATGAAATCGGCAACACGCAGTGAGCAAGAGTGGTGATCAATGCTCGTTTCTTCTTTGTTTGAGAAGAGGCCTTTGTCATGCAGTGGAGGCATCTACATCGCCACATGCGAACTACGCATCACACTGTCGTCACGCAAATTCCTGCATCGCGCAAGCAGAGGTAAACTTTGCTTGCGCGATGCAAATACTTTTGTATAATATGCATATGATACGTCCTGGCACCAATCGTCGGGCAATAGCCCACCAGACACGAAATCCGTCTGATCGGTGGATCCTCTCTTTTCTATTGAGAATGAGTGATCTTTACACTTTGTTCCTTAGACCTCTATAGGACGATTACAAGCTATCAAAAGCCTGTTTGGAACAGTACCAACATCATCCTTGTTACTACTAATAACAAAACAAGGGGAACGGTTACCTTTTCAGACCAAACTACCTTCGGCTGATGGTCTATTAGCAACCGTAACACGATGCAAGAAGGTCCAAAAAGAAAGCAATTTTGAAAACGTGATTGATTTCTTAATTAATATCAAATGAAAGTGAAATTGTCACCATATTTGAACATGTTACTTAAGCTTGTCATAGCAGATTCAAATAAATTGTCTTCGGTAAAAGAACCAGTATAAGATGGCCTCTGATTGTTCAGAGTCTACCACTGGGCCACCACTGCTCTAATATCGTTGAATACGACCTATTGCAAGTCAAAGACCTCTCCTGGAACAGAGCAGAACCCAGCATTGATCACGCTCACTGCATGTCAGTGAACTTAGACCTTTAGGTGCTGGTTTTCATAATGACCTTATAGAGCGCAGATGGCTGCATAGGCTTAATCAGCTTATAATGTTCCCACTGCTGGGAGTCAGGCCTCCATTCTGTGAGAGAGTGTGCCGTAATCCACCATGCGTGCCCAGTGCGCATTCGCGGATGTCTCAGGTCTTCGGATTTTTGCTTCTAGGACATGCCGGTTTCCTCACGATATTTTCCTTTATCGCTTTGAGAGCAGTGCTGATGAAATAATTTACACAAAGTAAAGCGCCCGTCAAGGTTCGAACCCTAACCTACCTCGTAAGTCACCACATTGTTTACTAAGTGAGTAGCTATGTTTTCGATAAAAGTCCTTGTGCTTATAAAGCAGATCCTCAAATAGGGGCCACGCCATACAATAATAACAAAAGTATCAACATCACCTAGCTACACTAGATTATCTGAAGTACCAAATCAGCTGCATTGCGCTATAAATCGTCTCAATTAGAGCGGGCGCCATATTGTTGCCGGCGGATGTGACGTCACAATGTGTAGTATGTAGCTTATGCATAATGATTAGCGGTAGTCTGTACGAGTATGTACTTAGGTAGGTGTGTTACGGTATCTGACTGGGATGGGTCCACCCAACTGTGTTGTGCTCGTAGGTTCCAGTCCAGGCAGATTTTTATCATCATTTGCCCATTCTAATCAGCCCATGATATTCTCACCGCCGCGACACCGGCCTTCTTTCTGTGAGAGAAGTCATCAGCCTGGCCTTTCTCCAACTATGTTGGGGTCGGTTTCCTGTCCAACCCAATGCAGCTGAATACCTGTATTTTACATGGGCCGACTGCCAATCTGACCTCCACAACCCAGTCACTGGGTAACACAATACCCCTTGGTAAGACTGGTGGTCAGACTTTCGGGCAGCAAACTCCAACTCAATTATTGTATTATACTCCTGGTAAGTATATGTTACATTCAAAGGGTCAGCACCTGCATTGCGTTACACACTGTCAATCTCAAACATTTTGAAGGATATTGCTAATCCATTGCTTCATATCTTCGAAAAATTTGTCACCTCAACAACGTTAATAACGTAATGAATGTTGTTGAACTGTCAAAATGAAAACCATTGCTACAGATAGTCTGTTAAGCAACTACCCCGCTGACATGAACCCTATAAGGGCACTGAAAATTACTAAGCATCAAAATTAAAATGACTTTACATACATTTTAAGATTAATAAAAATAAATACTTAGGTATAATAACAATCTTGCTCAATATGTGCCCGACCCAGTTCTAGAAAATGGTCATGTCACGTTGTACTGGGATCGGTCTATCAATACTGACAGGACTATTGTCGCCAATAAGCCTGATATAGTGGTATTAGATTCGATTAGCGCGCACACAATGATTGTCGATGTTACCATTCCACATGACGGGAACCTCGTGAAAGCTGTGAAAAATTAAATTTAAAATACCCCCGACACAAAATAATAAAAATAGTATGAACGTAAAAAGCCTAAAACAAGTTAAAAAAAACTATGAAAAAATAGCCACAAATAGAACAAAAAAGGCATAAACGTGAAACCCTATAAAAAGAAAACAATAACCTTGAAATTATGACTCTACGTAAATACGTATAAATTTTTTGATGAAATGTCGCGTCGGGGACCGCTATCATTTCGCTCCAACGCAACGCTCCGCGTTCCGCTCTATGTAACATTTAATCAAAGAATTTCATACGTACTTACGTAGGGTCATAATTTGAAAGTTATTGTTTTCTTTTTATAGGGTTTCACGTTTGTGTCTTTTTAGGGTTCCGTAGCCAAATGGCAAAAAACGGAACCCTTATGGATTCGTCATGTCTGTCTGCCCGTCCGTATGTCACAGCCACTTTTTTCCGAAACTATAAGAAGTATACTATTGAAACTTGGTAAGTAGATGAATTCTGTGAACCGCATTAAGATTTTCACACAAAAATAGAAAAAAAAAAAAAAAAAAATTTTGGGGTTTCCCCATACTTAGAGCTGAAACTCAAAATGTTTGTTTCATCAAACCCATACGTGTGGGGTATCTATGGATAGGTCTTCAAAAATGATATTGAGGTTTCTAATACCATTTTTTTCTAAACTGATTTGGTACTGGTTTGCGCGAGAGACACTTCCAAAATGGTGAAATGTGTCCCCCCCCTGTAACTTCTAAAATAAGAGAATGATAATTGATAAAATAAAAAAAATATATATTATGATGTACATTATCATGTAAACTTCCACCGAAAATTGGTTTGAACGAGATCTAGTAAGTAGTTTTTTTAATACGTCATAAATAGTAAACCGCAATTTACCTTTCATTCAATCAACTCAACGGAACCCTTCATGGGCAAGTCCGACTCGCACTTGGCCGGTTTTTTTGTTCTATTTGTGGCAATTTTTTCATAGTTTTTTTTTAACTTGGTTTAATGCTTTTTACGTTCATGCTATTTTTATTATTTTGTGTCGGGGGTTTTTATAATTTTTAATTTCATTTCTTGTATTTATTTTTTTTCCTTAATTTTTTGAGCGGTCGTAAATGTTTGATAGCCATATTGAGGGAGTTGTGAAAAAAAATGTAATTCATCATTTTGTGGTGGCGGCCATCTTGGAATTGAAATTTATCATAGTGTATAGTATTCTACTAGTCAAGCCCTTTCATTTGATACACATATTGAGGGAGTTATGAAAAAATTTATGTAATACGCCATTTTGTGGCGGCGGCCATCTTGGACCGATTTTCATCAAACATAGCTAGAACACTCCCGACGAATTCACCTTTCAAACAAAAAAAAAACAAAATCAAAATCGGTTCATTCGTTCGGGAGCCACGATGCCACAGACACACTTACACACACACACACTCACTCACAGAAACACGTCAAACTTATAACGCCCCGTCGTTTTGCGGGGTTAAAAGATAAATCAAACATCTTAACTTAGCCCACGAGGGGGTTGCCATGTGGAATGTGAGCTCGACTGATATTGTGCCGATTGTCGTATCGGCCAATGGTCTGATAGCCAAAAGTCTCGATCAACATCTCTCGAGGCTCTCGTTAGGCGGTTGAATCAAGGGCATGATTCAGAAGGCAGTGCTCCTCGATACGGCTCGCATTGTAAAGAGGTTCCTGTCTCTGGAGCCCTAACCACCGGTACATTGTGAAGAGGTTCCTGTCTCCGGAGCCCTAACTACCGGTACATTGTGAAGAGGTTCCTGTCTCCGGAGCCCTAACCACCGGTACATTGTGACGAGGTTCCTGTCTCCGGAGCCCTAACCACCGGTACATTGTGAAGAGGTTCCTGTCTCCGGAGCCCTAACTACCGGTACATTGTGAAGAGGTTCCTGTCTCCGGAGCCCTAACCACCTTTTTTATAAAAATATTTGAAAATTAATTTAATACGTAAGAAAATAAATAAATGAGAATAATCTTGCTCTAAATATTAATAATATGCATCTAGTTAGATGCATAGTTACAACAGACGTGATGTGATGAAGCTAGTCATAATGTCATTTCTCGTATGTCGCACACACTGCAAGTTACTGGTGTCAATAGATTTGACCCCAGGCTCACAATTGCCCCCTATTTAGTGTAGCTTATATTTCGTTGTGTCATCCTCCAGCTGCACCTGCCTGGGTAGGTAACTATGTACCTACTTACTAACTAGTGCACTTTTGCTTCTACCCTGTTTGTACAGTCAACCGCAGATCTGTGGTACCAATTCGACATTAACAGCGCCTTTATGTAGTAGCAGTAAGGGCGACTTTCGTAGTGCTGCTAAGCTGAAAGGTGTGTCACCTACGGAGGATGCGTTGGCGGGGGCCGGCGTAACATGTCGTGCGGTGTTCCGCTGGGCTCGGTCCTGGGCCCACTCCTGTGGAACATCGTTTACGGAGGATGATGATGATAACTTACTTGAAATGACATCGGCAGTTCTTCAGCGCTGACCGGCCCTTCCTTTTTTTCTTCTTTTTCAGACATTTTTTGTTTCTTTTACATTACTTGTTCAGTCTTGAATATTTAGATCTTCACAATCTTTTATTGCATTTCATTTTTATCTGTAAAGAAAGGAAAAATGATTTAAATTATCTTTTATATTTTTTATGGGGCTCCAGGATAACAGCCGCACGTGTCGATCGAAGGTTAAGCTACACTTGCCGTGGCAATTCGTGGATGAGTGACCATCCGTAACATACCGAAACCCCTCCGTGCTTCGGAAAGCACGTTAAGCCGTTGGTTTCCTCTGTGTTTCGCAGATCTTTGAAAGTCGTTACGGGTAGTAGAAGCCCAAAAGTCTGACAACCTAGTCTTACGAAGGGGTATCGTATTAAACAGTAAAATATAAAATTCTGGTATTCAGCTGCATGCATCAGTCAATGCTAAGCATAGCCTTGAGACTGTCAGTGAAATGTTTGTGTAATTCATTACATATTTATGTACTTAATTATAAACGTATGTCTTTAGTTCTTCCGTATAAGTGATCACGGTGGTTCCCATATTATTTTACTATTATTACATCATCACCTTCCTGCCTTCATTCCAATGTATCTCTGGTCGACGCAGCATATCTTCTTCTTCCATACGTCTCTATCAGTCGTCACCTCAGTAGTTCCCCCTTTCTAGCCACATCATCTTTCACACCCATTCATCATTGTTTTTAGTCTTCCATTCGTACACTTAACTTTATTTACTGCGTGTCATGTATGACATGTGATGCAGAGGAATGAGTCCTCTGCATCACATGTCATACATGTTAAGCTCCTTAAGTTCCGAGTTGAGCTATACGATTAATGACAAATGCGTGCACTGACTAGACGGGACCATTAAATATGTGTTGTTCTTTCCTCAAAAGACTATTTCAGATACCAATATATGTACATGGTCTTCATATGATCTGACCAAGATTATGTCCGGACTTAAAAGAGACACCTCTGAGTTTATTTCAGCCTTTCTGCTCAGAGTTGTCAGATAGGAATCGCCGACCTCATCTAGTTTTTAAAATATAATTGACGTTTAAAAGTGTTCGTGCGTACTTACAGAAATATAATCATATATATACTATTTTCTCTATCAGCCGTCATCTAAATGGTCACCCCAGTTCTAGCCATATCATAATTTACAAAATGTATTTTTTTATGTTTTTATCGTTTATTTGCTCTTTCTAAGGTATTCTTAGTTTACAGCAGTGCCTACGTAAAGCCGGGTATCCACTTAGGTTCGCCGTGGTTTGCGAACGCGCCCGCTCCGCAAACCAAACATAATGGATACGTCGTGATCACGGAGCGCGACTGGAGCACGATCGGAGCACGGCGGAGCGCTCGGGAAGCGGTTTTTTGCGCGATCTCAAAGGGGAGCGCAGTTTGTTAGTGGACGCGAGCGTGTCACACGCTCGCGTCACGCTCGCGACGTGTTTGTTAAGTTCGCGAACATGGAGTGGTCCGATGAAAAATGTCTACAGCTCATAGAAGAATACCGTAAACATAATGTTTTATGGGACCCACGAGATGAAAACTACAAGAAAAAGAATTTAAAAGGAGACGCCTGGAAGATAATTGGCGAAGCATTAAACACTGAACCCGACTTATGTAAAAGTAAAATATCTATACTGTTATCTGGCTTTATCCATCCTTTATCCATCACAATATAATGTATCAAAATTTAAGCTGCGCTTACTAATTCTGGAGGCGGCATGTTTGCACCGACCGTCTGTCGTGTGTCGACTGGAGACCGGAGCGCGGAATGTTAGTGCTCTGACAGGAGCACTGATGTTGCAGCTTAAGTGTGTACACTGTACACGTTCACGTTCGCGGAGCACACAGTGTTCGCAAACCACGGCGAACCTAAGTGGATACCCGGCTTAATATTAAAGCGAGGATAATTAATTTTTAAGGAAATCGACGACCAACTTAAATTGTTCGTTTAAATCACAACCTTCATGCTTTGACAGTTATGTTGAAGTAGGATCTCAACAATAAACCCTGAATGCCAACATTCGAATTCATATTCATTTATTGCGGATATAGGTATATGGAATACAGATGTTATCGAATAATTTCGAGCCGCTATATTCAGCCTTTCAGCATGCAATATTTTTGTTAGTTAATTTGAATGTCACATTATCATTTAATCGACATGAAAACTTCTACATCAAATTTAGTGTCTGTGCTTACTAACATCGTCGTAAATTTTACTAACAATCTTGTTGAGTCTTTGTAACTTAATTAAAGAAAATTTCATTCTATGATAAAAAAATCTCTATGAACCCTAAAACTGTTTACAAGCTTGAATATACGAACAAATTAACAACCAAACATGCGTAAACGCAGTCTTCTTTTACACCTGTCGTTTATTTTGTAACGTTCGAAACAGCTGGTCCCCCTAATTTTAAACCCTCTGTTCTAAACAGGTGCGTATACGCAAAAAGTTTTGATTACTATCTGTTTTAAGGGTGTTTTAAGACTCGCACCACACCGGAAGACCAAGGAAGCGATGGATGGATTGTGTGAAAGATGATATAAATATTATGGTTAGAAAGCGTGTGACTACTGAGATAATGAGTAAGGACGAATTTCACCAAGGAAACCGAACGCAGTGAAATTCGCCCTAATAGAGATATGTATGAAGAATAAAAAAAATAAAAGTGGTTGCCTAATGGATCTTATGGGCGTTTGAGGTTTATAATCTAGAGTATCGTGTGTTTTATTACTATCCCATTGTAGTTCCAGCTTTGTAAGTTAGAGTTCTTTGTCTGTGTGAGAAGAGGCACACTGTAACAAAAAGTACCTAATCATCATAATCAGCCGATAATGTTCCCACTGCTGGGACACAAGCCTCTGCTCTTCGAGAAAGAGTGGGCTGTAATCCACCACGCGGGCCCAGTGCTGGTTGGTAGACGGCACATATCTTCGATTTTGTGGTTCCAGGTCATGCCGGTTTCCTCACGATGTTTTCCTTCACCGTTTTGAGAGCAGTGCATTGGCAGCGAGGAACTACGGTACTTGTGCAAAGTAATCATCATTTACGTTTAATTACGAGCGTTTCAGTAAATAATCTACACTTGTGTAAACGTATTGTTCACTGTGAGTACTAGCTGCAATGTTTCACGTGACCTTGGATGGCAGAAACTACGCTTTCACAATAATAGTATTAATACATCATTGTTAGTGCGTATTTGGAGGATCGTAACTGACCTCTGTTTTTCAAAAAAAATAATTATCACATTAAAGAACCTAATTTATCTTAATTAACGACCGTGGCGTGTTGGTTTAGTTGCTGAAAGCGCCATTGTTGAGCATGGGGTGCTGGGTTCGACCGTTATTCAGGTAAAGTGTTATTGTTTTTTACCAACGTGTGCCCGGGTGATAAAGATAAAGATAATTTTATTTGTCAAAACATGCGTATACATGCAAATTAAGCATGCAGGATGTCACAATATTAATATTTCGTAAGTACATGTTTCACCGTAAGGCGTACAAAAAAATAAAAAGTAAATTACAAAATAAAAACTAAATTACTAAAGGCACTTCAATCCAAGTACATAATAATAATAAACATTGATAAGTCAGTAAAATAAATTAATCATAAAATGTCACAAAATTTAAGTACTACTAATTTAATAAAAAAAAAAATAAAAAAATGTCAAATAGTGTCATTCAAAAAATCATTTATGTTATAATAAAACTTGTCTGTTAATAAATCTCTAATCTTTCTTTTAAACAAATTTACCGGCAGTGCTTTATGACTGTGGTATTATATTATAAATTTTAGGAGCCATACAGAAAACGCTTTTTCCCATTAATACAGTCTTTGACGTATGCGAACACTTTTGATTATTGTCACGTCTGTTACGGGGGAAGGTGTCAGCTAGTCGTGGAAATAGCAATTGATTAACCCTAACAAATGTCCCAATTTCAAAAATATACAGAGACAGCAGAGTTAGTAATTTGATTTGATTTGATGGCAAAAGGTTCGCCCCATATTACACGGGACATACGTAATTCTAGTTAGTGAACTGTATGCGTGTACCTACTTAATACACTTGTACTAGGAATACCCACATTCATCGCAGAAATAAAAAGAGGAAACCGAGAAGAATATACTTTGGCAAACTGAAGGGCAAATGTAGAGCCGTAGGGGTTTATTTATAAATATTACTTAAAATTAGAAGACGTTTAAACGTCAAAAATGTGTGGTTAAAGCCGCTAATAATTACTTAACTTTAAGCAATGTTTACAAATAGACCCCTTTTTTTTTGAGGATGGGAAATCATCAAATGACTCCTCCCGCTCTGGGTGGAGCAGAAGGGAGTGTCAGACTCTTACTGACTAAAACCCACCCGTGTTCCTTCCTTAGCCCTTTATGTTCCAGGGCAGCGGTAACCCTTTCGGACAATCCCGCTACCCTGGCAGGCTTCGGCCCTATGGGGCCCCGTCACTCATGCTGACATCTCTTTGGGGCGCGCGTGGAACACAAACACGCCGTCCGGCACGGGCCTGGTCCTGATCGGACGGTGAGTTACCCATTACTCACCGCCCGCAGGCCCGCGCCTACGGTGGCCGGGAGTCGTCACGCGGCTCCCGACGCCCGGAGCGTCTCCCGCGGCGGCTGAGGCGTGAGGTGCGCAAGGTGCGTTTTCTCGCCCACCCCGCCACCTCCTTCGCTAGCATGACTGCTTCGCAGAAGGAGGTGACTGCCTCCCACTCCCTCTCGCCCCGGACCATGGCTTGAACCAGGGCCGGACGCGAGAGGTCGCCGCCGCTGCCGATCGCCTCTACGAGGACACGGCGGTGCTCTGCCCAAGCAGGGCAGACCTCCACCGTATGCTCCACCGTGTCCTCTGGGCGATCCTGACAGTGGTGACACCCGGGCGTCTCCTCCCGCCTGATGATGTGCAGGAACCTCCCGAAACACCCGTGTCCGGAGAGGACCTGCGTCAGGCGGTAGGTGAGAACGCCGTGACGTCTCTCTAGCCACTCCTCAAAGAGGGGTCTTACCGCCGCTATCGTGGCGTGCCCTGCGCTGGGTTGCGATAGTCGCTCCTTCCATGCCGCCATGAGATCGCGCCGGAGGTTCGTCCGCTCCGCCGCGGTTTGCCGCGGATGCGGAGTTTCCCCCCGGCGTAGTGCCTCCGCGCGCCAATCATACAGGCGCGCGAGGACAAATAGACCCCTTGAGTTTCTTGTAAAACTAAAATTACGGCATTGGATATTACTACACAGAAAAAGTGGATTGATGCTATGATCGAAAGCCGATCATAGCAGGTTCGAAAAGATAGTATAATGGAAGCTATTAAAATGTACTTTTATTTATTACCTACTCATCTAACATCAACCGCGTAAAATTCAACTCTCGAACCGGAAATGAAAGCGTGGCATAAAATAAAATAATAAAAATAGATTGAATGCGGTCACCCATCCGAAACTTATGTGTAGCCAACATGCCAAGGTTACACCGTACTGTAGGTACTTGGTTTGAAAGCTGGCACAATGTTGTGGCTGCAGGAAAGGCAGAGTCAAATTAAATTAGTTAGCGAAACTCCACAGACGTGATGGCAAAAAATAAATTAACTTGATGATTTTTTTGTGGGGTATACTACTATACTATACTCCAAATAATAACAATATCAGCGGTCGTTGACCCAAAAAAAAAACATCGCAAAGCTAAGCATAACACAATCAACTTATATTCCCACTGCTGGGACACCAGCCTCCTTCCCCTCTGTGATAGGCAGCGGGCGTAATCCAGCACGCAGCCCAATGCGGGTCGGTGGATATCACATGTCTTCCAATTATTGGTTCTAGGACATGCCGGTTTCCTCACGATGTATTTCTTTACCGTTTGGATGTCACATGACTTGCGATAAATCTCTAAAGGAATAGGATTGTTATTTTTTCCGTATTGAAAACAGAAGTCTGTTGCACTGCAGGATAGAAGCCTCTTCTCATACAGAGAGGAGCGAGAAATGACGACCAGCTTTTGGACCGTTGAATTCTGGTTTCCCTAAGATCACCCCGATCTAATTCTGTAAAGATCTCGCCATGAACATTTGGGTGAAGTAAGCTGGAAGTCAAAGTCAAATCATTTATTTCAAATAGTCACATAAAAGCCACTTTTGAAAGTTAAAATTGGTTCTAGTCGCCCCTTCCAAAGAAAATTTCGTATGGAGAAGAGTGGGTAAGAAACTCCACCGTTACTCTTTTAAAATGATGTTGAAGTGAGCTGTCGTTCCACCTGCAGCATTGACAGCTCACTTCACACTCACTTCACCTAAGTTTCTCCAGGTTTCAGCAGGTTTACCCAAGATATTTTTCTTAAAAATCTGTGGTATTTTAGACTAACTTTAGAATGTCTAAAACCAAAAAAATTACGTTATGCAAAGTGTATTTTTGCGTCATCGCCTGACATTTTAGTTGATTGCCAACCTGGCGGAGGATCGATCGCCGCTATTACATCATAAATATTCATTATCTTTCATTAATCATGATTGTGTTGGCTACTGACTGTGTACGTTACTAAAAATAAAAATAAAAAAGAGATGGAAATTAAAAAAAATAATTGCATGCAGATTGAAAAATGTTGCAGATATTATGAAAGTTGTATCTTGCAGGAAGATCTATATTGACAATTTCATTGGTCTTGTAGATCTAAGTGCGACAGCGTTCATCCTGGGTTCGATCTCTAGATCGGAAGGCTAATTCTCGTAATTTAAAACGTTTAAAATCTAGTCGCAGTCTCATCTCAGCGACTAACAAATGTCAAAAACATGTCAAAATGTAGGAAAATTAGAGGTTTTTTTGACAGATTGAGACTGAGATCAGAGGGGCAATTCTCGTAATGTTAAGAACGTTCACAGTCTGATCTCAGTCTCAAACTGTCAAAAACAACTCCAATTTCCCTACATTTTGACAAGTTTTTAACATTTGTTTGTCGCTGAGATGAGACTGCGACTAGATTTTGATCGTTTTAACTTACGAGAATTGGCCTTCTGTAGTCAGAAGGCCAATTCTCGTAAGTTAAAACGTTCTTAAAATTATGAGAATTGCCCCTCTGGTGAAATGTGGGTGTACACCCCCACCCCACTGTATACATACCTACTGTGGATGAAACTCTGGTCTTCTCTCTGTGAGAGGGAGTGGGCCGTAGTCTTTCACGAGGGCCCAGAGCGTGTTGGTAGCTATCTATATTTATACCAATTAAGTAGTCAAATATTTAAATAAATACATAACAGGAAAATAAATGGTAGGTTGTGACTATTATCTTTTAATTTAGACAAGAATATGATGAATGGATGATTGTCCAAACAGAACCCTGAGCAATTTTCGATTATCAATATTGTATTTGTTATTAAGTACCTAATTAGTGAAGAGATAAAGATCAAGATCACTTGTGTTCGTGTAGTTCAATTATATTTCTCGAAAACTGCTTGATTGGTATCATTTGTTTCAAAGTCAAAGTCAAAGATATTTTGACTTTGACATTTGTTTATCGTGTTGGATAGATATACTGTGCGTCGAGGCTTTCCGGTGAGGAATTAGGCACTCACTTTCATCTATAGAATAGAATAGAATACTTACTCTTTATTTTATGTACACCACACACAACAGTACACACACACAACACAGAGCAATATAACAGTGAACTGTATATCTTAATGTAACTAAGAACTTAGGGTATCACAAACTGACTGCGCTTTTTGTAAACAGTAAAGAGTGAGCTACCCCTGCTCCCAGGGGTATCATAAGGGTCTGTGCCCGCTGGTGTCGCGGCACAGCAAGGGATTTTGACACGACGAATAGAAACATAACTTAAATATAACTTACTAGCTTCTGCCCGTTACTTCGTCTGCGTAATACTTCGGCCCCCGAACCCCCAGCGCTATTACTTCGTTTTCTGACTTTTTTGCTTTTTGCTCGACTCCTAAGGTTGTTGTTGTTGTTCTGAACACGCGTTACGTCTTTGAAAGATCTATGAATAACAGCCGAGACCGTGATTTCTTCGGCAAGGAGGGGTATCGGGTTATGTATCTAGTTCTGTTAAAATATTATACTATAAATCTAATGAAAAACTACACAAAGCTTATGATCTACACTATTCTCGTCAAGTACATTGGACAGTTTCATGTTATTCCTATCCTCGAGTGATAACGTTATCAAAACTGATAACAGATAAGATTGCAGAACTCGGTAAAATTGTTTTATTAAATTGAAGCTCATTTTTAGTTTGTGAAGATATTTTCTATACTACACCAAGAGAAGGAACGAGCATTGATCACCACGCTTGCTCACTGCATATTGATCACCACGCTTGCTCACTGCATATTGATCACAACGCTTGCTCACTGCATATTGGCGATTTATTGAAGTCCAGCGCAGTAATTACGTAACACACTAATAGTAGCAATGGCTTTCATTTTGATAGTTCACCAACATTCATTGCGTTATTTACCTTGTTGAGCAGACACATTTTTCGAACATATGAAGCAATGGAATAGCAATATCCTTCAAAATGATTTATATTGTAATTGAAAATGTGTTCCGTAATTAGGGTGCAGGTTCCGTCGCGTTATTTTAATTCACCGTCAGTAAGTTAATGATGTCTAAACTTAACATAAAAAGTATTATGATATTGCCAAATTCACATTGGTAGTATGTACTAGAACCAAAAATTCGAAGCCATGTGACATCTACCAACCCGCACTGGACCTGCTTGGTGTATTACGGCCTACTCCCTCTCACAGGGAAGAAGCCTGTATCCCTGCAGTGGGTACGTTTTAGGATGGTTGAGCTTTTTACTTGTTTGTTATTTCAGAGATCCCGAGTTTAAATTTATCACATACGACAAAAAGATGCGGTGTGACCTATTGTCGTGGACATGTACCTACTGCGAATAAATGAGGTACATAGCACAAGAGTTCAGTATAAATGTGGATGGCTATCAGAGTAGCGTACGACCAAAATAAAAGATGGATGGACTGTGTGAGAGATGATATGGTTAGAAAGGGGGAACTACTGAGATGACGACTGATAGAGACGTATGGAAGAAGAAGACATGCTGCGCCAACCACTGATAAATAGGAATGAGGGCAGGAGATGGCCATGTGGGTCATAGTTAGGTTTAAACTGGCATTTCCTGCTTATTTTATGATTATTTTGATCGGAAATTGATGCTTTTAAACATGATGTAATAGTAAATAATAAACCAAATAGGTATAGAGCCGCGGTCATCAAGGATTGTATGCAGTGATTATGTCATAGACGATGACCTACTGATAACATAAAGTATCATCACGACTATATTCCCCTAAGGGGTAAGCAGGGGTTCATAGAACACCGTCATCATCTGCTTAGCCTTGTTTCAACAATGTTGGAGTCGGCTTCCAGCCTAGCTGGATGCAGCTGAATACCTTAACATGGAGCGACTGCATATCTGACCTTTTCAACCCAGTTACTGGGTAACACGATACTCTCTGGCAAGACTTGTACTGGTGCCATATTATGACGTTTTAATGCCATCATGATTCTAGAGTGAGAAAGAGATGGAGCTATACATGATCGATAGCACTATCCTTTGTAAGGACTGGAATCATAATGGCATTAATAGTCTTCATAATATGGCGCGGGACTCCATGTTCCACAGCGGAGCGCTTGTCAACGATATACCAACGACCCAACGAGGCATCAACCACACTTTCAATCACAATCTGAATGATTTAGAAGGATATTGCTAATCCATTGCCTTATATGTTCGAAAAACGTGTCTACTCAACAACGTAAATAACGCAGTGAATGTTGGTGAACTGTCAAAATGTAAGCCATTGCTCCTATTAGTGTGGTATGCAATGACTCCTCTGGTAATTTATACTTGTAAAGTACACAAGTACAAGTCACACGTCGGCCATCGTCACCCTCCCTCCCTTATCCCATATATTCGTGGTCGGCGCAACGTGTCTCTTCCATAAAACTATTAGTTGTCAACTCAGCAGTAGAAGGGGTGCCCTTTCTAACCATATCATCATTCACACAGCTCATCCATCGTTTCCGTGATTTTCCCCTACTCTTATAGCGATCGACATTCATACTCAAAACTAAAGGTACAGTCAGGGAAACATACAACTGTCAAAGAACGACAGCTGTGATTTGAAGTTACGGACACTTTAAGTTGGTGGTCAATTTTGCTAAACAATAAAATCCCCTGAATTTACTTAGTAGGGGTCGATCCCTTAATGTGTTAGTTATCATCTCTGGTAAAGTGTGGCTGTAGGTACCACTGCCTGCCTCTTACACGCGGGATAGAGGCGTGATGTTATGTTATGTAGGTATTCCTTTTTAATGACATTTTAAGTATTTGATATGTTATTATAAGTACATAAGTATGTAGTTTTTCTACTACTCATCTACTGTATTATGTAGGTACTAGGCAGGTTCGTTCTTTATAATATTATGTTTTTGACGGCCGTAATAAATTATACCTAAACCGATCATTAACTTTAGTAGATACAGAGATATTTGAAATTCTATTAATATAGTTAAACTGCGTTTATTTTCCTCTTTACCTAGTATTAAATATATCTACGATGACAAGTTATCACCCGACATTTACTGCTACAACGTTAACAATGATAAATCCAATAGAAAAATTAATTATCACGATATTATACAGTATTAAACTTTATCTTAACTTCGTCACACGAAAAATAACAATAACAAACTACTTACTCGCAAGAACAATCACATAAACACTTGAGTTGTTAAGAAAAATCATCCAAAAATCACAATTTTCCCAAAATCTTTTGGCACTTTACCGAAGCAACACTGTATTTAAAAAAAGAAAAAAAAACACAAAATGGCCGCTGCGCGCGACGTCCAACTCGCGAATGAATAACTAATTCAGTTTTCAAAATCGGAACGCGGTATGACCAATTTTTGTTGACCTGTAAACTTTTATGCGTCTCATCTTTGTACTTCCATTTTTAAACCAGTCTAAGGGACGGGGAAGGTCTAGTTACATTGGCTTAAATGCATGTCCCTACCAGACCGTAAAAACGATTGAGGTGTAAAAAATTAAGCCTTATTACAATGGTATAACGCTGTTTTTAAATTTATTGGACTGCAAATACAAGTTGGTAGATTACTCGTATGGTAAGGTAAAGTAGTGATAAGATATACAGTATGATACTAAAATAATTTATAATATTAAAAAGTCATTTCGTGATTTCGACCAGAAAATAGACAATGCGTGCAAAGTAGTTATTTTTTGGGAAATGTATGAATGTAATAATTTAACAACACTGCACAACGGTGTATATAATCAATTTGTATTGCTCTGCACAACATTTTTACTTTGATAAAGAGTAATTATACTTTTGTAATGATTAATTTTGAAAAATAAATAAAACTAGTCTATTCTTGTGGTTTAAATAGACTAATATTGACGATTTAAGTAAATAATAATTAAACAGGAATTGGGTCATGAAACACACTAAGGCGGCGCTAAAATAATTAAATGGCGCAGTTTTGTGTCATTTATAGGGAAATGTAACAAAATTTGTATATAGAGTTCTTATTTATGGCAAAAACAGAGGGACATCCATTTATCTCCAGTACCGACAGACGATTTATTCCAGTAATCCAATTTATTTTCTTCAAAGGAAATGCTCTAAATTCCAATCTAAATTGGATTCTCAAGGGACGGTAATACGTGCGACCTTATTACAAATGGCTGGGGAGAAAATGCTGACATTTTCACTTAGATTATTGACCTATTTTGAGTCCATATACTTAGGGCAGCTGAAAGCTATTTTTACAAAATTACAATTTTCTTTTAGTAACGTACTATCTAATGAAACAATATTTTTTTTATTAAGTACAAATTATTAATTCAATAATGTAATTTAATCTAAGAGAAAAGATTTTTTTTTTATATGTTACGCTTTCACGCTAAATTGGCTGATCGGATTTAGATGGAATTGGGCACATGGTCAAAGTCAAAGTCAAATCATTTATTTCAAATAGGCACATAAAAGGCACTTTTGAACGTCAAAAATAAAATTGATTCTAGTCGCCCCTTCCAAAAGGTTGTTTTCGTATGGAGAAGAATGGGCAAGAAACTCCACCGTTACTCTTTTAAAATGTTTTACAATATTTGTGTACATTAATTATATAATTATATGTGAAGACGATGCACCTAGAAATAAAATTACTATACCAGAATAGGTAAAAGAATTAAAATGGATTAATGAAACCATGACATATAAATTAACTATGTGGTAGATACAAATGGTAGATACATGTGTGCTCACATATTTACAAACATTCCAAAAGTAGACAATTTTCATAAATAACTAAGGAGTAATAAGTCTGGGTGTGACTTTAAGTAATTACAGAAAGTAAACTAATATCAGGGAAAAAAAAAGAAATGAATAAATTATACAATTACATTATCAACCAGTTTGATTTTGTCTAGACTCTAGAGATTGTCCTATTGAGCAGGACCAGCATGTTTCCAAGCATTCTTATCTTGGATATAATCCTCTAATTTGTAATATCCTTGTTTACAAAGTGTGATTTTAATATAAGTTTTAAATTTTCTTTAATTTCACAAGGTATTTTGTTGTAACATTTAACACAGGGTTGACCAGGACCTGGGTTAGGGCCTTAGGATACTTTTCATTTCAATATTCTTACGGGATCGAGACTTGTATGGGTGAAACCGTAGAGCGTAGCTAGTAAGTAATAAACACTCAATATGATAGTAACAATAATTATTCTAAGTAGTTATTAACCTTACTCTACGCACTTAATTAACATTGCGCTACTTTGTCATCGAATGCTCACTGTAGTCATTTTAAGGACCTATTTCCATTATTGCTCTAACTACTTCAGGTGAGTTTTAAATACTAGAAGTAATACACATGAATCTTCATGTACCGCGACTAAAATAATTGTGATTAATACTATTCTGCAATTGTCCCACAAAACAAAAGACGTCTTACACAAAATGAACGATCATTGATCACCACGCTTGCTTAAATGCCCACAATGACACATCAACAATAAGTGAGAATAATAAATACAACGCACTGTATAACTACATTCGTATACACCTGTTGAACTCATCGTATGTGCGAGTGTGGTTGTTTGTGTGTGTGAGTACGTGTGTAACATACGGATATTGTGTGGGAGAGGTGATGCGTGGTTATGGACGGTAAGTGGCTCTGGTTAGTGGCCAATTGGTGGTTATTTTTATAGTCATACATAAATAACTAGCTTCTGCCCGCGGCTTCGCCCGCGTGGATGTCGAAAAGGATAAGAAGTACATATGTCCTTTCCCAGGATGCCATCTATCTCTTTGGCATCTGCTAGCAGGCAATTTTATTGAAATCCGTTCAGTAGTTTAGGCGTGAAAATGTAACATACAGACAGAATTTATAATATTGTTTAGTATAGCACTTTGCCCGCGACTTCGTCCGCGTGTACTTTACTCTTAAAAATTTCGAAGATGTAATTTTACGATCTTTATCATCTATTCATTTAATTCGGGTTAATTTTAAAGTTTACAGATCAAATGAATAAGATTTTTTAAATAAACCTTGTCGTCCCCTTTTACAACGTCAGGTTTTGTTTTTAAAAAAAGCGTTTTTGATGTTAAATGTGTTTGTGTAATGTATAAAAGTGTTTGTGTAAGTGTTTGTACAAACCTACTTACAAAATAAAATCATTTATCATTTATACCAATTTTTGAGTTAATCAAGCCATGTAGTAAAATACTCCCCTTAAAAAATTAATTACACCTTGTTGCCCCACCAGCGGTCGATTTTCGAAAGACCCAAAACCTTACCATCGTTTCTTTCATGTCAAAAGTACCTACTGACTTTCGAGTTAATCGGACCGCGCATTCAAATTCTTCCACACAAACTTCAACACCCCTATATCCCCCTTTGAGGGGTAGTTTTGAAAAACTTATAATGGTAAACTTTATTACTTAGGCGAGTATTCTTGAAAAGTTTCAAGTGTAATAACTGAATGAATAAGATTTTTCATATAAACTGTATCCCCGCTTTTCATCCCTACAGGGGATGAAAAGGGTTTAGGTGTAAAAATATAACATACAGTTTCAAGTTCAAATACTCCCCTAAAAATCGAATTACCCCTTTTTGCCCGGCAGAAGTCAATTTTCGACAACTTTACATACTTATTATTAATTATTTTCTGTCAAAAGTATTAATACTGAGTTTCATGTTAATTGGACCGCGCATTCAATTACTTCCACAAAATTTCAACACCCCTATATCCCCCTTTGAGGGGTGGTTTTGAAAAACTTGTAATAATAAACTTTATTACTTACTTAGGCGAGTATTCTTGCCAAGTTTCAAGTTTAGTAACTTAATGAATAAGATCTTTCATATAAACTGTATCCCCGCTTTTCATCCCCACAGGGGTGGAATTTTGAAAAATCGTTTTGGATGTATTCATAACTTGACTCAAAGATTATTTTTATACGGGTAGCGGGATCGTCCGAAAGGGTTACCGCAGCCCTGGAACATAAAGGGCTAAGGAAGGAACACGGGTGGGTTTTAGTCAGTAAGAGTCAGACACTCCCTTCCGCTCCACCCAGAGCGGGACGGGTAATTTGATGATTTCCCATCCACAAAAAAAAAAATATTATTTATACTAATTTTCGAGTTAATCAAGCCATGCAGTAAAATCCTCCCCTGTAAAATTGACTACCCCTTTTCAGCCCGTTAGGGGTAATTTTCTAAAAACCCTGATACACATTATTCTTTACTTTCGATCCTAAGTATAAATACTGAGTTTCGAGTTAATCGGACCGCGCGCTAAAATTCTTGCATACAAAGTTTGAAACCCCGCAACTCCTTTTTAGGGAGTAGTTTAATTATATTTAGTCAAGGAATAAGATTTTTCATACAAACTAAATCAACCATTTCACCCTCTTAGGGGTGGAATTTCAAAAAACCCTTACCCGTGGGTACTTACTCTTCACGAAGAACACACCCTCCAAATTGCCTATCTCTAGGACCAGCTGTTTAGGCTGTGCGTTGATGTATCAGTCAGTCAGTCAGTCAGAATTTGGATTTTATATATATAGATAGTTATGTCTAGTTGGGATAAATAGTAAGAGTGAGGAGTCAGCACCCTAATTACGTAACACACTATCAGTCTGAATCTGAATCATTTTGAATCATAATTATGTTCGAAAACTTTGTCTGCTCAACAACGTAAATAACGCAATAAATGCTGTTAAACTATCAAAATGAAAGCCATTGCTACTGATAGTATGTTACGCAATGACCCCGCTAGTGGGTGATATAGTAGCTGAGGTAGAGGAGGCGGGTTTTTCTTTTAAGGGTTTAAATGCCTTAAATTAACTCTCTCTTTTTTATAATATTTAACTAGACAGTTTTTTCAATATAAAAATAAGTAAAACATAACCCTGTCTTCGATATCACAAAGTTGGATATAAATGTAAGTGTTTGGAAATGACAGAGATTCCCTTTGTGCAAAACTGCAATTTTTGCATAATAATTAGGCTATAGAAAGACAATTATCTCATTCGAACCGTTATTTTGTTTGTATATTATTATTAAAAGTTAATATTGTATTAGCCCATTATTCTTTAGTCCCTAATAGCACTGAAGCCTACTTCCCAAGTTCCCACAGCCGACTCTCAGCTGCGTGACGTGAATACTTAACGCAAACAATTTGAAATGAGAATTATACCGTTGTACTCTCGAAGTACTACGGATGTCCCTCAGACGTTATTTAATTATACCTACTATTGGCATAGTAGCAGTAGCTTGTTGCCTTTTATGTGCAGTTGAGGACAGCCGCCGACAGTGTGAGCCCCACTTTAACCAGTGGGGCTCGACTTTTAGGGCACTTTTCTGCTTTTCGCAGACGAAGAGATGGAATCATCACGAATTCCACGGACGGACTTCTGAATTCTCAGGTTTTGCATCAGAAAACCAGAATCATTATTATACAGAATATTGGTCGTCTCAGTTTAGACTTAAGTCGACCCCTTTTTATGATTTTCTATGTACTACTAGCTTCTTAATATTTTTCGCTTATTTTTATGAACTTAATGATATCATATTGTTTAAGGTCCTTTAATAGTCACGATTAAATAACAAGCAGAAAGTTTAAAAAGACCTGCACCCTAATTGCGTAACACACAATCAATAGTAATCTGAATCATTTTGAAGCAAATTGCTAATTCATTGCTTCATAAGTTCAAAAAATTTGTCTGCTCAACACGTAAATAATGCAATGAATGTTGTTGAACTGTCAAAATGAGACAGATTCCGATTGATCGTGTGTTACGCAATTAGGGTGCTGTTCTATAAGTATAGAAAGACAAACCATATTATTTTCTATTAATCTTATCCGTATTATTCTCACCATGGTATCAGCACGTCATATAGCTTAGCCAAGTAGAGCCACATGCCCCCCGTACTACCCACGCCGGTAGACGCTGCACGCATGGCGAGCCACACACTTGTGATGTACTCGCACGGTTCACGACACACTATGGTTCAGTGGCTAGTGCCTGTCTGACACGGGTTCGATGTCCGCCTGTTTAACTTTAGAGGGTTTTTAAGTAAAACATTTTATCTTTTTACCCGACTGCGTGACAGTAAAGCCAGGGTTATTTTTATTTTATTGGGACATAAACATAGAGACATAAAATACGTTACAATTATAGTAAATAATAAACTAGGGTAATAGAGTTAAACATGACGTAATCCACACCAATGTGCGCGGAATAATCTATTAAGGAGAAATAAAACAAAATCACGCACGTGCTGGAGGCGATTTATGTTAGGATGAATTTATAATTATTGTTATTGTACAAGCAATTGAATAGCCATTCTTTTAAATTTTGTTTGAGATAGTGAAAATATATCGAGATCGAAAAAGTGTGTGTTATATATCACTAAGAGACGACGGAGGGCAGCATTGGTTCTGCACTCTACAGTGTGGAGCAGCCAGGCACGCGCGCCTCTCGCCGCAATACAGTTCTGGGTTCTGGTTCTGGGGCTGTTTGTTGGTGATATCAGAGCAGTCAAAGTTGTTATTACATATGCTATGCAGCATCACAGACATTTATGTGTTATGTTTTTCACTCGAAATTATGTATCTAATGGCTGGATAATTTTAACACACGAGCGGAGGTTTAGGGAGTAATAGGGTCCCGTAGGCACCGTTTGAGTACGGAACCCTAAAAAACGAGTCCCTCGGATACCACACCATTACGTATCTACTAACAAACACGGTCGGACAACGATCCCGCACCAGGTAGCCCGCTAATCACTGAACCATACCAAACGAATTAACAAAACACCACCCCTATAGCTCACCCTCTATGAGAAAACAGCGACATTTATAAAACCACCCGCCGTAACCTCTATAAGAGCAGCCGGGCATCGAACCCGAGCAAGACGCAGAGTGGATCACTGACTCATAGTGTTCACTTTCATACTTCTTATTACTTCAGCCTCCGCGCGGCGAGTTTATTTCGCGGCGAGTTTATTTCGTGCCTGCGGGGTCATTGTGTGACACACTATCAGTAGCAATGGCTTTCATTTTGACAGTTCACCAACATTCATTGCGCTATTTACATTGTTGAGCAGACACATTTTTCATAGAAGCGATGGATTAGCAATATCCTTCTGAATGATTCAGATGGTGATTAATAGTGTGTTACACAATTAGGGTGCAGGTACCACGAGCATCCCTACCACCACCAAACACCGCAGCGACTGAGAGAAACATCCCTCCGACGCCAACAGTACCACCACCAAACACCGCAGCGACTGAGAGAAACATCCCTCCGACGCCAACAGTACCACCACCAAACACCGCAGCGCCTGAGAGAAACATCCCTCCGACGCCAACAGTACCACCACCAAACACCGCAGCGCCTGAGAGAAACATCCCTCCGACGCCAACAGTACCACCACCAAACACCGCAGCGCCTGAGAGAAACATCCCTCCGACGCCAACAGTACCACCACCAAACACCGCAGCGCCTGAGAGAAACATCCCTCCGACACCAACAGTACCACCACCAAACACCGCAGCGCCTGAGAGAAACATCCCTCCGACGCCAACAGTACCACCACCAAACACCGCAGCGCCTGAGAGAAACATCCCTCCGACGCCAACAGTACCACCACCAAACACCGCAGCGCCTGAGAGAAACATCCCTCCGACGCCAACAGTACCACCACCAAACACCGCAGCCCTGAGAGAAACATCCCTCCGACACCAACAGTACCACCACCAAACACCGCAGCGCCTGAGAGAAAAGACTCAGTGTGGTCTCTGTGGACAGCGAGATTCATTCATGAATAAATTCACAAGTACATAATGGCAATATTTATCATTCTAGTTTGTCGGAAAACAAGACTATGTCGTGAGCTAATCGATTTGTCTGCACTCTTATGATTAGTGGCCGGAAATCCGGATAGAGGCGTTAAGTGCCATGTTTTGTGTGAAATTCTGGTATAGTGTGACTAAGTTATGTAAAACGAAGTTAGTTCAACGGTAACAGTACCTATACTAAATAGCCTCTACAAGTCGCATCTAACTTAAACTCGTGTCGCGGCTCCCTGGACTATCTCAACCCAAACTCGCTGATTGAAAGTATTCTGACATAGTCCATGCTGATACGAGGGAAGAAATTGATATATGTTATAGCATCAGTCAGATTATATTGACAATGAAACAATCAAACGCCTGAAGTTATTCTCATAGCTTATTCGTTGCATATATGTATGTACGTAACTCTGCTATTACCAATTCACGTCAACTTTTTATCGGTTTAGCTAGATTTTACCGAACTTAACTTTTTACTACACTCAAGTAAATTGACGACAATACGCAATTTATTTATTTATATAACAATTGCTTTTTTTTTGTTCACAACAATTTTCTACTTGTACCTTACTCAAGCATTTTCGCTGTGTTTGGATCAGGTTTTAGATTAACTAGATGTGGCTTTTTAAAAGCTAACATTTAAAATAATAATATATATACGAGTATGTACATGTGAAAAAATAAGCAAAAGAATCATAGGGCATCAAAAAATTCGTGCGCATCGCTGTCAACAGGAACAGTGCCCAAAAGGCTGGCAGCATTGCCACGTTGTATGGCGATGCTAATTCTTTGGCCAAGAAACAGGCCAGCCCTCTGGTCACGTGAAGAGTCGACTAACCGCTTGGCGATATCTCGAAAAACCAAGTGGGCACTCGGACCCCATGGCCCTAGTGTTTCAACCCCTAACGGCTTGACGACATAACTCCCAATCGGGCTGGAATATTTTCGCCGTTTGAGGTTTTCTACAATTTAAAATCATGTCCCGGCTCCCTGGGCAATCTCAACCCAAACTCGCTGATTGAAAGTATTCTTGCATAGTTCATGCTGATACGAGGGAAGAAAATGATAATGCAAACAATTGCTTGCTGCACTTAAAGTAGACACCAAAGCGCGTATGTAAGTATTCCTGTATTCGTGAAAGAAAAGCCGAGGCTTGGCCTCAGGTCTCTGCTCAGGTGGTTCTTATGCTAATTCCAAACCAATACAAATCTACGTATGTCTTATTTAGAACTTACCGAAGTATTAAGCAAGAAGTAAATTTGAATAATGGTAACTGTCTAAGGGCGAATTTCACCAAACTTTTATATCTAGAGTAAGTTCTGAATCCTGAGAATAAATTTTGAAGTTTTGACAGTTTTTCCATACTAGAACTATCAGACGTCAATTTTATTCCACGGATAAAAGACATCCGACTTGGGTAAAATCAGCCCTGAGTAGGCAAATCTTTTTAAGTTTTTAAATGTCAACTACACTGACAACTGACACACAGTGTTTGAAAACATCGTGAGAACAAATAGTTTGAAATAGCCACGCGCAGTGAGCAAGCGAGCTGATGGAGAGCAATGCTCGTTCCTTCTCTGTGTGACAAGAGGCCTGTGCCCCGCAGCGGGACGGTGGCTGGCAGATATGATGACCTATAATGCGCGCATTCTTCTCATAACAACTGCACTAATATCGATATTGCGTGATACATTATGTGACATTCGCACATACATGTCATATTGACACTTTTGACAACTTCAAATCAACCGATTGGCACAAACTCTTCCTTTAGAAAAACAGCATTGATAACAATCGTTGGAAATTGTTAACAGCTAACTTTCACGATTAATAGTTGATATTTTTTATCACAAATGATACTATTTTTTCCTGTGTTATCGTTTATGTATGATATGATGTTAAACAGCAAAAACTGAACAGTTTAAAGTCTTATCACGCCATTTACGGTAGGGGTGGGCGTTTAGAGATGGACGGTGTCTTTTCTGTTCGATAAATTTTCAGTTAGTATAGGTTAGTTATGAGATTTCAGTCAAACTAGAGGTACCTAATTTTTTTATTTTATTTATTTATTTTACCAGATTGCGACAATCAATGTCAAAAATATAGAGAAATTAGAGGTATTTTTGACAGATTGTAACTGAAATCACACTTTAAACGTTTTAAGAGTTACGAGAATTGCCCCTCTGAATTCATGGTTTCAGTTTGCACGTCGATGTCCCTGGAAGGTGGCAGTGTTGTTAACTTTAAGCAACCCGAGCATAATTAACCTATAATGTTCCCACTGCATGGAAACAGGCCTCGTCCCTGTGAGAGGGAGTGGGCCGTATTCTATCACGCGGGCCCAGTGCGGGTTGGTAGATGTCACATGTCCTCGTATTTTTGGTTCTAGGACATGTCGGCCATGCCGAAATGATACCGGTTTCCTCACGATGTTTTCCTTCACCATTTTGAGAGCAGTGGGCATGAAATAGTTTACTCAAAGTAAAGCGCCTGTCTGAGTTCGAACCTACGACCTACAACGCTTAAGTCGTGGCCGTTACCACTGGGCCACCACTGCTCTCAACTGTGTCTGACCATGAGTCATGCTCATGTCCCCTTACGTGCTGTTAACAGTAGTACCTCGACAATAAAACTGTTGACAATCACGAGAGCGGACTGTCCCTCGCATGTCGACAGTCGTACTTCATGAAATAATTGATTGTGTTCTGTTTTTACAACTTTTTGTTTTCCGATGAGCCACGTGGTAGTCATTATTGTCAGTGGACGCGTGACTTGGTACTTCATTTCACTTAGGGGTCCTTAGAAATTTAGAATACGTTTTTTTAACGGTAGAGATAAGTAGGTATCTAAATATACAAAAATGAAATACTGTTTTTTTAGTAAGCGCATCACTTCAGAAAGGCTAGTATAGTCGTCTGTTTGTTCCGGCTCATCACCAAAACGGCTGGACCAATTTTGACGGGACTTTCACTGGCAGATTTTTTATTATTTCAACTGATGTTATAAGGAGCAGCATAGCCAGCTAGCTAGCTTGACTTTTATTTTAGAAAAAGAATTAGGGTTTCGCGCAAAAAACTTAAAACCCATGAAATCCAATTCGATTTATGACTTGCACGCGAACGAAGTCACGGGCATAGCTAGTAATATTATATAATTAGTATGGATATGGATTGAATGACTATGATGGATGGATGACACATTAATGGTAGATACGGAATCTAAAAAAATGGATTACTTGTACACGTGAAGGAAATTCTAAATAAATACTCTAAAAAACACATTCCCATGATTATAATTTATTAATCCTTATGATTATCTTACTCTTTAATGAGAGCAATTATAAATAATCATAATTGATTGGATTGTATTGTTCTAGCTCCAACTGTCATCTGTTCATGTGCACTCTTCTGTCTGTTTTTTTTTTACAATTTCTTAATTATACTAAAGAGATTATAAGTTAAAAAAAATTGGTAGGTATGTAGAAAAGATCCGTAAGCACAGCCACCGAAGAACAACAGAATGACATGACAAAACACAAGAAAAATAAGATTCTTTAAAAGTTAAAAGTCACAAAATATGTGAATTTATTCATTAAACATAAAACTGCCGTGACTAAGTACAGTGGCTAACGTATTATAATCTAGAAATCGTTTCTTTGGTCTTCTCCTACTACTATGGCCATCGAACAACACCACCATAATCTGACCAAGAGTATGTCTGGACTTTAAAAGAGACCTCTGGGTTTGTTTCGGTATTCTTCTCAGACTAGTCAGGAAACGCTGACCTCATCTAGTTTTTAAAATATGATTGACGTGTAAAGTGTTTGTGCAAACCTACGTAACGAAAATAAATCATTTATCATTTTAGAAATTCATGCTCAAAACTTTCCTCACGACATTTCCTCATTCCTCCACATCACATGCCCATACCATGACAACCAATTTCCACACAATTTTTCAGTTACCGGTGCCACTTTCAGACCAACAAGGCTCTGACGACCGACAAATGGCGGGATATCCATTTAATATGCTCACGCGCTGTGGCGGCTAAACCACTAACAAAAGCGTTACCACTGGGAACGCTTTTGGGAACTTAAATACCCATACGCCACTATCCACACAAATTCGTAGAACATCTTCCATTCCAGTCATCATTCATTCATAAGAAAAGAGGGTGTGTGCTTATGACCATACACTGGAAGTGAAAACTTACGACTGGAGCCGAGTATACACGATTCAGCGCCGAGTACGTCACCGACCGACTGGAGCCGAGTATACACGATTCAGCGCCGAGGAGCATCACCGGCCGACTGGAGCCGAGTATACACGATTCAGCGCCGAGGAGCATCACCGGCCGACTGGAGCCGAGTATACACGATTCAGCGCCGAGTACGTCACCGACCGACTGGAGCCGAGTATACACGATTCAGCGCCGAGGAGCATCACCGGCCGACTGGAGCCGAGTATACACGATTCAGCGCCGAGGAGCATCACCGGCCGACTGGAGCCGAGTATACACGATTCAGCGCCGAGTACGTCACCGACCGACTGGAGCCGAGTATACACGATTCAGCGCCGAGTACGTCACCGACCGACTGGAGCCGAGTATACACGATTCAGCGCCGAGTACGTCACCGACCGACTGGAGCCGAGTATACACGATTCAGAATCACCATCCTTGGGAACTTCCCCAGTAGGGTTGGTGTCAGGCTGCGGCCGCCAGCCTGACACCAACCCTACAGGGGAAGTTGTGTTAAACTTTGCCAAAACCTTAAGCAACATGAGAGGAAATCATTTACCCAACTCATCAGTCTCCCAAATCGCCAGAGCGGAGTGTCACAATAATCACCATTACACTTGATTACAGTGGCGATACTAAACCGAAGTGGTTATTAGTGGGTCAGCAGCGAGCGAGGCGCTGACGCAAGAGCGCGGGAAACTGTCGATGTGTACGTATTGCGTACGTACGAGTGGCGGGGCCTGTGTGTGGAGTTGAGGGGTCTTGATACTTTAGGGTTAGTGGAGAAAATCAATTCTAGTTCTTCTTCTTTTTGAGTCGATGGTAAAAGTAACAAATATTGTATCATGTTAGATTGCTGGCTGGCAATATTAATATATAGTTATAGACACCTACTGAATTAATTCTTTAAGGTTCACTGTTTATCGCTTTAGATTTATTTTCATAAATATACGGTGTTTAAGATGGTTTGGTTGTTTCTTTATATATCGATGCCGGACCACCTGCCCATTGGGGTTATGTCAGCTTGCCGTAGAAGGCCACAAAATTTTAATTGTAACAAGATGAATTGGGCTTAATAAGCATTCGGCTGCATCCGATTAGACTGGAAGCATACCTCAACATACTTAGGAAAAGGCTGATGATGAGATGAGGTGGGCCCAGTAGGTGACCACAACAATTGCGGCATTCAAAGACATTGCCCTCATCACTTTATAAGATGTCGGCATTTAATTGTCTGTTTAATTATAGATGCTTAACTGTACTTGATCCCCAAAAACAATAATTGATCCCCAAATAAGATCAAGTATCAAGACTTTTCGTCACCCACTCGATTATAGTTTGTTTTGCAAACAAATTGTTATGGGAACGATGATAAAAGCTGCGCTTGCGATGTTCTCGCAGTGACCTTGTACCTGCGACATCACGCTATGCAATTGAGTATGAGCAGTGTAAGAGGTAATGGCAATTATCTATTATGTAGGTAAGTTATTTTTATTTGGGAATACACGTTTAGCGTCGGAATTATTTTTAGAAAAGTTAGCTTCATTATTTACTTTGGTCAATTTTCACATACCGTCCTCGTCTGCCTAGCCTTTTCCCAACTATGTGGGGGTGCGCTTCCGGTCTAACCGGGTGCAGCTGCATACCAGCATGTTACATGGAGCTGCCTATTAGACCTCCACAGCCCGGTTACTGGGTAACACGAAACCCTTCTCCTTGACGCTTCAATGGAACCTTCCTTTCTTGTTAGTACATGTTATAATAATATATTACACAATCAAGTATTTATACATAAACTAGCTTCTGCCCGCGACTTCGCCCGCGTGCACTAGTTTGTCCCCCGCCCCGTCGCATCGCATCGCCCGCCCGCGCTATCACTTTTTTTTCGTTTAGCGTTCTTTCAGACTTCTTTACTTTTTGCTCGGCTCTCAAGAGTGATAAATAAAGTGCTGATTCTCAGCCTAATTTGTATAATTTTGATTTTGATAACCTATAGCCTTCCTCAAGAATTAGTCTATCAAAGGCAAAAAATTTTTTTTGAATCCAACCGGTTGTCTTTTGCAATTTTCCTTAAAGATATTTTTATAAAACCAACCCCACGTTTCGCGAGAACATGCTCATATTATGTATGAAGCAATGCGCACATACCTATCTACTATCATTTCAAGGCCAAACGCGCAATTTTCGCGCTTCACATATTTCGGGCGCATCGTGTGACATTCTCCGGTCAAACTGGGCATTGTCCTTTAAAGAGAACGTCTGACTACCGAAACAGACGTTCACTACAATTACTGACATTTAGAGCAGTTTGCTTGAAATACTGGGTCAAATACTAGGGCCAGCTACACATGTGGATGGGCAGCAGCATCCTAATGACAACATACTGCTATCAAAGCTTTTATAAGTGACGAATTGACAATACGCCCAGGACATAGGTACCTATAGTGACCTTATTGGAGATGTTCTTCAGAAAGGTCAGGCGCGTAGTGCTCGCAACCGGCGTGCGTGTGTGACCAGATGTATGGACGGAGGAAGATGCAGGACATGGAAGGAGGGTCGTAGCAGGTGGCTGCCTGCTGGACTCTTCTGAACAATCTCACGTGAAAACTTAGGTGAAGTGAGTAGACTTAGTGTCATTCCACCTGGTGCTAGGGGATTGACACTATTGACAGCTCACGTCGCCTAAGTGTTCACAGAGAGATCTTAACAGAATCGCTCGGCTGTATAGTTTCTGCATACCCCGTTATGTTTGTTTTAAGTGACCTCGCTTGGACGATTATTTATTTATTAATTTATTTCAGGAATCAGGGCTATATAAACACATACAATATAATATTAGTATAACTTAAAAATACTATAAATACATACAACATTACACTAAAAACTAACTAACGCACACGAAGTGTTTGCGTCGTGTTTCGCTGACTGGTGTCATGTAGCCGGCCACGAAACCGGCGGTACACAACACCCTTCGGCCAGACACACACACATTTCGGGGCGAGCCTATCGACATCAAGAGGGCACATAATATCCAGGCTCCTGGCAGCTACTGAGGAATTCCTGATGGAAAAACCCAATATCACTTTGCCTGACCAAACCCAGGATAGTGTAGCAGCGCCTGCAACCACTAGACCAATATTTCACTATTCAAATAGAATTGTTACTCCTTTTTTCTGTGGGGAAATCCTCATGGAACCCTCACGTATCTAACTATACTCCGTTACCCTAAAAAAACAATGTAGACAAGTCGGTTATCGTGTATTGAGGTAAAATCGAATGCTTAGTTTTTAGGGTTCCGTAGTTCGCGTCTCGGAACCCTTAAAGTTTCGTCATGTCCGTCCGTCCGTCCGTCCTCGGCTTACCTTCCAAACGGTTAGTGCTAGAAAGATGAAACTTTGCATGGACATGTATATTTACCACGTCGACAAAGTGCTAAAATAAAATTATGAAAAATATTTTTTTGGGTACGTCCCCTACAGTAAAATGGGGATGATTCTTTTTTTCTCGCGCCTACTCCATAGCGTGGGGTATCGTTAGATAGGTCTTTTAAAAACATTGAGAGGTTGTTAAGACGATTTTTTGATTTAGGTATCCGTTTGAGATATTCAACTTTAAAGCATATTTTTTTGTTAAAATAGGGCGCTCCCCCCCCACCCCCCCTCTAAAATCTAAATGGCTGTCTCGAAAAATCTGAAAAAATTAATGATGGTAGTCCATGTGATGAACTTTGAAGGAAAACTATAACGGCTTAGATAACTTTGTTACTTCAGGAGTTATAGAGGCCTAACTTGTAAAATGCACATAGCAATTATCTATTGGACACGATTTCATTTCAATTTGAATCCTCTTAAGAGGATAAATAAAATTAAGGGCTTAAAAAAGTTTAACTTCAACACAAATTTCTGAATCACGGTAGGCTTCCGTTACAATACAGGCTATATAAGTAAAGTAGAAATCGTTGACTACGGAACCCTTTTCGTGTTTTGCTTAGTTTTTAGTCGTGTTTACTAAGACCATATAAAGGTGAACACTGCAGTTTATTGTAAAACAAGTGATTCTTGTTTATTGAGCACAGGCACGATATGTAGGCTAGACAAGCATGTGATTTCATACAGGAGTATAACCTGGAACTCTAGACTATTTAAAGAAAAGTAAGGTTGTGAATACACTGGATTTTATGGAGTAAGTAATGTGAACGCGACTATTTATTTAATATGTTAAGATTTCTGTCAGAATCTTAGATATTGCCTACAAGCAAATTATCCGATGTTACAAGTTGGCGAACAGGCCATCGTTCCGCCTTTGTTAGTTTTAAATGCCCGCGTGGAGAGCAGTGCTCCGCTCCCTCACTCAGAGAGAACATTATAGGCTGATCATGCTATGTATGTGGTACACATCGGTACTGTTATTATTTCTTGGAGACCTTGTTAGCAAATAATAAACGATTGTTACAGAAACTAATAAATATTTCGTGATGTTCAAATGGTCATGCGCACCATTAGGAGCCATCGTTACAAATTGTTGCCAAAGGTCACAACGTTATAATTATATGTTGAACTTAAAAAATAGATAATATCGCCATTGTGGGAATCTTCTGTCCTAATAATAGGTCTTAACCGACTTTGGAAGAGGATGTTCTCAATCCGATTGTATTTTGCTACGATGGTGTAGTGATTGTAGTTATTGCAAGTGGGCTGCTGAGCGTGGGAATCCGGGTTCGGAACCCAGGTCGGGCAAAGTGCTATTGGATTATTTCATCACGAAATTCTTAGTAGCAGGCTGGATCTGTGCCCGGCTGATGGCAGTAGGCTCGCGATCTATTACATGCGACTATACATAACTGGCGAAGTGTGCTGTGCTATTATAATAGATAGGTGCACCTCTGTCTAACCCTTCGCGGATCACAGGCGTGGTGTTAAGTATTTATGTAAAACAAAGTTCTAGAAATCTTTGAAGACATCACACTGGTAGTGCCCAGGTTCAGAACTCGACACTAAATGTAACAGGCATGCCCATGTCCAACTATGTAAAAGTCAAAATACCCTACGTGCGCGGTACGCGGTGGTATGAGCGCCTAGACGTGTACCCCATCGCAAAAAGAGAACATTCTTAATAAATTAATTGTGATTAGCAACAAGTTATTACGCATTCCCATATAAGTGTGGTAACTAAGAGCATAGACAATTTAATAATGTTTTTACAGAGTTGCACAGGCCGCGGTGACCGGCTGCCGTGGGAAGTGTGGGGGACTAGTGTGGATGCGATGGCTTTGATTTTTGCTAATGTTTTGGTTTTGTTGATTCTATTAATTAAATCCTTATCAATCTAAAACCAATGATATTAAAACGTCCTATCCCATTGTTTCTATCCCTTATTGTCTATCTTTTTTTAAAATTTTATTTCATTTCATTGTATTTTTTTGTTGAAACCAACTTAGAGGTCACAGTCTCTTGACCATAACTGGCGAAATGTAGGTGCAATATGTCCTGCCAACCCCTCCTCCCCTCCCCCTCTCTCTCTCTCACCTCCATGTCCTCTAATCCTTTGGAAAATACAGGCATGTTATGAATATGAATACTGCTTGTAGCTATTGATTCAGAAAACAGAAGTACTCGTATATTATTATGAACATGACAACTTGCGATAAACTTTAACAACCAAATTACGTATTTTTGCTAACTCACAACGTAATATGATATTATGAGAAAGTGATGCTCCGAGTGCGAATGACCGGTTCATAGTTTTGGACGTTAAGACGTAATATTATAATAAATATTATGTCAGTTATGTTTGTCCATCTTTGGAAGTAACACTTGGCAGTTACAAGAGTTAGAACATAGCGCGTGGCGTTCGTTCAATAATATAGCTACAAGTAGGGCATACAAAAACAAAAACTGGGTTTTATTTGATATTAAATATATCATCTTTTAGAACACAATCGTTTATTTTTATGAGTCAGTGATTGTTTGATAGCGTTAGCGGTATATTTTTTCTTTTCAATACTTTATGCGCCTGCGTTTTTTCCTTCGAGGGAATTTTGCGGTAAGTCCGCTTAAACGGTATCAAAAAGTGTCTGAAACTTTTAAAACATATAAGTTGGTAAATATTATTTATATATTTTAAAAGCTAACATTCTTAAAATAATAATGTCCAAGTATATAACAACAGGGCATACAAACATTCCTCCTCGTCGTTGTCAACGCGACAAGTGCCCAAAACGCTGAGCATGACCACATTGTATGGCGATGCTGATTCCTTGGGAAAAAAATATTTTTATCTTTTAATTATGTGAAAACTAAGAATATCTTACTAATAAATTATTATGAGTATGACACTGAATTATTGTAAAAAAAAAACAATCTTTTCAGCCGATATCCCAACACATACATTTTCACATACAGGAGCATCGCATCCACACAAATCGAACGCTGTATATAAAACGGAGCGGCGCAGGCGCGCACATTTCAGTGCAGTTCAGTGATCACCGCAGTGTACAGTGATATAGTGTCCATCGGTATGTAGTGCTTGTTTATGTATATGTTCAATACTTGTAAGGGTAAATGTAACAGCCTGTATGTCAGGTAGGTTATAGGTAGTTGTAAAAATCAAACATCCTTTGTAATCGGGTAAAAGGGAAAAAATATATCGCTACTTGACATAGTAATTTTTTAAATTGTTTGTACCTACTTAGGATTACTTAACTTTAATTAAATAAAAATAAAAAAATGTAGGATAAAAACTGAAAAACATTTTCACGGTTTTCAGAGTCCACCCTGTTATTAAATAGTGTGTGAAAAATATTCGATCTCGAGTTTTTTTTAATAGAAACTGAATTTCAGGATTTTTGTCATTTAACCCGGGAATCGAACCCTCTAACTTTGAACATTTTTTCAATGTCGCACTGCTGGGCCTTTGACCCTTTCAAATACTAAATCTGTAATAACATCCAATTCTACAAATGTTTTTAAGCAGGGCATAAAAAATGTAACCTATATTTTAGTTGCAACTAAACTCTGATTTTTAATTAAGCTAGACCAAATGACAGCTACTAATAATGTCATGTTGACTAAACAAGTTCCATCGGGTTGTTACTATCGTAAAGAATTCAGGAGTTACTTATTAAAATCAGGACATCGTTTTAAAAACTTACGGATAATAATTATTTCAGGACGAGCTTAGTATATTAATTGCAAAGGCTTGTATTTTGTTTGCCTCGTTGGTGTAGTGGTTGCAAGCGCTACTTCTGAGCATGAGGTACTCAGTTCGATTTCCAGATCAGGTTGGGCAAACCATTATTGGGTTCAGGATTTTTTTAGTAACGGAGTCTGGATTTGGACCCAGTCTAGGCGATATAGGCCCGGGTGTACTACAGGTGCTGCATGTAATAGGGTCAAGTCTATTGCCATCAACCGGGCACCATCCCGACTCCGGCCTGCTAGTTAGAAATTCCTGATGGAAAAACCCAGTAACACTTTGCCCGACCTGGGAACCTAACCCAGGACCTCACACTCAGCAGTAGCGCTTGCGACCACATGAGCAACGAGGCAGTCTGACAAACCTCAGCTTGTTGTAGTGTTGCTGTGCTCGTGTTAAAGAAAGCGTCACAGCCGTCACCACTAACATCACAACCGTCACCACTAACTCTATGTTGTTTCGCTATCTTTCTTTATTTTGGGAAAGGAAAACTTTCGTCAGCGGCCTTGAAACAATAGCGAGTAATTATACAAAGTACTATCTCTCACTAAACTACTCACTCAAAGGTGTCGCCAGAATCATTTGGTTTTAATTCAGCTGGTACATCCGTGCAACGGTTTTTCATCATCAGTCTCCTGCCCTTATCCCAATTTATTTACGGTCGGCACAACATGTGTTTTTCTTCCATACTTCTGTATCAGTCGTCATCTCAGCAGTCACCCCCTTTCTAGCCATATCATCATTCACACAGTCCGTCCATCATTTATTTAGTCTTCTCCTGCTCTTATAGCCATCGACAACGGTTTTTAAATATCAGTGAAAATATCCTAGCTAGTCCTTACAGACATAATATCCACCTTGAGTGCTGGTCCTTACAAGCATAATATCCACCTTGAGTGCTGGTCCTTACAAGCATAATATCCACGTTGAGTGATGGTCCTTACAGACATAATATCCACCTTGAGTGATGGTCCTTACAGACCTAATATCCACCTTGAGTGATGATCCTTACGGACATCATCATCATCATTTCAGCCCGGAACCACCCACTACTGTGTATAATCCTCCCCTTTTGTCTACCACACTTCCCAGTTCTGTGCGTCTCTCCTCCAGGTGTTCCCCGCGACTGACGATATCGTCAACCCAGCGCGCTGTTGGACGGCCCTGGTTTCTTTGGCCGAACCTTAGCCAGTCTATATAATTAGATACTCTATTTACCATCAAATGCACCACTGCGGTCATCGGTCATGTGGAATGGAAGGCATTTAACTCATTATTGATCGAAGCATTTAAGTGGGTATAGAAAATATATCCGATATTATTTCATTCTAAGAAGTGACAGATCTTTTTGAAGATTTTGAAGACAGTTTTGATATTCCTTCGATGTCACACATATTTGTACTTATCATCTGCCTCGCCTTTTCCCAACTGACTGTTAGGGTCGGCTTCCAGTCTAACCGGATGCAGCTGGATACCAGTATTTTAGAAAGAAAGAAAGAAAGAAAAAGCATTTATTTGCGGCAAACATGACGCATAAAAAAAAAGGACATAAACACACAAAAAATAACAGGTTGGGGGTAAACATGCGTCACATTCACGCAAAACGGCCATCGCTCAGCATAATGCTAAGACCCTATACGAGACAGAGCCCCAGCGCTGCCAGTTCGAACTGGCAATTTTTATGTCTCACTTTTCTGGCAACATTTCGAACCTCATCCCTCGGTGAATCTCCAAGAACACCTCACTCCACAGCTAACTAAACATTACCATAACAAATCAAAGTATTAGGCCTCTCAACTTTCATTTTCACTGCAGGCATTTGTGCAAAATAACCGTGACATTGGTTATAAACGTAGATGGGCAAATATTACACACGCGATTCAACGTCGATTGTCATCATGGTCAGGCCCACTGGCGGACGAAGGAGGGTGCGGGGGCCCGGGCGGTGCGGCCTGGGCCCCTGGTCTTGGTAGTGGAAGGCGTTAGTTTATGTATATATGGATAAATCCGAAATCTCGTTGAACTATGTCGCGTAACATAGATGTCCGCGCACTACAGAAATCGATTAGCCATTTTCAAAAGTGATGATAGTGTTCGTGGTCATATTAAGAATAAACTTTTTTTTTTGGATTGCATTAAAAGAATTAGTGTGATAGACGAACCGTAGCGCAGCATCCAGCAGATCAGTTACTGCGCCAAACGTCTCGTAAATTACAATATCTAAGATCTAGATTTTCCAGATGGCCACGATCTAGACCTTGGCGCCAACCTCTCCACCTTGGGGAGCAGACAACCGTGAACAATAGAACTGACCTCAGGACGTTATCCTAAGGTTAGTGCTGTTGTTCAGATTAGGTTAGTCTTTGCAAACGTTGGTCCTTGTAAAATCCCAGAATACATTCTATTGTATTTGCGTGTAAAGTAGCGAAGAGTTGTAGGTCGTAGGTTCGAACTTAGGCAGGCACTTTACTCATACCCCACTGATCGCAAAACGGTGAAGGAAAACATCTCGAGGAAACACGTATGTCCTAGATAGAACCAAAAATTCGAATATATGTAACGTCTACCAACCCGCACTGTGCCCGCGTGATGGATTATAGCCCAATCCCTCTCACAGAGAGGGGGCCTGTATCCCAGCAGTGGGAACATTATGCATCTTGAGCTTGTTTAGGCACGATATGGTTACCTTCTTGACAAAATCCCTTAAAGTCGCCTCATATGAACTCACAAATTGCACCCGATAGTCTAGTTATTACCAACAAAAAAAAATCAATACTAACATTATAAATCTATATTAACTGAATCGATAAAGCCATCAAACACTTGACAAATTCGTCGACAAAAACGTCACTCGTACACAACACACCTTTTTGAAGCACTTTTAAAATAATGACAATTTACTGAAAACAGTTGAGCATGCGATCACAGTAACAGCTGAATAGTTATCGACTCGAGTTGTTCATGAATGAGTCGGCATTAGAAAGTTCAGGAACAAGGTACCATCACGCTATTGTTAGGAACGTGATGTGTAGATGCATGATAAGTTGCACGTAGGTTCGCTGAAAGGGGATTTTTGTAAGGAAATGTATGTTATGCCCGTTCCAGCTTTAAAATAAGCCCCATTGAAAGTCATTAATCTCGTGCAAAGTTATTAATTACTTTAGTTGACTTCCGTACATGACCCTAATGCACTACGACCACTCAATGATTCCTTACTACTAAACCACGTCAAATTCCGCTAATCCCGCCAACCTCGCGTTCATTTCGCGCGGTTTCGTTCATTGTGTTATAGAGAATACGGGCCCTGGTATCTTACCCATTAAAAAAACTGTTTCTATTTACCAAAGGGAACCTAATTCATAATAGATGTCATGTCAATTACTAAAATATCTAACCGTTCCGTCGATGCGCAAAGTGTTCTTAGTACCAACTTCAAAAAAGTAATAAAACGCCGATTTTAGGTAAATATTATTTTTGTGGCAATCAATGCTCAATTTTCTTTGTATGAGGAACAGGGTGTACATTTCACTCATCCTCTATAGAAGAGGGAAGATCCTCCGACCAGACGGGTTTGTGTGTTCAGACACAAAACCGTACAATCAAAAACTGCTAGTGAGGGTCCTAACTCTCATTAGCAGTTTTTAATTGTATAGAAAAGGTAATTAGACCCAGTCTCCTATTAATAGTATCTCGAGTTATCTAAAAGACCCATCAAGTATATACCATGGCCGGATAACTGAAAATTAACTGCCCGTGTCGTCATTAACTCACTTTTAGACATAGAATTAGGTACATACTATGCTAATAATTAGAAATTATGATTTAATTTACATTATTATGACCTAAGATGTAATTTTATTAAGATGGATTAGGTAAAGAAAATGGCGGAAGATAAAATTGCGTTGCACGTAGTCGGAAGCCTGACAGTCTGAGAAATGTGTCAAACTTAGATGACAGAGATATTGTCCAATGCGGATTACTTCTTCCGTGTGCCAGGAGTGTCTTATCTTACTCAATGACTGTTATTCAATGCTTATATTCGGGTAACCGTTGGGAAAGTTTTGGAAGCTGCTGGGGCTGGATTTCATAGACTCGCCCCATATTACATAGGAGTTACACGTAACAGGCATGGGTGCCAATCGATCAATCAAAATATTTTATTTGACATAAACCTACATGGGCACTTATGAAACGTTTGAAGCTAGATGCACGGTTTCAATTGGTCGTTTCCTAAGGAGAAGAGCCGGCAAGAAACTCCACGGTTACTCTTTTAAAAATAGTTGGCTTTTACAAAGTTTTCAAATTAAAGTGTTAATGGGTATGGGAGGACAGTGTAGGCCTGTCAACAAGTGCCGGGCACTTAATGCTCACTTCAGCTACACCTTCAGTAACAACAGGCGCTATTCTGTTACAAATCAATTGTGCCATCTTCCCCTCCCTCATGTGCCCAATCCATATATTTCCTGCAATCCTTTCTAATGATGAGAACAAATGAGAGATGAAAGGGCTCTTCTTGTCCACTTATCCGATTTGTCATGATGTCGCCATGTCCTGGGAACGATGGCAGATAGTCTACACTATCTAGATCTGAAGCAGGAATGTGTTTATCACACACGTACTTGAGTCTCTCCGAGTCTCTCCGCAGATTTGTTCGTGTGGGACAACTGTGACGAATTCTGTTAGATGTTTTGGACACTAAAAAAGTCTTTCTCCCGCTACACACTATTAAATAGCAGGCCTGTATTCCCCCATATATATATATATATATGTAGCGGTATCTACAACGCCAACCACACGTCATACTAACGTCACGCAAATCCTGCATCTTGCACGCAGAGTTTACCGCGCAATTTGCATATATATAAACTTTCCCAACATCAATCGTAGGGCAGTTGCCCGCCAGACACAACACCCGTCTGGTCGGAGGATCCTCCCTTTTCTATGGAGTATGAGTGAACTTTACATCCTGTTCCTCATGCCTCTATATAATATATACTCTATATATTACATAGAGACATGAGCTACTGTATACTTCGCCACCACTGTTCGTATGAACCGTGGTCGAAACTATATAATACAACTATATGACACACTCGAAACTATGTTTATGTATAATTGGCCGAAACTAAAGAAAAGAAATAGAATAGTTTGCCTCAAAGTTCAGCTGCATAATCAGCCTATAATGTTCCCACTGCTGCTCCTCTCTGTGTGGGCAGTAATCTACCACGCCGGCACAGTGCAGGTTGGCAGATGTCACATGTCTTCATATTTTTGGTTCTAGAACATGTCGGTTTCCTCGAGATGTTTTCCTTCACCGTTTTGAGAGCAGTGGTAATGAAATAATTTACACAAAGTAAAGCACCTGTCAGGGTTAGAACCTGCGACCTACAACTCGTCGGTCGCCGCCGTTACCACTGGGCCACCACAGCGTTCTCACGACTTAATAATAGTTTGATAAATTTCAAGGGCTTCCATCTCTGCCGATGCCGAAACAAATGAGCTAAAGCCCACAATTTCGTGTTCTTCGCCATTAACTATAAGCCCATTGTAAGTGGCATGATGCGAAAACTTTTGGAACACAATTACAAAACCGAATTGTTTACGTTGAAACAAGATGGTTGCAATATTTTAGCTCTGTGAGAATATTTTGAAATGTTAAACATTGTAATTTTATCTCGGCAGACATCTTCGGGGGTGGTTGAAAGAATGGTGCTACGGTGTGGGTAATTTGTTATGTACCTTTGTAGCCACTATGAACTTGTTAGCAAGAGGACTGTAGGTTTTTGCGATTGTCTGAGAACAGTCTGTGAAAGTACAGTAATTATAACGATCTCTCCTGAAAGAATTTCGGTCACGGCGGCCATCTCATCGGAGATTAGCCAGGTACGCAGATATTGTGCTGGGGAGTTCGTTGCACTACTTCTCCGTCCCAGCGACTGCACTAGGAAGTGGTGAAGGGCGGGCGTGCCGGGGGACTGTCTTACTCGTCTGTAATTTTGACATCGAAAAGTGCTGATTATCAGCCTAATTTGAATTAATGACTTTTGTTTTTTTGATGTGCACAAGTGTGTGCGCAAACTCAGGTGCACTCCATATTCCTTTACTCTCATAGTCTGATGGGACGGCAAACCGACACGACCGGGGAGAGATCAGGTGCAAGACCAACGGTCCTTTCCGACTCCGAGGCATGGAGAGGCCTCGGTTTATGGTCACCCACCCTCGGACCGACTTCTGCAAGCATTAATTCTTAACCTTAATTGATCGAGCCCCTCACAATAGGCTCTACTACTTTCAGATAATTCTTACCCTAGGTACCAGCTGTTTTCGTGGTACCCGGTAATTGGGTTGTAGAGGTCAGATAGGTGTCGCTCCATATAAAATACTGTTATACAGTTACATCCGGTTACATTGGAAACCGACTCCAATATAGTTGGGAGCTCGGCAGATTGTTTCTTTTGGTACTTACCAGCTGTTTTATCCAGCAATCAAACTAATGACCCTTAAAGTTTTTCTATCCCTTTCTCTCATTATAGCAGCATTATTGTACTTAGAACAAGACAGTTTTACATACAAAAACATCCAGCAACTGTGCCTACCCCATTTTATGAGAAACAATACCACTATATTAGCAACGGTTGCCCAACTCAGGAAAGGAGCCCGCGACCACAAGTTGGCCAACGCGATGGATCATGTTACAACGTTGTCTCTCCTTGTGAGACATTAATTAGAATACATTAAGATCTGTCGCAGATTTGTACTAGTTATGTAGAAATTAATGGTTTATGATTTTCTTGTGTCTTCTTTAGTGAGGAAAATTATTACGTTAGCTATTGTCATTTTGAGATTTTTGGCAGTTTTTACGGGTAGACGGAGAGACGGGGTGACTGCAAGTCTTGAAAGCAGTTTGGTAACCCAGTAATTGATAAAAAGCTACATCCGGTTCGACTAGAAGCCGACCCCAATATAGTTGGGAAAAAGCAGGCAGATTATGAAAACAGCTCATCGTAAAAGTGCTTATCACTGAGTGTGTGCTAGCTGTGTTCAGGATGGAAGAGCAGGTTATACAGTCAGGGGCAGTTTGTGCACCGAGTGTGTGCTAGCTGTGTTCAGGATGGAAGAGCAGGTTATACAGTCAGGGGACATTCCCAGGCTTACGAGTATTTTTAATTTAGTTACAAAATCCGGTGGTTTTTGTTTTAGATTTTGTCGTGCAAATAGGTAAAGGTATAGATTTAAGTACAGTTGATGGTGACGCGCCGGCAGAGGGCGCCTGGGAGGACGTTAGTGACCTTGTTGGTGATGTTCTTCAGAGAGGTCAGGTAGTTTCTGCCCACCCCCAAGGGAAGATGGCGTCAGTTTATGTATGTATATGGGTTGATAGTGACACGGTACCCGCGATCATTGAGATGATGATGATGTCCTTGTTCATTATTCTCGTTCGGATCAAACAAAGACAGAATTTAATCAAACACCAAGTTATATACTTACCAATAATTTCACACACTTTTTGACAATTAAAACCACAAACAAAATTATGAGTGACACCTGCAAAGTCAATTATAAAGTCGGAACAATACGTCTAACAAATCACACAGACGCACAAAAAGCCGTATGTATGTGGAAGTTAGAAAAACCGTATTGCTTATAATTGTCATGATATTGCGTTTTTGTGTGCGTGGGAAAGTATGTGGCGCTTGCGACTGGATAGTGGAAGGAAATGAAGGTGGCGGGTTTGATTCCTGGGTCAGGTAAACGTGTTGTAGTCCGTTGTATTTGTGAATTAGTGATTTGTAGAATCCAAAACCAAGTGCGTAAAAAAGTAGTTTGAAGAATCATCATGAGCCGTGGGTTTAAACCTGGCCTCACTGTGACTTGTACGCACGGCTACACATCAAGCTATACATAACCAGTATAAGTTGACTTCTGATTGTACGAAAAACCTATACAATGCGAGGTCAGCTAAAACTAGAAATGCATAGCTTGATGTGTAGCCGTGTGTACAATGCCATATCGTAACTAATATTTTAAAGCGAAGGTAAGTTTGTTAGTTTGTTAAGCTTTCATGGTTAAACGGCTGAACCGATTTTGATGAAATTTGGTATGGGGGGATGCTTTGAACCCTAAGGAAAGACATTGAATACATTAATACCTACTTACAAAATAAAATGATTTATCATTGGATACTATTTATCTTCAAACCACGTGGGTGAAGCCGCGGGTGGAAGCTAGTATGCTTATCTATGTATGTACCATAACATAGACAGCCGAGTGGAACACGTCATGAACATAGTCGTCAGCAGGCACTGAGTGACCGCGTGGGAGCACTGTTCGTTCCTTCTCTGTGAGATAATGCCTGGGGCATGCAGAGGGACAATTCCATCATCATCTCTCTATAAAATAATGCCTGGGGCATGCAGCGGGACAATTCCATCATCATCTCTCTGTGAGATAATGCCTGGGGCATGCAGCGGGACAATTCCATCATCATCTCTCTGTGAGATAATGCCTGGGGCATGCAGCGGGACAATTCCATCATCATCTCTCTGTGAGATAATGCCTGGGGCATGCAGCGGGACAATTCCATCATCATCTCTCTGTGAGATAATGCCTGGGGATGCAGCGGGACAATTCCATCATCATCTCTCTGTGAGATAATGCCTGGGGATGCAGCGGGACAATTCCATCATCATCTCTCTGCCTTTCCCAATTATGTTGGGGTCGGCTTCCAGCCTAACCGGATGCAGCCGAATACCAGTATTTTACATAGAGCGACTGCCTATCTGACCGGCACAACGCAGTTACTGGGTAATACGATACCCCTTGGTAAGACTGGTTGTCAGTATGTAAAGATGGTCACCTATCCACAGACCAATCGCGGCAAGCGTAGCTTAACCTGATCGATCGACCTGTGCGGCTGTTATAATTTAGTCACGGGCCCCTCGCCTAGCCTAGCCCTAGTGGGACAGTTACATACAGCTTCATTTATTATTTGCCAACATACAGTTTACTACATCATGCCTTCATCCCATCAAATCCCAGCCTTCTTAAACTGAAAGGCAGAGGACTGAAATGTTAATTAAGTTACGTAATTAAATTAGCTACAGACACGAAAACCATTAAATATGGGATTACAATTAAAATTAAATTGTGCAAACTTTATTTTATGGAGTAGTCGTCCTTACATTTTGAAATACAAGCCTTTCCTTTGGACCTCCTTGTGAAACAGTAATAGGCGCACGAGGCATTTCAGCTCTAAGTATCGGCTCTAGCCTGCCAGGGTGCCAGGGAACACGGGTGGGTTTTAGTCAGTAAGAGTCTGACACTCCCTCCTGCTCCACCCAGAGCGGGAGGAGTCATTTGATGATTTCCCATCCTCAAAAAAAAAAAAAGTATCGGCTCTAACTCTGGGAAGCGGCGGTGACTACTTGCTTACCACCAGGTGAGATATTGCCGTGTTATAACTTACTAATAACGGAGAATAACTAATAGTACTAACTAATAATAATAAAGCTGAACAGTTTGCTTGCCGCGCTCATCTCGGAAACTACCCGTAGGATTTGAAAAAATATTTTTGCATTTGATAGCTCAATTCTTGACGAAGCTTATAACATCACGCTATGACCCTTAGGAGCTGACCGAAACGAAAAAAAATCAGAAAGAACGCTAAGCGAAAACGAAGTGATAGTGCGAGCTGGCGATGCGACGCGATGCGATGGGGGGGGGGGGGGTCCAGCTACTAACTTGTAAAAAACATCTTAAATGGTGTCCGTTACACAAACAGACCCACAGTAAGACTCACAACCAGTACTCTTTGTAACCTGCGCGGGTGAAAGGGTACCCTCAAAAAGTTAAATTTTACTTTGATGGTTAACATACATAGGTGCTATAAAAATTAAAATATGTAGGTAGGTGTTGGAAGAGCAAAATTATATCTTCATTGTTACATTTTTTTTACTGAAATTGCGCAATTACCTACTAGGTACCTACACGAACTTGACCGGGTTTACCACACTGCCGACCCCCACAATCATTAAAAATTGTATCATCAAATGAAAACGCAAAGTGTGTCACTGTGTAGGTCAGTGATTGACCTTGTTGGGGCAACAATCATATTGTTTTAGCAACAAGATGGCATCTCTCCCACATTGTTAGTAAAACTAGCTTTACAAGCATTATATGTTATCTGAACATAATTGTTATCCCTTGATGGATCGATCACCTTTACCCAACTATGTTGGGGTCGGCTTCCAGTCTCATCAGGGGCAGCTGAGTACCAGTATTTTACATGGAGCGACTGCCTATCTTACCTTCACAATCCAGTTACTGGGTGATACGATACCCCTTGGTTATCAGATTGTCGGGCTTCTGACGACCCGTAAGGACTGTAAAAGATCTACGAATAACAGCCGGAACCCACGGGTTAACGTGATTTCCGAGACACAGAAGGGCTTGGTATGTAAAGATGGTCACCCGGCCACGGACCAACCGCGGCAAGCGTAGCTTCGGATCGGATCGGATCGACCCGTGCGGCTGTTATTACTTCGCCACAAGCCACACCCTTCACCCTCATCCCTTGTAAGCTATTGTTAACAATGTCTTATCCTAAGCTAGGTGTCTGCCTACCCCACCTTTAAAACAGCGTCTAGATTTACAGCTAAAACCGCAGCCAATACCAATAAACAATTATATGTATGTGAATGAAAGGAAAAACTGCGACAATGTCGATGTCGTTACCGACCACTCGAAGAAACGTAAATATTTGATTACAATTGTAATTACTTTGCCATTACACACTGTAGGCAGTTGCTATGCAAAATTACTTTTGTGAAACTGTACTGGAGCCTGTGAAACTGTCTAGGTATGCAGACAGGTAGATACTTGATATATCAGCCTATTACAGTACCAATGCAGTGTGAAAACCTTTTCTCATACAGACAAGAAAAGAGCATCGTTCTTCTAACTGAACATGCAGACAGACAGCTGTGCTGCTGGGGAGTTGTTGCGCCACTTCTTCTTCCAGCGATAGCACTAGGAAGTGGTGAAGGATGCCGGGGGACTGTCTTATGTAATTTTACGTTCAAAAAGTACTGGTTCTCAGCGTAATTTGTATAAATTAGTTTTGATTTTGAGCACCACGCTTGCTCACTGTGGGTTTTGGATTTCAGATGATTAACACCCTGTTTCGAATTGAGAATTTGGACTGTCAAACTCTACTTTAGCATTAATAAAAATGAAAACCCGCGAAATTTCGAAAAATACATTATGAAAAAACCCAATATACTCGTACATTACTTGATACGGAGATCGAACCCAGGACTGCATGCTAAATAGTCGGGCTTGTAACTACTCGCACTAACGCAGCAGATCAATAAGGCTGAATAATGATTAATTATGTCTTTCTCTTGTTTCAGGTTTCAGCAACCCACACAGATAGGGTACCGCAGCGAAAATGACACAACAAAAACGACTGTGCGGAATCAGTCTGGGTTCCGTTGGAGTTCTAACAATATTATTTTATTTGATTGACCGGTCATTAGCAGTGAGTAATTTACAGTTATAATTATTTTATAACATTTAAGAAAAAACTGTGGAACAAAAGCTTCCTGTGTCCCAGCAGTGGGAACATGATAGGCTGATTACGTACTAAATGATGAATAATTTTATTTTGTAAGAAGGTTTGCACAAACACTTTTACACGTCAATCATATTTTAAAACTAGATGAGGTCGGCGTTTCCTATCTGACTAATCTGAGAAGAAAGGCCGAAACAAACTCAGACGTCACAGTCTCTTTTAAAGTCCAGACATAATCTTACTAGGTAAGTAACAGCAGCTAGATAATCTAACAATTACCAGATTAGCATCGATAAAACTATAATTGACTCAATAAAGAGCTTATTAAATTGTCATTAATAAATAACTAAATTAGTATTAAACAATGCAATAATTACTACTACTGTCGCTAAACTGATGAGCTGTCAAAATTAACACGAGATGACTTGTAAACCTTATAAAGGTGGAAACTTGTAAGTGGCCATCTTCTAGTAACGACACTGCAAGGCACTGACATGAACTAGCTGTAAGTTATCTTACAATTTATAAAACACTAGCTTCTGGCCGCGACTCCGTCCGCGTGAGGTTTCCTGTTCCCCCGAGCCACCGCATCGCATCGCATCGCCTGCCGCACTATCACTGCGTTTTCGCTTACAGTAGTTTCTGTTTTCTTTCTTTCTGTTTGCTCGGCGCCTCAGGGTGTTAAATAACCTATAGCCTTCCTCTAGCTTATATTTTGACAAAATGAACCATCGTTGTTGGTGGGTTTTTGACTATACGTCACTTAAATTCCAATTTGGCGGCTTCGAGCAGATGTTTAATGATACCGAAAAAAATAAGATTAACAATATCCTATTTGGTATCCCGCAAGGTCTGCTCAGCTAACGTGTGACTCCGGGTATAATAATGGCAGCCGATGTTATCTTCAGTTTGTATGTCTGTGATGGGTGGTTATTAGTTGGCCTTTAGTCGTAGTTGGCTTTTAGTTTTTAACTTTGAGTAGAGAATGAGTTAAGTTCAGGTTTCTCCACTGCTTCAAGGCTCCCACAGACAGGCGCGACGCGTCTCCGGTAGAACGCTGTCCATGAAGTTTTCATAGAAATTGTTCCACCAGAGTGACGCGTCTCTCCTGTCTGCGGGAGCCTTAAGTCTTTCTTTTTCTTAAAGTGTGACAAGTTTTTATAAGTCCCTTAAATACATCAGAGTTTAACTAATTAAAAGTTTTGGCTAAATTGTTTTTTAGTATAATATCTCTGATTTCAAATTAATTTTCTTCCGCTGCTTTTATTACTCCTGGTTCTTAACTGAATGCTGACCTACATTCGTGTCAATAGTTAATAAAATGATGAATATATTCTGCGAACAATAAAACACACTATTCATGAGTGCCTGTATATGGGCTTAGTAAACACGATTATAAAAGCTAAGTATTCCATTACACCTCAATACACGATAACCTGCTTCCCTGGATTGGAGTTTTTTTTAGGGTTCCGTGGTAAAATGTTGTAAATTAGGTTTCGTTAGTAACCTGTCATAATTCTGATTTTCCTGCCAAATGTTTGTCACAGAAATAAGTGTATATTTTGTTAGTTTCACGATATTTTTTCGGAGATCTGACTTGTTCAATCAACAATGAATCGTCTTTATTTTTAAACACAGGTTACAACAGTGTGCGACATGTTACAGTCATTGGTATACATATTATAGTTTTGACATTTGGCGTACAAATATACATTTAAAAGAGGCTTTTGTCAATCAATTAAATAAATTAGTTATATAGGTATAGTATTATAAAAGGGTAAAAGTTTAAGTAGTAATGTCAATGTCAATTTAAATAAAATGCATTAGGTAATGTCAGGTAATGTCAATCTTTAATGAAATACGATAATGTCAATAATATAGTAGTAGTGTATATAAATAGTTATGATGTCAATAAGTTACTGCTAAGAAAAATGTTTAAAATTGATATTGTCCACAGTGCTGTGAGAGTCGTCATGCTTTTAAAGTCAAGTTACGAGTACCTATACAAATATATTATGTCAAAGAACTGTCATCCTCACCAAGTGTTTTCTAACTGAACAGACAGCTGTGCTGCTGGGCAGTTTGTTGCGCCACTTCTTCCCAGCGATAGCACTACGAAGTGGTGAAGGGCGGGCGTTTTTGGGGGACTGTCTTTTGTAATTTTGACGTTCGAAAAGTGCTGATTCTCAGCCTAATTTGAATAAATGACTTTTGATTTTGATAAAAGTAGTCGCTGAGAGAATAGTAACATTTATAGTACATAAATTACGCTTAAAATTGACTAAATTCAGATTTTTTATTGAGTAAGGTATCTTATTAAATATTCTTTGGGCCATACAAAAAAAGCTTTTCCTCATTAAGGCCGTACCTGTATACTATGGTAGTGAAGAGAAAAACAATTTTTAAATATTTTTTCTTGTAAAAGATTTTTAATTTTTGTATTTCAGTGATAGGTAATGTATGTGACCGAGTTACTTATTGATTTAACAACCGTTTTATACTTATAAAAAGTATAAATAAATTGAAATGTTGTTTGATGGTGCGTGCATCACTTGAGAATGGCTACACCGATTTGGATGCTTATTGTTTTAAAATGTTCTTAACAGTCCGAACTTAAAAAAAACCGGCCAAGTGCGAGTCAGACTCGCCCATGAAGGGTTCCGTTACGTTACGATTTATGACGTATTAAAAAAAAACTACTCACTAGATCTCGTTCAAACCAATTTTCGGTGGAAGTTTATATGGTAATGTACATCATATATTTTTTTTAGTTTTATCATTCTCTTATTTTAGAAGTTACAGGGGGGGGGACACACATTTTACCACTTTGGAAGTGTCTCTCGCGCAAACTATTCAGTTTAGAAAAAAATGATATTAGAAACCTCAATATCATTTTTGAAGACCTATCCATAGATACCCCACACGTAAGGGTCTGAAGAAAAAAAAAAAATTGAGTTTCAGTTCTAAGTATGGGGACCCCCAAAATTTATTGTTTTTTTTCTATTTTTGTGTGAAAATCTTAATGCGGTTCACAGAATACATCTACTTACCAAGTTTCAACAGTATAGCTCTTATAGTTTCGGAAAAAAGCGGCTGTGACATACGGACGGACAGACAGACAGACAGACAGACATGACGAATCCATAAGGGTTCCGTTGCCATTTGGCTACGGAACCCTAAAAAGAGGTTTCAATTGGAAAAGTTTCAGAAAACTGAAAGTCCCTTATTCTACGGGATTTTTGTATGAACTCAAAAATGTCTACAGGACAACGTACCTATGTCGGGGCAGCTAGTTTCAAATAAAAATGTATGAAATGCCTTTGACAAAACATCTAGACATTTTATGTAAATCAAAACCAAACTACGGCCACGTACGGCACCCTCCCACATGCTCGCTCTGTAAATTTAATGATTTCCCTACTACAACGTAACAATAAAACTGTTACGACATAAGTTTTTACCTCCTTCCCAAAACTATGTGGAAATGAAGTACTTCATTAAATCGCATGTCACACGACAGAACGCGACACAACACGACAAAAAGTCGTGGCGTGTGTAAGAATCACGCGACACGTCGTATGTTATTAAATCAAAGCTTTGACTAACTAAGCAGGTATAATTATGTAGTTAGTCATTATTGTATCTATTATTGTTTAATTAACCTGTAATTAGGTAGATTATCTACTAGGAAAATCAGATTAGCGGGTTTTTTATTTAATACACATGTCGCATTTTATTGTTGAATTGCAGTTTTTTGTGTCGTGTTCGTCGTGTAAGGTGAGTCGGCAATCACGTTGAGAAGATGGCAATCAGTAGTCCTCCTATCTTATTATCATCTGCCGAATGGTGGGGTCCACTTGCAGACTAACGGGATACAGCTGAATACCAACAATTTACATAGAGCGACTGCCCATCTGGATTCCACAACCCAGTTGGACCACAACTGGGGAATATTTATTGCCAATGTAAATAAATATGGAGTAACAGACAGGAGCATTGTGGGGGCTCGTGGCTAAATGATAACAGCCGCATGAGTCGATCGGCAGTTAAGCTGCGCTTGCCGCGGTTGGTTCGTAGATAGGTGCCCACCCATTACCTACATATCGAGTCCCCTCTATACCTCGGAAAGCACTTTAAGCCGTTGATCCGAGCTGTCATTCATAGATTGTCGTTACGGGTAGTCAAAAGCCCAAAAATTCAGACAAGCAATCTTACCAAGGGATATCGTGTTACCCAGTAACTGGGTTGAGGAGGTTAGATAGGCAGTCGCTCCATGTAATATACTGGTATTCAGCTGTAGCGAAGAACTATTTGCAAAGGCTGTTCCCACCAGGTCTCCGCGACTTTCCGCACACTCGTGTGTCTATTGTACTTGCTGCACGTCTGCATCACGACTGCGGTGCACTTTCTTTCCTTATACTCTGTTAATTCAAGCGGCGCATACCTGAATTAATTAGTTGGTGCAGTCAGCACTTACAATACTTTTAAAAATAATATCATTAATACCAGTGCAGCAGTGCATTGCAAGATTTTCATGCCTGTCAGTTATCTATTTCGTCGACCATAATGTAACATAAAACCTGTACGTATTCCCTGAAGAGTGAAGAGCTGGTACCTGGTGGTTTACATAGGTATATCTGTTCATTCAATTTCACCATTTGTGAACTATGTAATTTGGGCGAGACTGTTGCCATTACCTGGTCATAAATCTAATATAATGTGGTCAAAACTTTGGCAGACCTGGGGATGAGACCCAGGAACCCCTGGTTCAGCAGTCGCGTTTACGACCACTAGATCTACGAGATAGTTCCTATCATTTTGTTGCCGATCATCATCAGTCTGTAGCAGCTCTCTTCTAGACTTCTTCGACTGCACGCCGTGCAACTCCATCCTCGCCAACTGCCACCAGCAACCCTGCGAAAATCGTTGCTTCACCTAGCCTATGGGCTTTCTAGTGCAGCCTATGGCACTCGGCAATAGTGTAGGTTTTTAACAATGAAATAATTTTTGTCACTACTTTCAGAGATTACCTCCTACAAACAATTTTACCTCTGACTGATACGAGTGTAAGTTTGGATAATTAATTTCATTTGTTTCTATTTTCAGTCGCTGGACGGCTACATACCTGGAGAAGACTACCCGGTATTCACAGAGGTACCTAAAGGATTGTCATTTACATGCGATGACAAAATACCCGGGTACTATGCTGACCCTGAAACTATGTGCCAAGTAAGTTCAGTTCTTTAACTCATGTCGATACGAGTTGACTGACATCTCGTATCGTGGTAAAAATACTTGTCAGTTGTCAAGCCATCCTATTGCGTTCTTCACCAAATAAAAAAGGAGGTATTGTTACAAACAAATAATTTTAATGTCTAGCGCCTAACAAAAATGCTTATGCAATGTGTTTTGTAGGTTAAAATGTTTGCTATAAAGAAAGGATCTTTTTCTCTCAAACCTATTAATTAGTGATCTTGAAATAGGTCAAATAGGTCATCTTCTTTTTTTCGAGTCCATTGTATTTCTTGGATTATGTGGCCACGGTAAGACAGCAATACTTACCAATAAGAGTGCGTTGTTGTCCATCAAATCATGACTCCCTTGTGGGAATGACCAAAGTATCCACACACCTGCATTTTCTGAATTAGATTTAGAAATATATTATTTAAAGATCTGAATTATCAATTAATCTTTCTTAAATAAAAAAAACCTCAAGAACAAACCTCAAGAAGAAAAAACCTCAAGAAATAGGCGTAATGATCCAAAAGATAATTATGGCCATCATAATTATCTTTTGGATCATTACGCCTATTTAGATAATCATAGCACCATGTCTCTTTCTTACAGGTTTGGCACTGGTGTGTCCCAAGTATCGGAGGCAACCTGATGTACTCCTTCGTTTGCGGAGCTGGCACCGTCTTCAACCAGAGGACCAGGGTCTGTGACTGGTTCTTCAAGGTAATCCAAATCGTCACTGACCTAAGATTAAACATAACAACGTGACCTCTTAGGAAACTTTCACGAAATTATCCGAAATTGCTAACACGCAGTGAGCAGGCGTGTGCGCCAAATAGCTAATCGGATGACCAAATAAAGTTTTCAGTTGATTGTTTATCATACATGTCACAAGAATATTTAACAGTATGTTTATTGAATGATTCCTGAAATATTGCAATTGTACCTATCCTGAAACAACTTAGTCCTATAAGGTTTTGGATATGAACAGCGAAATTACGAGTGTCATTCTTGTGTCATAATAGATAATTATTATAATGATGTGCTGTCTGTTTCCAGGTGGATTGTCCAAACGCTCCGGCATACTACGGGATCAATGAGGACCTGTACAAGGACGAGGCCGGCAACTTCATTAACGGGAAAAAGTAGATCTTATTATTATAGAGATGTACCGATTAAATAGTGACAGTCGACTGAATTAGTTATTATCGACTAATTTGTGACAGTATTTTTTTACCCGGCTACGGAAAAAAGGAAGGGTTTTTATTGAAATGTTTCAGCCTACTTCGATTTTTACAAATTCGAACAAGACACACATAAGTAGGTAGGTAGATAGGCTGTTGCTATTTTTAGAATAGCTTGTCAAGTATGTCTAAGCTTTGTCAAAATGTTATTTTCATAGTTCCAAATTGTAGGTTCTATATCAACACCAAACACATTCCTAATGTTTTTGTTTCCTAATTTTTAAACCATAACTTCGACTAATTTCTTATGCTCGGTTCCTATAAACAATAATTAATATATTTGTTTATCAATGGTAGCATTTTTTGTTGCCAAACTGGGCATATAAATAGATACGTTAGCTAATTTTACCTGTGATAACTACTTCTATATGGGAGGGTCTGTGTAAAGCTATGAGATCTTTGCTTCTTTATTGGTAAAGATCCAAGAGTTTTAATTTTAACTAAATTAATAACGTCTGTAAATTATAGGAATCGTCCATTAGTCGATTGTGTAACTATAGTCTGTACATCTTTAACGTCTAGGTTACTGAAATATAACAAATTAGAGATTATTCTCAATTCTAAGTACAAGTAATTTAAATGCAAAGCGTCATAAGTACAATAATTGATAGTATTTTTATATTTTTTTACAAATTAATTTATTAGGGAAATTGTAATTGGAGTTTATAATTTACTAATCAGTATAAAATTAGGTTCTTCAACTGTTTTAACCAACATTAAGATAATATTGTGATCGATTTGAAATTAGAAATGTGATACATTTTTTACATAATTTTAGTCATAATTAAAATTAACTTTCTTTTTAATAGTTAGTTACCAATTCGAAACAGAAGTTACCGTAGTTTTATAAAAGGTTTAAATTAAAATTTACCATTACTAAACACCTAGAGAGGTAAAAATAAACTAATTTCACGTTCAATTAAACGTATTTGTCAAGACATCCACCCGCTTTCTTTAGTTTTTTTTTTTCAAATTAATTAATTAGCATACTTTCTAGCAGATGATTTTCTTTTGTTAAACTTTAAATAACAACCTGAAATTCACTGAAATTCTGAAATCAGTTTATTTTATTAAGGTGCCTACAGACTGTTCTATTGTTGATGCCATCGAAAGACGACATTTTGACGATTGACAAAAATATTCGTCAAATTGAAAACTCTTTAGGGACCTTTACAGCATTTTTTCCATGTATCTATAGTTAACAAAAATTCTACAATTTCCAGGGGTAATTCATACAACAATTTGTACGACAGACGACGATTCTCAGCCCGACGCAAACGACACGAGTACGCGATGAGACAATCAGGCCAGACTGACAGCCCCGACATCCAAGACAGGAGTGACAAACTTGAAGTGACAGACTTGACACCTTCAGGCAAAACGGACAGTCAAGTCATTCAAGCTAGGAGCGACAGGGTCGAAGTAGGGAGTAGAAGGAAACGAGCGAGGAAGTTTAAAAGTCATAAAAAACAGGCTAGTGACAAACATGACGTGACAAAATCAAGCTAAAGTTACTGGCGATATTGACCGACGATTGGCAGAAATGAGAGTTAGTTATGTAATAAGGACTTCATATCATGCTTGTAATGAATGCATGAGAGTGACTCCCGATTTCTGACGGTCTTTTTAATTATTCTGCTGTCATATCTCATCTTAAATTAGTAATCACATCAGTGATACGAGATTTGACTGCAGATTTACTGAACAGAGCCTTAATCAGGCTTTCAGAGATATAGTGGACTGAATGAAAAAGGTATTAATAAATTGATAGTCGACTGTTGACAAAATAGAACTCAAAATTTATCGAGACGAAATTGACTGACAAAATATTAGAGAAATATAATATGAAAAGTTTTAGTTATGAAAAAAATTAAAATTCGAATACTGACTGACGAGCTTCAGTAAATTTGTACTGAAAGAGACGAAATTTTAAAACAATACTAAGGGATTAGTCTGACAATCACTGACCACAATTGTTATACATTCAAATTGAGGGTAATTTGTGGATTTTTTAAAAGTTTTAAATGGTTAAAAATCTGTACAATTGGTTAAAAATTCTTATGAATTATTATGAACTAATTGTTTTTATTTTTCAATTTACAAAACTACCTATACCAGGTTAGGTAAAGGTAATTTTAGACGATGTCCGGGCCAGTTAGATTAATAACTTAATTTTAATGTAATAAATAAAATATAACTCATATAAAATTTTCGTAGGTATGTGTACATACTAACTAAGTTTTTATTATTGTAAAATACAGGGTGGCAGGGACACCGACGCACACCTGTTACCGATTCAGTACATGATTTTGAAACTCCGTGCATTGAAATGAAAAGTTTTGTCTTTTCTATGAAAGAGCAGATTTTTTTTTGATAATCGACGATCACTTTCTGCACTAGGGGGCGCTCATGCGCTGAATTCATGTAGTACGAGTATAGTTTGCGCGTCGATGCCAGCCTGTATAATGCCTACATAAGTACCTAAACTAAACAATATATTGGTTATTAAAATAAAAAGTGGCACTTAATTTTAAAATCATAAAATGTTTTTTTGCCATAAAATTCATTATTAATTCTAAATTTAGTACTTTAATGTAAATATAAATATTGTAACTATATTTTTGTACCTAATTATAAATTAATGAATGCAAATGTTTTTATATTAATCAAGTCCCTCGTCCTCGTTTCCCTCATTCGTCATCCTATATTTACTATATGTCCTATATTTAAATTAAGCAAATCGATTGAATGAAGATTTCTCTTAATTTCTATCAACCTTCTGCAACCTAAGTAGGTAACTTATCTGAGTACAGATACATCAGGATCTTATAGAATAGATTTTTGAGATGGGGTAGTAAGGGCGGCCTAAGGACACGGTCTTTAACTCTTTGAGTAATTTTGCTTTAACTCTTTGAGTAAGTGCAGACATCAAGAAATTACGCAATTTTCACATATTTTTTAGGTTTCCGTACCTCGAAAGAAAAAAACGGAACTTTTACCTATAGGATTACTTTGTTGTCCGTCCTTCCGTCTGTCTGTCAGTCGAGATCCTTTTTCTCAGGAACGCGTGGAGGTATCAAGCTGGAATTTATAACAAATACTCAGGTCTACTGACCCTTTTTAGCTGTGAAAAAATCAAACTTCTAAGCCAACGCAATCAAAGATACAGCCGTTTATGCCGCAAATTTCCGCAAATTTTCAACACTCGCAAGGGAATCAAAACCTACAGGGTACTTCCCGTGAACTCAGAATCTTGAAATTTGGTACGAAGCAACGTCTTATAGCACAGATAAAGGAAAAGTTGCGAAAACCGTAAATTTTTAGTTACATAGGTACCTACAAATTTGTACGGAACGGAAGTCCGACTCGCACTTGACCGGTTTTTTTAATCACTGAATGGGCCTGCTCTTGACCTCGATCACGCCTGATGGAAGGCGATGGATGAAGTTTATGATGGAACGAGCGTGCCCAGAAGATGCCTGTTCACTCTTGCTTTGTAGGCAGACCGGTTAAATGTGGAACCGACGCCAATTATTTTTATGCCTATCGACCTGGTTAAGGACAAGGATCAGAAACCTCTATCGGATCACTGAGGTTGGAGTAGAAATCACAAGAAAAGTCACTAGAAAAATCAGAAATCACAAGAAAACTTTTTCCAAACAAATCGTAGGAAATGAGATTCCCAACTTACTTTTTATGATGGCTCTACAAAAGTCAGAAATCGCAAAAAAACTAACTCGAAGTACTTAATAACAGCCACACTGCTCGATTGATCAGGTTAAGCTACGCCTTCCGCGGTCGCTCCGTGGATGGCTGACTATCTTTACACACCGACACTTCTCCGTGCCTCGGACAGCACATTAAGCCGTTGGTCGCGGTTGCCATTCTTAGATCTTTGACAGTCGTTACGGGTCGTCATCAGCCCGACAATCTGACAAGTACTGACAACCAATCTTACCAAGGGGTATCGTATCGTGTTACCCAGTAACTGGGTTGTGGATGACAGACAGATAGGCTCCATGTAGAAATACTGGTATTCAGCTGCATCCGGTTAGACTGGAAGCCGACCCCTACTTAGTGAAAGGCTAGGCAGATAGATTTTTTGTTGATAAAGATAGCGAATTGATGTTTTTTCGCGCACCGAGATTAAGAATCCAATCGAGCGCAGCCAAAAAACACAATGTTGGATTTACAACTCTCAGCGCCAAGCAGAGCGTAGAAAATCCAGTGCCCGAAAGAAAATCGTCGCGATGAAAATACGCCCGTGCGGACCTGGGCTTAGGGTGATAAAAAACTGTCATGATAAACTGCGGGTAAGTTAAGTAAGGTGTTACGACTAATAGGAACTTAAATAAAAGATCAAATGTTATATTATTATTTTCTTTAATTCAACACTTCCTTTTAAAGTACGATAACATGATACCTAACACAAAACTTATGATACTAAGGAAACTCTAGCCATTCATAACCTGGGGGTCTACTGCCTAAGCATCAAGTCGGTAAAAGTTACGGGCATTTCCTACTCCGTATCGCTTCCAGGCGTGAGTTTGTTGCGCCACTTCTCCTCCCCAGCTGAACTAGGAAGTGGTGAGGGGCGGGCGTTCAGGGACTGTCTTATATGATTTTGACGTTCAAAAAGTGCTGATTCTCAACCTACACAGTTTGAATAAATCTCTGTTCTCACTCATGATTTTGACTTTGATTTTATGATAAGTTCGGGGCCCGAGCTAAGATTGAGTGACAACACGATTGGACAGTTGTTCGTACTCAAAGGAAAAAATCCAGTTTCCTCACGATGATTTCCTTCACCGTTTTGAGAGCAGTAGTGATAAAATTATGATCACAAAGTAAAGAACCCAGGCAGGCGCCTAGGTTCGAATCCACGACCTACGACTCGAAAGTCGAGGCGGCCGAAATAGTCCAGTGGTAACGACCACTGGACTATTTCGGCTTTAAGTCATAAATCATTTAAGAGCTGCAAATACAGAAAGATGAAAGGGTGCATTTAGATGCCTAAGTAAATGTACTGCTCTATGATGTGCTCACCCGGAGCAGTGGCTCCGCTACCGTCTCGCCGACTGGCTAAAAGCTGTGTCATGGCATGAACTGTCCATATTTATATACTAACAATTATACTCCTCAAGGCAGAATTTCGGCCACGGCGACCAATCTCATCGGAGACCAGCCTTCGGCGACGGAAATATTATAGTGCACAAGTGTGTGCGCAGGCACGGGTGCACTCACTCTTCCCTCACTCTCATAGTGCGATGGGACGGCGATCCGATAAGACCAGAGAGAGATCGGGCGTGGGACCAACGGCTTAGCGTGCTTTCAGTTATTTCACATTAAAACGGCTTAAAAGATTTAGATGAAATTTGGCACACGGGTAGACCATGATCTAAGTTAGGACATAGGATACTTTTAATCCCGATATCCCCATGGGGACTTAGTAACCGCGGGTCGCAGCTAGTATCTTATAAATGAGAAAGTAACACCGTCTGCTGGTATGTCTGTCTGTATAACCTTTTCACGCCTAAACCGATCATTAAAAATGCAAATAGGTAGCGTGGGACCTGAAGAAGGGCATAGGCTACTTTTCGTATGATAACATACAAACTACACCCGGATGAAGTCGCGGGCTGCACCAGTGTTTATACAGGGTGCAAGGACATCGACGCGCAAACTTTGTTTTATTGCAAAATGGGTCAGCTGTAGACCTCGTACCGCCTGGTGGAAAGCGATGGGCGAAACCAAACTGAAACCATGAATTCAGTACATGATTCTGGACTCCCTAGCGCAGAGATTTTCGCCGGTTTTCACAAAAAAAAAAAATATCTGCTGTTTCATGGAAAAGAGCAATACGCGGTCAAAATGTATGAAAAAGCAAATATATTTTTTAAGAACTGACGTAAAATTCGAACGCACGTGTTCCAGAATCAAGTATTGAATCCATGGTCTCGGGTTGCACGTCGATGTCCCTGCCAGCCTGTATACTTCGTGCCGGTACGAGAGCAGTCATTTAAAATACAGATGCGACATTTCAATACGTATACAACTAGTATCTTCAAGTCTAGCCTTGACGGGATATGCAGAGAGCGGCGCGAAGCTCTTTAATATTAATGTTGCATTCTAGACACACACACATAGTCCACATAGTACAGTTATATTGCATTGTGTGCATGTGTGTGCAACGTTGTTAGGGTGAGGGTACAGTGAGGTCAGGTGCAGTTACGGCTTGGAGTCACAAGGCCTGGCCTGTGTTCTAGAATGATCCTCAAATTATGAACTTGATTGGCAACCTGTGCTTAACGCGGTGAAGTATTATTTTACTTTAATTTTTGTGAAAGTGAGGACTGAGGTCAGCTTCCAGTCTAACCAGATGCAGCTGAATACCAGTATTTTACGTGGAGCGACTGCCTATCTGACCTCCACAACCCAGTTACTGGGTAATACGATACCCCTTGGTAAGACTGGTTGTCAGACTTTCGGGCTTCTGACGACCCGTAACGACGGTCAATGATTCCCGAATGAAAGCCGGGACCTACGGCTTCACGTGCTTTCCGAGGCACGCAGGGGTCTTGGTTAGAGTTAATGTTAGTCTGGCATGTTTGAGTACTTTACGCGGCCTACCCAAATGTCCTTTCTTAGACATTGTTCGTACAGTCGTTGAGCTCGAGTTTTGAGTTAAGCTGCACGATTGCGGACAAATGTGCGCACTGACTGGACAGGGCTACTCAATCTGTGTGGTTCTTTCCTCAAAGGGCCATTACAGACATCAATCTACATGGTCTTCACATGATCTGACCAAGATTATGTCTGGACTTTAAAAGAGACTGTGACCCAGAGGTCACAGTCTGAAGGCCGAAACAAACTCAGAAGTTTGTTTCGGCCTTTCTTCTCAGAGTAATCAGGTAGGAAACACCGACCTCATAAAATGATTGACGTGTAAAAGTTTTTGTACAAACCACTTACATAAATAAAATCATTTACCAAGCAGGCGCTTTACTTTGTACAAGCTATTTCATTACCGCTGCTCACAAATCAGCGAAGGAAAATTTCGTGGAATTTTTCTCGCTTTTAGCATTTTTATAGTCAGTCGTAACTTCTAAACGAAATGTCCGATTGGAATAATTTAAAGAGGAATTCACATATACATAAATAATCTACCTTGATTGTGAAACTATTAAGTTGGTTAAGGATTAATATCATGATACAAATGTCATCAGCTTTCGATTCTATGTACACGTGTTTTGATTGACTAATTTGAACAAAAAACGGCTATTGTCATTTAAATAGCCTTGCAGAATTTTTTGTATAATGAGTACTATAAACATGTAGTAGATAATTATATTATTTTATGTATCATCAATAGTTATGTAGTGTACGCTATATAATGACATTTATAGGCTAATTTTTGATACTTCTTTTTTGGGTGGGAAATCATCAAATTACCTCTCCCGCTCTGGGTTGAGCGGAAGGCGTGTCAGACTTTTACTGACTAAAACCCACCCGTGTTCCTTCAGTTGCATATGCCAGGGGCCACGGTATCTCTTTCGATCAATCCGCGGCCCTGGCGGCATCGGCCCTAGCGGACCCCGTCACTTCGTGCTGACAGTTCTTTGAGACGCGCGTGAAACACCACGCGCCGTGCCGCCGCGCCGGAGTTACGCCCCGGCGTTTTGCCTCCTCTCGCCACTCCGTGGGCGAGGACTTTGGCCTCCAGATCCCATGGCGGCAATCCGACAAGGAGGCTCGCCGCCGCCTCAGCGGAGACCGTGCGGTATCCTCGGATCAGCCGGACAGCCATGACCCTTTGGGACGCGTTCAACCGGCGGACTGGTCGGCGCCTCAGGGAACGCGCCCATACCGGTGCCCCGTAAAGGGCCATGGACCGCACGACCCCCGCATAGAGCCTCCGGTAGGAGGCGTTTGGTCCCCCTAGATTGGGCAGGAGCCGCCTCAAGGCAGCCCCGGCCCGCTCCAGTCTGGGAGCCAAACGTCGGAGGTGCTCCACGAAGTTCCACCGACTATCGAGGACGAGTCCCAGGTATTTCATCGTCAGCTCGACGCCGATGTGAACCCCTCCCGCCGTTATTTGTGAACCCGACGGTGGCGCGTCCCGAGGACCATGAAAACACATGGCCTCAGACTTGTGCAATGCCACCTCGAGTTCCAGTTAATAATATATAATAATAATAATAATATCCCTGGACATTTCACACAGCGCCATCTAGTCCCAAGCTAAGCAACCTAATGCTTGTGTTATGGTAACAAGATGGCTGATAAACTACTTATATACATTTTTTTTTTTTTGTAAATACATACATATTATAGATAGAAAAACACCCAGACTCGGAACAAATACATGTAGGTCATACAAATATTTGTTCCGTGCGGGAATCGAACCCGCGACACGCAGCGCAGCAGTCAATCGCTTAACCACTGCGCCAACCGTGCCGTCAAAGTCAACAGTTGCCGGATCCTCTCGACGATTGTCGCAACCCCGCGTGTCGTTGCTTCGGCCGCCGCCTGGTGCGACCTCCCCTGCGCCAGGACCAGCGTGTCGTCAGCGTAGCAAACCATGCTGACGCCGCTAGGGAGGTCGGCGCGAATTTTTGATACCTTGGATTACATTGTTGCAATTTTCGTAGGATCTAAATTTTTTTGAAAAATAAAATACAGCCCATGTTACTTGCTAATAATGTAGCTTTCTAAAGGCACAGTATATCTTTATACTGTGCTAAAGGTGAAAGAATTTTTAAAATCGGTTAAGTATTTTTTTGAGTTTATCTATTACGTACAAACAAAAAAACAAATCTTTTCTCATTATAATATTAGTTTAGATACCTATAGATAAAAATGTAATTTTCAACCTAACTTAAAGTCTATTCAAATTTCCGATTGTTGATTCCAAGTTAAACAAATATCAACTTTATTGTAAAAAGTTAAAACAATCAATGTTTCAAGTTGTAGCGTAAACTGAATTTTATTGTGTAGGTATTAAAGTTCATTTTCCAATAACTCATATTTGTTTACATGTTTGGAAACTAATTCGCGAATGCAGATTAAAGAATTTGTTTTTATCAACACGATTTAAGAATTGAATTTCAACCGTGTTATTTACATTGTCTTCATTTACGAGGGCAGCACTATACTCAGTTGCTGCTGAATATTCTTCATGGACACAGGACTCACTTCACGCTCACCTCACCTAAGTTTTCACAGTGAGATATTTACAGAATGGAGCGGCTGTGTCCCAGCCACTGCTGGGGCACAGCCGATTCAGTTCCCACTGGAACTGAATCATAATCATGATGATGAAATCTAGATGATGATTTCTCATGGACTGCTATTACCTGACTTTTAGAATCCTAATGCTGCCCACATAGATAACTCACCTTTACCAAGAGAAACAAAGGACATAGGTTTATTGACATAAATATTATAAGTAAACCGTAAAAGTAATTAAAGAAAAATTATAAAAGGACGGAGGGGTCTTTGTATGTGAAGATCACCCACCCATCCACGGACCAACCGCGGCAAGCGTAGCTTAACCTGATATATCGACCCGTGCGGCTGCTAATGCTCAGCCACAAGCCCCACCGACGATGACGACTAACAGAGAAGTATGGAGGAAAAAGACTGGTTGCGCCGACACCAACTCAATAAGAAGGAGGGATAAGTGCAGGAGGATGATGGTGATGCCACAAGCGCCTCAGCTCAGCATGAGACCCTAATGAAACCGTGGCGTGTTGAAAGGGCCTAACAGTTAGAGATTACCTACATATTGTCAAAGTAAGGACAGTGGCGTCTGTCTGCTGCCTGTCTCTAACGAATTATGATCACTACCACCATTCTGAAGGCCAATTCACGTAATTTAAAATGTTCAAAATCTAGTCGCAGTCTCAAATCAGCGACAAACAAGGTCAAAAACTTTTCAAAAGTTTTGGGAATTTAGAGATATTTTTGATAGATTTAGACTGAGATCAGACTGTGAACGGTTTTAAAATTACGAGAATTGTCCCTCTAGTATTGAAACAAGGTGCATAATGAAGTCACAGTCTACTGCGTTATTTTTTAGCAGCAAATTATCTCAGCAAAAACACCTACATAAAAAACGCAAAATCTTTTCTAACCAGTGTAGCCTAGCCTTAACCACTGTCACTTTACCCAACTTGGAGGGGCGATGAGCCAGTAAGCTTCATACCTTGGCCACAAACAGACGTGGCGCAAAAACAAAAAAAAAGTGTTTTATAAATTCAAACATCAGTGATAGTGCAGTGAAAAAATTAGTGCTATTTTCGAACGCAGATTACGGTAAAAATTTCACGTTATTTTAAACGTTATGTAATAGCGTCTATATAGTTTGGTAACGTAATATCCGAAACTTGTTTTGTAATCGGAACGCGGTTTCGTGTGTATATTCACGCTTTGCTCGTGATATATGAGCAGAGAATAAATTATTATATTTTTGTCATATTTTTCCATATTTTATTGCTCTCTGTTATTTTTCTGTCTAGGAATTAGATAGTCGTTATCGGTTAAAACAAAGATTTATATTTCCTTAATTATAATTAAGGATGTAGTCTTCATAAATAAGCATAGTAGACACTTTAATTCTACGTTCAATGAGGCAAATTGGCTTGAAAGTCTGTCTGTTTGGTCATAAAAAGTTACCATATTGTTGAGGAAAAGCATTCGGATCCATTAAGGATACATAAATAAACATAAAATAATTATATATATCGCACTACAATTAACAACAATGGAAAGTTGTGGGTTTCCTTTGCCCAACAGTGGGACAATATAGGTTGAAAAAAAAAAAACACTAGAACTTCTGTTTCAAAAAGGCTTGAATCCAGCGTTACACAAAAATCGGAAAGAGTTGCTTAGGCGAAAGATTCCTTGAATATTTTATGCCTCTATTTTTCATTAAAGAAAAAAGAAAGAAAGCAAAATTAGTTAATTCTGCACAAACAGAACGCACATTACTTGCGTTCTCAATTTTAGTAATAATAAACACCATTTTTATATGCAAAAACTAATAAATAATACCTCCTTAGTAAAAACTAGGCTATTTATACTTATTTAATTGAACTCCCGACGAAGTATTAGGTATAAGTACATTGCACTTTTTATATATAAGATGCATACGAGTAGGTAAAACTAAGGGTAAAAGTTATTTTATCACAAACTTCTAGAAACTTCTTCAAGCTTCTCTTTTCTGAACGTAAAGCAAAAGCAGTAAGCAAGGGTCGTAGCAGGTGGCGTTCTGTCGTTCCTGCCTACCCCTATGGGAAGAAGGCGTGAGTTGATGTATGTATAATCTAGATACAAGGAAATCTTTCTTTTAAACTATTTTCTCGTTTTCTAAACAGTGCAGTCGTTACATCAGGCACTTACTATTCGAAACAGGGTAGGCAGAAAGAATACTAATACACTTAGTAATGCGAACTAAAGCCTCGCACTCACTGAGCAACTATTGAGCAACTATTGGGCCACTACCTGCAACCTGTTTTACAATAATGCCTAATATTATCGTCGATATAGACATACTTGCTGTTATTAACTTTTAGTAATAGTACGGTAACACTTGCACTACGAAAGTCACCCTTACTGCTACGAAATAAAGGCGCTGGCAATATCTACTGCTGGCTGAGTGTACCATGCTTACTTCTAACAACCAGTCTTTCCAAAGGGTATCGTGTTACACTGTAACTGGGTTGTTGAGGTCGGAGCAGTCGCACCATGTAAAGTACTGGTATTCAGCTGCAACCGGTTAGACTGGACCACAACATGGTTGGGAGAAGGCTGGGCAGATGATGATGTCGATGCTTATTTCAGCTGCCAATGAGACATTTCAGTTTGGTCTCTGGATGGTCTCTGGGAAGGCAAAGCACCTGTGACACTTCGGGTATTGCAGAAGTCCATAGACTTGATGTCATCCAACACCATAACAAAACGACATTTCCTATATTAAACTGTTATATAGTTTTTTTCAACATATACCTTAGTAATTGACCCACGAAATTGTTTAATTTTAGACTTGCGCCCCGCCCCGGCTTTGCAAGGACAAAAACTCAAGATTTATTCACTCTATTTAAGATTAATATGAATATATTATTCACCTTCCGGAATAAATTATCTAAATGATGTTGAAAACCACATCAAAATCCACTATGAAAATTAGAACAACTAAGTTGACACACAGAGACACGCAAAAACCGACTTAAACGTATACTGTTAATAGAATAGATACCTATAATTGTAGCATGTGGCAACTTTGAGTCGCTCAGTGTGAACAAATCCTTATATTCAACTCGTCAATAAGCTGTCACCTTGATTTCTTGAGGAAGTGGGATTGGAGACGTGGAGACTGTCACCTTCGAGTGAGAAATGTTACCTTACACAACGTTGTGTTAGCAAGCTGTTATATGTCCTTTTAAAAATGTGCGCTGGGGTTTATTATATTTATACATTTCTTTATAGGGAAGGTTAGATATTAGCTCACATAACATAACATGACGCATGTAATCCCCAAAGAGTTAGGCAGATGTGTATCTATAGTACACCCACTTTCCGCAAGTTAAGTCCCATGTAAATAGGGTCCCAGGCAAATAGGGTCGACCCTATTTGCCATCAACCGGGCACAGATCCAGACTCTCAAAATCTCAATAACGCTTTACCCGACCTGGGAATGAAAACCAGCACCTCACGCTCAGCACTCAGCAGCAGCGCTGACGACCATGACGCCAGCGGCCACTCATGCGAAATGAAATGAATTATTTATCGTAGATAATTATGACAGCCATTGCCCACGAAGGCGATTTTAGTCATTTAATCCAGGTTTCCTCACGACGTTTCTGTGCAAATCAAATAAACTCGCTAAACAAACATTTCGAACTCTTTATTCCATTACAAGTGGAGTGTGGCAACACTGTGAAACGCGCACAAAACATTTAGTAACAATAAATAAGTTGTTGCCACACAGAATGAAGTTTAGAATGCAATTTGACAAGTATTTAAAAGAAACGCTTTTGAAATTAGACATTTTATTCTTGGTTTCAGAGCATAATCTATACTTATAATAAATCTGTAGAAGTGAAAATTCTGTACATTGAAAATATCAAAAAAATAAATGGCAGGGGGTGTTACTAGACCGACACCGAACCCAAAAATGTGATTAAAAAAATTTTTGTCTGTCTGTCTGTCGGTCTGTCTGTCTGTCTGTCTGTCTGTCTGTCTGTCTGTCTGTCTGTCTGTCTGTCTGTTTGTTCAGGCATCACGCAAAAACTACCGTTTCGATTAAGTTGAAACTTGGTATAATTATTCTTTAATATCCTGGGCACCACACTGGGTACTTTTTATCCCGGAAAAGTATATACAATAAAAAACAAACTTAATTTTGCGGTTCGATCCCTATACCCGATTACTGCACCAACCGCAAATAATAAGTTTGTCGTAGGTTAAGTTACCCGCAATGGAGTTCATTTTTATTCCTTTTAGTTTTTAGAGTTATTTAGGTTTATTTTTATATAAGTCGTAGGTATAGATTTTAATTTTAAAGTATAGGTAGTATATTTGATAGTGTACGTACTAGATATTAGTTTTTAGGGATTTTGCTTATTTATTGAGTTTGGATTAGTTATCATCAGAAATAGGTTTATTTAGGTAGGTAGGTATTTAATTTTCTGTTATTGAGTTTTTTTTTTAGATATCATATAGGTACCCTCTTAATCACCACTAATGAGACAATTGGTTTTCTATTGTAATTAGCCACAAAGGGCCCGCGAGATGGATGGCATTCTGGGGAAGCACATGGGTACATTTTATTCTGTTGGCACGTTCCCGTGGGATAATTTCCGACATCCACGCGGGCGAAGCCGCGGGCAGAAGCTAGTATTTAATATAACAAGTTACCGGCACGCCTGTGTTACCAAGGGTGTTACATACACCCACGTTTCGCTTTTAATTTTTAGCATAATCATCCTACAATATTCCCACTGCTGGGACACAAGCTTCCCCTCTGTGAAAGGGAACGGGCCGTAATCCACTACGCGGCCCAGTGCAGGTTGGTGATGTCCCTGTCCCAGCTCATGTTCCAGCTCAGTATTTTTGGAGATTTCCATTAAGAATTTCTCTGTAGTAGACTAGATTTACACCCGGTTGATGGCAATATGTTCTCCTGTCATTACATGGGACTTTTAAACGTTAAAAAACAGTGGTAGCTCAGTGGTGTTGGCCCCGAACTACGACTGGTATGTCGTAGATTCAAACCCATTTACTTTGTGTATATAACTTCATCACCAATGCTCTCAAAACGGTGAAGGAAAACATCGTGAGGAAAAAAAATAGAAGACCTACCGACACGCACTGGGCCCGCGTGACCTCACAGAGAGGAGGCCTGTGTGCCAGCAGTGGAAAAATTGGCTGATTATGCAACAGTTCAGCAAACGCCAAGGCGCCTGCTGCCCACAGGCGACTGTCACCACTTTCCACCAGACCGTTGACCTCTTTACTTTGACTTCCATAAATCTAATTCAACCAATAAACGTCTAATGTAAACCTTAACTTAATAAGCCGATGGTTGTTGCTCAACCCACGAGCTGTTGGATAACCAATCCGTGTTGACATCAGTTGACAAGCGCCAACCGCTCACTGTATGACTGTGGTGACATCGGTATGTGTCGCTAGTTCTTAGGTCAAATATAGCTTAGTGGTTTAGTGGTCGATAACACGACTGCTGGAAATGTGGTTCTAGGTTCGATAGCCGGGTCGGGCTAAGTGATATTACAGGAAATTATTGAGTCTGTATTACTCGTATTATGCCCGGTTAATGGCTATAAGCTCGCACCCTATCACACGGGACTAACTTGAAATATGTGGGGTACCATCGACCGTTCATGGTAACGATCTGACAGCGCCTTTATTTCGTAGCAGTAAGGTCGTCTTTTGTATTTCAAGTATTACCACTGACGAACGGTTGTCCATTCTATACATCTCTGCCCACCTTTTCGGAGAATACTGTCTTGATGGCATGTTATTTTATTTCACACGATTTCATTACTAAATATAGCCTTCTTTATAATCAGCCTCTAATGTTCCCACTGCTGGGAGGGAGTGCCGTAACGTAATCCACGACGCGGGCGCAGTGTGGGTTGGTGGATGTCACATGTCTGCGAATTTTTGTTCTAGGATATGCCAGTTTCCTCATGATATTTTCCTTTACTGTTTTAAGAGCAGTAGTGATGAAATAAGTAATGTAAAGTAATAGTGCCTGCCTGTATTCGAACTTTCGATCTATAAGTCGGGGCCGTTTCCACTGAGCTAATATACTCGTATTATTTAAAAAAATAACTTTGTATTATTCCATTAATGAATATAGGCTTCTTAACACAAAGTTTAACTAACCGGTCTTCGTGTGTAACCACCAATACTTCCAGCGTACAGTATGTGTAATGTGCAATCATACACAAGGATTTCCTGCTCGGCGCGTTTCATTATACGAACACACAAATTAAATTAGTGAACAGTAATAGATCGATCGTGTCGCTACTTCTCGCTAATTATAGTGGCAGGAAAGTAAGTGGCTTCTTCTCATGCAGAGAAGGAACGTTATCCACCACGACCACGCTTGCTCACTGCGTGTACACAATTTCAGATTTCAGAAAAATAAAAGTAATACGGTGAAGGAAAACATCGTGAGGAAACCGGCATGTCCTAGAAAAAAATCGAAGACATGTGACCTGTACCAGCCCGCACTGGCCCCGCGTGGTGGATTACGGCCCACTCCCTCTCGCCGAGAGGAAGCCTGTGTCCTAGTAGTGGAAACATTATAGGCTGATTATGTTCAGGAAAATACGGGAACAGAAAATACAATCCTCTTCTTATACGGAGAGGATTGATCACCTTCCTAGCTCACTCCATGTTGCAACTTTGTAACCACATGGTGGTTTATCTAGAGCACCTATAAATCTAAGACTTATTGCTAAATATGTAAGTAAGAGGTGCCCACCGCCGGCAGGAGTCAGCTAAGTGTAGATAATATATAATAGTAATGGTGCTCCAATTTATAGAATGTTTGCTTCCTTGTTGTTGAGAGCTAGTGATGCGATTAGTTGAGGTCGATTAACTGTCGATTAACTATTTTGTTGGTACGAGAGAGATTGGCTCTCTGCGATTGGTACTCGTACGCCGCTTTGTTCAGGAACCTTTGTATTAAACTTAGTAAGTAATAACATTCATCAAATCAAATCATTTATTTGCATAACACAGGTTCATAAGGTACACTGTATTATAACCATGTGAGGTGTGCAAACATATTAGGAACATTATGACACAATTATTCTTATTCAGTTTTCTTATTAAGTTACATTGTCATTGAAAGTATAGGTAGATAGTCAATTTCATTATATTAGATTAAATCTGAACTAATAAATTATAACAGTAATGTCAAGCAAACGAATTACTAAGAAATTTACTTAAATGGTGAACATGAACATTTATTATGACTCTAAAGGCGTCGAATGTTTTTCTTTGTATGTGAGGCTCCTGTTCTGAAGTAGAAATATAATAGGCTAACAGTAATTATTAATGGACTAGCTGCACCCCGCGGTTTCACCCGCATAAGTATCAATCCCGTGGGAATTTCGGGATACAATTTATACTATGTGTTAATTCTGGTTATAAACCATCTATGTGCCAAATTTCATAAAAATCCGATCAGTACTTTTTGCGTGAAAGAGTAACAAACATCCGTCCATCCATCCGTCCATCCATACAAACTTTCGCGTTTATAATATTAGTAGGATAGTAGGAAGTGATCTTTACATTATAGAAAGACGCTGTTAGAGATTAGTTTGACACTACTCGTATCCGATAACATACAATTTAGACCATTACAACAAGTTAACATATTTTTAAACATATAAAACATGCTACAAAATAATTTATACAAGGTGTAGGTATAACCAAGTCCAAATCATAAAAAAGTTACAGATGATAGTTACCAATAAAAAAAATAACGTTACAACGTCAAATATTAAACAATCGATAACGCTGCTTTCACCGCAACGAACGAAGCGTGAAGTTTATCTAATTTATCAATCAACAAGCTTACTGTTTTTAAATCGATTATAACATCCCTTTGGTAAATACCGCGTCGAAGTTAATTACAATCGTGTCTCATCCTTGAAGTCGAATTGTATACAATGTTAAATGCAACATACCTATATATTTTTTATACTAATAATAAAGCTGAAGAGTTTGTTTGTTTGAAAGCGCTAATCTCTAGAAGTCAGATTTGAAGAAAATATTTTTTCATTTGATAGCCCAATGCTCGAGGAAGGCTATAAAACATCACGCTAGGACCGAGCAAAAAGAAAAAAAGTCAGAAATAACGCTAAGCGAAAACGAAGTAACGTCGCGGGCAGGCGACGCGCGACTCGGTGATGGGTGGATGGGTGGCTTAGGGGAACACACTTTCACGCGGTGGAAGTCGCGAGGAACAGCTAGTTTTAAATATTTATAATATTAAATGCAACTGAATTGTATTATTTATACTGTGTCTTTATTATGTAGTAGTCAGTATGTAAGTAAATGTCAGTATAAAACTTTTTGTGATATTATCTAAAGCCGGTTGCAGAGACAAATCAAAAGTTATTTATTAAAACTAGGCTGAGAATCAGCACTTTTTGAACGTCAAAATTACACAAGACAGTCGCCCAAAACGCCCACCCTTCACCACTTCCTAGTGCTTTAGCTGGGGAGAGGAAGTGGCGCAACAAACTCCCCAGCAACACAGCTGTCTATACAGTTAGAAAAAAATTGATTCTGCACAATAGTAAGTAATTAATATGACGAAACACAGAACATTAAATTAAAATATTTGCCATATGTTAGCTAGCCATGCCAATAAAATGAGGTGGGTACATGCTATAGTCTGTTGTAAGACAGAAACTATGTAACTCGCTTAAATTATTCTTAATAAATGGTGATTTAAAATATTCATTCATTTACCCGTTGTAATTTTGTTTTGTTGTTGTTACTTGTTACTTTTTACCTAAGTACCTACTTAATTAAGTGGTTAAATTCTCTAAATTATGTAGTCGATGATTTTGGTGCACGGTAAAACTCTAATGAGTTTATGTTGGCACCAACTTAAATGTATATAACGAATGTTTACTACTGAATAAATAAATAAATAAATTTATAATGTCTAGAAATAAAGAGACATATAAAAGAACTTCATCTCTATTTCAGCCTGAGAAGTAGACAACTAACATCTAAAACTGCATACCGAAAGTGTCTTCAGAAAGAAAAAAAACCAAATACAAACTCTATCAATCATCAATCGTTACTAAATTAATTAATCACTAAATAACCAAAAACCAACACTGAAATATAAACTATCGATACTTCTTTCCCCTCCCTAGCAAGGACTTACCGCTTGCCACAGACATTACACAAGTGTTGCGACGCTTACGCAACCGACGTATTATCGATAACTCGTTTTATATCAGCAGCGGTTTTTTGTCTGTCTGTCTGTCAATATCTCAGGTATTCAGGTTGGTCTGTATTGCCTCAAAAGTCGTGAGTTCGGGTCACGATCTGAACTAGTTTTTTTGATAAGATTTTTGTGAGGAAAGCAAGTTTTAGTTCATTTAGATTTTAATTTTTGTGGTGACAATTTAAGAGACCTTGGCTGAAGTAAAATTGTTTAATATGATTTTGTGTAATAAATAGTTGTTAGAACTAGTTCTAATGGAACTTGGTAACTAATAAATCTCTATTTAAAACTGGATCAGAGTGGAGTTTAATTCATAAAATAATATAAATATACAAGCTGTTGTTTTGCATCCTCGTCAAATTTCAGGATGCTGTTAATATGAAAGACAAAAATAATCAAATAAAATTACGATCCTTGGTAATAATGAATAATGTATTCATATACATACATGTTTTTTTATTTATTTAAATTTGAGAGTATTTCAGAAAGAAGACACACATAAAAACGCGGCTACTTATACGATAGTATAAGCGACCGCGTTTTTATGTGTGTGTAAAAGGGCAGTTACAGAGCGGTCTCACACAGACCACGTTTTAAAATGCGTGTTCCACACATAGCAATTTCCGAAAATTAAAAGAAAAAAAAATACCTACTTATTTTATCATTGATTTGTGTCGAGAATCAGTAGCGTAGTTACCTCCTTGAATTTGACGAGGATGCAAAACGACATCTTAAGGGCAATTCTCGTAATTAAAAACATTCAAAATCTAGTCGCAGTCTCATCTCGGCGACAAACAAATGTCAAAAACTTGTCAAAATGTAGGGAAATTAGAAGTATTTTTTGGCAGATTGAGACTGAGATCAGACTGTGAACGTTCTTAAAATTACGAGAATTGGCCCTCTGGTGTATGGCATTTGGTAATCAATGCTCGTACCTTCTCAGTATAAGAGACTTTGACCTGGAATAGGACAGTATTAAGCTATTATTTTAGTGTTTTATTAAAGTTTGTATGATTCACAAGCATATTAGATATGAATAATTACGTAATCATTTTAAAATAATAAGTTATAACTAATATTGTACATAAAACATTAAAACATTCAATGAACACTTTTTCTCCATATAAAAGACATCAACGCGCATTGAAATTTAAAGAGCATGCAAATAAAATTGTTCCAAAAAATCATATTTCTTATGCAGCCTTAATCTTATTTATATATATTTTTTTTTAATAATAATTATTCTTTGTTGTTGCTATAAATTAAATACATAACATTCAATTAATGAGGTGAGCTAATTCATATTAATATTTTTTTTTATATCGAAATCGAATTAGATTTAAACATTTTTAAATACAAGAATTGGCCTTGACGAGCTATAAAACATTTAAATATAGTTAATTAATGACGCATTAACTTAATTTAATGTCTAAGAGTGTGGCAGTAAGAAAAATAATATAAATAAATAATCATATTTGTCTTATAAATTGCTCTTCGTATTTTTCTACACAAAGCACGAAACATGCACAGACTAAGTATTTCATATAATTGGACTATAAACCAACAGATTTCTAAATGTTAAGACTTTATTAATGGCGCTATTCACTTGTATTTATTTATTTACGCAATGGTCTTAGTTATTTGTTGAGATCTGTTGCTATTTCAGAATGTTAGACTGAAACCACGAGCTCCTCTCGTGGGTAACGTAAGAACAGCCACCTGGCTTGATCAAAGTTATGCTACGCTTGTTGCGGTCAATCTATGGACCATTCATTATATACTGAGATCTATCCGTGCTTTGGGAAGCAAGTTAAGCCGTTGGTCCCTTCTGTCATTCGTAGATGTCCGTACGGGTTAGTCAGAAGCCCGAAGTCTGACAACCAGTCTTGCCAAGAGATATCGTGTTACGCGAAGGTCAGATAGACAATCGCTCCACGTAAAATACTGTTATTCAGCTGCATCCGGTTAGACTGGAAGCCGACCTCAACATAGGTGGAAAAGGCAAGCCGATGATGATAGAATGAGGTTTAGTGGTTGAAAGATGGACTGTGTGGTCTGATAATGAGAAACAAGGTCATTTAAAGCCTGACTTACTAACCGCTAAGTGTGGGGTCACGAGTTGTATGGGTTGATAACCAGTTTTTAACACCATTTGTCAATCCGTACTGTGGATAACACTGTCATACTTTTGTCACACTTTAAGTGTGTGGCCATTGGTATAATGGTTACAAAAATGGACACCAAGTATGAGGTCCTAAGTTGGATTCCTGTGTCATGCAGAAAGTAAATTTTATTTTACTATTAGAAAATTCGTAGAAACATACTAGATTTGTATCCAAAAATCGCTTTTAGGCTTCCCCTACATACTTAATACCATCTTGAGCAGAATATGGCGATTCACTAGCACTCCCACGCACTCCCACGCAGTCATCTTCCCACAAAGTAAAAAAATCTACCTTCAAAGTAATAAAAATAGATCTGTTTCAATAAAAACTACCAATTTAACAAGAAAAACACGCATCCGTTTAGCTAATTTATTTAAATTCGATCTAGTATTAAATACATAATAAAGCTTTAAATGGTATGAAGTGAATTAGATAATCATTTTAGTGATTCAAAATGGATGCCACTAAAAAGTTGAAGTAGTTAACATTTGGAATTTGGAAGGACATCCTCTGTCCAAATTAGATGTAATGTACATATGTAGGTGGTAGTTATTATGTCGGTTTATAGTCAATTTACTTCAATGTAGATCACCTTTGTATGATGACCTTTGTATGCCTTTATAGGCTGATTATAAACATTATTGTTTCCACTGGTGGACACAGGTTTTCTCTCGGTGAGAGGAAGTGGGCCTTAATCTATAAAGAATTCATCACGACGGCTCTCAAAATGTTGAAGGAAAACATCGTGAAGAAACCGGCACGTTCTAGAACCAAAAAAGTCAAAGATATATGACATCTACTAACCTGCTCTGTGCCCGCGTGGCGGATTGCGGCCTGCTCCCTCTCCCAGAGAGGAGGCCGGAGTCCCACCAGTGGGACACTATAGGCAGCAGTGGGAACACTACAGGCTGCCTGTGTGAGTACCGCAGTTAGTATTTCTGTGTGAGATTTATGTCAATACCGCTTCGATACAAGAGAAAATTCCAAGTAAAGAGCAACGTTTTTTGTTAAAAATATGACATCGTTTAGTGATCGCTTTGCCTACAAATGACATATGATTGCGCCATTGCACTAACCGCCTGAGTAGATGCTGTAGGCTGTGAGAACATACGTTGACAACAAAGCATGTGCAAATGTGGAATTGCTAAATAACTACATGAGTTCATGACATGCTTCTATAAGTTCATGACATGCTTCTATAAGTTCATGACATGCTTCTATAAGTTCATGACATGCTTCTATAAGTTCATGACATGCTTCTATCAGCAGCATCACGTAACATCACGCCTGTATCCCCCGAAGGGTTAGGCAGAGGTGTATCTATAGTTCACCTCGTTTCGTCAGTTATGTTTGAGTCCCATGTATATAACAGGCGGCGAGTATCTTGTCATTACCCAGGCACAAATCCAGACTCCGAGCTGCTACTGAGAAGTAACAGATGGAAAAACGCAATGACACTTTGCCCCACCCGGGAATCGAACCCAGACCTCGCTGTCTAGCTAATATTTTTACCACGGCCTGAGCTTCCCATGTTAGCTCGCAAGCTCGTGCCAATTATTTTATTCTTCTTCATAAGAAACGTCCAGTGATTAAAGCCTCGCCTCTCATGCACAACGTTGTAGGTTCAAATCCGGGAATGTGACTTTTTCAATTCAAAAGTACTCTCTGAGTTTATCTTAGACATTACTGACATCGGTGAATGGAAAGCGTCGTGAGGGAACCATAAGTCTGAAATCGTCAGCCAGTCTTGAGCTAGCGTGGTGATCAATGCTCGTGCCTGCTCTGTGTGAGGTAAGCCCAGCAGTGGGACAATAATAGTCTGTTATTATTACATTATATTCTTATAGAAAACTACCTTTCGGGGGTAATTCAATTAGTTTTTCCTGAGTCATGCAAAAGCGCTTATGAATTAATGTTCTAATTGAAGTGAATGACAAGACTTTGACAATACGAGCAAGGTACCAGGACAGCATACGAACAAACAGTACGTTGCACATCGGTTGCACTCGGGTGTTCCCAGATCAATGACCGTTCATCGACCTCATATATTCATAACGAAGTTTACATCAATTTCTTTTCATTGCTCATAAAAAACTCAACACAAATGCATTGTAAAATATTGTTATGTCTTTTAGAGCTACCTTATAACGAATATAACTACAGTTGTCAAATACTAGGTAAGGTAAGGTAGTGGTCTAGCGTCCATTGCTACTCGTACAACGACATAAAAGCCGCTCCCAACACAGTTGGGAAAAGGCTAGGCAGATGATATTTGAAGTTTAGTTCTGCTTCTAGTCCAACTGTACGCCACGTAGAACCTAGCCTCGCCGTCCTGACACCAATCGTCGGGCAGTAGCCCATCAGACACGGCACCCGTCTGGTCGGAGGATCCTCCCTTTTCTATGGAGAATGAGTGATCTTTACACCCTATTCCTTACCCATCATCAATAGAAAAGGGAGGATTCCCTTTTCTATTGATGATGATAAACTTTATACCCTGTTCCAAATGCCTCTATAATCTCATCATAAACCTGCAGAAATCGACTGCCTTTTTCATACGAGTACCTATTTGCAAGAACAGCATAAGAATACCTCATGCTAGGAGGTAGCACAGTTGGCTGTATGTAAGTATCGGGCTAGTATCTATATTTTAGTTACAACGAAGTTCATTTGACACAGCCTGGCTCGTTATCACTGTACATACCTGTTAACACTGTAATTTGAAAACATTGTAAACGTCAATTATTTTTAAAAGAGTAACCGTGGAGTTTCTTGCCGGCTCTTCTCCATAGGAAACGACCAATTGGAACCGTGCACCTAGCTTCTGACGTTTCATAAGTCAAGCCCATGTTGGTTTATGTGAAATTAAATAATTTGATTTTGTTTTTCATAGTCCAGTGGTCGCTGCTAACTGCTGACCGTCAGGCAAAAAGTCATAATCTTTTTCATGAATGCATCCTCAGTGACCGCCTGAAGCCTGAACGTGTGCCCTGTTGATGGCAATAGGCCCGCCCTATTACGTGGGACTTTAACATAACTGTCTCCAAGTCAGTTTACTATATAATTATATACCTCTGCCAACCCCTTTCGGAAATATAGTCGTGAAATTACGCTATGTTTCTATTGTAGTCCAGTTTATTAAGACCTACATTTGTTTAGTGTTTTACTTTTATCAGAGCTCAATGTAAAATGGTCTCGTATGCACTATTTACTTTCACTATTCTGTAACTATGTTTTTGCTGCGGCATTGCTCGCGTTTTGAAATAGTATGTATTACTATAGATGTGTATTGCAATGATATAAGCATGGGTACTCATTGCAATGGTGCAATGGTTGTTAGTGTGGGTATTGAATGTGGGGTTCTGAATTAGATGCTCAGGTAGTGTTTGTTATTAGGTTCTCTGCCAGGCACCCTAGGGAGGTAATGGTGCCTTCTTCCATGTGCAGATGGTGATCACCGAGGTGGGCTTAGTGAGGTAACCCCCCAAGGTCTTATCCCCAAAGCTCGGGCACCTTCTGAAGGTTTCCCCCTAAACGAAAAAAAAAACTTCTCTGCCAGACATTGGTTCTAAAGATACTAGATAATTTAGAATGTTTATGGCATGTTTCAGAAGGTGGGTTGTAATAATATCTTCCTCTAACTACGTCACTGCAGGGCAAATGCCTCTTCTCATACTAAGAAGAATCGAGTATGACATCGGAAATCGGTTAGAGCCAGTCAGAAAACTTTTATAAAACAATCTCAAGCCAATTTGACGCATCATCAGGTTTTAAACTGCAAAATACATCGGAATCTAGACAAATTGCATCATTTAGTCGGCATTTGTTTTCGTAAACACTTACAAATAAATAAGTAATGAGACTGAGTTTGATTAAAATATGTAGCCAAGAAAATGTCTATAGTTCACTGGCCTAGTTCTACAATCTATAATAATCTATAAATATTATAAACACGAAAGTTTGTGAGGACGGAGTGATGGATTAATGTTTGTTACTCTTTCACGCAAAAACTACTGCCCGGATTGGGATGAAGTTTGGCACACAGATAGTTTATAACCAGGATTAAAACATAGGATACTTTTTATCCCGATATTCCCACGGGATCGAAACTTATGGCGGTGAAACTGCTGGGTGCTGCTAGTTATTTATAAGCCAACGGAATCCTATGTTTTAGGAACCAAATATTTTCATTTTTTTTTCTTTATTATTATGTAACTAGATAATGGTCACCTATCATTATCGAACTAACCGCGGCAAGCGCAGCTTAACTTGAAGCCATCAGCAAATAGAAACATCCTCTCCTCATCATCCTCCTCTTGTCTGTAATTTAGTCACGAACTCACGAGCGCACCATGTTACAGCTATCCCCTTGGGAGATCATTACTGAATGAAATCATTATTATTTATTGGCATGTCCTCTACATAATAATTAAACGTATAATGACTACTGCTTCGCGACTATTACTAATCTTGACCTTGAGGTATGACCACACACTGGTCGCGATCTAGTTACCCCTTTTAAAATTAACTGTTCGTGTAGCAATACTCCGAACGACTGCCTCGTCGGTATAGTGGTCGCAAGCGCAGCTGCTGTACTTGTGATCGTTGGTTTGATCCCCGGTTCATCTGTATACATACATACATGCACATAAATAAAATTGAAGTGTTTGTTTGTAATGTCAAAACAACTGCTTTTTACTAAATGCATTTATGAAAGTATATGTAAAAGAACTTTTTTTATCTGTCTGTCTATTTTTTCCGGCTAATCTCCGACACGGCTGAACCATTTTCGATGAACTACGAAATAAGAATGAATTTAGTATGGGTATATTTTGAACCCTGAGTAAGGACAGACTTTATCGACATACCACGCGGGTGGAAGCTAGTCGGGTATAATCTCTCAATAGCTGCCCTGAGTTAAGATTTGTGTCTGATTAAAGGCAATAGCCCCCCTCCCCACCCCCACATACACCATCATCATCCTCCTTCCCGTATCCCAATTTATGAGTGGTCGACGCAACATATCTTGTTCTTCCATACTTCTCTATTAGTCGTCATCTCCGTAGTTGCTCTCCCTCCGAGCACATCATCGCCCCTATGACATAGTACTTAAACAAAACTGGTGAACTGTAATTTACCTATTACCTACTCCTTCGATTTATTTAAGAAAACATGGACACTAAGCCCATGTTTTCTTGCTGTGAAATTGTCATCACACAGTGTGCAAGCGTCATGATCAATGATCATTCCCCATGGGAAAAAGGCGTCTGTTTATGTTAAACTAACCTTACTCAAGTAGTTAACAATCTATTAAAAGAAGTACTTAATTCAATTAAGTATTTATTTAATTGGGGTCATAACCACAGGCTACTAGTTACCAACTGACCATTACCTCGTCTTTATAACTGCATAGTAACATCTGCTTGCCTTGATGCTGTATAAAAAATAGTCTCCACGAGTGGCAGTAGCGTGATCACCCTATAAGGTTCCCACTACTGGGACACAGGCCTCCTCTCTGTGAGAGGGAGTGAGCCCGAACGCTCCTTGCGTAGGCAGAACAACAGCCAGATAGGTGGACGACCTGCAGAAGATCGTGGTGAGACCTGAATGAGACTCACAGACCAGGAAGCAAGGCACATAAGGCAGGGGGCCTATACTCGGCAGTGGGAGGAGCAAGGCTGCCAGAGACGATGAGGATCATATTACCATCAAACCTATAAATAACTAAATCCTCTACAAACCCCAGCAACACAATACTCAAGTCGAAATGACTTAACCAAAATTCGTTTTACCATTGCGTTCAACTTTCTCTTCGTCGCTTACGCAAAACTAAGGCGGTTGGTTCGCTCCTGGCATTACAATGTGCGCTGGCGTCGCTTGCATACGCGATCAAATTAGATCACTTTGTGACGACATTTTTGTCATAATTTAGCAAGTATTTAGGACTAGGAAGTATTGGAAATACTGCTTTCTGAAGGTTATTTTCAAGGTCGGTCTGTTGGACCGATCGACGATCGTAGAAATGCGACTGAGAGAGACTAGATGTGGTAGGAGGAGAATCGGTCGTGGTGGTGCACCTCGGGAGAGTTCATTCTCAGCAGCGAACTGGGATAGGCAAGTAGATTGATTGATAATCATGTGTGTTAGCTCATACAAGCGTGGAACTGTCCCGCTGCAGGACAGTCAGCCTATAATGTTCCCACTGCTGGGACACAGGCCTCCTCTCGGAGAGAGGGAGTGGGGTCGTAATCCACCACGTGCAGGACAAATGCCTGTACTAACTCCAAGAAGGGATGAGAATTTCATTCTTCTCCATATAAAACTAACTTTCGGAAGGGGCCATCTAGATTCAATTCTATTTTCTTGAAAGTTATGACTTAAAAAAGTGTTTTTTTATGGCCTATTGAAATAAATGTCAACTGAATGACTACTGATTTTGGGTGTCCTCTGTCTCACCCTTTCGAAAATATAGGTGTAATGTTATGTCATGTGTTGTTGTGAATTAGTTCAAGGTCAAAACTTTAACTTAGTTGACCACTACACTTTCTTGGCGATTTCAGAACATTAATAAAGGCCCCAGTTTCTGGGCTACCTTATTTTACCAAATACATCTGTGCCGTTCCTATGGCTGAATTAGGACCAGTCTTTGTTTAGCTGTATTCAAGTCAAACTGCTCTTAGTCGCCATGAATCCGTTTATCTGCTGCCATACCGAATGTTACTGTTGTAATAACTTGACCGAAATAACAACAAAAACTCATACAAATTGTCATGTAAGACAACGATGGCTTCTAAAAAACCTAAAATTAAGAAATAGACACAACCTTAGTCTAGAGACACATATCACTGAGCACTAAAAACTAGTATCAAACACGCCGATACAGCTGATTATGACAGTTCGCTACTACATGACATATAACACTCACCTATTTCTTATCTCTTAAAGTGTTGCAATCTGACAAAGCTGGCTCTCTATCACGAACGGTTTTTTAGTGACGTTAGAATGTAGGTAGGTACTGGCAGTTTTCACGTCTCATGTGGATAGGTTACATTAGATATATGTAGACTAAAAAGTTAGGTTTCAAAGCTTCTTCTCTTTTGCTAAGTACCTTGCTGTGGCCTACAGAGTCCATCACCATAATCAGTCAGCCCATACTGTTTCGACTGCTGGGACACAGCTTCTAGGCCATGCCAGTTTCCTCACGATGTTTTCCTTCACCGTTTTGAGAGCAGTGGTAATGAAATTAAATACACAAAGTAAAGTGACTGCTTGGGTTCGAACTCACGACCTACAACACGTAAGTGTAGGCAGATACCACTGGGCCACCACTGCTTAGGGACAGGGTCTATAGTGATCTCAATATATTTTAAGTTATCACCAAGCGCAAATTGTCGAAACTACCGGCGGCATATCCTAGACCGAAAATTCGAAGATACGTGACATCTACCAACCCGCACTCCGCGTGCTGGATAACGGTCCACCCCCTCTCTCAGAGAAGGGCCCTGTGCCCCAGCAGTGGGAACATGCTTGCAAATTTTCACCAAAACAATTGAATCTAACTCAGCACTATCTGTGAAGGAACCAAGTTAGATTACATAGTGTTATGTCCCTCGCGACTTGGATCTTATAATTAAGTGTTGTATTCTATTGTGCATTGTTTATAAATGAAAGTGCTATATGTACGTACGTGTGGCTCACGACATTCGTAATTAAGGTTATTGACGGCTGTGTGGCTGGAAACAATACTGGGTTTCTTAAGGCCGTGGTCTGATCGATGGTACTTACGTAGCTGTCAAAATCAGAATATCATATTATGTTTAGACCCTTGCGAGTCGTCTGAACAATGATATTAAAATTCGATTGGAAGGGGCGACTAGAATCAATTTTTTTTTTTGAATTTTTGATGTTCAAAGGTGCCTTTTATGTGCCTATTTGAAACAAATGATTTGACTCTAACTTTGATTTATCAATCAATCAATCTGCCCAACGTTTTCTCAACTATGTTGGGGTCGGCTTCCAATGTAAAATACCAGTATTTTACATGGAGCGACTGTCTATTTGACAAACAACACAGATACACAACACAAGAACAGATAGGAAAAACAAAACTCAATTCTGCAGGCCACAGCAGGTAAATGTAAAGTTCCTATTCGTTGCTTATGACCCTATGTGGTATTACTCCGGAGGCCTATCTTCGGTACTGACCCTATATTTAACATCTGGCCGTTGTTGGGGTTAACCGTAAATCCGGCCAAGTGCCTATGTCCAGCACATTACCTTAGTCCGGCGACCTTAGTCATGCTAAAGAGTCAGATTACCTCACGATTACACGTAATAAGTACTTTCTATAGATAAAAATTACGCGTGTGTTAGAAAGGCGTTCAGCTCGCTGCGCATGAGTTCAATGCCTATACTAGCTGTCATAATGTTTACCAATTAAGCGGTTAATTTGAAAATGGAATGGCGGCCATCTTTGTTTTGTTTGTGAGAATTTAATAATGTTTCGTGTTGTTAACAGTAAGTTGTATTGTTATATTTCACAATATAGCTTAACGTTACGCCTGTATTACTCCAAAGGGATCAGCAGAGGTGTACTTCTAGTACAGCCACATTTCGCCATTCATGTTTAAGTCCCATGTCATAGAAGGCGAGTCTCTCGCCATCTCTCTCGGCACAAACCCAGACTCAGGACTGCTACTGACAGATTTCAGATAAAAAAATAACACTCAGCCCGACCCGAGCATCGAGCAGCACTTCATGCTCAGAACTGACGCTTGCGACCAACGAAGCAGTCCCGCTGCTGCTAACTTAAACTACGAAAAGTATATTTCCTCATGCAAATACCCAATAGTCCTGACTAATTATAATCTAATTTACGTCTATTTTAAATAATCATGAAAGCGTTTTCCTAAGTTTTCACCTGCCTGTAGGTAACGCTCCAATTGGCTCGAAGAAATAGTTCGGACACGCGATTGGCCTATTCATTATTCTTTTGTAAGTAAAACCCGTCATCTTCTATTTACTGAACCTATAATTAGGTATGAAGTATCTTGTTATCCAGTAACTGGGTTGTGGAAGTCAGATAGCCAGTCGCTCCATATAAAATACTGGTATTCAGCTGCATCCGGTTAGACTGAAAGCCGACCCCAACATATATATGGGGAGGTGTAGCGCCACTTCTTCTTCCCAACAAGAGCACTAGGAAGTGGTGGACTGTCTTTTGTAATTTTGACGTTCGAAAACTGCTGATTCTTAGCCTAATTTGAATAAATGACTTTTGGTTGTGCTAGTTGGGAAAAGGCTAGGCAGATTATTAATTAGGGACGGCATCGAACCGCCCGCAGGCGCTGGTTCCAACAACTAGAACGATATTTTTACTTGCCAAGGGACTGTGTGAACGATGATATGGCTAGAAAGGGGGTGACTGCTGAGAAGACGACTGATAGAGATGTTTGGAAGAAAAACACATGTTGCGCCGACCGCAAATGTATTGGGACAAGGGCAGGAGAATGATGGCTAAGACATTGATATCTGACCAAGATTATGTGTGGGCTTTAAAAAAGACTTTGACCCTTGAGTTTGTTTCACTATTTCTTCTTAGGGGTGTCAGATAGGAAATGTCGACTCCATCTAGCTTACTTTTTATAATATGATGTGTAAAAGTGATTTCGATATAATATTTACAGATTAAACAATTTCATTTAACTTGTTTTGTGAAACGAAGTAAAATAATGATTATGGTGGCTTATTTGAAGGAGGGGGATAGGCTTGACAGTTTGACATTTAGAGAACGATGTTAAAATAAATATATTCTCTAACAAACGAGTTTATTGACTGCTTGAAATCAAATTGATCAAACATTACAACAGTGTATTCATATTGGTTAATTTGAGCAATTTGCCTACAAATACTATTTGCTAACTAAATTGCTAAATTTTAAATGTTTTGCTCAGTTTATTGCATTTCTATCTTAAGTTTAATTTACCGTTAACAATGCCTGTTAATGAACCATTTACTGAATATCACGGCAGGTAATGAACCATTAATTGATTACACTCGCAGTTCATGTACCACTAGTAGGCTACCAGGTCAGGCAAAGTACCATTGATAGGCTACCATGTCAGTTAGTGTACCATTAACCGCCTATCCCCACAGTTAATGAACCATTAACTGACTATTGCGACGGTTAATGCACCATAAACTGACTATCGCGACAGTTAATGGACTATTAACTAAACTTCTGAAAGCTTCTGCACTCGGCGTGCAAGCATGGTGATCAACGCTCGTTCCTTCTCTGTCTGAGAAGAGGCTTTGTCCTGCAGTGGCACGGTGATGGGCTGATATTACTACTATTTATAACATCACGTCTTGTTTCCTCAAAGGGTTTCCTCAAGGGGTTCCTCGGAGGAGTATCTATAGTACACCCCTATTTCGCCAGTTATGTTTAAGTCCCATGTAATAAGGGGCGAAATACCGTGGATGAGGCCGGCACAGGAGCGTGGGGATGGAGGCCTATGCCCAGCAGTGGGCGAAGCCGGGCTGTCGATGATGATGATGAACAGGGGGCGAGCCTATTCCATTTTCTACACACCACTAAGACATAATAATAACAATATAATAATTACATCAACAGCGGAGAGAGGCAATTGAGTACATAATTAAAATGAGAGATTATATCAAATAAAAAGTATTCCTTATGTAACAATTCAAGAAACTCCGAATTGCATAGTTTATGATCCATGACTAGTCGTTAAGTTATTGAAATGATATGACTACTAGTTGAAATGAGAGTTAGTACCGATAATCATAAGATCTGTTTGTCTGTCCAGCGGCCAACATAGATTAGAGAATTTGTAATTATATAGGCAGTCTAGGTAGCTGTGAAAGAGCCGTCTGGGAAAGTGTGCTCTGATCCAAAAGTGTTGATGAAAGTGTAAACAAACCCTGTTCTCGCTAAATTCTTACGCAATCTCTCACTAAAGGGAATTGGGAACACATTCATCTGTATTGAGAAGTTTACAATTTATATGTCGCTCCTTGTTCCAACAATAATCGATTGAATTACATTTTCCGAACTATGTTAGGGTCGGCTTCCAGTCTAACTGGATGCACCAGTATTTTACAGCTGAATACCAGTATGGAGCGACTGCCTAACTGACCTCCAAAACACAGTTACTGAGTAATACGGTACCCCTTAGTAAGACAAGTTGAGTAGTCGGGCTGCAGATTACCAGTAACGACTGTCAAAAATGTACGAATGACAGCCGGGACCGGCGGTTTAACGTAGTTTTCAAGGCACGGAGGTCTCGGGATAACATGGATGGCCACCCATCCTACTCATACCAATAAGCAATACTAAGTAGTGCTAATCGCGTGGAAAACTAAATATTTAGCCTCACATTACGTACTTCCGGTGGAAATCGGAAAAAATCGGGCTACGTATGAAGGAAATGATTTTTTTGAGGAAGGAAATAGTGTTAATTGCTTGCATTGACTTGGTTCTAGAAGAGGAAGCTTTATTTCACGCGATATCGCCCTCGTATTGACTCACGGCGGTTCGAATCCGGGCGTGCAATTATTTCTATGAGTGTGTGCAAAAATGTCAGTTATTAAAATAATTGTGTCGCGTTAACTTTTATAGTGATTTCTGGGTTGCTTTCTAAGGACAGTAAAAAATATTTTAATTAGCAATACCGCCTGCCTGAGACTCCGCCTAGTAATCGCAAGCGTTACTGCTGAGCGCGAGGTCCTGGGTTCGATTCCCGGGTCAGGCAAAGTGTTATTGGGTCGAATTTCTCAGTAGCAACCCAGAGTCTGGATTTGTGCCCGGTTGATGGCGACGTACTTTTAAGAACGTTTATATTTCTCCGAGTCACGATCTGACAAAAATACCAGAGGGGCAATTCTCGTAATTTTAGGAACGTTCACAGTCTGATCTCAGTCTCAATCTGTCAAAAATACGTCTAATTTCCCTACATTTTGACAGGTTTTTGACATTTGTTTGTCGCCGAGACGAGACTGCGACTAGATTTGGAACGTTTTAAATAACGAGAATTGGACTTCAGATTACCTACATTTTTGACCAGTTTTTGACATTAATTGCCCCCGACTAGATTTAAAACTTTTTAATAAGCGAAGTTGGCCTTCTGACCTCTTCTCGTACAGAGAAGGAACGAACACTGATCAGCACGCTTGCCAAGTGTGCATGAACTGGTGACGTCAGATGATTAAGTCCCCAGTTTTATTCAAGTTGTTTCCGCCATGTATTTAGAGTGTAGTTACTTTAAGTCAATGAAATTACTTATTCTGTGTTCGTGCGATCAATATAACGTTACAAATGCTAGTTCGATTTCACGCGCAGGCGCAACGGCTGTAGTAGGGTCACCACATTAAGCTATGTTAAAGTAAAGTTTAGGTTTTAAAACCAAACTATAGTTTAGTTTGTTTTATTATTCGGAAAGTCACTACGTCGTGTAGTGGTGATGACAGTACAGCCGATCTATTCTGTAATCATAACAACGTGAAAACTTAGGCGAAGTGAGCTTTAAGTAAGCTGTCAATAGTGTCACTTCTAAGCATAATGTGGAATGACAGCTCACTTCACTTTCATTTTCACGGTGAGATTTTTACAGAATAGACTTACCAGTCTATTCTGTAAAAATCTCACCGTGAAAATCTCAATCTCATCTTAAAAATTAACTCATGTCCTACCGGACATGAGTTAATTTTTAACAACGTTCAGTCTGACCTCAGTCTACATCTAGTCTATCTTAGTCTAAATGAGATCGCGGCTATATTTTAAACGTTTTGAATTAGCGGAATTGGACTTCAGATCTGACGACGGAAACAAAAGACGGTGAAGCATAACATAATCAGCCACCACTATCAGAGGGGCAATTCTCGTAACGTTAAGAACGTTCACAGTCTGATCTCAGTCTCAATCTGTCAAAAACACCTCTAATTTCCCTACATTTTTGACAAGTGTTTGACATTTGTTTGTCGCTGGGATGAGACTGCGACTAGATTTTGAACGTTTTAAATTATGAGAATTGTTTGGCCTTCTGGTAGCACTGCTAGGACTCTCTCTATTCGAAATTTAAATAAAAACTAATGAATTCCCAAAAAGACAAGTGCCATAATCTCTGTCCTCTCTTTTCTATTAAAATAATCTATTAATTCCTTTGGCTCACGGCCAAGATTGAAAGGCCATATTCTATGGCTGAAAATAGTTAAAACTAACTTAATATCACACACGGATAAAAAGGGTTTCCATAGATATGATGATTGCGGGAAGGCTGGACTGCCGCTTCATCCGGCATTGTTCCAGCAGACATGTTGTAGCAGTGTCGGAGAGAGGGTATTGATTTTATTTTGGAATTATCTATTAATTTTATTTTGTGATTTTTATTGATTTTATTTTGTGATTATTTATTAATTAATTCGTATTTCTATATTAATTTTATTGTTTTGATTATTTATTTTAATTTGATTTCATTTAATTCGATTTATTCTGTTTCTGTTTAATGTGCTTCGTATTGATTTAATTTGACTGTTATCTGATTTTATTTGATGTGAGTTTATACGTGTACTGTGAATGTGTGTTATTTACCTGAAATTAATTAATTTATCATTATGGATAAAGCAATAGTTACGTAAAACATTACGAATGATGATAATAGTCACCACACCCGGCACGGTCTGCAAGTAGCTAATAAAACCATAAACAACAGAACTTTATGGTTATTAGCTATGTCGGTGAATCTCATCGTTATATGACATAATTATTTCCTGTGTGCCATCCGCCTAGCATTTCCTCAACTATGTTGTTGGTAGACAACTAGTCTTACTAAGGGGTATCGTGTTACCCGGTAACTGGGTTGCGGAGGTCAGAGAGGCAGTCGCTCCAGGCAAAATACTGCTTTTTAGCTGTATCCGGTTAGACTGCCAGCCGACCAGAACATAGTTGAGAAAAGGCTAAGTAAATGATGATAAGGTCGGCTTCCAGTCTAACCAGACCTACTCTCATGTTTTCCCGAAGAGGGAAGCAGGGGTCTGTAGTACAGGCACAATTTGCCAGTGATGTTCAAGTCGCTGATCGATTCCTAAATCTAGTATTCGAGTCCTAAGTTCCATCCTCAGGTCAACTTAGCGTTTTTTAAATGAGCCCGATTACGCAGGTGGATTTTTTTTTCCAGGAAAAAAAATTACATGAAAGACTAACATAACTGACGAAATGTAAATACGAATTTCACGCTTCTGCTGACCCTCTCTAAGAATACAAGCCTGACATTATGTTATTTCCCAAAAATCGACTTAAAACAGTAAAGTTTACCTAACATGAATCCATACTTACAACACAGTCAATAAGCCTTGAGCTCTGTCCCAGAGTTACCCAACCGATACTCACAATACTACCCCCCCTTGCATGCGCAAGCGTCGACCAGCCAGTCATTACTGCGCGCGCGGCGATTACAGACACGATTTTATATATTTAGTTACAACATTTTTTTCTTCACAAATTGAACTTTGGAAAATCGTGTGGTACTATTTAGTTTTGTTTTTCGCCGAGTGTGTTTTGTTTATTAGAGTTTTCATTTGTTTTTGTTGTAGTGAATGTTTGTTTGTTAAATTGTGTGTGTGACATAAGTGTCGTATTGTTTTGTATGTATGTGTGTGTGTGTTTGTGAGATTTTCCTATGTTAATCTCGGTAAATCTTTATTTTATAGTAGTCTGTTGTCTGGGATAGTTAGAATTATGGATATTGTGATGACAATCTTGTAGATTTCTTAGTTTCTTATGTTTAGAAGCTAGACCATGAGTTTCTAAAAACTCGCCCTCAAGAATTTCTTAGACGATTGATTCCAATATTTCACTTTAAGTACGTAAGTGATTTTTACCCGACTACTGCGAAGCCCAAAATGAGGGTCATTACAGTTAAATAAGTATCTACGGAATAAATCTCCCACTTTTTTAAATTGTTTAAAATTATCCCTTTCACACAGAGGAAGCCTGTGCCCCAACAGTGGGAAGATTAGAGACAGATCATGCTTATTCTTAAAATCTCTAAGTCATGAGACATTCTACTTAATAAAGTGTAAGCATTCACAAGAGTTGTCAAACGTTACCAAATGACAGTATTAAGTAATACCAAACCGGTTCCATGAAAGTCTTTCAAGCCAATTTGATCGAGAACGTTACAAACGAATGAAAGGGTCTGTTATTTAACTTATGTTGACTTAAAAGCCCTTAATGATATGCAATTTAGTACACATTGTACAGAACAGAGTACAGACTGAGTGCTCGGGTTAATTATGATTATTTGGCGATAAACAGAAACTCGACTCAGGGCTGATTTTTAGAATCGTCATTCAATAATTTGACAGCTTTTGTATTGACAATATAGCAAGCCACTATATTTACTCTTCAGGACCTAAAATAACTATTTATAAAATGCACATAATTTTAGTTTTTTTATACTATACAATACATAGTATGTAAGACAAGTATTTTATTCAGAAAAAGTTGCATTACTGAGGATTGAAATAGCAGCCGCACTTCAGGGACGTCACTTAAAAATACGTCATTACCTAACTTTACTTGACTAGCATAACCTAACGTGTCAACAACATTAGCATGTTCTCGATCTGACATTTTGTGTTTGACGTCGTTCCACAATGTACTAGGCTCTTTTTTATAAAACTTGTACGTATTGTTAACTTATAAATTATGAATATAGCATAATCATCCTATAATGTTCCCACTGCTGGGACACAGGCCTCCTCTCTGTGAGAGGGAGTGGGCGTAATCCACCACGCGGGCCCAGTGCGGGTTGGTAGATGTCTTTTTGTGACTTAGGGATATATTTCACTGTAATTAATATTGATGATTAATCACTTTTAAGTGCCGACTCCATCAAGGATAAACTGGCTTTACAATAGGTACTAGGTGTAAATTCACAACAATTTAACAGAATAAGGTTTAAAACCTTGTCTAAGCAATCTTTAGTCTATTGTACTTACATTCTCAACATTGTATGAGAACCATACATTAAGACACACTCATACAAAACATACACACTTACAAATTACAGGAAAATTATGGCAACACCTCTTTAAATGCATAACAACGTTGACGAGAACCAAAGGGGAATCACCCACATAGTTATAACCTATATCAAAGACATTTTTTATCTATATTTCAAATTCGCGTTTTATGCTGTAATTATTTACGTAATTTTCTATATTTTCGATTATTATTTTGGATTATAAACTTTTATTTTTCTTTTGTATAGCGATGTGAAGTAACAGTGTGAAAAGTGAAGTGTTCAATGTTATAAAAGACTGACTTTTGGTGACATTTTTCAACAAAACAAGAGATTTTGGTGAGTTGATTTTATTACTTTTTTCTACAACTTACTGTATATTTGTTTATTATTTTTAAGCCAGAGGAGGGTTATAAGTTTGACCGCATTAGATTTATATTTCTGGAACAAGCAAGCCAAATTTTCTGTGCTGTTATTAAAAGGATTAATAAACGACACACAAGCGCAACGCTCTGCAAATTAATGCAAACGTACCAAAACTACTGCATTTTAAAATCGTGCTGATTATTGATCATCATCATCAGCATCATCATCATTTCTGCGAACCTGCGTAAGCTTTAAGCCCCCTAATTTTTACGCTATTTCTCTTAATTTTTTGCCAAACTTACTTAGTTGGCGTTTCCGACACTTCTATTAATGTTGCCGACCTACCTCCCGACCACCAGCTTTCATAAAAACTTTTTTACAAACAAAAAACGTTTTTATTTTTCACTTTTTAGTTGTACCTACCCCACACAAATTCATTTAACACTGCTTGCTATGTAAATATCAGTGACAGAAAGGGTCATCAGGATCATCAATATAAACTAAGTGGAAAAAAATCGTATTATTGAAGCTAACTCAAAAACTACCCAAGCATAGTTAATCAAATCTATACGGGAACACCTCTGAGGCATACCTTATCCATTAAAAAAGCATTTTGCAAATCCGTCTATATAAACGACGGAGTAATTCCCGAACATACATAAAAATAAAAAACATCCGAATTGAGAACCTCCTCCTTTTTTGAAGTCGGTTAAAAATTAAGTATCCTCCAATGGAAACAGAGCAAAAAATTGAAAAAAAAAATACCGTTCGTAACTACCGACGTACAAGACTTTATTATTTGCCGAATCGAACCAGTCTAACCAGTGATGTAACGATTATTATTTTTACTATAAAATGTAGGCCGCATCTGTTATATGCACTAGCTGTAATAAGATTATCTCACAACACTATTACTGCCGCAGCGCCGGAGGGCGATCGAAATAATAGCTGTAATTGGCTAGCTTTTAATTGCATATATATTAATCTGTGAGAGAAAAATGACAGGCTGTTGAGAATCACAATGGAGACTTGCTTTGTGTTTTTTTTTTGTGGTTTTCTGACATCATCATCATCTGCCTAGGCTTTTCCCAACTATGTTGAGGTTGGATTCCAGTCTAACCGGATGCAGCTGAATACCAGTATTTTGCATGGAGCGACTGCCTATCTGACCTCCACAACCCAGTTACTGGGTAATACGAGACACGATGGTTCCGGTGGTTGCCATGTCAGAAAACAACACAGAACTAGGTTCGGTGTTGTTCGGCTTGCGTAAAGTCTTTGTGTCGGTGTCAATCAAATCATGATCAAGATTAGTTCATATCGCAGCATCATGCCGAGACCAGTGGTCCAAAAGGCTCCCCGCCTTTTGGCCTCGTACAGGACTTTCTGATTTTTATTAATTTTTATTTATATACTTTTGGACTTTCGGACGGAGACGGCACAGGACAAAGAAAAGTGCAGAAATATGGGGAAAGCTTTGCCCAGCAGTGGGGCGGTACAGATTAACTGAAGAAAAATATACTTTTTATGTTTCTATCAGTTCAAATCCCGATAAATACTTTTCTCCGTTTCTAAGTGAAAAACACAACATCAAATTTTAAATTAGCCGTGAATTAACTTTTCTAAAAAACTTACCTTATGATAAGATAAGATATTATTTATTTGTCAAAAACATGTGTAGGTGGAATTGAAACTCCCTGTATAAGATATCTGTCTCGGAAGTTATAGTGGTTGAGGTCAACGGGTTACAGTAGTGATTGTATACAATGGTAACCGACTGACTGGCCCTGGACACTGTGTGGCTGCTGGCAAGGACCTGCTGTTTGCTACGGCGAACTACACGTCGCGCACTCTCTGTTGTGAAGCGAGACCTCGAACGGTGCGCGAGAGAGAGCACGCGAAGTTAGTTCGAGGTTGGTTGTGATCCAGGGCTAATGTAGACTGGTCGCTGGTTTTCTCCAGCTCGTCCTGCCACCTTCAACAGGCCATGCCGCGACGCCTTCTGGCTGTGTCAGGGCTTCACATAGTGACATTTTGGCCCACAGCTCATTGAGCATACGGCAGACGTGGCCAGCTCAGTCCCACTTTTCAACTTTGAGGCTTTTTGGACAGAACTGGTGTTTTCCAAGGCACCGCTATCACACCGTGTACTTCCAAACTCCGGGCTGTTGTTTTTCTGCACACAAACTTGTGCACAATAATATCTCCCTCGTCGAAAGATCTGTATTTCCGCCATGGTCGAAATACGGTCTGGACTACACTATCTTACTGATAGGAAAGATCTAGCTTTGCCAAAGTGTTACATAGTTACTATAGATTATGGAGGACCGACAGACAGTCGCTCCAAGTAAAATACTAGTACCCAGCTACAACCGGTAAGACTGCTAGCCACACGCAACACAGATGGGACAAGGCAGACGACGATGATCTAGAATCGAAGTGCCCACATAAAAGAAAAAACTAATCAGCTTTTCCTTTCTTCAAAAGCTTAATGTAGTATATATCATCATCATCATCAGCCTACAGCAGTCCACTGCTGGACATAGGCCTCTCCTATTGCACGCCATTCAACTCGATTTTCGGCAACTCTCATCCAGCTGCTACCAGCCATCCTGTGAAGATCGTCGCTCCACCTAGCCTGAGGGCATCCCACCTTCCTTAATATATTATTTATGATTTCCTTTAGAACAACTTTCACCCTGCCACTGCTCTTGTGACCTCCAAACTATAATTTATCACCAGTCTTTAAGTAGCTACTCAATCAAAGCTAACGGTAAGCCTCTCATTATATATTCATGTCAGGTTGATGTCGTAACTATATAAGGACTGTGTAACCCATAACCTCCCTTTTGTGGAGTAGGTTACACAGTGGCCCGCTGTTGTTATGGGGTCGGCAGCCTTTAGCCTTGCTCTATAAATATAAACCTTTCCTGTGTCGGCTCCTAGTATAGTCAGAAGCACCAAATTCTGACAACTGGTCAGAGTACCGGTATTTCTCAGTCATTTTGGAAGTCACGTAGGCAGTCGCTCCATGTAAAATACTGGTATTCAGCTGCATCTGGTTAGACTGGAAGCAGATGCCAGTAAAGTTGGGAAAACGCAGGCCGATAATGATATTTGAGCAGCTGTTGCTAAATATTAATGTATAATAATATTTATTACACCATTATTTTACATGGAGTCCACAAACCAGTGACACCCAATAACTGAGTTGTGGACATCAGATAGGCACGATACGATAACACGATAAGTATCTTTTGGTAACACTAGTTGTGAGTTTCGGGCTTCTGACTATTCGTAACGACTGCCAAAGATTTACGAATGACAGCCGGAACTAACGGCTTAACGTGCTTTCCGAAGCACGGGTGGGTCTCGGTACGAAATGAATGATTTATAAAAGAAGTCCCTTAAACCCACATAACTTTCACGCAGCGAAATCGAAGTCGATTCTAAAAGACAACACACCTAATCGATTTCGCAGTGCTATCGTTATAAATCATTTGAAAGCTGACGATTAGACTGTGTCTAATCGATTCTAATCGATTGTAACAATCGCTTCTGCTGTGTCGTAATATTTTGACATCCAGTTTCATCGTTTAAGTGTTTTTAAATTGCATTATATGTCTTCATCGGGATTTAATTTGCAATTTGATCTAAAATGCAAAGTATGTACTTGAAATGGATACAAAATGCTTCAATAACACTACTTGTCCTTGTCGTTTTCTTATAAAACAAGGGAGAGAGCAATACCATGTAACAACATTTTGGTCTTAGACAATGTCTATAGCCTGATCAGAACAGCTGCTGCCAAATCTCATGTTAGCTGTTAAGATTGCATAATCACCCTATAATGTCCCACTGCTGGAACACAGGCCTCCTCTCGGTGCTAGGGAGTGGGCCGTATTCCCCGTGCGGGTTGCTAGATGTCATATGTGTCAGAAGCCCGAATGTCTGACAATCAGTCTTACCAAGGGATATCGCATTACCCAGTAACTGGGTTGTGGAGGTCAGATAGGCATGTAGAATACTGGTATTCAGCAGCATCTCGTTAGATTGGGAACCGACCTCAATATAGTTGGGAAAGGGCGGGAGATGATGACAAGAGAAGACCTGTGTGACCTGTTCACAACACAGAACAGCCAGTTCCGGCCCTTACGGTATTTGTTTATAGAAGCATCGACCATTTAAATTCGTATGAGCAACACCGTCCCGTTTTCCGACCAGTCAAACAACTTCGCCAATACCATAACTAATGTTCTTTCGAGATTTTATAACACAATTAATTTGACTGGTTTTTTATTACAGTAGATTTGTTTAAGTAACAATATTAATAGTTCCAAATTTTCCACTGCAATGTAGTAAAATCTAGAAAGAGTAGGAGGTAGAGCTTCTTGTGTGTGTGAAGAAACATGTCCGGTTTAGAACTTACGACCAGCCGGTCTGTTCTGTAAAAATCAAGTGTTCTGTAAAAGTGAGCTGTCAATAGTGTCAATCACTAGCATCAGATACAATGACAGCTAACGTCAAGCACACTTCACCCAAGTTTTCACGGTGAGATTTTTATAGAATATGAATAATATATTTTGCATGGCTACATTGACATTTTAGACGTCAAGCAGCTCAGTGTTACGATCTGATGAGTATGGGGGCCGGAGTACATTACAGGCACAAGAGTTAGTATATCAGTTTGTGATGGCAACGACGGCGACGCTACCTAGACGTCTCTCATGATTAGTTCTTCCCATGTACTCGTAATAACGTTAAATTCATCTTAGGGCAGGAAGCTGATGTATTTAAGTTAATTTTGTGTGCACTGGACTTGACATAGATGGTTGGTATATGTACCAACTAATTCATTTGAGGTCAGTGCAACGTGTCTTCTTCCATGCCAAGCATTCTCTTTTATTGTGATGTCATTCGAAAGGTCAGGTGCGTAGCTCGCAACCGCCGTGCGTGTATGACCAGATGCATAATCAGGCTATAATGTACCCACTGCTGGGACACGGGCCTGCGCTCTGTGAGAGGGAGTGGGTAGTAATCTATTACGCGGACCCAGTGCAGGTTAGTAGATGTCACGTCTTAGAATTTTTGGTTCTAGGACATGCCGCCGGTTTCCTCACGATGTTTTCCTTCACCGTTTTGGGAGCAGTGGTGATGAAATTATTTACACAAAGTAAAGCGCCGTTACTACTGGGCCACCACTGCTCACCTGGTATGACCAGATGTATGAACGCAAACGAAGCACAAGCAGTATGTAAGGATCGTAGAGGTGGCGTGCTGTAGTTCTACCCCCATGGGTAGAAGGCGTGTGTTTTAGTGTGTATGTATATATACGATAAAATATGAGGGTTTTTACTATAAAAATAAATCTATATCGAATTGTTATTTCATAGTTCTAGACCTGGCAGGTGTCTATCAAGTTTTAAAATAAAAACATCAGATTTTTTGTAAACTTCAAGTATTTTTGTTGAAATATCGATCTATTAGATATGCATGTCTTGTTTCTTGAAAGTTTTTTGACCTTCAAGCCTTATTGTTATTCTAGCGATTCCAGATATTTATGACTTTATGTACCTACTGCTGACAAACCGATAAGTTTTAGGGTGAATGTACCGATAAATGTCTTTGTTGGACTTTGTTGTGGTTTTGTTGTAGAAACCAAATTTTTTAATGTCATTGTCTCCCATTTTATTTGGGAAACAATGAAATTAAAAACGTGGTTTTTATTTGTAACAAGGAAAATATTTTAGATTTTGTCATTATAAAAGTTTTTTTTTTAATTATACTTTATATACATGCTATATTATGTGATTATAATAAATTGCGAAGAGAGATTATTGATTCCAAATAGATTTGATGATGATTTGATTTGTTTTTTTGGTGATTTTGATTTTGTGAATAGTTAACTTAATTACAGATTGTATCTACTCAATGAAATGTAACTAAACTTTTTATTTTTAACTTAATGGTATAAATTCATAAGAAATCCAAGTGTTGTATTGTATCATTCTAATGCTTAAGAATACATCTGTGTAGATTTTATATCACATTAGAATATTACCAAAAAGTTTTTGTCCATTAGCCCGGATAAATGTTCCGGATTGGCGCAAAATCGGCTTAACGGATTTGGATGAAGTTTAGCACACAGTTTATAACCTGAATTAGCGTTCTTTTAATCCCGGTAGTACGTTCCCCGGGGATATTTTCTGACATCGCGGGCAAAAGCTAGTTTTTACTATTAAAGAAAATCTCAACTGTTTAATGTTTCATAAATACAAGAACGAATATTTATGAATGAACGAAAGAAAACTACATCGCGTCTGAAGGAAAGTGGTGAAGTTCTGCTCCGGTGCCTCGGTACGATGCGTTACACAGGGGAAAAGATACAAAAAAGAAATTGTTACTTAGCAGCTATGACAGACGGTGCAACATGCTAATGTTATCTGTAACGATTTAGATATTAGATTGGTTTGAGGAGCGGAAAGATTGGCTGTCAAAGATAATATTCATTTTATTATTTAACTAGCGATCCGAATGTATAGAAGTAAACGTGTGACGACAGCACTTTCCTACGCGGGTAAGTTCTGTCACGAGGAACTCAAATGTAGGCTTAATGCCGTTATTTGGTAATCTTATGATGAAATTACTGCGTCAGATTACTTAACTACTAATATAGCCAGACATTAAATGTCACTAAATAGATATCAATTTTGTTTAAGATAAACTTCAAAAGCCAGAATTGTGTATTGTCATTTTTGAATAGGTAATTCCATTTCCGATCAAGTTTTTAACCATATTCAAAACTATGAACGAAACAAACAGACATTTCACACATTTCATTTCAGACATTTCAAATATCTGTTTGTTTGAGGGATGAGGGATGACCATTTTAATGATAAGGTCTATTTTTATGTCCACAAGTAGTTTTATTCACTCTAGCTTACTTGAAGCCACATACCTAGCCATTTATTATAATACCTTAAAGTCAAATCTCGAACAAAACAAACTTACATAAAAATAAAATTGCCCGGACAACAACTGCATCATCGACCCTATTAACATTTAAAATATTTTCTTTGTTTATTTCGTATATCCCGACGCAAAAGGAATACAAATTAGATAATACTAATACTAGGTATTGCTCAGTACTGCTCAGTATTGCCCAAGCTTTGTAGTTCTTTGTTATGTACACTTGTTATATTATAGTCTTTGTTACAGCAATATTTTACTTACATAATTAAATTGATTCCGTTTGTTTGTTACGTTGCCTCATTGGATGTTGAGGCATATAACAAGTGGTTGAAAATATTACCTCAAACTAGTCTCCGCTTGCGACTTAGTCCGCGTGAACACCTCGTGAACACCTCGTGAACACCTCGTCGCATCGCATCGCCCGCCCGCGCTATTACTTCGCTGTCGCGTAGCGTTCTTGTTCTTACTGACTTATTTATTTTTGCTCGGCGTCTAAGGGTCCTCATCCTCACATTGTGATTGCAAAAGAAAAATAATGAAGGTGTAATATGCTAAATGTTCTTTAATGTTCCATCAAAATGTAACACGCTTTTATTTATTTCTTATCAGGTTTAAATTATTTTTAACGTTTTAATTCTTTTTATTAGCAAGTAATAAAAGCTTGTTTTTAAAAAGTTTTTTTTTTCTTTTGATTTTATATTTGATTGTTTAGATATCGATACATATCGCGTCTGCGGAGTTTAGCTAGCCAATTTAATATAGCCCGGTATTGGTCACAACAGCTAACATTAGGTTGACAGCAGATTTGTCGGTCAATCTTTTAAAAAGCGGCGAATATGTTATTTTGTTCATTAATATTTTAATGTTTTTATTTTTAAGTCCGCCAAAGTACCTACCTAATATTAAAACTATACTGATTATTGAGTCATTAACTAACTTATAGCTAGTTAATGACTCAATAACCAATTTTAATTTAAGTTAAGATTTATTTTAATATACCATTATTATCATAATTACAATCATTTCAAAGATCCACTTTCATAAAAATTACCTCTTTTATAATAACCAACAATAAATGACATAAACTTAGTTCCTTATTAGGTGTTTACATATTTCATAGTAGTATATCATCATAAATGCCACTTGTTGACTATTTTCGTGAATCTAATTTGCATGACTTATTGTAAGTTATTAATTAACTTCTTGCATAAGAATTTAAATTATGAATTAGCGATAAATTAATACTTTATTTATTTATTTTAAGTATATTATTTTTAATAAGGATGACGTAAGGCGTACCTATCCAATCGCGAATGTATAGCAAGGCCTACGCTACTTGCCATAATCAGCCTGGAACGTTCCCACTAGTATGACACATCACGAGGCCCGACGCGCGCTGTTGGGCGACCCGCACCTACGCAGCTCTATCCCATATAATAGAGGACGACCCTATTGCCCGAAATCGGCAAATCCAGACCCGTCTCCTTCTGAGAGTGGTCACTGCTTAGCTTTATCCCAACTTTGTTGGGGTCGGCTTCCAGTCTAACCGGATGCAGCTGAATACCAATTTTATATAGATCAACTGCGTATCTGATCTCCACAACCCAGTTACTGGGTAACACGATAAGTACCATGTAAGTACTATACCGCCCCATGCGAACTACGCATCAAACTGACGTCACGCAAAATCCTGCATCGCGCAAGCAGAGTTTACCGCGCGACTAGCATATTACAACGTCCCGACATCAATCGTCGGGGAGTAGCCCTCCAGACACAACACACGTCTGGTCGGAGGATCCTGCCTTTTCTATGAAGGATAAGTGAACTTTACAACCTGTTCCTCTTACAATCCCTTGGTTGCTAGAAACCGTCGTGATGTAGAACCCCGCAACACTTTGTGTCCGGACCGGGATAACAAACCCGTGATCTTACGCTCAACAACCCGGCTTATGACCACAAAACCAACGAGGCAGCCATTTAAAAACAACAAAAATACAAAAAGTCTAGTTTCCAATAAGGTTACGGAGGTCACACAGCCAGCCAGCTTTGCATAAATAAAAGCAGAAACTGGTTTTGTCTTAATTAGCAAGAATAGCATGTGGATCCAATTATGGACTATAAACTTACCGACACAAACATGTGTAGTGAGTGCAAACTTGGACTGTTTAACTGTGTAATACGAATGTAAGGCAAGTAAGTGAAATCAAATCAAAGCATTTATTTCAATTAAAACATTTACGGGCACTTTTGAATTGTCATAAATTCGGTCTGTTAGTCAGAAAGTTGAAGTGAGATTTAAGCCATTCCAAAACGTAGATCTCTATGGAGAAGAACTGGCAAGAAATTAAAAGGATACCCTTTTGATTTAGTAAATTGTTGCAAACTGGTACGATCCTTGAAAATATGCTTTGGGTAAGAAAATTCATCTTATCAACATCCACAGATTCAGTATTGCCTATTCCATACCATCTACACGGTCATAGTAGGTGTTTGCAAGATCATAACGCCATAAAATCTTACGAGGTCTAAAACACAGCTGAAAACGTAAAAGCAGGAATTCTAGTATCGCACCGGTGCGACTGGCAAACATTTTCACGTCATTTTGAGCACCAAATCATACTATATGCATATATAATACTAGCTGCACCCCGCGGTTTCACCCGCATAACATTCGTTCCCGTGGGAATATCGGGATAAAATGTATTCTATATGTTAATCGTGGTTATAAACCACCTGTGTGCCAAATTTGATCCGAATACATCAGTAGTTTTGCGTGAAAGAGTAACAAACAAACATCCATCCATACAAACTTTCACGTTTATAATATAATATTAGTAGGATAGGATTATTGGAAATGACGAGCCTCCATTATCTGAGACAAGTGAGGCTAACTAAATGAAGAAATTATCACCTTCAATTAATTCTTCTCACAAATAACATTACTACAATGCACTTATATATGTAATGGATGGTCCCATTACATACCAAATACCGAGACCCCTCCGTGGCTCGGAAAGCACTTTAAGCCGTTGGTCTCTACCGTCAATCGTAGATCTTAGACATTCGTAACGGGTAGTCAAAAGCCCAAAAGTTTGACAACCAGTCCTACCAGGGGGTACCATGTTATCCTATAACTGTATAGGTTGTGGGTTGTGGTGGTCGGATAGCCATGTAAAGTACAGGTATTCAAAGGTTCGACAGATTGATTCATTGTTGACGAGGCGATTTGCCCTTCAACTATATCCAACCTCTCCTAGGAATACAATTACGCATCCATCTCTAAGGAATAATGCGACATTACATGATCCATTGCAAAATGTCGACGTAACTGTCCGGCAGTTCGTCTGGTCGCCAATTATGTCTACAGGTGACGCAATATAACTATCTATAGGTCACTTGCGACACAGCTTAATGTCTGGGCTAGACTGATGAGGAGTTGGTGACAGGTCAGGTGCAGATTGTGGTATATCTTTATTGAGGCGACAATCAGGGCGGGCTTGGAAAGCTGGTAGTAGTTGTCCTTGGAGAGGTCTTTACTGTTATAGCGGTACCTACAACGCCACATGCGATGCACAGCATATATGTACAACAGTCCGACGTGATTCATTGGGCAGTTGCCCGCCAAACATAACACCCGTCTGGTCGGAGGATCCTCCCTTTTCTATGTAGGATGAGTGAACTTTACACGTCATAGCTCTATACTGTTATTTGGCCCTGATAAAGGCCGTTGGTCATGGCTCTGAAGAGAGCCGTTTAAATGTACCATTCTGGTGTAAGGATTAGTCTGCTAGACTCTGTGTCACCGAGTGCTAGCTGTCCAGGGTGCGCCGGGCGGTTTGAATCGCAGTACAATTTATGTTAACACCACTCGGGGAGGCTTCTTTGTGCACCCCAGAGATTGTGATGGTGAAGGGCGCTGATTAAGCAGAGGTGCATACCTACTTACAATGTGCCAGTAATGTTTGGGGTCATTAATCAGTGCGTCCTACCTTTTATGACTTCAGCCTGATTTCACGGTGCGATTTAGTTGCCTGTGGCATACCATGAGTAAAATCAACAATAAAGGCAGTGTTTAGGTGATACGTCATCGGAAACTTGCATCTTCAAAATCGAAAGAGGTGATCCGAGAAAGAATCAAAGTTGATTTAGCCTACAGAACAAGCAAGCTACTACGGTTAATAGGGACGGCCCATTGTCACTATGCAATGGGCTGTCCATGTTAGCCTCCGGCTAACCTCTGATGACCTCGTGTAATTTTTGTTCTTGATAAGAGACCGCGAATCGGCAAACGTAAGTTAAGACGCCCTCAGGCTAGGTGGAGCGACGATATTTGCAGAATGGCTGGTAGCACCTGGATGAGAAGCTGGCGATCCAGTTACAGACTAGCAATTGGACAAACCTATACCAGGAGCAGGAGTGGTAGCCCAGTGGCCCAACGACCTTGACTTACAAGTCGTAGGTCGTAGGTTCGAACTCAGACAGGCGCTTTACTTTGTGTATATTATTTCATCACCACTGCTCTCAAAAACGATGAAGTAAAACATCGTGAGGAAACCGGCATGTCCTAGAACTAAAGATTCCAAGGCATGTGACTGTGACATCTACCAACCTGCAGTGTACCCGCGGAGGAGGCCTGTGTCCCAGCAGTGGGAACGTATGCTGATTATGTATGGATGTAATGTAAACCTATACCCAGCAGCTATGGAGAGTTAATTATAGTGAAATTCAGACTCCAGGAATTAAATGTTCTAATAGGGAAAACTAATAGCGATTGAACCCAAGGCCCCACACAAAGTGGTCATGCTTGCGCCCACACGACCAACGAGGAAGTTAATTCTAATTATCACCCACAATACAAACAAATGATTGTCTTTCTTCACATTCAGTTTATAATTAGAGGTTCAATCACATTCACCATTTATTAGTAAAGTAAATAAGAAGTAAGTGGGTCAGCAGGCCGCACGGTCACACTTAGTGTTGAGGTAATAATTAGCACCTGTGCACGCAACGTGCCAGTGTTTTAGCGACTATTGTTAGCTGCAGGCATTTTATTGTCCTTGGACTTAAAAAAATAAAAAATAACATTTTAAAAACAAGTTTTTATTACTTGTTAATAAAAAAAACTATAAAGTTAAAAATAAATTAAACCTGATAAGAATTAAATAAAAGCGTGTTACATTGTGATGGAACATTAGAACATTTAGCATATTACACCTTCATTATTTTTCAATCACAATGTAACTATTTATTTCTGTATTTATTTCTTATCAGGTTTAAATTATTTTTAACTTTATAGTTATTTTTATTAACAAGTAATAACAGCTTGTTTTTTAAAATAAATTTTTCTTTTAATTGAATTTTTAACTTTTTAGTATTTTTGATGCGAGATTGACTACGGCGTAGTTCGTAGCGCGTAGCAGTGTTTTTCCGTTATATGCGTTTACTGCACTTAAGCTACCTGTACACCATCAGACCCTGGTTACCATCTAGCACCAAAGTACTCGTCAAGACGAATCATACGAGCCCAAACTCGATGGGGTTGTGTCGTTTAATTACCGAGTTCCTATGGCCATCTTCCAGCTCCATCACCAGACCCTGGTTACCATCTAACACCAAAGTTCTCGTCAAGACGGATCAAACGAGTCCAAATTCGATGGGGTTGTGTCGTCTAACTACCGAGTTCCTATGGCCACCTTCCGGTTCCATCATCAGATCAGCTCCATGTCATAATAATTTTGCATTGTCATCCGATTTACACATGCATGCAAAATTTCAGCTCAATCGGTTGAAGATATCTGCTTTAAAATTGAGTTGCAAGAGTCCACCCGAACAAACATAGTTACATACATACTCGTCACACTCGTCGTGTTTTATGAGGACACTGAGGATTTCTATTTGAGCTTTCCTAGTAGCTACAAAAAAGATATCATTGGTACCGGCTAGCACAAAGTTCCGTGGTGTTTTTTATTTTGATTTTATATGCCCTGAAGGCGAACATCTACAAGGCGTCGCAGCAGCAACCCGTAGAAGATGGCGGGATGAACTAGTGAACAAACAACCATTGGTCCACATTAGCACTGGGAAAAGAGCTGGAAGTCATGGGGAGAGGGCTTTGCCCAACAGTGGGATGATGTAGGCTTACAGTAACAACAGTATTTGGAGTGCATTACATAATATGGATAGATAGAAAATGCTGCATGGTCGCTTCTGATTTTGATCCCCGGCTCTCACACAGTCAGCCTAACATGTTCCCGCTGCTGGGACACAGGCCTCCCCTCTGTGAGAGGGAGTGGGTCGTAATCTACCACGCGGTCACAGTGCGGGTGGGTAGATGTCACATCTCTTCGAATTGTCGGTACTAGGCGGTTTCCTCACGAGGTTTTCCTTCTCCGTTTTGAGAGCAGTGGTGTTGAAATTATTTACACAAAGTCAAGCGCCTGGCTGGGTTCGAACCTACGACCTACAACTAGGTAAGCGGGACCGTTACCACTGGTCACCACTGCACTCATCACCGGGTCTTAAAGGGTTTTGTCATTAAGGACTTTTCAGTAGAAGTCGGAGTCAGAATTTGTTTTCGGGTAGGTACTGTTATTGTGGTACTTTTAAATCTAGTGACATGTAGGTATACGAGTACTGTACACCTCTGATGACGCCTTTGAGAATAAAGGCGTAATGTTATGTTGTAGTTATTTTACAGTAACAAGAGCAGTTATCAGTCAATTACTGATTTTATAGAGGTAAGAGGAACGGGGTGTAAAGTTCACTCATCCTCTATAGAAAAGGGAGGATCCTTCGACAAGGGGGTGTTTGTGTCTAGTGGGCTACTGCCCGACTATTGATGCCAGGACGTTTTATATATGCTAGTCGCGCGGTAAACTCTGCTTGCGCGATGCAGGATTTTGCGAGAAGTCAGTGTGATGCGCAGATCACATGTGGCAATGTAGATGGCGCCACAGTGTGTAAAAATTGGGTCACGAGACCTTTGTAGACCCCAAACATAACGTCAACAACATGTTTCCTTAAATCACATAATACATTAACAATAATACAACAATACCTCATTTACATCTAGCGGTAGACGGTCATACTTTTAGTGTCTTGACCGACTTATCAAAGAGAGGTTATGTAACACGTTACAGCTGCCGTTGATGTATCCGGCGGCTTTTTTGTTCATCTGTCTGTTCGAGATGTTTTCTCGTAAACACGTTTCACGGTAGGTACATGTCTACTTTAGCAGTGAATGAGTGGTAACTCGATTTTTTCGAGTAGTTAATTAACATTTTATATATTTAATACTAGCTTCTGCTCGCGGCATCACCCGCGTGGATAATCCCACGCGTACCCAGTTACTGGGTAATACGATACCCCTTGATAAGCTGCGGGACCAATGGCATTACGTGCTTTCCGAGACACGGAGGAGTCTTGTTATGAAAAGATGGTCACCCATTCACGGACGAACCACGCCAAGTAGCTTAACCTGGTCGTTCGACTCTTGTGGCTATTATTACTTAGCCACGAGCCCCCTAGTTACTTTTATTTTTTCATGGAACAGTGACCTTCTCATACAGATCCTACATTAAGTATAAAATGTTGCCGCTGTGACTCAAGTCTCCTCTCTGTGAGAGGGAGTGGGCGGTACTCCACCACGCGGCACAGTGCGGGTTGGTGGATGACACATATTGTCTTCGACCAAAGACAAAGTTGTACAAACTAAAGTGCATGTCTGGGTTTGAATTCGATGCCTCGATCTACCACTCGAGTTACCACCGGCCACCACTGCTCATGACGAGAGTGCCTGGACAGCGTGACATTGTATGAGCGATATCGATGATTGAAAAATAAAAACATATGGGATTGACAAACATAATCAGCCTATTGTTTCCACTGCTGGGACACAAGCCTCCTCTCTGTGAGACGCGGGCCCAGTGCGGGGTGGTAGATGTCACATGTGTTTGATTTTTTGGCTCTAGGACATGTTTCTCACGATGTTTTCCTTCACCGGTTTGAGAGTGGTGGTGATGAAATTATATACAAAGAAAAGCGCCTGTCTGGGTTCGAACCTACGACCTACAACTTGTAAGTCGGGACCATTACCCCGGACCACCACTGCTCTCGTCGTTGCAGAAATAAGAAACGCTTGGAAAGCGATTGTCACTTGTCTAACCCTAACGTCTGACATTCATTGAACTGACGATATCTACCTCACAGTTACCCCACATCTATTCAGAGCAATGACTAAACTGAAGGTACAGACTTCATTCTGTGTATGTAGATAATGTACACATGTATGTATATAATGTACACGTGTATGTATTTATACAACGACCTTGCCAACTTGGTCAGATGCGCAAGGCCGAGCAGTGTCCTGTATTTACAATACAGATGTACTAATATTTAGACTGAGACACATGACTATTTTCTTATGTGGATTGGCTCGTGGCTAAGTAATAACAGCCGCACGGGTAAATCGAAGGATAAGCTGCTTTTGCCGAAGCTGGTACGTGGATGGGTGAGCATCCATTGTATGTCGAGACCCTTCCGTACCCCCAAAAGCACGTTAAACTGTTGGCTGTCATTCGTAGATCTTTGACAGTCGTTACGGGCAGTTAAAAGCCTGAAAGTCCAACCAGTCTTGTCAAGAGGTATCGTGTTACCCAGTAACTGGGTTCGAGCGATGATCTTTTAGCGGTAAGACCGTCTATTGTGTCGCCCTATGTAAAATGTCTACATTTACGTCTGTAAGGTTTATGGTGTAGATCATAAAGAGTATTATAACCATGTATCTACAAATAACAGTCGGGCGGGACCAACGACTTAATGTGCTTTCCAAGATACGGAGGGCTCTTTGTATGTAATAGATGATCACCCATCCACGAACCGACCGCGTCAAGCTTATAGCTTAACAGCCCCACCTTACATTAAAGAAAAAAAAACTTTATCAAACTTGAAACTTATGACACAAATTATTCAAACACACAACTCTGCGCAGTCGGGTGCCTGGTCTTACACACACCTTGTTAGCTCTATGCCACGCCGTCACTTGTCACTCGGCAACTGACCTTTGATTCACATGACATTATACGCTAGAATACAACTTGTGTTTTACGAAGATGATCTTTACTTAAGTCAATAATTAGTTGATAGGATGTTTGACAATATTGTAAGTACAAAATTGTCAATTACGTGGCTGATTACAATTTGTAAATGTGAGCACCGCGTGGCTACCAACATTATAATCTGCCATTGCCAGGGCCATTTGCCCTGATTCCCTTGTTCACAAACTAAACTAAATTTAAGTTCTGTGCATATTTTTCTTTCTATTTCATTAAGAAAAGGACAGAAGATAAAATATTAGTTTATTCCTGTCAAATTAAGATACTCCATAGACAGATTAGACATGATTAAAAACATGGCTGCTAAAAATACGCCAATTTACGTCAGGCACTGACTAGTTTGACAGGACTAAACTAATATTTATCTTCTGTCCTTTTCTAAATTAAATAGAAAGAAAAAGATGCATTGAACTTAAATTTTGTTTAGTTTGTGAACAAGGGAATCGGCGCCAATATTGTAAACACAAAATTGTCAATTACGTGGCTGATTACAATTAGTAAATGTGAGCACCGCGTGGCTACCAACATTATAATCTGCCACGACTTAGTAACAGGGGGCGAGCTTATTCCCATCCACCGGGCACAAACCCAGACTGTGGGTGCTTGAGAAGCAATCCAAAAGGAAAAAACCCAATAACTGTTTGCCCGACCTGCGAATCAAACCCAGGACCTCATGTTCAGCAGTCGCGCTAGACCAGCGAGGCAGGCAGTAATTACATATTTAATTATTCAGATAATCAATTTTATTTATCTTTACATTATACGCATTATAATAATGCTAACATTTAAAATAATAATAATTTATTAATTACTAGCTGCGCCCCGCGATTTCTCCCGCATAAGTTTTGATCCCGTGGGAATATCGGGACAAAAAGTATCCTATATGTTAATCCTGGCTATAAACCATCTGCGTGTCAAATTTCATCCAAATCCGTTCAGTAGTTTTTGCATGAAAGAGACATCCATCTATCCATCCATCCATACAAACTTTCACGTTTATGATATTAGTAGGATGTTCAAAATGTATTAATTATGTTCAAAATAATTCAGTTGTTTTTTTTTTTTTAATGGTACATAATAATAGACGTTTTCTTCTGCATAGGAAATCACATTATAATAAGTATTTTCTGAATTTGACATTGAACTTTTGAGCTGAATTACTTACAACAAGGAGATTGTCATAAAAACCTGAAATTAATGGTCTAAATAGTCAATACGAAGTGATCAAGCGTGGTGGTCAAAGCTCGTTCCTTCTCTGTATGAGAAGAGCCTTTGTCCTGCAGAGGGACATAATATACGAGTACATACACACACTCACGGCTTCTTCCCATGGCGGCAGGCAGAAACTACAGCACGCCATCTCTACGATCCTTACATACTCCTTGTGCTTCGTTTGCGTCTATACATCTGGTCATACACAATAATAGGCTGATACTATTATCCTAGAACCAAAAATTCGAAGCCATGAGACATCTTCCAACCCGCACTGGGCCCGCGAGGTGGATTACAACCCACTCCCTCCCACAGGCCTGTGTCCCAGCAGTGGGAATGTTACAGGCTGATTATGCTACTTTATCATTACACAACAGCACCCAGTAAAGTTCCCACGTTTCACGTCAATCTTAACTTTGTATAACTGTGTGTGTATGGGCAATGTTGAATGGTATTTAGTATGATGTCAAACAATCGGTCACAGACATACAGTTGGTAATATGTAGTTTTAAGTTTATTTCAATTTTAATTACAGTTTGCTATGTCATTGTCAAGTGGAGTGATTGATTTGTCGGTTATTTTTTAAGTTGGTCACACAGAAGGTTGTCCATTTGTTAGAACTTATTGGCAACCCAGATTTTGTAATGATTTGCAGGGCTTATATTAAAAGGCTATTTTACAATTTTGGCCGTAATAAACATTCAAAGGTGGACATTTGAGTACCGTTTATTTTCGAGGACTACTTGGGACATTGAATCTTCTACTTTTTGTGTCGATAGAATACAGGGTGGCAGTGACATGACGCGCAAACTGTAACCATGAATTCAGCACATGATTGTAGACCATAGAAAAAAAAATCATAGAAAAGTGCAATATTCTGTCCCTGCCAATACTTATGTTTGTACTAGAATGAATAACTTGTAGGTAATAAATAAGTTGGCCGCAATTAGCATGCCCCTCACTGGGCCACCGCTGCACTCGTGAACAATGACACCAAGAAGTGCATGCCTACATTGAAAATAATAACTACGTTCTGCGAAAATTTTAATGACTTATTGAAATTCCAAAATGATCGGCGATTTTTGTCGCTGATGTACAATAAAATGTGTTACACCGTTACAACAATAATGATAATTAGCCAAATTTCACCTTGTTTATAATTTCAAACATTATGTAGGTCAGCGCCTGTCCGTCTGTCTGTCATTTACATAACGGTAACATTACGTGATAAGAAAATATTGATTGTATTCTAATTCAAATGTATGAAGTGCAAATTGCGTATATGGCGCTTTTACCTGTATGGTGTAGGCAGGACCTTACCCGGGACCGACCGGTGTGAACGGTATTGAATAATTTAATTTGGTATATTTTTCATTTACATTCAAAATGATTCGAAATTCATGAAAATCGTTTGTCATGGTATGGGCATGTGATACGGAGGCAAGAGGAAAATGTGAGGAAAGTTTTGAGTATGAATGTGGATGGCTGTGAGAGTAGGGGAAGAACAAAGAAGCGATGGATAAGCCGTGTGAAACATGATATGGCTAGGTAGGGGGAACTACTGAGATGACGACTGACACAGAAGTATGAAAGACAAAAACATGTTGCGCCGACCTCAAATAAATTGGGATAAGGGCAGGAGACTGATGATGATCTAGTTCATTGTTTGCGTGTATCTTTATTAGACGATTGTATTGTATAATCCATCATTATATCATCCAACATCCACTAACCCGCACTGGGCCCGCGTGGTGGATTGCGGCCCACTCCCTCTAGGAGGCTTGTGTCGCAGCAGTGGAAACGTTACAGGCGGATTATGCTTATTGTATCCATTCTTGTGTATTTAAGTTCCATCAGCAACGAAGTCAAAGAGAAAATTATGTTAGGTACAAAAAATTACTAAGAATAAAAAGAAGCCATACATATTTAAGTGGGTTTTATATATTATTATGTATATCCCTTCATTCCTTCTGCTGACTTGGTTACTTTGGCTAAACTAACTAAAAATACCACCAAAAAAAGGCCACAAAAAAGGGTATTAACTTTGCTTACTTACTTACTAACCGCATAAAAACGTACACACAAAACATTTTTTTATTTTTGTAAGTGTAAGTAAATTTAAATCAAATATAATCATCTCAAATGATACCTAGTGCACGAGTCGAGTCTGAGGCACGTCATTGTCGGAGGTCTTAATTAAACGCCTAATTACCACAAGAAACAAATGAACACGTTTAGTTACAAGCGAGCGCCTCCGTTATTCAAATCAAACCATTACAAGTGCTTTTTAAATAACCATATTTTATTTTATAACAAGGCGTTAAAACCTTATAAAAATGACGTAATATTACAATACACATTAGCATATAAAACGTTCCTTACATAATGTACATGTGAAACAATGCTCTTGCTATAACGTCAAGTTGGTAGAGAAAGTGGGTAGGCAGTGGAGCGTGGCGCTATGCGGCGCGTCACGTGCGGAGCGACCTTCGCTACTACTGCTGGTTCTGTTCTCATACAGTAGCAGGCGGGCGGTTGCTGCCTCGTCGGTGTAGTGGTCGCCAGCGCTAGCTGAGCATGAGAGCCTGGGTTCGATTCCCGGGCCGAGCAAAGTGATATTGAGTTTTTTCATTAGGAATGTCCCAGTAGCCGCCCGGAGTTTTGATCTGTGCCCGGACGATGGCGACACATTACATGGGACTTGAACATAACTGGCGAAAGGCTGTACTATAGGTAGAGGTGCACCTTCTGCCTCGCCCTTCGGAGACTACAAGCGTGATGTTACGTTATTCACAATAGTAGCAGTGTAAAGACTGCTGAACAGCTGAACTGCCTATACATATAATATGTCTGTCAAGAAATGCTTAGTGGCAACCCGATGTTAGGAAGTTGGCGGTGTGACACCCACGTGTGCCTCTGACTGCACGTAATACTGCGGTCCTGAACGGATGTCTCTTTCCGGAAACAGCCTATAAATTATCCCAGTTTAAGGCAAAGCCTGTTTTCCTAGAGAGAAGGAACGAGCTCTGATCGCCACGGCTAACTGTGTGTCAACAATTTAGGAGGCCTATACCTATATTTAGAATCATTTTGAAGGATATTGGTGATCTATTGTTTGATATTGATATTGGTAATTACGGTGGGGTAATTATGTAACGTACTAACAACAACAAAAAAATAAGTAAAATGTCAAATTGTACGCTCTAACCCTGTGGAGGTTTAGCGCCTACAATTTAATATTTTAGACAACAAGATGTCTGACGATGATTGTACAGTCACGGTCATAAGTATGTATACACTTGGCTTCATTTAAAAGCGATTTACTTCTTTATTTTTTAGTAATATTTTAAATATGTGGCTACGAACATAGTATTTTCGAACCCATAGGTTTTTGCAATGTGTCTTATTTCATTGTTGTTTTCGTTATTTCAAACAAAAATAAGCGTGATGAGCAATGCCTGCACCTTCTCTGCATGAGAAGAGGCTATCGCCCTGCAGAGGAACAGCTACAGGCTTGCATTAAAACAATGCAAATTCTACCTACCTTGTTAAAATAAATGTCGTGACAATATTACCCGTTCGATGTTATTACAAAAGGTAAAAGTGCTCGCAGCAAGGACGCCGCGAAGGTGAACGCCCTGCGGTTGCATTCTCTATGTACCGAGTAGAGCTATGTGTAGAGTATGTAGAGCTGTACGGGGCGGCAGGGACATCGACGCGCAAACTGTAACCATGAATTCAGCGCATAATTCTAGAACCGCAGAAAATTTTCGTCGGTTATCATCAAAATAAAATCAGCTGTTTCATACAAAATCGCAATAACTACGTCAAAATGTATGGAACAGCAATTTTTTTTTATTTTTTATAACCGACGATGTTTTTCAACGCTGGATTCAGAATCAGTTACTGAATCCATGGTAACAGGTTGCGCATCATGTCTGTACAGTCACAAGCAAAAGTATATATACACTCGGCTTTATTCAAAAGCGATTTACTCCTTTATTTTTGAATGAAATGTTATGTTGTTACGAACATAGCATTTTCGAACCCATAGGTTTATGTAATGTGTCGTATTTCAACGTACATTCGTTATTTCGCGAAAAAATCGTAATTGAAAGTTGCCAAGTGTTGACATATTGGTGCTCGTGACTGTACCACCCTGTATGTAGAGCTACTCTATTGTGTAGAGTTTTATACCAAGTATTATTGTTCGTTTATATCCTAGTTCTAGAACTTACGAAGCGTGTTTTGTAGGTCGGATATTTTTGTTACTGCAAATGAAAACTTGAAAATGATATGCTTATCTACGTTCAAAAATAAATGACGAAATTAGTAGATGAGTACGCAAAGTATTATAATGTCTTAGTTTGTGCAAAAGTTTCAATTTCCTGATCAAGTAACCTGTTGCCAAATCTCATGCTAGCTGTTGTGATTTCTTATGGATATGACAACACGCACACAATCAACCTACAATGTTCCCACTGCTGGACATAGGCTTCCCCACTTGGCTACAACACCCGGTTATCCGCCAAATGTACCATCTACTTAGGCTCTTCCCAACTATGTTGGGGTTGGCTTCCAGTCTGACCGGATACAGCTGAATACCAATACTTAAAATCAAGTGACTGCCTATCTAACCTTCAGAACACGATACCCCTTGGTAAGACTGGTTGTCAGACTTAACCGCCAATTCACTGTTATTTTTTATTTCCCTACGGACATAATATAACGTTATTGTTGAATAACTAATTTGTGCATATAAGTATACACAATGATAGGAAGTGCCACCGTATCGTATATCAGAGTCTATTGTCTAGTGTAGTGATGGGCAAACATCGGGGAAAAAATGTCGATAGTTTTTTTTATCGTTTTTATTTTTTTTTATTTTACATTTAGTTTAATAAAAGCGTACTAACATAAACACTCACGTGTGTCGTTACATACACTTGTTAAATTAAAAGTCTGGTCAAGTCGCTGATTAGTTAACCTACATTCAAATATCATGATACTTATTGTAATGGAGTGCCATTTTCATATACGTTTAAATTAAAATTAATTGCCTGGTAGATGGCAATAAGCTGACCCCCTACTATATGGGCTTTGAACACAACTGGCGATATGCGGGTATACTACAGGTACACATCTGCCTAACCCTGCGGGGAATACAGGCATGTATGTTAATTGTCAACCAAGTCCTTTATTAATTTATTACGTACATACGTATAATTAACTTCTTTTTTATCTTTAAGCACATTTTTCTATAACACATATGACTTTAGCAAACGAAGATGGCACTAGTTGATATAAAAAACAACAAATAAGACTTTTTCAAACGACATTTGACCACAAACCACAATTTCAATTGCTGCCTTTTAAACCGGAGTTAGACCATAATACTACCTTTTTAGCTCCATCGTAAAAAAACCTATCGTTATAAATTCTGCTTATCCCCCAAGGTTAAGCAAGCGACAGTGTACATTTAAATACTTTAGTAATGACCACAGAGAAGTTAGCCTTCCACTGATAGCTGGCGGTATTTCAGAAATGTGTCATAATAGCATTACGTATTGATATATTTTCCTCATTATCTGTGTACATTTTTCCAAGGGACTATTAAAAAATTACAAAGATATTATTATGTCTATAGTCAAATTGGAAATATAATCTGTCATATAAAATAAAACTGCACTCGTTTAAATTCAAAACTTATAAATCACATGAGATGAAGTCAAAACGAATAAATAAATTAATCAAACAATATTGTCGGTCTAGAATGCCCTAAAAATATGCTTTTTTACATTATTAGCAGTAAAAATATAGCCAAAATAATGGAACTAATGACGTTTGAGCTTTTGCAACTGTTAACAAACCAAAAAAATACATTACGGACGAGGTTTCTGCTAGGTTTCTTTTTCAATGTCCCAACTGCAGAGGTCAGGAAAGACTTAATAAAATAGACACTAAGTTTCGTGTCTTAGTGTCTGTTTTATTAAGTCTTTCCCCAAAAAAGTGTCTGTTTTATTAAGTTTTTATCTACAATAGTGGGAATTCGCTTAAATTAGTTTGGTCTCTTTTTATGGAGTTACATGCAATAACAGAGATGATGTAGTATTTTTTCTTTATTATTTATGCATCGCCTGCAGACGAAAAATATTCTATGAGCCACTCATTATTTAATGACTGTTTATTCAGTGGATATGATATCACCGGTCCTCAGAAGCCCGCAAGTCTGACAACTAGTCTTACCAAGGGGTATCGTAGTACCCATTGTAGAGGTCAGGTCGTTTTGTAGAGGTCATCTGACCTCTACAAAACGACCTGACCAGTATTTTACATGGAGCGACTGCCTATCTAGGCAGTCGCTCCATGTAAAATACTGGTACTCAGCTATATCCGGTTAGAGTGGAAGTCGACCCCAACATAGTTTGGCAGGCAGATGGATAACGATGATGATGACCAACCAAGTCTGTGACAAATAAACATATTTGATTTGATTTCCAATTATAATAATTGACTGGTAAGTTGGTCTTTGAATGATATTTTTGGTGCAAGTCATTTGATGTCTTCGCATTTCATGTGTAAACTAGATCTATTTTAAGTATTAATTAATTGGCATCAGCTACATTTGTAAATAATAAAATGGATTTTTTAATACCTCTGCCTAATAAAACCACGTCTCTATAAATAGCCGACATAAAGTTATAACAAATGTCATAATCGATATCATCACATTAACATATCGATAAACGCGTCCCATCACTAGCGACGACAACACAAGGTCTTACATTTCACTTTACTCAACATGGAGTGAAGTAAAGGGAGTGCTGTTTTTATATCTATCTAAGGTTATTTATGGTAGTAATTAATGTTATGTACAACAAAACTTCAGGGACGTGAGGTGCGCGCACGACCTGTTTTCGCCGTCACTCCTAATCGTACGAACGCAGGCTTGCGGGCTCCTCTACCGCGTCGCCTTACAGGCAATTTCAATAAGTTTTTCAGTAACTTGGATCTATTTGCTTTATCCGTTGGAAAATTTACAAACATATTGCTTGACACAATCGAAAATTATGTGAATAATATTGAATCTTTAGTGATCATTAGTAGCTGTAATTTGTGTGTATCTTATTTCATGTAGGTACTTAAGTATTCCGTCCGACTTTAACTTTATCATCAACATTGGCGTCGATTCCCTTGTTCACAAACTAAACTAAATTTAAGTTCAGTGCATATTTTTCTTTCTATTTCATTAAGAAAAGGACAGAAGATAAATATTAGTTTAATTCTGTGAAATTAAGATACGCCATAGACAAATTAGACGTTTATTAAAAACATGGCCACTAAAAATACGTCAATTTACGTCAGGCGCTGACTAATTTGACAGGACTAAACTACTTAATATTTATCTTCTGTCCTTTTCGTAATGAAATAAAAAGAACAAGATGCACTGAACTTAAATTTAGTTTAGTGTGTGAACAAGGGAATCAGCGCCATTGTCTTTGTCTTTTTGTGTATCTGTGGAGATTCTAGAACCAAAAATTCGAAGACATGTGACATCTACCAACCTGCACTGGGCCTACGTGATGGATTACGGCCCACTCCCTCTCGAAGAGAGGAGGCCAGCGTCCCAGCAGTGGGAACGTTACAGGCTGATTATGATAAGAACCGTAAATAAACCGATGTATTTTGTTTAAATCATCGAAAGGGGCAATATTACTGTTCTAAATTGAGGAGCAATCCTCGTATTTATAAGAACGTTCAGTCTGTCAAAAATACCTACAATTTCCCTACTTTAAGCTATTACGAGAATTGGTAATTAGACATTTTTTCACATTGTTTATTAGACTGTGGTAGCAGGAAAATCTGGTCGTGTCGCGCTTGTTGTTGCTCGCAGTGCCAATAGATGTAAAAAACAGACCAATATTAATCATTTGAATTTACAAATTAAAAAATATATATATACTACAATTAATTTAAAAACTAAATAACAAAACAACAAAAAAAAATGGTAGTCCCCATGACTGCCTATGTCCTTAATGCTTTGTGTAGGCATGCCCATCGGGGTCTCAAGTCTCCAGGCTCTCGACGGGATGCAGGTGTCATGTAATGTTATGTGTTAAAAGATAATAATGTCATTGACAAATAAATAAACCAATGTTTTCTTTGTTCTCAGGTGGAAGTGACAACATGAAGCGATCCCGTCACAGATGGGTCGGATTAAGCTTATTTTGTGAGTATATCTATATATTATGTCGCCCCGATGTCTTCGTATATGTACTGTCGTGTGGGGCTCGTGGCTAAATATGACCATCCATTACATATCGAGACGCCTCCGTGCCTCGCAAAGCGGGTCTCGGCTGTCATTCGTAGATCTTTGACAGTAGTTACGGGTTAGAAGCCCCAAAATCTGACATCCAGTATTACCAACGGGGACTGGGGAGGGGGAGTCATGTTACCCAGTAACAAGATGTTTTGCTTCACCGTTTTGAGAGCAGTGGCGATGAAATAATTTACACAGCGCCTGTCTGGGTTCGAACCTACGATCTACAACTCGTAAGTCGCGATCGTCACCTCTTGGCCACCACTGCTCTGGGTTGGGCTCTTAGCAGTACTCAAATATCTTATAGGTGTTCACGTGACAAACAGCTGTCACTATCCGGTTTCCTGTATATGAAATAACATCTAATTCTGTAACAAAGATAAATAGATACATTTATGGAGGCATGTATATTAAACAAGTATGCGAATTCTTAGCAGGATACTTCATGTCATCAGCGAATTTGAATACTGAGCCAAGGTCAGTCATAAGGAAACAGAAAACAATCTAATTTTAGTATTTAATGCCCAATACGCACGCGCAGACCTTGGAAAGATCTAGAATAATTTGGAATAGAGTAAGGCTAGGCTGGGGTCAGTGAAGAGAGAAGTGTTTAGTTTAGACCTGACAGAACAACATCACGGTCTGTTGTCGCAAAGGGTTAGGTAGAAGTGTACCCACACCTCGCCACATTACCACACTAGCCCGCCTTTTGCCCGCGGCTTCGCCCGAGTGGTCGTCGGAAATTATCCCACAGGAACGTGCTACCGGGATAAATAGCTTATAATATGTTTATCCGGGTTATAAACTATCTGTGTGCCCATCCAAATCCGCTTAGCCGTTTTTGAGTGATTGAGAAACAAACATCTAAACATACAAACTCGCATTTATAACATTAGTAGCATAATTACATCACGCCTGCATCCCCCGCAGGGGTGGCCAGAGCTGCACCTATAGTACACAAACATTTCTCCAGCTATGTTTCCCATAAGTCCTATATAACAGGAGGTGAGCCTATTCCCATCGACCGGGCACAAGTCAGACTCCGGGCTGATACTGAGAAATTCCTGATGGAAAACCGACACACTGCAGACCTACAGTATTGTCTCTCCTTCCCCTTTTTAATCTATCCGATTAGACTGGAAGTTGACCCCGACATAGTTGGGAAAAGGCAGGCAGGTGATGACCATGATTAACTCAAACAGTACAGGGAGGTAAGTTGTCCGACACACTATGTAAACAGTGATGTAGACATTCCTGATGACTGATATCAGCGGGGTAGTTGCGTAACATATTAACAGTTGGAATGGCTTTTATTTTGTCAATATAACATTATTCATTGCGTTATGTACGTTGTTGAGCAGATACATTTTTCGAACATATGAAGCAATGGATTAGCAATATGCTTCAAAATTATTTATGTTGTGATTTCTAGTGTATTACGCAATGAGGGTGCAGCTTGGGTGCAGCTTCAAGAAAGGTTTCATCTGATGACATACTTCTCCGAGTCCTTGGCCTATTCTTGGCAGTCTAATTATATAAAAGGGTGACCTATTAACCATATAAGCAGATAATGTTCGAATAAACAATAAATGTTCCGACATTGGCAAAATTTATGGCATATATGAATAATTTTACTTGAAATAAATTTATGAAATCATATATTGATAGTAGTGTTGTTCTATTATCTATCGTTCTGAAACGCTATCGACGCTAATTAAAATCCATATCTTGTTAGTATATATTAGCAACAATATTAGCTTACAATTATGTTAGTATTGTTAGTACTTATCTATAAGTAGACTACTATACAAAACCATTCACTACCCTCACCCAGTGTTTTTGAATGGGGCAGTCAAATCGAGCAGCAATGACTACATATACTAAATTATTATACATATATAAAACACATACACACATAATTATATTACATATGTTAATTATTATTATTTTATTTTATTATTTATTGGTGACTATATACATTTAATATAATAATAAGAGAATATGATGGTATGTCCTTTGCAGGGAAATATCGATAGTCAAACTATCGATACTTGAACACCACTAGTCTATAGCCTATACCTGTATATTAATTACCATAAGAACATTCCAGATGAGTTGCACCACAGCGTTGCTGCTCAAAAGTCAAGGACTTGCCAATGTTGAAACTTAGCAGAAATGCCAAGATTTGCATTACATAAATACCTACCTAGTTAATATTTAGCGTGTATAAGGAAAATTTACGATAAAATTATTGATGTGACTTTTCTGAAGCTGTTGATTGAATCACGAAACTTTGAACAGGCTGGCAGGGACATCTACGTGCGACCCGTTACCTTAAAAATCTATTGTTTCATAGAAAAGTGCAATAGCTACCACCACACCGTAGGGTTGTGGCTTGTCTCTTGTTGTGTTGCTCGTTATCATGTCACTTCTTGCTGTTCATATCCAAGTGATTGGTGGTCATCCACGACCTCTGTTTCCATCTTCTATATTCATGACTCTTTTAGTCATATGGTCCTCATCTCGCCTCATCTAATGTCCGTACCACCGCTAGCGTGCCAGTGCGTGTTTCTAAATTGTGTTCTAAAGTATATAGGTACCTGCGTGCAAGTACATAGGTACATACCTAAGTAGGTTACTTGTTTGAAATTTCAAAATAAACATTCAAACTCATCATGTAGTTTATTACCTTTCTTGTTATTCACGAACCGCAGGTTACTTCGAAGGTAAAAACATAAATTCTCAGAACCATAAGACTTCATACTGAACTTTGAGGATAATTCCAACAAAAACCAGTGAAGAACGTCTGTGTCGAAAGATATTTGACATTCATTAATGAAACAGAAGAAATAAACTATTTGACAATATTAATCGTCTGCCTAGCCTCTGGGATGGGCTTCCAGCATAACCTGTTGCAGCTGAATACTAGTATTTATCTGACCTCCACAACCCAGTTACTGGGTAATACGATAAGTCATAAAGTACCCCTTGGTAGGTCTGGTTGTCAGATTTTCAGGCTTCTGACTACCCGTAAAAGACACAAATATATACGAATGACACGCGGGGCCGACGGTGTAACGTGCTTCCGAGCCACGGAGGAGTGTCAGTATGGATGGTCATTGGTCACCCATCCACGGACTGACCGTGGCAAGCGCAGATTAATCTTGATTGATCGACCCGAACGGCTGTTCCTTGAACTTGCAAGCATTTTCAGCCTATAATGTTCACACTGCTGGCACATAGGCTTCCTCTCTGTGAGTGGGAATGTTTGACTACCAGCTTATAATGTCCGTCTATGCTCAAATACAACTGTCATTGTTTGTCAGATGTATGAAATAGCTGCAACACGGCAAAACCGGCATTCGATGTTAATTTGCTTCACAAATATTTTCCCTAACTGTACATGGGGCGCATATTTTGTCCTTTTGCATTGTGTTTAAAGCTTTTCTTTTCTTTTATTTCCAGGTATTTCCCTGACCCTCCTGGCTGTTGAGTTCCCCACCACGTCAGCAGCGAAGGCCACATCGCTCTTTTTCCCCAAGAGTGCTACGACCACAACCACCACCACCACAGCGGCGCCGGAACAAGCTTCTGAAGATGGAAATGACGTTAGTAGACCTTGTCATTAATAAACAGTAGTAGGTAGTGCGCCGCTGGACGTCGACTAGGCCTCTTAGCTAGTAATGACCAAGTTTGGCAATATTTATTTATTTAATACTTTTCGACTTAGTCTGAAATGGTCTTTTGAAGACAAAACCACACAGATTTCAACAGCCCAGTCTAGTCAGTGCAAGCATTTGTCAGTAATCGTGTAGCTTAACTCAGAACTTAAGGAGCTCAACGACTCGACGAACAATACCAAAGTAACACACAAGACAACTGCCAAGCTTAACATAATCTTTCTATAACTTTTACGATAGACCAAGTAAAGAAAGAAAGAAAAATGCGTATATTGGCATTACAGCAAAATAAATACACCTTAAAACTAGAAAAACAGAAAACAAAGATAACAATGCCAAAAGAGCCTCAGATCAGCATAATGTCAGATGAAAACACAAGTGTACCACCTGACGCTGATTTACAGCTGCAACCCACGAGTGCCATACGCTGGAATAACAAACACATAGGGAAGCGTGTCTCCGTTAAATTGTATAACATGAGACCAGTTGTGGTCCAATGGTAACAGCCACGACTTATGAGTTGTAGGTCGTAGGTTCGAACCCAGGCAGGCGCTTTACTTTGTGTGAATTACACTCGAGAGCAATGAATCCGGGTCACTTAAAGAATGTTAAAAATCTCGGAAACTAAAAATGATAGGTTAATGCAATAAATTGTATTTAATAGACAATGTAATACTCCTTAAATGAAAGTAAAAAAAATATGAGTCACCATACATTATATTAACACAAAATTACATAAAGAAAAAAACTGCTGATCTCTCCTTAAAACAAAAATAGGAAACATGCAATTTTTGAACTTTATTACGATTTTCTTGAATTTTAATACTTCGTATTGCCTCCTCGTGCTTCCATTACTGCGTTTACGCGGTTTGGCATGCTGTACACCAAGTTCCTTATACGATTTTGGGGAATATTCTCCCATTCCTCTGTGAGAGCAATTTTGAGCTCACGAAGCGTGATTGAGGGAGGGTTTCGTTGTTTTACGCATCTGCCTAGCTCGTCCCAAGCATGCTCGATCGGGTTGATATCCGGGCTGCGCGCTGGCCACTCTATACGAGTAATGTTCATCTCTTGAAGGTAGTCATTCACAATCCTACCTGTATGAGGTCGGGCATTGTCATGCATAAATATAGCATCCTCACCTAAATTGACCATAAATGGACCAACGTGATCATTGAGGATTTCTTCCACATATCTTACGCTAGTTAAAGAGCCGTTTTCTATGATCACCAGCTCTGTGCGACTTTCAGAAGAAATTCCGGCCCACACAAGTACAGACCCACCACCGTAGGCTACTTTTTCTTCGATGCATGCTTGCTTGAATCTTTCCCCTGGTCTTCGATACACTCTGTGTCTTCCATCGTGCTTGTAGAGCATAAATTTTGATTCGTCGGAGAACATAACTTTTGACCAATCTTCAATACTCCAATTTACGTGGCTCTGGGCATATCTTAGTCTTGAAATACGATGCCCACGCTCCAGTTTAGGGCCGTTTGCAGGTCTAAGGGGTTTTAAGTTAGATTCAGCAAGCCGACGTCTTACTGTCCATGCACTTGGGTTACTTCCTCCGAGGCGTCGAAACTGATTTGTGAGTTCAGTTCCTGTGAGAAAGCGATTTCGAAGCATGGTGTTCACCAAGTATCGGTCTTCTCGTGCTGTGGTACACCTGGTTCTGCCCGTTCCTGGTCTGCGTAGGTTAGAACCAGTTTCTTCGTAACGTCGGAGAACTCTTTGTACTGTTGACAGCGACACACCGACAGTCCTGGCTGTATCGCGCTGACTCCGGCCGGTTTCCAGCATTGTAAGTATTCTGGTGCATTCTTCAGGCGTAAGCGACATAATTTCAGCTTGAATAATGAATATAGAGCACTATCAACATGGTTTATGTACCCACATAAATGACAGATTACAAACAAAAGCAAAACCAAATGCTGTAATTTCGTAGTTCCATCTTCGAAAGTGGCCCTTTTTCAAATTTGATTTTTTTATGATATAACTTTACAATAACTAAGAAGTTTTAATACCTTCATTTAAGGAGTATTACATTGTCTATTAAATACAATTTATTGCATTAACCTAGCATTTTTAGTTTCCGAGATTTTTAGGATTCTTCAAGTGACCCGGATTCATTGCTCTCGAGTGTAGTTCATCACCACTGCTCTCTAAACGGTGAAGGAAAACATCGTGAGGAAACCGGCATGTCCTAGAAAAAGTCGACGACATGTGACATCTACCAACCCGCACTGGGCTCATGTGGTAGATTACAGCCCACTCCCTCTCATAGAGACGAGGATTGTGTCCCAGCAGTGGGAACATTATAGGCTGATTATGCTAACTAAATGACAAAGATCCTTCGCCACGAGCACACAGCTATAAATCCACTGTTAACTAAAGCCGGATATAAATAAAATAGATATTTATAAGCATTGAAAGGCCTTCAAGGTCGTAAACTTTTATATTCATAAGAGATTAATAACGTTGAAATATTAATAAGATAACTGATCCGACGCGTGTTGGAGCGAAAGTTATGTGAAGACACAGTGACGATAATTATGTTATGTCAAGATAACATCACGCCTGTGAAGAAGAGGTAGGCAGATGTGTATATACAGGATGAAATTGAAAACTTGCGACAAATCAAAGTAGAAGGTGCTGTAACTGTTACATCCTACTAATAGTAGATTATAGTTTTTTCGGCGGTTTAATTTTTTTGTTAAAAAGTTTTTTGTAAAATTACAGCTGACCTCAACATAGTTAGGAAAATGCTAAGAAGGCGAGACCTAGATCTGAAGACATCTTGAAACAATAGCTCATCGTAACAAACCTATTTGCTTGTAGACTGTAATTTGACTGATGTGACCTATCACGCGAGGATTGAGAGGAACTTGATTTACTTACAGATAGGTAATGTGAGGTGCCAAGGATGCGCCTGGCGGTGTTGGGAAATAACTAACAGAATCTTACAGTCGACACGATAGTTAAACGTCATTACAAAATCAGAAGATTAATGTAAGTTGGTCTGTGGACCACTACACCGTGTCATCATCATCAGCTGCCTGCCTCTTCTCAGTTGTGTTGGGGTCGGCTTCCAGTCTAACTGGATGAAGCTGAATACCAGTATTTTACATGGAGCGACTGCCTGTCTCACCTCCACAACCCAGTAACCTTCTCTCGTCTACAAACTTAAAGCATTTACCTATTTAAATTAAACCCATTACAGGCACCTTTGATTTGCAAAGATGTAGGTCAGTCAGAAAGATGAAGCTAATTGCCCATTCCAAAGAATTGATCCTATGGACAAAATCGGGCTCTTTTTTTCCAAACCTTCTTATTTTTTTTCTAATAATCTCCATTTCTCATTCCAGGCCGAAACAACAGGGGAGGGCGTTGACACCAACTCCACCAGTAATTTCACTGGAAACCCCCAACTGGACTACATCTACGACCCCAACCTGCCCAGAGAGCTGAACGGGTATGACATGTCCGACTACCCGTTCTTCTCCACCGCGCCGAAGCCAGAGACAATAGACTTCAAGTGTGATGGTCTACATGATGGGTTTTACGCTTCGATCCCCACTAAGTGTCAGGTGAGTCAAATGTTGCTCGAGACACTTCAACGGTCTTGAACGTTTTTTTTTTGTTCAAAAAGTTCCGTTCACAATTATTGTACAGACGCCAATGCCATCGCCATGCAGGTCAAGCTACCCGAAATTGTAAAATTTTCCCAATCAACCTTGAACCTTAATTAGCTTTAACGATAAAGTTGAAAATCTACTAAAGAAATTTGACAGATTGTAGTAGCTTGATGTGCTGGCGTCTGTACCTGTGATTTTGCATCGCTGTCCAAATCACAATATCTTTATTTTCATTCTTATAAGGTAGCTGTTGGGTCGCTGCCACTGACAAGTCTGTCAAAATCATTGTGATCTATATTCTCGTTACAATAAAGTTGCTGTGAGGTTGCTGCTGTTAGATAACACTAAGTTGTTAAGTTGCTGTTAAAATAACTGTGAACGGACTGTAGTCGACCGCTATCTGAGGACATCTGCACTACCAGGGCGTCACAGGTGCGCGAGGTGATTGCGTAACACACGAACAGTAGCAATAGTCCATTTTGACAGTTCAACAACATTCATTGCGTTATGTACGTTGTTGAGCAGACAAATTTTTCGAACATATGAAGCAATGGATTAATAATATCCTTCAAAATTATTATTTTAATTTTGAAGTGTGACACGAGTGTGTGTTACGCAATTAGGGTGACGTTAGCATTCCATTTGGGATAAAAAATTACCTATATGAAAAATGACAGAAATCGATTCAGTGAACGATTCTTAAACCATTGACTGAATCGATTTCTGTCATTTTTCAGATAGGTAATTTAGGCTAACCTAAACAACTACTACTTTCATAATATGTATTAATTCAATTACACATTGTATATTAATGTAATTTGTTGTCATTTCATTGTGCTTTTGTGTGTTGTGCTGTCTTTTGTGTGCGCTGAGTATATTTTTTTTGTCATTGTTCCATACTCATCCCACTCCCAATCTTCCAGGTGTACCACCACTGCCTGTACGGGACCCGCTACGACTTCCTGTGCGCCAACTACACCGCCTTCGACCAGAAGACGTTCATCTGCCAATTTGTGAACGTTGTCGACTGCAAGAATTCGGCTAACTACTTCCATAGGTAAGTTCCTTAGACCACTATTTGATATACTCCATAGCATAGCTTAATCAGCCTATAATTTTCCCACTGCTGGGACACAGGCCTCCTTCTATGAGAGGGAGTGGGCCGTAATCCACCACGCGGGCTCAGTGCGGGTTGGTACATCTCACATGTCTTCGAATTTTTGGTTCTAGGACATGCCGGTTTCCTCACGATGTTTTCCTTCACCGTTTTTCAAATAAATACCTATACGAGTACCTACCTAATATGCACATCATGACTCGTAAAGCCAAGCACATCACAGTCACGACGCCGCCACATTGAAAGTACCATTCCCTTCCTACCAAGGTTATTATTGTGCATAGAATAATTGCATAAAGTGTTTACTAGACTCAAATGATTGACTCGTTTTATACCCGGATTTAACGATCATTTTCAACTTTGTACGAAAAAATTACCAAAACAATATGGAAGTCAAACCGTAACAACGAAAATCTATCTGACTGTTTGCAAGATATTTTTACCTGAACTATTGAAACTTAAAGAACTTCCAGTGCCAGGCAGGTCTCAGTTCATTTTCTGATCTATCCACTCAACCTATCGCAGTCCACTGCTGGGCATAGCCTTCTCCCATTCTGCGCAACATAACCCTATCCCCCGCCTTCCGCATCAAGTCTGTCTCATCCACCTTCATAAGGTCGTCGGTCCGTCTAGCTGGGGGGCGTCCCACACTACGCTTGCCGATACGCGGTCTCCACTCAGGGCTCGTCTGCTCCACCAGCCATCGGTTCTTCGACAAACATGGCCAGCAAACTGCCACTTTAGTTTCTTAATTTGTAAAGCTACGTCGGTTACTCCAGTTCTTTTCTACTAAATATCGGTTCAATAGGTGGTAGGTGACAGATTTGCGCATTCATAATATAAGGTGGACTTATCTAGATATTTACAAATCCATTATTTAACTAAACCACATTCTTTAGACTCGGTTGTTATGCGGTTTAATAATTCTAGGAAACTGCGAAGTACTGATTGTTCTTAGGTCACAAACGACAATGCTAACTTACTGCTGTGGCATTACATAAATCGAAAGTGTGATATTAGTTCATTGGTTCTATTGAAGAACTACTGACTGCCGCTGTGGTATAGTGGTTGAAGTGCGACTGCCGATCTTGAGATCCAAGATTAGGCATCATTGAGTTCTCTATAAGAAAATTCTTAGTAACAGCCCAGATTCTAGAGTTATATCCGGTGAATAGAAACAGGCTCGCCCCCTGTAACATAGGACATAAATATAGCCTGTCTGTTTATAAAACGGCGGTGAGATACAGTTGAATCCGTCCAGATAACGATGAATGTCTTACTTATTCCCTTTACTAAGAATTTAACTTGAACAGGGTTTGTTTACACTTTTATCAAATACTTTGGGGAACAAACTGTACCTCCTCGGGGCAATGCAGTCGTGATTTAATAATATATGTATATGATTCTTTTTCCAGAAACGATGCTCTCTACCAAGCTACGACCACCACCACGCCAGTGCCACCACCGACCACCACGACCACGACCACCACCACACAGCGACCACCGCGACCAGGCCGCAGGCGACCAGCGTACAGATATGATTATGATGACGATGATTACTACTACGCTAGGGATGATTATGATTATGAAGACAGGTGCGTAGCATACAAGGGTTTTTTAATCACTCGTTAGATCGGCTATGTTCCATCGTATTAACTAAAGTTATATTATTATAGGTACTTACGAAGAATTAAACACAATCTGTAAACCAAGTTTAACACTATTTCCTAATAATGCTTTCATACGTTTTGACTCTTGACTAACGCTCTCAGAGATGGGTTTTAAAAGTGATCAATTATTAATTTTCATAGACAAGTATAAATTGGAACGCTGTCAGTCAAAAAGATAATCATAATAAATACATCAAAAAGCATCAATAGGTACAGTCACTAAAGGAGATAAGTAACCAGGGTCGTCGGATATACACTCGAGAGCAATGAATCCGGGTCACTTAAAGAATGTTAAAAATCTCGGAAACTAAAAATGATAGGTTAATGCAATAAATTGTATTTAATAGACAATGTAATACTCCTTAAATGAAAGTAAAAAAAATATGAGTCACCATACATTTTATTAACACAAAATTACATAAAGAAAAAAACTGCTGATCTCTCCTTAAAACAAAAACATGAAATTTTTGAACTTTATTACGATTTTCTTGAATTTTAATACTTCGTATTGCCTCCTCGTGCTTCCATTACTGCGTTTACGCGGTTTGGCATGCTGTACACCAAGTTCCTTATATGATTTTGGGGAATATTCTCCCATTCCTCTGTGAGAGCAATTTTGAGCTCACGAAGCGTGATTGGGGGAGGGTTTCGCTGTTTTACGCATCTGCCTAGCTCGTCCCAAGCATGCTCGATCGAGTTGATATCCAGGCTGCGCGCTGGCCACTCCATACGAGTAATGTTCATCTCTTGAAGGTAGTCATTCACAATCCTACCTGTATGAGGTCGGGCATTGTCATGCATAAATATAGCATCCTCACCTAAATTGACCATAAATGGACCAACGTGATCATTGAGGATTTCTTCCACATATCTTACGCTAGTTAAAGAGCCGTTTTCTATGATCACCAGCTCTGTGCGACTTTCAGAAGAAATTCCGGCCCACACAAGTACAGACCCACCACCGTAGGCTACTTTTTCTTCGATGCATGCTTGCTTGAATCTTTCCCCTGGTCTTCGATACACTCTGTGTCTTCCATCGTGCTTGTAGAGCATAAATTTTGATTCGTCGGAGAACATAACTTTTGACCAATCTTCAATACTCCAATTTACGTGGCTCTGGGCATATCTTAGTCTTGAAATACGATGCCCACGCTCCAGTTTAGGGCCATTTGCAGGTCTAAGGGGTTTTAAGTTAGATTCAGCAAGCCGACGTCTTACTGTCCATGCACTTGGGTTACTTCCTCCGAGGCTTCGAAACTGATTTGTGAGTTCAGTTCCTGTGAGAAAGCGATTTCGAAGCATGGTGTTCACCAAGTATCGGTCTTCTCGTGCTGTGGTACACCTGGTTCTGCCCGTTCCTGGTCTGCGTAGGTTAGAACCAGTTTCTTCGTAACGTCGGAGAACTCTTTGTACTGTTGACAGCGACACACCGACAGTCCTGGCTGTATCGCTGACTCCGGCCGGTTTCCAGCATTGTAAGTATTCTGGTGCATTCTTCAGGCGTAAGCGACATAATTTCAGCTTGAATAATGAATATAGAGCACTATCAACATGGTTTATGTACCCACATAAATGACAGATTACAAACAAAAGCAAAACCAAATGCTGTAATTTCGTAGTTCCATCTTCGAAAGTGGCCCTTTTTCAAATTTGATTTTTTTGTGATATAACTTTACAATAACTAAGAAGTTTTAATACCTTCATTTAAGGAGTATTACATTGTCTATTAAATACAATTTATTGCATTAACCTAGCATTTTTAGTTTCCGAGATTTTTAGGATTCTTCAAGTGACCCGGATTCATTGCTCTCGAGTGTAGTTGAAGTTTAAGAAGAAACCGATGGATGTTTTCGAATAAAATTTTATTTGATAAATGAACTGTTTTTTTTCTATTAATTTTATTTTATTCGAAAACATCCATTGGTTTCTTACTAAATTTCAGCTATATCCGACGACCCTGGTTACTTATCTCCTTTTGTGACCGTACATGACATGTTCGATGAGCCACAAACTAAGCGTCGTTTGTGTATTGTAATATTAAAAAACCCCCGACTACGAGAAACCCTATAAAAAGAAAAAAATAACCTTGAAATTATGACCCTACGTAAGTACGTATGAAATTTTTTGATTAAATGTTGTCCCGTCGGGGGACCGCTCTAATTATTAGCCTAACGTTCAGTTAAAGTTTAAAATAGCAGCGGTCCCCCGACAGGACAATATTTAATCAAAAAATTTCATACGTACTTACGTAGGGTCATAATTTCAAGGTTATTTTTTTCTTTTTATAGGGTTTCTCGTAGTCGGGGGTTTTTTAAATTTTTAATTTAATTTTTATTTCATGCTTTTTGTAGGGACTCCTTATTATTTCTTTTCTTTTATTTTCGCGCGTTTTAAGATTCAGGTAATTTGGTATTTAATCAGGTTTTTTGTTATTCGCCATTTTGTGGTGGTGGCCATCTTGGATTTGAAATTTGTCATAGCGTATAGTATTCTAATAGTCAAGCCCTTTCATTTGATACCCATATTGAGGGAGTCGTGGAAAAAAAAATGTAATTTGCCATTTTGTGGTGGCGGCCATCTTGGATTTGAAATTTATCATAGTGTATAGTATTCTACTAATCAAGCCCTTTCATTTGATACCCATATTGAGGGAGTTGTGAAAAAATATGTAATCCGCCATTTTGTAGCAGCGGCCATCTTGGACCGATTTTCATCAAACATAGCTAAGAACACTCCCGACAAATTCACCTTTCAAACAAAAAAAACAAAATTAAAATCGGTTCATCCGTTCGGGAGCTACGATGCCACAGACAGACATACACACACACACACACACACACACACACACACACACACACACACACACACACACACACACACACACCCCTGTTTGTACAGACACCCTTACGAGGACCTTGTTAGTCCTAGAACGTACCGAGGACCCTCCAAAAAACTGGTTTAAACACCTCGTTGGCTTTTTAGAATAAGATAGAAAGAGACAGGTGAATAAATCTATAGTGATGAGCTTATTGGGATAATGCTATCTCAACATTTTTCTGTATGAATTTCGGCTATCAAACTGAGGACCTGAAATACACAGCAAAATGTGACCAGCGATGCACATACGAGGACTTTGTGTAAGCCAACCGAGGACCTCTTACGTAAGCCCTGCGACGTCCTTCCGAGGACATATTTTCACACAAAATTTCTTATAGCTTGTACAAAGTGCGGACGTTGTGTTAGACTTTATATCACTAAACCGAGGACAGTTTTTCGCGTAGAATTTGTACAAACCGAGGACCTGGAAAATCTACCTACCTACAATATTTTACGTGTAAGATAATAATTATATCAATGTAAGTAAAATGTTCCGACTTCTTTCTTACACACTTTTTCTAAAATGAAGTACCAAGCGAGGACGAGTCGATGTTTTTACGTTTGCCGTTGATGTGGACCGCGAATAAGAATGGTGTAATCACTGTGGAGGAAAGGTAATTTAATTTTATATAAACAACTTTAAAATGAGTTTATTATTATAGTATCAGATGTTGCAGCCAGGGTCGTCTCTTCATGACGGTAGTCCTTAGCACTTGATAGCATCGTCTTCAAAATTGGCATACGCATTAGGTTTATCTAGTAACACTAAAATGATTACCAGTTTGTGCTGATGCTGCAGCCAGGGTCGTCTCTTCATGACGGTACTCCTTAGCTCTTGATAGCATCGTCTTCAAAATTGGCATACGCATTAGGTTTATCTAGTAACACTAAAATGATTACCAGTTTGTGCTGATGCTGCAGCCAGGGTCGTCTCTTCATGACGGTACTTGTTACCACTTGATAGCATCGTCTTCAAAACTGGCATACGCGTCATATTTATGTAGTAAAACTAAAATAATTACCAGTTTGTGCTGATGCTGCAGCCAGGGTTGTTTCTTCATAAGGGAACTCCTCAATAATTGATAGCATCATCTTCAAATTTGGCATACGCGTTATGTTTATCTAGTAATATCAAAACAATTACCAGTTTGTGCTGATGCTGCAGACAGGGTCATTTCTTCATGAGAGAACTCCCCAACAGTTGATAGCATCGTCTTGAAATTTAGCATACGCGTTAGGTTTAAGTCGTAAAAGTAAAATAAATACCAGTTTGTGCTGATGCTGCAGCCAGGGTCGTTTCTTTATGGGGGAATTCCTCAATAGTTGGTAGCATCGTCTTCAAATTTAGCTTACGAAAATAAAGTAAAACTAGAATTCAGGTTTAAAATGAGTAGATAAATCAGAATTCAGAAACTTCAGTTTTATGATATTCAATACAATATCAAGTTATTATTTCGTTTCTTTCAGATAAGCCGGGATAAAGAAGAGAAAACTGAAGTCTGAATTCTAGATCACAAAGATGCTGGTATTGATTATAGGCTTCTTCTGCAGTATATGCTAAGTACCTAGGCCTGCTTAGATTATACAACATTATGATTTGCACCATAAAATATTGTATTGGCATGAGCTGAATACGTGTGCTCTTCATAAAGAACCTAATAGAGTAAGATCCCAGGGCCACCAGACGTCACGTATTTTCTGACGAACGAAATGTGGACGATTGAGTAGTGTTAGTATGTACATACTAAGAACGCATGCCTACCTGCTAGCTTGCTGAGACGGTCAATTCTCAGGTATCAGGTAATCAAGGTACATAAAAACATTACTTACCTCACGTAAATTCTCCAAGCTGATTTTCACGTATATTTTAGGCAATATCCTTAAAAATAAGTCGCCATACTCCCAGACACTTTCCATCGGCCGTATTGATTTGCAGACGCTTTAAAGCTCCCAAAATAATTAGGTACTTAACTTCACGTAAATTCTGATGCTCCATTTTTATATATGTCCACCAGACAACTACTTTAAAACCCTTTACAAGAAGCCAGACCGATCCAAAGGGCCAATCATCCCCAAAACTCAATTTTAATGCCTCTGTGGGTAGGAGCGCGAGGGCATATCAATATTTTTCTACTTTGTTTTTTTATGATTAATTCCCAATAAATAAATAATTTAAAAAAAACTTGAAGTTTATTCGAATTTATCAAAACAGCTTGCAGGATAAAATTCTAGAATTATTGTGGTCAAATGAGCATTTTTTACAAGTTGATCTTTAATTAATTACCTGATTTTTTAATGTTTGGCTGATTTTTTAAAAATATTAATAATTAATTGATATGAGTAAGCTGTAAGAGCGTGTGAGAGAGAGAGAAGTCAATATACTATCCTAATACATGTCTCACTCAGTCTCATGCGCGTGGATAATGCCAACGCGGCACCTAGGCACAGAGGCATTAAAATTGAGTTTAGGGGATGATTGGCCCTTGGATCGGTCTGTCTTCTTGTAAAAGGTTTTAAAATAGTTGTCTGGTGGACATATATAGAAATGGAGCATCAGAATTTACGTGAAGTACCTACCTAATTATTTTGGGAGCTTTAAAGCGTCTGCAAAGCAATACGGCCGACGGAAAGTGTCTGGGAGTATTGGCGACTTATTTTTAAGGATATTGCCTAAAATATACGTGATAATCAGCTTGGAGAATTTACGTGAGGTAAGTAATGTTTTTTGTACCTTGATTACCTGATACCTGAGAGTTGGTCATCTCAGCAAGCTAGCAGGTAGGCATGCGCTCTTAGTACATACTAACACTACTCAATCATCCACATTTTGTTCGTCAGAAAATACGTGACGTCTGGTAGCCCTGGGATCTTACTCTATTAGGTTCTTTATGAAGAGCACACGTATTCAGCTCATGCCAATACAATATTGTATGGTGCAAATCATAATGTTGCATAATCTAAGCAGGCCTAGGTACACTAGGTACTTAGTACACACTGCAGAAGAAGCCTGATTATTCCTCGTGCACCTATTAGCTACTAACGATTTGTTTAAGGATTCAGTCTACCTTCGCTTGTCTCCTTCATAATTTTATTTAAATGATAGCACATAACTCGTCGTCTACACACGAGGAAAACTGTCAAAACGAGGACTAGAATACACACTGTTCGGAAAATCTAGCAAACCGAGGTCTTAAATACACATTGTCTGGAAAAGCTACCTAACCGAGGTCTTTTGTGTTAAAGTTAACACATAGGTCCTCGGATAATACAACAAACGTGAAATGAGTGTAAAGAGCCTGTGTATGAGGCGGGAGTGGCACCATCTGGTGGATACACAATATTTGTGTAAGATTATGAATTTTCTTGATCAAACCGAGGTTCAGACAACTTTTTCGTAATAAGTATATAGAAAGACTCAAAATCGCTTGCAGAATACGAATCTTTGGTCAAGTCAAACCGAGGACCCTCGAAAAAGTCCTCGCTTTGAAAAGGTCCTCGGTCGTGCCTTGTGTATTCATACGCACGTCCTCGGATGGTACTTAAAACAAACACACACACACAGACACGTCAAACTTATAACACCCCGTCGTTTTTGCGTCGGGGGTTAAAAAATCAAATAAAATGATGTAAGAGACATGTCAAAGAGAATCAATGAATTTGTGTATGTCTTCAGAAGGAGACCCAGACCCCGCAGACCTGGCAAGAAGAAGAGGCCAGCAGTAGACGACTATGAAGACGATAGGTATGTATTCATATTATCAAAAGAAATAGCTAGCACTGTGCTCATGGGCGCTCCGACCGCCGCGTCGCATCCTATCGCCCGCCGTGCGCTTAATTGACGTTTAACTTTAACTTTTTACTTCGTTTTCGATTACTGTTCTTTCTGAAATCTTCTTATTTTTGTTCCGCTCCTAAAAGGTCACATCATGATGTTAAATAACCTACAGACATCAAAAGTGTCTAAGGATCAAGTACATTTTTAACTATAAACAAATATCCAATTAATATTTACCAAATCTAGTCTTCCAGACTGGCTTCTTACTTTAGTTCCAATGTTTAAGTTAACAACTTATCCCTATATTTTGTAAAAATTAAGAAAAATTGCAATTTTTACAAATTGTGAGAAATTAACTTAAGTTAATGACGTAAATTAAGTGGCAAAAAAGACAAAAATGAGGTTTTTGTTAAATTTTTACTGTTCAGAAAAAATAATAATCTGTTTTTCCACCATTGACACGAATCACACAATCACAGCGAGTTGGCATGCTTAAAATCAATTCATCAAAACCACTGAGGAATGGCCGCCCACGTTCTTTCTAACAAGTCAAAAAGTTGTTGTGGGGTATGCACGGCATCCATACTCGACAGAGCTCTTCTTTGGAGCATATCCCATACGTGCTCAATTGGGTTGAGGTCTGAGGGGCAATTCTCGTAATTTTAAGAACGTTCACAGTCTGATCTCAGTCTCAATCTGTCAAAAATACGTCTAATTTCCCTACATTTTGACAAGTTTTTGACATTTGTTTGTCGCCGAGATGAGACTGCGACTAGATTTTGAACGTTTTAAATTACGAGAATTGGCCTTCTGGTGACTGAGCAGGCTACGGCTGAACGTTGATGCGACAATCGGCAAGAGTGCGTGTTAGACTCTAGCCGTGTGTGGACGTGCATTGTCGTGCAGTAGTCGAAACGAATCACCCAACCGGCTTCACAAAGGGATGATCTCGTCTGAAACAATCCTCTCCGCATAAATCTAAGCATTGAGGTTGCCCCTGATCCAAATGAGATCGGTTCTTCCACCGATCCAAATACCGGCCCAAACCATTATTGTTCCCCCTCCATATGAATGAACTTCCTGACAAAATTTCAAACGTTCTTGACGTCCAGAGGTCCTCCAAACTCGAGTACGTCTTGTATCCGGCTGCATACCGAAACGAGATTCATCGGAAAAACATACACAACGCCAGTCTTCTTCCTCCCAATGTCTGTGTTCGCGAGCCCATTGTAAACGGATCCTACGATTCCGGGGTGCTATAGGTGGAACTCTCAGCGGCCTTCGGGAACGCAGACCCCCGATTTCGGATGGTCTGGTCGCTTATCAGCAAGCCTGACGAGCTGTGGAGCCTCGTAGCCAACATCATGGCGGTCATGGTACGATTCCGTCGAGCAGTATTTTGGATGTACCGTACCTGTCTGCAAGTGGTAATGCGAGATCGTCCTCCATGTCGCTCGGCCACGCTGCCCGTGATACGATAGCGTGTCCCGAGGCGGCTTATGACGCTCTGTGTAGTGCCAAGAGCGATAGCCACAGTACGTTGCCTGGAACCAGCTTGCAACATTCCGACGGCTCTCATCATCTCTTCTCGTGGCAAATGATGTCGTCGCTCCATATAGATGCAACTTTTTTAAGTTCCGATGCAGAAATTGTAATGGTTTTGTAAAAACGCTATTACACACTGTTATAGGAATCCTGATTGACAGTTGATTCTATATTCAAATAGAAAAATAAACTAAAAATAATCAATAACGATCCAAAAAAGTTAAAATAATAATCCTCAATTGCGGCCATACTCTAAAACATATTTGGTCCCTAGACCCTTTTGATGTGTGTATAACCTTCCTCAAAAATTGGGCTATCCAATGCAAAAAGAATGTTCAAATCCAATTGGTAGTTCCAGAGATTAACGCGTTCAAGCAAACAAACTCTTCAGCTTTATTATTATTATAGATAGAATCTATGATTTGATCATTATAAGTAAAAATTGAAGGAAACCCCATGTTTAAAAAATATATCCTCATCGATAAAATATCTTTAAAACATTCCAGAACATACGACCGCCGTCCGAGACCAAGAGACGAGGAACCGGAAGACGACTACGAAGAAAGAAGACCGTCCGACAGAAGACCAGCGAAAAGACCAGCGTACCCTGAGAGGAGGCCATACGACGATGAAGAGGATAGACGTCCAGTTTCCAGAAGACCTAGACCGAGGCCCAGAGATGAAGAAGAAGAAGAAAGATATAGGCCTGTTGATGAAGAGAGGCCAAGAATAGGACAAAGGGATCAAAACAGAGAGGATAGGCCGAAACGTCCAAGACCGAGGGATGAGTATGCGCCTAGAGATGAGGTGAGGCCAAGGGATGAAGTCAGGCCAAGGGACGAAGTCAGGCCAAGGGATGAAATCAGACCAAGGGATGAATCAAGAGTTGAGGATGAGGTAAGGCCTCGTGACGAAGTAAAGCCGCGCGATGAAATTAGACCTAGAGAACAAATAAGACCTAGAGAAAAGATAAGACCCCGTGATCAAATAAGACCGAGAGACGAAATTGAGCCTCGTGATGAAATAAGACCACGTGATGGAATCAGGCCAAGAGATGAAATCAGGCCCCGTGATGAAATAAGGCCTCGAGATGAGATCAAGCCAAGAGACGAACCCCGCGAAAGACCTGAAAGAAGACCTGTTAGGGAAGAAGCAAAAATTGAAGAAGAAGAAGAAGTAGTAGAACAAAAAACAGTCAGACCATCAAGGCCAAGAGAGGACAGAATCACCGAAGGTCGAAGGTATAGAGGAGGAACCCCTTTCAAAACTAGGGAAAATAGACCATATACAAAGAGTGACTTTGTCCAAAGACCATACGATGACAGGAATGAGGAGAAAAGGGACGTGCCAGGAGCACCTGAATCTTCAGCTGCTACTACTCTCGTAAAACCAATTGGTTCTGGTATTTTCGGTAAACCTCGAATGCCTCCGAAGATTAAAAGACCAGTACCAATAAACGAAAAAGATAAATATGATTATGTTCCTATTGTTACTACAAAAGCTCCTCCAAAAGTAGACGATGATGAGTACTATGATTATGAGGAAGACGATACGAGTAGACCGTCGTCTTCTGGAAAGACCAGCACGATACAGCAAAGACCAAAGCTTGAACCGGTAGAAAAGGAAAGATTTAAGCCTACGAGACCACATTATCCAAGTAAAGGAAGAAAAACTAAAAGACCAATTGATTATGAAGAAGAAGAAGAGGTTTATGATGAACCAGTGAAATCTCAAAAGTATACCTACAATCAGAGAGCTCAAGAAGAGAGAATTAAACCTAAACCTGTTCCCGCAGATGATGAGTACTACGATTATGAGGAAGATAAGAAAGAGAAGGAAAGATTCAGAGGAGGAGAAGATATTACAAGCAAAATTAAAGACTTGCGACCGAATGTGAAGGTAGTTAAACGTCCTTTTTTACCCTCTAGGGGTGGAAGCCCGTACCTTCCCCGCGGACTACAACCCGTAGCGGGAAGGGATGTCTCAGCACCACTTAATACCACCCCGAAACCTACCACCACTTCTCCTAAACCCACAACTACGCCTACCCCTACTACTACCACTTCTACCACTACCACTACTACACCTAGCACCACCACTTCCACTACAACCACAACCACAGAAAAACCAACAACAACAGTCACAACAGAAAGAGCCACTACAGAAGATCCTAAAGATGAATATGATGAAGAAGAATATTACGACGAAGAAGATATAGATTACGATAAGAACAACAAGAAAGAAACAACAACAGCTGTTGCGACAACACAACCTACAACTACAAGAACAACAACGACAGATGCCCCGACAACAGAACAACCTATAACACACGAACAAAAAGCTAAAAACTTAGCTTCAAAAGTTCTCCGAGTATACAACGATAATTACGAAGCCATTCGTGACAAATTAGAATCTACATTATCACCTGGAGACTATATAAAACCTTACTTAGCAACAGCTACACCCTTAGTCGCAGATAATCCATACAGACCTTCAGAATACAAGAAAGATGTCAAACCTAAACCAGAAATATCAAAGCCGTACACTGCAACAGGAAAGCCGTTACTCCCCGAAAATATTTCAATCAAACAAAATCTAGCGGACAGCATAGAGAATGATTATGATGTCAGGTTAAACGAAGCTCTGACGCCAACGTTGCCAGTCAGCAGGGTACCGTCAGGGTTTGTTATACCTTCAGATAGAGATTATAGCTTCTCTAGATTTAGGAATAACTTGCAGCCAGCAGAACCACAGTACGCTGCGTCCGATATATCAAGTTTCCAAGTCAGAAAACGACCTCAGGTTTCCGGGGTCAGCATCAGGACGCCGTCGTCTTACTATCTACAACCACAAAGGCTGGTGTACCAGGATGATCCTTCTCATAGGTATCCTAGACAGCTGTTTTATAGGTCTGTAGACCTTTATTAGAGTTACTGGGCATATGAAAACTTGTAGGGTAGTTTTGTGATGGTCTGGGGTGGCAACATTTTTGTGAAGGTAGATTGGATATTCAAGATTTTGATGTCAAAATATAAAAAAAAATTAGATTGATCATAATCTGAATCTGTACTAAATCATTCCATGTTTTTTGACGAAATAATGAACAAAATTATGGAATTATTGCTTTTTATATAACTGACTTTTTTAAATTGTTGTTATATAACTGACTTTTTTAAAGAGGAGGTTTTCAAGCCTGTTGTATTTTAATGGTTGTTATTTGACCATAAAAAAAATAAAATAATATTGAGTACCTATCTCATAATATCATAATAATATCTGATGCATTAAAAATTGCAAAAAGTAGAGAAGTATATTTTGTAACCGACTTCAAAACAAGAGGAGGTTATGCATTCGATACTTTTAGTTACAAATGTTGCACATTCGGACAATTTTGTTGTTTTCAACAAATATATGATACCCTACAGGTTTTCGTATAAAGAAGTACATTAACATTATAAGTCAATTAATTAACGTAAGTTATGTAAAAAAATAACTATTTTCGGAACATTGAAGATCACTGCCAATTTTTTAATTTATAGAAATTAAAAGAAAAATATTTGTGTAATAAAAAATACTCTTAGTTACCTGTATTTTTAAGAAAAAAAATCTAGTTTGTTTGTGATCGAGAAGACAAATGGCATGATATGACATGATAGTTTCAATGTCACAAGCGTTGGGTCCAAGGTTTGGTCCCCGAGTCAAGCAAATTGTTATTGAAAAAAGCCCCTACATTTATCAAATAATTAGGGCGTTTTGAATAATCTTGTTAGAAAATGTGGCACTCGCATTCATTTATGCATTTTTTTTTTCTCGATTACATCCTCACTCAAAATATTTGTACATTTTATAAATACGAACAACATTTTTTTATTTTGTACACAATAGTTTTAAGGAGACTTTCCTATAATAAAAAACTATGTAAAATAAGTTTTGTGTCTTCTATTTAACCACCTATGTAGTCCCACCCTTAGGTCAATGTCATTTGCAAGTCATACATTACAAGCTCTATTGCCACCTACGAGTATGTAGTCCCACCCTTAGGTCAATGTCACTTGCAAGTCATACATGATAAGCTCTATTGCCACCTATGTAGCCCCAACCTTAGGTCAATGTCACTTGCAAGTCATACATGACAAGCTCTATTGCCACCTGTGTAGTCCCACCCTTAGGTTAATGTTATTCATCAAAGATATCTAGGGATTAATAAGAATTTCTTGGAACTTTTCCCAAAGCGAATTACTTCTCTTCTAAAATTAAAATAAAAAAAATCAGTCCCGGTAACAAAATTATAATAAAAATAAAACAATAATAAAATTATAATATGATGATAAAATAAAACAATAATAAAACTAATATTGTTCTATATTTTCTTTTAACTACAATTATTACAAACACATACAATTAACTCAATAAAGCTATCATACAGGGTGTTCCGTAAGACGATGTCAATTCTAGGGGAAACGAAATAATTTTTTTCATTATTTTTTGCAGTAAAGTAGTGCAAAATTTGAGTTTTAATGTAGATTTAAAATACAACACCAACTCCTGCCTACATTTTCATTTTAAATATTGAAATCGCTTTACAAATACCCAGTAAAATTATTGTAATATTCTATGAAACTATTATAATATTGTTTTACAAAAATACAAAATAATATTTTAAATTACGGACCACACAACATCAAAATGGAATTATGAACATCAATCTTCCACGTTTAATAATGATTTTTTCACATTTCCCTGATATTTTAGCAACAGAAAATATTAATTACATTTTTTGGTCAAAGACTTATCATGGTCTAGACCTAGAAAGACATAATATTAATATTTTTACAACAGTTTAAAATCACCAATAACTAAACTAAAAATATGTCATGTAATTATTTGTTACAAAATACTAATTAACATTAAATATCACTGACTTTTACGTTAATCACGCTTGTGCTCTGCTGTATTTAATTTGGAGAAATCACAGCCATTTATATATTTGCGCCAAATTATGGAGCAATGTCATGAAAACCCAAATTTCTATGAACCCGTTTTTATTTAAATGCCTGATTTTGAGTTAAAATCTGGCTTAATTGTGACTTTTTCAATGTCCTATTGTAATTTTTAAGTTAATGGAAGACAACACTGGCTGATGATGGAAAACATCGTGAGGAAACCAGGAATTCATAGTCTGAAATCGTCAACACGGAGTAAACAAGCGTGGTGATCAATGCTCGTTCCTTCTCTGTATGAAAAGAGGCTTTTGGTCTGCAGCAGGACAGTTATCATGGAGCCATTAAATAGTAAGCTTTTGAGGAATTCCGCTGGTATTTGGATAAACATCAGCCTAAGTATAATAATATCAGTCTGGAATTTCCACACTGCCGACCTATGTCAGCAGTGTGGAAATTCCAGGCTGATATTATTATGGAGCCATACATGCCTAGCTATTAAAATTCTGCTACGACGAGCCTACATATATCCAGCAGTTACAGCAGCCTGGCAGTAAATGAGGGTCCAATCACAATCCAATTACATTAACACCATAACCAGTAACCATTAATCAGAAGCTTGAATTTTCAATCTGACTCTTGGAACGATTCTTCAACCAGCTTTCAGGAATTGCACTAGACTCCTCACTGTATGCTCCATTCTGGATACCAGTCTTGGTTTCCTGGATTTCTTTCTGTTCACTGGATTCCTCTCGGTGGAAGATCCGGTTGACGGGGAATTGGAGGAAGTAGAAGACGAAGGTCGAAGACCAAATGAGGATCTGGTACAGGCAGACCTGCCACCAGGTCATGATGCCGAAGATTGCGTACAGCCAGCGGTGGGTGAAGAAGTAGATTGAGTAGTAGCTGGACAAGAGAAGGTAGGTTAATGTTAGTTAGTCAATTTAGCAATTCATCATTGTTTCAAATCTTAATATTACTTAGAACTTCTACGCACAAAGATAGACAGGCAGAGCGTGTCTGTGTCTGGGGTCAATAATAATTAGCTCTTTTTAAAACCAGTCTAGACACACTATCTCGTATGTCTCATAGCTGGACGGACGTAGCGAAAGACAAAGAAAGCTGGCATTCTCTGGAGCAGGCTTTCACCTCAAGACTTCTCAAATAAAGAACAATTAAAATTCCTAAATTTATTAATAAGCACTGTAGAAACATAAGAGAAATAAATATAAGGCTTTTTTACATAAAATCAGTCTCGACTATTTTAGACCAGTTTTTAAAAGTGCTAGAATTGTATGGAAATGTTCGTCTGGTGAATTAATATGCATATTATTGATGTGATAGGTTGACAAACAGGGCCCCAAGTCTGCTATTACAATAGTGTCAGAATGGTCTATCATTGATTTCATAATTTTTGATTTTGACAAGTTTGGTAATCTGCTAACATAATGGCGTCACTATGACTTTCCAGTGGTCAACCACTGACACTCCATTGAAAGAAATGGCATAGAATGGTAATCTCGTAAATAATGAATGACTGACTTACATAAAACACTTGACTTGTATAAAACACTAATAAATAAAATGCAAAAATATATATAAATGACGGCACGGTTGGCGCAGTGGTTAAGCGATTGACTGCTGCGCTGCGTGTCGCGGGTTCGATTCCCGCACGGAACAAATATTTGTATGACCTACATGTAGGTATTTGTTCCGAGTCTGGGTGTTTTTCTATCTATAATATGTATGTATTTACAAAAAAAAAAAAAATGTATATAAGTAGTTTATCAGCCATCTTGTTACCATAACACAAGCATTAGGTTACTTAGCTTGGGACTAGATGGCGCTGTGTGAAATGTCCAGGGATATTATTATTATTAATGAAATCTGGCATAAATAAAGTTGTAATTTTTTCGAAAATCATTTCTACTAACGACAATGTCATTATGACACAATTCTATTACGAGACCATTGGTTGGTTTTGGTTTTGGTGTTCCACAGGGGAGTATTTTGGGCCCCACCCTCTTCCTTATTTATATTAACGACTTGTGTAATCTAAATATTAAAGACGGTAAATTAATATCATATGCCGACGACACGGCGTTAATATTTAGCGCTAAAACCAGTAGCGAACTGTTTCAAATCGCTCAACTAGGTTTTAATACTGTGACTAATTGGCTACAAAGCAATTTACTAACATTAAATGCCGACAAGACAAAATATATTCACTTCTCCATGCGCAAACCTCAACTTAACAGTACTAACCCTCATCTGTATGCCCATCAATGTGGAAACCAAAAACTAATTTGCTTCCTCTTGAAAGAGCTCAGAGAGCAATTTTGAAGGTAGCAAACTTCCATCCCTTCTTTTTTCCCACAGATCTGCTATATAAATCCTGAAATGTACTAACTGTTCGCCAGCTTTTCATTATGCACTTAGTATTAAAACAGCACACCATGCTTGCCTATAATGCCGACAACACTAACAAGAGACGGAATGATCTGGTATGCATGTCTAATGCAGCCTCAAAACATGTATTTGTAAAAAGACGTTTAACATTCTTAGGTCCATTCCTGTACAATAGATTAAATAGAAAACTAAGTATCTATAAACTAAACTACTATAGCTGTAAACAAATTATATTTAATTAGTTACTAACCATCGATTATGCTCAGACAGAAGACCTACTTATTGTCTGCAAATAAAACTACTAATATGCTATTTTACTTTTATTTACCTAAGTTGTTAAATTTAGTTTTTACGTTATATTTATTGTTAATTTATTTCTTTAAGTATTTAAGCACTTTCTAGCCTGAAGCACAGGTTCAACTTAGTTCGGGCAAATTAGCAACTGTGCGCTATTTTTAAATTAATAAGGTATTAAATGTAAATGTATTCCCTTTTTATAAATAAACGATTATTATTATTATTATTGACCGACCAATGATCGCCATTAAGAATTTAGCAGATTACGAACTTTAAGCAAAATGACAATGGGATGGGAATGGGATCGTGTTGGAATGACGAATTTATAAAAATAACAGACTTGGGGCCCAGGCCGAAGGCCCATTAGATAGAAACTGAAACCAGATTTTTATAGAAGCCGTATCACTAAAGCTAGTAGTAGTGACGGCTTTCACGAAAATGATGACAGCAACAAAGATTTAAATTCTCGGTATGAGACACTTTTTCTCGTGACTAAGTACGGTGAGAGCAAATCTAGCGATTTCAATCTTCGGGCAACGGGGTTTGACTACATGATGGTGTAAATGACAGATTTTTATGATGAACCGCTTTCTTAGAGATCCAAATCTTAAAGTATCTATGGATGGATATCTTGTTAATCTAAGAAATATTTTAAAATAAAGAAATACTCACACAATAGCATACAACACTCCAGCCCCCCCAGTCAGCCACAACTCCAGTTTGAAATGCGTGGGATGTCTCCTGGCCTGCAGCACCGTCTCGATCAGCACCACGATGGCAATGTTGGTGTGCACACAGTGGTTGAACCACCAGGGCACCAGCTGGTCGTATACTTGCGGGAAGACCAGCTCGCGGTCGATCCAGTAGAGGGTCCAGAACATTGTGGTTATGAACTGGAAGAAAATAAATTGGGACGTTATTGAAATGCTTTGTGAGAGTGTGTTGAGAGTAATATATAAGGCTGGTGATGTAAAAAAGGTCAGTCCATAGATGGGTGCCCAATTTTCACAAATAGGCAAAGGTTGTAACTTTCGCATGCCTCAGTGTAGATACACACGGGTGACACGAGTCGACGACAGATGGCAACGGCACCCGTCGCCGCGTGTCGGCGCGCACGGTGCTCAAGTACACGAGCGGCATGCTGTCAGCGGTGTGTCGCTCTTGTGTATGGATACTCAAGGAACAGTTTCAATGCTGTACACAATGTCCTATACAGCGTTTGCACGTCGATACACCTGAAGCCCGTCAGGTACATCGACGCGCAAACTGCTACCATGAATTCAGTAAAAACATGACTCTACACCCACCAGCATCTACATTCTTCGTCGATTATAAAAAAAAAACAACTTTAGCAGACATTTCCACCGAGTTCCACACGGCAATTGCACGGCCATTGTACTTTTAGAATCATGTAACTGAAGTCATGATAACAGTTTGCGCGTCGTCGCCGTAACATCCAGTATTCATTCTAAAAAAAAAGTTGTTATCGATATTGAATAGTAAACGAGTTGTGAAGGAGGTTGGATGGCAGTCGTGTTTTGTAAAAAATTATGTACTCAGCATCTAGTTAGACTACTTCCCGGTTCCGTGCATCCCTCACCCGGGTGTTTCCCGCTTTGACTTTGACGATTCCTTACAAACACACATCATTTAGTCAATCAGCTCAATCAGTCAATTCAGCTGCATCTGGTCAGACTGGTAGCCGACCCCAACATATGCAGTTGGGAAAAGTGTAAGCAAGGTAAGGCGGTCCAGCCGCTCTAGAGACGTCGTCAGGAACATATAACTTAATCCACTCACCAGTGTCAAAGGCACCACGAGCCCCGAGAACATGACGTCCCTCGCATACTTCAGCTTCCTCCCCAGCGCAGAGTCATGGCGGTCCAGCCACTCCATGATGTCGTAGACTAGGGACATCGTCAGGAACAAGGTTTGGAACAGCTGGAAGGAAGAGAAACAGGAGGTTAGGCTACAGAGTACATTTAAAGTCAAAGTCAAAACATTTATTCAGATGAACACCAAAATTTACAAAAAAATAGAAAATAATTAATAATACGAGTACTATTATCTCTTAAGACAGTCGATGTCTAGTGTTAACACTAGAAATAAGGAAAAACTACGTGCCCCCTTTCACCGGCTTCATAAGGTTCATAACTCATTTGTTGGGCTTGGTATAACCTTTTATAACAAGATACCCTCTTCTTTGCTAGACTTGCCTTTTAATGCGTTTAAAGCTCAAGTAAAATCCAACCTTTGTTCAAAGGCTTACTATTCCATCAACGACTACTTACACGATAAGAATAGTTGGTCGCCCTAATTAACTCAAGACAATGTTCATGTTCTTTCTCCAGAATTAGCTTAGGTACTGACAGGTTACTGTTATTAGTATTAACTCACTTATTTATTTCACATCGATGGTCCTAGTTCATCATCTGTGACTGCAAGTGACAGCTAGGTGACGAACCCAGCAATGCATAAATGTGTTAGCTGTCACGCCCTTTATGCCTGGAGGCTTTTATTTAGGTAGTGAGTTTTTATTTTTATTTTAATTAATTATTTTTTAGCTTGAGTACGTATAGTTTTTATTATATTTGTTGGTATATTGGCGTGGCTAGCTGACATAATATGGCAAATAATTTAAGCTTCTTGTAATGTTCATTACTGAACATAGGTTCCTAGTATTGTATACATGCAACTAACTATATTCTAACTGAACAGACAGCTGTGCTGCTGGGGAGTTTGTTCCGCCACTTCTTCTTCCCAGCGATAGCACTAGGAAGTGGCGAAGGGCGGGCGTTTTTGGGGGACTGTCTTTTGTAATTTTGACGTTCGAAAAGTGCTGATTCTCAGCCTAATTTGAATAAATGACTTTTGATTTTTGATTGATTTTTGATTTTTGATGAAGATTTAAAGCGTTTTCCTAACTCTGTTGGGGTCTTCCAATCGAACCGGATACAGCAAATACCAGTATTTTACATGGAGCGACTGCCTATCTGACCTCCATAACCCAGTTACTGGGTAATACGATACCAACAAAGAAAAATTTGTTTGAAAAATTTAGGCGGTCACCACGAATAAACGCTTTTTCTTTCTTCTTTCTTCTTAGTAAGACTGGTTGTCAGACTTTTGAACTTCTGACAACCCGTAATGACTGTCTAAGATCTACGAATGAAAGCCAAGACCAACAGCTTAACGTGCTTTACGAGACACGGAAGTGTCTCGTTATGAGATGGTCACCCATCTACGGATCAACCTCGGCAAGTGTTGCTTAACCCTGAAGATCGACCCGTGTGGCTGTTATCATTTAGCCACGATGTTAAAATCATTGTGTATCCTAATTTCAGTTGCTTTAGATTTAAAATCTAATGAGTTCTATCTTTGAAGTATCCGTGTCATGATTCCACAGCAAATCCAACACATTCCTGGACAACTAAATAACTCAAACACTAATTATGATAATTAATCAGTTACCGTTAGTTAAAGGTGGCTCGGTCACAGCATGTCTGCTTGTTATCGCAGACAGTAGACAAAGTTCAGTCGTGTAGAGGACAGACCAGTCTGTCCGTGTGTGGACGTGATGGGGCTAGGTCCCAGAGAAAGCGGATAATAAATCAGCCTATAATGTTCCCACTGATGGGTCACAGGCCTCCTCTCTGTGAGATCCCGTGGGCGTTATCTACCACGCGGGCCCAGTGCGGGCTAGCAAAGGTCACGTCTTCGATTTTTTGGTTCTAGGACATGCTGGTTTCATCACGATGTTTTCCTTCACCGTTGTGAGAGCAGTGGTGATGAAATAATTTACACAAAGTAAAGCGCCTGTCAGGGTTCGAACCCCACCCAAAGTGTATGACCGCTTGAAGTATTTATATCTGCCTACATATACGAGAAGAAAAACGGAGGGAGAAGATGGAGAGAGATTTATGGAGTTCTGTTTCGGGGCTTTTGGTAAACGCTTCTTAGTATTTAATGTATTCGTGTGAAATCCATCGACTCTGATTGATTCTGCGTTTAAAATAAACTATGTAAGTTAGTTCAGACATAAGTACGTCCTACTGGTCAAAATCAAATCCTTTAACTATAAATTATACAATTACGACCATTATTTGGTACTTGTAGGTTAGGAAAAAATGATTGAATATCATTTCCCCTTCTAAAACGTAGTTACCTATTTAGAAGAATGGGCAAGAAACTCGATCTGGTTAAAGGATTGACGTATTCGATTTACATAATGTGTAATTTTATTTATTGTGGCCGGGTTCGATTCCCAGGTCGGGCAAATATTTTATTGGGTTTTTCCATCTAAAATATCTCAGTAGCAGCGCGGAGCCCTGCATCTGTGCCGGGTCGATGGCGATAGGCTTGCCCCTACGAGTATTACATGGGACTTAAACATAGCTGGTGAAATGTGGGCGTACTAACAGTACATCCCTGCCTAACCCTTCGGGCAATACAGGCGTGATGTTATGTGATATCATGAAAGTTTTGTTTATGTATAGACATAAACCATTTGTAGGTAGACGGAGACAGACACACCGATAGATATAAACATGGCATAAACGATCACAAATCGAAAGTACATTCTCTGTATTCAAATTTATTTAAAGGCAGCTAACCTCTCAACTAGAAAGGGCTGACCTTGGAAATACTTGCACCTACATACAGCTGAGAAACTTGGAATTATTTGTATTGTATTGTTCTACCTTGAGTAGGCCTATGTAAATAGGAAAAAGTGGGGTAACGTGTAGACGTTACCCCACTTCCGTAAATTATTTACTTCCATAAATAATTTACGGAATTTCGAAAGTGAATTACTTAAACAGTACCAGCTCGTGAAAAAGCAGGTTTTCAAACAATTCAAAATTATTACTAATTGTGGCAATATTTGCAAACTAAACCCATAACAGAAGAACTTTGTAAACGCCTAAATCTGCTTATACACTCTTTCAGTTATCAAAAAAGGTAAATAAAGATACGTTGCTGGTAGCATACCATGGACTTGTAACTTCTGTGTTGCGATATGGCGTAATTTTTTGGGGGCAGTCGACTGACCGTGAGCTTATTTTTTTTTTTTTTTTTTCAGGGTGGGAAATCATCAAGTGACCCCTCCCGCTCTGGGTGGAGCAGAAGGGAGTGTCAGACTCTTACTGACTAAAACCCACCCGTGTTCCTTCCTTAGCCCTTTATGTTCCAGGGCAGCGGTAACCCTTTCGGACAATCCCGCTACCCTGGGCTGACCGTGAGCTTACGAGTATATTTAGGATGCAGAAAAGATGTGTCAGAGCAATGTGTAATATAAAAACAATGGATAGCTGTAGACCCTATTTTAGGTCTTTAAAAATACTGATCCTTCCAGCATTATACATTTTGGAAACTGCGGTGTTTGTGAAAAGAAACACAATTATTTGAAAAAATTACTTCCACTAGAAAAACTCCATTACGTGCCCAATATGTAAATAAACTACGTCATCAAAAATGTAAGACCGCGTTGTTTTGGTATGGCACCTAGTGTTTAATAAAATTCCTGATGACATAAAAAACATGACATTTATAAGTTTAAAAAAGCTCTTACTAAATTATTAATTGACAAATGTTATTGGTCTAAATAAACGGTCACTCCGCTACCCGCTCGCAATGGGACCTTACCGAAACGAGGACGCCTTAGATAAGTAGTCAATGGCTGATAGTGCCGATAGTAGGAACAGGCACGTGTCCGAACTTTGGTCCTCCGCACGATAAAGGGGTCTGTCCGGTTGTTGCTATTGATATGTAAAAAGGGAGCAATGGTAACGGACGCTACGTACGAGTTGTAAGTTCGAGACAGGTGCCTTTTTAGGGTTCCGTACCCAAAGGGTAAAAACGGGACCCTATTACTAACTAGACAGTTGAAATTTTCACAAATTATGTATTTCTGTTGCCGCTATAACAACAAATACTAAAAACAAAATAAAATAAATATTTACGGGGGGCTCCCATACAACAAACGCGATATTTAGAATACCTACTCTTTATTGTACACCATAAAAATTACAGAACATAAATATATAAAATTCTGCAAAGGGTGACACAATGGGCGGTCTTATCGCTAAGAGCGACCTTTTAAAGACAACCTTTGGATGGATTAAAAATTAAATTTTAATTAGATTTCTTGCCCTTTTTTGCTTGATATCAATAATGGCAACAGGTAAGCACTTGAAATATTCAGAAAATACACAGTTGTATTTTTACTTTAATAATAAAATTAAAATAAAATAAATATTTAAGGGGGGCTCGCATACAACAGACGTAATTTTTATAGATAATGGTACGGAACCCTTCGAGCACAAGTCCGACTCGCACTTGGCCGGTTTTTGTTACCCTATATTGTGTCCCACTGCTGGGCAAACGCCTCCCCTTGTTCTTTCCAAACCTCCCTGTGTTGTGCGATCTGTGGTCATGTTGACCCTGCAAACCTTATCAGATCGTCACATTAGCTTCATATTTTTGACTGACCGACCCTTGACAATTCAAAAGTGCCTGTAATCGGAAAAGGCAGGCAGATTTTTATTCTTCATTTTTAATTCTTCCACTTACATTGACTTCACATATAATTAATTTTATTATATAATTGTAAAGAAACTAATAGTCTTTAATTTGTACAGCGCTCTTCCGTCGGTAACTATACTCATGTAACATATAGATGGCGCTGTGAGTAATGGCGGCCAACACGGTTGGTTAGGCAGCTTATGTGTCAAGTAGACAGACCGCACAATGTTTAGCATAATTTCGATTGTTTCTATAGGAATTAATAATAATAATATCCCTGGACATTTCACACAGCGCCATCTAGTCCCAAGCTAAGCAACCTAATGCTTGTGTTATGGTAACAAGATGGCTGATAAACTACTTATATACATTTTTTTTTTGTAAATACATACATATTATAGATAGAAAAACACCCAGACTCGGAACAAATACATGTAGGTCATACAAATATTTGTTCCATGCGGGAATCGAACCCGCGACACGCAGCGCAGCAGTCAATCGCTTAACCACTGCGCCAACCGTGCCGTCATAATTTCGAATTGATTTAATAAAGAATAAGCTTTGAATGTTGTTTCTTTGTTCTCAGGTAGGATAGTATGATTTAAGTGAAACATTGTTATTATTGTTGTTCGTGTGTAAATACTAAAATAAAACTGTTTTCAGAGCAACGCAATTGTTTATTTGAAATTTACAATTCGTCATTAGTTTGGAGATATTGTCCTAAATAATTACCAAGAGACCTTTAGCCTGCAGTAGAATAATTATAAACTGATATAATTCCCAGCTATTTTACTGAATTGTAACGACAGACAGCTCTCTCGTTAGTGATAAAAAACATTTATTTATATTGTCTGTGATTTGACGTGATTGGCTAATTAATATCGTTCGATTCCTTAATGAACTGAACGAGCTGTTCCTAATTATCATTTGAACTCTCAACCCCTGAACTAGTGAACATTTGAACCTCGTGCAAAACAACTGCCAACCGGATACAGCTGAATACCAATATTTTACATGGATTGACTGCCTATCTGACCTCCACACGCAGTGACTGGGTAACACGATATACCCCTTGGTAAGACTCATAGAAATGTAAAAAACAGGTAAGACTGTGGTTGTCAAACTTTTGGGTTTTAACTACCCGTAACGACTGTCAAAGATCTACGAATGACAGACGGGGCAAACGGCTTAACGTGCTTTCTGAAACACGGAGGGGTCTCGATATAAAATGAATGGCGACCCATCCATGAACCGACCTCGGCATGTGTAGCTTAACCTCTAATCGGCCACGAGCCTCTCGAATTAAAACTGAAGCAATGACAGATAAAGTTATTAAGACCGTCTAGAGTTCTATCTATGTATACCAAAGAGTCGTGATATAAATCTAGGGGCCTGTGGCGTGCAGTGACACGGTTACAGGCTGATAGCACTAGGTATGTAATGATAAGTAGTGATGAGCACGCATACGTGCCTTACGAGTGCTGCATGTCGTAGTCACCCGATGAGATGCGTGCCCTACGTGCAAGTGTGATAAACTCGATAAATGAACCCGATTAATAAACAAAAGCGCATCGCATGTTGGTTTAATCTTTTGAGCCACGTACATGCATAGGTTAGGCACGTACATAGGTACGTATAGTACAAAGCGATTTCCAAAAAATATGTATAGCTACAAATTACACAGACAAGGAACAATTATGTTATCTACAAGCTTGATTAATAAACAAATGCGCATCGAAGCTGCAACCTAATAGGCTAGTTTTCTAAAAAATTCTAATTAGTCCGTCAGTGAGATTATCAAATCAAATCAAATCAATCTTTATTTGTGAACATAAGTACAAAAAGGTGTTATTTATACATTTTAGCTGATCTGTATGTTCGGCCAATAATCGGCATACAAATATAATATTAGTAAGCAGGTTATCAAAACATATTGGACCCGTATTTTTTTCTTTTGTCAATTACACTCGAGAGCAATGAATCCGGGTTACTTGAAGAATCCTAAAAATCTCGGAAACTAAAAATGCTAGGTTAATGCAATAAATTGTATTTAATAGACAATGTAATACTCCTTAAATGAAGGTATTAAAACTTCTTAGTTATTGTAAAGTTATATCATAAAAAAATCAAATTTGAAAAAGAGCCACTTTCGAAGATGGAACTACGAAATTACAGCATTTGGTTTTGCTTTTGTTTGTAATCTGTCATTTATGTGGGTACATAAACCATGTTGATAGTGCTCTATATTCATTATTCAAGCTGAAATTATGTCGCTTACGCCTGAAGAATGCACCAGAATACTTACAATGCTGGAAACCGGCCGGAGTCAGCGCGATACAGCCAGGACTGTCGGTGTGTCGCTGTCAACAGTACAAAGAGTTCTCCGACGTTACGAAGAAACTGGTTCTAACCTACGCAGACCAGGAACGGGCAGAACCAGGTGTACCACAGCACGAGAAGACCGATACTTGGTGAACACCATGCTTCGAAATCGCTTTCTCACAGGAACTGAACTCACAAATCAGTTTCGACGCCTCGGAGGAAGTAACCCAAGTGCATGGACAGTAAGACCTCGGCTTGCTGAATCTAACTTAAAACCCCTTAGACCTGCAAACGGCCCTAAACTGGAGCGTGGGCATCGTATTTCAAGACTAAGATATGCCCAGAGCCACGTAAATTGGAGTATTGAAGATTGGTCAAAAGTTATGTTCTCCGACGAATCAAAATTTATGCTCTACAAGCACGATGGAAGACACAGAGTGTATCGAAGACCAGGGGAAAGATTCAAGCAAGCATGCATCGAAGAAAAAGTAGCCTACGGTGGTGGGTCTGTACTTGTGTGGGCCGGAATTTCTTCTGAAAGTCGCACAGAGCTGGTGATCATAGAAAACGGCTCTTTAACTAGCGTAAGATATGTGGAAGAAATCCTCAATGATCACGTTGGTCCATTTATGGTCAATTTAGGTGAGGATGCTATATTTATGCATGACAATGCCCGACCTCATACAGGTAGGATTGTGAATGACTACCTTCAAGAGATGAACATTACTCGTATGGAGTGGCCAGCGCGCAGCCCGGATATCAACCCGATCGAGCATGCTTGGGACGAGCTAGGCAGATGCGTAAAACAACGAAACCCTCCCCCAATCACGCTTCGTGAGCTCAAAATTGCTCTCACAGAGGAATGGGAGAATATTCCCCAAAATCGTATAAGGAACTTGGTGTACAGCATGCCAAACCGCGTAAACGCAGTAATGGAAGCACGAGGAGGCAATACGAAGTATTAAAATTCAAGAAAATCGTAATAAAGTTCAAAAATTTCATGTTTCCTATTTTTGTTTTAAGGAGAGATCAGCAGTTTTTTTCTTTATGTAATTTTGTGTTAATAAAATGTATGGTGACTCATATTTTTTTTACTTTCATTTAAGGAGTATTACATTGTCTATTAAATACAATTTATTGCATTAACCTATCATTTTTAGTTTCCGAGATTTTTAACATTCTTTAAGTGACCCGGATTCATTGCTCTCGAGTGTATATAAAAAATGATGAATATATCGCCCGTTATGGTTCCGCGTGACGTCACGCCTTGCTACACTTTTTAGCATGGCGTGACGTCACTCCCAAATTTTGACGCTCTTTATGTTTGTCACATAATAATTATTTTTTTACCCAAGAAACTACCATATTGTGTAAAACACTTCACGTTTTGAAGGAATCCATTGCTTCATTTTTTTTTATAAAAACTGCCCCAAACTAGGAATTTCTCCTGTACCGTGGGTGCGTTTACAAACATTTAAGCTCACATACACAAACAGCCAGACTCAGAACAACTACTTGTAGGTCAAACAAATATTTGTTCCGTGCGGGAATCGAACCCGCGACACGCAGCGCAGCATTCAATCGCTTAACCACTACGCCAACCGTGTTGTCAGTTGTCTGCTCAACAACGTAAATAACGCAGTGAATGTAGTAGAACTGTGACAATGGAAGCCATTGCTACTGTTAGTGTGTAACGCTATTACCCCGCTACGCTGGTTAAATCTTCTATCTATCTAAGTGTATGTTTAAAAAAAATACATGTCTGTCTGGCAACCGCCTCGTTAGTACATGATATAGTGGTGGCAAGCGCTACTACTGAGCAGGACGCCCTGGGTTCGATTCCCGGGTCGGGCACAGTGTTTTTGGGTTTCTCCATTAACAGCCTGGAGTCTAGATCTGTGCCCGGTTGATGGCAATAGGGGGCGCCAGTTATGTAACTGGTGAAATGTGGAACCAAGCTTGAAGGAGCACTCTCTCAACTGAGAAATCTCTTGTAGAATCCATACTAATATTATTAATGCGAAAGTAACTTTGTCTGTCGGTCTGTTAATTTTTCACACCTTAAAGGTTGAACAGATTTGGATGAAATTTCGCACACACGTAGACCTGGGTTAGGTCAAAGGATATGTTTCCATCCCAGTAGTACGTCCTCGTGGAATAAATTCCCGACCTCATCGCGGGCAATGCCGTGGGAAATACCTAGTCTCTAATAAAAATCTGTGTGATGTGAGGTTTGTGTCTGTGAACACAACCTCTTATACAAATAGAAATCTATGTGTGTGTCAAAGTTTTATCTCAATAATTTCAAAACAAGAAACCACACAGACACCTTAATCTGTACTTAATTGCAATTCTAATCTTACGAGTATGAAAACCCATATTTAAACAAATATGAAAGTCGTTCATTCATCTCTCAAACATTAATAAGATATCTAGAAAGTCAATTTGACCCCATGTGACCTGATCGGCGCATGAGGTGAATCAAGATCATTGTAAAGTTACTTAATGTAGGTAGGTAGGTACTGATAAAAGTATCGTATGATTGTGTAAGGAGGCACTTTGAGGTCGTGGGGGAGACGTCCCGAGTAGGTGACCGACTACAAAGTGTTTTTGGGTTTTTCCATCAGGAATTCCCCGACAGCAGCCCGGAGTCTGGAACGGTGCCCGGTAGATGGCGACAGGCTCGCCCCTGTTACATGGGACTTGAACATAACTGACGACATGTGGGGGTAGCTCGTATAATAGCTCTGCTTAACCCTTCGGGGAACAGAGGAGTGGTGTTATGTACCTTGTACCTGTTGACTACGGTCAAATTAAAAGGCGTAGTTTAGCAACTCCAAAAATACATGTCTTGTGTGAGTCAGACCCGCGCACCGAGGGTTCCATATCACTTAAACTGTTTTAATTTACGTTCTTTGTATTATTTGCAATAGTAAAACGTATTCTGTAGAAAAAAACATCAACAACACATCAGTAAAAACATAAAATAGCTACCTATTACGGTTAAAAATGTACCCGTGGCAGACAGACAGACCACCCTTTGTGCTTTATCAAAACTTTAACGAGCTGTCGTAAAGTAAATAAAAATAAATAAATATTTGAACTCTTTATCTAAACACGTGAGACAAGTGTGGCCAAGTGTCGAAATATTAATTGTAAGAAATATTAACGAAACTGATAACTCCTTAATTGGGTAATTACAGCATGGCGACCAATCTATAGTAAACTATGAGATATGAACAATTGGCGCAGTGATTAACAGTTGGCTGTTGAAATACGGGCAGCGGGTTTCATTCGGTTTTAGTTGTAGGTATGTGTACCTACTAATAATTATTATTCTGCCTGCCTTTTCCAACTATGTTGGGGTCGGGTTCAAGTCTAACCGGATGCAGATGAATACAAGTATATTACATGAAGCAACTGCCTATCTGACGTCTACAACCCAGTTACTGAGCAACACGATACCCCTTGGTAAGACTGGTTGTCAGCTTGTCAGACTTTCGGGCTTTTGGACAGCAGCATGACCAACTGTTTGACATGCTTTCCGAGACACGGAGGAGTTATGTTATGGATGGTCAACCATCCACGGGGCGACCTCGGGAAGCGTTGCTTAAGATCGATCCGTGCGCTGTACTTATATAGCATGTTGTTATCCGTCTCATGAAACGTAATTTAGAAGTAGGAGGAGGTTGGTAAACTGTTAACACCCACTTTTCAATACTCATGGTATTGAAATGTTGCAGTTTACCTGATGGGGCAACAATACTCGTATATGTATAGGCTATACAGATAACACTGTATTTGCATTGCGGTGTGTTTTAATAAACACACTTGGTTTAAAAACAAAACACACATACACTCACACCTTCTTCCCATTGGGGTAAGCAGACACTAAAGAGCGCCACCCTTCGATGCTTACATACAAAATTTGTATTTATTTATTTACTCTAAACATACAAATATCCTTACAGGCTAGACCCAATGCGATATTGTAGCACACTTACAATTTAACATACACAGTTCAAGTTAGTTGTTGTTAGCATAGCAAATTCTATACATAGCTGTCCTTGTAAATTCACCCAAAGCGCAACAGAATATATCTATGTCCTCAGCAATGAGGTTGAGAGTGTGGAGCGCACTCGTGAGCGGCGCCTCGCGCAGCAAGTTAGTTCGCGCGCGCGGTTCCACCAGCAACCGCGGCTGACGACGTCGACCCACATACCCGTCAGGCACGACTAGCTCCACCCTTCGCAATATACCCGCATTGTGTATCTTTCCTCTAATTACCTTAAAGATATAAGTCACTAGTGTGAGTTGCCTCCTGACCCTTAGTTCATTAAATCCGACCATTCCCAAGACAAATAGAGTTGGATACATCAATGGATAAAATGGATATACCCCGTATTCCCTCATATATTTGTACCTAATAAATTTATTTTGTACTCGCTCCAACATGAGACTATACTTAGTTTCATGTGGGGCCCAGATAACTGCATTACCTACATTCTAGTTGGCTTATTACTAAAGCATTATCTTATGCCGTTAATAGCCTTACGGCCTTATTCATAAAAATCCGCTAAAATAGGTTTAAAACATTAATTAATTATAATGCTCATTAGAACTAATAAACCTATTATAAAATTCTCTATTCATAAACGTTTAATAAACCTGTCATAGCTATGTTGTCGCGAAAAGACGTTTTAACGTGATTAAGTTGTCGTTCTCATAGATTAAATGCCAAAACATCTGGTGCCCACGGCCAAAAAACGCATAAAAAAAATGATTGACAACGTCACTTGTGACATTTGGAGAGCTTGGCTTCTTGTGTTTCGTTCACGTGTATATTTTTTTAAGAAAATTGGATTGCATTGTATTCTTGTGAGGAGTACTACATTATAGAATAGAAATAAAAATGGAAAACCAAAAAATAAAATCTCTTATTTCTAAAAATTCCCTAATAACTCTTTGCTGTTCTGTCTGTCTGTTCTTGTCCGTCTGTTTATATATACTTTTTTGCATACCTTAACTATATGATCACGACATGTGAGGCCAGTGGTGAAACAAAATGTTAATGTGTAAGAAAAAAAAAAGACAAAAATTAAAAACAATGATTTTAACTCATTTTAGTGAAATGCGACAAAGGTAACAATAGAATTGTTATATTTCTTCCAAAAAAGTTTGTTCAAAACGTTTTTGTCGACTACCCGCAGATAACTAAAATAATTTGGGGTAAACAAATTACTTGATTATGAAAAAACACCCTTTTTTAGGGTTCCGTAGCCAAATGGCAACGGAACCCTTATGGATTCGCCATGTCTGTCTGTCAGTCTGTCTGTCTGTCTGTCTGTCTGTCTGTCTGTCTGTCTGTCTGTCCGTCCGTATGTCACAGCCGCTTTTTTCCGAAACTATAAGAGCTGTACTGTTGAAACTTGGTAAGTAGATGTATTCTGTGAACCGCATTAAGATTTTCACACAAAAATAGAAAAAAAACAATAAATTTTGGGGGTCCCCATACTTAGAACTGAAACTCAAAATTTTTTTTTTCATCAAACCCATACCTGTGGGGTATCTATGGATAGGTCTTCAAAAATGATATTGAGGTTTCTAATATCATTTTTTTCTAAACTGAATAGTTTGCGCGAGAGACACTTCCAAAGTGGTTAAATGTGTGTCCCCCCCCCTGTAACTTCTAAAATAAGAGAATGATAAAACTAAAAAAAATATATGATGTACATTACCATATAAACTTCCACCGAAAATTGGTTTGAACGAGATCTAGTGAGTAGTTTTTTTTTAATACGTCATAAATCGTAACGTAACGGAACCCTTCATGGGCGAGTCCGACTCGCACTTGGCCGGTTTTTAGGGTTCCGTAGCCAAATGGCAACGGAACCCTTATGGATTCGCCATGTCTGTCTGTCTGTCTGTCTGTCTGTCTGTCTGTCTGTCTGTCCGTCCGTATGTCACAGCCGCTTTTTTCCGAAACTATAAGAGCTATACTGTTGAAACTTGGTAAGTAGATGTATTCTGTGAACCGCATTAAGATTTTCACACAAAAATAGAAAAAAAACAATAAATTTTGGGGGTCCCCATACTTAGAACTGAAACTCAAAATTTTTTTTTTCATCAAACCCATACGTGTGGGGTATCTATGGATAGGTCTTCAAAAATGATATTGAGGTTTCTAATATCATTTTTTTCTAAACTGAATAGTTTGCGCGAGAGACACTTCCAAAGTGGTAAAATGTGTGTCCCCCCCCCCCTGTAACTTCTAAAATAAGAGAATGATAATACTAAAAAAAATATATGATGTACATTACCATATAAACTTCCACCGAAAATTGGTTTGAACGAGATCTAGTGAGTAGTTTTTTTTTAATACGTCATAAATCGTAACGTAACGGAACCCTTCATGGGCGAGTCCGACTCGCACTTGGCCGGTTTTTTTTTTTTTTAAACGGCTTAGGTTATTCATGTTTCTCCCTCTGACATCATTCATTGAATGCCATCGAAACCACATTAGGATCATACAAATTAATTTTAAAAGTTAAATAAGTACTATAAATAGTAATGTAAGGTACTCACGAAATTCCATCCAGTCAGGTATCCAGGCTTATATCTATATAAATTATCTAAGTCTACGTTGGAACTGGGTTTAATATCTAGTGTAGCGGCGAAAACAGTAATATAGACATTATGTAGTACCCCAAACATATGGATAACTGTTGTCCAGTACAACTTAGAATCACTCCTGTCAAATAATTTCTCATTTTCAGTTATCAAAAAGCACAAAACGTTATAAAAAATATTACTATTTTTCCAAATATACTCCTCCATTTTTTTAAATAAATAATAAATAAAACCTCTTTTTTTAAACTGTTTTAAAAAAAGGACACTTGTCGACAAAAAAAATAGAACACAATTTAAATGTAGAACACTGTTACGTTTTGAAATAATAATTACAAAATAAAATTTTAGATATATATAACTATTTTTATAAAATGATTTTTAGATAATAATTATTTTAGTTTTAATAATAATTATAAATAACGAACTTATGCGAATAGACGCCCGTATACCGTGGCGGTTTAGGGCGACTACTTCATAATTAATGTTACAGTAATTAGATCGACGGTATCTCATTATTTGCTGTTATTATTAGTTATCATAATCGTGTTTGTTTTACCCCCAATTAGTTTTATTTTTAACTTAAAAGTGATATTTTTTTGTTTTGTTCCTGTTTTCTTAGTAAAATCATAATTTATCTAATGGGGGTACCTATGACTAAAACTGGGCAGTAGATTGAGTATTGATTAATAGACTAGTCCAATTTTAAGTCTTACCGTAGCGCCTGCCAAATTAAAACAGTAAACTTAACTAATTGATATAATATGCTTGTTATTCAAAAGGGGCACGTGGCTAAATAATAACAGCCGCACAGGTCGATCGACCAGGTTAAGCTACGCTTGCTTGCCGCGGTTGGTCCGTGGATGGGTGACCATCTATACATACCGAGACCCCCCCGTGCCTCGGAAAGCACGTTAAACCGTTGATCCCGGCTATCATTCGTGGATCTTTGACAGTCGTTACGGGTAGTCAGAAGGCCGAAAGTCTGACAACCAGTGGGTATCGTATTACCCAGTGACTGAGTTGGAGGTCAAATAGGCAGTCGCTCCATGTAAAATACTGGTATACAGCTGCATCCGGTTAGACTGGAAGCCGACCCCAACATAGTTGGGAAAAGGCAGACAGATAGTGCTTGTTATTAAAAAGTAAGTATTCTTTGGTCAGACCGAGACTAGGTATAATTGTACCTAATGTTAAGATTTAACTATTTATAACATTGCGAACTTTCTTACACGGGTTGGATTCCCGAGTCGGGCAGTGTTATTGTTTTTTTTTTAATTACTAATAGTAATAACATAAAAGTACTTATTCATTTTATTTTAGATAAGACTACTTAATAAAAGAAATATTAGTTATTTTTTTAATAATGATTTTACAGTCATTTTATAAAAATTAGAGATTATTTATTTTATTTCGTATGTAGGTTTTTTGGATTTATTGCCTTTTGTAATAAATAGTTGGTTCAGCCTTGTAACGCCTTAATAAAATTAAGTAATAAAACTAAAACGCTTGGTTATGAAGTGAAAATGATAGGACAGGTATAACCGGAAAATATTTCCACATTTGGATAACAATGTAGCAGTTTAAACATATCAGAAGCCCAGTTCTCGTAGTATAAAACCTTCAAATCTAGTCGCAGTCTCATCTCGGCGACAAACAAATGTCAAAAACTTGTCAAAATGTATGGAAATTAGAGGTATTTTTGACAGAATGAGACTGAGATCAGACTGTGGACGTTCTTAAAATTACGAGAATTGCCCTTTTTTGTATGGGAAATCATCATATGACTTTTCCCGCTCTGGGCGGAGCGGGAGGGCGTGTCGGACTTTTACTGACTAAAACCCACCCGTGTTCCTTCAGCTGCAGGAGCCACGGTATCTCTTTCGAACAACCCGCGGCCCTGGCAGGCATCGGCCCTAGCAGACCCCGTCAGTCCGTGCTGACATCTCTTTGAGGCGCGCGTGGAACACAATGCGCGCCGTCGACCCGGGCCTGGTCCTTACCGGGCGGCGAGCTGCCCATTGCTCGCCGCCCGCAAGCCCGCGCCTACGGTGGCCGGGAGTCAGCTGTTGACTCCCGACGTCCAGGGCGTCTCCTGCGGCGACTAAGCACGTGAGGGCGCAGAGATTGCCTCTCCTTCACGCGCTCCGCCTCCTCCTTTGCGAGCATTACTGCTCCACAGAAGGAGGTGACGGCCTCCCATGAACTGTCGCTCCGTACCATGGCCTGGACCTGGGCCGGACGCGAGAGATCGCCGCCGCCGATCGCCGCCACGAGGACGCGGCGGTGCTCCGCTCAAGCCGGGCAGACCTCCACCGTATGCTCCACCGTGTCCTCCGGGCGATCCATACAGTGGTGACACTGGCGTTTCCTCCCACCTTATTCTGAATAGGAACCTCCCGAAACAACCGCGTGGACCTGCGTCAGGCGGAAGTTAAGGGCGCCGTGGCGCCTCTCCAGCCACTCTTCAAAGAGAGGACTTATCGCCGCACGAGAATTGCCTCTCTGTTTAAAAACTTTCAAGGTAGCAGAATCGTAATACTCGTATCATAATATAATGTAAATATTATTATTTCCGGTTTCGCTGTCTCGTGGGTCCAGTGGTCGTACGCACTGCTACTGAGCACGAGGTCCCGGGTTTGATTACCAGCTAGAGTAAAACGTTATTGGCTATTTCCATCTGGAATTTCTCAGTAGCAGCCCGGGGTCTGGAACTGTGCCCGGTGTGTGGCGACAGGCTCGCCCCTGTTACCTGGCACTTGAACATACTGGCGAAGTGTGTGTACTATAGGTACTCCTCTGCCTTACCTTCCGGGGACTACACGCGTGATATTGTTATGTTTTCTATCTGTCAATAACAATTTGTTTTCAAGACAGTATGGCTCCAAAACAATTGTTTTCAAGCACTTTTATCTTATTCATTTTTATTTCACTTTCTTTTTGTGCCGATTCGAGAATGAAAAGTAAAAGTGTGTTTCTAACAATTTTAAAATGTTTGCGTGCAGCTAAAAATGGATCTAAGTATCTAAAGTTAAAATTTAGATTTTTTCGATATCTAACTAGCTTCCGTTGATATCTTTCCAGACACCGGGCTGCTACTAAGAAATTCCTAAAGGAAAAAACCAATAATACTGCTTGATCTGAGAATCGAATCCAGGACCTCATGCTCAGCAGTAACGCTTGCGACCACTAGCCCAACAAGGTAGTCAACTTAACCCACCAGGGTCCGAAGAAGAAGGGTCTAAGGAGTATCAAAGTAATAACAGCCGCACAGGTTGATCGATCAGATTACGCTACGCTTGCCGCGGTGTTCCGTGGATGGGTGACCATCTTTACACACCGAGACCCTCCGTGCCTCGGAAAGCACGTTAAGCTCATTGGTCCTGGCGTCCCGGCTGTCATTCGTAGATCTTTGAGAGTCGTCAGAAGCCCGAAAGTCTGACAACCAGTCTTACCAAGGGGTATCGTATTACCCATGTATGTAACTGGGTTGTGGAGGTCAGATAGGCAGTCGCTCCATGTAAAATACTATGGTATTCAGCTGCATCCGGTTAGACTGGAAGCCGACCCCAACATAGTTGGGAAAAGGCAGGCAGAATGAATGATATTGAGGAATGAAAAAGGGATGGTGCTATCGGTCATGTATAGCTCCGTGTCTCTCTTACACTAGAATCATGAGGGCATTAGTACGCCATACTACGACACCAGTGACTCTAAAATGACTGATTATTATTTGAAGATGTTAGAGTATTGTCTAAAAATAAATAAATAATGATTACTTTCCAGTCTGAAATAGATGTTAAATTACTTTTTTTTAGCATTTTTTTTTTTGTTGCTTTTAGCCCGTCTTGCACTTTGCCGTCCCACAGATATTATTTGAATCACATCATGAGAGCTATGTTATTAGTACATTACGACAGGCGATGAATACGTTTTTACTTTAAAAAATAACCGCCCCAGTGTCTGTGAAGGATTCCGTAGTTGGGATGAATTTATCGCATGAACAACCTTAACTTTGTAGTTGAAAAAATGTTCTCCCATAAATACGTCACGGTCAACTCTCAAACTGCAAACGTAAATTTGTAATAGCAAAAAAAATATGTTATGAAACTACAAATTAACGATTTTCCAAAAAAGGAGGAAGTCGGTTGTAAAAAACGAAAATCCGAAACCAACGACATCGACTTCCGAAATTAAAGTAATTTTTCACTTTGTAGTTTTTTTTTATCCCTCTCGAGGTATGGAACCCTTAAAATAAGCCAATGGGAGGTTCCATTGGCTATCACCTAGTCTTGGATATGTATACGCTAACGAGGAAGGAAAACATGGTGAAGAATTGCATAATCATCTTATAATGTCCCCACTGCTGGGACACAGGCCTCCTCACTGTGAGTGGGGGTGGGCCGTAATCCACCACGCGGTCCCAGTGGGGTTGAAGAAAGCTGAACTCAAAACTCTTGAAATCAACAAGCAGTGAGCAAGTGTGGTGATCGGTTGCGGTTCCTTCTCTGTACGACAAGAGGCCTTCGCCCTGCAGCGGGGCAGTTGCGGGTACAGTCACGAGCAAAAGTATGTATACACTCGGCTTTACTCAAAAGCGATTTACTCCTTCATCTATATCTATCTATACTTATAATAAATGTGTAGAAGTGAAAATTCTGTACATTGAAAATATCAAAAAAATAAATGGCAGGGGGTGTTACTAGACCGACACCGAACCCAAAAATGTGATTAAAAAAATTTTTGTCTGTCTGTCTGTCTGTCTGTCGGTTTGTCTGTCTGTCTGTCTGTCTGTTTGTTCAGGCATCACGCAAAAACTACCGGTTCGATTACGATGAAACTTGGTATAATTATTCTTTAATATCCTGGGCACCACACTGGGTACTTTTTATCCCGGAAAAGTATATACAATAAAAAACAAACTTAATTTTGCGGTTCGATCCCTAGATCCGATTACTGTACCAACCGCAAATAATAAGTTTGTCGTAGGTTAGGTCACACGCAGTGGAGTTCATTTTTATTCCTTTTACTTTTTACAGTTATTTAGGTTTATTTTTATATAAGTCGTAGGTATAGATTTTAATTTTAAAGTATAGGTAGTATATTTGATAGTGTACGTAGTGACCGTAGGTTATTTTATAATACTGTTAGGTAGGATAGTCATTCGTATAGATATTAGTTTTTAGAGATTTTGCTTATTTATTGAGTTTAGATTGAGGGGCCCGTGGCTAAATAATAACAGCCGCACAGGTCGATCGGTCAGGTTAAGCTACGCTTGCCGCGGTCGGTCTGTGGATGGGTGACCATCTTTACATACCGAGACACGTTAAGCCGTTGGTCCCGGCTGTCATTCGTGGATCTTTGACAGTCGTTACGGGTAGTCAGAAGCCCGAAAGTCTGACAACCAGTCGTACCAAGGGTATCGTATTACCCAATAACTGGGTTGTGGAGGTCAGATCCCTTAGAAAATAACAATATCTTATGCAGCGAACAAAAAGGCTTTCGAAAACATAAAAATATAAATATGGCTATCTTTGAGTTTTTAAAAAATATAATGACCGCGGTTGATAAAACTACCCCTGTATGTTCCATCTTCTGCGACATGACACAAGCCTTCGATTATGTTGATCACCAAATATTGGCTAGTAAATTGGAGGCATACGGTATAAGAGGAAATGTTTTAGAACTATTTAAATCTTACTTAACTGATCGAAAACAAATCACACAAATTACAAAATTTAACATAAAAACTAAAAAAGAAGAACAATACCAATCCAAAGTAAGATATGTTAGATATGGTGTTCCCCAAGGCAGTGTACTAGGACCTACGCTATTTATTACCTACATCAACGATCTCCCTAAAGCAACTGTGCAACCTATGATATTATTTGCAGACGACAGCACAGTAAATATTACATGTAATGATAGAAATCTATTTGAAAGCGACATAAATAAAGCACTAACATCTATAATAACATGGCTAATCAATAATAATCTAAAAATAAATATAAATAAAACAAATGTAATAAACTACAGTCAAAGACCTCAAAATTCAATTAAATTTAAATTAATATATGATAATAATGTAATAAACCAAGTAGAAACAGCCAAATTCCTCGGTTTAAAAATTGACAGCAGAATCAATTGGAAATGTCACACAGAAGAACTTTGTACAAAAATTAGTAGTTTATCTTTTGCGATGTACAAACTGGCACCAACAGTGAGTAGAAACGCATTATTCATGGCATATTATGGACTTGTTGAATCGGTGCTTAGATACGGTCTAATATTTTGGGGTAATTCGACAAACACCGACATGGTATTTAAAATGCAAAAGCGTTGTATTCGGGCTATGTTTAAGATCAAAAATACCGACAGCTGTCAACCACTGTTTATAAAATACCATATACTGACACTTCCTTCACTATACATCTTGGAAATAGCTTTATTTGTTAGAAACAATCCTCACTGGTTTCCTCTTTTGTCAGACAATGTCACTAGAAATAGACGTACTAAATATAAGAATTACTTACAGCCTCACTCTGCGAAAACAGCACTCCTTCATAAAAGCGTGTTTTGTATGGCACCATTAATATATAATAAAATTCCAGAGGTTATTAAAAATATAAACCAGCCAAACCTGTTCAAAAGAGAACTTAAGAAGTTACTTACTGAAAAATGTTATTATTATGTTAAAGATTATTTAAATGATAGTTTCTAATCTATTTGTGTTATATTTTAATTTTGTTATGCTTTTTTTTCTGTCTTAATTGTGTTATATATTTCAAGTGGCTATAATCTATATTTTATTTTGTACGCCAATGGTGGCAAATCATGTTGAAACTCAGAGATTTTCATTTTTACATCCACATTTGCATGTATATGTATAATGTTACACATGTTCACAAATAAATATATCTTTATCTCTATCGGAATTTTTGACAGATAAAATGTGACTCTCTTTGACCTTAGTTAGTACTCATTGACCTAGTATGTTATTAAGTTCAATTTCATTAATTTAACATTGCACGTGACATTTTGTATTACTTTAATTATTATTATTTTTATTGACATTATTTTTATATTTTTCCTTTTGACATTTTTTATTTACATTTTTAAATTTTTCTTTTTGACATTTATATACTTTTCTTTGTTTTTATTTTTGTCAAATCAATTAATACTATAAGCATTCCATTAATCTGGTTATGTTATCAATTTTAATATCAATGACCTCTATAAATATTTGTACGCCTTCGGGTATAACATAGCGCTCTTCAAAATTTTTGTAACAACTATTTATTGTACCTGTGTTAACAAATGAATAAATGACTTATGACTTATGACTTATGATAGGCAATCGCTCCATGTAAAATACTGGTATTCAGCTGCATCCGGTTAGACTGGAAGCCGGCCCTGAACATAGTTGGGAAAAGGCTAGGCAGATGATGATTGAGTTTAGATTAGTTATCGTCATAAATAGGTTTATTTAGGTAGGTAGGTATTTTATTTTCTGTTATTGAGTTTATTTATTTTTTTAATTAGGTAGGTACTTAGGTAAAGATATCATATAGGTACCCTCTTAATCACCATTAATGAGACACAATTGGTTTTCTATTGTAATTAGCCACAAAGGGCCCGCGAGATAGATGGCATCCTGGTGCACATACATTTTATCCTGTTAGCACGTTCCCGTGGCATAATTTCCGACATCCACGCGGGCGAAGCCGAAGCTAGTTTTTGAATAAAATTTTATGTTGTTACGAACATAGTATTTTCGAACCCATAGGTTTATGTAATGTGTCGTATTGCGACATTGCATTCGTTATTTCACGGAAAAATCGCAATTGAAAGTTGCCAAGTGTTGACATGTTGGTGCTCGTGACTGTACACCAGACTATTAAATACTAGTTGCCCCGTTGGTCTCGTGGTCGCAAGCGCGACTGTTAAGCGCAGGGTTCGATTCCCAGGTCGAGCAAGTGTCATTGGGCTTTTCCGTTAGGAATTTCTCAGTAACAAACAAGGAGTTTGGAAGTTGGCGGTATGATACCCCGCGCCTCGGTGCGTACGTTAAGCTGTTGGTCCTGCGCCTGATCTCTCTCCGTTCATGTCGGGTTGCCGTCCCATCGGACTAGGAGAGTAAAGGACGCGTGATGTGTGCGCAGGGGATCTGTATCGTTTTTTTTTGAGAATGACATCTCGCAATTCAACGTTTGAGGTTGTGTCTGCTTAACCGGACAAATAAACGTTTTTTATCTTTTCTAAGGAAGTATCTGAGCACACACTTGTGCTCTATATCCCGCGGAGACGGGCAGTCTCCGCTGAAATTGGCCGCCATAGCCGAAATTCGGTCTGGTCTTATTTAACTATTGTATAATAGTTAGTATGCGTCATCTATTTATAGAAAAACCCATACATCCTTCCTCTATTCATAAAATTCATTAGAATATTTGCAAATGGCTGACAAAAGGCCAGATGTAAGTAGCCTTGACGTTAGGAAGTATAATGTAGACTAAGGATTATTACCATATTTATTTATGTGACCTCGGCATGCAGCAGTTGACAGCATGACATTATCTTATTTTTTTTATTATTTATTTTACCATTTATGTACACACATATAAAAACATACATTGAAAAACAGAACAGAAAAAAAAACAACCGATTTCCAAAAACGACACTACAAAGTGAAAAATAACTTTAATTTCGGAAGTCGGTGTCGTTGGGTTCGCATTTTCGTTATTTGCCACCGACTTCCGAAATTAAAGTTATTTTTCACTTTGTAGTGTTGTTTTTGGAAGTCGGTTGTTTTTTTTGCAAAAAAGTTTTTATTTTTCACTTTTTAGTTGTAATTTTTACCAGTAATTTTGGTTTAACAACCAAAGTACTAAACCGTTTTTGATGAAATTTCTATGGGACCATTTAAGTATGCCCATTGAAGTATGCCCTTTCCAACAAAAAAAGAATTTTTCAAATCGGTTGGCAAGCGACGGAGTTATGCGCGAACAAACATAAAAAAAAAAAATACAAACATCCGAATTGAGAACCTCCTCCTTTTTTAGAAGTCGGTTAAAAATAGGTACAGAGGTGATGCTTATTTCATAAGAAGTCTCTTCCGGCATACCTGAGATAGGACAATAGATACAGAGATGTAGACAGCGTGTGATAGAGCAAAGGAGACAAAAAATAATACATAGAATCAAAAAAACAATTCACTTAAAAACTCCCAACTCACTCAACTTAATCTTAATATGTATTACAAGTTGTTTCTCCTTAAAGATTTGTTTAAAGAAGATTCTAGAATATAAGTAACCGCCCCCATCTAGCAGGACACGAGGGGCGCGCGTAGTGTTCCACGCGCGCCCCTATAGGACGTCGCGGGGGGAGTTGTACACCTCAATCCCCCCGCGGACTTGAGCTGGCCCGCAGAGGCGGGCCGGCAGCACCAGCCGGGGATCGCAGAAGGCACAGAAGTTCCCACGATCCCCGGTCCAAGTGTGGGAAGGGAACACCGGAACATTAATGATGAAAAATTAAACTCACCAGACTCCAATTAGTAAAGAAACAGTACGAATATTTCCAAACGACGCCCAAGTCTGGATCATTTCTCTGTTCCTCGGTCAAATTAGATTTAATGGCAGGTCCAAAACTTATCGTATAGTAAAATATATTACTATTTAAACCGTGAAACACTGTTCTTATGAAAAGATGAGAGCAAGCATCTTTTACTGCTGAAATCTTCACCATTTTTCAATAATTTACATAGTTTTTTATTTGTAAGTTTAAACACTCAAATTTTCAATGCAAAATGAATTTTACCAAACTTTTTAAAAGAGGGCATTGTAAGAAATGGTTAATGGTTAAAACTAAAAAAATATTGTTAGTGAAGTTTTGCTCCGTTTTAAGTTTGAGAGCAGATCAGGGTTAATAGGAAGTGGTTTGAGGGTTTAACTAATGGTTTAACATGTTTAAAAAACGTTTTTATTTTACACTGCTTGTTTAATAAAAAATAGTGAATTGGCAAAGAAATTTGACCTACCGGAATCAACAGTCCGAAAAGTTATAAAAAGTAAAGAAAAATTTACGGAACCTGTGAAAGGCTCTCAACTCTTTGAATACAAGCATTATTCGTAAGAAAAACTTACCTCGTCAGGCAAGATTGTTAGAATATGTATACATAAGAAGCCTTCGACATCAAAATAACTTCGACTTACGTGGTTTTATACATAGTAATGTAAATTGTTTTATTATCTAACATTTTATTAAACAGGTTTCTTCTAAATTATTGTTTATATGCAAAGTTGAAGCCCGACTTACGCGAATTCGACTTACACGGTTATGATCCCACCTATCGCGTAAGTCCGGGGTATTACTTTACTTTACAAAAATATAAGAACTACAAACTAGGACCAAAATGTTAAAATTATCTAATATCGAATAAAAGTTTTGAGGAATTAAGTTTGAAAAATAATTAGAATGGAGTAACAAACAAACATACATAACACAATGACGCCTGTAGTCCTCGAAGGGGGCAGAGGAGTACTACATAGCGCCAGTTATATTTAAGTCATGTAACAGGGGGCGAGGCTATCGCCATCAACCAGGCGGAAATCCTGACTCCGGGCTGCTAAGAAGAAATTTCTGATGGAAAAACCTAAAAACACTGCCCGACCTGGGTATCGAACCGAGGACCTCATACTCAGCAGTAGCGCCACTGCGACCACTAGACTGACGAGGCACTGCTTTCAAAATAATAAGAATCATTTGTCTCAGACAATATGAATGTATAGAACTTAAAGTTCAAATACAATTCCAAGGATATTAAAATTGATGACGCGGTTCAAAGGAATCTCATAGCACACGTCTTAGGTAAACCGCAGCTTTACTGAACTGTGTATAATTCAATGGAACAAATAATGCATATATCAATGGAAAATAAGATTCTATATAATGGTAATTTCCAAGTCTTAGTAACTGATGAGTTGTGGAGGTCAGATTGGCAGTCGCTCGAAGTAAAATACTGGTATTCAGCTGCATCCGGTTGGACTGGACGCCGACCCCAACACAGTTGGAAGGAAGGCTAGCCAGATGGTGATGATGGTAATGTCTCAGTGTACAGCCCGGGGTCTGGGGGTGGCACCACGCTCGCCCCCTATTACATGGGACTTAAACATGGCGGAATGGGGGTATACTACAGATACACCTCCGAGCATCCCTTCGGGGAAACATGGCGTGATGATATGTTATGTTATGTCATCATCGTCTGCCTATCCTTTTCCTAACTATGTGGGGGTCGGCTTCCAGTCTAACCGGATGCAGCTGAATATTACACACATGGAGCGACTGCCTATTTGACCTCCACAACCCAGTTACTGGGTAATACGATACCCCTTGGTAAGACTGGTTGTCAGACTTTCGGTTATGTTATGTATAAATGGTAAACCATCTAGGACCGCGATAATTATGTGCTAAGGAAAACCAATGTCAAAGTCCAACATCGCGTGCCTCCATGACACGCGTAAGATAATAGGAGAAGAATGTCATTACATACAATAGTATCAAGTGTAGTATATATTTAGATTTAACGTTGCAGGTCTTGCGACTTGCACTGCGAGGTATAATTAACAACGAGTATCACATAAACTAAAGTCTGAAGTGTATTTCTGCTGTTCTTAAGGATGCTATTTTTGAACTAAAATCTGTGAGTTTAGCTTATACAAATCTTCACTTTTTGTAAAGATTGGCGCAGTGGACACCGCCGCAACTTATAAGTTGTGTGTAAGTCGTAGGTGAACTTTACATAATCAGCTTATAATGTCTCCACTGCTGGGACACAGGCGTCCTCTCTGTGAGAGGGACTGGACCGTAATCCACCACGCTGGCCCAGTGCGGGTTGATAGATGTCACATATCTTGCAATTTTTTAGTTCAAGGACATGCCGGTTTCTTCACGATGTTTTCCTTCACCGTTTAGAGAGCAGTGGTGAGTGGTGGTGGAGAGGTGCATTTTACTTTGTGTTAATTATTTAATCACCACTGTTCTGAAAACGGTGAAGGAACACTTCGTGAGTAAACGAAGGAAATGTCCTAGAAAAATGAAAACCAATGAAATGCATAGGTACACATCTGCCACAGGTACACATCTGCCACAGGTACACATCTGCCTTACCTTTCGGGGAATACAAGCCTGATGTTACGACTGTCTAAGATCCATGAATTCATCGTCATTCACCCAATCGTCTAACGTGCTTTCCGAGGCCCGGAGCGGTCTCGGTATGTAAAGATGGTCACAATCCACAGACCAACCGTCGTAGCTATGAATTAAACTGTTTTTTTTTTTTAACTTAATTTAAACTAACGTTTTTACTCCCTGTTTAATAATTGCATGTTAATGGATCATTAACCGACGTCTGTGAGTAGTAATTGATCATAATTGTAGCTGTTACATTTATAACTATTCTTGAGGATGGAAAAATACTAGCAAGCGTGTAAGAAGAGCAGTTTATCTATAATTAGAGGCGGTTGAGAAGTATTTTCTTTACCAGTATATCCTACTTAGTTGAACTGTTGCAGTAAATACGTTGACTTGCTTTTTCTTAAATCTATATATACCTACAGTGGCCTCCAAAGGTTAGTTATTTGAAACTAGAATTTTAAATCATAATGTGGCATTACAACGAGTCCGCGTATCACTGGTCAGTTTCCCTCAGTCGTCAGTTCCCGTATCACTGGTCAGTTTTCCTCAGTCGTCAGTCCGCGTATCACTGGTCTGTTTCCCTCAGTCATCAGTCCGCATATTACTGGTCAGTTTCCCTCAGTCGTGTCTTTGGCTTCATGCACTACCTTCGTCGAACATGAGCACTTTGTTCGACGACACTACTTTCCGCCTCGCTGCTTCCCTGCGACTAGGAGCTGCTGTTCTCCTCATCGCTGTCACTGTGGCGTAGATGTCAACCCAATGGCTTGGAACGCGACGATGGCATGAGACCGGACGGCATGTCTTTATTTCCATGGAAGGTGGGTAGGCCTTTAGTGTGGGACGCAACGCGTCTGTACTCTTGCGCCGTCCCATCTTCCTGGCTCGGCGTGCTGTGCTGGCGCTGCTGCTGCGGCTGCAGAAAACCTCAAGCGGCGAAAATATAAAAACCTTATCGGAAATTATATTTTCGAGCCGTTTGGGATTGAAACCCTCGGGCCGTGCGGTCCGAGTGCTCATTGCTTGTTCTCTAAACGGCTGGTTGACACTTCCCGTGACCCAAGGGCTGGCTTTTACCTTGGCCAGAGGCTAAGCATTGCCATACAACGTGGCAATGCCGCCAGTGTCTTGGGTAGGTACATTACCAGTCGACAGCGATGTGGAGGAATATTTTTAATTTTTTAATAGTTTTAGTTAGTAGGTATACACACTGCATGTGTTCGAAGCTTATAAGTCGAAGACGTTTCCACTGGGCCACCACTGCTCTCGAAACTGAATATTTAGAAGAAAACGATAAAGTTGAGTTTTTTAACAAAAATCACTATGGCAACTACGAAAAAAAAACGATTTAAGTTTACATAAAAAAATGAAAACTAATGACTTTAACCTCCATAAACTAATATAAAAAAAAACATTTTCAAGATCTGTCTTTGTCTTAAATTAACAAAAAATCTAAAAACAAACCACAGCAAAGTGCAAAAACCGGTTTTAAAGTTGAATATCGTTTTGACGTCACTTGTAAGGTCATTTTAGTGGCTTATAGCGTGGTTATTTTGGTGGCGTGCGAATTGACGAATAAGCCATTGTGATTTATAAATAAAAAATAAAATATCAAAATTTCAATACGCAGTGGTGGGGACAACGCTTTATATTTCAACACGCAGTGGTGGGGACCACACTTTATATTTTTACTTTGCATAGTGCTACATGTCTCACCGTTTTAACGATATGCAAAATTAATTTACAATTAAATTACGTTCTTACATAAATTTTCGATTTACATTATTGTTTGTTCTTACATGAGGCAAGCCCCTTCTCATACAGAGAAGGAACGAGCCTTGATCATCCATCACGCTTGTTCACTTCTTCTTTTCGAGTCGATGATAAATTTTTAAATGAGTTGGACCCAGTAGATGCCAAGCAGACCGCAGTACCGCAGGCAGACAGTCTTCAATCTCAAAACATCCCTGCTTTTGAGCCGAGAGTAAGAAGCTCGAATTACAACGACCCCAATTATTGATGTCGGGTTGTTGTTTATATGTTAGTTGCGCGGTAAACTCTGCTTGCGCGCTGCAGGATTTTGCGTGACGTCAGCGTGATACGTAGTTCGTATGTGGCGCTGTAGATGCCGCCACAGTACAATGCACCCCAAAATAGTATCATCGTCTGTCTGTCTGCCTTTTCCCAATTACATGTTGGGTTCGGCTTCCAGTCTAACCGGATGCAACTGAATACCAGTATTTAACATGGAGCGACTGCCACACCAACCTCAAAAAGATATGATAATTTTGCTTAAATATTATTTAATTAATGGTGACCACTATGACGTAAAATAAAGTATTTGTGGCGCCATTTTACAACACGATTTAATTAAAACTTAATTAAACAACAAGTTTTTTGAGCTCTTAAAAAGTGCAAGACCACGCACCGTGAAGGCTTTTGTCTTAAGAGATGACTCATTCTTATTATTATTTTGGTCTAAAATAATAAAAGAAACAGGTAATTGTTGGTTTGTTTGTAGGAGGTATCTATGGAAGTTCTGATCCGATTACAATTTTTTTTTTCACTAAGCTACACGAAAGTTACAGTATTGCTGACTATGCTGAGTGCCATAGGATATGTTGTATGGTATAGTTGACTTCCACGCGGACGAAGTCGCCAGCAGAAACGAGTCCTGCAGAAGTCTTCAAATCTCGAGTGAAGATACTGAACAAACAAGGCCTTATCTTATTCAATGACGCTCTGAGGGCAGTGTTGAGGAAACTCAGGTACTGCAGTGCTTCCGAAATGTTTGCGGGAGCTTTCATCGATGATTTCTTCTCCATAATCAGGAAAAGAACCGCATCGATGATGAGCAGGGTCCGTGGTAGCACCAACACTGTCCTTAGAACGTTAGCGTGCAAAATAAACGGTCCGTTTACTGTATACTGGGCGAGTGTTCACTTACTCAGAAACAGGAAATAGACTAGTGACCTTGATTTTGTACTAACAAATTACTAACACCTGTTATTTGTATTTTATGTGTTCTACTAACAACCCTACTAACATTTTATATTTTAAAAAATGTATGGACCTATGTCTGAAATAAAGATATATTATTATTATTATTTATTCAAAAATAGTAAATCTAAATAAATATACACAAAACAAAATAACCAAAATTCATTATCTTTTCAGTGTCAAAAATCATTAACAAAGATAAAATTCTAATGAAGCAAGCTATTAGGAAGCTATTAACTATGTCGAACCGCTAACACTTTACAGACATTGAAGCTTACTGATTACTAACATCAATCAGTAGCAGGGATGGCCCAGTGGTAGCGGCCCCGACTTACGCGTTGTAGGTCGTGGGTTCGAACCCAAGCAGGCGCTGTGCATAATTATCATAATCCTAGCATTTCCCAAATAAGTCGTGGTCGGCTTCCAGTCTACCCGGATGCAGCTGAATTGTACATGGAGCGACTGCATATCTGACTGAGTTAATGGGTATCACGATACCCCTTGATAATACTGATGATCAGACTTTCGGGCATATAACAGCCGAGTTCAACGGCTTAACAAAGGGTCTCGAGATTTGAAATGGATGCTCATTGCTTACCTATCCTCGAACCGGCAAAAGCCGCAAGCATCAGCAATAGTAACAGCCTATTATTAAATTAATTAAAAAAACAGTCACAACATTCCAATTCGTAAGAAAAGCTGGGGTAAACGTCGCAAGCGCAAACAGTTCCGGATCCGTCACTTTTCCATTGAAAAACAAATCACTCGCATAAAATGTATAAACTAAAAAAGAATAAAAGAACATAGCACAAAATAAAACATGGAAAAATATCCTGAAATACAAACGAGTCTCGTATGATTTATTTTCTAAAACTTCTGTCACTTTTATTGTCACTTCCGCCATTTTCTTTATTTTGTTGGATAATTTTCCTTATTTTATTGTATTTTAAAAACAACTTTGTTGTAATTACTATTTTAAATAGATAGGTCTTTTCAGACAGAGGTCACTCCACATAATGTAACTTATAGTTGAAATTAGTTTTTTTTGGTATGTATGTACAATTAAATAGTAATTATGAATTCCAGTTCTCATTATATAATTGTTGTACTACTTTTTTTTGTGATATAAACTAGTGCTTGACTGCGATCCCGCCTGATGAAAAACAGTGATGCAATCGTTGACGGTAAAGCGCACTAATGTATTATGAGCCTATTCACTCTAGCCTTGAAGACACTTAAATTATAATCGGACGGGAAGACCGCTGCAGGCAAATTGTTCCTGTCCTTCGATGTATGTACTTACGCGGTATAAACGACGAAACAAAACGCTTCGTCCGGATCGCGGCGGTGTCAACAACATAAGGGTGGACACTCGCCGTACGACGGATTGTCCGATGATAGAACGGTGATGATGGAATTAAGTCATGTAATTCCCGCGCACACTCTCCAGAATGCATCCTGTAGAATACCGAAAAGCTGGCTACCTTACGCCTGTGCTCCAGGCTTTGTAGATTGGTCTTAATCAAATCTGGATCACCAATCAGCCTCTTCGCACGCCTCTCCACTGAGTCCAAAGCTGCTAGATGGCATTTTGCAGCACCAACCCATATGTGGCTGCAGTACTCCACACACGATCGGACCTGCGCTTTGTATAACATTAGAAACTGTCCCGGTGTGAAGTACTGCTGCACCTTTGCAAAAACGCCAAGTTTCCTAGCAGCCATCTTGGCTTTGGACTCAATGAACCGCCCAAAGTTTAGGTTTGAGGAAATTTCAACTCCCAAGAGCTGAAGACGGTCGGTGCACTTCAAAGATACATTCTGAAAAGCAGGAGACAAGGTGAACGGGCTCCTTTTGGCGGTAAACAGACACGCTTGTGTTTTGGCGGCGTCGAATCCCACAAGGTTGGCTTTGCCCCACTTGGAGACTGCCTGGAGTGCGACATTCTTACGCTCTGCTATAGCCTCTCTTTCAGACCGGATTACTTCCTTACAAGCCCGAGCACTCGGCAGGTATCTCTCTACAACTGTGCTGTCATCTGCATACCCATAGATTCCGGGCATAAGCAGATCGTTGATATGCAGTAGGAAGAGAGTTGCAGAGAGAACAGACCCCTGAGGAACACCGGCATTAGTCGTCATGGGCTCTGATGAGTATCTGTCGACAATAACTCGGAGAGACCGTTCACTCCGGAAGTCTTTTACCCAGCCAGTCAGACCAGAGGAAATTCAAATTCCTAAAACAAAAAAAATGCGAACGAATGGGTACGTCACCATAGGGGATGAAATACTCCATAACTGGACGCACCACATCGGATATAGCATCCTCACAGTTCGACGGATTTTCAGAACAGAAACCTGCTTCCAAGGATCAGACGCAAAAAAGTGACGCATCTCATCCCAATCTGCTGACTTGTATCGCCACATTCGCCGTTCACCGCGTGAGTCACAGTCAGGTAGAGAAAAGGACAACACAAACTTCACCAGACAGTGATCTGAAGTTCCTAATGATGAGAAAACTGTTACAACACACCTTTCCGAATCGGTGGTCAGCAGAAGGTCCAGACAATTGGCGGTATGACCAATTACATCTGGCACGCTAGTCGCTTGCCTTACCAACTGACAGAGGCCCATTGAAAGCGCATCAGGGTGCCGATGCAGAGCATTATCAGCGGCCTCACTAAGGTGGTCAAACAGTCGAGTCGTCTCCTGGTCACCGCTGTGCGATCGGTAGACACAGGTATAGACAATTTTGTCCATACCAGTGTCCACCAACAGCCATAAGGACGAGAAATTAGGGTCTTCAAGGTGACGGAGACGCTGGCAGCAGATGTCATTGCGGACGTACACACAGACCCGCGGTACGCTGCAGAAAATGGTGCTCCAATGAGTATCCCGGGTAGTCGAGGTACGCCGCATCTGACGGACATCGAATCTGGGTCTCCGTCAAGAAAAGCAAATGTGGCTTCTCAGCCTCAAGATGGTGGTGGACCGCATCGAGATTTGAGTGCAGACCTCGAATATTAGAGAGGTGCACTCGGAAGGAGAGGACGTGTTTCCGCTGTGGACACTTACTTTTCTTTATTGGACCTTTCATTTAAGACAAAATATTGAGTGAATAGGAAGGAAGATGGCAGTTGCGCGAGGTGATGCGATGTTAAGCGCAACAACACGACCAGTGTTGCTGCGCCAGTGGGGAGTTAATCTGGAGACTGCGGGGACGCCCGAACCCCCCCATGGATCGCCATCGGGTCCTCTCGTCCGGTCGCCAACCAGCACGATGGGGCCACCTTGTGGTTTTTCGCAGTTGGCGGGGCAGCCTTTCGTATGTGGCTGGCACACTACTTGGGCCCCCAACTACCTGCGGTCGGCCAGCAGAGCACCGTGCTTCGGATCCCGCTACCCTCCACGACCAAACACCCGATAAAACAACAACTGGCGCATCATACCCGGCATCGCAGCACAACTGCTCAAACCCATCCTCCGTACGGCTTCACCAGACCAGACAGAACACGATGGATCGTTTGGCGGCATAACTTTGTCTGGTGGGTGGTAACTTTTAAGCCGGCAGCCGATGCTATGGCCTACCACCATTATTACTGCTCGTTTAGCACTACCCAGGGGACACGTCAACACGTGCAGGGTGGTCGTAACTCAAGTACTCGCAGATCCTACGGACACAAGTAGTTCATCCCCCAAATTACCTTCCATATTATAACGTTAGAATCGTCAACCATGGAGTATTGTTTGCTTAAGTATAATTTTAGTAATAAGTAATATTATTCTGTGGTATAGGAGAACTTTATGGCTGATTTATTCACCTAACAAGCGGTAAGCATGCACATAACATCTTAACGAAGTAATTATTTAGAGAATAAATAAGAATAAATTTATTAAACCATTATTACAGGCATTTCCTTATCCATACCTATCATAAAGAGATATCGGTTATATGTAAGTTGTATTTTTGAGAAAAACAGTGGTCACCAAACTAGGCGCCGGCGCGGGCACTTGCATATTGGGTCTGAGTTGCGTTAGAATTAAATTAAAATTATATGATATATTTGTTATTAATAGTTGGGAAAAGCCTAGGTAAACGATGTTATTGATGTTACAAGAGACGATAGTCACTATTAAGTTATTATTTAGTAAAATTTTCTTACAAAACACTTTAGCAAGAAGGTTAAAGGATTAGGTACCTTTTAAAATATAAGTAAGATTTTTTCTTAATTGTTTACATTCAAGAGACAATAGTCAATTAAAATTGGTAATTGTAGAATTATTCTATCCATACACACATACATACACATATGAGGAAGCTGGAGTTATACACACGACCATGTCTCATCCGTAAATATACTTTCGAGGCTTATGTTAGCGGTTATGATTGGTTGATCATAGTAGTTTAATTATTGTTTTTTGAATGATATGGACATTTTTAAATGAGAAATGTATTATTATTCCTATTATTTATTTAAGTTGACATTAAACTATTTATTTTGGTTGTCATTTTTAAATGATTTCTATTTCTAATCTTAATACTTAATGAGTTGACATTGAAAATGTTATTGTAGGTAATTTTAATTGAGTTATGATGTGTAACTTTTATTTATTTGTAAAGAACTAACTAACAAAATTATATAACTAAAACTATTCACAAACTAAAATATAGCGTCGAAAAATTCATCCGCATCGCTGTCGACTGGTAATGTACCCAAGACACTGGCGGCATTGCCACGTTGTATGGCAATGCTTAGTCTCTGGTCAACGTAAAAGCCAGCCCTTGGGTCACGGGAAGTGTCAATCAGTCGTTTCGAAATTTCCTTAAAAAGACCATGAACACTTGGACCCCACGGCCTGAGGGTTTTAACCCCAAACGGCATGGAAAAATAATTATTAATAAGGTTATTACATATATTCACGCCCCTTGAGGTTTTCCGCAGCCGCAGCAGCAGCACCAGCGCAGCACGCCGACCCTGGAAGATGGGTTGGCGCAAGAGCATCGACACAAATTGCATCCCACACTAAAGGCCTACCCACCTTCCATGGAAATAAAGACATGCCGTCTGGTTTCTTGCCATCGTCGCGTTCCAAGCCTGGGTTCTTATACAGCTGGACCGCCGACGGTGACAAGAGCTCGTCGGATGATGATGATGATGAAGGAGTTATGATTGAGTTATGTTGTTAATTTTTAAATGTGTTACTTGTATTATGGATGTTATTTTTTTATTATTTTTATCATATTGAACGATTTCAAACAGAGTGTAAATTGTTTGTGAATAAATTATAAATGAAATGAAATATCAATAACCAAACTAGAATAACTGGTCATGCGATGTAGCCACCTTATTGGCTTGCCTTGTTTCAGGTCGAAATGCAAGGCTGAACTAGTCAGCAGGTCGGGCTAGGTGTGGTAAGCTGTTCGCTGTTCAAGATTCCCCCGCAGCTCTGTCTCGAACAACATGTTAATGAAATGGAAGGCTGAACTAGTCAGCAGGTCGGGCTAGGTGTGGTAAGTTATTCGCTGTTCAAGATTCCCCCGCAGCTCTGTCTCGAACTAGCTAATTATATTATAATTAGCTGAAAACCTTTTGCATAGTAAAGCACCTAAATGTAGTCCTTTATTTAGTTTCGAACATGTAACCCCGCGTGATGTAGTTAATATTTTTAATACACTTAAGTCTAAAAACACCGGTGATTATTGGGGCATCTCCATTAAACTTTTAAGTAATATAATAGACATCGTAGCCCCCTATCTAGCTGTTACTTTTAATAAATGTGTTGATTTATGAACTTTTCCTGACCTCATGAAGAGTAGTAAAGTCATACCATTATTTAAATCAGGTAATAAGAATGACGTTGGCAATTTCAGGCCCATTTCTGTTTTACGTGCATTTAGTAAAATATTTGAAAAGTTAATACTCAAGCAGTTGCTAAGACATTTTAATTTAAACAGCCTCCTCCATAATGAGCAATATGGCTTTACAAAGGGTCGTTCAACTACAGACGCGGGTGTTGCTCTGCTGAGACACATATTTGACGCATGGGAGGAATCGCAAAATGCTATTGGAGTTTTCTGTGATCTCTCTAAAGCCTTTGATTGCGTGCACCATGACACGCTTTTGCGTAAGTTACATCATTACGGTGTCCGAAACAAGGCTCTCAACATAATAATTTCCTATTTACATAATAGGATCCAATGTGTAGATGTTAATGGCGCGAAATCTTCCGGACTACCAGTTCAGTTAGGTGTTCCGCAAGGCTCAATATTGGGTCCATTCTTGTTCTTAGTATATATCAATGATTTACTATTCCATTTGAAGGGCATCTGTGACGTTGTACTGTTTGCAGATGATACCTCTCTTATTTTTAAAGTAGACAGGAATAGACAAGATTTTGACGACGTAAACAGTGCACTCTCAATAGTTACAGATTGGTTTACGTCAAATAACCTAGTTCTCAATGCCAAGAAAACGAAATGTGTAAAGTTCGCCTTACCGAATGTCAGAAATATAGGACCCAACATCGTCTTAAATAAAGAGGTGCTTGAAACAGTAGGCTCGGCAATTTTTCTAGGACTAACAGTAGATGCCAAACTTCAGTGGGGACCTCATATATCAAGTCTAGCAGGAAGACTCAGTTCGGCTGCCTACGCCGTCAGGAAAGTAAGACAATACACTGACGTTGATACAGCTCGTTTAGTCTATTTCAGTTATTTTCACAGTGTTATGTCCTACGGTATTCTGCTGTGGGGCAAAGCCGCTGATATACAAAATATATTTGTTCTTCAAAAACGAGCTGTTCGAGCAATTTACCAGCTAGGTGCCAGAGTTTTTCTAAGAGGTTTTTTTAAAGATATTGGTATTCTCACGGTTGCATCACAATTCACCTTCGCCAACATCCTATATATTAGGCAAAATTTGCACTTGTACACTAAAAACAGTAATATTCACAGGGTTAACACTAGAAATAAGGACAAACTACGTGCCTCCTTTCACCGGCTTCATAAGGTTCATAACTCATTTGTTGGGCTTGGTATAACCTTTTATAACAAGATACCCTCTTCTTTGCTAGACATGCCTTTTAATGCGTTTAGAGCTCAAGTAAAATCCAACCTTTGTTCAAAGGCTTACTATTCCATCAACGACTACTTACACGATAAGAATAGTTAGTCGCCCTAATTAACTCAAGACAATGTTCATGTTCTTTCTCCAGAATTAGCTTAGGTACTGACAGGTTACTGTTATTAGTATTAACCCACTTATTTATTTCACATCGATGGTCCTAGTTCATCATCTGTGACTGCAAGTGACAGCTATGTGACAAACCCAGCAATGCATAAATATGTAAGCTGTCACGCCCTTTATGCCTGGAGGCTTTTATTTAGGTAGTGTTTTTATTTTAATTTTAATTAATTATTTTTTAGCTTGAGTACGTATAGTTTTTATTATATTTGTTGGTACATTGGCGTGGCTAGCTGACATATGGCAAATAACTTAAGTTTCTTGTAATGTTCATTACTGAACATAGGTTCCTAGTATTGTATACATGCAACTATATTCTAACTAGACAGACAGCTGTGCTGCTGGGGAGTTTGTTGCGCCACTTCTTCTTCCCAGCGATAGCACTAGGAAGTGGTGAAGGGCGGGCGTTTTTGGGGGACTGTCTTTTGTAATTTTGACGTTCGAAAAGTGCTGATTCTCAGCCTAATTTGAATAAATGACTTTTGATTTTGATTTTGAACAACATGTTAATATTTCATTAAAGGCCGTAAGCAAGCTGCAAGCAAGCAAGCAAGGCTGAACTAGTCAGCAGGTCGGGCTAGGTGTGGTAAGTGGTTCGCTGGTCAAGATTCCCCCGCAGCTCTGTCTCGAACAACATGTTAATGAAATCGTCGGTCCCGGTCGTCACACTAATAATAAAGCTGAAGAGTTTTTTTGTTTGAGCGCGCTAATCTCTGGAACTACCAGTCGGATTTGAAAAAATATTTTTGTATTTGATAGCCCAGTTATGATGAAGGCAATATAGGCTGAAGCGGGATTGTCCGAAAGGGTTACCGCTGCCCTGGAACATAAAGGGCTAAGGAAGGAACACGGGTGGGTTTTAGTCAGTAAGAGTCTGACACTCCCTTCTGCTCCACCCAGAGCGGGAGGGGTCATTTGATGATTTCCCATCCTCAAAAAAAAAAATAGGCTATTTTACAACAAGAGAAAGAGGGAGCTCGTGGCTAAATAATAACATCAGCCTGGTCGATCAAAGGCTAAAAGCTACGCTTGCTACGGTCGGTTCGTGGATGGATCCATTACATAGGAATACGCCTAATGCCTCGGGAAGCACGTTAAGCTGTTGGACCCGGCGGTCTTTCGTAGATCTTTGACAGTCGTTACGGGTAGTCAGAAACCCAAAAGTCTGACAACCAGTCTTACAAAGGTGGATCGTAGTAACCAGTAACTGGGTTGTGGAGGTCAGATAGGCATCAGTCGCTCCATATAAAATATTGGTAATCAGCTGCATCTGCTGGCTAGAGTGGAAGCCGATCCCAACTTATGTAGTTGCAAAAAAGCTAGATAGATAGATTTAGAGCAGGGCGGAAGACGACCCCAACATAATTTTGTAAATGCTAATATTCCGCTTGTTATAAAGATAAGGACACAGTGATGACGATGATTTATAATAATAATATAATAATAATATTCTGGTATTTTATCACTGAAATAATCAGTAATGAAACTCAACGCGGAAGGTCATGTACCAGCATCTACAATAACGATGCAAAACCACGTAGTTATATAATAAACACCTTTTCTCACGTACTGGGAACAATATCGCATACTTAGCAGAAAATCACTCCCCAGGTTTTTGAAGAGCCTACTACATAATATACAATTTAATCTCCGAAGGCCATTCTTGTACTTAAAAATAAAATTAGTAATTTAAATGCAAGTCATAATCTCATCCCAGCGACAATCAATGTCTTGTCAGGTCAATTTTTTATTTCAGTTATTTCGATTTTTTTTTTTTGACAATTTGTGACTGCAAATGTTCTTATAACTACGGGCATTGCCTCTGCGGGGTAATTGCTTAACACATTAACAATACCTAGCAATGTCTTTTATTCTGACAGTTCAACAACATTCATTGAGAGATTTAGATTAGTGGCACTACCTACTGAGAATGTTAAATTGACTTAGGAGAGCCTTATTAATGTTAAGAGCACTCAGACTCAAAGCATTTATTTCAATTAAACCATTTACAGGCACTTATCAATTATTGTCAAGGGGTCGGTCAGTCAGAAAGATGAAGCTAGTTGCCCATTCCAAAGCGTAGTAGGTACCTATGGAGAAGAACGAGCAAGAAGCTCCACGGACACACTTTTAAATTTAAAAAATTGCTGTAATTTTTTTAGCAGCAATCTGTTATTTACCTACCCCTACCTAAAGTCTATTCAAACTAATGTTTCAAATTGATGTTATTTCATGTTAAACAAATATCAACTTTAATTTATTGTAAATTAGGTTGATTTCAGAGTGACTAGCACTATTGAAAAAGTTATAAAAATGTTTGAAGTTGTAGCGCCAACTGAATTTTATTGTATAGGAATTAAAGTAATTTTTCCATAAGCTCATATTTGTTTACATTTTTGGCAAATAAAGATTAGGTAATAGTCACTAACAGAAACATTATAAATATGTATAAGTATTGAACTTGACCAAAGTCCTTGATCATAGTAGTTCTCCCGCGGCGAGGTTGCTACTTCTTATTAGATACCTATTTATCACACAAAAAAGAATATTGATAAAAAAATATTGAATGTACCTACGGTTTTTTATAACATACGAATGTGTGTTTCGCGTAGTATATCTCATGAAGAGAACAGCATCCTCTTCATTATCATCTTCTGACAAACCCTTTCCCAAAGATGCTGGGGTAGACTTCCAGTCTATTGCTGAATACCAGTATTTTACATGGAGACACACGTACACAACTCAGTTACTGGGTAATACGATTCATCTTAGTAAGACTGGGTGTCGGACTTTCGGGCTTCTGACTACTCGTAACGTCTAAGATCTACAGATGACAGCCGGGACCAACCCGAGGCACGGAGGGGTCTCCATATGTAATGGATGGTTACCCATCCGCGAACCTACCTCGCCAAGCGTAGCTCAACTATAGATTGACCCATACGGCTGTTATTATTTAGCCATGAGCCCCTCGATGGATTGGATTTCCCATGAGGTAAAACGTCATGAACAGAACATACCTTATAATTAAAACTGTTTTTGGTTCCAAATTAGTTCCGGATAATTTATCAAGCAACTAATTTCATACAAAGTTCATTATTTTAATTTATCTAGATCCGGAATTTCATACAAATTCAGTTCTGTATTTTAATTAAATAAATTAAAATACAGAACTGAATTTGTATGAAATTAGGTATATAATTAATTAGGTATAGTACCTTGTTCTGGAACGATACTCAGTTACACAACCATGGACACGGTTTAAAACTAGATTTAAGTTAAGATATTATGTAGCAAATCTGTTTTAAATCTAGATTGATGACTGAGCATCCTTACGGCTGATAAGCCAATACGAGTATTAAAGGAATGTGTCGTTTCAAGAGCGTCGCTCCGTAGTTTTAACACAAGCTATTTTAATATGGTCGATCCCAAAATATGTAATAAAAATGTAAATATGAGAACAAAATATGTATTGCCACTCGTACAGGAAGATCACAAACTACACTAAACACAGTCAAAAATAAATATTCTAATTATCCTACTAATATTACTTATAAACGCGAACCCTAAGATGACCCACTGACCGAAAGTTTGTATGGATGGATGGATGGATGTTTGTTATTCTTTCACGCCAAAACTACTGAACGGATTCACCCCTGCATCCCTACTCACCCCGTTTGTAAATACCGTTTTCACATGTGAATTGCACCCGTGCGAAGTCAGGGCGGGTCGCTAGTAGGCTGAAAAGTACCTTCGTATGTCCTTAACCATAAAAAAAATTACAACTTAAAAGTGAAAAATAAAAACATTTTTGCAAAAAAAAACAACCGACTTCCAAAAACGACACTACAAAGTGAAAAATAACTTTAATTTCGGAAGTCGGTGTCGTCGGGTTCGCATTTTCGTTGTTTGCCACCGACTTCCGAAATTAAAGTTATTTTTCACTTTGTAGAGTCGTTTTTGGAAGTCGGTTGTTTTTTTTTTGCAATAAAGTTTTTATTTTTCACTTTTAAGTTGTAATTTTTACCAGTAATTTAGGTTTAAAAACCAAACTACTGAACCGTTTTTGATGAAATTTCTATGGGACCACTTCAGAAGTATCTCCTTTCGAACAAAAAAAGAATTTTGAAAATCGGTCCACAATTGGCGGAGAAAACGCGTAACAAACACACAAAAAAAAAAAAAAACATACCGTCGAATTGAGAACCTCCTCCTTTTTTAGAAGTCGGTTAAAAATAAATACCGGGTACTTACAAAGTTCCAATTGGTGAGGTAACATGGTGTGAACAACTTGGCAGTGATGACTCGTTCGTCAGTCACATCTGTTCTCATAAACAACAGGAACCACAGATAACCACCATAACAAACCACTGAATGAAACAAACCAAAAGCCACGATGTGAAACAACAACCTCAAATACAACCGAATTGAACGCCCTTTTTCAAATTCTTCGTTCACTGTGATTCTCACTTCGGCCATTTTAATTTCGCTTTATTTTATTGGATTATTTATTTTTATGGTGCAATTATCATTGGATCATTTCTTTTTATTATTGGATTGTTTTGTTATTTATTTTTATTGTGTTGTGTTTATTTATGAACGTGCAGACCGGCTGAGGTCACGCTATATTATGTGATCAACTGGTATGTGTAGCAGTGATTTTAGGATTCCTTAGTCGTTAGGACGAGTTGTTGCATTGCTATTAACGTAATGAGGTTTCATTAATGGTATCAGTGATTAGGCTGATTAGAATGCAGGTTTACTTCTGATGACGTACTTTTTTCGTCACTCATTTCTTGTAGTTCGATTCATTCGAAAAAGATGCGATTCCCTGGTGCGCGGGAACCCAACATTATACTGCGGTGTTTCGCGAGCAGACTGGACTGCTTGTCTGTGCATCGCTGCTGCCAACTTTCCACATCGGTGTTGAACTTGTAGCAGGGTTTTCCATAACTATAGGGCAGTGCTAGATTAAGTTTGTATAACGACGCTATATTTTAATTTGTGAATAGTTTTAGTTAAGTTAGGATATAATTTTGTTATTTTTATTAATTAGCTTTGAGTCCATTGTTACTTGTTAATTAAATATAAATAAATAAATAGTAAACTTCATGTCATGTTTTGTAATTCGTAAATTGCATGTGAGTCTAGGTCCCTTTCCTCTGTTTTCCTGCTTTGAAGTATTTAGTCCAATAGAAATTAACGTAACTACCGATAAATTTAATTTATGAGTAAAAAAAACATCATCATCCATTCCATCCAATCATCGTCCATTCCGTCCATTCATTCATTCATTTTTTTTTCAACCATTCTGTTACTGTCCTTTCTTAATTAAATCCCTTTCTGTTTTGAACCTAGCCAGCCCCTGTTTGAAGCGGGTCTGTACACTACCAACCTCCCGATTAAATGTTAAAATGTCACCGTGAAAACTTAGGTGAGGAACTTGAAGTAAGCTGTCAACAGTGTAAATCCTTTGCATCAAGTGGAATGACAGCACTTGACGGTGAGATTTTTACAGAATGGACGGGCTGAACTATGTCATATACCTAGGTAATATGTACAAAGACGTGTACCATGCACGACCGCATCGTCGCTGAATTAACTTATGAAGCTAAACGCAAGACTATTAAACGTCGAAAGTAATTGTGCGGAACCAATACACCGGAGCGTGTAAACTTGCCTATAAAACCTGCTTTTATTACCTGAGTCTCAATGACGTCGCGACGCACGCCATGTTGCCAACTAATACTGATTTTAACAAACTGGTTATTGATATAATTACACTTGATGAGGCTATGGAATCTACCTACTTGTAGGTAAGATATGAATGGAAAATTGTTGATGTATATTGTTTATTGCTAGCTAGCTATTCTAGACCCCAACATCTGCAGTTTCATAGAAAAGTGCAATACCAGGTCAAAATTCAACAACACAATTCAACACAATCACACAACACAATTTTTTTTTGAATAACCGACGAATGATTTATACGCAGGAGGTTCAGAATCGTGTATTGAATCAATGGTATCAGGTTGTGCGTCGATGTCCCTGCCACCCTGTATGATCCAGATTCACAAGCAATAAACAACATCCCTCAACAATGAAAAAAAAACCGCGTGTTTTTTGTTGTATCATGTTTAGATATCGAACCCATCACGTCTGCGAAGTTTCGCTAGCTAATTTTAATTTGACCCTGTAGGTAGAATGAACACGGAGCATCAGCATAGCATAATCAGCCTATAATGTTCTCACTGCTGGGACGCAGAGGCCCCCTCTCGGAGAGAGGGAGTGGGCCTTAATCCACCACGCGGGCGCAGTGCGGGTTGGCAGATTTTCTTAATTTTTTTGGTTCTAGGACATGTCGGTTTCCTCACGATGTTTTCCTTCACCGTTTTGAGAACAGTGGTGATGAAATTATTAACACAAAGTAAGCGCCTGTCTGGGTTCGAACCCACGACTATACGACTCATAAGTCGGGACCGTTACCACTGGGCTACGGCTGCTCAGAACACGGAGAGGCACTTTATTGACGCAAGCAGTCCTCGGTCAGGCATCTAAACCTTTTTAACCTCAACACTGACAAAAAGAGTGTTTTTTTAAATGCTATTTTCGACTCACTATAGTTTTCCAGCCACGATTCCGGTTCTTGATCAAACCGGTCTACGGTGACGTTTTTGTCGGGGTCTACTGCATATAAATATGCATTGGGACTTTCTGATATAAATACGTTGTTTCTGAATGTCAATAAGAAGCATTTTATTCAAAGTAATCATTATTTCAGTCAATGAGTCGGTCAGTCAAGAGGATGAAACTAATTGCCCATTCCAAAGCTTAGAAGGTAGCGTGGTTCCTATGGAGAAGAACATGGCCATTTTTTAATAAAAAAAATATTTTTACAAAACATTGGTATATGTATTTATATTTTGGAGGGCTTCTTGGCTAATTAATAACAGCCGCACGGTCCATTCGATCAGGTTAAGCTACGCTTGCCGCGGTGGGTCCGTGGGTGGTGACCATCATTACATACCGAGAACCCTCTGTGCTTCAGAAAGCACGTATAGCCGTTTGTCCCGGCTGGCATTCGTGGATATTTGACAGTCGTTACGGGTCTGCCCGAAAGTCTAACATCCAGTCTTACCAAGGGGTATCGTATTACCCAGTAACTAGTTGTAGAAGTCAGATAGGTAGTCGCTCCATGTAAAATATTGGTATTCAGCTGCATCCAGTTAGATTGGAAGCCGACTCTGGTATATTTATAAAGCCGACCCTGGTATATTTAAATTACATTCATGTTGAAATTACAAAGTCTCCACTAATCATGACGTTTAAATGTACGTGAACTCCCTAAGGTATACTACCTAAGGTATATCTTCCACCTCGTATTGTTTAAAAAGATATGTCTGCGTTTACTCTACAATGAAGTTCAAATTAATATTGGCAAGGGTACAATGCCGAAATTGGTAATTATATCGAAACTAATACCTACAGGACAATTTAATTTATAATAATTTTTATTCCGTGATAAAAGAATGTTATTTAGTTATTTTTTTTTTTTACATATTTATTTCGAGAAAGGTTTAACACTGAAATGTTAAATCAACTCAGCCTATCGCAGTCCGCTAGTGGACACAGAGTTTTGCCATGTTACACCACAAGAGACCCGGTTCTACATTTCGCGTCCAGTCTGCCCGGGTGCCATCAAGGTTCTTCGACGATAGAATAGAATAGAAAACCTACTCTTTATTATTACACAATAAAAATGTCGACTCGATGATGACTGACACGGAGTGTCTACTCGAAGACTCGTCTAAATCAACGGCTGTCACTTGTTTGCATACATTGCAAGGTACCTTTGTCCACACATCGACATTTAAACGCTAAGTGGGACGAGTACCTAATAAATTATAAAAATAATACTTACAAAGCTCCAATTAGTAGCATATCCCGGTGTAAATAAACTCTGTGTTAGTCAACGTATCAGGAACCTTGATATCTGTCCTGTTAATCATCTGTTACATGAAGTAGCAGCCAAACCACCACACTGAGTGGTAGATGGCACTCGTCACGAAATGGAATATGATCCTCAAGTACAACCGAATGAATTGATGTTCTTTTGTCGAAGTTTTCATTCACTGTGTATTTCACTTCTGTCATTTTTATTTTGTTTTATTTTATTGGATTCTTTTATCTACTTTGTGTTGAATTTATTTCTTTGTTTTATTGGATTCTTATTTAAAAGTTGTTTTATTTTTTTGCACACCAGTTTATCACAGAATCTACAAAATTTTAAGAATGAGGCCTCCCTCTTAGAGGAAGATAGCTAAAATTATGCAGTAAGTATTCATTTGAAAGTTATTATTAATCTTTTTTTTTTTTTACTTTCGATTGAAAACCAGCGACAGTTCCGGTTTTTAGCTAACCAGTCTGAATGTAGTTTTTTTCTGATTTTTCCTTAAAGTATATGTCGCATAAAGCAGTGGTGGCCCAGTGGTAACAGCCGCGACTTACGAGTTAATTATTTCATCACTACTGCTCTCTAAACGGTGAAGGAAAACATCGTGAGGAAACCGGCATGTCCTAGAAAAAATCGACTACATGTGACATCTACCAACCCGCACTGGGCCCGCTTGATGGATTAAGGCCCACTCCCTCTCACAGAGAGGAGGCCTGTGTCCCAGCAGTGGGAACATTATAGGCTGATTATGTATATATGTTTTTTGCAGCCGCCATTTTGGATTTTTATTTTGACCTCACTATCGGCTTTATCACCCTCGAAAAGTATGAAAACGACACCCATGATGAAAATATTTGAAAATTTTTACAGCCGCCATTTTGGATTTTTATTTTGACCTCACTATCAGCTTTATCACCCTCGAAAAGTATGAAAACGACACCCATGATAAAAAACTAGAAAATTTTCGCAGCCGCCATCTTAGACTTTTATTTTGATCAAATCCAATTTTTTCTCATTTTAATATTAGTTTAAATATGCCTACTACTTGTATTAATATCGTAAGCGTCCACGCGCACTATAGAAATGGGCCATCTGCAGCGAGCTAGTCAATAAACGCACACTGATACAATTCGTTCGTAAATATTTGCACTAACACAGACAGACGCGCATATTTATAACTGATTTATAATATGTAATTCAAATTCATGAAACAGGATCACATTTTTATAAAATCTCATTTTTATGTAAGTCCTCCTAAGAAGACCTACAGTCTATGCAAATAAAATGTTATTCTATTCCTAAGAAAATACTCGATATCATTTTTAAAGTTTTACACCCGTTAGGAACTAAGTCCCTTCTCACGTATATGATTTTAAACAAAATCTCTAAATGAAAAATTGCTTAAAAAATAATGTCCAGAAACTTAAAATATACGTAACATAAGTATCAATCTATACAAAATATATCAGCTTTGCATCCGCCATTCCCCTCTGGAATCGTAGGCAAAAATGACGACCTGCGTGCGGCATTCTACGCCTCTGCATATTCTTTGATCGTCGTTTTAGTACAGCGGTTTTACGTATTCGGGGGTAGAGCGCTTAGCTCCGCCCACATACACAAGGTCAGCGAGCCCTCTAATCACCTTAAATATTATTACTTTAATCATATTATATTTGACGGCACGGTTGGCGCATTGGTTAAGTGATTGACTGCTGCGCAGCGTGTCGCGGGTTCGATTCCCGCATGGAACAAATATTTGTATGGCCTACAAGTAGTTGTTCCGGGTCTGACTGTTTTATGTGAGTTTAAATGTTTGTAAACGTACCCACGATATAGGAGAAATTCCTAGTGTGGAGCAACGTTTGTTAAAAAAGAAAAAGATTACAATTTTACCACCCTATTTCTTTCTCACTGCAGGGCATAGCACTCTTCTCATACGGAGAAGGCACGATCATAGATCTTATCACCACGCTTGCTTAAGATGGGTTGGCGACTTCAGATATATACTAACCAGATGTTTTCCTTCACCGATATCATCAATGTCCTAGATAAACTGAGAACGTACATATAATAATAATAATATCCCTTAACATTTCACACAGTCCCAAGCTAAGCAACCTAATGCTTGTGTTATGGTAACAAGATGGCTGATAAACTATGTACTTATATACATTTTTTTTTTTTTTTTGTAAATACATACATATTATAAATAGAAAAACACCCAGACTCGGAACAAATACATGTAGGACTTACAAATATTTGTTCTGTGCGGGAATCGAACCCGCGACACGCAGCGCAGCAGTCCGATCGGTCAGCCACTGCGCTAACCGTGTTGTCACCTGAATGTGAATATGTCTTCATATGAATTGAAGAAGTCACAATGGCACTGTCCCAGGATTTGAACCCTCAATCTCGTGCATGAGAGACGAGGCTTTAACCACTGGGCCTTCACTACAATTATATTACTAAATAATAATGTATTACAAAAAACTCGCCTTATAAAGCTCGTGATACCAGGGTATTGTGCCTGATCTGCGAAACCAAGATTTCCACGGATTATCTCAATTTTGTACAAAGAGATAGTGGTGCTGGACAGTAGTGAAGAGTGATGTGATATAGCACGAGCATAGTCAGCCTATAATGTTCCCACAGCTGGGACACACGCCTCCTCTCTGTGAGAGGGAGTGGGCCCTAATCCAGGTGAAACAGGTTAGGTACTTTTTATCCCAATAAAAAACCGCGTTTCGGACCACGCATAGTGAGGGGTTCCGACGTAGGGATGAATTTGTCCTAAGAACAAACTTTGTATTAGATAAAATGTTCTCCCATGCATCGATATTTTTTTGTGTGTTTATGTTCTTTTTGATACGTCATGTTTGCCGCAAATAAATGTATTTTCTTTCTTTTTATATGCGTCACGGGCAATTGCGAACCCTAAAAAGGCACAGCTCCCGTGGAATAGACCACGAGAACGAAGCCGCGGGAAGGAAGTAGCTAATCCTAACTTTATAATATGATTGCGAAAGTGAGTTTGTTGGTTTGTTACGCATTCATGCTAAACCGGTAGAACGGATTTGGATACAATTTGGCACATGAGTAGACCATGACCGAGAGCAGGACATAGACTACTTTACATTTTGGATCGCAGACGAAGTCGCGGCCAACAGCTAGTTTTTTAATACTACATCGGGCTAATAACTACAACGGGCGTGAGCTTTCTATTCTAATATGTACGAGATAAGCATACGGTACCTAATAAGCAAAATATATTAAAAACAAGCATCATGTGGACATTATGTATATGTACACAAAAACCAGACTGTAACACCTTTATACCATGTTTAAAGCAAATAAAGACTTACCTTATCTTATCATGTTTTTGTTGACGTACATTATTGTTACTTACAGAACATGTTTAATATTATTACAAGTATATATTGAGCTACCCAGTGCGGGTTAGCAGATGTCACAGGTCGAATTTTTGGTTCTAGGACATTGTCGCTTTCCTTCACCGTTTTGAGAGCAGTGGTGATGAAATTATGTACACAAAATGATGATTTTAATAGCGGCGAATATGAAGTAAGTCCATTTACAATAGCATTAGAAAGAAGTTAAAAAAGGTTATTTTTAATGCACACTTTGTAACAAAAATACAATAAACATTGTTACATTATGATAGACGCCGAATTTATTATGATCTATTTTTACAGCAGCTGTCACACTTAATTGTAACCATTTTAACTATTTATCTTATGAAATAATGTGGCTTTCATTTATTTATATTATATAACTCCAATTTAAAATTACAGTGTCAATACTAAAAACCTAAAAGAAGCAGGGATGAACAATACTTGGAACGTTATTCGTTTCACTATAATTCTACCGAATTTTATTTTAATTAAGGTGGATGCGCTGCAGTAGCCCGCGAAATCAGACGAATTCGGAGCAATTCTAATTTAAAGGGATGTATTGATGATTTTTAAGGTTAAAATTGTATTATTGCCTACATATTTCTTATTGTTGCGCATCATATTATTTTTATTAAGATACAACCTTACACTGACCTGCAAATTGCAAAAAACGCAAGAAAATTAGAATTTAAGCATCTCCCTTAAAATTGTTTTATCATAACTTTGAAATAAAATGTTTTGCATTCCTGCTTCTACGAGCCTCTTTTTTCTAATGCTATTATAAATGGAGTATAGGTACAAAGTGCCAACTTAAAAAAAAAATGACGATCGTGTCATTTTTGCATTACAACTAAATTACGTTCGCAATTTACTTGCCAAACATGTAAACAAATTTATATGAGTTTTTGAAAAATAACTTTAATTCCTACACAATAAAGTTCAGTTTACGCTACAACTTCCAACATATTTATAACTTTTTCAATAGTGCTAGTCACTCTGAAATCTATTTAATTGCCAATAAAACAAAGTTGATATTTGTTTAACTTGAAATAACATCAATTGGAAAGATAAATTTGTATAGACCTTACAAGGAAATAGCAAAATGAAAATACATTCAGAACACGAACATATTTAGATTTTAGGATTATTTTAATTGCTACTGGATAGGTGACAACATATTGTCAAATTAACTTGGAAATAGATTCTTAGACGTTGACTGAACTGAAACCATATCCATCTGCCTGTCTTTTCCCAACTATGTTGGGGTCAGCTTCCAGGCTAACCGGATGCAGCTGAATACCAGTATTCTACATAGAGCGACTGCTATGAGCTCCACAACCCAGTTGCTGAGTAGGTAACACCATACCGCTTGGTAAAAATGGTTGTCAGATTTCTCGGGCTTCTGACAACCCGTTACGGCTGTCAGAGATCTATGAATGACAGCCGGGACCAAAGGCTGAACGTACTCTCCGAGACACGAAGGGGTCTCGATATGTAATGGATGGTCACCTATCCGCGAACCGATCGACCCGTGCGGCTGAATGATAAATTTACCCAAAAGCCATATACTACGAGACCAGTGGTGGCCTAGTGGTATCGACGCTGACTTACGTGTTGTAAGTCGCGAGTTCGAACCTATGTCGGCGCTTTACTTTGTGTAATTTACATATTTCATCACGCTGCTCTCAAAAAACGGTAAAGGAAAACATCGTGAGGAAACCAATGTTCTGGAACCAAAAAGTCGAAGACATGTGACATGTACCAACCCGCACTGGGCCCGCGTGCTGGATTACGGCCCACTCCCTCTCACAGTGAGGAGGCCTGCGTCCCAGCAGTGGGATCGTTGTAGACTGATTATTCATTCATTTATTTATTTATTCAAAATAACACTGTCATTACACAATGTTACTACCACAAAGATACACATACTTACATCTATCTTACATTGACTACCCAAAAATACAATTAAAAATAAAATCACAAATACAATCATAATAACCATTATAAATACAAATAAATTACAATTAATCACTTCTCAACATTTTCAATGCACTTCAATGCTACTCCTGTGAACTTCATAAGGCGGCAGTGCAATATGTTATACATATACATACTACGAGTACCTTCGACGAGACACGTGCGTGATGTTATGTTCAATGAGTTTATCACATTCTAGTTTACACAAAAACATTTAGTTTCACTTGTGTGTGTGTTCCAAATTAATAGTAGTCATTATAATAAACTCGTTCTAGTAACTCGCCTGGCTAGTGTATAATATTTCGTGCTGCGATTCGTTCCGAAAATCTAATAATTTGGGACGCGAATTTAGTTGTAACATTCAAGAAAATTGTGGAGAAGTCTCACTTCATACGCGTACAAATCTTTATTTATATGTATTATACAGGGTGGCAGGGACTTCGACGCGCAAACTGTAACCATGAATTTAGCACATGATTCTAGTAGACCCCTAGCGTATAATTAGACGGTTAAATCCAAAAAAAAAAATGTTGTAGAAAAGTACCTACGCGGTCAAAATGTATGGAACAGCTTATTTACTTTTTAACTAGCTGCGCCCCGCGGTTTTCCCCACATAAGTCTCGACCCCGAAGGAATATCGGGATAAAAAGTATTCTATATGTTAATCCTGGTTATAAACCATCCCGAAGTTCCCGAGGTTAGCGTGTTCAAACAAACAAACTCTTCAGCTTTATTATTAGTATAGATTAGATATTCTGTAGACAGTCTGTTATGTGGCAATAAATCGTCTATTACGAATAATTATTACAACTATTATAACTTTCCTATTGGATTACATACGGACAAGGCGCTATTTTACTTTTTATGACCTACTAATATTTTAAAATAAATATAAATCACACGATGTGATTTCACATTTCCCAGCAGTCCTAATGTTGGGTCCTGTAAATATAAAATTGGTAATAGGTAACTCTTATTCCATAGGAATTAAAGGCACTACCAGGCAAAATACTTATTGGTTGTTAGGCAGAGGTACTAGATACCCCTTCCGGAAATGCAGGTGTAATATCAATTTAATTAAAATCATATTCACTGACAGACTACGCACAGCCTAAACCACTGGGTCTTGAAGCATGAAATTGTTCACAAGAGTTCCTTATATGTATAACTAAAGTGAGCACTAAGGAGAGATTTTTGAAAATTCATCCCCCAAAGGGGTTAAAAGTTTCTATGGAATATCATCATTTTGGCCAATAGGAAATCTCATTGGACACATGTCTTGTAGTAAAAAGAAAAAAAATATATCAAACAGGGTCGTCCTTTTTTAAATTTATATTGCCTACAAAAATAGGTATGTCACCGCCCGCAGCGCCATCCAGTGGTGAATAAGTTGAACTGTTATAGATAACTGAAGTTCATGCGAAACTCAATAGATGACGCTACGAAACACCTGATGCAGTTATGAAATTAAATATAATAGACACGTTATGAAGTGTTCTTTTAATCTAACTCAAACTCAAAGCAATATGTTGGTAGCGGGATCGTCCGGGGTAGCGGGATCGTCCGGAAGGGTTACCGCTGCCCTGGAACATAAAGGGCTAAGGAAGGAACACGGGTGGGTTTTAGTCAGTAAGAGTCTGACACTCCCTCCTGCTCCACCCAGAGCGAGAGGAGTCATTTGATGATTTCCCATCCTAAAAAAAAAAAGCATTATGTTAGGACAGCCGGAAACAAAATCAAAAGTTATTGGTTGGTGGCAAGTAGTTCAATCTCAGATATAACGCCACCAACTGCATGCCTAGCACCAACGTTTGTAACGCGTGTATTTTCTTTAAATTCCATCCAGCCGTAAAGAGGCTTCGAGAGCATAAAGAATCCTCAGAGATACCTATATATCATAGTCAGCCTATGTTCCCACTGCTGGGACAAAAGCCTCTTCTCTTCGAGAGGCAGTGGGCCGTAATCCACCACGGGGGCCCATTGTGGGTTGGTAGATGTCACATTCACACATGTCTTCGAATTTTTGGTTCTAGGACATGCCGGTTTCCTCATAATGTTCTCCTTCACCGCTTTGAGAGCAGTGGTGATGAAATTATTTACACAAAGTAAAGCGCCTACCTGGGTTCGAACCTACGACCACAACTCGTAAGTCGCGATCGTTACCACTGGGCCACCAGTGACTGCTCTACCTACATAGCTACGTATGAAAACATAACCCTCTTTTTCTGTGGCGCAGTCGAGTAAAAACCTCCAAAACCTTTACAGTAAACACGTGACACTAATTACACAAGAACGATGTGCACTTGACTGGTTGCCTCACTCGAGGATTTCTCCTGTAACGTGGGTGCAGACACAAATGTCACATACCTACACAAACGGCCGGAGTGCCTGACCCGGATCAGAATAACTAAATATTTGCGGACTATACAAATATAATATCATCAAAAACATCGCGCCTGTAAACCTAAAGGGTCAGGCAGAGGTACACCTATAGTACAACCACAGTTAGCCAGTGGATGTCCTTACTTGTTTGTTCATAAAACAAACACAATGACATCTTCGAATTTGTAAAAGTAGAGTTTGAGTTCATTGCAGGAATCGAATCCGTGACCTGTAAACGGAGGCTTTACCATCCCAGTAGACCAAACATTTTTATTTTAGGGCAAGCAAGCCGACTGCCCCTCTTATAGTAGGTAAATGGTCGCTTCTATCTATGAAAATGATTCAAGATTATTTGTTTTTAAGTTCAACGACCTTATACTTTAGTATTATTACTTGAAAAATCTGTAGTTTTTTTTTGTAAACTTCACAGATTTATCTTGTCTAAATATCGATTGACGGAGATGGCGGCATGAGCTGGACTCCTTCCATAAAGATTTTTCCTTGGCGGCTCTGGACAGAGAGAGGTGGAAAGTGAGTAGGGCCTTTGTCCAGCAGTGGGACGTTATCGGGTACTGACTAAATATACAAAGTGATCGATATCCATCACGTCTGCGGACTTTCGTTAAGTTATTTAATTTGACCCTCTAAGTATAGCTTAGTTCACCCATACACTAACTATTACACATAATCCTCTCCTAAAACTCATCATCAATGATGTGACATTACGACACACCCATCAAAATCCAGTCCTTACCACCTGCAGCTTAACCTGCCCCTCCGCAAAAGAAAGTACCCACAGTCAATAAAACCAGCCACACACATCCGCGCCACTCAGTTTAACCTTGACGGTCCGCGTCCGTGAAAGTAGCCATATGTAAAAAAACGAAAAAAAAAATCCAAGATGGCGCCGAAATTTTGTCTAGTTTTTCTTCTATTGTTTTGTTCGCAAGTACAAAGTGCATCACTTTTGGAGAAGGACTATGATTATTTTGTGAATTTGGGGAAGAATTTGGGCCCTAATTTGATGGCGATGTTAGAATGTGTGGGGCAGAATGAAGCGTGGGAGTGTGCGCGGGAGAAAGCGGGGAAGATGCTCGACGGCTGGGAAGATAAGGTGGAGAAGGAGCGGAGAAGCTGGGAAGGTAAATGGAGTTTTCTTACTCGTTTCGACTTTTTTTCTTTTTTTTGAATGACTATTTTATTTTCCTAGTATTGTAGGGAATATAATGGTTGAAGTAAATAACATAAAACTCATTTAAAAATGAATCTAGTAAAATGAAATAATAAAAATATTGACATTTTTGCTTTAGAAAAATAATGCCTTTGCCCAGCTGTCAGACAGTTGTGTGTGTGTGGGACAGTTCAGATAAACTATAGAAAAAAATCTAGTAGACGACGAATAATTAAATATGTATAATTATAATAAAATAAATCTACAATCATATACTACAATCAAATCAATTTTTCTATAAATTTTTACGTTCAAAAGGGCCTTCTGTGTTCCAATTTGAAATAAATTATTTGACTTTGACTTTAAATAAAATATTTTTGAGAAACAAAGTAAAATAAAAAACCTCGACAGACTTTCCAAGTTTCAAAGTCGGCCATAACGTATTATAATTAGTTTTATTAACATACATTCTTCACTCAAAAAATACATTAATACAAATACAAACACATACATTATCATTTAGAATGCTGCTTACCACTTATAACTACGAATTATGATTAGCATCAGACTGATGACCTACTCAGTGAACTCGCTGACCGGAAACAGACCGTGCAAGAATAGATATTTTAGCGTGTTCCCAAACAAATTAAATAATAATCTCACTTTCTCAAAGAAATTGACGTCGTGATTTTAATTTTGTCAATAGGTAGACAGGTATCTATATTTATTTCTTTCTTTCTTATACTGAGGGATCTTTGACAGTTTCTCCATACAAGAACGTCAAAAATGCCAAAAAATCATATTTTAATAATAAGTTTATAGTTGAAACATGTTCAGGATTTAAAATTTAATTAAAAGTTGATATTTTTTTATTGTTATGCTTAAGTGTTTTAAGCATAACATTAAAAAAATACGATGTGATGAAAAGATGATTTTTGTCATTTTCAATGTCAAATAGCAGCCGGGGTTAATTGTACTTTCGCTGTACTAGTACAAACAGCTCAAGATGTTGTTTCCCATAAGAAAATACTCGTAGTACTTTTTTCTGAGCTGCACTTTATATTTGGGTATAAAATGTTCGACACTTGAATGATGTTCTATGTAATTCCAAATAATCTTAAAACTAGTTTTAAAATTTATTTAAATTAGAGATTTAGACATGAGTACTCCAGATCGTTTTACTGTTTAACATAGGCCTCACCCAGTGGCGTGCATTGCATAAAGGCATATAAGCAGTGCCTACCTCGATAAATCACCATAAGCCTTTTTTTTATTTTGGGTGGGAAATCATCCAATGATCTCTCCCGCTCTGGGCTGAGCGGAAGGGCGTGTTAGACTTTTACTGACTAAAACCCACTCGTGTTCCTTCAGTTGCCTGTACCAGGGGCCACCATAAGCCTGTCAATTACATTTTACTGTGTGTGCCCCACAATTAGGAAACTCACTAAATTATCATACCTAACAAAAAAAAAAATCTTCATACAAACTCGTGCGGCAGTAGGCAGTCGCCAGACGGCCTACTCGGCTCCCGTACTTTTCGCACATTGTCATTGGTCTTTACTCGTTCAAGTTAATACGACGAAATTAAATTCCTGCCTACCTATTCTGAAAACCAATGCACGCCACTGTCAGGCTTTTCCATAGCTCCCGATCGTGAGTTTTTCTTCTCCAAGTCCCTCCCGCAGTAGTTTTCAAGTCGTTTTATCAACTTTGAAATTTAATAGTGTTCCTCTTTTTCTCTTTCCTTCTCTGGAATACCATAATGTTACTTCTTTGGCGCGATGTTATGTTATATTATTTCAAATCTTCTTTAAAAATGATTCTTCCTTATTCCTTCTCTCTATGACTACGTGAAGAAGTTATCTTTTACTTTTAAGAACACGTTGTACGAGAAAAAGCTGTCGCCGCTCAGTGGTACAGACGCCAGCAGGTCAAGCTACCCGAAACTGTCAAATTTTCCCAGTCAACCTTGAACTTAATGCTTTAGCGATAAAGTTGAAAATGTATTAAAGAAATTTGACAGATTGTAGTAGCTTGGTGTGCTGACGTCTGTACATTAAACAAGCTGATTTTATTATCATTCCATATCTGGTTACCTGCCCAGGCCTTATGGGATTAAGATCGTGAGCATAACCTACACCCAGGAGAAATTACTATTGTGCATGCACATTAATTGGGAGAAAACTTGTCTGAGTATGTACCAACAACGGGGTGAAAACTTACATAGAAGTGTCAACAGGCAATCATTTGGTTAATATCATACGAGCAGAGTAGGTTGTTGGGCATGTAATGCGGAGCAATGGGGCAAAATGTCGTTTTTAGTATAAATCTGGATGGCTCTAAGAGTAGGGGAAGACCAAAGAAACGATGGATGGACTATGTGCAAGATGGTATGGCTAGAAAGGGGGTGACTACTGAGATGACGACTGATACAGATGTATGGAAGAAAAACACATGTTGCGCCGACCTCCAATAAATTGGGATAAAGCAGTAAATGACCACCATGACAATCGATTTCACGTAACTTTTCAATCTTTTTTTGTTTACAAAAAATCACCGGTGCCACTGCCAGTCTTCCAGTTATATACCCATTCCTTCTCTGTCCGTATTCGTGTAACACCACACATCCTTCTTAGTATTCTCATATCAGTTGCATGCCATTGCCTTTCATTCATCCCTATCGCTGTCCAACTTTGTGATTCATACAAGACAGCAGATGTATAAATTCTCGTAATTTTAGAAACGTTCACAGTCAGATCTCAGTCACAATCTGTCAAAAATACCTTTTATTCCCCTACATTTATGACATTAATTGTCGCTGAGATAAGATTTCGACTACTTAGATTATGAACGTTTTTAATTACGAGAATTGGCCTTCAGATCTAACCATTGTTTTATATTAAGATGAAATAATCACATTGCATTAAAACACAAAAATATGAATCAAAACTCTGTATCATAACAAAGTGCTAAATATTGCCTTGTTATTTGTGACTCAACTGTCGAAAGAAAAAGTGCTAAATTGATGAACCAATACCTACGAGAGAAAATATGAGTAATATTTAGCAAGTTCATGTAAATGATTGCAGAATCTGTTTGTTTTCACTTTCTATGTCCATTCTTGTTCCGGTTATATGTACATACGTATTTAGTTTTACACAACAGTCGAGATTTGAGATCGGATTTTCACTTACTCACACATAATCCCATGAAGGTTATTTTGCGAAGCAACTTGTAATGTTCAGAGTATTTCTTGTAACCATTAAGGTTACAGAAGCAGTGGTAGCTCAGTAGAGCAGTGGTAGCCCAGTAGAGCAGTGGTAGCCCAGTAGAGCAGTGGTAGCTCAGTAGAGCAGTGGTATCCCAGTAGAGTAGTGGTAGCCCAGTAGAGCAGTGGTAGCCCAGTAGAGTAGTGGTAGCCCAGTAGAGCAGTGGTAGCCCAGTAGAGCAGTGGTAGCTCGGTAGAGCAGTGGTAGCTCAGTAGAGCAGTGGTAGCCCAGTAGAGCAGTGGTAGCCCAGTAGAGCAGTGGTAGCCCAGTAGAGCAGTGGTAGCCCAGTAGAGCAGTGGTAGCCCAGTAGAGCAGTGTTAGCCCAGTAGAGTAGTGGTAGCCCAGTAGAGCAGTGGTAGCCCAGTAGAGCAGTGGTAGCTCGGTAGAGCAGTGGTAGCTCGGTAGAGCAGTGGTAGCTCAGTAGAGCAGTGGTAGCCCAGTAGAGCAGTGGTAGCCCAGTAGAGCAGTGGTAGCCCAGTAGAGCAGTGGTAGCTCAGTAGAGCAGTGGTAGCCCAGTAGAGCAGTGGTAGCCCAGTAGAGCAGTGGTAGCCCAGTAGAGCAGTGGTAGCTCGGTAGAGCAGTGGTAGCCCAGTAGAGCAGTGGTAGCCCAGTAGAGCAGTGGTAGCCCAGTAGAGCAGTGGTAGCTCAGTAGAGCAGTGGTAGCCCAGTAGAGCAGTGGTAGCCCAGTAGGGCAGTGGTAGCCCAGTAGAGCAGTGGTACCTCAGTAGAGCAGTGGTAGCCCAGTAGAGCAGTGGTAGCCCAGTAGAGCAGTGGTAGCCCAGTAGAGCAGTGGTAGCTCAGTAGAGCAGTGGTAGCCCAGTAGAGCAGTGGTAGCCCAGTAGAGCAGTGGTAGCTCGGTAGAGCAGTGGTAGCTCAGTAGAGCAGTGGTAGCCCAATAAACCAAAAATCCTAAGACGTGACATCTACCAACCGGCACTGGTCCCGCGTGGTAGATTTCAGCCCACTCCCTATCACAGAGTATGTATTAAGGTTACGAGGAATCCTTTGTCTGTTGTTACTGTCAGCCTGTATCATCCCACTGCTGGGCAAAGGCCTCATGACTTCCAGCTTTTTCGATCCAGGGCTAAAGTGGACCAGTGGTCATTTTTTCTCCAGCTCGTCCCGCCATCTTCTACGGAGTCTGCCAAGATTATGTCTGGACTTTAAGAGACTTTGACCCTTGAGTTTGTTTCGACATTTCTTCTCAGGGTAGTCAGATAGGAAATGTCGACTCCAATACGTTTAAAAGTGATTCCATTGTCCTATTTAAAGAACAGATACACATTTCATTTCACGTTTTTCCTTTCATACAATCTGTATTATAGCTGTCATTTTATAATTGTCTCTGTAATCTGTAAGTATTAGTTAGATTTGGTAATCTGTCAAATTGGAATAGAGACCAAACTACAAACGACTCTGAACTTTGAACTGAGGCGAGGAATTTTGGAACAAAAAACTTAAAGATAATGTGCTCTTCATTTTCTTTTGTCTTCCCTTATACGAGTATAGAGTTGAGCTACACGATGACTGATGCGTGCTGACTGTCAGCACAGGTCACGCTGCAATGGCTCTTTCTCCAAAAGGCCCTTCCTGACATGGCCGTGCATTGATAGACTCACACATCTTAATAATATCCCCCTTTTTTCATAAATGTTACTTAAAGTTAAGTAATGATTAGTGAAGTCTGAACGTCGCTTCACTTTAATCATAGTTTATATCTAAGCCCCGTTAAGGTTACCCGCCAATCTCTTGGGTACATTATCATATTTTAATTTGTGAATAGTTTTTAATGCTGTTATCTTTATTAATTAATTAGGTATCAAGTTGTTATTTAGAGGTCTTTATTTGCCTTAATTATGTCTAATTATGTAATCTTTACATACATATAATTAAATATCGTATGGGGTATCGTATTACCCAGTAACTGGGTTGTGGAGGTCAGATAGGCAGTCGCTCCATGTTAAAATACTGGTATTCAGCTGCATCCGGTTAGACTGGAAGCCGACCCCAACATAGTTGGGAAAAAGGCTAGGCAGATGATGATGATATACATATAATTAAATCAAAATAAATCAATTAAGGTTAAGCTACGCCGTGGCCGCGGTCAGTCCGTGGATGGGTGATCATCTTTACATACGGAGACCTCTCCATGCCTCGGAAAGCACGTTAAGCAGTTGGTTGTCATTCTTGGATCTTTGACAGTCGTTACGTAGTCATAAGCTCGAAAGTCTGACAACCAGTCTTACCAAGGGATATCGTATATCCTATTACCGAGTAACTGGGCTGTGGAAGTCAAATAGGCAGTCGCTCCATGTAAAATACTGGTATTCAGCTGCATCCAGTTAGACTGGAAGCCGGCCCCAACATAGTTGGGAAAAGGCAGAGAGATGATTATTTTAATTCTGACTTACGGAAACAAACATCATTTAATGCCTTCTGGTAATCACGGTGCCTCCACGAGCACCTCGCTAACCCCGGAAGTGTCATCTCTAACACAATTTCAACCTTTCTAGCCACAACCTTGATGCGTGCGCGATGATTTAGCGCAACGATTTAGCGTTTAGCGCCGCGCAAGCGCAGCCGCGTCACAGTTACTTGCGCGCGCGCCATTCAGCTTTTATAAAACAATTATAGGGCTGTGAGTCGCTTAAGTGATGTGATGGTGATAATTACGTGTGAGGCAGATTGTGAGAGTGCTTTCTATTAATGTCTGAGATTGTGAGTTTAACACAGACAGATAGACAGTTCTTCAAAGAGTCTTTTATCTAAACTTTTTTTTATAGAGCTAAAATTGTTTGTTTATATGTTTGTAAAACGTGATCTCTGGAAGTACTGATCCGATTACCAAAATTCTTTCATTTATGATATCGTCGAGTGCCATAGATATGTTTTTTTTTTTTGTTAGCCTACATTGTGTCCCACTGCTGGGCAAAAGCCTCCCCTTGTTTCTCCCGAACCTCCCTGTGTTGTACGATCTCTGACCATGTTGGCTGCAAATGTTACCACTTCGTCGCATCACCTTCGCCGTTGAAGGTTATGTTTATGTTAAAATAAGGAGTTCCACGCGTACGAAGTCGCGGACCGAAGCTAGTTTTTTGTATTCCCCAAGGCATAACTGAGTACCTGGATACTTACTGATAGCCTAATCTAGTATTAAAACAATAAAAACTAACAAAGACGCGATATATTATGCTGTCTAGGCGATATGTTATGCTGCCTACCATTTTGGGGAAATACAAGCTTGGGGTTATGTTGATCAGTTTATGATCATTATGAAGTTTCATGATGTTAGCTGTGTTAACATTTAATCCAAAATAACAATCAATAATATCAATTGACATGAGATTTGAAATCAATTTACATAGTAGCAGAGCACAGTAAACTTTCAGGAACTATGTGGTTAAGTGTAGACAAAACCCGTCATTATACGAGTACAGTGAGCAAGCATGATGGTCAATACTCGTTCCTTCTCTGTATGAGAAGAGACCTTTGCATTGCAGTAGGACCCTCCCATCACCTACCTGTACGTTTTCTTCATCAGTGGTCGGGGCAGCATGTCTTCATCTTCAATACTTCTCTATCAGTCGTCATCGCAATAGTCACCCCCTTTCTAGCCATATTAATCTTTCCTGTTTAAATTACAATCCGTATATGAGAGCACTTTAAGTTTTTCCAATTTTCCAGGCAACTTTTCCAACTACGACAAAATAACACATTAGCCCTGACGCTCTCAGGTAATGCGCTTATCAACGAACAGCATTATATTTATATAGATAAACAGGCATATATTTTCTTAACAATAGTAAACGCTAGACTCCTGCTAACCCTATAGACTAAGTAAGAGCTATCTAACAGTAATGTAACCACAAGCTCATAGCACGAGGTTCCGTGCCAGCCCCGACCGGGTTCGAACTCGCTGCCGTAATAGTAACGATATGATGCTACTAACCGATTTGCTGATGACTCTCTTATGAATATTTTATGATATTGAACTTAAAAATATAAAAACTATTATCGTGAAACTTGTTTTAACACGGCAGCATAGTCAGCCTATAATGTTCCCACTGCTGGGACATAGGCCTCCTCTCTGTGAGAGCTACTTATTTTCTGCGTTGTGGAAGTCAGATAGGCAGTCGCTCCATATACAATACTGGTATTCTGTTGGCTGCACCCGGTTAGAGTGGAATCCGACCACAACATATTTTGGAAAAGCGAGGCTAGATAATAATGTGTTGAACTCTAAGGTGAGCAACGTGAGACTAGATTTTTCTAGTAAGATTTTCTCAGCTGCCGGCAGCAGGACGTGTGCCCAGTTGATGGCAAAAGTCCCGTCCCCTATTACTGGGACTTAATCATCACTGGAGAAATGTTTCTGGCACCTACTTAAGACTCCTCTGCCTACACAATCAGAGAATACAATCATGACGTTATGCAACATGAAACACTATGACAGATTATTTTTAAGCAGTTTAGTGAATACGCTGCTCTTACAAACCACTAATTCTCGTGTCTATGAGTTGTCAGCTGCTCCGCTATCAACACTTTCTATAATCATCTAATTACATTTAATTCATAATAATATCTTCTGCTCACCCAATTACTATGATATTATTAGTATAATTAAATAAACAGGAGACTCGCTCTACTTGTGGTTTTAATTCGTACGAAAACGTCTTGTTTTTAATACAGTCACATCGCCGTCAACTGCCCATTTTGTACATCAAACTAAGTAACATTGCACAAAAATAATTGCTGGGAAACGACTTCTATTTTTGGTGTGACTGTTTGCGTTAGTGCGCAATTTAACACACACAAAACATTGTGTTTATGGGCGCATGAAACGGTACTGGGGTCGTGAGGGTATTTAAAGTTGTATTATAAAATTAAAAACTTGTTTTCGTAAAAAAACGTTAGTAAAAGTTGGAATTTTGACCTTCAATATCTCCGTAACCAGAAGGTTCCCAGGTATGGTCCAGTACACAAAAATGATCACAATGACTGGAGTACGTACAAATGACTCCCGGCTTCATTACTTTTTACACCCGTTAACTGTTGATGTCACAAAAAGTGTCATTCATCAAGTGGTCAACAATCGACGTTTTCCTTGTACGAGTATTTTTATCCGAATAGGTACAAAAAAAAACAGTTGGCTTTAAGTGCTAGCGAATCTTCAGTTAAACAGTACTGCTGACCCGGTTTAAAAAATTTACAGTTTTTCAATTTCATCACCATACTTAGCTATTTACAAACATTCGATAAGCTTCCGTTACCGAATTAAACATCAATCAATGTTATCAAAGGAGTCCTCTAAACTGTTCACAAATCCGATGGTACAACCGTCAGATTACTTTAATCGGAATAACAAAATATATCGGTTTGGTATATATTACAAAAGCTGTCGAACTGACAAAGTTATTCCTCAGATAAAAGTTATCTTACGATTGAAAAATCAGCCCTAAATCAAATGACGACCACTATTCGTAACCGAAAACCGTCATTTTCGGCTCGAAAGCCTATCGAATGGTTGTTTTACTATCATCACACAATCCCTTGGTGTTACAGGAGTTTAGGTACAAGCAACAATCACAATTCACTAAGTATATCAAATTCAATCTAAAAAGCTTATTTTTTAAATCTACGTTCACAAACACTCAGAAAAGACGTCAGAAATCAGCTAGGCCGCATTTACATAAGATCAATAATATCTTCTTACTGCTTACTTATATAACTAATCTTACCGCGTTTCCTGAAAGTGTATTAAAATTTATCTGTCGTCATTTATCTCATTTCAACTAATTATAATTTAGTTCTGTTGTTTTTAATTTATTTATATATTATTTCAAGTTAAACAAATATCAACTAACACTAATATATACTATATACAACTATATACAAGTATTTATAATACGAAAAAATATATAAAAAAGCAGGAGCTCATTGGGCATCAAAAAATTCGTCCGCATCTCTGTCAATGGGATAAGTGCCCAAAAGGCTGGCAGCATTACCACGTTGGATGGCAATGCTGATTCTTTGGGCTAAGAATAGGCCAGCCTTCTGGTCACGTGAAGAGTCAACCAACCGCTTGGCGATGTCCCGAAAAAATGTTCTGTTGTTATTTTGCCTGACAAACCACAGCAGTAGATACCCCAGCTGAAGCACTAGGAAGTGCTGAAGGGCGGGCGAGCCAGAAATGCATAAGCATTTATTTCAAATAAACCAATTACAGGCGCTTTTGAATTTTCTAGGGTCGGTCAGTCAGAAAGATGAAGCTAGTTGCCCATTCCGAAGCGTAGTAGATTCCTACGGAGAAGAACGGCCAAGAAACTCCACGGACACTCTTTTAAATCAGAATAATATATTGTAAAGAAACCGAGTATTGGCTTCCGAATCACCTTTGAGTTGAACAAACAACAACTACTTTAATGATAACTCACCACGATACCACCATGACCAATCCATTTCAAAACTGACCTAAGTTCACTTTCACAGATGAAATATAAAACTCGTTTTTGATTCGAAGATCAAATTGATAGTCGGCTGATACTTTTACTTTTTTATTAGATTTGAATTTTTGAAAATTTCTCTTTTTTTTTTTCATAGTTTACATCACTTTTTTGTTTCATCGATATACTATAATGAATATGATGTAGTGTTATAAAAACTCGATTTTGAGCTTTCGTTTTTTATTCGTAAGTTTTTGGTTTGGTAAACTTTCACAAATATAACATAAACGTAAACGTTTGTCCCAGTTTAAGTGGACTTTTTACATAATTTTAAGTATTTATTAAGCTCATTTTGAATACTAGATTTTGATTGGTTTTGATTTGTTATGATTATTAACTAATTCAAATATATTTTTGTAAGAAATCATTTATGAATACTTCAGTGTACTTTAGTTACATCTCTACCTAATCCTCCAGGAATTACAGGCGTGATGTTAGATTATGTTATGCCGCTAGCACGTCAAGCTACTACAACCTGTCAATTTTTTTTAATAGATTTTCAACTTTATCGCTAAAGCATTGGGTTCAAGTTTGATTGGGAAAATTTGGCAGATTCGGGTATCTTGATGTGCAGCTGGCGTCTGTATCAAAATTCAAGGTGGCAAAGACATCGGCGCGCAATCTGTAATCACGAATTCTGCTCATGATTCTGGACCCCCTAGCGTAGAGATTTTTCGCCGGTTATCAAAAAAAAACCTGTTCCTGAGCAGCAAACTTTTTTTGTAAAGACCGACGAAAAATTTCACCCCTCGGGAGTTCAGAACCATGCTAAATCCATGGTAACAGGTAGCGCGTCGATGTCTGCCGCCCTGTACAATAAACCAATCTCGATGTTTTGTCTTATCGTAAAAACCGTGCGAAGCAGGGGCGGGTCGCTAGTTTATTGTATTTACAAATGTATGTAGGCCAAACATCAAATAAAAAAACATTATTTACACGAAAGAGTAAACAAACACAATCCCTTCTCTCACAAATTCCCACGGACTCAGCGAAAGTCAAACTGGTTGCTTGCAGTTATAATTGCAATGACAAAACTACATCGTTCCCATATAAAACAATATACAATATATATTCTTACTACTTTCGATAAATACTTGATGATTTTCTACGCTCAATCGAAATATTTTCCCATAACTCTGTGTTAACGTTGACTCTTTGACAGCGAGCAATTGAATTTGTAATGATGAGGCACATCGTTTAATTTTATCGCCTGTATCAGGATTTTTTCTGCCATATCTCGTGTTAATGTTGGATTGACGGAAATAACAAATATTCTATTTGATTGGTGACAACAGATTAAAAGGAATGATTTTTCACAAGCCGGAACAGTTAGAGCAATCCCGTCGTAGATTTCTTGTGAAATACTTCCTATCAGTCGCAAATGGGTTTCATTTTGACAGTTCAACAACATTCATTGCGTTGTTTACGTTGTTGAGCAGGTACATTTTTCGAACTTATGAAGCAATGGATTAGCAATATCCTTCAAAATGATTCAGATTGAGATTAATAGTGTGTTGCGCAATTATAGCGCTTTTTTTATATTAGAAGGTTAGTTTTCCGCACTTGGCCTTCAAGTGGACCGTTGTGTGTCCCCATGGCGGCCGGCGGATGGTTGTTCCAAAAGACAACACTCATGCTTCCTTTTAGTGTATGTCTGAGACCAACAGCTTTTCAGTTTCAAAGCGGTGACAACAGGCACATGAGAAACATATTTGAGCAGCACCCTAATTGCGTAACGCACTACACATCAAAATCTGAATGATTTTGAAGGATATTGCTAACCCATTGCTTCATATGTTCGAAAAATTTGTCTACTCAACAACATAAATAACGCAATGAATGTTGTTGAACTGTCAAAATGACACCCATTACTACTGTTAGTGTGTTACGTAATTACCCCGCTGTATAACATACATAACATAATATTACGCCTGTGTTCCCCGAAGGGCTAGGCGGAGCTACACATGTGGCGCACCCACATTTAGCAAAACGGCAAGTTAGATTCGAATAGTTTTCTTCTAAGTTCGTCACACTTTTAATATCTTTTAAAGTTTTAAGACAACTTTAAAGGAAATATAGGACTCATAGTCAAGAATAATGGTACCCAGGATTTTGTAATAATATCTTGATTTAAAAGAGTGTCCGTGGAGTTTCTTGCCCGTTCTTCTCCACAGAGATCTACGCTTTGGAATGGGCAACTAGCTTCAACTTTCTGACTAACTGACCGACTATTTAATTTTGACAATTCAAAAGTGCCTGTAAATGGTTTAATTGAAATAAATGATTTGAGTTTGAGTCTGGGCATTTCAGAAGGGTAATTCTCGTAATTTTAAGAACGTTCACAGTCTGATCTCTGTCTCAATCTGTAAAAAAATACTACTTTCCCTACATTTTGACAAGTTTTTGACATTTGTTTGTCGCCAAGATGAGACCGCGACTAGATTTTGAACGTTTTAAATTACGAGAACTGACCTTCAGAACAGCGTTTAGCCTAGAACTCTAGATCTCGTTCAATGATCTCATATCGCTCAGATGATCCGTGCTAATAGGCACGTGTACCAAGATGGAGATATTATCACGACGACGTGGAAGCTGCAAGACTACAATTTTTCTATTATGTTACTGGATCACTGAAGTATTACAGCTTTCTAAGTTATTATATCAGTTATAAGCGCCGTGGGAAACCATATATGAAAACATATATATACAATAGCAGTACGTTTAGACTGTCCCTTTCAGAATCAGGTTATGTCGTGTGTTGGTGTGGCGAGTCATGGCAAATTGTAAAGTGTTATGTAATGTGTACTAGGTTAAGGTTTCTATGGGACTATGCCACCCGAAATAAAGTTATTATTATTATTATTATTCGTCCACCATGATTAAATACATAAAAAAACTGGCTTTACGGGTAAAAAGAACCTCCTTTCTTAGGGTTCCGTACCCAAAGGGTCCTAACGGGACGGCTATTATTTTTATATTCCATACAAGAAATATAAGTAAAAAATTAAAGGGGGTCCCACACAAGAAACGTGTTTATTCTGGCGTTTTATATTTTACTGTGGTACAGAACCCTTCGCGAGCGAGTGCGACTCACACTTGGCCGATTTTCTTAAGTAGATTTGACAGAAGAAAATAGTGAATATAAAGTATCTAATTTCCAATCGTTTGTCATTCACAGAGGAAGCGGATGCGGAGATCAGGACATCCGGGCGCTCCATGGAAGAGATGCCGTCCAAGATCGGTCGAGAGATCACCGACTCACTCGGCTCCTTGACCAACGTACTGGGACAAGGGATGGCCAGGTAAATACCATCATATTATTATATATAAGGTGTACTTTCTGACTTTATCTTCAACATTACTGATATCGGTGAAGGAAAAAATATCGTGAGGACTCCAGGACTTACCTATAGTTATTATAAGGTGGATCGCCAACCCGTCTTGAGCAACCATGGTGAACAATGCTCGTGCCTTCTCTGTATGAGAAGAGTACTAATGGTACGTTACTATTCCCAAAAATAATCAGCGGTTGCCATCCTATATCTATGGTGGTTGCATACATTTATGTTCGCAAAACTGGACAAAATGTAGGGAAGCAACTGACTTTATTTCGCGATTTTTAGGGTTGATCCCTTAGTAAAAGTTATTTATAATGACGTACGTAATGACCTTTAAAGCTACGGTTTCGTAGAAGAGCGGTGACCGCCACACAATGGCCGCAGTGACGGCTGCCATGAAAATGATGAGGATACCCATTACATCTGAGAGAAAAAAAAAACGTCTGCAGAGTTTCGCTAGCTAATTTAATTTGACCCTTTAGTTTTTTACGTACATATTCAAAATATATCATAATATCATATTCTACACAATATCCTACACAATCGAAGATCTCTCTTTTATAATAGCCTGGTCGTTACTTTCATAATTTAATGTAATTCGATAAAACAAAACAATGTTAATACTCGTAGCTATAAAGAAATTATATGTTCTCATAGTCGTTAGCGAAGTTATCGTGTGGTTACAATAACAATAAGTCTCGCTCTCTCTACTGATGACGAAATGAATTAACAAATCGGTAGAAAAAAATTTCCATTACTTTTTCTGGACCTGCAGAGAAAAATGAAAAAAAATATATTGGTACCTATGGTACAGCGTTGCCAGTTTTGTTAGGGCAAAACGGAATTTTTTCGTCTAAAAAACATAAATTTTAATAATCAGTTTTGTTTTACTGCTTGTCCTTATAATTGAGTAATGATGATAGAAAATACGTTACTCTACTACACTAATAACAATAACAAACATCAACTTTATGTGGCCTACCCAAATGTCCTTTCTTTGGTATTGTTCGTCGAATCGTTGAGTTCCTTATGTATTTTAGTTACGATTTCTGAAAAATGCGTGCACTGACTGGACACACAGATTGAGAGGATGGTTTTTTGAGGAACGCCTCAAAAAATCATCTCAGACATCGATGTAATGGTCTTTAAATGTATGATCTGACCACAGACTTATATTGGCTAGACGACGCAAGTGTATGTACTTCGCGTGTAAAAAGGGAGTAAAATTTACTTCCTTCAGCGTCATTTCTAATCAGTCCGCGCTCGAACGTTCTTGATGGCAGACGTCAAACAAAAACTAAAAAATGCCAAATTGTGCTGTATTGAGCTGTAAAAACTACACAAAAAAAGTGGGACGAGATAATGGAAACATTTCCTTTCATCGGTAAGTCATTTTGTTATTAAATTATGTGTTATTTATTGCAAAATCAATTATTTTGTGTTCATTGTGGTCTTACAATGAACACTATGCAACTGAGTGTGTATCGAATAATTCATGATACATTGCCGTTTTTAGTTACATGGCAGCATGTAGGACTTGTCTGTTAAAACACGCAATGAAAATTAAAATGATCGATATTTTCACTTGTCGCTCAGCTTCGTGGTACAGTCGCTATTCTCATTTTTCTGTCAAATAAAGCAAATAGTGTTGTACACACAGTTTGTACAGTTGTTCTCGATTCTAATCGATTTTGGAAACAGAGGAATGATAATGTTTGCGTTGGGTATTTTGTGACATGTAATTTTTTTTTTTTACTGCAATGTTTCAATTTAGTGATTTTGTTTAGAATATTATTAATTATATTTACAGATTTCCAAGTGATCCCAAGTTAAATTATCACTGTTATCTTGCAAAAATCAATTAGTAGGTACTCGTTTCATTCTAAATGTAACGGGTCGGAAAAAGTGGACGTCTTGATATTAGGATTATTTAATAGTTAATTCGTGTTACAGGACATTCACCAGCCGTCTACGTCAAATGAGGATACATCGTGTAACTTGAAGAGCGGCGAACTTAAAACAATAACATGCAAGCGGACGGGATGCGCGCACGCGACCTCTCGATCCAAAGAGTACTGGCGGACGAGCGAGGCGAAACTCGGATCGTTTTGAATCGTTTACTCGCGGATAGGGAGTTCCCATCACTAAATCGCTCATGTGACGTCACAGTAGGTAGAAAAATAATGGCACGCTTGGTTTCTATACAGAAGATGAGACTTGCGTTATCTAGCCAATATAAGTCTGTGGATCTGACCAAGATTATGTCTGGACTTTAAATAAATAAAATAAAATAAAACAAAAACTTTTTAATTCAGACTTTAAAAGAGGCTGACCTCTGAGTTTGTTTCGGCCTTTCTTCTCAGACTAGTCAGGTAGGAAACGCCGACCTCATCTAGTTTTTAAAATATGCTTGACGTGTAAATGTGTTTGTACAAACATACATACGAAATAAAATCAATCGCGTCTGTAATCCTCAAAGGGTCAAGCACAGGTGCACCTACAGTACACCCACATTTCGCCAGTTATTTTTACATAAGTCCCATGTAACAGGGGGCGACCGTATTGCCATCAGCCGAAAACACATCACGACTCTAGTCTGTTACTGAGAATGCCTGCCCCGCGGGACAATTTTAATTTTGGGCTAAAAATCGGAGCGTCTAGCAGCGCTGCTATGGTTGTAAAACTTGGTTTGAAATCTCGCTATCACCCAAAAGTTTTAAGGCGTATGATACGCCCCCATAATCTCTTTATTTATAACAGCATAAGCCATGCCAATCTATAGCCAATACTTTATGCCGACACAAAACACACTGCCATAATGATACCTTAACACGCTGACCGAGAGAAATCGATTTTTTACGCCCATACATATGTAATTTTTTACCGAAATCAAAGTAAAATGTTAAAAAATGTCTGTTCATATGTCATTGAAAAAAACTTTGGTCACTCGTGTGCGCACCGGAGAACGTTACTAACAAAAAAAACCGGTCAAGTGCGAGTCGGACTCGCGCACCGAGGGCTCCGTACAAAGTTGTAGGTAAACACTTTCATAAATCCCTGTCACAGTACGCCGACAAAATCTTCTTTAATAAGTATATAAAAAAGCGGGGAAATAATCAAAAGGTATAAAAAAATTCGTCCGTATCGCTGTCAATAGGAAACGTGCCCACAAGGCTGGCAGCATTGCCACGTTGTATGACTTGTATGTCAATGCTGATTCTTTGGCCAAAAAATAGCCCAGCCCTCTGGTCACGTGATTTATATGTTGATTACATAAAAGATTGTGCACTAAAGTGCACAACCATTCAAAAATTAACATTCCTTCCGATCAGGCTTTCATTAAAGCTCCCATCTTGGGTTCCTGCTAAAGGTTTTGGCTTAGCGATATTTTAAGTAAATCCGTGGCCCGACCTTATTCAAAGTTGTGAACGTTATTGTGAGATTCAGGAATTCACAGTGAATGAACAACGCCACCTATCGCGTTCACGGGTAAATGTTGAGAGTAGTTCAAAAATATTTAAAAAATGTTAAATTCGTGATTCTTTCTTTATTACTATCTGTAGTTTCGGTAGGTACTTCTAACTTTCCAGCCTTTTGGTAAGTTTCAAGATTGTGTTTTTGCTCACATAAATCCTAAAGTTTATGCCTTTTTTATGTCGGACAGCTGGGGAAGATTGTTCGTTTTTTTTGTGAATGTGTGTGTATTTCATCACGACATTATTTTGACTGTAGTATATTCGAGTGTTTAACCGTTTTTAGACGTTGTTCGCAGGCGACAGACATTCCACAGTGCACTTTTTGTAGTCAAAATCGACCACAACCACAAAATATTAATGAAATACATAACAAACATGCCTTTCAAAAATTTGCCACTCAGGGCTGATTTTACCAAAGTCAGATATCTTTTATTCGTGGAATAAAATTGAAGTCTGACAGTTCTAGTATGGAAAAACTGTCAAAGTTCAAAATTCATAGATAAGACTTATATATAAAAGTTTGGTGTAATTCGCCCCCAATGTAATAATTTCGCCTCGCAGTATTTAATATGTGTGCAAACTCAAACTTAAACCATTTATCTAAACTAATATTATCAAGAGAAAAGGTTTGATTTTTTGTATATTTGTTTGTTGCGCTTTCGCGCTAAAACGGCTCAACGGATTTGGCTGAAATTTGGCACATGGGTAGACCATGACCGGGATTAGGACATAGGATAGTTTTGCGGGTGAAACCGCGGAGCGCAGCTAGTACCTAATAATATTGATAACGATGTAGTCACTTGTTCTATGTAAATTCAGTAATTTACAACCGGTCAACAGTCTAACCGGTTTCAGCTGAATACCAGTGTATTCAGCTGAAACCGGTTAGACTGGAAGCTGACCCCAACATAGTTAGGAATAGGCTAGGCAGATGATAATGCGTTAAACGTATAAAACAAACCTAATAAAAAAAAACCCCTTGACCGACTCGGAATAAAAGAAAATTATGTTTTTTACATACAAGTACCTACTACATAATCAATTGCTCACATCAAGCAACGAAACAGTTTTTATGTACATTTTCGACTTCTATCTAAAGATGATCAGAAAGCTAACCAGGTCAAGTTCAAACGCTCATTAAATTTAGTTTTTGCATTACTAAAGCAAAATGAGATGACATCTTGTATTTTTTGAGATTCTATCGCTAAGATGAAAGTTTACAAAAAGTAAACTGCTGAATACTACAACACTAGTCTACAAACATTCAGCGTGCCTCTTTAATGGCAACATTAATTTAACACACGTCTACGATTTCGCGTTTTCGTGTTTTTTGTATGTCATGAACATACTAGCAGCGCTCCGCCGTTTCACCCCCATAAGAGTCGATCCCGTGGGAATATCGAGATAAAAAGTATCTTATGTAGGTATTATTCTAATGAATAAGCTGTATTACTGTAAAGGTTTATCCAAATCCATTCAGTAGTTTTTTGCGTGAACGAGTAACAAACATCCATCCATCCTCACAAACTTTCGCGTTTATATAATTTAGTAAGAAGTAGGATTATAATTTCATTAAACGTTTTTATTTATTTACAATTTTCTAAACTAGCATCTTGGAGAAACCTGTACTTCAAGAACTGTAGGTAGCGCAGATCATTCACCGGGGTCACGGATCATAACATCGCATCAATGAAATTAAAACGAATAACGTGTAAAGAATAGGCGAATCGAAGGAAAGAGAGAGAGTCCTGTGTGAGAGCGACGCAGGCGCTGATTGAAAAAATTACGAATTATTTTCATCATCATTATTATCATTTCAGCCGAAAGACGTTCACTGCTGGACATAGGCCTCCCCCAAGCACTTCCACCTCGACCGGTTCTGTGCTTCTCGCATCCAACGGGTTCCTTCAGCCTTCACAACGAATTATTTTATGTTGTTATAATTTATGTGATAACTGGCCACTTGCCCTACTTCTATGTTACTGTCGCCATCATTGTAGCGACACGTTGTAGAAGCATCTGCTCAGCAATTTAAAGACTACGTCTCATTAAAACAAGTCATTGCGTTTAGGATGTCATATTAACATACATAAATAAATACATCGTTAAACACATTACCCTCCTTTGTAACTCCGCAATCAAAGACGGCTAAGCAAACTAGTTCACATTACTATGTAGATGGCTGATCTTTAGCTAGAGGTAGGTACTTACATTGTTTTAAGCAAAGTGTATCATTGATGTAGGTGAGTGAAAGTGACCAGGTTCGATGTCCGGTCGCGCACATGTATGGGTTGAATGATTTCACCTTTAAATTAATCGATTTTTGAGGCGTGCGCGCTGGTGATGGGGTCATGCTAATTTAGCGTATTAGCAGAGTTGTCTTGAATAATTCTCTATACATTCTTGTCCATACGAAACTACCTTTTGGAAGGGGCGCCTAGAGGTAATTCTTTTTCTTGTTTTGGACGTTTAAAAGTGCCTTTTAAAGACCTACTTGAAATAAATCATTTGTCTTTAAATGTTTGAGTAATTAATTACGAAATCTAACGAATGAACTTTTAACATAAATTAAAAATCGTCTATTGAAAACAGACTCCAAAAAGGTCAAGTGTTAGCAGTGATTGCGTGGGCATGAGGTCCAGGTTTCGCTTTCCGTGATAGGCTTAGTGTTAGATATTGTGTCTTTGAACATGAAATTAGTAGCAGCTTGCAGTTTACATGCTCCGCAGTAGCGCTTGCTACCACTAGACCAACGTGCTAGTTAAATGTGGACTGTGGGTGTTATGTCACTCCTACTTACCCCTTCGGGGAATACAAGCCTGATATCATTTTTGTATGTATACAAGTTGCAGATAATTCTCATCATCGATGGAAATGACTGATGTTCATTTCTGTCGGGAAACCTCCACTTTCTCGCCATCAGCTCGCATAGTTTTCTCTCGACAAATATTAGCACTCACCTCGCAGTGTGACCACAAGTTATCTGCTAACTGGCCGTTAAGATAGCTTGTATCAACAAGCTTGTAGTGTAATACTTAGTTTCTATTCACACCTTTGTTACCGACGAGTACAACCATCGTTTAGTATCTGTACCCTGTCCGTTAGGTTAACCGTTTATTGACAGCTGTCTTAGAACGTACATATTCCAGATTACGTAAAAGTTAACTACTCATCTGCCTAACCTTTTCCCAACTATGTTGGGGTCGGCTTCCAGTCTAACCGGATGCAGCTATACGCTATATAACGCTCCATGTAGAATACCAGTATTTTACATGGAGCGAAAAGTTAACTACTAATAAAATAAATATATAAACTGCCTTATCTTATTGAATTATGTCATCTATGGCTTCTTACAGACATTATACTACCGTACGTGTATCAATCAATGTATTGTGTGTTGCTGCAATCAATAGTTCCATCTGTCAAAAAACGGTTTACCTAATGCACAGGCTATAGCTCCTTCTAAAAGTTGAGTTCGTCCGATAAATTGCGCTACCGCCATAGCTATTGTTTTATGTTATAATAAACCCGAAGCAAAAGCCGAGGTGTACCTAAAGTACGGTCACCGATTGATGTTTTCGAATGAATGAACTGTTGTTTTATATTAATGAAATTAAATATTATTCGAAAACATCCATCGGTTTCTTACTAAACTCAACTATATCCGACGACCTGGTTACTTGTCTCCTTTGGTGACTGTACACCCACATACCGCATGTACCAAGGGGTGAGCCTATTGTTATCAACTGGATACACTTCCAGACTCCTGGCAACGACCTGGAAATGGAATCGAACCCAGCTCAGCGGTAGCGCCTGCGACCAGTAGACAAACGGGTTTCATGGCGTTTAATAAATAGATTAGTGGCAACCGCTATCATACTGCTGATTTTCCTGGTATCACTGTATCGCTTAACTTTAGGACTCAACTTTAACTTTTGTACAGCAGTCTCCATTGCAAAATAAAAAACCCATTTAATTAAAAGCTATGCCTACAGACGGGTGCTCCAAAAAACGCTCTGCTTTCCATCTCACTCTTACTTATTCCGATTCCATCTCTTTCTCCCACAGAGCCTTCGGCAAAAAACACGACCACGGCGGCGGCGGAATCGACAGCATCACCATCAGCGCAGGAGGAGACAAGAAGAAGATGAAGAAGAAGAAGACCAAGCCCCCCAAGATCCACCTCATCCACCCAGTCATGATGCCCTTAAGAAAAGCCCCCAAGGAAGAGAAAGGTCGAGCCTTTGGCAATGGAGTACAGTCCTGGGTCATAGGAGAGAGGGCCCTGCCTGTCCCGGAGAATGCGACTGAGGTGTCCAGAGGCATGGTAGCAGACCTCTGGGCTGAGGGGCAAAATGCCGTGGATGCGTTGGCTGAGCATGTCGCGGAGAATGAGGCCCTGGAGAATGGGGTTAAGGATCGGAGTTCTGTTGAAGGTTGGTGGTTGGGAGTAGTTAGTTAGCTTAAGAGTCGAGAGAGTCGTAGAGGTTTTTGTGGAGGAGCTTTTTCAGGGAAGTACTACCACCATAGCTATCTTACTAAGAATGTAAGAAAAGAAAGAAAGAAGAAAGAAAAAAAGTTTATTTGGACACAGTTCGTGAAACACAAAATACAAAATTAATAAAAATAAATAATAATCTTTCAGACAACAATAGTGTGTGCCTCACGGCTGCGCCAAAAAGGTTCATTTCAGCATTAATGCCAGACTGATGCTGTCTGACGCTGATTTTCTACTGAACCTTTAGGGAAAAGTGACGGGGAGTACACACAGTTTCAACATACCTAATACATAAATATAAATAAATAAATAAACTAGTAATCACGTACATATCATTATAAATACAGATAAGAAAAAAGAAACAAATCAACAAAGTCCGTAGTAAAGTAGTCAAAACCTAAAAATGTCCTCTGTTAGTGACTGGCTCGCTGGTCTAGTGGTCGCAGGCGCTACTGCTGGCCATGAGGTCCTGGGTTTGATTCCCAAGTCGGGCAAAGTGTTTCTGACTTATTCCACCAGGAATTTCTCACTCACTGAGAAATTCCCCACTTGCCACACGTGCCCTAAGTGCCCGTTCACCTGCACCTTGGATGACTTACACTGATGCCGCAATTAACGTGGCCACGTACTGGGCTCAAACAATATAAAATGTCGAAGAAGAGTACCATCGACACGACAAGACGAAGACATGGGACTTAAACATAGCTGGCGGAGTGTAAGTGTACAACAGGGTGTACACCTCTGCTTTACCCTTCGGGGATAACAAGCGTGATGTTATTTAGTAAATGCCTGTTAAGATGCACCGGTGTATGTCGACAGTCATCAATTCTGCAGACAATCGTTTTTCGAAATCATTAACCGACATCATAATTTCACTTCGCTCATTAAAAGATATTATAATGATATTTATATAATTTATATTTATTTTTTATATTATATTTATTGACCGTTATAGTCGTCGTGGTGTATGATAACTTGATAACATTCGTCATGAACCGAATAAATTACGGTCATTTACCAGCTAGCGTGATGGTTGTTAACAGACACCAAACACTTACCTTCAGACATTCGCAGTAAAGCGTGGGTTTCCATGAATTGCTTTCTTCTTAGAAAGCAATTCTGTCATACTATAACGGCCGTCATGAAAATCTGTCAGTCACACTTTCAGTTTAGTATTTTACATTAAAGTGTCAAAAACGCTCTGGGTTGGGACAGCCGTTATCGTGTGACCGTTGTAAGACGGCACCACTTTCTTAAAAAGCAACGTTGCTGTATTCCGGTTAAAACAATGTCGTTGTAACTACAGGCGCATGAGATGTTCGCCCATCAATCAGTACCCTAATTACTTAACACACTTCACTCACAATCTAAATCATTTTGAAGGATATTATTATTTTTTTAGCTAATCTGTCGCTTCACATTTTCGAAAAATTTGTCTGCTCAACAACGTAAATAACGCAATGAATGTTGTTGAACTGTCAAAATGAAAGCCACCGCTGCTCTTAGTATGTTACACAATTACCCCGCTGGGATTCCTTAATATTGCAAGTTGCAAGTGTCCGCAAGTTTCAAAACCAAACGCATACACAGTAAAATGATACTGCAAAGCATTGCACTAACTCGTTTGAAACCTGACCGGTTACCGTTGGCATGAATTGGAGGAGATTTTCACCATGACTTGGACACTACATTGATAATGTAGGCACCTACTTTAAGAGATGACTCAACAATCAGTTTCGTAGTAATAGTAGACTTTACAATTTCATATCAAATGATAATGAGATCTCTGAATTTTTAACGAGTCGCCGGTGATAGCGACTAAAATAAAAACTATTTTACAAAAAAAAAAACACAACCGATTTCCAAAAAAGACACTACAAAGTGAAAAATAACTTTAATTTCGGAAGTCGCTGTCGTTGGGATTTTTCACTTTGTAGTGTCTTTTTTGGATGTCGATGTTGTTTTTATTTTTTTTGTTCAAAAGTTTTTATTTTCTACTTTTAATTTTGGTTTAAAAACCAAACTACCGAACCGTTTTTGATGAAATTTCTGTGGGACCAATCTGAAAGTATATCCTTTCAAATAAAAAAAGAATTTTGAAGAAATTCAACCGGATTGAGAACCTCCTTTTTTGAAGTCGGTTAATGATTTTTTTTTTTTTGTTGCGGCTGTGGCACACAGAAAAGGGAGTCTCGACATTCTTATGATCTTACTCCAATTTATTTTAAGTTTGCACTACATAAAGATTAAAATATAATCATTTAACTTACACAAAAGCCTGGGAAAAGTAGGTATTTGATTATTCACTAATTCAATCAATGATTCATCTGATCCCATAATTCCTATCTATGTAAACGATCGCCCATTTCACGGTGAGTTTCAAAAACCGCAACATTTTCGATTCGTCACGACATGTCCTTGTCCATGTTACAAATACCGGTTTTCGCGAATTACCGTAACTTGATGTTGATAAACTTTCTCGATGTAGTTTCTCTGGTATTCAGGTTCCTTTATTACTGATGTCCAAGTTTAAAGGACAAATTGATGAAGCAATACGAACCGATACGACTATACAACGGTTTTAAAAGACATAAGTACCTACAACGGCTACTTTGAAAGAGCGAAAGAATGAATTCGTTTCTCGGCTTAAGTAAAACAAAAAATAATGTATTTAATAAAATAACGAATAGAATACATATATTCACGCCTTCTTCCCGTGGAGGCAGGCAGAAACTACAGAACGCTATGACTACTACTAAAAACATTAGGTTTTGAGCTCCTTTCTACTACGAGAAATTAAAGGTATTTTTGACAGATTGAGTGAGATCAGACTGTGAACGTTCTTAAAATTACGAGAATTGCCTCTCTGGTTATACGAGTACACGTCCGGAAGAATATCATTGAATTTCGTTACCCTATATTGTGTCCCACTGCTGGGCAAAGGCCTCCCCTTTTTCCTTCCAAACCTCCCTGTCGTGAATGATCTATGGCCATGTTGCCCCTGCCAACCTCGACCACCTCATACCTCTACCTTTATTATACAACTATACGAATTACAGATATATAAAAGTAGAAATTTTAAATAGGGTGACACAAAGGGGTGCAAATAAATAGTTAGTAGCATACAATATTATTGGCAAACAGACCCACGGTCCACCTCCTGATGGAATGTGAAAAGTCACAGCTGCCCATGACACCTGCAGTGCCATAAAAGGGATTTGCTGTTGCAAAAGCCGCGTACGCACGTACGAACAAATTTGTTGCGTTACATGATACGCAACAACTTGGTTCGCACGTGCGTACCACTATCGAACATCGAACACTCTGTTCGTCAAACATGTTCGCGGCGATCCTTGTAGTGTGTTCTGTATGGACGGTGTTCGAAGAGCTTTAATAAATGTTACGCAACAAAACTCGACTCGACCACTTCCAACGGCGCCGTCATGGCTACTAAGATAGAGTTCACGACTGTTGTTCGCGAACTCGACTCGAACTATGTTTGCGTTCGTGTTCGAATATGCCGTCCATACGTACGAACCAAATGTTCGGGTCTGGTGTTTGTGTTCGCTATGTTCGTGTTCGTACGTGCGTACGCGCCTAAAGATAAACATTACTCAAGTGCCTGTAATTTTATCAGCGTATCCTTCAAACTGACACATAGCAATGCCCTTAGGAGCAGATACAGATAAGTATGGTGGTAGCTCTTCCCCGTATGAACTGTTTCACAAGAACTTGGGATAATAATCAAAAATATAAATATTTTATTTCACATACACGTAGTACATGGACACTTTAAAACGTCAGAAGCTAGGTGCGCGGTTCCAATTGGTCGTTTCCTATGGAGAAGAGCTGGTAAGAAACTCCACGGTTACTCTTTAAAAATGATTGGCTTTTACAATGTTTTCAAATTACAGTGTTAACAGATATGGGAGGACATTGTGGGCCTGTCAACAAGTATGGACGCATCTACAGTCTATAAGGCCTACAACGTTCTCGCATTAAAGAAATACAAAAGAATTTATAGAAAGGATAAATAAAAACCTATTTAAACCAATGACGATTGTCGTTACAACTGTATCAAATCTGAATTAATATCCTGTCCACAAAATCCACTAATAGAGTTGAAATTAAATTGCATTGGATTAGAGTATGAGATTAGAGATTGGATTAGAATTGAAATTAGATTGCGTTGAATTTTCGTAACAAATTCGCAAGATTTACTTGACACCTATATTAGCAGAAAGAATAAATGATAAAAACTTTTTACTTACTTTGTTAATTTTACAGGATATCTAATTAATGTCAGCATTTCGGTAACGCCATTTTAAAATATTAAGCATTTTGTATGCATGGAATGTCTCGATTTACTGTTAATTAGTTTAATTTGAGTTTGTAATGAGCATGCAAGCATTTTGGCATGAGCATAGAACGTAATTTATTTATTTTAATTATGTTAGAATGTTGTAGTGTGATGTGTTGATGAGTTTTTAGAATTGAAGAATGGGCACGATAAACATATCTAGTGAGTTTAAAAATTAAATTAGTTAGAGGAGCATGTCTTCCATGTTTTAATTTACGGTCGTTTTCTAACGTATTTCTATCAATTTCTAGAACAAAGAGGTAAAAAGAAGAAGAAAAAGAAGGCCATCCTCAAGCTGTTGATCCTGGGAGCTGTCATCAAGGCCAAGATTGGAACTCTGCTGCAGATCCTAACTTATAAATTACAGGTAAGATCTTCAGTGGACTTCCATTACCTTTTTTTCGCACAAAATGAAGCACAGGGGCAGTATGAATGCCATCATTATTTCATTCATCACAAAAAAGGGATGGTGCTATCGGCCTTCTACAGCTCCGTCTCCCTCTCTCACACTAGAAATTTGTGGCATTAACACGCCATAGTCGCCCCGTGTCACCGTTTGTGCCGATATTTTTTAGCAATAGTAGCAATTTGATATTACAAATTCTACCTGGTTTGATTTATTAGGGTGCACATAAGAAGCCTACATAGTCAAGCATGCCTTGAACAATTTTTGAACCTACTTAGATTGTGGCGATGGAAGAAGACGACTTGACCTGGTCATCATCCAGTCCAAAAGGACCTTTTCTCTCTTTCTAAGTTTTAAAATATACATCCACCTCGATGGCTTTCCTCTCCTCATGAGCTATTTTGATAATTTCAGATCAAATTCTTCATCGTGGCTGTTATTGGTTTGGCAATCAACCTAGCAAGACTCTGGATAGATTTGAAGAATAAGCACAGTCAGCAGCCGCAGAAGGTAAGCGGAGCTTTGTAACCTGAACTTCTAAACTAATATTATTAAGAGGTGAAAGGACATCATTCATTTCGTACATAAAAACTAAGCCAGAAAAAAAACACAGCTGTCTTATGGGAAATGACCTCTTGAGCTTTTTTAACTATTACAATAGCCGCCGGGGGCGCCCGGGGGCTATTTTAGACTTTTGCTGTAATAGTAAAAATACTCAAAATGTTATTTCCTATAAGAAAATAGTACTCTTTTATCTGGCACTTTGATTTTTGGGTATGTACGTATAAAATGTTCGATACTTGAAAAAAGTAAAGGACATGTCCTTTAGTTTCGTGTTTGTCTTGTACATACATTACAGACATCGGTGAAGAAGAAAAAAATGAGCCAAAACATAGACTTTTAGGTCTGAAATCTTTTAGGTGTGATCAATGCTCGTGCCTTCTCTGTATGAGAAGAGGCAGCAGTGGGACAACAATAGGCTGGTATTATTATTAGTAAGAGGTAATCTCTGGAAGTAGGTACTGATCCGATTACAAAAATTCTTTCACTGATAGAAAGCTACACTATTGTCGAGTGTCATAGCACAGTCGACTTGCTCACGAACGAAGTCACAGGTACAAGCTAGTTATAGATATAATATAACTTGTATCCATCTTGATAAATGACTTCCAAGCTCATAAAACAAGTGATTTACTGCCGATCTGATTCATTCAGCGATGCATCATAATAAACTCACTCATGTGGACTGCACTGCATAAACAGTTGAACACTTTCACTAACATTAACTACAGTATTACATACATAAACTCACACCTTTTCCTCATGAGAGTTGGCAGAAAACGTCACGTGGTTTAAATCATCACCACTGCTCTCAAAACGGTGAAGGAAAACATCGTGAGGAAACCGGCATGTTCTGGTACCAAAATTCGAAGAAATGTGACATGTACCAACCCGCACTGGGCCTACGTTGTGGATTACGGCCCACTCCCTCTCACATAGAGGAGGCTTGTGTCCCAGCAGTGGGACGTTATAGGCTGATGATGTTGTTTCAAAATCTCTTCTGAGACTTTGGACTGCTGTTGAACGATCACTGACTATTACATTTGTATCATACGTTAAAAGGTTCTTATTTTTAATTACCTAATTAGTACTCTTAATCCAAGAGATCACAATCAAGCATTCCTTAATCCTATTCATTCATTCTTTATGAATACGTTCGTTCAGTGAATGAAAGTGAAGGTGCGTGCACTTTCATTTAGAACAATGACTGGATTTAGTCAATCTTTTGAGTTCGTTCATTTAACATTTAATTATACGCTACTAAGCTAATTAAAATAGTTAGAGCGCCATTTGTCGAAGCAACTTAGATAAATGGTCAGAAGAAAACGGAAATTTTCTTGTAGCGCGAACGATAAAGGTGGCACACATGTCTTGATTGACTGCTTAGCTCCATAAAGGTATAGCGTGATGATAAATATTTAAAGGGTTAAATCTGTAACTTCTGCAATATTTTGGCTCGACCTTTTACACTTTGCGATAAACTACAGAAGAATACGAACAAATTGCAATATTGCTCATTCCCCATAGCAAATAGCGTGATAATTAATAGCCTTCAGAACTGACCACACTTCTAGGGTTTTATTTTATTTTATTAGCCGTTAATGTCCAATCTTAATCAAAGGAGTCCAGCTCATCCCGCCATCTCCGGCTGGGCATTATAGGGAATATCTATGCAAAATTTGAACAAAATCTATTCAGTAGTTTTTGCGTAATGCTGGAACATACATTCAGACAAACAGACAAAACTTCTATAAATTATATTTTCGGCATTAGAATTGTGGCCAATCTTGCAAAAATTACTTTAAAAAAGTCAAGGTACAGTTTTGACTTCACTACGATTTTATTGTACCTATGTATATATAAATTACGAACAGCAACTAAATATTATTATTTACAATACATCTTTGGTGTCTAAGGGCCATGGTAACCACTTTCCATGGAGGTGGAACGTCGTCCCATTCGCCGAGCGTAAACTAATATGTTATAGTATTTTCCTTATAACGATTTCCATATCAGTCAACATATGATTATCCACTTTTTTTACGCGTTCGAAAGCGCAAACCAGTTCTTTTAGCCGACTTCTTTAGTGTGTGGAGTGTGATTTCACATTTTTTACGGCCGAGTAAAAGTTTTGAGTCTTTTTATCGTATGATTAACAAAATCTGAGAAACGTACATACATACATATTCTTAAGTTCTCAGGTGAGGATTACTGGCAATTGCGTGCACTGACTGGACAGTTCCACTCAATCTGTGTGATTCTTTCCCCAAAAGACCTTCCCAGACATCAATCTACATGGTCCTCACATGTCTGACCAAGATTATGTTTAGAGTTTAAAAGAGACTATGACCTCTGAGTTGGTTTCGGTATTTTTTCTCAGAGTAGTCAGATTTTACAAGATTAATTTTAACAAAGCTTTCAAATCGTTTAATGAGTAAGTTTCGAATGTCAATAGGAAGCTAGTTGTAAAAGCTTGTACATTGGCCCATGAACGAATTGACTACTCTGTGGAAGCGAGTGCGATGTATAGCAGGATTGTGTTTATTAAAATCAGACATTTTCTTTAAATCCAAGTTATTTTTGTGAACGTACAATAGTTTTCCAAATATATATTGTGAAGCTGCCGTCAGAATGTCTATTTCTTTGGATCCTTTGGACCTAGGTTGTAAATGGCTCGAACAGCTCTTTTCTGTGAGAGGAAGTGAGTCATAATCTACCACGTAGGCCCAGTGCGTGTTGGTGGATATTATTGCTATTAACCTGGCACAAATCCCGACTCTAGGCCACGCTACTACTGAGAAACAAACATCTTAATCGTAATAATTCTCCATTTCTTGTCCTCTACCGTGAAAGATTAATCGCTAATCGATTAAGGGGACAGCCTCATTAATATTTGATACATACCTCGCACAGACGACATTGCCACACGAACGCACGGGACACCTCAATGCATTTCATTGAATTGGAAACTAAACGTATCGAATACATTATAGCACTAAAAAGATGGGTTCAGAAGATCAACTTTGCACTAATCTAAAATATTCCCACACAGCAGTAAATGACTTATAATTAGCCTTTGCGCACAGCCAAAGTGTGGACCTCTCTGCCAGCGTCTGTGTTCCCTTCCACATTTAACCCAGGCCTGTTCCAGGCATCTTTTGGGCACTCTCGATCTATTGTAGACCTCATCCAACGCTTGTCATCAAGCGTGATCTAAGTCCAGAGCAGCCGATCAATTCTGTAAAAATCTCACCGTGAAAAGTTGGGTGAAGTGAGCTTAGAGTGAGCTGTCAATAGTGTCAATCCCTAGCATTAGTCGGAATGACAGCTCACTCCACGCTCACTTCACCTAAGTTTTCACGGTGAGATGGTTACAGAATCGCACTGCAGGCCATTTTGCAATAAAAATATAAATAAACTACCTGTTTTTTCAGGATTTCTGTACTATCGCAAAATGATTCAAACGCAAGTTCAGTGTACTTAAAGGCAAGTCAAAAGACTTGTGTTTAAGGTAATGAGACGATGCATGATAAGATCTGTACTAATTGTTCAATAGCACGGTCTCCCCAACTGGAACTTCTGCACATATGTATTTTGTGACAGTTTGTCACCGAAGACTTGAACAAATAACACAGATTCGTGTGTGAATGAGTGAATGACACCGGAATGGAGTTCGATTCACATGGCGTTACAAATATTTGTACTTACAAGTGTATCTGTTTTCGTAGTTTGTCTGTCATTTGGCGTGCAATTAACACTTGTGAAAGTGTGATTTTTGAGATCACACCTCGCAGTACTTATAATTAAAGTACAGCATTGCTGGCACAGTCCTCAATGAGTTATTATATAGAAAGCTTAGTTGAATACATAAACATCACGCCAATCTCCCCGAAGGGTTAGGCAGAGGTGTACCTACCTATAGCACACCCACACTTCACCAGCTATGTGCAAGTCCTATGTAACTATACTATTGCCATCAACGGGGCACAAATCATGACTCCTGGCTGCTTCTGAGAAATGTCTGGTGGAATAACTTTCATCACTTAGGAATCGAACCCATGTCCTCCTGCTCAGCAGCACAGACCAACGAGGCAGGTAGTTCACTACATAAAGTCTTGAAACGTTTCGCTTTATATGTACTTACAGTCATTGAATATGTTAACCCATGCCTGCTAACTGTAACCTGCACCCTAATTGCGTAACACACGATCAATCGGAATCTGAATCATTTTGAAACAAATTGCTAATACATTGCTTCATAAGTTCGAAAAATTTGTCTGCTCAACACGTAAATAACGCAATGAATGTTGTTGAACTGTCAGAATTAAACCGATTCCGATTGATTGCGTGCTACGCAATTAGGGTGCTGACCTACGCATTGTTGACCCAGTCTTCCTGCAAACATATCTTAGAGTTTTCACACGATTGATCATTTTAATAGAAAGAAAAAGCAAAATAGCAGCTATATTTTATAAAAAAAGTTTTATAAAACATTATGTAACCATTATTTAATGAGGAAATAATATTATTCTATTGTGTAACGCGAAAGTAAACAAACATCACATCAAACCAAAAATAATATGCAATGGACGTGCCGGGTCAAATGCGCGTACTTTAACCTAATTTAAATTCATGTTAATCATAGTTAATTAGTTATAAACCTGCTTACCAAGCTAAGCTGGTAAAAACATTTAACGTTGTCAACGATGCTGATCTAAAAAGACATTTGTTTGTCTTAAGTCGCTTTCACGGAACTTCATCTAGTCATCATTAGGGTTGACGCAAAAGAGGTGTCAATTTCTTGGGGTTTTTTTGCCCTAACTTAGTTTAAGTTTGTACCCTCTTCTTTTCAAGTTTAATACCTTGGTATCGTGTAACGATGTGGTTAATACTTTACTAAGTTAGTCTTAGACTTTGTAGAGTTACGGAGAAGGAAAAATATCGTTAGAAAAATTTGTAGATAAAAGTCTTAAATCACCAAAATTTTGTGAGCCAACGTGTTATTCAAAGCAATGTTTTTTCTGTAGATATACACAAAAAATTAAATTAAAAATTTAAAAAACCCCCGACTACGTGAAACCCTATAAAAAGAAAAAAATAACCTTGAAATTATGACCCTACGTAAGTACGTATGAAATTTTTTGATTAAATATTGTCCCGTCGGGGGACCGCTCTAATTATTACCCTAACGCTCTGTTAAAGTTTAAAATAGTAGCGGTCCCCCGACAGGACAATATTTAATCAAAAAATTTCATACGTACTTACGTAGGGTCATAATTTCAAGGTTATTTTTTTCTTTTTATATGGTTTCACGTAGTCGGGGGTTTTTTAAATTTTTTATTTAATTTTTTATTTCATGCTTTTTGTAGGGACTCCTTATTATTTATTTTCTTGCGTTTTAAGATTCAGGTAATTTGGTATTTCATCAGGTTTTTTGTAATTCGCCATTTTGTGGTGGTGGCCATCTTGGATTTGAAATTTGTCATAGTGTATATTACTCTGTTAGGGTTAATGGATGAACACCAAGGAAAGACTTGTTTTAAGGATTTATATAATACGTTTATTATCCTTTTATATTTATATATTGGAAGGTGTGTTTACTACTATTTTAGTACTAGTAGTCAAGCCCTTTCATTTGATACCCATATTGAGGGAGTTGTGAAAAAAACAATGTAATTTGCCGTTTTGTGGTGGCGGCCATCTTGGATTTGAAATTTATCATAGTGTATAGTATTCTACTAGTCAAGCCCTTTCATTTGATACCCATATTGAGGGAGTTGTGAAAAAATATATAATCCGCCATTTTGTAGCGGCGGCCATCTTGGACCGATTTTCATCAAACATAGCTAAGAACACTCCCGACCAATTCACCTTTCAAACAAAAAAAACAAAATTAAAATCGGTTCATCCGTTCGGGAGCTACGATGCCACAGACAGACATACACACACACACACACACACACAGACACGTCAAACTTATAACACCCCGTCGTTTTTGCGTCGGGGGTTAAAAATGAGGCTTTATCGTTCATTAAGAAAACTATAGGCTTATGGGCTAAGTGGGATCGGTACCTACGGCATAACCTCGTTAACACCTCTCGACCCTCTACGATACGGCTATTATAGTATAGCTACATAACTCGGTGATGAATCTGCCATACACATAGTACTATGCCTACCCCAGCTAGTTTGACTGCGAGGAAATTGCGTAACACACTTAGAATGACAATGCTTTTCATTCTGACAGTTCAACAATATTCATTGTGTTATTAATATTGTTGAGCAGACGAATTTTTCAAATATATGAAGCAATGGATTAGTAATTTCCGTCAAAATCCTTCGATGCTGATCTTCTAGCTGTCACCCCGAGGAAGACAGACCTAATCGCAATATTAGACGGTTCAACTACTTAGATTGAAAAAGTGTAAAAATAAAAAGTTTCAACGGACATTAAATGATACTTTAATGTCTCCATGATTCACTTTCTCCATGACACACTTACAGGATATCCAAAGCCCGATAAAAGGCAGCTGAAAAGGTTAGCCGTAGATAATAGACTTTGCCGATGTTAACTAGGATATGCTGCCGTAAAATATAAAGAGGGAAATCTTGCTTCGTTATCAATTAAATCCGAAACGACACTACAAAGTGAAAAATAACTTTAATTTCGGAAGTCGGTGTCGTTGGGTTCGCATTTTCGTTGTTTGCCACCGACTTCCGAAATTAAAGTTATTTTTCACTTTGTAGTGTCGTTGTTGGAAGTCGGTTGTTTTTTTTTTGCAAAAAAGTTTTTTCTTATCGTCTTGTCGTCCGAGTTCTTTGTTCTTTCATTGACTTTGTTGTTCGATTTGGTAATGCAGAGTGGTTTCTCCAGCAAGATAGATAGATAGATACATAAACCATCAAGAATTTTTCAAATCGGTTGGCAAGCGACGGAGTTATGCGGGAACAAACATAAAAAAAAAAAAATACAAACATCCGAATTGAGAACCTCCTCCTTTTTTAGAAGTCGGTTAAAAAAACATGATTCAATATTTTTTTGATTCTCTTATACCTATACCTACGAATATTATAAAGAGGTAAAACTTGTTTGTTTGTTTTTATGTATGTAGGGGGTAATTTAGGCGGAAACTAACAGTCGGATTAAAAAAAAATCTTATTGCATTTGATAGCCCAATTTTTGAGGTAGGTGGGTTTTTAGGTGGTTGGGCTATCTAACATCACGCTACGACCCTTAAGAACCGAGTAAAATGTAAAAGCCAGAAATAACACTAAGCGAACGAATCGAACGAACACGGGGGAGCGATGGGATGCGACGCGATGGGTCGGGGGTCGAAATTCACGCGGACGAAGTCGCGGGTGGAAGCTAGTCCCATTCTAAATTGACAGACATACTTAAGTGAGCCGCGTACATAATGTACTACAAGATATTATATGACCCTCTCAATGTGACATGAGCATAGTAAGTAGGTACCTTGTGGTGTTGTGGTCGAGCGGCTCTTCTTACTGAACTAGATAAACAAAATAAACGTTGGCACCATGTGTCTGTCTCACGCGTGTTAGCGATCACCAATGTCTAACGTATCCATTGAAAGGAATTGAGAACCTTGTAGGTGTAGTGGTCGCAAGCGATGCTGCTGAGCGTGAGGTGCTAGTTTACCGGGTCGGCCAAAATGTTATTGGGTTTTGTAGTATATGCTACCGACTTTTTTTCAAGACCTTACTTATTGTCTTGTAAATTCCGCAATTTTGATTTGTATAACAACAAAACCTAGCCTGTGACCATCGCGCGACTATAGACGAGTCGATAGGCAGAGGCACCTCAAACATAACACAACATCACGCCTTGTTTCCCCGAAGAATTGGACAGAGGAGTACTTCATACTTTGATATAAGTAGGTCACCCACATATTTTTTATGTATGTTCCCCAATAGGGTGCGACACACCTCACCTTATGTATTGAAATCCATCCAACCCTTACAATGCTTCGAGGGTATAAAGAATCCCACAAAGATACATACGAGTAGATACACGTGAAAAACATAACCCTGTCTTTGCTGCCGCTCAGTGGGATAACCAAATAAACATTAGCTTCTCCATTTATCGGTGTCACGCGTGCCACGATCACCAAGGAGTCTTCATTGAAAGGTATTGGAAGCAGCATGTTATTACGTGGCTAGACAATTACCTGAGGCGGTAGAATTACCCTTTCAATCGGTTTGAGAATATTTAAGCGACACCTGTGTGGATGACGCATGCGCAACACCTTTCGGTCTGTCCGTCTATAAGTACCTACATTGGAAAACCTTCAGACATACCTGTCTTTTTTCCAAATTTATTAAAGCCCACTCGAGAGGAAAAATTTATCTGGTATATTTATAATCATAACTTTTTGTGCCCAATGGCGCCGATTCCCTTGTTCACAAACTAAACTAAAAATTTCAATGCATCTTTTTCTTTCTATTTAATTTAGGAAAGGACAAAATATTAGTTCAGTCCTGTCAAATTAGTCAGCACCTGACGTCAATTGACATATTTTTAGTAGCCATGTTTTTAATCACGTCTAATCTGTCTATGGAGCATCTTAATTTGACAGGACTAAACTAATATTTCATCTTCGGTCCTTTTCTTAATGAAATAGAAAGAAAAAGATGCACAGAACTTCAATTTAGTTTAGTTTGTGATCAAGGGAATCAGCGCCAATGAGCTGTTCTCCTTTTTTATACAGGGTGGCAGAGACATGAAAATTAAATGTTTCAAGAGTTATTTAAAAAAAAAAAAATGTTGTCCCATACATCACAGATTACTAAATAGTTACTACGTAACATACATTATGACCGCGTAGGTATTGCACTTTTCTCTGAAACAGCAGTTTTTTTTTTATAACCGATGTAAAAATTCTATGCTAGAATCATGTGCTAAATTCATGGTTACAGTTTGCGCGTGCAAGTCCCTGCCACTCTCTATACCTACTTGTACATAAAACTATATATTTTGGTATTCATGAATTAATTATTTCAAGTGGCAACCCTGCCTAAGTAATGAATACTCTCGAGCGGGTGCGAAATAGCACGATTAAGGTCGATGGCATCCGTGTAGGTCGCAGTGAAAGTGACCCCCGCGCCAGGCTACGGGTTAGTGCAGAGTACAGGGTGCGCAGGCGCATAGCTACTAAATGTATGGGTACTCAGAGAAACTGATCAGTAATTTGCTCTTCAAGAAGTGAAAACAGTTAAGAAAATATTATTATGGTTATTTATTCATATTTAATTTTTTTGGAAAGATATGAAACTCTCATCCATTTTATGATTAACTTGTGAGTTTTTATGATTAACGTTTTTGGAAAGTATTTTAGCATACCAATAATATATAGCGACATAACATATTATAACATTCCATCACGTCTGATTTCCCCGAAGGGTTACGCAGAGGAGCCAATCATGATTTAATTTATAATTTGACACACGCAGACGCAGCGGGGTAGTTGCGTAACACACTAACAGTAGGTAGCAACTTTCATTTTGACAGTTCAAAAACATTCATTGCATTATGAACGTTGCTGAGCAGACAAATTTTTCGAATATATGAAGCAATGGATTAACAATATCCTTCAAAATGATTCGGATTGTGATTGATCGACTTTCCTTACATTTACAAAATATACTATTTCGTATTTGAACTATTTACTTACAGGCACCGTTTCCTGTGCGTTGTCTGTCAATCATTCACACTGTCATGTTCCATACATATTTATTATAGGAAGTTATAAATTATGTACAAAAAAAAAAAAAAACAAAAAGGCGGACTTCCTATTTCCCTAAACACGTCTCAATGAATTATTAATTTATTTAAACAACCACTTTTCGAAGGCACATCATTGTGAACCCCGTTATGCGCCCATTGTTAAAACCTATAATTTACAAATACCTCGGAGTCGGTACCGGTAGCGACATCCGTGTGGGTCACAGCGAAAGTGACCCCACGAGCTCGGGCCCAGCGGTGCAGGGTTAACTTATTTAAATGGGTGATAACTGACAAGGCACCTGTCGACCTCTTCTGTAAAAATGTCACCGTGTAACTTAACTGTAGTGAGCTTGAAGTCAGCTGTCATTATAGTGATAATACTTAGCATCAACGAAAGAGAGGCACAGAACCGCGAAGTATGGCAGAGGAATGGGGAGGCTCATAGCCAGCAGTGGGTGATTCCGGGCTGAAACTATGAGATGGTGACTTAGCATCAAGTGTAATGACAGCTCACTTTAAGCTCACTTGAACTAAGTTTTCAAGATGAGATTTATACAGAATACACCGCCTGTAGTGCATATTCTGTAAAAAATTAGCGGTGAAAACGTATGTCGATGGAGTCTGAAGCGTATTGTGAATCCCTAGCATCAGACGGGAGGACCTTAGGAGGACGGGACCGACGATAAAGACACAGTTTGTATATACCTACACATAAAAGATAAAATCGTCAAGTAAAAAGTTAAATACACTTTCATAAATCCTCTCACAGTACTTGTGTCATGCCGACAAAATCTTCGTCCATTCTTTCGCAAACAGATCGTTTGTTGGATTAAAGTCCAAGAGATCACTGAGTGCGGCCAGAGTACTGGGGACTTAGCACGCGCAGTGTGCGACACGGAAGTACAGCAAACAGCCCGTGGTCTCTGCCGCGGCATGAATAAATACTATAAAAAAATAAGTAATTTTTCGGCAGTAGGCTCGCCAAGTCGCCACTTGCATCATCAGACTTGTGAGAGCTGGCCAAATTATTGTGTGTACCAGATTCATATTTATGTGACATCTCTGCCTTCACCCATAAAACAAACGCTTCGTGCACCAGAATTAAACCCGCGACGCGGTGACGTAGCGTAGTAAGCCAATGAAATCCATGCTTTAGGAATATCATTGAACTCAATAAAACAGCATCGGAAGTCGATAAAATATCGATTGCCTATCTTAGTGTAATCACGATCTCTCTTGTAGGAGAAATAACTTTATGACAGCTTGGGAATAACCAGAGATCTGGAATTACCTACAGATAATAATGATCTTTACGCATGATTATTATTATATTAGCGAGTAAGTTATGTTAAATAGCTGCTTGTTATCATGAACTTAACTTGGATTAGTATCTAAAGCAGGATGCACGGTTGATTTATCGGTGATCTACCTAAAGCCAAGTGGCAGTGCTGTAATAACATGGCTTGCTCTGCCGCCTGTCATCCCCGAAGGGACAGACAGAGCGGCATCTATAGTTCACCCACATGTCGCCAGTTATGTTTAAGCCCCATGTGATGGGGGCTCATGGGGCCGAGCCTATTGCCCAAAAGTTTTCTGAAAACTTTTGGGCATCTTTGAAAGCAGCGCAAGGATTACAGTACGTTAATTAATTGTAGGTACCTACCATGTAACAACAGTTTATCTTACGGATGCGGTATCTTTAACTAATTGACAAGCAGAAATCAGAAGGTAGTTTCTCCATCTTAAGGATGGGGTTTCGATGGGGAAAGTTGAAGCATATGACCATTACATACAAGCACTTTTTATTAATTAAGAGATAAGTCGGACAGTTCGGTACGAAGCGTAGCATACGTGTGGCTCAGGCTGGCTGGACAAATCTTCAAAATAGTTCGCATTTAACTAGGTCATTAAGGCACTTTATGTGGCGGCTAAACACCCTTATTTCAGAATTTGTAACGCTACAGAATCTTAGATAATCGATCGAAAACGTGTCCAGCCAGCTTGAAAAACCACTTTTCGCTGGTCTGTCAATCTCGGTAACGGAAGTGATTTTGACGACTTTTGCATATCAATGAATGGATTCACGTCTTCTCGTCAACATTTTGATAACCAACCTCTTATTGATGATGCTCTCTTGTCCTCAGATTATCTACTACGAACACGCCCAACACCAGCACCATTACGACCACGAAGAAGAGGAGCAGCATGGCTGGGGCCCCTGGTCCAGGAGCATACTACCTGATGATGTGAGTATGGAGGTCAATAGCACACATCAGACCTAGCCAGGTCTTCCACCTAAAACATCAACAATTGAGAACTAAGCAGTGTGTAAGACCGTTTTAAGTCTAATAGGTTGGAGAAATTGTAAGAAAGCAGCTGACTTAGCATTGCTTGAGTCTCCACGAATGACAACCCGCTACCAACTTCGCCAACTGTATATTTTCACCACGGCCTGAACCGTCACGTAGAGCTCGTGCCACAGAGCTCGGAATTTCTACTCGGGCAGCGTCTGGTGGCGACAGAACTAATATAATGCATTGTCCCGAAAGTACGTTAGGAGCACAACTTTTGTCACGGTCCACCTTCATCTTCAAAGCCATCTTTACATGCACATGTATAATATGTCATTATAGTATCATTGACTGCCCCGTTGGTCTCGTGGTCGCAAGCGCGAGTACTGAGCGTGGGGTGCCCTGGGTTCAATTCCTAGGTCGGGCAAAGTGTTAATGGGTATTTCCATTAGGAATTAACATAACAGCCCGGACTTTGGAAGTGTGATATCCCCGTGCCTCGGAAAGCACGTTAAGCCGTTAGTCCTGCGCCTGATCTCCCTCTGGTCGTGTCGGATTGCCGTCCCATCGGACTATGAAAGTGAGGGAATAGAGAGGGCACCTGTGTCTGCGCACACACTTGTGCGTTAAATAGCTCCCGCGCCGAAGGCTGGTCTCCTTTGAGATGGGTTGCCATGGCCGAAATATTATCTGGAGGACTATTAGTGCGAGTAAACGGTGAACGCAGAAATGATGCCGCCTCTAAAAGTGGCTGCCGAGGCATCTGCGTGCTCTGTGGTCTATGCCGACATGATAGAATTGCCCTATCAAGACATCTTCATAAATATTCACTGCAAACCGTATCCAATAACATTTTCTATAAATAACTAAACCCAGTTTCACATAAACCGGTTTTTTTCACAGGAAACCGAAGTGGACGCCAGTGAAGTCTCACCCTACAAAGCGCAGGAAAGAAATCCACAGTTGTATGCCAATCCTTTTCTAACGCGAGTGTAAGATAGCTCTGTCTCTTTCACTCCAGTCATAGTGTAAAACTTGAATTGCGTTTGGAAACTTGTTAAACCTACCATGTATGAAGAAAAATCGTTAAATATTAAAATAGTTAACTCATTTTGTTGACTGCCTCAGTGGCTCAGTGGTCGCAAGCGCTACTGCTGAGCACGAGGTCCTGGTTTCGATTCCCAAATCGGGCGAACATTCATTGGGTTTTTCCATCAGGAATTCCTCAGTACCAGCCCAGAGTCTAGATTTTCCCACCTGGCTAAAAGCAAAAGACTCGCCCTTTCGCCTTTAGCCAGGCTGAAATCTATGTATCCCTGTACATGAAAGTTTAGACATAACTGACAAAATGTATTATGCAAATAACGTCAGACAAATTAATTGTTCATCAAGTTGACATATTACCATTACTACAATTGACCGAGCTAAAACCCTTTCAATCAACTGTCCATTATCAATTTGATAAACAATCAATTTTCCGGACTTTATTTACATTCCACCTGTCTGCCTATCCCTTTGGAGCATACGGGCGTTTTGTTATACAGCATAACAGCATAATAGAAACCATAGACAAGATATTTAAGTTTTTTCCCGCAGTTTTTCACGATATTGAAGCTTGTATCAGTAGAAAGTGAGAATCATTGTTTTTCCTGCATTTTCTTAGTGTTTATGAGGAAAACTGCGTTTTGTGGCGATACATCTTGTGTGGTAGGTTTTACATTATATTTCACGGTAGACAATGGCGTATGTTAACGACTACTTGTGTTAATGCGAGAAGTAGAAAATTTTATTATTTATGAAAATTATATAAGCATGAACAAATAAATTCTATATTAGTTGGACAGTTAGTCTAGGAGTTGTATTATTGACTGCTGTGCGTAAATACGTAGGTTTAATGCCTAAAACAGTTTTTCCTGGTTAAAATTATTCAAAATCAAAAGTATTCAAACTAGGCAGAGAATTAGCACTTTTTGAACGTCAAAATTACATAAGACAGTCGCCGAAAACGTGCGTCCTTTACCACTTCCTAGTGCTTTAGCTGGGGACAAGTGGTGGAACAAGCTCCCCAGCAGCACAGTTCGTAAAGATATTATCTTTCTAGAAGTTTTTAGTACCAGTGTAACAAAAATTATCATAGTTGACTTAGAATTTTGAAAGAAAATGATTTTATAGGCACTTTCTTGCCTTGCTGAACGCTACGGACAGACAGACAGACAAATCAACAATTACGCATTTATAATTAGGTATTAAGTAATCATGATCGCACGCAAGTAGTCGGTGTTGCCAACAAAAGGGTCAGTGTTGCAAGCATTAAATACAATTATACCTAAGATTTAAGTGTAATTATTAAATAAGGCATTAATTAAGTTGAGGCCATAGTGTGATTGTTATTTATTGAGCGCTTGTGTGAGTATGCCTTTATTTATTTTAATTAAATTATTTTTTGAAAATGTCCTGTTTTACTTGATAATAAACCTTCCTAAATAAGTTACCCTAAAATCTGTAGAGGTTGAAATTAAGCAACAGGTTTTGGGTTAAAGACATGGGCCTTTAACACAAAACTTTACAAACGGCTGTGAAGTGCGCTACTCGCTGCGCAGTACCTCACCCCTCACCCCCGCTAACACGTGAATTTGTTACTGCGCAGTGACTCGCCTCATGTTCCGAGCCGCCATAAAATTTGAATCGGGCTGTATAATTCTAAAAAATTGTTATATCGTAGAAAAAAAATGTCACAGAATATAAGTTATTTAACAAATAACAACCTACAAATCGTTCGAACTTTAAAAGCGTAACATAAAGCATGAGGGCTATGTCACGACGCCCTACATAATTATAAGATTTGTAGAATTGTAAAAATACAAGTCTACAAATCGTGCAAATTATACTAACTTACAAGTTCGTTTAAGTACAATAATTGTAACTTGTGGTACAGAGCCCTATGGCCCTACAGTCCTATTTCTACAATCCGGCCGTCGAGAGAGTGCGTTCCTAAAACGTGTCAGTGTCAGTGCGACAATTCTAGTAGCTAATAGAGATTAAATTCACAAAATACTCCTCATTTAAGGCGCGTAAGTCCCTCCGTGCGTGTAGAAAAAAATAGTGTTTGGTAGTCTTACTTATGAGGTGGGCAGAAAGAGCCATAAGATCACAACTCAACAATTGATAGCTTAGATATCTCACCATGTAAGGCGCATTGCGTTGGTCTCTTTGGAGTGAGCAGAGAGCCGTTAGCTCACAGCTCAAAAATAGATTGCGTCGTAACCAATACACAAGGTTACCATAATTGTGAGGTGCGTATTACAACACAGTGACGGGTAGTCTCTTGTGGGGTGGGCAGAAAAAGCAGTAAGCTCACAGCTCAACAATAGATAGCTCACAAGTAGGCCTAAAATACCTAGGAAATACTTAAAGAAAGGCGAGGGTTAAATATAAAAATAAACGTATCATTTATAAAACCAAAAATATATTTTCTCATTAATACATACTGTTAAACAAACAATCATTACATACAGGCACTAAAAACAAAAACCGACGACCACCGATACTACTCTCAACTAGCCACGGAAACACACGATCACGCCCGAACTACCGCGGCGAATACTTCGGGTTATCAGGCGCATAAGTGAAACTCCTCAACTCGTAAGAAACGCCATTTTGATTATCATAACCGATTTCTTTTTTGAAATCTTCGAATTCCGAACAACCGCCGAATACTCGATTCGGCTTGCGGTCGGGCGAGTTCGGGTCGCGTTCGTCAGTCTTCGGATCGGATGGCGCGCTGTGATTGGTCGGCAGCGGTCGGAATAAGGCGGAATGGGCGGTCGCTGTGTCGAGATCGGCTTTCCTCGATACGATTATACGTATGTCGGTGTGAAGGTACAGTTTACCGGATTTCGATGTCATAAACCTGAAATAGAGACAATAAACTATTACTTATAGGTTACTTTTTACAGCCAATGTAGGGCAAAGTGGATCATATTTATAAACCGCTCTCATTTGAGAGTAAGCTGAGTAGATAAACGTTAAAATTATATTTCATTTTCGGTAACCATTGGCGTTGACTAAAACTTTTTAAAAATAAACTAAATATGTACTAATATTGAACAAAATTGATCTCACAATTTCCTAGTTCTTTCTCAAAAATTTGAGAAACCTAATTATCATTATCAATACTATGCCCGACTTCAACGAACGAACCTAAAAAGAAACATGAACAGTCAAAAGTACCAGGAGATCAGACGCACCTAAGGTGTATAAGATACCGCAGCCACTTGTGTGCGTGATGACGTGCAGGCGGGTCGGCGCCGGCCGGCATGTACAGCGTCCTCTGTCGTAGGAAGGTGCGTGCACTGGCCGGCATGCGGGTCAGGTCGTACAGCACGACGAACATCTTGACCAGCGTGCCGTGAGGGTTGAAGAGGGACACCTGCACGGTGCCGGAACGGGCGACACGGTAGCCGGAGGAGCCGAGGTTTATGTGACCCTGGAAAAGAGAAGAAGGAATTAGCTACCAGATTTTTTAAGGAAATACAATCATACCTATCAAGGTCTCAAGCATTGTTGTGTTAAGTAATCCGGCCAAAGTCGAAGCCAGCACTAATAATGAAGACAACACGATTTGACAATTATCCCTACACCCAGTGTGTTCTTTTTTAGCCCATCTGAACAATGTAATTTGACACTTGTTTTGACGGATCAACTACTTCCAGACAGGCCCGTATCTTCGTTGACGGACTTGGAGAGTTGAGCTCTGGGTTAAAGGACATGAGTACTGGTAAAAAAATAAATGCCGAATGCATTTATGTAACTTTGAAACATTAATTTCTCAATCAATAAATCTATTGTTCGACTTTGACTGGTTGATTAACAATTTACTGACAGATTTACGATGAAAACCTGCCTCAAGAAATCAATTAATGCCTGTTGCTATTGATGGATAAATACACTAACTTATTGGCTCATGAATTAACGACTAACTCACAGACTGATCGACAGAGTTATGTACGAGCAGACTGATAATCTTGAGTGGTCAATGTATTACTAAGCTTAATTAATCAAAACTTATCCACTTGGCAGATTTATGATTGCTTGTCTGGAAGACAGCTCAGGCTCACCATTTAAGGCGCGTTGGTCTCTTGTAGGGTGGACAGAGAGCCGTAAGATCACAGCTCAACAATAGATAACTTGGATAGCTCACCATATAAGGCGCGTTAGTCCCTCCGGGCGCGTAGAAGAACACAGTGACTGGTAGTCTCTTGTGGGGTGGGCAGAAGGAGCCGTAAGCGCCAAGTTCGGCAGTGAAGCCATGGACGGTCGCTACGGGCTCCAGGCGGCCTTTCAGAGCGGATTCTTCGAAGCTTCCTGGAATTTTATACAACATAAATAATAAGATAAGGGGACTAAGCAATAACTGTAAAGATGATACGACTAATACGACCAATGAGATAACGAAAAAGTTGATTTTTTTTTTCGATATTTCTGAAGTTCACTTTCCACTAAGTAATTTAAAAAAAAAAACGAGTTACACCCCGGGATTGCCGGCAGAAGTGAAAACTTGAATATTAACTATATTAAAATATCCTATATTTACAAACATATAAGGGGGCGTCCATTAATTACGTGAGGTGTTCTAGGGGGGAGGGGGTCAAGACGAATCTCATCTAATCTTACTTTGGGGAGGGGGGGGGGGGCGTCTCGGCGAATATCACGTATTTTTTTTCGAAACAGTAAAACTGCGAGAAATTTTGGTTAAATGAAGTAAAACATATTCATTCACTAAAATATGGCCAGATCTTACACAATGATAATATAGATTATTGTTTTTTTTTTTTTGTTCAGAATAAATCCAACGCATTTACACTATAAATTCACATTTTGAAAATTTCACGTGTGATTAGGGAGGGGGGGAGGGGTTCGAGCTAAATCTCACGACATTTTACCAAGGGGGGGGGAGGGGTTCGGAAAATCGCACAAAATACCTCACGTAATTAATGGACGCCCCCTAAGATGCTATTAAAGACTTTAATGAGGGTGTTTTTCTGAAAATGCCACTTTAACAAGGTCTTTCATCTTGAGAACATCATTTTTCAGAAAACTCTCATTGCTAAATCAAACGAGCATGGTAAAATTTGTAATACATAAAAGTTATCGGTCCATATTTGACGACAAAGTTTAGGTAATTTTGCGATGGACTGCATCTGCAAAATTACCTGTACCTTTCACAGTAATTTTACTTTTGACTTGCATTATAGTGATCTTGTGTTTTTTTTGGTTGGGTGCTGTCAGAGGCATAATAATCATCTAATCGTATGCTGCACTGGTTGACGTCGTCACGTCAACGCCGGCTGTCGCTGCAAACCAGCGCTGGGGCTCTGTCTCGTATAGGGTCTTAGCATTATGCTGAGTGATGGTCGTTTTGCGTGGATGTGACGCATGAAACAAAGAAAGAAAGAAAATTTCTTTCTTTGTAATAAGTGTGAAAGGAGTGTAGTAGCAGGCGGTACTGACCCAGCAGGCCGGTGCTGGGCCGCATGCGGATGTTGCCGGCGGGCGGCGGCGCGCGCGGCGGCGGCGCGGGGGGCGACGCGGGCGACGCGGGCGCGCCGGGCGGCTCGGGCGCGGGGTGGAACAGCGCGCTGCGGACATGCACTACATGCTTTAATATCATCACACTTTGTTATTCCGTCAGTGGTAGGAAGAAATACACGCGACAACATTTGCCACTAAAGCACAAGTCTACCAAAAAAGCTACGCAAAGTTACGTAATTCACAAAGAATGCGTGTTTGACATCGTCGATAAGTCGTTATAGTTTTATATCCCATCATCACTATGAAAACTATAGGTTTACGGATGGTATATGACGAAACAGTTTTCTTGAGAAATTCAACCCGAGTCCTGTACTGCATAGGTACTCGTATAATAATTTAGTAAACAAAGTCTTATGTTTATGTATACTAATAATACTTATTCTTAGACAACGTTTGGTATGATTTATACCATTATTTAGACAATTTCCTTATGTCTAAAACAAAATTGTAAGTCGAGGCGAGTCTCTAGGATACAATATTAGCAACTCTTAATCCCAAAGATGCTACTAATCAAATTGCGATTCTGATGAACTGCTCATGAGCCGACAAAAACTCACCTCTTGATCCCCGAGATGCCGTTGATGGAGTCATCGAAGTCGAAGCAGTTGTTGCCCCGCCTCAGCGGCGCGGGGCTGGACGTGAGCGGCAGGCCGGTGCGCGCGTGGAACACCATGGACGCGGCCGACTCGAAGCGCCAGCGGAAGCGGTCCATGTCGCGCGGCGACGGCACGCCGTCCGCGCGCGGCGACGGGAACCTGAAGCCCTGCTGGGGACGCAGGCCAGCATTTTACATCATATCTTTAGCCATATTACGAAAACGGGTTCGAAAGTTTGTGGCCTAACCGACCCGCGACATTTAGGTTTTTTTTTTTTTCAAAAATTTCGCGCACTATTAATTTAGTAAACCAGCGCTGGGGCACAGATTACTGAATAGTTACTACGTGCTGGGGCTGTGTCTCGTACAGGGTCTTAGCATTATGCTGAGCAATGGCCGTTTTGCGTAGATGTGACGCATGTTTACCCCCCTACTTGTTATTTTTTTTGTCTGTGTTCATTTTTATGCGTCATATTTGCCGCAAATAAATGTATTTTCTTTCTTTCTTTCTAGTATAATATAGATACACTTGCAGAAACCAAAAATATCAAATAATATGGTACCCTAAAGTGCAACGTTCCTGATATATTTGGAGGTAAAGATCAAAATAGCGAACAGGTAGGTTTGCCAGGCTCCACATAAAAATCTTCAATCTTCTTTAAACAAAAACTAAAACATTAGCAGGAGAATGTATTCAAAATAAAAATAATTCAAGCATCCCAACAACAACCAAGCAGTTCTTTCTTACCTTGTCATCTTTATGAGATTCGTCAGAATTCTCCAGAAATCGATCAAAAGTCCCATAGTCACACTTTTCATACAAAACATAGTCATCATCACTAATAGAGAAAGTCTTCTGACGCTTCGACTCCCTTGGTCGCGAGAACACCGTGTCCTCTTTCTCCAGTTGCAACTCTTCCATGTCCTTGTCCCGCTGCGCAAATCTATCACTCACAATTTTCTCAATTTTATCCACTATAGGAAAAAACCTCCGCAATTTAGGTCTCTTAATAATGTCACTATTATCACTAATACTATGATTATTATCACAAAATGTATCACATTTATGCTTTTTAATCTTCTTTTCTTCCTCAATTCTTCTGTCTTCTTGATTCTTCTGCTCCGACGCTAGGTTGTAGTTGCCTTCTGATCTGACCATGCCTCGCTCGCTACAACTGTCGCATGTCATTTGAAGAAGATTCCCACATTGGCACGACAATTCTTCTGTTTGGGTGGAGACTGTATTGGTCTTTTTGAACTCAGCTGGTGGTAGTATATCAGTGTCAACGAAAGGGGATTTCGTCTCGATTCTGCTGGCTGGTAATGTCAGATATGTTTGGTTTCTGTAGCACCCTATAGCCCGGAATCGATCGAATCTCGACGCTTGCAAAATTGGTATCGAGGTATGAGTTTCCTTTTGCTTCGTCAACCCATCCCCTTCTGACGATGTGCTGTCGTGAAGCTTCTTAATCTTACACTCTTTGCGAAGCCTTCGTTTATATTTAGCGATTTCTTTCAATCTCCGGTCGTCCAGTTTCTTCGGCCTGTCCTTCCCGTCTGATTCGTCATCACAGTTACATTTATGCTTGCCGCTTTCACTGCAAGGTGTCAGCATCCTGTCGTCGACAACTTTCGTGTTATCAAACTTATTTCCTATACTGAGATCATTGAGTTTGCCGACAATTTCTTCGTGAATATTAGGCGGAGTATCCTTGCTTGTTTTTCGTTTTTGGCAGGAGCATTTTATGTGTGGGATGTCATCTAGTCTCGGTAAGCTTTCTAGTATGATATTGAGGTATAGATTATTGCCGATGTCAGTGACTGGGAATTTATGATCGTTAGGGGGTCGGGCGAAGTCGGATTTCTTGTAGCTGTCTTGTGATATCTGTATGGAGTAAACGACGTTCAGTTTGCGATCTGTGTCCTCGTCATCGCAGTTCGCTTCTATCTTTTTGAAGTTGCATGTTTCGCGGCTTAGCTTGCGTCTGAAAAGAGAAATATATGGTTAGGAACTGTTTTCTTTTAAAGGTGTTTTCTGACCAATTATTTCGTAACGCGAACTTTCAAGATTTCTTTTATTATTTCCGAAGGCTCACCAAATGGAAAGTGGTACGGTGGCCTCAACATTCAGGCCTGCAACATGCAGGCAATTTTGACATAATGTACGTGCTTGTCAATTGTTAAAACCAAGTTGTAATAGTATGTGCCTAGAGATTGTGCTGACATTTCAGAAGCACCTTATTATCCCTCCAAACCGGAATACAACGGTTCTGCTTGGCGGCACCCGATAACCCGGCAGATAACCAAGATCCCTAAATAATTTCACGAGAAAATTTTTAGGTCAGAATACACCCTAATTCTACTTCTATGTTTATCACTTAACATTTGGCATCAACAGCTAACAGATGTTTTATTATGAACCTCTGAGAGTAGCCTGCCTTCTGCGGAGATCCTCAAGAAACAAAAACACTACTGCTATTAATAAAACATTAAGAATGACGAGCCATACTCGTTTCACAAAAAGTTCAACAGTATCTTTGTATTTACTCGCATTCGATGAGGCTGTCGCTTAAGACGATTTTTGAGCCGAACTCCTGTTATTTCTTAGGTCCCTGGTATTCAAACATGCAGTATCATATGTGCAAAGAGCATCAATCCCTTCAGATATTTACTAGTTCCCTGGTATTCGCAGTATTCATTGCGTTCGGTGGGACTATAATCAACGCTGGTCTCCGCGAGCCGAGTGAAGAAGCCTTTGCAACTTTTTCCTAAATCTCCTATCGTTCCCTAGGCGCCTGGTACTAAAGCCTGCAGTGTTTTAGTTGGAGTTATCTGCATTAGGTGGGACTATCATCAACGCTGGTCTCCTTGACGTTTAATATGACAGCTCGTTTTGTCTCCTAATCTCCTGATACTTTAACCTGAAGTATCTTGGTATATAAACCTGCCCCCTAATTGCGTAACACACAATCAATAGTAATCTGAATCATTTTGAAGCAAATTGCTAATCCATTGCTTCATATGTTCGAAAAAATTGTCTTCTCAACACGTACAAAATAACGCAATGAATGTTGTTGAACTGTCAAAATGAAACCGATTCCGATTAATTGTGTGTTACGCAATTAGGGTGCTGCTGCATGTAAATATCTACTTGTGTCCAGTTGGGGCGTCATCAAGAGACGAACTCCTGGAGGTGTAATTAAATCTTCATACTTGACATACGGTGATCATTTATATTCGTACCTGCGTTCGGTGGGACTATCATCAGCGCTGGTCTCTTTCAGCCGGGCTAGCCAGGCGGACAGCTGCGAGAAATGCAGCTGCGACCGCACAGCATTCAGCAGCCATTGAGATGTGCTGAACGCTGGGCTCTGGTCTCCCCTGGAAAGTGAGAAGAAAGTGATGTTACTAGCGCCAACAGGCTCTAGGTCTCTTAGCGCTGGACCAAGACGCAAGTACTGCCTTCAAAACGCGATGCAAGCAACACAGGACCGGTCGTCATGGCGATTCTTGGGAGATACTTCGCTATGATGAAAGACACTTACTTCTTCACCTGTGCCCTCATGGTCCACCTCTCCAGCAGCAGCGCGCGGTGCGCATGCTTGTCGAACGAGTCTCCCTCGCGGCACAGTGAGCTGTAGCAGTCTTGGCAGTTCGGAGCCAACAGCACCTGGAACGTTGATGGTAGGTTGGTTATAAACGGAACGATATTTTAAATTCATTTAGCTGCTTGCTAGCTTTTATAGGGTTATCATGTATCCTAACCTCAATGCAGACAGGGATCTGTTCGTCCCACAGCGCCTGCACGCGGGTGTTGAGCTGAGCTACCACGGCTGGCCTCGGCTCCTCAGTCTCTGCTGGCTTCGGTTGAGTTTGGACCTAGAATCAACAGATAACAGGTTCAATTGGTGGCTGGTAGCAGCTGAATGAAAGTAGCCGAGGATCAAGAAATATGGTGTGGAGATATGTGTTCCGCAGTGTATTTATTGCTCATCAGTCTTACCAGCTGAACCATGAAAACCAAAACTACCAGGGCAATATACTTGAATAGCAATTGATGAATTACCGGTTTTGAAAACTCAACACAACAGAGCACCGTATCTATGTGCTGGTAGAAGCTTCTAATAGCAACTATTAGCTTGGAGTGCGAATGAGATGAGTCGGTTATGGGGCGGGGCTGTCCTGATGAGAAAATGTCCTAATAGAACTACCAATGTGTCATACCTGTGTGCTAGTGGAAGGTTTAGCAACGATTAGCTGGGCGTATAGTTCACCGTCGGACACATGTCTTAGCTATCCTAACAACAGAAGTACCAGGAAGTCATACCTGTGTGCTGGTGGAAGGTTTAGCAGCGATTAGCTGGGCGTATAGTTCGCCGTAGGACACAGGTCTTAGCTATCCTAACAACAGAAGTACCAGGAAGTCATACCTGTGTGCTGGTGGAAGGTTTAGCAGCGATTAGCTGGGCGTATAGTTCACCGTAGGACACAGGTCTTAGCTATCCTAACAACAGAAGTACCAGGAAGTCATACCTGTGTGCTGGTGGAAGGTTTAGCAGCGACTAGCTTGGAGTGTATGATACGGTCGTGGGGCGGGGCGCGGGCCGCGGGGCTGGAACTGCGCGACCTGATGATGAGCCGGCCTAGTTGCAGGAGGAGGTTGGGCCCGGAAGCCGGTGGCAAAGCCGCCGGCACGGGATCGCAACTGTGCATCTGGAATAACAGAAAAAAATATCATTAGATGTTGTTCAATATATCGGCAATTTGCAACACAGCCTGCTTCTAAGGTTGAATTTCACCAATGAAAATAAACGCGATCTGTAAACTGAAGTGGAAAATATTGACACTGACTCTTGAACGCGGTTTGGTTTCAGTGGTTAAATTCGCCGTAACGTTGTCACACCATTTTTTCAGGTAAAAAATAGATGTAGCCTGCAAGTAATCAAGTTTTTTGGTAGTTTTATTCCGCGAATTTCATAAGGAATTGTTTACGGACTGTAATTATGTTTTACGCGGAAAATCTTTCTTAAGGATACTTCGCACAATGTAATAAAGAGAGACTTGGATATACAAAAAGGTTTCCTACTATATCATCATTTTTGTAGAATTAGATGTTTATCTCTTCATTCGGGTGTTATAAGGCCACTAAGGGGGAAGCGCCAGGGTCGTCCGCGAAATTCAAATTTTCTTAAACTTTTTGCAATTTGCAGGGTCAGGTGTGTGTTGAACAAAATACGATTCGCGACCGTAACAAGGTATGTATTTAAAGAATTATACTCATTAATACAATCCTCTAAGTTCATTTAACACAAGATTGATTATTTCATGAAATAATCATTTAATAGGGTTATATCAACTAGAGGGTTTTATATCGATGCGCTTTGTATGTAGTTCGGATGACAAATTTATAATTTGATATCTTCGAACTGATCTGATGATGGAGCCAGGAGGTGCATAGTGGAACTCTTTAGAGGCTACTAGTAAACGCCTCGATTCCCATATGATTTATCTTGACGAGTCCAATAGATTGGATAAATGCGTTTTGTTTTTTTAAAGTACATATTTTATTTCTCAACATACCCGCCAAAGCCCCCGAAAAAGAAAATCGTTACATGCATCGAACAAAGAACTAAAACAGAGAAGGTACATTTTCACCCCCATGCTACTCTCACAAAGAGCTTCGGATCCAGGGCACGGGGAACCGGGTCACTGGGGGAGTGGGGGTGCATCACACAATGTGGGTCAAGGATAACCGCGCCTAGCAACAACGGTGTGCCTACTGTGTGAGTTATGGTATGATGGGGAAATGAGAGAAATCTCATTTAGAGGAGTATGTTTTGTGGCTGGAATTGCGCCGTTCCTATTGTGACGAATGTTTTGTTATTGTGTAGCTAATGGCAAATACACTGCCACAGGACAGGTCCTGTTCTGATCAGATTCTGGTTACACAAACCAGAATACAGAATAGACTAATATCATCATTCTCCTGCTCTTATTCCAATTTACTTGGGGTCAGCGCAACATGCCTTTTTCTTCCATACTCCTCTATTAGCCGCCATCTACTTATAATAAAGCTGAAAAGTTTGTTTGTTTAAACGTGTAATCTCTGGAACGCCCCAATTCTTGCGGAAGGTTATACATTTTTTTTAGACTTTTTTTTTAGACTTTTTTTTTTGTTTAGCTCGGCTCCTGAGGCTCCTAGCGTGATGTTAAATAGCGTATAGCCTTCCTCAAGAATTGGGCCAAAAAATGCAAAAAAAGTAAAAACCGGTTGGTAATTCCAGAGATTAGCGCGTTCACAAACAAACAAACTTTTCAGCTTTATTATTAGTGTAGATAATTTAACAAATGGGAGGATAAATTAATTAAAAGGGACCGAAGGGTATGTTTTGTTTCTGACCCGCACAGGGTAGGTCAAACTGGAAAGTGGGTCAAAGGAAACTTCTGAAGGAAGAACATTTCTCCGCAGAACTGAGCGTTTACAAGGGCATGCCATTGAAATAACTCTTACATTGTTAGCAAGTAAATTAATATCATGTAATGATACTGATTGGTTTATTACAGTTTCTGTTTTAAACAAGTGCGAGTCGGACTCGCGCACCGAGGGTTCCGTACAAATTTGTAAGTATGTAACTAAAAATTTACGGTTTTCGCAATTTTTCCTTTATCTGTGCTATAAGACGTTGCTTCGTACCAAATTTTAAGATTCTGAGTTCACGGGAAGTACCCTGTAGGTTTTGATTCCCTTGCGAGTGTCGAAAATTTGCGGAAAGCGGCATAAACGGCTGTATCTTTTGATTGCGTTGGCTTAGAAGTTTGATTTTTTCACAGCTCCAAGTGTCAGTAGACCTGAGAATTTGATGTAAATTCCAGCTTGATACCTCCACGCGTTCCTGAGAAAAAGGTACTTGACAGATAGACAGACAGACAGACGGACGGACGGACAACAAAGTGATTCTTTTTTTCCTTTCGAGGTACGGATCCCTAAAAACCGGCCAAGTGCGTGTCGGACCACACACAATGAAGACTTCTATACTTGGGATAAAATTTTACGCAATATCAATCAATTTGTATATATCTATGTTAGGGTCGGCTTTTAGTCTAACCGGATGCAGCTGAATACCAGTATTTTACATAGAGCGACTACCTGCCTGACCTGCACAACCCAGTTACTGGGTAACACGATACCCCTTGATAAGACTGGTTGTACTAACAGTCCAGACAGTCTTACAAAGGTGTATCGTGTTACCCAGTATCTGGGTGATAAAGTCAGATTGGCCCATATAAAATAGTGGTAGCTGCAGCCGGTTATACTGAAAGCCGACCCCAATTTAGTTTGAAAAAAGGCAAGGCAGGTTGATTTGATTCCTGTATCATCATATCCCTTTTAAAACAATAAAATAATCGCCTTGTCGTAACAGCCACAGACAGCATAAGAAATTAAATTGCGTTAATAAATCCATAGCAACATGTTTGTAATAAAATTCAAAAACGTGACAAATTACCACAAACTACAGCTTAAGTAATGCACTTGGCAACAGCGATAATGTCATTGGTTAGCAACAGTATTTGACACGCTATAGCCGCCACTACTTGTACCTACGAGTACAACTTGATTTGAAAAGGTTGAATAATAGTTACGTAATACAGTTTCCTTATAAAATAAGATAACATCACGCCTGTATGCAATCCCCGGCAGGTTAGGCAGAGGTCTTCCTGTAGTATACCCACATTTCGTCAGTTAGTAACAGAGGGGCAAACGTATTGCCATAAACACACACGTACAGACTCAGGGCTGCTTGTAAGAAATTCCGGATGGAAAACCCAATAACACTTTGCCTGACCTGGAAACTGAACCCAGGATCTCCTGGTCAGCAGTAGCGCTTGCGACTACTAGACCAACGAGGCAGTCTTTATAAAATATCAGCATGTTTTGGTTGGACGGCAAACACGATGCAGGATAGCCATCAGATGGTAAGTGGTCATGGTCAACGCCATCTATTATGTCCCCACTGCTGGGACACAGGCCTCCTTTCTATGAGAGGGAGTCGGCCGTAATCCACCACGCGGGCCCAGTGCGGGTTGGTAGTTGCCACATGTCTTTGAATTTTTGCTTCTAGGACATGCCGGTTTCCTCACGATGGTTTCCTTCACCGTTTTGAGAGCAGTGGTGATGAAACAATTTACACAAAGTAAAGTGAATGGGATTCAACCTACGACCTGTAATGTCTTTCATTTTGACAGTTCAACAACATCCATTGCTTTATTTAAGTTGTTGAGCAGACAATTTTTTTCGAACATGGAATGCAATGGGTTAGCCATATCCTTCAAAATGAATCAGGTTGTGATTGGGGTTGTTCGAAAAAGTTACCGTGGCCCCTAGCACAGGCAACTGAAACGTGGTTTTTGTCAGTAAAAGTCTGACATGCCCTCCCGCTCCGCCCAGAGCGGAAGAAGTTAATTGATGATTTCCCAAACAAAAAGGAAAATGTTGTGTTACGAAATTAGGGTGCAGTACCCTTCAAACCGTACTGCACCCTAATTTCGTAACACAACATTTGGCAGAAATAGGAATGGCTCCACAAAGAGCTTCACCACATTTTTATTCCATTCAAATTCCATCGGTTACCTAACCCATCCGAATCTTAACCTCGCACGCTTAACCACTATTCTTAACCCGCGAATGAATATAAACAGACTTTAACTATAAGAATACTGTTTATACTACTCACAAACATTTTTGGAAGGGCTCCAAAAACGTGGAGGAGTATGTGTATTTTGGTTTATTTATTTATTTATATGTATAGATGTCGGAAGAACTGGTGATATATCTTTTAACTAGATTATCTTTACAGTTTGTACACATTACTGTGGACATACTAGGGCAACAGACACTTGCAGGGGTCGGTCCGTAGGTGAGGACCATCCATTTCATACCTCCTGACTCCTCCGTGTCTGAGGAAGCGCTATAAGTCGTTTGGTCATTCGTAGATCTTTGACAGTCTTTACGGGTCGGAAGCCCGAAAGTCTGACAACCAGTCTTACCAAGAGGTATCGTCTTACACAGTCCTAACTGGGTTATGGAGGCCAGATAGACAGTCGCTCGTCGGACAAAAAATTCTATGTTAGGGTGGTCTAGAATCATGTGCTGAATTCATGGTTATAGTTTGCGCGTCCATATCCCTGCATAGTACATGGTTAACGTGCATCATCATCAACCGCAGCGTCGCTCACCAGCAGATGACATAGTGACAGTGGTCAGACGCAAGTCTTTCCAATATAATAATATGCTTATCATATATCATCCTATTACTGTCCCACTGTAAGAAAAAAGGCCTCTTCTCATACAGAGACGGCACGAGCATTGATCACCACGCTTGCCCACAGCGTGTTGACGATTGCATACAAAACCGTCGTCTTTTTCCGCATATAAACTGCTGATAGCTAACCTATTTAGGAATCGATAACTTATCAAAATGTTATCATAAACGATAGTATCGCAAGGACGTCTATGTTTGATAATAATATTATATTACACCGCTGCATGCTTCAACTGTATTGTTAGTTCATATCTGCCCACCCCTCTGGGAAATACTGTCATCATTATCATGCATCCTGTCCTTATCCCAATTTATTTGTGGTCGACCCAGCATGTCTCCTTCTTCCATACTTCTGTATCAGTCGTCATCTCAGTAGCCACCCCCATTCTAGCCATATCATGTTTCGCACAGTCCATCCATCGCTTCTTTGGTCTTCCCCTACTCTTATAGCCATGCATCCATATCCTACTCAAAACTTTCCAGGCGTGATGTTTTGTTATGTACGTCGCATCGGTTGTCAAATTGTCGTAATTTTATTGATGTTGAATCCAAATTGACGTCAATCCGGTTGCAAATGTTTGGCATGGGAAATTGGGTTGCTTGCTAAAAATGTCCAGATAAAAATACCCCGATTTGGCCGAATCTGGAAAACCCGGGAAACCCATTTTCGGCGGCTGCACTTCTGCCATTTTCGCACACAATTTCAGTAAGTACTAGGACAGCAAAATTTCTGAACGTATTGAAGAGAACAATATTTACGCACAATCTTGGAAATCCACATTCAACGGGTATTACAACCCTGATATTATTTCGTGCAAGTACTAGGATTGCAGAAGTTCTGAAAGTTATGCAGTATGCTCATCTTTCCGCATAACAAAAATATGAAATCAGTGTCCCACTTTCGGCGGCTGTGATTTCTACCGTCTTCATATTATTTCCTGTAAGTACTAGGCTACCAGAAGTGTTAAAGATATGACGATAAAGAAAGCGTGCAACCATTCTACAAACAAAAACAGCTGATTTAATTTAACACAAGTGTTCTTCCATCGTTTATCTTTAGAGTGAATTGATTTCCCCCTTATCTTTATGAGATGAGCAGAGAACACGCTATCTTTAACATGATGGCACGTTTTCAAATCATGCATTTTATGCGATAACACACTATTGCTATTTGTTCAATAGATGGCGGAGTATGCATGCCATTTGTCTAACAATATCAGCGTGTACTATTGTTCACTACAAGACAAAGCCTTTTCTCATACAGAGAAGGGACGAGCATGGATCACCACGCTTGCTCATTGCATTTTGATGAATTCTTCAGACCATTAATTTACCAGGGTTCCTCACGATGTTCTCTTCAAAGGTTTCGTCATTTTAAAAACCACGTTCAGATTTTCAACCGCAACCACTTTAGAAATCAATCCCTGAACTCGGATGCTACCAGGAGCACAAAGGAATTAACATGTGCACACCGCATGTCAAGCAAATCCATAGCGTACATAATAATATACGTCAGACTCAGTCAACAGGCAACGTCAACGCAGTTTGAGCACGCGTACATTTTGCGTAACACTTTGATGAAGGTGTAAACTTCTTTAATGTCTATGTAGTCCTGATGTTCTGTATGATTTCCCACTAAAATACTTAACTATCCGTGAGTAGGTTAAGGCAACTGAGGAAGTCCAGAGTATAGGCAGCAGGCAGCGTCCTCTTGTCTGCTAATAACAACATTACTGCGATCACCAATCCGTCTACCAATCGATTTTTATGAAGGCCATGCGTTAGTCATTAGAAGATCCATGTTAGGTTATGAATGGTAGCTGATATATGATATATGAAGATACTGCTTTTGAAACGGATAAAAATAAAGAAGAAGATGGTAGTATATCGGTAACACTTGCTTTTCCGGAAGCGAGTGGATGCTAACCTCATTTTCAACAGATATTTTTTCATAGTGCCCAAAAAAGTTCCTTGTGGCATTCCATTCCGAAAAATTTTAACACAGATTTTCGACACAAAGAATTTGTATATTTCAAAAGTTCTGCGTAGGAATTCTCCCAAATTATAAAAAAAAAACATTTGTGTTATTTTCCTTAAAAAATGAAAGCGTTGATAAGTTTTTTAATCCTTTAATTAAAGCTACAGAATACGAAACATACTAACCTATATAAACTTTAAAACTGTTGATATACTAATTCACGGCACTTATCTTAATTCTACTCGCGGAAACATATCTAAAAATACATTCTATATGTTGACAAACATTCGGTTATCTCTTTCTGCCTTGTGCGATTCTATCATCTATCTCTTTTTGGCTCAGTCACAACATATGGCAACGATGCTGTTTGATTATTATTTAGTAGGGGGGATTACTTGTTATGATCATATGTTTTAGGTTAGCAACCTGTTAATATTTTAAGTTGTTTTTCATTACTTTATTTTAGTATAGAAAATTGGTACGCTGTGGTTTTAGGAATAAAGTTGATTCGTCATTTCTTTTGTTAATTTAAAGTTCATTAACATTATTACTGTGGTTATACGGTCATTTACTATAGACAACACAATTTTGACTAGGATTTAGAACTCATCTGCCTAAGCTTTTCCCAATCAGTGGGGTAATTGCGTAACATACTATGAGTAGCAATGGGTTTCATTTTAACAGTTCAACAACATTCATTACGTTACTTACGTTGTTGAGCAGACACATTTTTAACCGACTTCAAAAAAGGAGGAGGTTCTCAATTCGGTTGTATTTTTTTTTTTTTTTTTTTTATTTTTTTTTTTATGTTTGTTACCTCAGAACTCCGTTGTTTATCGATCGATTTGCAAAATTTTTTTTTAACCCTAAAGGATATGCTTCCAGATTGGTCCCATTTTTTTCAAAATCCAGTTCTGATGATGGGATCCATGAGGAATCGAGGGAACTCCTCAAATATTATAGGCAACTATATAGTAATTTTAATATTTTCATCGAGAAATCAAGCGTTTACAGTCAAAAAGTAACATTTGATGAAGTGGAACTGGTGAAGAAGATCAGATATGGCTAACGGAACTTGTCACTCGCATAGATATCACAATCAAGATAGTTAAGCAACTATGACAATACAAATAAACATACAATCCTGAATAGTTATATTGAAAATGTTATCATTGAACTGATCTGATGATCATGATGGAGCCGGAAGACAGGTACCGGAACTCCGTAATTAATCAACGTATTCTAGCCGTGTTTGGGCTTATTAGAATTGTCATGAAATGCACTTTGGCTATAAGTTACTATCGAACTGATCTGATGATGGAGCTGGAAGGTGGAAGGTTGACATGAGAACTTCAAAATAAAACAATGTATCCTAGCAGTATTTGGGCTTAGAACTGTCATGAGATGCACTCTGAATACAAGGTGCCATTGAAAATCTAGTTTTGATGTTATCATCAATGTGTCCACAAACCAACTTCTGAATTATTAAAGGCATTTTGCTTACAATGTTTAAAAAAAAATCGCTTCTATTATTTACTAAAATAAAATTGTATTCTTGGTAGTATGCACACGTTTCCACGCCACCTATGAGGTAGTGTGCTGGGCGCGTTTTTTTTAATGTGGTTTTTACTTTTACTCAAATGCAAGTCATTTGTTTGAATGTTCCTAGATAATAATGATATAATAAGGTGAAAAATATGAAATGAATGGGTCAGAAAATAACAATAGCGTCGGTCGCTTTGTATTTCACCGATATGCTTGTGCTATGTAGGTACCTACCGACTTACTTGTGCAATGTTCCTAGTAATGATAAAATAGGTTCCTACATTGAATGACTCATTAAAATAACAATAGCGTTGGTCGCTTTGTATTTCCAACTTGCCTGTGTTGAATGTTCCTAATAATGATAAAATAGGTTTTTATATTGAATTGGTTTTATAAAGTAACAATTGCGTCAGTCTCTTTGTATTTTACCGGCTTATCTATGCACGTGTGTATTGAATAATGCTAAAATAGATTACATTCCGTTGGGAGTCTTTGAATTTTACCTGTCTGTTGAATTTATACCAAAGATTAATTTATTTAACTTTTTTATTGTAACTATAAGAATCGACAGTATTTCATGCGTCATATTATCATCTCTCTACGGGATCAAATTAAAGATCAGAAAGTAGACAGTAATATGTACCTACTTGTATGATATTGGTACTTCTTCAAAATAATATTCTATGTAGAAAAGATATTAACTACGTTGCCATTATATTATAATAAAAAATACACTAAACGGCTAGAAATAAAAAAAACTTTTTACAAAAAAAATAACCGCCTTCAAAAAAAGACAAACAAAAACGTTCCTGCACTAAAAAGTAAAAAATAAAAAATTGAATTCCTGTAAAGAAACTTAATTTAAAGGTAAACTTATTTGACATTAATATTTTGCAAATATTCAAAATTGTTTACTTCTTTTTGGAGTCGGTGCCAGCCAAGGCAAGGAAATACGTATGGGCAACAATACCTCGAAAAACGACCTCTAACATTTACTATAAAACTACCAAGATACCTATTGCATACCTAGAATAATTAAAACACAAATACAGACTAGACTGTACTCTAAAACAAATTGACACAATTTTCACAATAATTTCTTTTAAATAATAATAATTATAAATACGTATAAAAATCCCCTGCCACTTTTTAAGTACTTTGAAATTTTTGAAGCATTAAGTTTGTAAGCATCTGTTTTAAAATTTTATAATCGTGAATTGAAAAAATAAATGGCACAGGATACAACTGCTGGCACCGACTCCAAAAAGAAGTAAACAATTTTGAATATTTGCAAAATATTAATGTCAAATAAGTTTACCTTTAAATTAAGTTTCTTTACAGGAATTCAATTTTTTATTTTTTACTTTTTAGTGCAGGAACGTTTTTGTTTGTCTTTTTTTGAAGGCGGTTATTTTTTTTGTAAAAAGTTTTTTGAACATATGAAGCAATAGATTAACAATATCCTTCAAATTGATTCAAATTGAGATCAATAGTGTGCTACGCAATTAGGGTGCAGGTCTTCTCCCTTTTGTGCCATGCTTCCCTGGTATGTGCTGTAAATTATTAGTGTGGTTAAGAGGGAAATAAGGTATGACGTAAAGAATCCTCCTGTCTGTTAATAAAAACATACACCACATCACCATCATCATCAGTTATGGTCGACTCCAGTCAAACCAGATACCGCTGATCATCAATATTTTACTTAGAGCTACTGCCATCTGACCTCCACAACCCAAATACTGGGCTATCATCATCCTCCTGCCCGTTTCCCAATTTATTAGCGGTCAGCTCAGCAGGTCTTCTTCTTCCATACATATCTCTCTGTCGTCAACTCAATCTTCAACCCCTTTCTAGCCATATCATCTTTCACATAACACAAGAATGACCTATACTTTGGCAAGGGCTAATCCTACCATGGTGTCATGGTGAGCAGTGGTGGCCCAGTGGTAACGGCCGCGACTTACGAGTTGTACGTCGTAGGTTCGAACCCAGACAGGCGCTTTGCTTTGTGTAAATTATATCATCACCACTGCGCTCAAAACAGTGAAAGAAAACATCGTGAAGAAACTAGCATGTCATAGTATCAAAAATTCGAAGACATGTGATATCTTCCAACCCGCACTGGGCCCGCGTGGTGGGTTAGGACCCACTCCTTCTCAGTGAGGAGGCCTGTGTCCCAGCAGTGGGAACATTATAGGCTGATTATGAACCAGGAGTCACAAGAGACAAATTTTGAGCTTTACTCCTATGGCGCATTAGGAGACGGTAAGTTCTAAGAAATTGACGTACGCATCCAAATCAGTGTATTATGTCACTAGAAAGTATAGTTCGAGCCAATTACGACGAGGTTGCTATGGTGAACCTGGGCGCAAGCCAGGTGGCTGTCAGTTTTTGTTGATTATTCTCTGGTTGTCACGTTACCGAGGGTTTGCTCGAGATTCGAACACCATTGATAGGCTATTTTGAGGGGGTGGGTGGTAATTATACTTACCTACTCGTAGGTACTTGATTGAATTCTTGTAAAGAGATTTTTTGGATGAATGACCATCATTGGCTTTTACTTGCTGTAATGATTTTGGAGTTTGTAAGTAACTTCTCTTTGTTTATTTTACCTTGGGCGTTCAAAATTTTGGAATTTTACATAATACATACATGGATGACGAAAATGTAAAAAAGACTAGGAGACCAAAAAATCCAAGTTTTCATTCAATTAGGCTACAGAGAACCATGGGAACATACATAAATACATATAATATTCAGTCGACAGCTGACTAAACAAAATCAGAAAATAGTGGGATCTTGTCATTTTAACCTTCAATTCTGCTTACCCAACTAGATAAAATACACGTGCCATCAGCATGACAACAGGTACAGGTGCTAAGAAACCGTGCATTACATTATGTAACTGCGCAGAATAATACTAGGCGAGCAGGAAGTTAAGAAGTTGGACTAAACTCATTTGAATAAACCTTCAGACGACATGGCAAAGGAAAACATACTTTATCACTGGTGGAAATAAAGTCTGAATTTGAATGAAGAGAGGTTGATTACCGAAATAGTAGTATGATTATTTTTGTTTTTAATTCGTGAATCCTTGGATTCGGACTATGCGTTGTTACTATGTTGTCATTTTGACCAGAATTTGTTGAATGTGATAAAACTGGAAATACCAGTAATATAAATAAAATAATATAAATTATAATAATATATAATTAAAATGTGTTGAATTTGACATAATTTTGACATTTAGCTAAAACCGCCATTTTGTGAAGTAAAATTACACTGGATACCGTAATGACATCATCAACCTTATTGAAAACAAAGGATGACAGCAAGGATCTACCATGTTTCGAGTTATTTACAAATATTAGATTGTAGAAAACTTTGAAAACAGCAAACATTGTTTTGTTTTCAATTTAAAAAATCGTTAATTGTTTTGGGTTGTTATAATAATATTATGGTTAGATAATCAATGAGTTTGATATACTAAATTAATACTTAGTTGAAATTGTTAGATTTCTATTCACAAAGGAAAATATTTTATTTTCAAGCAAGTTGAAATCTTGCTTCAGTAAAATGAATCATTACTAAAACTGAAGATGTCTAATAAAATCAGTTTATCTGTCCCACTGCAGGACTAAAACCTTTTCTCATAAAGAGAAGACACGAGCATTGATCACCACGCATGCTCACAGGACTATAAGTCTTGGTGCTGGGAAGATCCTGGGTTCGGTCCTCAGGTCGGGTAGTGTTATTTAGGTTTACCATCAGGAATTGCTCAGCAGCAGCGCAGAGTCTGAATTAGTGGCCGGTTGATGGCAACAGGCTCGCCCCCTGTTACATGGCACTTGAACACAACTGGAGAAATGTGTAGGCACTATAGGTACACATCTGCCTAACCCTTCGCGGATTACAGGCGTTGTGTTATTATATCAAGGTTTTTACTTTAAAATATGCGTTTATTTGGTAGCTGTGCGCGGAGTTTTGAAAGTATAAAATGCAATGAGACACGCCCGCATCACGTGACCTGCTGACCTATTTACCTAGATATTAGGATGAAAAGTAGGCAGTACGTGCATACATTGAGTTTTTTCTTGCTTGGGCAACCTAGGTGATAATTTTTTTAGCTATCTAGCGAAGTTTACCTATGGAAAGCGATTATCGCTGCCTAGGCTAGCCTTTTTCCAACCATATCGGGGTCGGCATCCAGTCTAACCAGATGCTACTGAATACTATTATTTTACATGGTGTGACTGCTTATTTGACCTCCACAACCCAGTTACTGGGTAACGCGATAGGTTACCGCCGCGTATAGACAACCTACCAAATGGTTTTGGGTTTACCGATGTGTTGCCAAGTTTAGAGACAAAGTACCAGTGGCGAAGGGTGAATTTATGACAGAGGTATGCCGGATCAAAAAAAAATAATTCGGGAATTCGGAATTCCGTCGTGACCACGAAAAGCTACTTCTTGTTTACCTAACAAAATAACGGTGTCAATAAACCGTTTCATTAAATTCGTATTTCGATCTACTTTTCTATTTTGAGCTTCGTGCGAATTAGCGAAAAATGATTCTATCGTTCTTCTACCAGTACCGAATTCATGTAATGCTAAACAACTCCTTATATGTCTTTCAGTAGTGGTGAGATGTTTCTTTGATGAATTCGTCAGATTATCAATATCTGTAAAACCCCCTTTATTCCATATACTACTAGAATCTGAGAAAAGTAAACACAGGAAACAACTGCCAGTCAGCCGTTGATATTTATCGTAAAGGGCGACATTACAATGTTTGAAATCCATCGCGGCGTTTGTAATTTATAGCACAGAATAACTAATAGAACTAACGTTTATAGTATATCTGGGCGAGCACGGCCTAACTCAATTACGTGTTTTTTATTTTCAAAACTAACCTTGAAAAGCATGTTTCCGCACAAAGCAAATATTCTGTCAAACAACAATCTACTGCTAATAATGTCATCCTAATGATTACTTTTCAAATCAATTCAAGGCAATTCGAGGGCAATTTTTACTTAGAGTAGAGAAAGTTGTAGGTACGCTGTAATAAGGTTTTTGGGGTAAGTAGATACTCGTATACTTACCCCAAATGCCTAATAATTACACTATCTTAACTATTATTCTAATACTAAATACTAATCACTGTTTCATACCAACAAACAATTTTCAACTGTGATAGTAATAAATAAGTACAATGAAAAAATTAAATTAAAAATTAAAAAAAACCCCCGACACAAAATAATAATAAAAATAGTATGAACGTAAAAAGACTAAAACAATTTTAAACATACCTATTGAAAAAATAGCCACGAATAAAACAAAAAAGGTATAAACGATTATGACCCTACGTCATAATTTAAAGGTTATTTTTTTCTTTTTATAGGGCTTACATGAATTTATGTCAATGTCCGAACTCCGACCCGAAAGCATTACGAAATTCAGCGAAATCTACCGAATGGCGATATTGCTCCATCTCGTTCACGCGCACGCATTTTCTATGTACTAGGGATGGCGATCTGAGATCGATTAATCGAAGAATCGATTTTTCGAGCAGAAAATATCGATTTTTTAAATCGATATGAAGTACTGTGTCGATTCACTGAATCGATATATCACCCTTGAAAATCGACATTCGATTTTTTCTGTTTTGGTATAAACCATACAATTATTTGCATTTAGTTGAATGTGCCTGAATTATAAGAGTGCTGCCGGTTAAAGAGTTAACTATTCATAAACTCGCGAGATGGCTGTATGTTTAGTATCCTTTACTCGCCTCTCTTTAATAAAAAAGTTACGTTTGAGTATCGTTGGATCATCCGTTCCTTGTGAGCGCCTGTTTTCAATTGCTGGAAACATCGCAAGTGATGAGCGTAACCGCTTGGATCCCAAAAGGCTTGACAGACTGTTGTTTTTAAAAAGTTTAGATATTGAGCATTGGGAACTATAGTTCCCAGTTATAATTCCCAATGCTTAATATTTAAACTTTTAACTCTTACCTTATTTTTTACTTTTTTGCAATCAATAAAAACATTCAGTATATAAATACTTATTTTTTTTTATAGTTGATCTTATAGTTTGATACGGTAATAAAAATAATTGTTATTTTTGAATTCCCTGATTTTATTGATAAGATATCGTTAATTGCAATATTAATCTTGTTTTTAGTAAAATTGATACAAATTTACATTGTAAACGCAAACTTGAAAAAAAGATCGATTTTTTAAGAATCGATTTTGTAGGCCTCGATTTTTTCGTGAATCGATTCATTAGACTACGATTCGAATCGATTTAAAAATCGATCTTTTTCGTAAAGAATCGCCATCCCTACTATGTACTGTGTCTTTAGTAACTCGGTATTCACCGGCTTTCTGGGCGCTCAAAAAATTGCAAGCCACGTGACCTGAAGTGACGTCATGACGAGTTTGTTTTGTTTACAAATAGAATTCACGGAAGGCGCACGCGCCTACGAGTTATTTTAGAGCAAAATATTTTGTTGTTGGGAAAGAATGACAAAAAATGTAATGTAGGCGTTTTGCAATGTTTTAATTTTATGGTGTATTAAATACCTACAGTATCATAATATAATAGATAATGTATATACTATACTCGTATCATTATTATGATTATATTTCAATGATAAATATAGAGTGGTTGTGTTCTGAATTCTCGAAGGGAATCGCTGGTGAGAGAGCTCCTCGCCACTGCAAAGTACTCGTGTGCCTGTAATTTTCACTGGCAACCCTATATTCATAAATCATCACAGTTATGCTGGATGGGAAATTGGATAACCACCATATTTGGCAGACGAATTTGTGATCGCAGTATATTGTTATAATGCATTCTTTCAAAACACAACCCATGTTTGTTGTTGTCGGGTAAATAAAGTCATGAATGACGACGAACCGACGAACAAACAGTAAATCAAAGATCACGCTTCACCGCTCACACGGTGACAAAGTACCAGGCGCCCATAACGCTAAAAGAGCTTTTGTATGTTAATAAGACCTTCGTAACATGCCAACATAACGCAATAGTCGAACCCTGATGAAATCCCAACCTAATCGCTAACAGATAAGATTCAATTTAAACTAACGACGTATACGACCTTTGGAAAATAAAATAGAAGCAAGGTAATTCGTAATTTAAATGGAAAATTTAATTTTCATCTTTATTAATAGACCGTAGGGTTATTATTACAATGAACGAAGTCGGAATATACGACCTTTTTGGGATTGAGGGCCGGTGTTCGAATGCACTCTGACGTCAGACCTCCCCGAGCCCTTCTGACCTAGATAAGCTGTCGTCAAGCGGAAAATATTACATCGCTACAGCGAAAAGCGCTTTGTCGTAATAGAGCGTCTAATAATGTAATGATATAAAAGCAGCTGGAACTAGCTGTTTGTAAAAAGACCGGTGAAAGGGCTCGCGAACTAAAGGTTCCATATCACCAAAACTATTATTATATACATTCTTTTTATAGAAGCCATAGTAACACGTATTCTAACACACAGACAGACAGACTGCTGTACTACTAGGGAGTTTGTTGCGCCACTTTTTTTTCCCAGCTAAAGTACTAGGAAGTGATGAAGGGCAAGAGTTTTGGGGGACTTGGTTTTGTCTTTTGTAATTGTGACGTTCAAAAACTGCAGATTCTTAGTCTAATTAGAATAAATTACTTTTTATTTTGATTTTGAAAAAGTCTCGCTGGCACTTGGCAACCTTTGGGTACAGAACCATAAAAAACACCTGGAACTAGCAAGTTAGTAAATAAAGCGATTTACGCTAACAGCCGTTTAATTATAGAACATAGAGCGACGCGATGCATTCGCTGAATGGTCAGCTGTCAGTTTAAAAAACCGGCCAAGTGCGAGTCGGACTCGCCCATGAAGGGTTCCGTTACGTTACGATTTATGACGTATTAAAAAAAAACTACTCACTAGATCTCGTTCAAACCAATTTTCGGTGGAAGTTTATATGGTAATGTACATCATATATTTTTTTTAGTTTTATCATTCTCTTATTTTAGAAGTTACAGGGGGGGGGACACACATTTTACCACTTTGGAAGTGTCTCTCGCGCAAACTGTTCAGTTTAGAAAAAAATGATATTAGAAACCTCAATATCATTTTTGAAGACCTATCCATAGATACCCCACACGTATGGGTTTGATGAAAAAAAAAATTTTGAGTTTCAGTTCTAAGTATGGGGACCCCCAAAATTTATTGTTTTTTTTCTATTTTTGTGTGAAAATCTTAATGCGGTTCACAGAATACATCTACTTACCAAGTTTCAACAGTATAGCTCTTATAGTTTCGGAAAAAAGCGGCTGTGACATACGGACGGACAGACAGACAGACAGACAGACAGACAGACAGACAGACATGACGAATCCATAAGGGTTCCGTTGCCATTTGGCTACGGAACCCTAAAAATGGCGTCGCTTGGTCTAGACTTCTAGAGCTCTAGACTTGTGACTAGTGATGGGTGTTAGCGGAATCGATTGTTTAAATCGATTAATCGGTCTAGTTTAGATTACATTGTTAGTGATCTAGTTTTTTTGTCTCCATTGTTAGAAGAGAAACACGCTGTCACTTTCACTATGACTTGTAATGTTGATACAGACACTTAACAAGAAAACATGGAGCTAACTTAGCTTAAAAAATATTATTGTAACTTTGTAAGACAACTTCACTATGACGTAATTTTAACTAATATTCAAATTGAAATGTTAACTAGTCTCTCCGTGCATACTAAGTTTGTGAGCATACGGCGTATTATACTATATTCAAACTGAAGAGTTGATTTTGATTTAAAAGTTAAAGCGCACCTGTAGAAGAACGGGCAATTCTTTGTGGATAATTAAAATCTCTTAATTACATGTCGCCTTATACAGCTAGTGGGAGTGTGTCTGCCTACATACCTAATTCAAATTCAAATTCAAAAACGAGCCTTCAAAAACGAGCTGTTCGAGCAATTTACCAGCTAGGTGCCAGAGTTTCTCTAAGAGATTTATTTAAAGATATTGGTATTCTCACGGTTGCATCACAATTCATCTTCGCTAACATCCTATATATTAGGCAAAATTTGCACTTGTACACTAAAAACAGTGATATTCACAGTGTTAACACTAGAAATAAGGACAAACTACGTGCCCCCTTTCACCGGCTTCATAACTCATTTGTTGGGCTTGGTATAACCTTTTATAACAAGATACCGTCTTCTTTGCTAGACTTGCCTTTTAATGCGTTTAAAGCTCAAGTAAAATCCAACCTTTGTTCAAAGGCTTACTATTCCATCAACGACTACTTACACGATAAGAATAGTTGGTCGCCCTAATTAACGCAAGACAATGTTCATGTTCTTTCTCCAGAATTAGCTTAGGTACTGACAGCTTACTGTTATTAGTATTAACTCATTTATTTCACATCGATGGTCCTAGTTAATCATCTGTGACTGCAAGTGACAGCTATGTGACGAACCCAGCAATGCATAAATATGTAAGCTGTCACGCCCTTTATGCCTGGAGGCTTTTATTTAGGTAGTGAGTTTTTATTTTTATTTTAATTAATTATTTTTTAGCTTGAGTACGTATAGTTTTTATTATATTTGTTGGTATATTGGCGTGGCTAGCTGACATAATATGGCAAATAATTTAAGCTTCTTGTAATGTTCATTACTGAACATAGGTGCCTAGTATTGTATACATGCAACTATATTTTAACTAAACAGACAGCTGTGCTGCTGGGGAGTTTGTTCCGCCACTTCTTCTTCCCAGCGAAAGACTAGGAAGTGGCGAAGGGCGGGCGTTTTTGGGGGACTGTCTTTTGTAATTTTGACGTTCGAAAAGTGCTGATTCTCAGCCTAATTTGAATAAATGACTTTTGATTTTGATTTTGAAAATCATTTATTTGCTAATATGGGTAATTACATAAAGTTGTTAAAATAATAGAGCAAAGTTTAACCATATTACGCTTTGAGGCATGCAAATCTCAGGCTTAGACTGTATCAAATATTGATATACAAAAACTTGCAAAATAATTTATAATTAATAGCACATTTTTGGTAATTTCACCGTGGCAAGTAATAATGAAACATTAGCAAATATTAATGTCACGAGAATATTTAATGATTAAAATGTCATGTATCAAATGAAAATGTCAAGATATATTTCTAAATAAATGTTCAAGTAATAACAATAGATAATTAAATAGCGCATTAATCGCATGTCAGATCAACAACAATATTTCTGAGGACAATATGTCCTTACATCCTCTGTTAAATAATTCTGGATAACATAATAACATTTACATAGCAAGAATCTTTTTATCAGCCTATAATGTTCCCACCGCTGGGACACAGGCCTCTCGGCGAGAGGAAGAGTCCCGTAACCCAGCACGCGGGCCCAGTGCGGGTTGGTGTCGGGTCGGGAGTATGTCTCCTACCCTTTCACAATATGAAGTCTACCAATTTATCAAGGTCGGCACGTGCCTCTCTCATTAATATGCCGATGAATAATGCTGCTCATTGACCCGCAAATGCTTTAACGCCTATGACACCCACGCCTTAGGGATAGCCTATTTCCAGCCTGGAAACATCCTCTTTATATCGTCCTACACTTTCACACTGCCCCGCAGAAGAATACGAAAATAGGTTCCTATTTATAGCTACTGTTTGGACTTTAATTAGTCTATTGAGCTATAAATGATAAATTGACGTTATTACATATAGCGTTGCCAGGCGTCCGGATAAAGCCGGACATAGGTAGGCTTTTTGATTGCGTGTCCGGCCAAAATAAACGGTGTCTGGCTTGTCCGGCTTTTGTTAGGCTTTTTACATTTCGGAAACGAGCGAGCGCGGATGACTGATTATGACAATAATCAAAAAAACCGGCCAAGTGCGAGTCGGACTCGCCCATGAAGGGTTCCGTTACGTTACGATTTATGACGTATTAAAAAAAAACTACTCACTAGATCTCGTTCAAACCAATTTTCGGTGGAAGTTTATATGGTAATGTACATCATATATTTTTTTTAGTTTTATCATTCTCTTATTTTAGAAGTTACAGGGGGGGGGACACACATTTTACCACTTTGGAAGTGTCTCTCGCGCAAACTATTCAGTTTAGAAAAAAATGATATTAGAAACCTCAATATCATTTTTGAAGACCTATCCATAGATACCCCACACGTATGGGTTTGATGAAAAAAAAAAATTTGAGTTTCAGTTCTAAGTATGGGGACCCCCAAAATTTATTGTTTTTTTTCTATTTTTGTGTGAAAATCTTAATGCGGTTCACAGAATACATCTACTTACCAAGTTTCAACAGTATAGCTCTTATAGTTTCGGAAAAAAGCGGCTGTGACATACGGACGGACAGACAGACAGACAGACAGACAGACAGACAGACAGACATGGCGAATCCATAAGGGTTCCGTTGCCATTTGGCTACGGAACCCTAAAAAGCTGGATTTTACATACTTGCAATTTTTTTGTCGTACCTATTAATACTGAGACACAAAATCCTTAATAATGTAGGGTATCCGGCCTTTCTACCCAAATGTCCGGCCAAACTGGCTGGTCTGTCCGGCTATTAGGTGTGGCGACCTGGCAACCCTAATTACATATATAAGATAACATCGTGTCTCGGAAAGCACGTTAAGCCGTTGGTCCCGTAGTCTTACCAAGGGGTATCGTATACCCAGTAAATAACTGGATTGTAGAGGTCAGATAGGAAGTTGCTCCATGTAAAATACTGGTATTCAGCTGCATCCGGTAAGACTGGAAGCCGACCCCAACGGAGTTGGGAAAAGGATATGCAGAAGCAGAGTGGCGATTCATTTAGGGTCATATATTGCTCTTATCCCAATTTATTTGTTATCAGCGCAACACGTTTTTTTCTTGCATACTTCTCCATCAGTACTCCCCCCTTTCTAACCATATCATCATTCACACAGTCCATCCATCGTTTTTTTTGTCTTCCCCTACTCTTATAGCCATCGATACTCATACTCAAAACTTTCCTCACGCCATTTTCCTCATACCTTCGCATGACAACCGGCTCCCACACTACTTTTCAGTCACCCGTGTCATTTTCAGACTTCCTGTTATGTACTCATTCCTTATTCTATCCATTCGTGTAACACATACATCCCTTTTCATTCATCCCTTTCAACATTCTGATCCATACAAGACAATGATGTGTATAACACTATGAGGTCAAAGGAAGAAGCTGCTTGTACGAGTACATACAATTGGGACAAGATTCGAGTCTAAACATTACAATATAAATAGACACTCATTGGACCGGGGACTACCGATTCATTGGACTGACGTAACGGCCTAGAAAACAGGTGTTCCGATGTTTTAATTACATAAAATTAGTAGAGACCGAACGAAAACGGTGCCGAAAACGGTTCTTCTTTTTGGTCAGTCAGTTGGTAACTAACTGATTCGCATTTAATATTTTTAATAAAAACAAAAACAATATATTTGTTTTGTAGGTTTTTGATTGGTAACAGTTAAATAAATATACTGTCAAATCTGGAATAATTTTTACCCGTTTTATAACTCGTCTGTGGGGGAGAGCCTTAATGCCAATAGAGATGTCGTAACCTATTCTCAGGAATCGACTAGCATTAATAATCAATTCTCAACAAAAATAACCGATAAAAAAATCGCTTCACACAACATTGCGAGCGCGTGCGTAAAAGGAATTGACGCAACGCTAGGTTCGAACCTTGGCACCGATTATGATAGGCCGATCACGACTCGAAACCAACGTAGACATTAATATTTCGATTAACGTTCCTCGATTAACATGATAGAAAACAATAGTCGGTGTTATAGGCACGATGATAGTGATCTAATAATAGACCCCTTATTTCCCCTTATTTAAAAGAGTGTCCGCGGAGTTTCTTGCCTGTTCATCTCCATTGATATAAATGATTTTATTTATGTATGTAGGTTTGCACAAACACATTTACACGTCAATCATATTTGAAAAACTAGATGAGGTTGGCGTTTCCTATCTGACTGAGAAGAAAGGTCGAAAGTTCGAAACAAACTCAGAGGTCACAGTCTCTTTTAAAGTCCAGACATAATCTTGGTCAGATCATGTAAAGACCATGTTGTCTGAAATGGTATTTTTAAGAAAGAACACAGATTGAGTGGACATGGGCCATAGGAACCCACTAAGCTTTGGAGCAACTAGCTTCATGATTCTGACTGAACTCCTTGACAATTCAAAAGTGTCTTTAAATGGTTTAATTGAAATAAATGCTTTGAGTTTGAGTTTTAAAACATGATGAGAGACCTGGATGGAAGAAGAAGGGCGGACTAGGGACGCATGGCACAGAAGAGAAGAGGCCTATACGCAAAAGTAAATGGAACATTCATCGTAATTTTGCCCGATTCAAAATTTGACGACTAAAATGTTATTCATGTTAGCTTAGTAATCGCACGGTAATATTATATAGATAATATTACCGTGGTAATCGATTCTATTTGTTATCAAATAGTTCTGAATAGGCCGATGCGGTAACACGTCAGTATTATACATAATTACCGCTATCTAACCACGTCCCATTTACTTGGAAATATCGATTCTGCAACCCTATTAAAATTCTAAAATTAAATGATTAATTACGGCATGATTATTGCACTTCTACAACAATTGAAGAATCAAAGAAGAATAAGATAAGAGAAAGTACAAGAAGGAAAGAGATGAAACACAAGATGGCACCAAATTTTAATGTAGCTAAGCATTGCTCCGAGTACCAAGCAGTGGAATTGTTTAATAGGTTACCAACTAATTTAAAGTTATTAATTTATAGCCCTCACTTATTTAAAAACAAATTAAAAGCCTTCTTGTTGGAAAAGTGTTTGTACGCAGTATCAGATTTTATGTCAAATGATAAAAAAAAATAATTTATTATAATAATAACATTGAACAAGCTTTTAATTGAATTAATTTTTGACTTTGACTTATCATCTGACATAGAGTACATTTGACATTTTAACTGACATACTTTTTGACATTTATTATTTATAGACATGTTTTAATTGATTGACTTGATATTTTACTATGCTTTAGCTTTCAATTTGTACAAATTGTTTTGCATGTAACAATTTTATTTTAATATTATTATGTACCCAGTGAATATTCTACACAATGTTTATTGTTTGAATAAATGAAATGAAATGAATGAAAATCCCATCTCTATTCAGTGACGTCATCTCTTAACATTTATGTGAGCCTAGTACTTGACCGCTGAGTCATATACATAATTATATGTCAGCCTGTAGACGTCCAATAGTTGCACCCAAGGGCTTTTCCCATGACGTAAGGGATTTTGACTTTAGCAACAAATAAATTCACATCTTCCTCCTGCCCTTCATCCCGATGTATTTGGGGTCGACGCAGCATGGCTTCTTCTTCCATACATCTGGATTAGCCCTCATCTCAGTAGTCACTCCTTTCTACCTATATCATCCTTCAGCCCCCCCCCCCCCTCCATCTTTTCTTTAGTCTTCCATTTAGACTCAAAACTTTATTTACTACGAAGTATATTTTTGTCCTTTCTTTTTTGGCATATTAGAAAAGAGGGTACACATTTTTTCTATGGGAATAAACTCCGAAATTCCGTTTGCTTGGAACTAACACTTTTCACACAACAAAAAACAACAGCCGGACTCGAGATTCGACTTTTAGAATTTTACGCTTGATAGCCAAGCAATGGTGAGCCGTAAGGTTCGTGCGCACCGAAGAAACCCGATCAATCCCGAAGCTGATTCCAACTGTTCAAAGTAGTGTACTAAAGTAAGAATGACGTCATCTCTCAACAGTTATGGTAACCTAGTACTCAACCGTGAGTCAGTAACGGTCAATTAATATGTTTTTTACTGCTGATCGGATTGCTGATGCGCAGTAGGAAGCCATGTAGCTCTATTATGATACGAAAACATGATATGACAAAAATTTTTTTAAGAAATTTTCCTGTTCTAGAATGGTTGCAATATATATTAAGATGTTGGCAAAAAGATCAATATTAGGCTAAAGATCATTTTCCTATTTGTTAGTTTTCCTCCAAGTTCTGTCGATGTCCCACCACCCTGTATACCCTGGTAACGTCGTAGAATCAAAAACTCCAAGACATGGATTTACATCCACCAACCCGTACTGTACCCGCGTGCTGGATTACGTATCCCCCACAGAGATGAAGCTTGTTTCCCAGCAGTGGGAACAGGGCTGATTAGGAAAGCATCGAAACCGAATGTCCTGGAACCAAACATCGAAGACATTATATTTAATCCCTATTTAAAATCTTGTTTCCAATTGATTAATTTTCACATAAACAAATATCAACTTTATTAAAGTGTAAATTAAGTTGATTTCATAATGACTAGAACTATTTAAACAGTTTAAAAAAAATGAAGATATAGTGTATTATAATGTAGGTACTGATCTTTATTGGTAATTTTTCCTAAAATACATTTTTGTTTACACTTTTGGAAAAAAAATTGCGAACGCATTTCTACCAACCCGCACTGGTCCCGCGTGGTGAATTACGGCCCACTCCCTCTCGCAGAGAGGAGGCTTATGTCCCAGCTGTGGGAATATTTTAGGCTATGTAGGTAAATGTCATTATAATTACAATGGGTCGTCCTGACAATACTGTCATATCAATTTAGTTGTGTTGTGGTTAGGCAAACAGTTGTTAACATTACAACTCCGATTGATAATGTTACACTGTCTAACCGCTATGTTATCTTTGTACAATTTATTTAACTATACCTACCTATATTAAATGCCAGAGATATTAATTTGTTGCTGAACTGGCTTGACCATCACTCTCGCGCAGCTACCTCGCGGCGGCGCATCTTCATAGCACATCTTACTCGCTCCGCGACACAGCTTAGCATTAGTGAGATGTGAGAAAGATGTGCTATGCAGCTACGCTGCGAGGATGTGAAAGCTAAGCTACGAAACTGTGCGACCGTTTCCACTAATGCTAAGCTGTGTAGCTGTGCGAGGAAGATGGTCAACGATGCGAATGCGATGCATCGATAGTAGGGAATTCACGGGGAGTACTCTGCTCTGCACATAGCTACACCACTCGCGCATCTACAGCTCCCATCCATAGCACGCATCCTTCCGTATAAAAAACATAGCTTAGTTGAACCAGTTTCCACCAGTGCTATGCTATGTGGACCAATGAATATGCTTGGTGGATATCAAACGCATCTATAGAAACGTAGCATAGCACATCTCTGGTGGAAAAGCAGCCTTATGCTACTTAATTTTCCTTGACAACAACTGTCATGTTTTCCTCCCTATTTGACTAACTCGTTAAGCAAGCTAAGCTAAGGTCTCGGGTTCAATTCCCAAGTTCAGGCAGTGTTTTTCTTTAAGGAAAGTCTAACCATCAACCGGGTATAAATGTAGACTCCGGCCTGGATTTGTGCCCGGTTGAGGGCGATAGGCTCGCCCCCTATTATGGGACTTAAACATAACTGGCGAAATGTGGCTGCACTATGGGAACTCTGCCTGTCCCTTCGTGGAATACAGGTGTGCTGTCATGTCTATAGTGAATTTCTACTGTAATGGCGACACGGTTGGCGCAGAGGCTGAGCGATCGACTGCTGCGCTGCGTGTCGCGGGTTCAATTCCCGCACGGAACAAATATTTGTACTGGCTACAGGTAGTTGTTGTTCCGGGTCTGGCTGTTTGTGTATGTGAGTTTAAATGTTTGTAAACGCACCCACGATACAGGAGTAATTCCTAGTGAGGGGCTATGTTTAAAAAAAAAAAAATTGTGCCATTTCATCATCTGCCTCGTTTTCCCAACTATATTAGGGTTGGCTTCCAGTCTCACCAGATGCAGCTGAATACGAGTATTTTACATAGAGCGACTGTCCATCTGAGCTCCACAACCTACTTATTAGATAACACGATACCCCTTGGTAAGACTGGCTGTCTGACTTTTGGGCTTCTGACGACTCGACTGTCAAAGATCTACGAATGACAGCCGGGGCCCGGGACCAACGGCTTAAAGTGCTTTACGAGACACGGAGGTATGTAAAGAAATATTAGCATTACTCCATTACTTGTGCTCCATTACATTTATACAGTATGAGTTATACTTTCACTGACAGACACTGGCCCGAACTTCTCCTGACCTTGTTTTGCGAAAGGCAGAAAGAATTATAATACTTTGCAACTCATGCTATTGTTACGCGCCACAATTAAAGCCTGATACACGGTGACATTAGTTACCACTGGCGACATCTATTGTGGATTGGCAGAACTAACTAGCGCCATCTATTATGGAATAGTAGAACTAATAGTCACGCCATCCGTCAGCGCCATCTATTGACGAGTAGATATGACGAAGCTAGAACTATCGACATGTAGTCAGTCGAGGCCGGTATGTACTCGAACATTCTAGACGGTTCTACAATAGAAGGTTCTGGAACTATCTGCGGCACTATATAAGGCCGGGAATAGCCGCGAGCAATCAGACTTGGATTAGCGATAAATGCGAATACATTGAAAGCGATCTTCAAGTGCGACTAAATAGCGATTGTGTTTATAATTAGTGTGTTTTGAATTGTTGTTAGTGTTGATTAATTAAAGTGTAACTTTTGGTAATTTTTATCGGCATTTTTAATTGTCACGAACCCGAAGCTCGTAACAATTGGTGTCAGAAGCAAGGATTAATCATGCCGATTTTACCTAAAGACGACACGGAGGGTACCCGTACCCGGAGTCAACGCCAACAGGAGACGGACCAGAGACGTTTTGGTGGAGCTATGCCGCAGAGGTCGGAGGGCCAGCTACCAACCACGGAGGCCGACCCGCCCGCAGCAGCTCCAGCATCAGCAGCACCAGACCTTGCTGCCCTGATGATGATGCTGCAGGAACAGGCCCGCCGACAGGAGGAACAGGCTCGTCGGTTGGAAGAACAGCTCCAGCGGGACAAGGAGGAACAGGCTCGCCGACAAGAGGAACAGGCTCGCCGACAAGAGGAACAGGCTCGCCGACAAGAGGAACAGGCTCGCCGACAGGAGGAACAGGCTCGTCGGTTGGAAGAACAGCTCCAGCGGGACAAGGAGGAACAGGCCCGTCGGTTTGAAGAACAGCTGCTGCGTGACAGGGAGGAACAGGCTCGCCGACAGGAGGAACAGGCTCGCCGACAGGAGGAACAGGCTCGCCGGTTGGAAGAACAGCTCCAACGTGATAAGGAGGAGCAAGCGCGCCGCCAGGAAGAGCAGATGCTCCTTATGAAGGACCTTCACGCTACCTTAGGGAAGGACATGAAGGAGGTGAAGGATAAGGTTGCTCAACATGACGACCGCCTGTCGGAAGCTGAAATCCGGATCGACCAAGTGAGTAATCGGGTTGACAACGTGGTGGCTGACGTGAAGAAAACCGTGATGGCTGACGTAAAGAAAACGCTGGATTACCTTAAACTTGGGGATGGAATCGCAGCTCCCGTAGCTACAACACCTTCGCTACGTGGATTCAAAGTGCCACCGTTCGACGGAACTTCTTCCTGGTCGGCCTACAAAATCCAGTTTGAGGCTGTCATGAAGGCGAATGGTTGGAATAATAGTCAGGCCATGACTGCCCTCACCCTAGGCCTGCGCGACCAGGCCTTAACTGTCCTGGAAGCTCTCGGTAAGGAAGTGACTTACGAGCAGCTCCTTGAGGCATTGGAGGCTCGGTATGGCGATGCCCACCTGGAACACGTTTTTCGTGCGCAGCTCAAGGATCGCGTGCAACGAAGTAATGAAAACCTGCAGCAGTGGGCTCTTGAAGTGGAGAAGCTGGTGCGTAAAGCTTACCAGTCCGTACCTGCGCTTATTGATGGGAACCTGGTGCAGGCATTCATCGACGGCATCCGCGACCTTGAAGTTAGAGCTGCTGTGAGGCTCGGGCACCACGGGACGCTTAAGGACGCCTTGGCTCATGCACTGGAGGTGGAAGCCGTGCGACAGGATAATCGTTCCCATCGCGTCAGGGAGGTTGCAGCGGCTACAGTTCGCGACCGCAGTAGAGGATACAGCCCTAGGTGCTACGGCTGTGGGGAAAAGGGCCACCTTCGATCCAGTTGCCCTAAGCGAACTGCAAAAAGGGTAGACGGCCGATCTCCAGAGGGCAGTGCAGCTAACAGCACCACCCAGGACTTTCAGCACCAGCAGAAGGCGTTGCTTATGGCTCACCAGGAACAGCAAGCCCTTCTAGAACGTTTAGAAGAATTGAAGCGCGCGGTTGACATGGAACAGAAAAAGTTGGAGCGAGTGCGACGCGAAGCGCATGCGCGGTCCGAACAGGACCGTACTTATGTCAACCAGCGGAAGGATGAGACGGCCGCCTTGAAGACTAGGCAAGAGAGTAAAGAAGTTGTACCTGTGAGGATGCTCAAGACAGACCTCAGCAACGAGTGGAAGGAAAGCGTACAACGTGCACAGCAGGAAGATTCGGACATCAAGCCGATTCTGAAGTGGATGAAGGCCAGAGCTCCTAAGCCCAGGTGGAGCGACGTCTCAGCGATGAGTTCGATCACAAAAAGCTATTGGGCCCAATGGGACAGCTTGGTGATTCAGGATGGAGTCCTGTGCCGTAAATGGGAAAATGCTCGGGGAGACAGCTGTCATTTGCAAATGGTTGTCCCTAAAGCTCAAGTACCGGAGGTGCTACAGCTGTACCATAATGGTTGTTCAGGAGGTCATCTGGGAGTAAAACGGACTCTACTGAAGATACGAGAACGGTTTTACTGGATCCACTGTCGGGACGATGTCAAGGACTGGTGTCGCAAATGTACAAGTTGTGCAGCTGTAAAGGGACCTCAGACTCGTAGTAGAGGTGCAAGAGGTACTCCTAAGATCGTTCATGTGGATCGACTGGCGCGTTATTATGGAGTCGATAATGCTCGGGACGAGCATGTCTTAGGAGGGGGCAGTGTTACGCGCCACAATTAAAGCCTGATACACGGTGACATTAGTTACCACTGGCGACATCTATTGTGGATTGGCAGAACTAACTAGCGCCATCTATTATGGAATAGTAGAACTAATAGTCACGCCATCCGTCAGCGCCATCTATTGACGAGTAGATATGACGAAGCTAGAACTATCGACATGTAGTCAGTCGAGGCCGGTATGTACTCGAACATTCTAGACGGTTCTACAATAGAAGGTTCTGGAACTATCTGCGGCACTATATAAGGCCGGGAATAGCCGCGAGCAATCAGACTTGGATTAGCGATAAATGCGAATACATTGAAAGCGATCTTCAAGTGCGACTAAATAGCGATTGTGTTTATAATTAGTGTGTTTTGAATTGTTGTTAGTGTTGATTAATTAAAGTGTAACTTTTGGTAATTTTTATCGGCATTTTTAATTGTCACGAACCCGAAGCTCGTAACACTATTAAGAAATCAGTAAATAATTATTTTTGTATGTAGGCACACTGATTGTATTAGATTCATTCATGAACACATAACATTATTGTCTTTGTTATATCTCGGGACCCTTGGGTCCCTGATCTTTGGAAGGGTACAAGGGGCCCCGCCAACTCGCAGAGGCCGTTAAACACAGGTAGTAAAGTATTTTTTTTCAAAAACTCGTATTTATTTACATTTTTGCCAAGTCTCATGTTATAAGGGGCGCGACTTTTTTCATTAACCAGACATAATAAATACAGACTTCCAGTTACTACTGCGAATTTAATAAAGAAGAACGCGAAGTCAGCCTATAATGTGGTGCTGGGACACAAGCCTCCTCTCTTTGGGAAGGAAGGAGTGGGCTTTAATCCACCACGCGGGCCCAGTGCGGGTTGGTAGATGTCACTTGTCTTCGTACTTTTGGTTCTAGGGCATCATGCCGGTTTCCTCAAGATGTTTTCTATCACCATTTTGAAAGCAGTGGTGATGAAAGTATTTATACAAAGTAAAGCGCCTGCCTGGGTTCGAACCTACAACTCGTAAGTCGGGGCCGACACCACTGGATAACCACGCCTTATTTGCGTTGCGAGTTGCGACCAATAAGGTCACAATTGTAAAAAGAAATAAAAAATCACCATAGATATCCCCCAAAGGGAGATAGTAATCTATTTCTGAGGTACCAGGATATTATAAAATAGAATGAGGTCTCAAAAACTCACCGTTTCCACTTCACACTTCTCATCGTCACACGAATTGAACACGTTGGCGCACTCACCTGCAAACAATAAATTAAACAATTGAATATTTGTCGCTAGATTTTATGCGCGCTTGGTAGCCAATTCGGCTGAAGGTTATGTATGTATTAATTAATACATTAGTCTATTCTAAGCCCAAATTTTAGTATTAACTTGTAAATTAAAATGTTAGAAATCTAGTTTCTGTCAGGGGTCAATCATTTATTCCGAGAAATACGGAAATAATAACAACGAATAAGATAGTTAAATACTTTTTGATATTGAATTTTGAAAGCGAATAACTTAAAAATTCCTTTACTATTCAGTACAAAAACAAAACGCACGTTCCAAAAAAGATACAAACATAAAAAATTGCCAAAAGCCTCGTACTCAAGTAATAAAAGGTTGACAATTATGTCCACTGCTTGATAAATAAACATTCATCTCTGCTTAAGAAAGATTTAGAAACCTTCCACTTTTTTAAACTGTTGGCTAATAACAATTGCACCGTGACTATGTGCGTGCAACCAAAACGGATGTATGTAGGAAGAAGCGTACCATTAATACGTGTACATTTGAACCATATAACGGTAAGGGCCTTGAGCCCCGATTGTGTTCATCAAGGGCTCGGCTGAGCCACGCTAGTTGCGCACGTAATGATGCGCGACCAGTCAATTAGTTTGATAACTTTATTTTAGCGTAGTTTATTTTTTGTTCTGTACTTAATGAGGACAAATGTGATATAGTTAATTTATTCAGTATTTGTTATTTTATTAATTATCTCTTTGTTAATTAATGACTGTCACACGTTAGCGCTTTTATGATTTGACATTTTGTTTCGTCTTTTATTTAAACACGCCGAGTTCATAAAATAACATAAGTATGATCAAACCGAGTCTAAATTGTATAAAATTATCATAAGTAATCATTTCATTTACGCATTTCATTTGAATAAGAAAAAACAGCGTCGCAACTCAATGTTTTCAACCTCTGACACGATGACATGTGTCTTTGTTTACTTTTTCTTTCAAAATATTACAGTGCACGCGGTGCGATTGCAGAATTCACTACCGCCTGTCATTAGGGACTGCCAAACTGTTGCAGTTTTTAAAAGAAGAGTAAAAGAACAATATCTGTACACTTCATCATAGTTGTGTATGTATTTGTTATTTTGAGTTTGATATAATTATTATCATTTTAGTAATATTTATTTTAGAAGTATTTATGTACATACGTTTATTTGTATGTATGTTAGTATATTTTCGTAATTTTTGTTTAGTTTTTAAGTGAATTGTTTTTTGATTCTATGTATTATTTTTTGTCTCCTTTGCTCTATCACACGCCGTCTACATCTCTGTATCTATTGTCCTATCTCAGGTATGCTAGAAGAGATTTCTTATGAAATAAGCATCACCTCTGTACCTATTTTTTTCTGTTCTGTTTTTCATTGTCTGTTTATATGTGTGTACATAAATGGTAAAATAAATAAATAAACATTAAACTCGAAAAAAACCAGAGACTACAAACATTTTTCTTTTTCACCAAAGTCAAACAAGGAACTGTCAATAAAAGTCAGAGACCACAAACATTTTTCCTCACACCAAAAGTTCATTTAAAAGATGGAAGCGTCTTCCCTTGGAAATCAAAATTTCAATACTCCCTAAAATTGAATCGGCTAAGTACAGGGGGTGTCTAGACAAGGTCTAGACGGTTCAGACCTAACCTAGGTCAACGTTCAGACGACAAAGGGTCCGTACTACGTATGGCGCGTTCACCTGCTAGACTGAGGTAGTTGTATGTTTTGTGTGTGAGTTATGATCTAGGAAATGGATGAGTTTTGGAAAAATTATTTTTATTTTTCTTTGTAATAAATATTTTGCCCTGCCCTGGGATCTGCTCTTGTCAAATGACATACGCGTGAGTAATTTACTTTTTTAACACGATAATATATTCTTGAATTTCAAAATACGAGATGGTGTTTTGAGGAAAGAACCACACAGACTTGATTGCACCTAGTCAGTGTACGCAATTGTCATCAATCGTGTAGCTCAACTCAGAACTTTTAAGGAGCTCAATATGTACATTCAACATTTTTTGTCTGCGGTGCTGAATTAGCCAAAATTCATTTATATAATTTAACAAATTTTAAAAAATTAATATAATTAGAAACACGTTTTTAAAATAGTCACTATTTATCTCGAGAAACTGCTTTGAAACCACTTTGTTGCACAGCTACTGACACCAAAATCTCTTTACGCCTACCTTGCAAGGTAAAAAACATGAAGGACACCACTGTCTCCGCCTGCATAATGTATGAAACAGGCATGTATACCACGAGCCAGGACCATGACCTTTCGTATCATTTGCAATATTCTTGTGATTAAATTACTTTCGTTCTATTTTGGGCTTACGTTACAGTAAAAGAAAACTTTGTAAGGAAACCACTAAATGAAGGTTCAGACCTATCAATTCACGATGGAACGAACTATATGAGAACAGCTCATGCTTAGCTCATAGCATAAAGCATAATCAGCATATAATGTTTCCACTGCTGGGACACAGGCCTTCTCTTTGTGAGAGAGAGTGGCTCCAGTATATCTTCGTACTTTTAGTTCTAGAACGTGCCGGTTTCCTCACGACGACTAGTTTATGCATACATATATACATACGTACTGATACATGTAGAAATATCAGGAGAAATAGAAATTAATTTATAACCCTATAGAAGGAAAATAAGATGAAACATTTTAATGTATTCCTACTTTCAGATTTTATATGGTCCTTCGAGCCGGATTTTAACTTTTAAGAAGCTGGACTAACCCACATCGTCAAAAAACCTAATCAAAGCTATCAGAAAATCTGCAGTCAAATGTTAGCTGGTGCGATTAGTTTATCAAGATAGCAACAACCAATCAAAGGTGACCGTCACTTGAGTATTGACAAACTTTGAACAGGTCATTGTTCTAATATTGCCACGTGGTGGTCACGCTCGTTCATTCTCCTTATGAGATGAGGCCTTTGCCCTGGCGTGGAACATATAGAGGAACATATGTAGGCTGATATACAGCAAGCGTAGGAAGATCAAGGCTGGCTCGAAGACAACATTTAGTTCGAAAGGCCTGGAGACATTTAGAGAACAATGGAGTCGTCACAGGGAGGAGGGTTATGCTCTGCAGTGGAACGAAAAATACTGTTGAAAGAAAGAAATAAAAATATTTTATTTTGGATACGCACAGGAAGTACAAACAGTAAAAAGAAGCATTTAAAACTAAAAAGGTTACATTTAAAAAAAAAACCTGTGCGAGGCCAAAAAGGCTCCCACCTGAGCATAATGCTGCGATATATTAAAAAGAAATACTGTAGCGCTGCGCTGGTATAATGATAGGGTCCGATCACTATTAACGGAGTTTTTAAGTTAAGCAGATATTACTACGTTTATTTACGTGATAATGAATAACTAAATAGTCACGTGTCGAACAAAATAAACCGAACATTAAAATACTGTTTACCCAGGTGTGCTAAAAGGTCGAAACGCTTTGTTTTGAAACAAAAACAAAGCCCTGTATAATTAAACAAAGAAATAACAACATATACTGTATAATTATGTACATATAATATACATAATCTTTGTAACTTTATACAAATAACACAATTAATAAGACAAATGCGAATTAATGATCATTTGTTTACGATCGTTCAAGTGACAGTACAGTGATAACACAGTACAGTAACTGTATTTTTGGGTACCAAAAAGTCACAACAACAATAACTTGGAAAAATTGTTTAGACTATCAGACCACGTGGTATTTGAAATGCGACAGAATTTAGACTACAGAGACCAAACTACTCTGTCACTGCTAAAGGTCGATACGCCAAAATATCTTTAAACTAATGGCAAAAAACTACATCAGAAACGGTGCAGCGGTTTTATAGAAATATGACAGTGCAACTTTAGACAACTTGTTTATTTTTGTTTCAACATGAATCAGCATGCTTTTGTACCAATAACAAGAAGAAGAAACTACGGTAGTTTCCATGCAACTTTAAAACCTCGCGTAAATAGTATCAGCTGATAAAAAGAAAATAGTTTTCAAAATCATAATACACGAAAAAGTCCAAACTTTTTATTCAATTTTCAAATTTCACGCAAAATAATCCACAAAAAAAATTATCAGCCGATACTAAAAAAAAAAAAAACTTTAAAAATAATACTTACTGGCACCGAAAAAACAAAACATTACTAAACACTAACTATCACAGATCATAAAAATCACAATACAAAATCTATCACAGACCATGCGTATACGTAAAAACTTTCGAAAATCGAAAGTGCACAACGCGACTGCACCGCGCGACGTCTCGATGCAAACTGACGATATTGTTGCATATTTTTATCTGTTTTTCCGACTACCTACAGGTTGTCTAGACGCGGTAGGGTGGGGGGAGGGTTGTTTTATCAGGTCTATGCACTTCTGGAAAAGATTTTCGTTCAATCAACGAGAACAAAGAACGGTCAAACACCTCGGTGATACAGATCAGATGGAATGGTACTTATTTAAGAGTATTTTTATTAGGTACTTCATATTATTTGTGTTTTATAGTTGAAAGTTGAAGTTCTTTAAGAATTTTAAAGGAGGCTTGGGGCAGTTATTTGAAGAAACTGTTATCATCCCACTGCCTCTCCCCATGACTTCCAACTCTTTCGATCCAGGGCTAAAGTGGAACGCTGTTCGTTTGTTTTCCCCAGCTCGTCCCGCCGTACGGGGACCCGCGACGCCTTCTAGCTTTGTCAGGGCTCCACGTGGTGGTTGTTTTGGAACACAGCTCATTGGGCATACGACAGACGTGGCCAGCCCAGTCCCACTTCAACTTAGCGGTTTTTGAGCAACGTCAGTACTTAATCTTTCTTTTGGAGCACGATGATGAAATTAAATATCAGTATTTCTTTGAATAAAATTACAAGTTTTTTAAATTAATAGCATCGCTCCGCGGCTTCATCCGCATAAGTTTCGTTCCCGTGGGAATATCGGGATAAAAAGTATTCTGTGTTAATCTCGGTTATAAACTATCTGTGTGCCAAATTTCATCCAAATTCGTTCAGTAGCTTTTCCGTGGAAGAGTAACATCCATCCATACTCACAAACTTTGTTCTTTCGCGCTTATAATATTAACATGATAACTGTATCTTCCATCATCATTTATCTAAAAATAAAACCCAACCTAAAGCCTGATTCTATTTCCGCTATCGACCGTTTTGTTTGCTTATGACATTAGATAAAACCTGTTATAATCAAACCGACGACGCTATCATGTTACTTTCAAAAGAAAACCAGAAACCAGAGGGGCAATGCTCGTAATTTTAAGAACGTTCACAGTCTGATCTCAGTCTCAATCTGTCAAAAATATATCTAATTTCTCTATATTTTCGACATTGATTGTCGCTGAGATGACATTTCGACTAGATTTTGAACGTTCTTAATTATAGGAATTGGCTTTCTGACCAATACGCTAAACTTTTTGAGGTAACGAGTAGTTAACATAAACAATAACGATGGGTATGTTAAAAGAACCAGGCAATCACCTGCTATATCAGCATCACTATTGTTAAAAGTTAACGGTACATTCACAGGTAGCCAATGTAACCACGGGTTACAAACTTAAAGGTAAGAAAAACTGGTTATGTGGACTCGAAACTGAAGACGCGAACAACTTGGTGCGGTAATAATATAAGGTTTATATTGTTCCACTGCAGCACAAAGACCTCTTCTCATACAGAGAAGTTAAGGGGGATGCTCCAAGGTAGCCCGCGAAATTCAAATTTTCTTACGTTTTTTGCAATTTGCTGGTCAGTACTAAGTTGTACGTTGATTAAAATATGATTCGCGGCCGTAACAAATATGTATTTACAGAATTATAATCATTAGAATCAGTAATACAACTTGTTAAGTTAGCATAATCCTAAAATGTCAAGATTTCATGAAATAGTCATTCAGTAGGATTACTTGATCTTAGAGAGTTGTGTTGATGAAATTCTGTAAATACATATTTGTCTGTTTTGTCTGGATATTTGCCCGTTTGATGAAAATAGTCACACAACCCTATTACATGAACTTAAGCACAACTAGCAAAATGACACCGTCCCAAACACCTCTATCCACCCCTTTAGGGAATACGCGTGATGTTATTCCATATTAATTAAGCCAAAGTCAATCAAATTCTCATTTGATTGCATACTGACCTGAAGTGACCCCAATTATAGAAAGTGACACTTGAGTCCTTTAACCTTTTGTAGTCACACTTAATTTAGTGTTTAAAACCCCTGGCTCTTTGTTCAATTAATTAAAGTCGAGACTAAAGTTTCATCTGATTTTGAAGTCGTAAAAAGTCGGGTAGGACTGTTTGTTCAGTTTGACCTTTGGTTACGAACAATGCCTCGATCTGAACAATATTTGGACCTGTGGAGTCATAATTATACGTCATAAGTTCATAACTTGCCAGTTTTTATCCGACAGCCGGGACCAACTGTTCAACGTGCTTTCCGAGGCACGGAGGGGTCTCAATATGTAATGGATGGTCACCCATCCACGAACCAACCTCGGCGAGCATAGAGCTATTGGTTATCTTGTACTTGTGCATTATTCGTGAATCTTAGAAAAACTTGTGCGTTATTCGTGAATCTTGGAAAATTAGACAAGATGAAAGATTTTCTGGCTTCTGACAGCCGTCCATCTTCACAGTAACTAATGTCCTGTCGTATTTCCAGCCTCCAATCCAGCGCACTGTGCAACCCATCGCACAAGCCACTCCTTCAACTAAAGCGCATGTCTGTGTTCGAACCTGCGACCTACAGCTCGCAATCGCGGTCGTTTCCACTGGACCCCCACTGCCCTGGTAAGTAGTTGTTCCTCAAACTGCAGCAGCACAGTACATCGTGCCGACGGTCCACTCCAAAACAAAAGTCGAGACAGTTTCCAGTTCAGCTGTTCAAAAGTAGGTCAAATGACCCAGTTCAAATTGAAGTTCGTCCTCCGAGGCATGCGAGTTTAGTTACAAGTTTAATTTCCATAAAAATTGCAGACCTTCACAACTGTATGACGTAAAGATTGGCAGAGTTATATTAGGTTAGGACGCTCACATTTCGGTATAGTTATATTCAAACATCATCATCATCTGCCTAGCCTTTTCCCAACTATGTTGGGGTCGGCTTCCAGTGTAACCGGATGCAGCTGAATACCAGTATTTTACATGGAGCGAGTTATATTCAAACATGATAAAACAAAAAAAAAAAACAAAATTGATGACTTTCTGTGGGGTCATCGACTGCAGCTAGGTGCCGTTCGGGAACTGAAAATAATATTTATAAACTGTTCCTTCGAACCGCACGTTACAAAATTTTGTTTCAGTGCGGTGAGTGGAAGTGCTCAGGTGCGGTTCGGGCAAGTGCTGTTGACATCAGCGCTCTGATTGGAATACCTCACTTGGAAACATCAGTTTATTTTCATTTCATCGTGTTAAGAGTTTCGCTAGCTAATTTAATTTGACCCTGTACACTAAAATAGCCACATTTTTATAAAACCCAATAACACTGCCCGAAATAAGGATCAAACTCCAGACTCCACGTTTAATAGTCACGTTTGCGAACACAAGATCAATAACAACTAAGAAATGGCAGTCGTAAGAAAAAAATCAAACAATCAGGGTAGAAAATGCGTGGAATATAAGGAAAAGAAATTAAATTAAGATTTTCTAAGACTTCACTAACCTTTCGGAAAAACCGATAGGCGAAAACATTATAATCCGATTCACGTGGAGAAGTAGCTATTAAGGTATTCGGTCAAGTTCGGAAATATTCGGCAATATCCGAATCTTATAGTACTCCTGGCCACAGACCAGAGTGACCTTATTGGTGATGTTCTTCAGAAAGGTCAGGTGTGTAGTACTCGCAACCGGCGTATGCACACACTCCGGTTGCGAGTGCACGCACCTATGATCAGAGAGGGGCAATTCTCGTAATTTCAAGAACGTTCACAGTGTGATCTGTCTCAATCTGTCAAAAATACCTCTAATTTCCCTACATTTTTGACAAGTTTTAAGACATTGACTGTCGCTGAGATGACATCGCGACTGGATTTTTAACGGGTTCCGTACCTCGAAAGGAAAAAACGGAACCCTTATAGGATCACTTTGTTGTCCGTCCGTCCGTCTGTCTGTCTGTCAAGACCCTTTTTCTCAGGAACGCGTGGAGATATCAAGCTGGAATTTATATCAAATACTCAGGTCTACTGACCCTTGGAGCTGTGAAAAAATGAAACTTCTAAGCCGACGCAATAAAAAAATACAGCCATTTATGCCGCAAATTTTCGACACTCGCAAGGGAATCAAAACCTACAGGGTACTTCCCGTGAACTCAGAATCTTAAAATTTGGTACGAAGCAACGTCTTATAGCACAGATAAAGGAAAAATTTCGAAAACCGTAAATTTTTAGTTACATACCTACAAATTTGTACGGAACCCTCGGTGCGCGAGTCCGACTCGCACTTGACTGGTTTTAATTACGGGCATTGGTCTTCAGATGTATGAACGTAAGTGAAGCAAACGGAGTACGTAAGGATCCTAGCAGGTGGGGCTCGGATTTTATGTTAGGGGCTCGTGGCTGATAACAGTCGCTCGGGAAGGTCAAAGGCTAAGCGACGCAGACCCCTCCGTGCCTCGGAAAGCACGTTAAACCGATGGTCCCGGCTGTCATTCGTGGATCTTTGACAGTCGTTACGGGTAGTCTGAAGCCCGAAAGTCTCACAACTAGTCTTACCAAGGAGTAACTGGGTTGTGGAGGTCAGATAGGCAGTCGCTCCATGTAAAATACTGGTATTCAGCTGCAACCGGTTAGACTGGAAGGGGAAGTCGACCCCAACATAGTTGGGAAAAGGCAGGCAGATAGTGATGTATGTTATAAAAGGAGTGTATATTAAAAAGATTCTAGTCCGCCGTCATTTGACCGCTTTCGTCTCAAGCCAAGTTCATGGGCGAACTCGTCCGTTTTTGCGACAGTTTTTTAGCTCAAAAGTAATTGTGGGTTGGCCGTTGAACATATCCGTAGTACGCCACCTACGCAAGTAAATATTATGAAGACAACACTCAGTACATTTGAAGTGGAAATGGATATTAAAAATAAAAAAAAGCAATTTTCTTTGTTTTGGTCGTGGAGGTCGGTCCTTGATCTCGTCACTAGCATGACCAAGGGATCCGGAAATTGTCAGGTAGTGCCGAGAAGATACACGTTGAACACTCCTGAATGAGGATTTGAGGTTTATTTTCGTAAGGTTATGAGGGCATGAAAAAGCCACCTTGTTTCTTGCTGTGGTGTAGTTAAAAGCAGGTACAGGAATGACATGGGTGGGTATAAACCTCTAAGAAACTACATGATGATGCTTTTGTCGTCATGCAGCTTTGGCTCGATGTAGAAAGCCTTAGTCTTGACCATTGCTCGTTATTTAAGGGCCCTATTTAAAGGCGATAATTCGACAATTTTGCAAGTTTGTTTCATAAACTTTCTGTTTTAATAAGCACGTGATTAAGAAGATGATGAGGTGTTCCTCTCTCTGAAGCCAAGATTGTTATCTTTTACTGTCTTACAACGATAACAGTGATAGCCAACACGAAGGATTAATTCCAAAAACGATCATCAACAACCAATACTCATCCTTGAAAACGATTAAAAATGTATAAACCCTGCTGATCCCTTTGCCACTTATAAGCTTGAAGCTTCTCGTGCACACCAAAAAACATCCAGTCATTGCCTCACGAAGGAATGAGGCAGCAAAACCCAGGATACGTTCACGGAGTCAGCAACCGCACCAAGGCCGCAGAGGGCAACGCACTTTGTGCCAATACCCTGCTCGAATTAATGCGCGTACACATGTTGTCGACCGGCTAATAATAGGCCGGGGGTTACTTGTCCTGGGCTATTGGTGAGCCACCAGGTGGTTGACTGCGGTAAGGGGTCGGTTGAGGTCGGAAGTTATCCCACGGAACGTACTACCGGGATAAAAAGTATCCCATGTCCTAAACCAGGTCATGGTTTACCTGTGTGCCAAATTTTATAGAGATCCGCGCAGTTGACAGACAGACGGAAGTTACTTTCGCAGTTTATAAATATTAAATAAGTATTCGTATGGATTATTGAGGAAAGTAAAGTGAGAATAGCTTACATAACATAGATAATCAATCAATCTATAATGTTCCCACTGCTGGGACACAGGCCTCCTCTCAGTGAGAGGGAGTGGACCATAATTCCCCACGCGGGCCCAGTGCGGGTTGGTGGATGTCACATGTCTTCGAATTTGTGGTTCTAGGACATGTCGGTTCCCTCATGATGTTTTCCTTCACCGTTTTGAGAGCAGTGATGATGAAAATAATTTACACAAAGTAAAGTGCCTGCCTGGGTTCAAACTCACGAGCTACAACTCGTCAGTCGGATCCATTAGCACTGGGCCACCACTGCTTCTAATATAGAATATAGAGAGAATAGCTTGGTATAAGTACCTAAATTCTATGTAAATAAAAATTTTCTATTCTTAAACTGAGGAAAACATGAGGTGAGCGGCCAGCGGATGACTGCCCAGATTGTACCAGGCGTACCGATAACTATAGGAAGTATATAGTTGACGCTATTTTAAAGATTCTCAAAGAATACGCTGGCGAAAACGCAAAATAAATTACGTAGTATTGTTTAATGACGCAAATTTCAGCGCCACTTAGTCTAAGACGATTGCTTTCGACTACACATGCCAATGTTTAGTGTCTTACTTTTTTTCTCCCATTTTTAACTATACTCCATTGGTTTAGGTAATTAACTAAAGGTACTTAAAACAAATCGTAGAAAGGGTTTTTTATAGGTGACACTTTCTTGTTTAAAGATACTTATTATAACCCAATTAAAATTATTTTTGATTTTTACGAAAGTTTCCCTAGTGTGTTAAACTTTCTTATTTATTCTTAAACTACTCTTCGTAGATTAGATTTATAATAATAATATAATATTTTGTAATCTTTATTGTAAGGAGCCCAAAAAGACAGATTCTCTAAACATTTAAAAAAATACAACGAATTACACTGTATAACTGTGACAACTGAATTGACAAATATTTCGTAATTTTTTATTAAATATTTCGGGATGTTTTTTGACTAAATGTTGTCCCGTCGCCGTCGTGGGACCGCTACTATTTTAAACTTTAACAGAACGTTAGGCTAATAATTAGAGCGGTCCCCCGACGGGACAACATTTAATCAAATTTCATACGTACTTACGTAGGGTCATAATTTCAAGGATATTTTTTTCTTTTTATAGGGTTTCACGTTTATGCCTTTTTTGTTCTATTTGTGGCTATTTTTCATAGTTTTTTTTAACTTGTTTTAGGCTTTTTACGTTCATAATATTTTTATTATTATTTTGTGTCGGGGGTTTTTTAATTTTTTTAACAAAAGGCTTATACTGGCTTAAAGGGTTTTTTTTAGTTTACCTTTAGTTAACCCAATGGAGTACCTATATATAGGTTCTTTTATGGAAATTTTTACCTTCTGCTACTGGTGGTTACAGCATATTTCTGCATGAACATACATTACCCATTTAGTAGGTGAACTCCTTCTTAACGCATTTCTATCCACTGCCATGAGAAAAACACTAGCTATTATGACGTCATTTAAAGCCCGTCATCTGGTAGGCAAGCTTATTAAGTTCGGTAACAAAAGAAAAAGTAATTGTGTCAACTAAAGTTGAGCTCATAAACCAGCACCTGAATTGCGTTACACACTATCAATCTCAATCTGAATCATTTTGAAGGATATTGCTAATCCAATGCTTCATTTGTTCCGAAAATTTGTCTGCTCAACAACGTAAATAACGCAATGAATGTTGTTGAACTGTCAAAATGTAAGCCATTGCTACTGTTCGTGTGTTACGCTATTACCACGCAGTCCCTTCGTACCTACGCTTCTGCCTACCTACTGTAGACAGAGAATGAACAATAATAGACAAGTCACTAAATGACAATGACAGCTAAGGATACACCAATTATATTCAGTGGTTAGAGTAAACGAGACCATCTTTACAAACCAAGAACCCCCCGTGCCTCGGAAAGCACGTTAAGCGGTTGGTCCCGGCTGTCGATCATGGATCTTTCAGTTACGGGTCATTAGAAGCCCGAAAGTCAAGACAGTAACTGGGTTGTGGAGATCATATAAGCAGCCGCTCCATATAAGATATTGGTATTCAGCTGCATACGGTTACACTGGAAGCCGACCCCGACATGGTTGAGAAAAGGCAGGCAGATGATTCTTGAACCTACCTTGATATATCGCTGACAACCCTTTCAATGTCGTAACCACCATAATCTTCCCCCACAAATAGCATGGAGTATTTACGTAAAACTTAAAGAACAGACAGAAATAAAACATAAGTCAATTATGTAAAAGAGATTATATAACGCGTCATTATGTTGACGACATCGCTGTAAACTAATTATGTGAGTGTATAGCGTGCTGGCAAATGAAAACCAATATGGGAAAAAGTATTTTAAGGGCAGAAATGGGGATACTTTACATGATTATGGTGGCAATGGGACCATATACGAGTACTATAGAATGGATGCACATATAGCGTACAGGAACATCGACGCGCAAACTGAAACCACGAATTCAGCACATGATTAGGGTGTGATTGTGGAGCTGTATCACAAACCATGCTCCACCTCCTATCCTGCCCTCTGCGTCCCAAAACATGCAGTCAAAGTGACCTCTGCGCTACCACCGAAAATGCCGTGGAAGTGGCAAAGTTTTGGGAAAACAAGATTTAAAATACAGTCATGCAGCGACACGAAGGAGAAGAAGAAGCACATGGTTCTAGACCCGTTTTGAACTGACGAATAGTTTCATCGAAGGGGGTTCAGAATCATGTGCTGACGTCTGCGTCGTTGATCTAGTGGTCGCAAGTGCTACTGCTGAGCATGATGTCCTGAGTTCGATACAACAAAATGATATTGTTTGGTTTTTTCATTATAGTAGCAGCCCGGAGTCTAGATTTTCTGCTCGGTTGATGGTAAATCCGTCCTTACTATGGGGCTTAAACATAATTGGCGAAATGTGGGTGTACTGTAGCTACACCTCTGCCTTACCCTGCGGAGATTACAGGCGCGATGTTATGTAAGATGCATATAGTATATGATATCTGACGGGTGCTGCTGAAACCCCCTGATAACTTTATCGAACCATCTGAGAGCCATCCACCTGGGCAAGCGTTGCCGTGGCCGACTTGAAAATCTCTAAATAGAATTCGAACGTTCGAACCCAAGTCGGCCGGAGCAAAGATTATCTCCACAGATGGGAGGTTCAGATCTCCAGTGTGTACACACAAAGGCCCAGCTTCCATCTTGCGCAACATGTCACCTGCTGAGTACTTGACAATCTCATGACTTCATCAGTGAGCGGAATTCGCGTAGCTGACTTTTTGTCACACATATCTTTATCACCGATCGACATTATTTAGCCATCAGCTTTCCTGTCCTTATGGACAGGAAAGCTGATGGCTAAATAATAACAGCCACACGGATCGATCTTACTTAGGTGAGCTACGCTTGCCGCGACAAGTGACCATCCATTACATATCGAGACCTTTAAAAAAACCGGCCAAGTGCGAGTCGGACTCGCCCATGAAGGGTTCCGTTACGTTACGATTTATGACGTATTAAAAAAAAACTACTCACTAGATCTCGTTCAAACCAATTTTCGGTGGAAGTTTATATGGTAATGTACATCATATATTTTTTTTAGTTTTATCATTCTCTTATTTTAGAAGTTACAGGGGGGGGGGACACACATTTTACCACTTTGGAAGTGTCTCTCGCGCAAACTATTCAGTTTAGAAAAAAATGATATTAGAAACCTCAATATCATTTTTGAAGACCTATCCATAGATACCCCACACGTATGGGTTTGATGAAAAAAAAAATTTTGAGTTTCAGTTCTAAGTATGGGGACCCCCAAAATTTATTGTTTTTTTTCTATTTTTGTGTGAAAATCTTAATGCGGTTCACAGAATACATCTACTTACCAAGTTTCAACAGTATAGCTCTTATAGTTTCGGAAAAAAGCGGCTGTGACATACGGACGGACAGACAGACAGACAGACAGACAGACAGACAGACAGACAGACATGACGAATCCATAAGGGTTTCGTTGCCATTTGGCTACGGAAACCTAAAAATGCGTTTATTGGCATAAGCCGTTGCTCCCGGCAGTCATTCTTGATCTTTGCGGGTAGAAGCCCGAAATTCTGAAAATCAGTCTAACCAAGGGGTATTCTGTACTCAGGACCTGAGTTTTGGAGGTAAGATATTCAGTCGCCCTATGTACGGTACTGCTATTCAGCTGCATACATAGTTGGGAAACGGCTAGGTAGAGCAGTGCTGGCCCAGTGGTAACGGCCGGGTCGGCTACATGTAGGTCCCAGGTTCGAACCCACTCAGGCGCTTTCCTTTGTGTAAATTATTTCATCACCACTGCTCTCAAAACTGCGATGGAAAACATCATGAGGAAGCCGGCATGTCATAGAACCAAAAAAATCGAAGACATGTGACATCGGCCACTGACTACGGCCCACTCCCTCTCACTGAGAGGAGGCCTGTGTCCCAGCAGCGGGAATGCTGTGGGCTGATTATTCCTATGCCTAGGTATATTGATTTGACGCTAAGAAGAAGACAAGAATGTCGTCATTTTCAGATGCCACCGAGTCTAGTCTACGATTCATTGACTAGCCATAGAGTTACAATAAATTGTGCGTCAGTTGCGTACACGCACACATTCGTAGAATGTCTGGAACGTTAGTGTTTACTAACAATTAGTAATCCAACTCGGTTAGAATGTGGATGACGCGGTACTATACGGTATTGTCTGTGTTTGTTTTTCTAAATGTGCTCACAGCTGAGGTGGTGTAGAATGTTTTACTACACAGTACGGGCAACCCTTTCGTTTTGTTTGGGGTAGTTTTGGATTTGTATCCTAATTGAATGTCATTTTGAAGGATATTCCTAAACCATTGCTTCATAATATATGTTCGAAAAATTTGTCGGCTGAACAACGTAAATAACGCAATGAATGTTGTTGAACTGTAAAAATGAAAGCCATTTTTACTGTTAGTGTGTTACATAATTATCCCGCTGGGCAGTCAGCCGCGCTACTCAAAATCAAGTCGAATTAGGCTGAGAATCAGCACTTTGTGAACGCTAAAATGCCCCGCTTCACCACTTCCTAGTGGTTTAGCTGGGAAGAAGTGGCGCAACGAACTCCCCAGCAGCACAGCTGTCTGTTCAGTTAGGAGCTCGTATCGTGATGACACGAGCAGTAAAAAAAAGATTTGTATCGCTGTTCAACTCCATTGTGATAAAATGTCTTACTTTAAATTTGCCACGTGTAAAATCACATTCTTTTTCTGCTTTTAACAGTTTACCCTAAGCAATGCCTTTGAAAAAGCAAAAACGGTCTGTGGTGTGGACTTACATCATCATCATCATCTGCCTAGCCTTTTCCCAACTATGTTGGGATCGGCTTCCAGTCTAACCGGATGCAGCTGAATACCAGTATTTTACATGATGTGGACTTACATGTGGAATGCAATAAAAGTATTGAGTATTATTGAGTTTTTGCTCGTTCTTCTCCGTAGGTTCCTACTACGCTTTAGAATGGGCAACTAGCTTCATCTTTCTGACTGACCGACCCCTTGACAATTCAAAAACTGCTTGTATGTAATTGGTTTATTTGAAATAAATAATTTATTGTTTGTAAGTTAGGTAAAGAAAAATGATACTAATTTAATTTCTAACTGAATATTTTCTGTGGCAAAAATTTAATAAAGCCTGTTGCTAAAAGCCTCCTATTGCCACAGGTTATTTTTAGCCCGGCATAGGAAAACACCCAACAATTACAACAACATAGTCACGCTTGCCGAACCATGTTTTTTCTTACAAAAAAGCATAGCAACATGATTTTCAGAAGGTTATGTGGCAAAAAACACAAACAATGGCTACCCACTATGTTGGAACCATGTGCTTAGTACACAGAGTTATTTGTGAGGTCGAATTCTTTACATCACGCCTGTTTTTGCAAAGTTATTTTAGCAAATATTGTACTATCGCCAAAATCTATATCTGACCACCGTAAGGATCCTCTTTTGTTTTACTTACGGATGCAGCTGTGGTCATCATGTGCATGGGATTTTGTTTTCAAAATGGTCGGATACAGGTTTTGGCGATAGTATCGATATAGTAAAGATTTTGTAAAGCGAGCCTATTGCCAACAACAGAGCACAACTCCGAAGCAGTCAACCCCAACACATTTCTATTTAATCATCTATTACACCGTGTATCAAGAAATACTGGCCACTCTTCATTAGGACGTTCGCCCGGTCATTGTCAGTAAAAAATAGCTAAGTTACGTCAGCGTTCACATTTTTTGTCTATGCTCAATATGCATTAGGTACGTATATTGATCTATGATGTTGTCGAGAGAAGAGATTTGTATAAACGTTTTTTAACCGACAAAATCATTTTAATACGAAATAAACACAAATACTTAGTCTTTTTCTTTCATCATTTCCCATCACTGGGTCGTATTGGGAATTGTCAAAGTCAGTGCTCCAGTGACAGTGCGTAAAAGAGATGGAGCTATACAGGATGTATAGCGCCATCCCGTTTTCGCACAGGAACAATGATGTCTTTGATACTTTCATATGCAAACCCTGACGTAAAACGTGACAGGATTTTGGCCCTGCTTTGTTCAACCTGACTTGGAGTGTTGCTGTTTTTCTGGGAAAATTAACTGGTCACCAACTCCGAAATTTATCATCTGAAAGATGTCTACTGCTGGACAGCGGCCTCCCCCAAGCACCGCTACTTCAAACGGTTCTGGTGCTTCCCGCATCCAGCGGATTCCTGCGGCCGTTACCTGCATAACATACACAATCAGCCTTTAATGTTCCCACTGCTGGGACACAGGCTTCCTCTCTTCGAGAGGGAGTGGGCTGTAATCCACTACGCGGGCCTGAGCGAGTTGGTAGATGTCACATGTCTTCGAATTTTTGATTCTAGGACATGCCGGTTTCCTCACGATGTTTTCCTTCACCGTTTTGAGAGCAGTGCTGATGAAATAATTTACACAAAGTAAAGCGCCTGCGCGCTGCCTGGGTACGAACCCACGACCTACAACTCATAAGTCGCGGCCGTTACCACTGGGCCACCACAGCTCTATCAATGATTGACAACCTGAAAGTTTTTTAAATACTTGATGTATAAGACTATCAGGAAATCTGAAAGTAGGTTTCCACTGAATATCGTGAACGTAAAGCGATCAATACTCGTGCTAGTCCGAGTGACATGCAGCCGCTCATTACGTGTTTAATATTGATGACAATCAGACATGCAGATGCCTTTGCCAACCATTTTCTAGCATTACCAACAAAAAAAAAATCCACCAGATCGAATTTCGGCCAATCTCGGCGGAGACGAGCCATCGCCGCGGGAAGGTCTTAGCATTATGCTGAGCGATGGCCGTTTTGCGTGGATGTGACGCATGTTTTCCCCCAACTTGTTTTTTTTCTGCGTCATGTTTACCGCAAATAAATGTATTTTCTTTCTTTTCTTTTTTCTTTCAGATAATATAGTGCGCCCAAGTCTGACACCGGTCTTACCAAGGGGTATCGTGTTACCCATCAAACTGGATTGTTAAGGTCAGATTGGCAGTCGTTCCATGTACTGGTATTCAGCTGCGTACGCATACGGTTAGACTGTAAGACGACACCAACATACATTAACAAAACAAAATGTCCTCCAGACCGTACTTCTAGACTAGCCATCGACGCAAAAGACAGTATAGTGCACAAGTGTGTAGTGCACACACACGTGTACTCTCTCACTTCCTTTACTCTCCTAGTCCGATGGGATTGCAATCCGACACGACCGGAGAGATCAGGCGCAGGACCAACAGCCACAGGGGCATCACACCGCCAACTTCCTAACTCCGGGATGTTACTAAAAGAAAATCCTAATGGAACAACAAAGTAACACTTTTTTCCAAATCAAATCAAATCAAATCGTTTATTGCAATCCATAATGTACAATTACAGGTGGTAAATAAAAGAAAATAATAGAAACAATTATGGACCCTTCCGACCTGGGACAGGACAGAACCGCACGTTTAACCGGCCCTAGATATGTAATGTATGGTCACCCATCCACGAAATGACCGCGACAAGTGTAGCTTAACCTTCGATCGACTCGTGCGGCTGTTATCATTTAGCCACGAGCCCTCAAGAGAACAGCTCAGTCGGGGCTGACTGTCCAAGGTGCGCCGGATGCTCATTTTACTCTCATGAACGCTATTTTTACATACATACACGTGAATACAAAACAAAAAATAAAAATATAAACCTATTGCGAAGGAGGTCGACAAAGTGAAATTCGCGATGCAGAGTTGAAAAAACTGCGGACGGGTTCACAGACCCCAGTAGGGTTGTGACTTATGCAGTTCGAGTTACGGTAGGGACGCGCCACTATCGACAAATGCGCTCGTGAATTATCGATGAATGTGGTTAGTACTTACCGGTTTTTAGTTTGAAGTATTAGGTACTTATCTTTTTTTTAATACTGGTAGTTTTTTTAAATTTATTACACACTATTTCTTTTATCAAAGCTAACTTTTAGTAGCTACACGTGTGGAATCGTGGACGTGACTGACTAGCATGAGCCGGCCGATGGCTTCAAACAAAGGAATGAATGAAAAAAAAAGTTTTCTTTTTGTGAAAAATAAAGGGATTTCTGTGCCATAGGCATCCACTCCCCACCTTTTATACTTACCCTGTTTTTGTCCAGAATCAGACGGTAAAAAAAAGTCAGCCGGTGTTTATAAACTACATACATGTTGTAGACTTTTAAAAATAATAGAAACGTTGCATTATTATTACATCATCATAATCATAACGATGACACATTTACTATGGCAGTTGTATGTCTATGAAATAGCTACGTATTGCTACTGAGGTGGCAGGTACTTGTGGTTTCATAGTAGGCACTTCAATTTGCCTCCTAGTCGGTAACAAAAAAACCGGCCAAGTGCGAGTCGGACTCGCCCATGAAGGGTTCCGTTACGTTACGATTTATGACGTATTAAAAAAAAACTACTCACTAGATCTCGTTCAAACCAATTTTCGGTGGAAGTTTATATGGTAATGTACATCATATATTTTTTTTAGTTTTATCATTCTCTTATTTTAGAAGTTACAGGGGGGGGGACACACATTTTACCACTTTGGAAGTGTCTCTCGCGCAAACTATTCAGTTTAGAAAAAAATGATATTAGAAACCTCAATATCATTTTTGAAGACCTATCCATAGATACCACACACGTATGGGTTTGATGAAAAAAAAATTTGAGTTTCAGTTCTAAGTATGGGGACCCCCAAAATTTATTGTTTTTTTTTTCTATTATTGTGTGAAAATCTTAATGCGGTTCACAGAATACATCTACTTACCAAGTTTCAACAGTATAGCTCTTATAGTTTCGGAAAAAAGCGGCTGTGACATACGGACAGACAGACATGACGAATCCATAAGGGTTCCGTTGCCATTTAGCGGAACCCTAAAAATGCCACAAAATAGTGTACAGTTGGCTAAGGTTAAAAGGGCAATTTAATTATAATATTATGTATTTTGTGAAATACAGCATTTATATTCCACATATTCACACGAGTAATGAAGACTATAATAGGTATTTCCTTATTTCAAGGGAATTTTGACCTCGAAAACCCTAATTTATATGATGTTATAAAATAGAAGGAGGTCTAAAAAACTCACTATTTCCAACTTCTCATCGTCACACGAATACAACACGTTCACTCACCTGCAAAGAATAAATTGAACAATTAAATATTTGACGCTAGATTTTATGCCCGCCTGGTAGCATAGGTAAGGTCTTGTTCCCACTGGGCCACCACTGCTCAGCTTATGGTATCACGAAACTAAAACTGGATGCGGTCAGAAGGCCAATTCTCGTAATATGGTATAACGTTCAAAAACAAATCGCAGTCTCATCTCAGCGATAAAAAAATGTCAAAAATGTAGGGAAATCAGAGGTATTTTTTACAGATTGAGACTGAGATCAGACTGTGAACGTTCTTAAAATTACGAGAATTGCCCCTCAGTTCAAAACCGAGGAAGCTAAAGTAAAGGCCTTTTAATCAAATCTATAAGTGTGAATGTGTACATTAGATACTAATTCACTAAGTGATTTTGCATTAGAAAGCATACAGAAGCAGATCTATACGATTTCATAAATTCTGTACGCCGGCTCAATGGAAAACAATGTTTCCGTAATTCATCAACAGTCGTTACATAATGCCAACTAATGACGATCACTAGAAACGATCGATGAGCGAATTACTATCTCAGATGTGAAATGAAGATAAAACAATAATAACAGACCCAGTAAGACAGATTGCTGACATAATGCTAGCACAATTAGATTTGTAGCTAGTGAAAACTAGCCATTTATGCTTTACAAATTAAAGTAACCCTCACCCTAATCCCGTATCACAATATTTTGGAGGTATGAGGAATAGGGTGTAAAGATCACTCATTCTCCATAGAAAAGGGAGGATCCTCCGACCAGACGGGTGTTGTGTCTGGTGGGCTACTGCCCGACGATTGATTTTAGGCCGTTGTATACATAGTTGCGCGGTAAACTCTGCTTGCGCGATGCAGGATTTTACGTGACGTCAGTGTGACGCGTAGTTCGCATGGCGTTGTAGATGCCGCCACACTATCAATCACAATCTGAATCATTTTGAAGGATGTTGCTAAACCATAGCTTCATATGTTCGAAAAATTTGTCCGCTCAACAACGTAAATAACGCAATGAATGTTGTTGAACTGTGAAAATGAAAGCCATTGCTACTGATAGTGTTTCGCATTTTCTCCGCCGGATAAAGGAATTAAATGAAATTGTTTATTCTGTAAATAGGATATCGGAATCACTTTTATACCTACTTAATATTATAAAAAATAAACTAAAGAGGTGAGCGTTTCCTATCTGCTGGGGAGTTTGTTGCGCCACTTCTTCTTCCCAGCGATAGCACTAGGAAGTGGTGAAGGGCGGGCGTTTTTGGGGGACAGTCTTTTGTAAAGTTGACGTTCGCAAAGTGCTGATTCTCAGCCTAATTTGAATTTCATTTTGACTACTATGAGAAGAAAGGCCGAAATCAAAAACACAGCTAACAAGAAATTTCACGTGGATGAAGACGCGCGCAAACAGTAATACTTTGATAAAATTGCATTTCACAACTGTCGATTTCATTTAAGAACGCTGATAGTTAATCAAACTGTGATTGCACTAAACCCCAATATCTTACATACAATCCACACAGCAACTGAATGCTTTGAAACAAATCGTCCCGAAGAGCTAGACATGAAGCGCAAATACGCATAAGTCGCCCAAAGCCTTCATATACATATTATACATACAATGATGCTGATCAGCTCTTCTGTACACGGTGTGACCGGGTTTTTAAGACCAAATTGGGTTTTGCAAGTCATCAGAGAGCTAACCAAAGGAATGGAAGTTAGTCTGGGTCGCTGTCATACGGATACGGTGAAGACTATAGATATACACCATACATAAATAAACTCAGGCCTTCTTCCCATGGGGGTAAGCAGAAACAGCAGAATGCCATCTGCTACGATTCTTACTGATCCTTATTGCCCTTTTGCCTCATTAACGTTCATACATACCACAATAATTCTATCAATGCATAAAGTCCTTCACTCCTCAACATTCTCCAAACCGTTATGTATGTATGAGCCTCCCTCATTTCAAGTCATGAAATAAGAAACAGAATGGAACCTGCAACATTGTTGTCGCGGACCGTTTCTTCCAAAGAAAAGTATCTCATCTGTATGATAATCTTGATATGAAATTTAATACGCTTTAAGCACTACTGTGGGATTTTAACAATTTTTTTTTTTTGTTCATTGCTCTCATTCCATGATTACTATTGTATATTTTTAACAGACTTTAAAAAAAAAAAAATTTAATACATACGGTATGCCTCAGGGATGGACCCATATAAATTGTATTAGCTTTGCTTGAGTAGTTTTTGAGTTAACTTCAATAATTAATAATCTTTTTCCACTTAGTTTATATTGATGATGTTTTAATAACTTCCTGTCACTGGTGTTTACATATCAAGTAGTGTTATATGAATTTGTGTGGGGTAGATAAAATTTAAAAGTGAAAATATAAAAAAAATCCAGAAAGTATTTTATGTTTTAGGTATGTATGTATTTTTTCATATGCAAATGGACCACCACCACAGACTAACTGCAGTATTGTCTCTTCTATCCAAAAGTTGTCTTTAAAAGATCGCATTTAGCGATAAGACCGCCCATTGTATCACGCCTTCTACATTTATATCTGTTATTTTGTTTTGAAAGAAGAGTTCAAATGGGGAGGACGTTATATTTTTACAATAATTATAACAAATTTTCAGGCTTTAATAATAGCAGTCGTTTTCTGACTTCAGCCTAGCTAGACAATTGTTATCAATGCTATCTAACCTTGGCAAAAATGCAGAATAATCAAAAGATATTTCCGCGTAAATCCTCCAAAAGAACTCAGGGTTAGTTTTGATAACGTTAACACAAATATATTTTTTACTTCCTCAGATAGGCAGTCGCTCCATGTAAAATACTGGTATTCGCGCATCCGGTTAGACTGGAAGCCGACCCCAACAAGGTTGGGAAAAGGCAGGCAGATGGTGACTTCCGAAATGCTGGGTAACTAACTATAACACATGTACAGACGCCAGCACATCAAGCTACTACAATCTGACAAATTTCTTTAATAGATTTTCAACTTTATCGCTAAAGTTCAAGGTTGATTGGGAAAATTTGAGTTTCGGGTAGCTTGACCTGCTGACGTCTGTATAAAGGCTCCTAAAATTCCTAAAACACAGGAAGGATGCGTCATTGGCGATAAGTCAAAATTATCGCGAAAGCTAAATGAAGTGCTTCAATGTAGAGTCGGAAGGAATTTCTTTGTGTTGTGACGTTGCATCCGGGAGACTAATGGCATGTTGAATCATGTATTAGTTAGTTTTATGTATCTGTTTGTCTTGATAAAAATGACACACGGGGCCGACTTCAGTTATATAAGGGCTACTCTAGGCTAGTTAATAATAAAGGCTACTCAATGTCTGGTGCATTAGTCCTTGGAGTTTCTTGTCCTACGCTTTGGAATGGACTACTTCATCTATTTGACCGACTGACTCCTTGACAATTTAAAATTGCCTGTAACTCGTTTAATTGAAATAAATGCTTAGAGTTCGAGTGTCGTCTGGCGGCAGTCAGCTGGTTTAAAAGATAATCTCTTCGTGACAGCACAAGATGGGACTGTATATCGCATTGTAAAGACACCCAGCATAAACAGCCCATAATGTTCCCACTGCTGGAACGCAGACGTAGTCTCTGTGAGAAGACCTGGGTCTAACTTGAATCGTCAAGGAGTCGGTCAGACAGAAAGATGAAGCTAATTCATCCATTTCAAACCTTAGTACCTTTGGAGAAGATCGGGCTAGAAACTCCATGGACACTCTTTGAAATCAAAATATTTTAGAAAATACATAGTTTTCCATCTCCATTCCCTCAAACATGACCATACCAATGATAGGAGGCAAAAATAAGACTTCCCTCTGACGAGCCCTTGCACAGGAACCTCTACTTTAATCAAAACACTGTTTTTGCATGAAAAATGTCTGAATACCAAAAGGTAGTTGACCCAAGAATCCTGTCTGCATCAAATATCAAAACACTGCTACTCTTTAAGGCTAGATGCAATATGGCGCGTGCCATATATGTAGCATTACGTGATGCTATTTCAAATGAAAGGACAGGTTCAAGGTGTTGTGAAGGTCGAAGATTTTTTGAGTAAATGAAGGAAATAACTGTGAGATTGGCAGTCAACAACCTTGGAGGACCTTTAGGAGATGTGGACCTCGACATTTAGATGTACAAACGCCAACACGTAAATGTGATGTTTTCTTGAAACGCATGTAAGGAAAAGAGTGATAAATATAAATGTTGATGGATGGAGGGAGAGAGAGAGGAAGACTAAAGAAAAGATGGATGGAATGTGTGAGGGATACTATGAAAGAAAAGGGAGTGAATGACAGGAGTGGCTGACAGGGGAGTAACATGGAGCAAGGGCAGGATGCTGAAGATGATAACTGTGTTTAGTTCAGTTTATGATCCTGTACGAGTCGCAATTAATACTTTTTCTTTCTGCAACAATTTATCACACTGAGTTTTTTTGTCCAGACAAATGTCATCTTCACGTCACGTCACTATAGATCTAAACAATTATCTGTAGGTCGTACTTTTTCAAGTCATTGGTCATCATTAGTCTATTATCGGTTGGCAAACACGCAAGCTGCCCACGTGATGGTAGATGATCAGGTGACTACTGCCACCTTTGGCCATATGCAACCGCAGGTGTGTTACCATGCTCGACACAGGCAGATGAGATATCAGCTGACAAAACTGATCTTTATGTTCAATTTACTTAGTCATGAATACTAAATTAAATCACTCTGTCTTCTCACAGAACCTTAAACATTCTAACATTATCGTCTGCCATTGATCAGCAATCCTGTCCAATCCAGGGTTGTCTTCACGAGCGCGCTGACTATCGTCAATATTTATGCGTTAATAGCGAGGAGGAATGAGGTACAGTACGACAAAATGGGATATTAAATCTTCTTGTTTTCGTGTCGATGACTCGACAGTTAATTAAATTTTGTTGGACCAAAACATCGCCATTTCTTCGACGTCAACGGCGGCAGCACAGAGGTCACTTTGGCTGCATTTTTTGGGGCACAGGCAGGTTAGGAGGCAGGCACAACCACACAATACTGCCGTACCGTTGAACTAGCCCGACGTTACGAAGTTGTAGTTACATAAGTATAACATATACATACATAGTTGTATATAAGTAGTTTATCAGCCATCTTGTTACCATAACACAAGCATTAGGTTGCTTAGCTTGGGACTAGATGGCGCTGTGTGAAATGTCCAGGGATATTATTTATTTATTATCTCTCCAGTCTCTCCACTTGGGTTCGGAGGCGGTTCGGGAGTTCGGCGGGACGGCCATTTGTAATTTCATCTGCAACTATACCCGTACTTGTAATAGGCTTCAACAAACCTTGAATTTTCAACTGAGGGATAACTCTCGTAATTTTATGACATTGATTGTCGCTGAGATGAGATTGCGACTAAATTTTGATCGTTTTTAGTCACGGGAATTGGCCTTTAGGTCTTCAGTATACTTTTTTTCTGAATACACGGCATTTCTTGGCCAGTAATTTCTTCGTAATAACACAAAGAAATCTTCATAAACGTACACTCTGCAACAATGTTGCTTCTCGTGATCTCAGGTAACGGATTATTTACTGTAGCCTCGGTGGCTCTGTGGCTCTGCTCGGGATGTGACGCATCTGTTTTATGAAATAACGAGTTTATTCACTCTTCATTTTAATTTTTAGTACGATTGGAATTGGCTTTAGTTGTTATTCTACGCCTTAGTTTAGCGTTGAGGTTACCCACCACATTAGGTACGATTAATTGAATCTATACTATCTAATATTATGAAAAGCTATGTTTGTAAGTTTGCAAAACGAAAAAATGTCAGAAAGAACGCTAAGTGAAAACGAAGTGATAGCGCGGGCGGGCGATGCGATGCAACGCGATGCAACGAGGTGGGTCGGGGACAAGAAATTTCTCGCGGACGGAGTCGCGGGCTGAAGCTAGTAATTAATAAATGACCTTGCTTCAGTAGGAAATAACAAAGCCTTTGTCGTTGATTTCTAGCGCTATACGTTTTTTTTTTTTTGTATTTTCTAGTCCTCACTCTCTCTCACACCCAGTCTTTCTAAAATAGTAACGTAGACTTTGATTTTATGTTTGCCAATAACCTATTAAGTTATTCAAAATATGTAATAGTGCTACTCAAACCCGTTTTGCTACAAAATATCATTTTATTCATGATGATCATGATTTTACTACTGAAGAGAGCAAGCGCCACGTGTAATAATAAATAAACATAAATCTCTATGATCACATCATTACGACGAGTCCTAGTGATTGATACGCCAAGGGACTAGGGACAAACATCTTTTGTTCGCACTACGCCTCGCGCCCACACGCGCGTCGTATATAAATTATCATCTAATCTGCATTATTGTTTCCATCCTCTTATGCGTACTTAACTAGTGTCGTCTGGTACTAAAGTTGTCAGCTGGTAATTTTCCCACTGACTCGTCAAAAGCCTCTTGTCTTACAGAGAAGATATATAAATTTGCGCACTGTGTGACGCCTAGATTTCATGCAGTTGCGTATAAGTCTTTTGTCTTATCACTTTTTCCTTCAGTTGTACTTACTTTTACTGATAGTCTGCATCGTCCCACTGCTGGGCAAAGGCCCCACCATGACCATGACTTCCAGCTCTTTCGATCCAGGGCAAAAGCCGACCACTGGTCGTTTATTTCTCCAGCTCCTCCCGCCATCTTCTACGGGGTTCGCGACGCCTTCTAGCTGTCAGGGCTCCACGTAGTGGTTATTTTGGCCCAGAGCTTATCGGGCATACGGCCAGCCCAGTACCAGCTTAGCGGCTTTTTGAGTAACGTCAGTAATCTGTGTTTTGAAGCGCAGTGTGGTGTTGCGAATACGCCTAGAATACTGCGCTCCATTGCACGTTGGCCACAGGTCAAAATGTATGTTTGAGCCACAGATTGATATTATTCAATAGTAAGTTGACAGTGTCGTCATTTTTCTGCCCTCATCCCAATTTATTTGGGGTCGGTCCAAAATGTCTTTTCTTTCCAGACTTCCCTATAAGTCGTAACCTCGTTAGTCAACCACTTTCTAGCCATATCTTCTTCCACACAGTCGGTCCATCGTCCTACATTCCTACTCAAAACTTTCCTTATTACATTTTCCTCATTCCTACGCATCAAATGCCCGTGACAACCGATTCCCACCAATAGTAACAGTGTTTTCAAGAAATGATCCTAATAAATGCTGGATAACTGTGTATCTCTAGAAGCTGCTGCCTTTAGCAGTATTACCGTAGATTCTTTGGGTTCGTAAGAGCTAGTGTCTAGAACACCTAACATGGTGTCTAAAGAGTAATTGGCTAGCCAGATTGGCTACCCATATCTAAATTCACACTAAAGTTCGTCTTTTAATCCCAGATACTAATCTAACATTTGAAGTCTTTTGTGTTTGCGTTTTTTTAGTATAGAAATTTGACATTACACCTGTCAGATTAGTATCTGGTTTAAAAAACGAACTATAGGCCGAGATACTGCACTTTTTGAACGTTAAAAATATTAAGACAGTCCCGCAAAAGAACCGCCCTTCACCACTTCCTAGTGTTTTAGCTGGGAAGAAGAAGTGGCGCAACAAACTCCCCAGCAGCACAGCCGTCTGTTCAGTTAGAAGAACGTGATCCATATTCATCTCATCTATCATCATCACTACACGTGCACCTTTCTGATCCCATAACAAAACAATTCCTATTCTTCACTTCATCATTGAATACCTTAGTCTATTCAACTACAAGAACAAACGATAGATATGTCGCAGGCAACTAGTTTAATTAGCCGTTTAGTTAACCGCCTAGCGTTTTAACTAAACGGCGGCCGTTCAACTATCGGCCTGAATGATATTCAATAAATTATAATTTAGATTGGAACTGTAACCAACCACGTGTGAGCCGAATTGGTCGCAGTAACTAATCCAGGGCACCCTGACCAAATGTGTTAGTTTAGAAGTGTGATCAACCGCGTGCGAGTCGAGAGAGCGAAGCGAGGCGAGCACTACTTCCAAAGGCCAGGCGGTTGACTAAACGGCTAATTTACCCAGTTGGCTGCACAGATACACTATCTACAATTTAAGAGGTGGCTGCCTTGACTCTCAGGAGACAATAACCCACCTCTGGGTCTTTTATCAGGTTGGAACTCCGTCTCCTAATAAACAAGTTATCTATCCTACTAATAATATTATAAACGCGAAAGTTTGTACGGATGTTACTCTTTCACGCAAAAACTACTAGGACTGGGGCTCTTAGGAGCCGATAAAAAAACAAAAAAAAAGTCAGAAAGAACACTAAACGAAGTAATTGCGCGGGCGGGCGATGCAACGCGATGCGGAGGATAAAGAAAGAAAGAAAAAGTATTTATTGCGACACGTACAGGATCATAAACTTTAGAAAATGTGGCCGGTTATTTTATATTGCGTTTCTTACGAATTCCACGCGAACGAAGTCGCAGGCAAAAACTAATTAGTATTTCAGTCATATTGTTAGTCTGCGTTCTGCGTCGTACAATTAATATCGTGTGGCCTGTGGCACTGATTGATAAAGGAAAGTTATTAATAGATATTTGCTCTTACTAGGTATCTAGATTTGTGGAGTAGCTCTTGTTTTGTTTTCAAAGAAATGCTCTTGATAACCAGCTGATCATATATAATTTGAGGGGCAATTCCCATAATTAAAAAAAAAAAAAAAAATTAAAAACGTTCAAAATCTAGTCGCATTCTCATCTCAGCGACAATCAATGTCAAAAATGTAGGAATTTTTAGAGGTATTTTTGACAGACTTTAGCTCAGACTGTGAACGTTCTTAAAATTTGGGGAATTGAAAAAAAAGACAGAATAATTGTTTATTCTGTACAAACAAAACGCACACAAAAAATATATAAAATACAATAAGTGTGTATTTAATGTGTTTTTAAGTCAAAGGTCAAAATCAAAGTAGCCGAAAGCCTCGTACTCAACAATTAAAATTCTCGAAATGTCTTTCACCATTTTCAACACATTTCACAAAATCTGTTGGAGTTTCCTGAGAATATTGGGACTTGTTCTACGGAAAGTTACTAGGATTGTCCAGAATTTAATGTAAGCTACCTTCAATAAAGTTCTCTCCGTTAATTAACAGTTTCTAGTTAACTCAAACATTCCTTGATCACCTTTTCGCGATAGGACAAGGCTTTTTACCTATGCACCTTCTTTTGAGTAAACTACGACCACGCTTCAACATAGTGTAGACAATTTTAGTGTCCATCTTTCGCAGCATTTACATAACGTCATGATCAGCAGTATCCCACTGCTGCGACACAGGCCTCCTCTCAGTGAGAACGAATGGGCCATAATCCACCACGCGGGCTCTATGTGGGTTGGCAGATGTCACATGTCTTTTAATTTTTGGTTCTAGGACATGCCGGTTTCCTCATGATGTTTTCCTTCACCGTTTTGAGAGCTGTGGTGATGAAATAATTTGCTCAAAGTAAAGCGCCTGTCTGGGTTCGAACCTACGATCTACAACACGTAAGTCACGGCCGTTACGACGGCTCCAAAATAACTCACTGATAGAGAAATCCTGTGAAATTGGAAATTAACTATCTCCATCCTCCTGTCCTTATCTCTCTTTATTAGTGGACACCTCTATCTCCCGTCATCTCAGTATCCCCTCCTGTCTAGCCTATATCATCGCCGCACCATTTACTCAAGTCTACGTCAGAGATAAAGACACCGTACCTTAGTCACACGCGGAGACAGAGTGCCCAAAGGTCACACAAGAGGTATCAGAAGTCACATTAACATTATGCAAAACTTTACGTGTTCGTAAACAGCAGGATTACACAAGAATGGACATAGTTGCGACTCGCGGGACAAAAACAAGACATTTCCTCAGCTGACCTTAGCACAGACGTGGGCTGATAACACGGCTACACTCTACTGGCCTGATAAACTGGTGCTAGTGACCGGATAAGGAGCCGGATTAAGATTTGTGAAAGGAGAATGAGTTGTAGAAAGTATCTGTTGAATGAAATGGGTAGGTCTGATGCTGTGAAGGTTTTTGTCGATCAAACTGAAGGTTTACGAGATGATGGAAGGGATATAATCTATACTAATAATTATGCTGAAGAGTTTGTTTGGTTACTTTGTTTGTATAGACGCGTTAATCTCTGGAACTACCGGTCGGTTTTGCAAATCTTTTTGCATTTGGTAGCCTAGTACTTGAGGAAGGCTATAGTCATATTAAATCATTTCTTAGGAGCAGAGCAATAATAAAAAAGTAAGAAAGAACGCATAGCTAAAACGAATTTATAGCGCGGGCAGCCGATGCGATGCGACGCGGTGGGTCGGTGAACAAGAAATTTCACACGAACGAAGACGGGCAGAAACTAGTCAGGTACAAAGGGAGAAGTCCCTATCAGGGATGTGATAACAAAACTGCTATCTCGTGTAGACACAATTTTAATCAGAATGGAGTATTGGCAACCGTCGTAGCTAGTTAGTATGGATGGTAGACAGCCCAGAGTTGCTACAACTCAAACCCAAAACATTTATTTCAACATACCAATTACAAGCACTTTTGAATGGTCAAGAAGTCGGTCTGTCAGAAAAATGAAGTCAGTTGTCCATATCAAAGTGTAGTAGGGGTAGTACTATGGAGAAAAAAGGGCAAGAAACTCCAGGACACTAACTGGGAAGGAACCCATTGTTGGACATGATTCTAAAGAGATTTAAGTCCCCCGAAGCTTACAATGAAGCAATCCGACTAAGGTCTATTTAAATTTATTTTCCCAATAGATGTTATTTCAAGTTAAACAAATATCAATTTTATTTCAGTGGAAAATAAGTTGATTTCAGAGTGACTAGCACAATTGAAAAAGTTATAAATATGTTTGAAGTTGTAGCGTAAACTGAACTTTATTGTGTAAGGAATTAAAGCTATTTTTCCGAAAACTCATACTTGTTTACATGTTTGGCAACTAAATCGCGAAAGCAGATTTAAGTATTTTACGATTTTTTCAAGACGATTACATCAGCCTGCGAAGAACCAAAACCCCCATAAAAGCCCTTTACTCTGACGTCATCCCTTCAAACCTCACGTAATACTTCTCATAGGCGTGAACCTCCTTGAACACTTGGAAGTAATAAGCTAATCAGCTCATACTTAAACTAATTGAGGAAATTGTTAATTACTTCAGATAAGAACGTTTGGCCTGCAGCAATCGGTGGTTTATCAATAGCAAATAGACTGTCAGTACTGAGTTACTGACACACTTCAGGGTCGGACACACTTCGTCTGATAAGAGTAGGTTGTTGTACTGAACAACAGAAGTCTAAATTCAAGATTTGCCAACGGGCAATGGACCGCAGCATAAGCGCACAGACCGAGTCAGAAACACCACGCTGCACTCCAACTCCAGTAGCGGAAGTTGCAGAAAAAACAGCCAGGCTGAAGTGGGAGTGGGCCGGACACATCGCGCGAATGCACCCGGAGAGATGGGCAATGATCGTCACTCAAAGGACGCCTGAACATCGCTGTCGAGGAAGACCACGGCGAAGGTGGTGTGACGATCTAACGAGGTTTACAGGGCCAACATAGCCGGAGATCGCTCAAGATAGAGAGGTTTGGAAGGAAAAAGGGGAGGACTTTGCCCAGCAGTGGGACACAATATAGGCTAACGAAAAAAAAAAATCTAGTCTTTACATTAAGCTGAGAATCAGCACTTTTTGAACGTCACAGTCCCCAAAACGCGGGTCAGTGAACGGGTGGAAAGGCCGTATTCAACACAGTTGTCTAAACGTCTTGGTTGGACTATAGCAGTAATAATAACCCATGAGATCCCATTAAACCAGACGGGTTATCCCTTAAATTAAGATTTCTGCCACAAATCAAACGTCATTTATTCAAACTAGACTGAGAATTAGCACTTTTCGAACGTTAAAATTACATAAGACCGACCCCCAAAACGCCCGCCTCTCACCACTTCAACTGGCCAGCAGCACAGCTCTCTGTTCAGTTAGAAATCAAGCGACAAGCAACAGAAGTAGAGGTGCTGCTAGAATATACATCATGCCTATATTCTCCAAAGATGGAGAAGACAGGTGTATAGTATACACACATTTCTCCAGTTATGTTTAAGTCCCATGTTATAGGGGGCGAGCCTGTTGCCATCAACCGAACAAATCCAGACTTCGAGCAGTTACTGGCACTTTTTTAATAGAACAACCCAAAAAAGTCTGGGAGATCGAGCTCAGGATCATCACAGCATTCACGCTTACGACCACTGAACCTACAGCCCTATTCAAACTTTATAGCGGCTCGGAACACGAGGCGAGTCACTGCGCAGTAACAAACTCACGTGTCAGCGGGGGTGAGGGGTGAGGTACTGCGCAGCGCACTTCAGAGCCGTCATAACGTTTGGATAGGGCTGTACACACGGCTACACGTCAAGCTGTACAAAACCAGTTTGTCTTGGCCTCACTTTTTATGATATTTTCTCGCAATGAACGGTCAGCCAATACTGGTTTTGCATAGCTAGATGTGTAGCCATGTGTACCAGGCAGTTTTCTTAGCAACAATGGCAGAAATTACGGTTGTAGGTATTTAAATTAATGGCGTGTTACTAAGACAAAGGAAATTAGATGACTCACGAAGTATTTTATGACGGAAAATGCCTGTCTTATGTTTGATAAGAAAGAGCTGTTATGGAGATAATGAAGACATTGTATTAGGATAACACGACACAGGACAAATCCATTGAAAGAAATGATATCGTATCCTGGCATATATTTCTTTCATAATTTCCATATTAATATACCTACTCAAAAGTAAGGTCCTTTGTACACACGGGTTTTTCTTGCCATGAAAAACGACGACTTATTCGCCGTGTGTGTAGGGACGGTCGTCAGTGTTGTATGGATCACTATGGAAGCTTGTTGACAGATACCTACGTTTTTTCTATGGCGCGGTTTATACACCGTGCCGTATACAAAGGGCCTAAATCTGTCTGCCTGTTACCCTTTCACGCCTAACTCACTGAACCAACGGAGCCTGGGACCTGGAGAAGGACATATCTACCTAGGCTACTTTTCAGCCTGGATATTTATATAAAAAAATGATGAAACACAAAATGAAAACCCGCTATATAAGCTTATAAGTGGTACTAGGTCGGACATGTCTGCCGCATGTCAGATGACAAATGGGTTAAGAAAACACCGATTGGTTCCACTAAACGCACGACGCCATCACGACAGGCCGAAACAATGGCGGGATGAACTTGACTGCTGCCAAAAGGACCGGCCGGCACCGGCACTCGCAAAAGGGAGAGGGAGACCTTTGCGCTGCAGTTGGACAGTACAGGATAAAAAATACTCGACAGACGAAGTCGCAGACAACAGCTAGCACCTTTATTTATGACTAGCAGCGCCCCGCGGTTTCACCGGCATAAGTTTCGATCCCTGGGGAATATCGGGATAACAAGTATACTATGTGTTAATCCTGGTTATAAACGATCTGTGTGCCAAATTTCATCCAAATCCGTTCAGTAGTTTTTGCGTGAAAGAGTAACAAACATCCATCCATCCATCAATCTATCCATACAAACTTTCACATTTATACAAAGTCAGTAAGTAATTAACTGTGGCATGTCAGAACTCCGCTAAAATGCAAATTTTAAGCCGTCAAGTACCTAATTATTATTACAACGAATACATTTCCCCAGTTGAGTCACAGCTCTGCACGGATTTTGAGCAATTTCAACTGCGAATTGAATAAAAACGTAACGAGACTGACTTTGAATGTTAAACAAAGCCTGAAGGGACATGCGCTCGGTAGTCCGCGAAATTCTAATTTTCTTACTTTTTTTTTCAATTTGCAGGTCAGTATCAGGTTATATATTGATTAAAATATGATTCGCGACCGTAACAAGTATGTATTTACATAATTATAATCATCAATACAACCCTCTAAGCTCATATTATAATCCTATTGAATGACTATATCACGAAATTATATCTTACTTCTGTAATACATAATTAGTGATTTATACATAAACATTATACTTCATTATATCTGTAAATACATACTTGTAACGCTCGCGAATCATACTTTGTTCAACACTAGCTGCGCCCCGCGGTTTCACTTGCATAAGTTTCGATACCGTAGGAATATCGGGATAAAAAGTATCCTATATTATGTTAATCGGTTATAAACCATCTGTGTGCCAAATTTCATAAAAATCCGTTTAGCAGTGTTTGCGTGAAAGAGTAACAAACATCCATACAAACTTTCATGTTTATAATATTAGTAGGATACTACTTGACACTGACCTGCAAATTGCAAAAGTTGTAAGAAAATTTGAATTTCGCGGGCTCCCTAGCGCAGCCCCCTTAACTACACCCAGACAGCTGTTATTTAGAAAATGGCCGCTATTTGTAGATTAAGCGTGTCACTTCCATAATTATATTTTCGCAAACTAAGCCAAGGTGAGCGTTATACTTACTTCCAAAGGCTTTTAGTATGTGCTAAACCGATTTTAAAACACTCCGATCAACTCCGATGTGCATCTAAATTGATTTTAGTTCACAAATCCTCCGTTGGAGAACAATGGCGGTAGTGTGTTTGATTTTAATAACGGTTTGTGTTTGAATTTGCTTACAATGAACAAGTACAAGTATTATTTCAATGTTTCTTATTGGTTAAATAAACAATAACGATTGATAATGTTAACTAGCAATGCAAATGTTTTTTTTTAACCGGTAAATACCGACAAAATATAACCATAATTTCACCGTTGCGTTTTCCGGTAAACTGTGCTTCAGTACAATTACGGTTCGTAGAACTAGGTCAGCCAGTAAAAGTGAATTGTGTTTCTATTTTTCTCGTTAATGGCATGCCTCGATAAAATATGTAGTTATTTAATTTAACGACAAGGACTTATTTACAGGCCATTAATGTCGTTTACGTAATAAAGAAATTTAATGTCCACACACAGGCTTATTACGATGAAAGGGATACGTAGCTAAATAATAACAGCCGAACGGGTCAATCGAAGGTTAAGGTATGCTTGCCGCGGTCGGTTCGTGGATGGGTGACAATCTATTACCTAACGACACTCTCCGTGCCTCAGAAAGCACGTTAAGCAGTTGGTCCCGACTGTCATTCGTAGATCTTTGACAGTCGTAACGGGTAGTCAGAAGCCCAAAAGGATGACAACCAGTCTTACTAAGGGGTATTGTGTTACCCAGTAACTGGGTTGTGGAGGTCAGATAGGCAATTGCTCAAGTCCTGAAGTCCTATTCATTCGGAAATCGTGACGAAATACACAAAGAAACAGCGGGGTGGTTATGTAACACATGAACAGTAGGAATGGCTTTCATTTTGACAGTTCAACAATATGAAGTAATGGATTAGCAATATCCTTCAAAATGATTCAGATTGAGAAGTGTGCTAATATATTTGTACGCCTCTGGGCAAAACATAGAGGATCTACCTATTTGTAACATCTCGCACACTATTGTAATTTGACCTATGTTTCCAAATAAAGCATTCTGATTCTAGGCAATTGGGTGCTGGACTCAGGAGACTGTGAACAATAGTCAGTTGTTTTTTGCAGATTACAATCTCAGGCATAAAATATGCATTCTCAAAACAATATCTCATAAAATATGGAAACAGCCTCGTCTTTCGAGTACAGGCATTATGTTTTTTTCCTATGTGCAATGCACAAGAAGTAGAAAGTATAGAACGCCGTGTTTAAGCACGCAAACAGTGTGAAAGTGAATTTTTTGATGCGGCAACACGCCATGCTGTTTTCCGTTACGTTCAAAATAATCTATAAATAAAAAAAAACTTGCCCACGGTTTCGCCCGCGTCAATACCCCACGGGGCCATACCGGGATTGAAAGTACCTATCCTATGTGTTAATCAAGGTTATAAACTATGTGTGCCAAGTTACATCTAAATCCCTTCAGCCGTTTTTGCGCCAATCCAGAACATACATCCAGAAAAACACAAAAATTCTTAGTTAGGTACTGTTTTATTGTATGTATAGAAGTGTGGCCAGGTACAAGTCACCTTTTTTTGTGAATATCGTTAGGTACATACCATTTCTTTTGAGTAGAGGTCTCGTTTGGGCTTTGTGTTTTTGTGGGTACATTTACAATTGCCCACAGCATGTACATTTTTTAATAAGTCACAGAAAATTAAAATCAAAATAGCATTTTTTGGAAACCTAGATACTTACCTAATTATAATGGCTATTGTCTCTATCCAAACACATTAATTAATAGCTCAGATTAGTTTCCATATACAATAATGATGTGAGAACAAACAGATTTTAAAAAAATAGGTAAGTAGGTGCATCACATAAAATTTACCCTTCAAATTAAAAAAACTGTGACAAAAGCAGTCAAAACAATCGAAAAGTGACGTCATTCGCAAACTACATACAGCACGCAATTAGGCGTATAAAAACTAATCTAATTTTACTACCTACATAACTTTCAGTAAAATAACTAATACAAGAACAAAGAATAACTTACTAAAGCGCATCGACAAACGAATATCGATAACTGCACATCACTAACGGGGCACTGGCTGGACCCGAAACGACCTGAGCCCGTCGGAACTTGTTTATTAAAAAAAAAAGGTACTCGGCCCTTTTGTGCTCGCAGCAAAATGGAACAGCTGATTTTTATTATTATTTTCTTTTACAATCACCTATCAACACAATGTAGATGTTATTTGAACCACTAAATTACTTTCGTGAACTTATTTACGCAAGAATACGAACAATGTTGAGTTAACACCACCGATTCGAAAAACCACTTTCCACTTTGTAAAATGGAGTAATACAGTTATCACCTTAGCTGAATCGCATTATAACATTAAACTACATGTCAATTAACTTTCTAAAACGCAGGATTACGATGCGTATTTACGAAACAGGAAAAAAGAAATAACCAAACATATGTTAGCGCATTTTAAAATAGAATTACCTTATTCGGCCGCAAACTATGTCGTTTAACTCCGCTCCTAAACACCTGGGCTATAATATAACACTCCGGTAATCGTTTCTTTTTCTCTTAAAATACATTATTACACTGTTTAATCAATGCCCGGACGCGAAAACGCAGTCCAAAATTGAGATTTTTATTGCAAATTCGGCAGACGCAAGAGCGAGCGTCTAGTATTCGCTCGCGACAGTAGCACACTAAGATGTCAGCTGTGTCAGCTGGGTTTGGTTCGTTCTCATTGGTAAATCGATTGAAAACCTCTGTAACACATTTTATTTTGTCTCTCTATCTCTTTCTCTCATCCGTCCTCTCGCTCTTAGGCTAACGACCTTGATAAGATTTTAGGGCAATCCATACGATATTTTTGAGGAAATTTTCATACAATCTTCATTTTTTGGACACATCTATACGTGTGACATGTTTATTTCATGATTAATATTCGGATTTTTTCAATCTAAATCATATGGGAAACAAAGCAGTGTCAACAAGTCCTTGTATGTGTGTGTATGTAACAAAGAAAACATATTGACAACAACGAGGCCTTCCTGATTGGTTCAAGTACAGCTGTTTTTGACACGAGTAGCGTTGGTTGTAGTATCTAAGCGTCATCACTAGATGGCAGCATACTCTCATTAACATTAAACAATCCAGCATAATAATGCTTTTATTCCAATTTGTTAATTCATTGCGCTTTAAAATAAGTGAAGCTACCTCAACCGATATCTCTTAGCATTATAAATATGGCTGCACTGTATAAAGAGTAATGAAGTTGTGTGCATTTATGACATACTCAGTACTTCGTTTGATCAAAGTGCATCTTGTAACCATAGCAACCGAGTTTATTTGATGACATTATAACCCGACCGAATTCAAAACGCCAAATCATGGTAGCGAAAAAAAAACGTTGTAATGACTTCGTAATTTTATAGTATTTTTAAACGTGTAAAAGTCATTGCTTGGTGTTATCGTTCAAGTTATAAATAAAGTAATAAAATGGACTCTTTAGACCTGTTAGCTCGCGAGGATGAGTTCAAGAAACTCAATAAACAACTTGAGAAGAAAACAGAAAGTTTAATGAAGGAAATTGAACATGCTATGGTTGGTTTTCATCAAGATTTTTTCCACTTATCTTGGATCGACTACAAGTCATGTTGGATATTGATAGCATTGAAGCAATACAAAATGATATTAGCATTGTAGTAGTCTGTAGTACAGCGTCAGTGTCAGAGTACCAACCCGCACAGGGCCCGCGTTGTGGTTTACGGCCCACTCCCTCTCACCGAGAGGACGCCTGTGTCCCAGCAGAGGGAATATTAGGCTGGTTATGTTGTTACAGCATCAGTACAACCACGTTATGTGTTTCAATCATACAGGCCTATAGAATTCAGCCCAGAACTCCACAACAGTTAAGCATTGCAAAGAGTTGGCACTTGGCAGCACTAAAAACCAGAATATGTAACTACATACAACACTTGTACAAGTGGAATTCTGTAGATTGTGAAAGCTATAGGTACCTACATAAGTTTGATTGGCAAGTAAAATCTGCCACAAAGCCTAATATCACAGGAAATCCCTCCTCTCAACAGAGATTGTTTTTACTAGGTATTATGTTTTCTTCAAAAATCACTAGGGTAAGTGAGAATGTCACCAAAACAAAACTTCGAGCTGCCATCAATATATGCATGACTTGTAAATACTGCATGGACCACACTGTAGGTAACAAATCATTCAAACAATCAAAATAATTTTAATGCAATTTTTTATTTGTGTAAGTACCTATCAAGTTTTTTCATAATATTCTTCTAAGCATGTTGATGGCAATCTATATAGTCTAGAGCTTGGAACCTTCTTTTTTTTCTCATATTGATCAAGCAATTTTACTGACCACTAACTTTCACCTAATCCTCCATAATTCTCAACCATGCTTCCTTTTAATTTCAGCAAAAACAAGACATATTCTCAGAATTCTCACCCAGCCTTACATTATCACCTGTACACACCATAAGAAAACATAGCTGCGATTCCCATAAGCCGCACACCCCACCATCTTTGCCTCCACACAATAAACCAGTACAAAAAAAGAAAAAAACACTTCCAAACTCTTCACCAGAGTCAACTTTAAGCGCCAAAATTGAAAATGGAATGCAACAGTCTAATGTTGGTAGTACGAACAGTGATGAGGTTGAAACAAAAAGTACGAATACCTGTAACTGTTGTACCAATGTGAAAGTTGGTAGAATTGGAGGTGATGAAGAGTTTTTGTATGCATTTGTATCGGTTAATGTTAAGGATAAAGTTTTGCCGCAGTCATTTTTAAAAGGTAACTTAGAATATTACTATTTACATATATATTTTCATATCCAATCATTTTTGCCCACCTAAAGCCATAGAGTCTTAGAGCCAAGACAGGTACTCTTATTCAGATCAAAAGCAGCATCCTCCTGTCTGCTAATAATGACAAGCTGCAATGACCAATCTCGATTAGTAATTTGCAAGAAAGGCGATTATGGTAAAGCATAATATCATTCAAAATCAAACAATCAAAACTAAAAGTCTTTTATTCAAACAAGGCCGCGAATCAGCACTTTTTGAAAATCAAAATTACATAAGACAGTCCCCCAAAACGCCCGTCACCACTTCCTAGTGCTTTAGCTTGGGAGAGGAAGTGGCGCAACAAACTCCCCAGCAGCACAGCTGTATGTTCAGTAAAAGAACTTGATTCTATACAATAGTAAGTAATTAACATTACGAAACAGAAAACATTGAATAATTATTTGCCATATGTCAGCTAGCACATGCCAATATAGCAACAAAAACATTGAAAACTATACTCAATCATTTATTTGATGAAACATTATTATTTCCTTTATTTTAAAGTAACCATATCAATTATATTTTTAAATATTAGAATATAAAAAGTATAAAAACATTAAAAAATATAAAAAATAGTAGCCCACCGGTATCGGGAACAGGGTCCAAGCTACCGGCGGTCAGGGCTTCAGAGAGAGGAACCTCCTGACAATGCAAGCCGTGTCCAGAAGTACCGCTTTCTGAATCAAGCCCTTGATCCAGCTGCCCAACGAGAGCCTCCTCAGGTGTTGGTCGAGGCTCTTGGCTATTAAGCCATTGGCTGTCACGACTATCAGCACAATGATCGCTGAGTCCACATCCCACATGTCGACAACCTCGCAAGCCAAGTCAAGATACTTGATTTGTTTATCTTTCTCGGCTTTCACGAGGTTCTTGATGATACATTATAATTATGGTCTCTCTAGCTCCATTTTCAACAGTGAATGTTCAAAATGTGAAATAATTATTTATTTTTGTGTATTTCCAGACAGACCTACAGTAGAGAATGTCTGCAAGTTTCTATCGTCCAAAGTGAAGTTGATGCAAGAACAAATTGATAGACTACAAAGCACGCTAGATAAAAAGGTAAGTTGCATACATGCTTTGATATTCTCATTATTTGCCTAGCTTTTTCTGGAAAAAGGCTGGGGTCAGTTGGCCAATCTTTTGCTGTCTGGCAACGCCATCTATCAATAGAGATAGACACTACGGAAATACCAGCGATATCTATAAACTTTTAAAATCCTATCTACTTTGTCGTGTCAATGGCACAAAACCTCCAGCTCCACAGCATCGTCGGTGGCAGTACAGAGGTCGCTATGGCTGCATTTTGCGGGGCACAGAGGGCAGGATAGGTGGTTGGACATAGCTTTCACCACAGCTCCACATTCACAACCTGCTGTCGTACCGTCGAGGTAGCCCCACTTTACAAGGTTGTAGTTACATCTTCCAAAATGGGTTTGGAGGCAGTTCAGAGACTTCCAAGTGGGTGTTCCTATGAAGACGCTTTTCTATATTAATGCTGGAATACCTTCGTGAAGACTTAATCAATCTGCCTAGCCTTATCCCAATTATGTTGGGTCAGCTTCCTGTCTAACCGGATGCAGCTGAACACCAATTTTTACATGGAGCTGCCTGTCTAACCTCCACAACCCAGTTACTGAGTAACACGATACTCTTTGTTAAGACTGGTTGTCAGACTTTTGTGCTTCTGACTACCCATAATGACTGTCAAAGATCTAGGAATGACAGCCGGGACTAACGGTTTAATGAAGATTCACCTCAGGAATCTAATAGATACATATTTTAATCGTTTTTCTCCTTGCAGGCCACACAATGTGACGGTCACATGCGACAGTTAGCCGAGTTAGAGAGTGGGCGCATGACTCTGCTGTCCAAGACTAACAACATGAAAGCCAGCACAGCAGATATGAAGGCCAAGAATATGCTGCTGGTGGCCAAACTTAATGTAAGTACTCATAACACTTGGGTCGGCAACACATGGTACTAAGACTGCCTCAATGGTCCACGCACAGGTTCTCAACCTTATGTTGCCCGCCTGCCCGGCGCCCACTTTGACAATATATTTTTTTCAAGAGCTCCCCAATTTTTCTTACTTTCCATCTATCGCGAATCTGAAACAGCTATTGCCACGATTATTATTTAAACGTGTAATTTTATACAAGCTGTTGTTTTGCATCCTCGTCAAATTTCAGGAGGCTGTTATGAAAGACATAAATAATGCGGTAAGCAATTTTTTAAGTGTGTAAAAGGGCAGTTACAGTGCGGTCTCACACAGGCCGCGTTTTAAAATGCGTGCCCCACACATGCCGATTTCGGAAAATTTGAAAAAAAACCCTATTTATTTTATTATTGATTTGTATCGAGAATCAGTAGCATAGTTACCTCCTTGAATTTAACGAGGATGCAAAACGACACCTTGTATAGTCGTAAGATAGGATATATAATTTTCTCTGGGTCTTCTACTGTTCGCCTGAAAGGCTCAAACTCCCACGAGGGCGCGGCATCGTCCAGGTTGAAAACCAGATCCAGAGGTCGCAAGCGCTTCTGCTGAGCATGAGGACCTGGGTTCGATTCTCAGGTCGGGCGAAGTGTTATTAGGTTTTTCTATCTGGAATTTCTCAGTAGCAGCCCGTGGCAATAGGCTCGCCCCTATTACATGGGACTTAAATATAACTGGCGAAAGTTATGTAATTATACCTTTTAGCTAATAGTCCACTAAACTTCTAAATACATACCCGCAGTGTTTGCAAAAATCTTTCTTATCGCATCCTGACACTTTTTTAGCAGCATATCTTCTCATGGTTGTGTCATCATTGGCTTCTTATATGCACTGTCAACTCAAGTGTTTTTCAACGTGTGGGTTGCGACCCCTAGGGGTCGCGACCCACACGTTGAAAAACACTTATCTAAAATATACCATTTTTTTTAATCCCGCTTACACTGGTTCAAAGCTTCAGTGGTTGATTGTAGGAATTCTATTTTTCTGTTTAACCAAAAGGTACCCAAAGTGAAGGAAAGAGAACCCCTTCTCTTTCCTTCACTTTGGGGGGGGGGGCGCCATGAAAAAGATTGAAAAACACTCTTTTAGATCATGGATATTTTGTGATGGCAATAGGCTCGCCCTCTATTACATGTGAATGATGATATATGGTTAGAAACTTGATCATTTATTTATTAAATATCATCTGTTCCAGGAAAAAGAGCGCCTCTACAAGGAGCAAAGGACCGAGACAGACAGACTGACGTGCGAGCTAAAGCGTTACAGAATTAAGTGCAACAGTGTGGAGGCCAAGAGCGCAGCGCAGCAGGAGACCATCGACAACTTGCGCCAGCAGGTTGATACCGTGAAACGGACTGAGAAGGTAAATATCGTGCTTATAATAAGCATAATAATCAGCCTATAATGTTCCCACTGCTGCGACACAGGCCTCCTCTCAGTGAGAGGGAGTGGACCGGACGTAATCCACCTCGCGGGCACAGTGCGGGTTGGTAGATGTCACATACCTTCGAATATTGATTCTAGGAGGGGCCGGTTTCCTCACTAATTTTTATTCACCGTCGTTTTGAGAGCAGAAGTGATGCAATAATTTACACATATTAAAACGCCTGTCAGTGTTCGAACCTACACTTCAACGCTGCGGTTACCGCTGGGCCACCACTGCTCTCCAAAGTTTTTTTTTTCCCCTTAGGATGAATAAGTTGAATGCTACTTAGAAGTCATAAAACGACGAGGTCTGTTTGTCTATGTCACACATAGTGAAGTTTTTTAATTTGCTTACCTAATAGATATAGTTTTGCAAATAAGAAACTGCTCTGCATTGCTCTGACGCGCCTTTTTTGCAGCTTAATCTTTATGTAACTCATACTGTCCTAGGTTCACTACCTACCCCATTTCGGCAAGCGCTGCAAACCATAGTCTTATAAGCCGTCAGCAGTAACTTGCCATCACGAATATATTAAGGGTTTCTAATTAGTCGCTAACAGAAAAAGTATGCTTTCCCATCTTCTAGCTGTATCCTCATAAAAAAAAATGCTTGCACAGGCTGAACTGGTCATATCTGTGTGTTTATGTCCTCAAAAGACCATTTCAGACACTTATCTACATGGTCTTCACATGATCTGACCAAAATATGTCTGGACGTTAAAAGAGACTGTGACTTCTGAGTGTCTTTCAGCCTTTCTTCTCAGAGTAGTCAGATAGGAAACGCCTCATCTAACTTATTTATTTTGTATAATATGACGTGTAAAAGTGATTCCGATATCCTATTTACAGAATAAATAATTTCATTTAATTTCAATAAAGTAATACTGTTTCATAAAAAAAAAACTATTTCGATACTTTCTATGTTTAATGTTGTTTCAGGAATTCCGCGAATCCTCACGAAGTCTTTCAGCGTCCCACCAGACCGCTATCTCTCGGCTAGAAGCCCACATTAAAGTGTTGAACACCCGGAGCGACCGTCAAATGGCGTTGATCGACAATTTGAGAAGACAAAACGTTTTGTTGAACACTGAGGGCGTTATGAAAGTTCTTGAAAAGGAGTATTGCGATTATTTGAATCAGGAGTTTTAAATTAATTCATGCTAACCCAGTTCATAAACTGCCTTTTTTCAAACTATATTGGGGTCGGCTTCCAGTCACATCGGGTGCAGCTGTATACCAGTATTTTACAAGGAGCGACTGCCTATCTGACATCCACGACCGAGGTACTGGGTAACACGATACGCCTTAGAAAGGTTGGTTCAGACTTTTGGGCTTCTGACTACCCGTACCGACTGTCAAAGATTACGAATGACAGCTGGGACCAACAGTTACGGGCTTTCTGAGACATGCAATGATGGCCTTGTTATGCAATGAGCCCCTATCGCAGTCCACTGCTGGATATAAGTCTCTCCCTAATTGTCCTCCGCCTTCCGCATCCAGTCTGTCCCAGCCACTTATAAAAAGGTCGTCGGTCGACAGGTTACGATACGCGGTCTCCTCTCCAGGGTTCGTCTACTCCAAGAGTTGTAATAAATATCGTGTTAACCAATTTATTTGTTTAATTTATAACCAGACTTTTTCAGTCATAGATAAACACTGACTTATATGTACATACTTGAATTCACAATCTTATATTTATGTAGTCAAAGTTGTTTTTTTGTGTGGCCATTTGTAGTAAAAAATTCTAAATCAATTCTGGATGCAATGGAATTTGAGCGTTGTTATGATTGGTATTGAGTCTGTGATTCCAAAAACATTCTGAATTGAAGTATAGGTACCAACTTGATTCGCCATCTAGGTGTTATTATTTTAATAACAAAAAATCTTAAAATAAGTCATTGTAATCATCGTTATGAACAACTTAGTGCACAAACCCAAGGCAGAAATGGGACAAAAAAAATCAGCTGCTTCATCATCAGCCTACAGCAGTCCCACTGCTGGACATAGGCCTCTTCAATTGCACGCCATTCAGCTTGATTCTCGGCAACTCTCATCCTCTCAACTCAGTAAGCCAGCCATGACCCGGAGATGCCTGATCACCAGTGATAGGAATAGGTAGTGCCTATTTGCCTAAACTTCGAAGAACAGAGACAAGAAACGGAGACTCCCTTAGGACTATATTTTTTCCGAGAAATCTGTCCCGAAATTCGGGACAACAATTTTAAATACATTAAAAAATATGTTACTTGGAATAAGTAATTCGTCTATATTTACATTTATGATTTATAACTCCATAATAATAACGATATTATTATGGAGTTATAAATTATAAATGTTATGTCTAGACGCAAACTTTAGGTAAATATAGACGAATTACTTATTCCAAATAACATATTTTTTAATGTATTTAAAAATGTTGTCCCGAATTTCGGGACAGATATCCCGGAAAAAATTTAGTCCTGAGGAAGTCTCCGTTTCTTGTCTCTGTTCTTCGAAGTTTAGGCAAATAGGCACTACCTATTCCTATCACTGGTGATCAGGCATCTCCGGGTCATGGCTGGCATTTGATAGCCTAATTCTTGAGGAAGACTATATATTATTTATCATCATGCTACGACGAGCAAATGGGAAACAAAATAAGTAAGAACGTTACGAAAAAACGAAGTAATACGGGACGGAGACGGGTGGGTCAGGGGAACAAGAAATTTCTCCCGGACGAAGTTGCGGGTAAAAGTTAGTAAATGTTATACTTAAATGCGAAAATACCCTTGTACTGCTGAACGGATTTGGATGACATTTGGCACACAGGTAGACCATGACCTGTGTTAGGACATAGGATACTTTTAATCCCGGTAGTACGTCCCCGTGGGATCATATCCGGCCTCCAAAAGCTAGTGGAAAATAAAACTTCACTATGTTAATTAAGTCGGTGTTTTAATGATAAAAGTAGTCCTGCACATAGATGCCGATGTTGTAGCTAAGTCCTCTGCCCCTCTCGCTCTTCAGCCGCAGGTTCACGTAGGAGTACCCCACTCCTCCGGCTGTGATGTTGATGGAGGCCTTACTATGGTACGTGTCCAGCGCTTGGATGCCCTGGAATTAGAAATGAAAGGTTATTTTAATTAATGATTTTATTTCTGTAAGTAAGTTTGTGCAAACATTTTTAAAAGTCTTTTTTTTTAAACTAGGTAATCCTGTGGTAATGGCCGCAACTTACGTGTTCTAGGACGTAGGTTCGAACCCAAGCAGGCACTTTACTTTGTGTAAATTATTTCATCATCACTGCTCTCAAAACGGTGAAGGAAAACATCGTGCGGAAACCAGCATGTCCTAGAAAATCGAAGACATGTGGCATCTACCAACCCGCGCTGGGCACGCGTGGTCGATTACGGTACGGCCTGCTCCCTCTCACAGAGAGGAGGCCTGTGTCCCAGCAGTGGGAACATTATAGGCTGATTACGCTAAGGAAATAGGAAACCTGTCTTGAAACCTTTGAAGAGTTTTTGAAGACCTTTGAGAGATACTATATCTACAGATACTAATAATAAAGCTGAAGATTTTGTTTGTTTGAACGCGCTAAGCTCTGGAACTACCAGTTGGATTTGAAAAAATATTTTTGCATTTGATATTCATGCGGAATTTAGCATCACGCGACTACCTTTAGGAACCGAGCATAAAGAAATAACGCTAAGTGAAAACGAGGTAATAGTGCGGGCGGGCGATGCGATGCAACGCAATGAGTCGGGGGCCGAATATACCTTCTTATTTATAATAATAGTAATAATAACCCCACCGCCGCGCCGTATCTCTACGTTGACGTCGTGCGTGGTGGGGCTCGCGCGCTCTATACTCTAGGTCTGTGACGGAAGAGTTTACTTTGCCGGATCAGGTCTAGGGTGAGGAGCCAGACCAAAAGAGATACAAGAACCCGCAGGGCAGCATGTGGCGAAGCTGTTGGGCAGTAGCGACCCCACGGACCCTATCTCCCGGGAGAAGTCTTGTTCCTCACCTCTGGCTTGCCTTTATTGGCCGGCTGGAGTGAACACTGACGAGGAACAGAGCACCCACCTCATTCTTGCCTTTATTGGCCGGCTTGAGTGGAGATTCGCAAGAGCAAACGTGCTTGGAGGAAGGAAGTATTTCAGTAAGATGCTGGTAGGGATCTTGTCCGTACTTCCGGGATTGTCCTGATAGCCGTGGAATACCTCTCCACTCCTCACATGCACCTCAGGACATGTTGCCCCCTTGTTACTACGACACTGTGTGCTAACGACCGTTTTCCGAGGCCCATTAATGAGCGTGCAAGTCACCTCCTGCCATGTCATCTGTGAATATTGTATTATCATTGGTCAGGCAGGGAACATAGAGCTACCATAGTTCAAGGTAACCGATCCACTATTGCCGTCCAAACCCAGTACAGCCCAGTATATTTTGTTTCCATGTTCTGCAATAGTCCTGCACCAACTGCGGGTTGTCCTTGGGTGTCAAAGACAAATAATAATAATAAAATAAAATATTTTAGTTTTATTTTGACATAAAAAAACTACACATATAAATGGTAGTCAGATGCCCAAAAGTCTGTCTGAATTACTGTTAGGGTTGAAGGAGGAACACCAAAGGAAAGGCCGTTCTAAGGATTTAATTAATACGTTCATTATCCTTTTATTTATATATTGGAGGGTGTGTTTACTAATATTACGTGAGACGTGTGATCCCACACAAGACTAAATGTTTTATCTCTGTATCACCCTAAGATTGACCGGTAGAAAATGCCTCAGGCTAATGGCTGAGGCATTTTTTCATCAAAAATAGTGTACAAAGGCGGACTTAATAGTCGGTCTTTGTACACTATTTTTGAAGTGAAAACTTGTTTAGCGGCGTTGTGCACTTTGTTTGTGATGGGTAAAAAATGTTAAACTCGCGTCAGGACACGTGACCTGATCGAAAATTCGTAAGACGGAGCTCTCGTCAGGACACGTGACCTGATCGAAAATTCGTAAGACGGAGCTCGCGTCAGAACACGTGAGCTGATCGAAAATTCGTAAGACGGAGGGAGAGTAGACCGCATTCTAAAATATCAAAAATGCACAACGTTAATATTCAAGTTTTCACTTCTGCCGGCACTCCCGGAGTGCAAGGTTTTTTTTTACTTATGCTTGAAGTTTTGATAAATAATTAATAAAAGAGTAGTACCTACAGTCACTACGTGCGAAAGTAAGGATTTAGGCGAAGTAGTGAGGGTGGCTCGGATAGTCCTTTTCCCAACTATGTTGGGGTCGGATAGTAAAAAATAATATTTATTTATTTATTAATGAGTTAGAATGGAGATAGACGATAGTGTTGAAGTAGGATTGATTTGTTTGCTATACTCCAACAATTACGAATTATTAAAGTTTTTTTTACCTTTAAATTAGTTACCTTTATAAATCTCCATAGCCTATTCGCTAAGGCTGGCGAGCCGAAGGTCGTGAGTTCGACACCCACTCGTTATATTATTTACGATTCAGTGAGCCTACTGTGCTGATCAAATAACCAATATGGAGTGGCAATGCCGCCAGTCTCTTGGGTACATTATTAGCCGACAGCGATGCGGAAGAATATCTCGACTCCAACGCCAGATAATTCGGAGATTCGAAGGAATCATTTTAAATTTTTGACAGTTCTTCCGTACAAAAACTGTCAGAGTCAATTTTATTCCACGAATAAAAATATTATCTCTCGATTGAAAAATCAGCCCTTAGTTAGATTAGGATATTATATTTTACTAGTTTGTTAGTTTATTTACCTAGGACGAGTATTAGAAGGCTGTAAATTTAATAAATAAATGGTTTAATGGTTTAAAACATGGTAGATAATGGTAAAGACTAATGATTATAATTTAGCTATCTGCAGTGCGATTCTGTAACCATCTCACCGTGAAAACTTAGGTGAAGTGAGCGTGGAGTGAGCTGTCATTCCAAATAATGCTAAGAATTGACACTACTGACAACTCACATCAAGCTCACTTCACTTGAGTTTTCACGGTGAGATTTTTACAGAATCGACCGGCAGATCCAGTGCCCTTTCATCTATTGAGGCATTAGTGTATCGTTATTCAAATATTTGTGACGCAATCGACTCTTTGTGTATTAGGACCATATTTACTGTTTACACGTTCGGAAATGTAAGGTTTACTTACCTTGAACAGCCACCTCCGTATTTGACCGTAATTAATAATAATAATAATAAAAGTTTATTTTGGAACAATAATACAAGAATAAGTAACAAGTAAAACGATGATAGCTGCAAAAGTATAAACTGTAGCGCAGCTAACAACGCCCTTCTCCAGATACAGAATGGAATGATGTTCCATGCAAAAAGTGCTTAAATTATAGCATAATCAGCCTATAATGTTCCCACTGCTGGGAAACAGGCCTCCTCTTTGTGACAGGGAGAGGGCTGTAATCCACCACGCGGGTCCAGTGCGGGTTGTTAGATGTCACATATCTTTGAATTTTTGGTTCTAGGACGTGTCGGTTTCCTCACGATGTTTTCCTTCGCCGTTTTGAGAGCAGTGGTGATGAAATAATTTACACAAATGCTTGACCAGAAGTACTCGATTTTTTAAAGTCTGATCAGTAAATCTGTTGTCAAATTTCTTGTTAGCTACTGTGAGTCATCAGCTGCCGAGCCGACAACAACTACGACAACTATGTTGGGGTCAGCTTCCAGTCTAACCGGATGCAAAATACTGGTCTGTCAGCAAATAATAAAAGTTTATTATTTGCTGTCAAAGCGGCCACAGTGCCACACTATGTGAAAAGTTCAAGTATGAACCTATTAAGGATCAATAGATACGGCCCTGTGACAGACTGACGGACAGCACAGCCTTTGTAAAAGAGCCCGTTGGCACCCTTTGGGTAGGAAACCCTAAACACAGCAACCTAACAATGTCACAACATCGTGGCGATGTTTGGAACAGCAACTGCAGCAACTTTAACCTAATCCAAAAAGATTTGCCGATTCGTTACGATTTACAAACCTTAAGGACAAAGTACCTAAAAACATTAATGAGCTTTATACATATACGTTATATGCAGGATGCGACCACGAAACCAATTGCATACAACCATAGATTGGTTGTGTGCAATTGGTCTCGTGGTCTCAAGCGCGACTGCTGAGCGTGCGGTCCTGGATTCGATTCCCGAATCGGGCAATGTGTTATTGGGTTTTTCCATTGGGAATTTCTCAGTAACAGCCCGGAATTTGGAAGTTGGCAGTGTGATACCCCCGTGCCTTGAAAGCACGTTAAGCCGTTTGGCTCTCCGGTCGTATAAGCACGTTAAGCTGTTGGCCATGCGCCTGATCTTTCTCCGGCCATGTCTGATTGCTGTCCCATCGGGCTATGAGAATGAGGGCTACGCACACACTTGTGCACTATAATATCTCCCGCGCCGAAGGCCGGTCTCCGCTCTGATTGGTTCCCATGGCCGAAATTCTGTCTGGAGGACTTTATACAGGGTCAAATTAAAATACTAAAAAAAAATAAACTCTGCAGTCATGATGGGTATCAAGTCATCATCATCATCTGCCTAGCCTTTTCCCAACTATGTTGGGGTCGGCTTCCAGTCTAAGCGGATGCAGCTGAATACCAGTATTTTACATGGAGCGACTGATTTTACTTGATGGGTATCAAGTATCGACATCTAAACACAATAAAACGGTATCAACGACCGTTGATAATATCTTTTTTTTTTACAAGCTTTTATTTAGTTTCACCTGTCCCGTTGTCTGTCTGTCTGTAATCATATCTTGCAAGTTAAATTTGATCCACTTCCCGGTTTCCAATTGAGCTGAAATTTTGCATGCGTGTATAATTTTCATTTTATCGAGTTAAGATTCGATACCCATTACACAAGAAACTGTTTTTAAACTGATATTTCAAGTGACTACAATAATTGCGGTCGATGACCCCATAAAAATATCATTAAAATAATTTATTTTTTATGTTATCATGTTCAGATATCGGTACCCATCACGTCTGCGGAGTTTCGCTAGCTAATTTAATTTGACCCTGTATCCTACTATATTATAAACGCGAAAGTTTGTATGGATGGATGTTTATTACTCTTTCACGCAAAAACTACAGAACGGATTGGATGAAATTTGGCACACAGATATTTTATAATCATGATTAACACAGGATACTTTTTATCCCGATATTCTCACGGGATCGGAAAATATGCGGATGAAACCGCGGGGCGCAGCTAGTTTGTAATAATACTTGTATCAATCCTTATAAATCGAAATAGAGAATAGGTGTTGCACGTTAATTAATACACATTTTCAGACTGACTATTTCACAAGCTTTGAAGTAATAATTCTACTGTACAACTTTATGCAGTATACAATTATAGTTATCAACTGATTACATAGGTCAGGGGCTTGCTTCTTAAAAGTAGTTCAATATCAAGAGTTTTAATTTTAATGATTATTTATTAGAAAATATACGTGGTGTAGGGAATTTATTATATTTTGTCAAAGAAATGTGTCCACTTCATAATCACAATCATCGTCTGCGTAGCTGTTTGACAACTATGTCGGGGTCGGCTTGCAATCCTGACCGAATGCAGCTGAATACCAGTAGTTTACATAGAGAGACTGATTATTTGATCTCCACAACCTAGTGTCGGGGTAATATGATACCCATTGGTAAGACTGGTTGTCGGACTTTCAGGCATCTGACTACCCGTATAAACGACTATTAAAGAGTCTACGAATGACAGCCCGGACTAACGGCTTCACGTGCTTTCCGAGGCACGGAGGGGCCTCGATATGTAATGGAATGGCCACCCATCCTCGAACCAGCCGCGGCAAGAGTAGCCACATCAACAATAGGTACAGAAATGTCTAAAGTGATGGATGGCGATTATCATATCTACGAGTTACGAGTAAGTTTTTAAGACATAAACAAACTGCTGAACATTGTTAATCACTGGCATCACAGGCGTGATGCTATGTTTAAAACATACTTTGCTATATCTTAGACACAATACTCGCTAACAATATAGGAAAACATCACAATGCAACGTGGACTCATTACTAAATCGTCAACACGCGTCAGCGAGCGTGGTGATGAATGATCGTTCCTTCTCTGTATGAGAAGAGGCTTCATTCATTACTAGTATATCAACTCAGACTATCGCAGTGCCAGACATAGGCCTCCCGCAGGCTGCGCCACGATCTCTCTCCCACAGGAGACGCACCGGGCGCCCGAGAAGGGTGCAGAACGATCTGCGACCTGCATGAGAGGTGGCCTGCGGGCGGCGGACTAGGGGCGCCTGTCGTCCGACCAGACAGGCGGTTCTACGCGCGCCACTGGAGAGTGAGTGCGACTATTGAGGGAATGGCCGCACGAGGAGGTGGGGCCCGCTGAGGAACAGCGGGTCGAGGCCTGTCGGGGGAGCGGTGAATGCTTGTGCGAATCCCGCACCTCTGGCAATAGGCAGACGTGGAATACCGCGGTGGTTTTAACCGGTAAGAGACGGCATACCCCTCCGTCACCGCCACGATGGAGAAAGTCCATGAGGATTAAAGGAATTACACCGCGAAACAAAAAATAATAATGCTGCGCGGGCTGCACCACAATACTCTGTCCTCCGCCCTTCGTATCCTGTCTGTCCCAGCAACCTTTTTTAGGTCGTCGGACTATCTAGCTGGGGGGCGTCCCACAGTACGCTTGCCGATACGCGGTCTCCAGTCCAAGACTCGTCTGCTCCACCAGCCATCGGACCTTCGACAAACATGGCCAGCCCACTGCCACTTCAGCTTGCTTATTCTGCAAGCTATGTCGGTTACTCTGGTTCTTTTCCGGATAATTTAATTCCGGATTTTATCCTTGAAAGAAACTCCGACCATAGCTCGCTCCATAGCGCGCTTAGCGACCTAGTATATAACAAAGTCACTTTTCCTGTTTGTCTGTGTGACCGCTTAGATCTTCTAAACCGCTTCAAAATCTATGGTGTAGCCATAGATTTTGAAGCGGTTTACACCATCATTTAGAGCATTTATTCCGGAAGTTTTATGTGTATAATACATTAATATTTAAATTAGATAGAGCAAAGAAAACTCAATATTTTGACATTGCCCGCATTCGCATTGCATCGCTAGCATAGTTACCTACATAGCATAATCAGCCTATAAGGTTCCCACTGCTGGGACACAGGATTCCTTTCTGTGAGAGGGAGTGGGCCGTAATCCACCACGCGGGCCCAGTGCAGGTTCATAGATGTCACATCTCTTCGAATTTTTGGTTCTAGGATATGCCGAGTTCCGCAGTTTTCCTTCACCGTTTTGAGAGCAGTGGTGATAATATTATTTACACAAAGTGAAGCGCCTGTCTGGGTTTTAACCCTTGATTTTACAACTCGTAACTTGCGGTCGTTTTCCACTGGGCTAGTTACCTACAACAAAATAAATGACCACTCACCTGAATCAACCGATTATCCTGCTGCGTATAGAAGAAATACTTCACCCTTTTCAAAAAAGGTATCGCGTTGTATTCCACCTTCGTTTGATTGGCTAACACCACCTTATTGGCAATATTCCCCACGATCAAATGGTCGGACAACACTGACACAGCCACTGAGCAGAAAACTAGTAGAATTAATAAGTATTTCATCTTGTGATACTCAAGATCTACTTTGTTCTTATTGAGACGTCTTCGCCGATCGCTAGTGTGAACGATAGTGACGTCAAGTTCAAAGAGTTATCGCGTTATTTTGATTTGATTGTGTGTTGTATATAGAGTGGGGTATTGGGCAAAATATTATTTGTCTAACTACCTATGATTAATATCGCGTGATCAGTTCTCTGCCTTTTCTGTATACGAAGAGTCCTTTGCTGTGCAGCGGAACAATAATGGACTGCACCCTAATTCCGTAACACACTATCAATATGAATAATTTTGAAGGATATTGCTAATCCATTGCTTCATATGTTCGAAAAATGTGTCTGCTCAACAACGTAAATAACGCAATGAATGTTGTTGAACTGTCAAAATGAAACCGATTGCTACTGATAGTGTTACGTAATCACCCCGCTGGTAAGTATTATAACATACATACACATTATGATGTCTAGAGGTGCCTGTGATAATGGCCGCGACTTACACATTGTAGATCGTGGGTTCGAACCCAAGCAATCACAAACTTTATGTAAATTATTTCATCACCACTGCTCTGAAAACGGTGAAGGAAAACATTGTGAGGAAACCGGCATGTCCTAGAACCGAAAATTCGACGACATGTGACATCTACCAACCTGCACTGGGCCCGCGTGGTAGATTACTGCCCACTCCCTCTCGAATGAATTCTCATGCCTTCTCTGTACACGAAGAGTCCGTTCCGGCAGAGAAACACTAAGAGGCTGGTAAGTATACAGGTCAAATTAAATTATCTAGCGAAACTTCACAGACGTGGTGGGTATCGATAATATGTAAACACGATAAAACAAAAGAAGAAAACAGATTTTCTCAACTCATACTTAAAGTAATAACAGTACCAACGATTGTTGACCTCTAAAAAAAACATCACATCTTATTATTTTTTATTTTATCGTGTTTAGATATTCAGTACATGATTCTAAACCGCAGAAATTTTTCGTCGGTTATTAAAAAACAGATCAATCAGCAGGGGGAGACCAAAGAAACGATGGATGGACTGTGTGAATGATGATATGGTTAGAAAGAGGGTGATTGTCGAGATGGCTGCTAATTATTTATTTATTTAAAGCACTTATCCTAATTCATACAGTTTTAGCCACACAACGAAAACCTCTCAGGGTTTATTTGCATGTTGGCGAGCCGTTCATATAAATTTTATTAATAATGTTAACAAATACATTTAAAACATACATTTTTTTGGTTACATTAATACATAGGTACATACATTAGGAGAAATTTTGTGTAAGGAAACGCTTTGATTATAACTTTTCGTACTCGTTTTGTCTTCTGGAAGTTTATTAAGATAAAAAGGAACTAATTATTCTGCAACCCTCATCCCGTACACATTATTAAATTTTGATAAGATGAATTTATTTTTAAGTGCGATACCACTTAAAAATAAATTCATCTTATCAAAATTTCTCTCTCAGAAAGTCAGGTCTTGTTTTTTCGGTTAGCAATTCAGGTCTATTGACTTCTGTTAGAGTACAAAATTCAACTTTATTGCACACATTCATAACATTAAAGAAAAGAAAAGTAAAAAAAAGTAAAAGTAACTAAAGAGGTCGTCGTCACTGTTTTTGAATTTCTTATTTATATGTTTTGGCGTAATTACTTTTAGTATTCTTAGTTGTAACTTATAAATATCGGTCAGGTATGTATGATAAGTTCTCCCATAGCTGCTGAGTCCGTAGTTGATAACAGAGTCTGCTAGGGCCATATTTAACATTCTAAGCGTTTTGTAAGGCAGTTTATATTTCATTCATCATTCCATTAATAGAGGAGTATGGGAGAAAAAGACATGTTGCGCCGACGACACCAAATAAATTGGATACGGGCAGGAGTATGATGAATGATGATGATTAAAAAGCAAATCAGCTGTTTCGTTGAAAAGTGCAATACGCGGTCAAAATGTATGACAGAGCTAATTTTTTTTTCATACCCCTAAATACCTATGTTTGCAAATCAATAAATGATTTAATTTTGATTTGATTTGAAAGATTTGTCTCTTACACAAAAAGTCCAAATTCAAACACTCCTACAACACACCCAGTACAAAATACATAGGTACTACAATCGAATAAATAAAACGAAAATGAACCTTATGACAACACAAAATAGCGTTCTACATATTGAGTCACCGATGAGTCGTGCTGTGACTTAGATTCATCTTATTATAATAGTGATGATCTCGCATTGTTCGAGATGTAATGCTAAGTAGGTACTGCCGACAGAATAACTTCGTGTCAGGCTGGGAATGGAGGAAAATATGCCGATAAACTAGATTCTGACACGTAGGGCTCCGAGAAGATGTGACTTATAATGTAAAGTAGAACATAACATCATGACTGTATTCCTGGGGTAGGCAGAGTTCAGAGTTGGATAGTTCACACTCATGTAGACGGTTTTGATTTAAAATTTACTTAGGGGGCGAGCGGTTTCTTATCAATCTGGCACAAATCCAGACTCCGGACTGGTACTGAAAAAAACTACCGAGAAGTAACGCAGTTGTAAAAACCTTTTTTGAAAAAAAAAAAACCGACTTCCAAAAACGACACTACAAAGTGAAAAATAACTTTAATTTCGGAAGTCGGTGTCGTTGGGTTCGCATTTTCGTTGTTTGCCACCGACTTGCGAAATTAAAGTTATTTTTCACTTTGTCGTAGTAGTGTCGTTTTTGGAAGTCGGTTGTTTTTTTTTTTTTGCAAAAACGTTTTTATTTTTCACTTTTAAGCTGTAATTTTTACCAGTAATTTTGGTTTAAAAACCAAAGTACTGAACCGTTTTTGATGAAATTTCTATGGGAGCATTAGGGAAGAACATATTTTCATTTCAAATCGGTTGGCAAGCTTCGGAGTTATGCGCGAACAAACAAAAAAAAATACAAACATCCGAATTGAGAACCTCCTCCTTTTTAACCGACGAAAAAAAAACGGAGGAGGTTCTCAAGTCGACGCGTATTTTTTTTTATGTATGACCACGCATAACTTTTTACAGCGTAGTCCGATTTTAATAATTCTTTTTTTATTGGAAACGGTAAGCCCCCAAGGTGGTCCCATATAAATATGGAAAAACAAATCCAACCCTAAGGGTGGGAAAATTGGGGTGATTTATTGTTCACTCACAGATTTGAATGCTGAGTTATGTATTATTACTCTACTCAGTGCCACTTATTCCTGCCCTTTGGCAAACAATTAGTAGATTATAGCCACAAATAATTGTAAAATAAAAACTTTTTAACAAAAAAATTAAACCGCCGAAATAACTGAAAATCAAAAAATGAACCAATGAACCAATGATGACCGATGAATGAATGATGAGCCTTTTTTATTTAACCGACTCAAAATTACTTATAATAGGTATACTTACATTAATTTAAGAACTTAGTTATTAAGGTTAAATAAAAAAGGTTTATTATTTTTTGCTTTTCAGTTTTTTCGGCGGTTTAATTTTTTTGTTAAAAAGTTTTTTAGAAGTCGGTAAAAATAGGAGAAATTTAATCTCTCATAAATCAGCCTATAATCCTCCACCACAAACTAACGGGAATTGAGAGATTAGGTGAGCTGTGGTGGCCAAGTGGTACCGACTTACGACTTGTAGGTCATGGGTTCGAACCCAGGCAGGCACTTTACTTTGTGTAAATAATTTCATCACCACTCTGCTCTCAAAACGCCGAAGGAAAACATCGCGAGGAAGCCGGCCTGTCCTGAACCAAAAAATCGAAGACATGTGACATCTACCAACCCGCGCTAGGCCCGTGATATATACAGCCCACTCGCTCTCAAAGAGAGGAGGCCTGTGTCCCAGCAGTGGGAACATTATAGGATGATTATGCTAATCTCATGATGATGTATTAAATTAGGAAGTTTGTTATCATTTCTTGCTATGAGGTCAGAGGTCTGTCTGTTTGTTAAATCGTTCTACTAACGATGAGTCATCGAGTTAATTGTGTTTACGAACATTTTCTGAGAACATCGTGTTTCAAGGAATTCCCTTTAATGGGGAGCGGAGAATAAACATGATGACATAATTATTATTACGACGCATTATGTGCTAATAATAATAATAATCCACCAGACGGTATTTTGACCATGGCGACCAACCTCAATGGACACTATCCTTCGGCGCGGGAGATATTATAGTGCACAAGTGTGTGGGCAGACACAGAGGTGCCCTCTCTTCCTTCACTGTCATAGTCCGATGGGTCGGCAATACGACACGACCGAAGAGAGATCAGGCGCAGGACCAGCGGCTTTCCGAGACACGTGGGCATAGCACACCGCCAGCGCCAACTTCGAAACTCCGGGCTGTTACTAAGAAATTCCTAATGGAAAAACCCAATGACATTTTGTCTGACCTGGGGATAGAACTCAGGACGTAGACTATTAGTTGTATGTATTGTACGAAATATGATAATTGTGTAGCGGCATCTACATCGCCACATGCGAACTACACATCATACTGACTTCACGCAAAATCCTGCATCGCGCAAACAAAGTTTACCGCACGACTAGCATATAGACAACGTCCCGACATCAATCGTCGGGCAGTAGCCCACCAGACACCAGATCCTGGTCAGACGATTCTCCCTTGTCTATGGAGGATGAGTCAACTTTTAATAACACTTGGAAAGTACAATGTTTTCAAATTACAGTGCTAATAGGTATGGGAGGACAGTGAAGGCCTGTCAACAGGCACTTAATAAAATTGTCTGCAAATCTACAGTCTACGAGGCCTACAACGTTCACACATTCATAAAATATAAAACAATCTATCCAAAAAATAAATAAAAGAAAAACCTATTTCAACCAAATGACATGATTGTATTAGGTTCCTTGCTACTGAATGTGCCTAGGTAAGCAACTTTAGTAAAGTCTCTTTTACATCAAAGACAAATCCGATAAGAACTCCTTACCTCCATAGACGTAAAAAACTCCAGCAGAAAAATCTTAAAAATGACAAACACTTATGACAGAAAGAGAAACAATAGAATATCGTAGTGCGAACTTGGTGTTATAGTTGGTTATATTGATAAGTTTTCTTTGTTAGTTTATCGACATTTACATGGTATCATGCAAGGAGCGAATTCTATAATTAGTAGCCAATGTTATTTATCAATTTTCTATGGTAAGTCCTGTTTTGTATTTTTCTTAGACGGTCGGAAGACCTTGGGCGGTTACGCCGTAAAGGCAGGCTGGCTGCAGCATTCGCTTCGGAAACAACTCACGAGATTCAGGTAAGTATTTTTTTGGCTAATTTGAAAATGTGTGGTGATGGATTTTGATCCAAAATTGTGCAGTTATGAGGGTTTTTTTGACAAAGCGAAAGAGGAATATTCGTAGATAATTCTGCTTGTATCGGTCAGGGCAGAGATAGACCTTTGCATCAGGAGTGCTGGAGTGCCAAATTGACAGTTGATTTAAGGACCGTCCTAGATGTCACGGTACCACCCCTTGTTCAGGTTTATTGGCAATTAGCGACCCACCCTTGCTTCGCACAGGCAATTCGACATTGTAAACTCTGAGATCTGAGAGAGAGTTTGTGTTTAGTATAATATTTAAAAAGTATTATATACCCAACCTTCTGGAATAAATTCTCTAAATTTTGGTAAAAGTGTCATCCAAATCCTACACGTACACACGGATCTCGCCTAAACATTCTCTATTAGTGCGTATTCGCATTCTTCTATTACCCCAGACTGTTCCTAAATTACCCCAGGCTGGTAAACTTTGTTTTTCCTAAATTATTTAGTTAATATTAGCGTTAAGTTAATATATGGATTCCCCTTACACTATGGAAGCAAACGATGGTTTCATTGTTTCCTACGTTCTACCCATGTCCGAACCTACGTTCACGCAAGGCAAAACTGTAAACCCACTCGTTTAAGAGCGCTAACACATTGGGACGTCATGGCGACATCGCCGGCTACGTTACGAAACGTATGACAGTTAACTCACTTGGCTACGGTCTGGCGACGTCGCAAATTTGGAAGCTTAGCCACGAGCAACCGGCCCCAACGTGGAGGCTGGAGGATACTCTGGGTGACGCGTAGCCAAATCACCAGTATTTTGTATACAAGTAAGTTACGCCTCCCTTACTCAGTGGCCAACTGGTAGTCTCACTGAGAGTCAGTAGCGACTGGTTACTTATTTGACAACCTCATTTGGCGACGTTGCCATGGCGTCCCAGTGTGTTAGCGCTCTTAGCCAATAGTTTTTAGGACTTTCATTCATCTAATTTGAGCAGAGTAAGTACACTACTCAACAAAGTCTAGCGACCCAGGGTATTCATAGTAATTATTTTAATTTTAATACTTTTTATGTAACATATTTTATATAAATAGAAGGGATTTAATATAATTTTAATTGTTCGATTAAATAAAAGGATTGAAAAAATATTATTTCTAATAAAAATCTAAAATGGTACCAAAAACGAAAAAAAACACAACTGCAGATTTAAAAAAAACCAACGCTCAAATAACATTAAATAAAAAATAATACTTGGTAAATGGCAAATGTTTTAAATGTACCCACACTAACTAACTTAACTAACTTTTTAACCGACTTCTAAAAAAGGAGGAGGTTCTCAATTCGGATGTTTGTATTTCTTTTTTTTTATGTTTGTTCGCGCATAACTCCGTTGCTTGCCAACCGATCTGAAGAATTCTTTTTTTTGTTGGAAAGGGATTAATCGCCCAACTTTGGGCGGTTAAGAGCTACAGTTACGGTTTGTGTCATCATTTTTTTGGAGTTTGGCATTGAATTCCTTTTCAGTGTTGTACCATGCTTATTTTTTTTTGTTGTTTTCTGCTAGTCTCGTCTGTTCTTTGCACATCAAAAATGTGTTTTTCTGCAAAGATTTGTAATCTAGTAACTTCTACGTTGCTACAATTAACACTTCATTGCAGTCATCATATTTGTTCCATAAGCACAATCAGCCTTTATTGTTTCCACTGCTGGGACACAGGCTTCCTCTCGATGGGAGGGAGTGGGCCGTAATCCACCACGCGGCCCCAGTGCGAGTTGATAGATGTCACATGTCTTTGATTTTTTAGTTCTATGACATGCCGGTTTCCTCACGATGTTTTTCTTTCCCGGTTTGAGAGCAGTGGTGATGAAATAATTTACACAAAGTGCTTGTCAGGGTTTGAACCTACGATCTACAAGGTGTAAGTCGCAGCTGTTACGACGGACCCACCACTGTTCAACGATAAATAGCAGGATTAAAGGGTGTTTTGAACGGTCTAAAATCAAACATCACATAGTGTACATAACAAAGCATTTTTATTACTGTAAGTAAGTATTTATATTAATTTCAACGTCAGACGACTAATTAGGTAATATTTCTTCTAAAAAAGATGCAGGTTGCTCCACCGATAAAAACTTAAATTAGGTACCGCACGCTCCGCATTACATGTGCACAACAGCCAACAGTAGGTACCAACGTCTGCCCACCAAACAATTGCAACAGTATCCAGCAAGAGCAGCTTGCTGTTAGAAATTGATGTTCTAGGAAGGAAAGAAAGAAAATGCATTGCACCTGAATAATGTACAGACGCCAGCTCTTCAAGCTATTACAATCTGTCAAATTTCTTTAATAGATTTTCAATTTTATTGCTAAAGGATTAAGGTTCAAGGTTGATTGGGAAAATTTGACAGTTTCGGGTAGCTTGACCTGCTGGCGTCTGTACCTGGAAAGACATACAAGATTTGTGTTAGAAAATAAACGTATTCTAACTAATATTATTATTGTTCGTTTTGGTGTGCTGGAATTCACTGCAAAATAATGTTCTTTCCCACAGTCATCAGGCACAGTATGCGTTTGCTATGAAAATCGACATAGAATATAATATTCCTGTATGCAAATCTCCATAATGTATGAACAGTTTCATTATATTTATTAAGTTATTTTGTTGATACTAACACTATGGACTCACGTCTGAATTAAAGAATTTGAATTTGAATACTTTCTTGTATCGCTTAAACGCACTTTCGTTAAACTGCATTATAGATGGTTTGACTTGCGTTCGTGAATCCTTGCGTTCACAAGGTACGGCACATCTGCAGCAGTCTCGGGCAATGTTTTCGCACATTGCGTTGAAATTTTACTGAACAATTAACACAACATCCTTCTGGAGTAAATGCTCCATCTTCCAATAATGCAATCCTTCAATTACATACAGGAAAACAGAAATATCAATTTCATGCAATTCGAAAGAAACGGAAAAATAAAATGTATGTTATTGTCACTTGACACGTCTTGTCTTTCTGACAGTGTCAAATAGTGATGCGGCTTAATTTTATTTAACTCATTACTCGAGTAAATATAATAAAGGCTCGAGTCCATTTTCTCTGGAGGTGCCACTCGATGTAGTCGCAGTAATAATAAAATATTATGTACTAGCTTCTGCCCGCGGCTTCGCCCGCGTGGATGTCGGAAATTATCCCACGGGAACGTGCTAACAGGATAAAATGTACCTATGTGCTTCCCCAGAATGCCATCTATCTCGCAGGCCCTTTGTGGCTAATTGCAATAGAAAACTAAATGTGTCTCATTAGTGGTGATTAAGAGGGTACCTATATGATATCTTTACCTAAGTACCTACCTAATTTAAAAAAAAAAACTCAATAACAGAAAATTAAATACCTACCTACCTAAATAAACCTATTTCTGATGATAACTAATCTAAACTCAATAAATAAGCAAAATCCCTAAAAACTAATATCTGTACGAATGACTAATCCTACCTAACAGTATTATAAAATAACCTACGGTCACTACGTACACTATCAAATATACTACCTATACTTTAAAATTAAAATCTATACCTACAACTTACATAAAAATAAACCTAAATAACTCTAAAAACTAAAAGGAATAAAAATGAACTCCATTGCGGGTGACTTAACCTACGACAAACTTATTATTTGCGGTTGGTGCAGTAATCTGGTCTAGGGATCGGACCGCAAAATTAAGTTTGTTTTTTATTGTATGTACTTTTCCGGGATAAAAAGTACCCAGTGTGGTGCCCAGGATATTAAAGAATAATTATACCAAGTTTCAACGTAATCGAACCGGTAGTTTTTGCGTGATGCCTGAACAAACAGACAGACAGACAGACAGACAGACAGACAGACCGACAGACAGACAGACAAAAATTTTTTTAATCACATTTTTGGGTTCGGTGTCGGTCTAGTAACACCCCCTGCCATTTATTTTTTTGATATTTTCAATGTACAGAATTTTCACTTCTACAGATTTATTATAAGTATAGAATAGATATAGAAGATAGATATAGATATGGATAGATTATAGTATTACTATTATTTATTTTATAACTTAATAAAAACAGTTTTGGGTACCAACTCAGACTGTGACTTATATATAATACTAGCTTCTGCTCTCGGCTTCGCCCGCGTGGATGTCGGAAATTATCCCACGAGAACATTATTGTGTACTTTCGATCCTAGGTATAAATACTGAGTTTCGAGTAAATCGGACCGCGCGCTAAAATTCTTCCATACAAACTTTGAAAACCCTAATCCCCTTTTAGGGGAAAGTTTAGAAAAACAAAAAAATGAATAAGATTTTGGAAATAAACCTTGTCGTCCCCATTTACCACGACAGGCTTTGTGTTTAAAAAAGCGTTGGAACGTTTCCACTGTACGACTAAAGATTGTTTATACCCATTTTCGAGTTAATGGAAGCAAGCAGTAAAATCCACCCCTTAAACTTTATTGCCTTTTTCCACCCCGGTAAGAGACAATTTTTAAAAAATCCTTAAAACACTTTTATTTTTTTGTTTTAAGTATTAGTACAGTGTTTCGAGTTACATAATCCGTCCGAGCGGTTTAATTTTTTTTTCTTACCTATTAACTGTTTCACCCCCTAAATCCTCTGTAAGGAGTTTTTTTTAACTAAAAGTGACCATCTGTATTAATTACTGAGGCAAATATTGCCAAGTATCAAATTTATTAACCAAAGGAAAAAGATTTTTAATATAAATTGTATCCTCGCTTTTCACTCCTGTATTCATAACTTGACTCAAAGATTAGTTATACCAATTTTCGAGCTAATCAAGCCACGCATATAATCCTCTCCTGTAAAATTAAGTACCCCTTTTCACCCCGTTAGGGGTAGATTTTCGAAAAACCCTGATACATGTTACTCTTTTTTTTTCTTAAGTATAAACACTGAGTTTCGAGTTAATCGGACCGTGCGTTCAAATTCTTCCACACAAACTTTAACACCCTTATATCCCCCTTTGAGGGGTAGTTTTGAAAAACTTATAATGATAAACTTTATTACTTACGTAGGCAAATATTCTTGCCAATTTTCAAGTTTATTAACCTATAGAATAAGATTTTTCATATAAACTGTATCCCCGCTTTTCACCCCCACAGGGGTGGAATTTTGAAAAATCGTTTGGGATCTGTTCATAGCTTGACTCAAAGATTATTTATACCAATTTTCGAGTTAATCAAGCCGCGCTGTAAAATCCTCCCCTGTAAAATTGACTACCCCTTTTCAGCCCATCAAGGGTAGATTTTCGAAAAACCCTGATACACATTATTCTTTACTTTCAATCTTAGGTATAAATACTGAGTTTCGAGTTCAAGGTAAGTATTCGTGCCAAGTTTCAAGTTTATTAACTCAAGGGAAAAGAATTTTCATACAAACTAAATCCCCCCATTTCACCCGCTTAGGGGTGGAATTTCGAAAAATCCTTTCTTAGTGGATGCCTACTCTTCACGAAGAACACACCCTCCAAATTTCATGTCTCTAGGACCAGCGTTACCAGTTTAGGCTGTGCGTTGATGTATCAGTCAGTCAGTCAGAACTTTGAATTTTATATGACGAATTCAAATATGCGTTGCGTTTAATGAATAATCCCTAAAAAATTAGTTTGATCTTGGTTATTTTAGAAAGTGTGATGACAACAAGCTTGAATTGTCCTGTCAAAAAAATGACCCACGAAAATTTTGAGGAAATAAGACGTCTTTTCACTTGTCACCCTTTTATCTTTAACTTTTTACATTTTACATGATGGTGCAACAACAGATAGTTAGATTCTATGGTCTTACTCATTGTTAAAATTAAAATTAACTGTGACGTAACTATAACGGAGCTTTTGATGTAACTCACCCTTAATAATTGAATTTAACATTCTGAACATGTTTTAACTATAAACTTGTTATAAAAAGATGGTTTTTGTAATTTTCAATCTCAATTAGTAGCCGGGGGATAATTTGTAGACTTTCGCTGTTAGTAATAGTACAAAATGCTCAACATGTTTTTTCCCATGAGAAAATAGTATTTTTTTACTCTTTTTTTTTTACTTTGCCTTTTTGGGTATAAAATGTTCGACAGTTGAATGATGTCCTTTAATGGCAATTCAGCTCAGTTCACGATTCCTTACCTATCAGTCAGTGGAATGAAATAAAGAACTTGACGATTCCAAAAATAAAATACACTATTTGTAAAAAAAAGAAAAACCCGACTGCAGCTAAAAAGTCAACACAAACTCACTTTTCAAGCTGTCTGATGCATTTGGAAGCAGTTTTTTTAGTTCAATCTCAGATTTGATGCAAGCAATCTGCACCAGACTGCTTAAAACCAGCGCTGGGGCTCTGTCTTTCATAGGGTCGCAGCATAATGGTGAGCGATAGCCATAGAAATGTAAAACTACGGCTATAGCCGTTTTGCGTGGATGTGACGCATGGTTCCCCCAACCCTTTCGTATGTTTTTTTTTTGTGTTTTATGTTCTTTGTTGCGTCTTGTTTACCGCAAATAAACATATTTTCTTTCTTTCTTTTTAAAAGTGCGCTAGTTTTAACTCTGTAACTGGACACTATAAAAAAAGAAATTAATAAAATCCAATCCACGACGGGATGGATTTTTTCAAGTTTATTTTTTAAGTTGTCCATTCAAACAAAACTCATTTTCAAAAGAATACATTTTTCCGTAATCATTGTTTCAGCAACGTGTTCTTGTGTCGCGGGAAACATGACGCTCGTAACATGAAATGTTGGGAGTGTTGCTAGCAACATGCTAATGTTTCCTATTCATGGGACTTCACTCACCTCAACATTGTTCTCACATATAGAAGCAATAAAAATAATGTACCCAGGATTTTGTAATAATATCTTGATTTAAAAGAGTGTCCGTGGAGTTTCTTGCCCGTTCTTCTCCACAGAGATCTACGTTTTGGAATGGGCAACTAGCTTCAATTTTCTGACTAACTGACCGACAATTTAATTTTGACAATTCAAAAGTGCCTGAAAGGGTTTAATTGAAATAAATGATTTGAGTTTGAGTTTGAGTTTGAGTTTCACATTAGTGTTAACCAAAAAAAAAGAATCATTCAAATCGGCAGTAATCACGATGGAATCAGTGTAAATACATACATCAATAAAATTGTTTTGGTTATTGCTCAATACTTGACCTTTTCTCACTGCCGCAGCTGTTGACGTGAATTTCTTAAAAAAATATTTTTCTATAATTTCTATCCCATTCACATCAAATGTGAAAGTAACTGTTTGTCGGTCTGTTTGTTACGTGTCACGCCTTTACGTACGGCTAAACTGGTTGATTTCGATAAAATTACACACAGGTAGACTGAGTTAGGGAATCATAGTTTTTATCCCGGTGCATTCCGGATAATTTCCGACCTAAACATGGGCGAAGCCGCAGGCAAAAGTTAGTTTAAATATAAAAATGAAACTTTTGTTTGTTTCAGTTTATTATATCTGATGGTGCTTGCCGACAGCCACACTATATCTAAAAGTATTGATAACGAAAACAAATTAGATAATAATATATTCGAGTCTATCCACGACGTAGACCGCCCCCCAACCAACCCCAAGACAAGAAAAGACAGACAACACAAGTATAAACTATATTACAGCAAGGATGAAGACGTAGTGCTACCTGAAGCCTTAAAAGAAGCTAAATCCTACACGGTGCTTGAAAAAACAACTACGAAAACCACTCGGAAAACTCCAACGGAACATGCCAAGCATTACAAGTCACCGAAGAGACGAGTCGGTGGCTTCTGGAGGAAACTCAGAGGAAAAGATAAAAAGAAAGAGACTACTAAACATGATTCCTTTGACAGGAAAAGAAGAATATCTACCCATAAAAAAGAGCAACAAAACGTTTCTCCGAGTCCTGGCCCGAGAAACAAAAGCCGGAGGAAAAATAGAAAAAAATTCTCGCTGCGACAGCCTGAAAATAAAGTTACAAAGAGAGAGGTCAGCGGGCTGTTCTCGACCAGACCATATTCAAACACACCGCAGAGTTACAAATTGCAAATGGGAATCGCACCACAGGTCGACAACATGCTCAAAAGCAAATACAAATTGAAAGTTGTACAACCATTTGCGGCCGCGGTGGTGGATGCACGTGTGGGTATAACCGACAATTTGCAAGAACAATTAGCAAGCATTACCTCCACAGTATCTGATCTAAAAGAAAGATATGGTGGAAATCCACTCGAGGCAAAGCCCTTTAATACAGGCACACCGTCCGCCGATGATGTAGAAATTAATAATCATCGTACTACCGTTGGTACTACCGAACCTGAGTTTCAAGGTACAGCACAAATAGATCTCATTCTTAATGATAAGAAAGCAAAGGCAATACATTTGGTTCCTTTTCAAAAGCCTTTAGTGACCAACCTTGGCAGTAACTCTGTTACAGAAGCCACTTTCAATGCATATCCCGTCCTCACACGTTTTGGCGTACCCAATCCAGGTTCTGGCTTGAGCACTTTCGTATCAATCAATGACAATGAAAACTTGGAAAGAACAACAGTCGCTTCAACGAAATCAGATGAATTCAATCCAAATGAGTCCATATTCAGTGCTAATACAGAAGCTCATTATTTAGCAGCTAGGTCGATCAAGGAAGATACGATGACAATTGCTCAGAATGTCGAAGATATGCTGCAGAGGGAGTTAAAGAACATATACAATAAAGTCAAACATAAAGTGTCAAGTGATTTGCATAAAGAAATTCACACCGTTAAGTCCACGGCGAAGGATAGTTACCGCAAACTTTCCACCAAAGTTTCCAGTACGTGCAAGAATGCTGCAAACGCAACCAGTTCCAAAAACCCAGCTACAATTACTAGCCCACCAAAACCTAAAACATGTCCGTGTAAATCCTCGACGAAGAAGAAAGAGCAATTGTGGACGACCACCACTACCAGTACCACCACCACGCCACCAAGAGTCAAGAAGAAGGATGATACAGAAGATGACAAGTTTATTGAAGATACCTACACCCCGGAAACAGTTTATAAACAAACTTATGACGACTACATGATGTTGACTCTATTCGAGCAGATACTCTCAAAAACACACGAAGAAAACGTTAGAAAAATGCTTGCAACAACGGAATATCCAGCATTTGCTAAAAACAAGAGGGAGACTTTCAGGTTATCTAAAAGAAACCCTGAGACCCTTACAGATGTCAAACTGAGAGAAGTTATTCAAAATTTATATGATGATGGCGGTAATATGCCCGATTATGATTACATTGACCCTTTGTCTAACGTGTCTTCGACCGAAAGAGTTACAGCGAATAATAATTATAATGAGCCTGACTATTTGCTCGATCCATCGCTCACAACAGATAATAGTGCCGACGGCTTTATGGTGGAGCTTAATGACAAAAATAAGGGAGTGACACCAACGCCCACAGATACCGAACATGCCGATCATGGCGACCATACCACTGCAGACTCCGATATTTCCGCCGTAGATTCCGGTCATACAGCCCCAGACACCAGCTTTGAAGGCTTGAGCAACAAAATCTCTTACAACGAGTTTGTAAACGGGTACAAACACTATTTAAATTTCCAAAAAGACCAGAATAATCAAAACTTTTCAAATTTGGTTAAATATCAAGCGCATAGACATCACAGTGTTGACGATATAGGTAAATATATACTTAATAAAATACCACCGCTTCCTTCGTACAATAAGAAGAAAAGGGAGCAGATATTTTCCGATGATTCAGAGAACAATATGGACTATCAGGAGATAACAACAAAAAATGACGATTCTTGGTTCAGAAAGCACTTCTACGTCTTCATTGACAATGGACCTCCGAAGAAGTACCATACTTCTGAAACAGTGGAACTTAAGCCTCCGTCAACCAAATCCAAACTATATATGATGACAGAACCAACGCCCGGAATTGTACCTAACGATAACCTCTTTATTAGAATCGGCTTGAATGGCGTCGCACGAAAGGCTAAACACACTCAGGAGATTAGTTTGGATGATCTCGCTAAAATTTTGGATTCAATGAAAGACAAGCAAATCAGCGATACATCAAGAGGTACGATATTAAAAATTAATTAATTTAAAACATTAATAAAATATACCCTAATTGCTTTTCTAACAATTTTTTTAAATGTTTTAGTTAAAGCGTATGTACAAAAGGATACATTTAATCCCATTGATATCTATAATGGTACGGATGATGCAATTAGTCGGGATAAAAGTATCATTAGTAAGATTTTTTCTGGCAAACGTAGACATGAACCCAAGAAAGATATAGAAACCACAGAATATTTTCCAGACTACATGTTTGCTGACAGCACTGGGCGGGGAAGATTGAGAAGATCGATTACAAAAGAAAGCCTTGAAAATACCATGATGGCCGATTTTATTAATAAAGATATAGAAGAAAAAGCTTCTACTGGCAGCAAAGAACTTTTGGCAAATAGTTTCAGTAACAGAGAAACAAATAAATGCGGTTACGTTGATATCGATCTAGTCCCGAGACAGACAGCTGTCGTCAAACTGAGAGACAACGCCAAAAAGAGTAGAATTAAAAACTTTTTCAAGAAGTTCAAATTTAAGAAGAAAAAAGCCATAAATCCTAAGCCAAAACGCTCGTGTCTACAAAATCGTAGAAGGGAGAGATTCAATCCTATTAAAAAGCTGAAATCTATATTTAAATATAAGGAGGAAAAAGATAAAGAAAAGGAAGACTTCGCGCCCGACCGACTCCTGAACCCCGACTATGAGATGGTGAACTCTCATATGAGCAACTATAAACCTCTAAAATTTTCCCATCCGTTGTCCGTCGCAGATATGCAGAAACAGATTCCAAATATCAGTGATATATATTTCGAGCCTGAACCAAAGAAAAGTACGACACTGTCTTCTCACTACTTCCATTTGGATGACAAAGATCAGGATCTGTTGTATAATTATAAGCCTGAGACTTCTGCAGACAAGAGTAAGGCGCCGGTCACCAACCCGATAAAACCTGGTAAGTTTCCCCGTAAGATAATAAATGTAATCTACTCGTATACAGCAGCTCTATAGGACTTCTATCAAAAAAGAGTACCACTATGGTACTTGTCCTGCCAAGCAGCATTACTGAGGGCGAGTCGGTTCAGTGGCTTATACCAAAAGTCAGTCTGTACTAAATGAGGGTTTTCTGAAATGACGTTCACTAGGTAGCAGCACTGAGACGAGTCACCAGGTCAGGGCACCTATCAAAAGTGCCTATGTTTTCTTTAGTAGTGACTGAATGATGAACGAATGAATAAAATGAATGTTGAAAATCATCATTAAACACACCTTCCAATATATAAATATGAAAGGATAATAAACGTATTATATAAATCCTTATAACAAGTCTTTCCTTGGTGTTCATCCATTAACCCTAACAGTTTATATTCAAAATAGAATACCTCTTCTCATAGTGGCGCTAACTAGTGGCGTGATTTTTCATGAAAAATCTCATTGTCTTCAAATGTATTCGTTCACGAGGCCAGTGTAGGGGCAGTGGCTCAACTGACAACTGATTCGCAAACTGGCCTATTGTCCGATGTCCATAACGGTCAAGAAAACAAAGCTTTTGCCGATCCTTATAGCCAGCCTGACCAGCAATGAAAAATAGGTATGTACATACCAATGAACATAACATATTTCTATACAATTGACTAAACCGAAACTAACATTATGACTTTTTTAGCCAAACTGGTGTTAATGGAAATCGGGAGAACTAACGCCACAAAAGCATCGTCAGAACCGTCATCATCATCAACTGCAGTAATATCCAAAAGTCTATTGGTATCAGCCATCAAAAAGCCGGAAATACAGAGGATACTACCTTGCAATGTAATGACGGTGAACGTGAAGACGTTGCCACCATCAACTACCGCGTTAATGACTACAGAAGTTACTCGAATGACAATTGACGACATGAGTTTCGTTCTCGACAACATCCAAAACAAACTAAAAATGGACCCAGATAATTTCCCTGTAGTAACTACAGCATCTAATCCTTCTTATGTACGACAAACTGAGAAATATGAATACAAGAAAGACGTAGACCCTCTGTCGCCTCCGAAAGGTCCACTTGAGGAACTGCTTCTTAAGAGTAAACTCACAAGAATCGTGAAATTCCCGATTAGGACCCGACGTTACAAGAAAAAAAAACCCGATGACTCTGAGATAGTTAATATTGGTAAAGATAACTTAAGCCTTGGTGGGCCATCAGTTCTAGAGTATATACACGATTTGGGTAATATGAACACTTTCCCAGAAAGGAGAAAGACATGTAAAGGAAACACCATGAGGAAAATTCACCATTCACATTTGGGCAAAGCTGGCGAGAAGGACAAAAGTAGGTACACGGATTATTTCAACGATCTGATAATGTGGCATAACGATATATTGAACCTGGACACAGTACCCAATGCTTCGTGGGCGAATATATTGAAGACCGTACAACCAGACTCAGGAACCATTTATACGACGCCGAACACGAATAGTCTATTAATCGGGTTGAAGGAAATGAATGACTATTTGGACCCAAGGGACAACGGTAATAGACCAGTGATTTGGAAAGACCGCGTTGATTTAAGACGCTTTGAGAATCACCAGGATGACCAAGGGATCATACGGAGCGTGGCTATGAATGACAACACTATAGTCACTAGTAAAGATATGCTTATTAAAGGAGAAGCTAAGTATTTCCAGTATAATAAACCGAAAAACGTCGCTACTAAACTAAGTTCCAATGATTTCATCATGAAACTGGATAGATTGAATTTGAATAATGATAATAGGAGTAAAGAGAAGATTCTATTTAAACGAAAAGGTAAAATTCATTTATACAACGTCTATCAGAAATGTGTTGTTATATTAATTCAGGGTGTGGTACAGACAATCGAATCTAACGACTTTCTCCATATGACAAACATCGTAATAGTGAAAAAATGATCAGTAGTCCCATACAAAACGTTAATATTTGCTCAACCAAAATGTATGAGATAGCTGATTATTTTTTCGCGATTATGATGTCGGTCCCATGGGGAAAGTGGTTCTGTTTGAAAATGACCACGCATTTTTGACGCACACAGTATAGTCACAACATTTTATATGCTTGCAGAAACCGAGTATATTAACTTCCTAAAATAATTTATCAGCTTATAATGTCTCCACCGCTGGGACACAGGCCTCCTCTCTGTGAGAGGGAGTGCGCTGTAATCCACTATTCGGGCCCAGTGCGGGTTGATAGATGTCACATGTCTTCGAATTTTTGGTTCTAGGACGTGTCGGTTTCCTCACAATGTCTTCCTTCACTGTTTGAGAGCAGTGATGATGAAAATATTTACACAAAATAACTCACTGTTAGCTAAATCCTGCGAAATTGGAAATTTCATCCCAATTTATTAGTGGTCGCCGTAGCATGTCTTCTTCTTTCATAATTCTCTCAGCCGTCATCTCGGTACTCCCTTCCTATCTATCTATATCGTCTTTCACACAATCCCTCGTTTCCTTGTCTACTCTCCATCGTCATTCATATTCAAAAGTATCTCTTGGTCTGTTTCAGGCGGCCGAAGATTATCTCCACCTCTCAATGATTCCAAACAAGCTATCATAGTCGATACCACACTGATGGCTTATGATGATGACGTGGATTCCGTCACCCAAACTTTGGAAATCAATAAACAGTGTAAGTTAACTATTGGAACGAACTTCTACGTAGGAGTAAACGGTAGGAATAGTCACGTAACGAAAAAGCTCCATGAGACTTATGAGTATACAAGATGAATTTTTCAAGTGGGCGTGGATGGCCAAATTCGAAACGAGGAATAGCGAAAGTACTCAAAGGAGTCTCGGGGTCGATTTTGATGAAAACTAAAACTGCATCATTGGATTTAAAAAAAAACTTTTTTTCTAGCCAGGAATCGAACCCGTTGATTTTGATAAAAAAAAAAAACACTGTATTATTACACCATTCGATAGTGATCCTTATAAGGATTAAATTTTGGGAAGTAATGACATACGGCAAACTTAAGGTAAATGGAATGGATTTTAATAAACTACTTCTTATTTTAAAGTATTCATACCTACATTACGTGCACCTTGTTGGAAATTATGCTCAATATTTTTATCAACAAACACCCGCAGCGCAGTCACCTTCACAACATTGTTCTAAATTCAATTTTTTATTATGTTCTCGCGGTTAAGAGGGACCCCCAGCACATAATAGCCGAATAGTAGGAGTTGTTGACTCAGCAGATTGGCAAAACTGTTATTGCAACGTATGCTCCGCTAACTTCATCTTGTTCGGTCACTGACTATGTCGTAATAACTTTGACTTGATGGAATCCGCCGATATGCTAATGCCCGAATGCTCGATAGCCATGATCATTGGTGAAAAACGATCAGGCAATCCTGCTAAAAGCAACGATCCTGTCAACTGATGATTAATTTCAAATCCTGTGACACTTAATTTTTGTGCTGTATCAATAATTTCAGTCACATAAGACGTTATTGAGCTGCAATTTTCTAGGCGTACCGAAATTAAATTCCGTAGCAAACTTATTCTTCGTGAAAAACCGTTGTCGTCGAATAACTGTTGTAGTTTTTCCCACAATTCTTTCGCGTTTCTTACACTTTTCACGTGTACATACAAAGACCGGTCGATTATAATAGTCAATTCGGCTCTGGTTTTTCGTCAACAGCAGCTCCTATGTTCACCCCTACTTCTGGCTTCACGCAATGTTTCATGCCTTCAAGGACTAGGAAAATCTACAAAATCACGTATAATGCAATTGATGACTTGAAACTATCTTTGGAAAATATTCTAAATGGAATCAATAATATTGTAATGCTGAATGTAGTACTATCCTTGAGACGTCGAATCCACCTATGTATTGAAAACAATGGTCGTCATTTTAAACAAATAATCAGTTAAGGTTTAATAGGTAGGTAACATAAGAAAAATAAAAAAAGTACTTTGTTATAATTGAGCTCTTTTCTTTAGTTTGCCGTATGTCATTACTTCCCAGAATTCGATCTTTCTTAGCGACACTATCGAATGCTGTAATAATAGTGTTTTTTTTTTTTCCAAAATCAACAGTTTCGATTCCTGGCTAGAAGTATTGATTTTTCAAAAATCCAATGGTGCAGTTTTAGTTTTAATCAAAATAGAGCCCCAGACTCCTTACTCCTGCTCCGAGTACTTTTCGCTACATTATCCACGCCCACTTGAAAAATTTACCGTGTATAAACAACTAAAAAGTTGCATGTAGGGGGCAATAGAAAGAGACACACACAGAGAGAATGAGATAGTTTTCATGGTTTTCGAGGGTGCTGAAGCCAATAGTGAAGTCAAAATGAAAATCCAAGCTAGCCGCTGCAAAATTAAAAAAATATATCATTATTGGTGTCGTTTTCATGGTTTTCGAGGGTGCTAAAGTCGATACTGAGGTCAAAATGAAGATCCAAGATGGCGGCTGTAAAAAATATTATTCTGTTCGTTGGTTTTTGAGAAAATTTTCAAAGTTTTTTCGTTATTTCGAAATTTTCGCAGTCGCCATCTTTGATTTTCATTTTGAATTTCTTTCCTGCCGGGGGTCCCCCGTCCCTACGCGTTTTAACGAGCGACCCGCTCACGATGGTCACATGACTGTGTAAACACCGAGATCTCTGTGTTAGTTTTCATATAAATAAATACATAATCATCATTTCAGCCGAAAGACGTCCACACACGCCTCCCACAAGCACCTTAGTTATATATTAATGTTTTATACACATAAACCCTTTGGAAAAAATACTCTAAATGATGGTTAAAACGTTATCAAAATTTATTGTGTAGATTAGAGGATTTAAGCTGTTATACAGACAGACACGAAAAGCGACTTTAATTTAGACCGAATTTCGACCATGGCTGCCAATCTCAACGGAGACTAGGCTGGAGATATTATAGTGCGCAAGTGTGTGCGCAGACACAGGTGTCCTCACTCTCATAGTCCGATGGGACGGCTTTCCGACACGACCGGGGTGAGCTCAGTCGCCAAACCAACGGCTTAACGTATTTTCCGAAGCACGGGGTATCACACCGTCAACTATAAGCGTATAGATAAACATACTTTTTGAAGTAGCGAATGTCAATATTTCATATACATAGTAAGTAGGTAGATAGGCTTGCCGCGGTTGGTCTGTGGATGGGTGACCATCTTTACATACAGGGACCCCTCCGTGCCTCGGAAAGCACGTTAAGCCGTTGGTCCCAGCTGTCATTCGTGGATCTTTGACAGTCGTTACCAGTTTCACCAAGGGGCATCGTATTACCCAGTAACTGGGTTGTGGAGGTCAGATAGGCAGTCGCTCCATGTAAAATACTGGTATTCAGCTGCATCCAGTTAGACTGGAAGCCGACCCCAACATAATTGGGAAAAGGCTAGGCAGATGATGATGACATAGTAAGTAGGTATATGAAAAAAAATAGAGTATAGACAAAGGCCTGTTGTATCTGAATTTCAGTACGAAGGCATATACAATTTAACACTACGAGTATCTTATTAGTCTTTGTAATGAATATTGTTGTTTTAATTACAGCTAGAAATTCACAGATGTCTTTCAGAGTTATACCTAAGAGTAAAATGGAAGTAAGTTTGTACTATAATTAACAGTCAGTCATTTATTTTGTAATAAAATACACATATATATACAGGGTGAATTTTTCAAGTGGGCGTGGATGGCCAAATCCGAAACTATGAGGAATAGCGAAAAGTACTCAAAGGAGTCTCGTGCTCGATTTTGATGAAAACTAAAACTGCATCATTGGATTTTTGAAAAATCAATATTTCTAGCCAGAAATCGAACCCGTTGATTTTGATAAAAAAAAAAAACACTATTAAACCATTCGAAAATTCTGGGTCCTACTGACATACGGCAAACTGGGACATAATGGCATACGAAAAATTCACCTTGTATAATAAAATGTAATGGGTACTAATCCATCGACAAACTCTAGATATTTATAAAAAAAGTTTAACTTTTCCAGCATTCGCCATTTTTAAAAACAAACAAAAGGCCGATGCAGTACTACACAACACCCCTGCCGATGAAATCACGTGATTTCAACAAGTTCCTGAAGGAACATCAAATGGATGTAGACTTTGTTACCTCCCCAATACGCGACCTACCTACGATCAAAGCGACCAATCCTACACTGAAAAAAATTAAAGAGCCCAAACCGACTACTATTACTACTACTACGAGTACATTTGCTGCACTAAGTCAACTTTCCGGTAGCTGGAAGACTCCAACTGCGACCAGTCTGCCACAGTTAACAAACGTTAGCGCACTCGTTACAAAAAAAAAGGTAAAAAGTACTACTACGAAAAAGAGAGGACTTACACATCAAATAGAGTCAAAACTATCAAGTTTTACTAAAGCCCTCGGTAAATCTGTTAAGTTTACCTCGGACCACCCGAAGATAAAGGAGAAACCCAAAAAAACAGCGAACAGCAGTGTCACAAACAACAAGGATCGTTACTGGGAGGACGACTTTGATAGGTATAAAAGATTCAGTGAGCTGAAGCGGCCTACCAAAGCAACGCTTGCCAAACATAACAAAGCGACGACGCAAGAAGCCAACTATTACAGTATTTTCAAAAAGAAAATGAAAGAAAGACTGTTTGAGAAGAAAGCGACAGGATCCGTAAATAGTCCGACAACAGAGCCTTTCACTGCGGAGACACGCGACAAAGATGTAGAAATAACTATAATAAACTTTGAAGATATTGAAAAACTGACGTCGCAACAGCCCTTTGATATTACATTACCGACTTTTACAAGAGATGAAATCGGAGCCATCGCAAACTATGGTGCTGCGACCGTAACACCAGATACTACAGTCATATCTACTGATTTTTCACAAAATGAGAAGGAGATTCACAATGGATTACTGTACAAAGATATATTTAAAGAACGAACTCGTACTACTGCCTCAACAACGGAATATTCCACTATGGATTTAATTAAAAGTACAGAATACGTTGATCCGATAGTAAACGATGGTCAGGCAATTATTAGTACTAAAGGAGATAACAATAATAAACCAATGCTAAACCGGTATTCGTTGGAAAAGATGCAGATATATCCGAGTATTTTGAAGAAAATGCCGCATGCTAAGAATTTTAATAATGTGCCGAAAAGAGTCCACATTAGCAGTCATCATTATAAGTATGATGTGTTCTATGATGATTTCAAGAAGATGGGGAAGACTAATGCAGGCGAAGGGTGTGGGTATTCATTGAATAATCTATTTAGGGTGGGCCCCCACGAGCAACTTTTATCTCGGCAACTAATTTGCCTCTCGCATCTGAGACATTTTTATCCGCGGGTTTGGACGCAAGTGGCGCCCGTCAATTGGTTGCAATGCAATGCGCGCACAGCGACAATAAAGTTGCCGGTGAGCCAGTTGAGGCTCAACCGAAAATTTAACAAAAAAAATTAGCGTTGCTGTCGCTCCCGCGTGCTCGTCGTCCAAATCTCGGCGAGGAGACAGCGACAGGGTCTAAAAAGTTGCTGGGCAACTAAGTTGCTCGTGGGCACCAGGCTCCCTTGTTGTAGTAGATTTAAAAACTTATTAATTCTCTGCTACGTTCCTTACACGCAATGCCTTTACTTAGTCGACGAAATTCTAGTATCCTCCTTGCCATTTTGGTGTCGGCAGTCATTCGTAGGTGTTTGACAGTAGTTACGGGTAGTCTGACAACCAGTCTTACCAAGGATACTACAATTGATTGCTGTTCGATTGGGTACTGAAGCGTATTGAATGCCTGTGAATAGCTATGCTAGTCCCCGAATTCTGGTGCATAAGAGCCAGGAAAATGGACATCTAGGTACAGACAGTAATTAAGTAACTTAACCTGCAGTTAGATCACACAGGCTAAAAAAATATCATCTGCCTAGTCTTATCTCAACAATGTTGGGGTTGGCTTCCAGGCTAACCGGATGCAGCTGACCACCAGTATTTTACATGGAGCGACTGCCTATCTGACCTCTACAACACAGTTACACGGTAACACGATACTCCTTGGTAAGACTGGTTGTCAGACTTTTAGGCTTCTGACTACCCGTAACGACTGTCAAAGATCTACAAAAGACAGCCGGGACCAGCGGCCTAACGTGCTTTCCGAGGCACGAAGTGGTCTCGAATATGTAATGGATTGTCACCCATCCACGAACCGCAGAAAGCGTAGCTTAACCTTTGATCGAACTATACGGCTGTTATCACTTAGCCACGAGCCGCCCCACCTTTATGACAGTAATGAACTTTGTTTTCACCAGTGCCACCGAAACCTGCTACGTCGGCTCGACCACACGGAGTGCGTCCACTGAATAATAAGCGGGCTTCTACTAGTGAGTACGTTATTTTACTATTTATATTGAGGCAATGATATAATTGAAAAAACATTCCCTGACTTTGCTATCGCACAGTCGGATAGAGAGAGGTAGGTAGGTTATACGCGTTTTGCAAATGGCACGTCAGAACTTTGCTAGTCAGCCAAATTAATATCGTCTTGTCTCTTTTTCGCTCCCGATATTTACGACATGACGTCCTGCTCCCACGTGTCATCTCATAGTGTGACATTTTGCCGTTTTTGAAAATCGAATGTTGGTAATCTATCTACCTCTTTTTTATAATGTCATTGGCTTTACGCGTTTTCCAAGTTGCTTCTGCGATAGGTCCTCTAGTCTGAAACAAAGAGTACACATACCAGTAATTTGCACTAAAATATGCAAGTAGCTTGCATGCCAAGGAGTGCGCACACCAGTAACTTGCACTATAGTATGCAAGTAGCTTGCATGCCAAGTAGTGCACATACCAGTAACTTGCACTAAAGTATGCAAGTAGCTTGCATGCCAAGGAGTGCGCACACCAGTAACTTGCACTAAAGTATGCAAGTAGCTTGCATGCCAAGGAGTGCAAATACCAGTAACTTGCATTATAGTATGCAAGTAGCTTGCATGCCAAGGAGTGCGCACACCAGTAACTTGCACTAAAGTATGCAAGTAGCTTGCATGCCAAGGAGTGCACATACCAGTAACTTGTACTAAAGTATGCAAGTAGCTTGCATGCCAAGGAGTGCGCACACCAGTAACTTGCACTAAAGTATGCAAGTAGCTTGCATGCCAAGGAGTGCACATACCAGTAACTTGCATTATAGTATGCAAGTAGCTTGCATGCCAAGGAGTGCTCACACCAGTAACTTGCACGAAAGTATGCAAGTAGCTTGCATGCCAAGGAGTGCGCATACCAGTAACTTGCACTAAAGTATGCAAGTAGCTTGCATGCCACTGTGCCTTATAAAATTATGATCGGTGCAAACATGCGTATGTCACAATGCCAAACAATATACATTTGCTACAACTTTTACGAATTTTATGAGCTTTCATTTGGTATAAGATTTTTTCCCTACGACGCATACGCACCGTTTTTGAGATATTTATATGCGAAAAACCCAAAAGTGGGAACTTTGAGCCCCTCCCTCCAGCTGACCTCCCTCCTAACTAAGCACGATGAACAAGTTTCTGAAAAATCGCTTGTCCCTGCTCACGTATTCTACAATATCTATATATGGATTGGACTATTAGTAATTTGCGAAAGGGACATTTTTGTATACGTTTCTTTAGTATAATAGAAATAGCTTAACTTTGTCTAACTCTTAATTCAACAGTTGTCACGGATAAGTAACTCATTTAAAGTTTTCAGAAAAGGAACCGGAACTGAAGTCGTCAAGAATATCGACCGGACTTCGCGCAGGAATCGACAGAAGAGAAAAAGTTAGTTTTAAACATTTAAACTACAGTTAATCAACCTGCACTGTGCCTAAGTAATCTAATATCGCGACATATTTGCCAAAAATGTAAACAAATATGAGTTTATGGAAACATAACTTTATTTCCAATACAATAAAGTTCAGTTTACGCTACAACTTCAAACATTTTTATAACTTTTTCAATATTGCTAGTCACTCTGAAATCAACTTAATTACCAATAAAATAAAGTTTATATTTGTTTAACTTGAAATAACGTCAATTTGAAACAATAAAATTTGAATATAGAGTCACTGATCAATATTTCGTAATTTAGCTATTTCTGAATAATTATAATCCTCGCTTTTATCATTAGCATTACCCACAGCTCATTTAAATATCCTATCTCATTTATGTACCCTGTGCATTAGGTAAACCGTTTTTTGACAGATGGAACTAGTGATTGCAGCAACACACAATACATTGATTGATACACGTACGGTATTATGTCTGTTAATATTATAACATCACTACTAATGAATTGAATTATATTATTATTTTTAAATTACTTACTGATAATTTTAAACACAAATATTTGCATGTCACATTATTATGACTAAGTGTTATGGATCTGTATTATATATGTTAAGACCTAAATTGTACCAACGCTTACAGCAAATACATTGATTTGATTTGATTTGTAAGAAGCCATAAATAATATAATTCAATAAGATAAGCAGTTTATATATTTATTTTATTAAGCATTTTAGTGTTAACTTTTACGTAATCTGGAATAGTTCGTTCTAAGACAGCTGTCAAAACACGGTTAACCTAATGTACAGGGTATAGGTCACCGCGTTTGTGTTCATTTTAAAAATATGTAAATGGTTAAATCTCTCAAAACGGTGAAGGAATACATAGTGAGGAAACCAGCTGTGCAATTGCGTAACACATAACAGTAGCAATGGCTTACATTTTGGCAGTTCAACAACATTCATTGCGTTATTTACGTTGTTAAGTAGACACATTTAACGCACATATGAAGCAAAGGATTAGGAATATCCTTCCAAATGATTCAGATTGTGAATGATGGTGTGTTACGCAGTTAGGGTGCTGCATGTCCTAAAACCAAAAAAATCGAAGACTCGTTACATCTACCACCCGCACCGGGCTGGTGTGGTAGATTACAGCACCCAATATCCCAACAGCGGGAACATTATAGGCTGATTATGCTATACAAGGTATCGTTTTGCATCCTCGTCAAATTCAAAGAGGCAACTATGCTACTGATTCTCGACACGAATCAATAATAAAATATATAGGTTTTTTTTTCTTCGGAAATTGGCATGTGTGGGACACGCATTTTAAAACGCAGCCTGTGTGAGACCGCACTGTACTGTAACTGCCCTTTTACACACACATAAAAACGCGGCCGCTTAAATACGATACCATAACGCGATTCTGTTCTTTGAAAGTGGTGTATTCTGAAATACTGTCAAAACAAGTATGTATGTATTCATTATTTACCAGGGATCGTAATTTTATTTGATTATTTATGTCTTTCATAACGGCCTCCTGAAATTTGACGAGGATGCAAAACAACAGCTTGTATAGTTAAATCTGAAAAACAATGCATTGAATTGTTGGTAATATAATAAAATACATAAATAAGATCGAAAGAATTGCCGCTGTCGTTGTTTAAAAAAAACGATTTGAAGCTTTTTGACAGGCAGGTTGCCACAAGTTACAATGTCCACCAACGCACCTTTCATAGGTAATTAAAAACTATCACACTAATATTACGAAGTCGAAAGTTTGTGAGTGAGAGTGTGTGTTTGTTACTTCTTCACGCTCAAACGGCTCCACCAATTTTGATGAAATTTGGTATGGACGTAGCTGACACCCTGGATTAATACATAGGAGACTTTTTATCCCGATATTCCCACGGGATCGAAACTTATGCGTGTGAAACCGAGGGGCGCAGTAGTACTAAATTAAACTAGCTTTTGTATTTAAGCCAATCTGTTAAGAACTTGGTACTACTAAGTATTTATAAGTTTGTAAATGTATTTGACCTAAAAGGACCTAAAACAAAAAAAAATGCGTAACAGAATTATTTATACTTTACCAAATTTTATACTTTGGCATGCCTACTGGAGGCATGCCAAAGTATGGCTATGCTATAAAATATGGCTGAACGTATGTCCCTATATCACCATGTACTGCACCCATATTTGCAAAATAAAATATTTTTATCCATCGAGCCATCTTGCCATGTCTCAAATCACTTAACATGAAAATTTCGTTCGTCTAGTTTGGGGAAGAGAAGCCGCACATAAAAAGCGCAAGAATTACACTTTTCGAGAACGTAAATGGAAGTCTGATGGGGGAGGACTGACCCAGTCTACAGGGTCCATCACGACGCCGATAATATTGACACCACTCGCTGTCACCAATCACGCTGATGTCTCCGGGACACGGGACGAGGAAACCTACACTTCAGCAGTGATCAACACCGCTGTTGTCTCCGACAAACCGCATGAAGAACCCGTCACATCAGCCGGGGTCAATACCGCTTTAGTGTCCGAGGAACTGCATGAGGGGCCCTTCACATCAGCGGTTGACGAAACGTCAGAAGTCTTCTTGACACGGCGATATACGGAACCCATTACAGATATAGAGGATGTGGTGACCATGCTGGATGGACCAGAAATGGGGGTAACCACGTCCGATATTGAAGATGCAGTGACCCTGTCTGCTATGCGGTCTGAGTACTTCACGAGCGTCACTATCAGAAGTATTATGAAAACCCTAATTTTACTTTTTTACCAAAGTCGTACTACTGAGAATCGATAGATGATCCAAAATTTAAATTAGGTTAGGTTAGGTTACTTATACTTTTTAAAGGTGGAAGGGCGTAACCTGCTGTGCTTTACAGCTCTCAAAGTATTAGCCAACAAATTACGCTAGATCCAGGTCCACACGTAACACGTTGTATTTTTTCCACATTAAAGCAGAATTCAAGATTCACCAATTCTTCTAATGGTTTTGAACGGCGTGTGGCGCTGGACATAAGCTAAGCATCACCGGTTCCGCTCCTGACCCCATATCTTGACAGTCAATTATTTTTAGACTTCTACTGTATACTGTATATAACTGTATTTATAATAGACTGTAGTCAATTAGCCATCCACATGCTGCCCCGTATTTCGCTCGAAGCTTTAATTTTAGCTTTTTGATTTGCTCAGTGAACGTCTAACGTCCTCTTGAATGTAGCCTAAAAATGCTTGTAAATTATAGTGAACCTAAGATACTTCACAGACAGTGTAAGGAGAGCATTGTTTACACCATCAACTACGGTTACGATAATGCCTGCAACAACTAAGCCTGCAACCAAGCCTGCAACTAAGCCTGCAACTAAGCCTGTAACCAAGCATGTAACCAAGCTTGCAAGAAAGTCGGGAACGAAACCATCACCTCAGCCGAGCTCACCGGTCTACAACCTGAAGCCAAGCAAAGACAAAAAGAAGAACCCACTCTCTGGCCCTGACAAGGACCGACACAGGAGGCTGTTTAAGATTTCTGCTCGTGAGTATTTTTTTATGCTTTAAAGGAAGTGCACTAAATTGTACGTAGGCACTGCCGCCCATGGAGGAGATCATGTTCTATGCAAAAAAGGGACGTTCCGCAAAAGATTATTTTGCGATAGGGAGGGATATTTTACGAAGGGGTAATTTTGTGAAAGGGCACATTCTGCAAAAGGGTCATTCTGCGAAAGGGACATTTTGCGAATCGCAGCAACCATCAGCAGGCTGATTTTATGTTTATATTTGTATCGACTCACTTTTTTAATTATTACTCGGTAAGATGTCACTCAAACCTGGTAAAGTGGGGCTACCTCGACGGAACGGCTGTAGGGAGTGGATGTGGAGCTGTGTCGCAAACTACGCTGCCATATGCATAACTATGATAGGAGGTGGACACCTATCCTGCCTTCTGCGTTCCAAAACATGCAGTCAAAGTGACCTCTGCGCTGCCACCGACGTGGAAGTGGCAAAGTTTTTAGCCAACAAGATCTGAGCGGCAATTCTCGTAATTTTAAGAACGAATTCCTCTAACCCTTCATTTTGACAAGTTTTTGACATTTGTTTGTCGCCGAGATGAGACTGCGACTAGATTTTGATCGTTTTAAATTACGAGAATACGCCTTCTGATATATGTACAGTCGACGAAGAATTGTTATGCGTCCGACCTGCGCTGTAAAATGCTTTCCGTTTGAGCTGCGCTAACTATCCACGTGGACCGCAGAGATAAGATCAGCAGAAGTATCGCTCTTTTATGAGCTCAATAATTCATTGATTATCAATTTCCAGTTCTCCAAAACCGAATCAAAAATTTAATGAAAAATTTAACGGCGTCTACCAAGCCACCGAACGCCACAACGCGTGCGAATGCCACGACCCAGAGCTTAAAGTTGAAGCCAAAACGCACCTGTGTTACGTTTCCTGATTCACCAAGTACAAGTGAGTAGTGCTGGTTAATATAACGTGTAGCACCGTTATATAGCGCGCCATTTTTACACAATTTATAGCGCATGCTTTTTATACATATACAGGGTGACAGGGACATCGACGCACAAACTATATACTATATAGGTACTATGGAATCAGTACATGATTCTGGGCCGCCAAGAGGGTTAAAAAAAAAAATCTGGATGGAACAAGTCTACTCTATCACGTATCCGCAGTTGGCTGCCTTGCTGGTCTCGCAGTCGCAAACGTGGCTACGGAGATGAGGCCCTGGGTTCGGTTCCCAGGCCAAGCGTAGTGTTAATTGGGTTTTACTATTAGGAATTTCTCAGTAGCCACCAGCGGGATCTTTGTGTAACACACTAACAATGGCAATGCCGTTTTTTATTTTGACAAAACAACAATAGGCATTGCATTATTTACGTTGTTGAGCAGAGGAAGTTTTCTAACCTATGAAGCAATGGATTAGCAATTCCCTTCCAAATTCTTCGGATTGTGATTGAGAGTGTGTTATGAAATAAGGGTGCCTGTGACTGGCTTTGTGCCCAGTTGATGGCAATGGACCGATGACCTGGTGAAGGCCGTAGGGATCCACTGGATGCGAGAAGCACATAACAGGTTAACCGGTCGAATATTCGTCACTGCGATTGACGTAATGCTCACGGCGAGTGAGGATTTACCTGTGACATCTTTATATCTTGCGTTCATAGTTGTGTGCGTTCTTGCACTCGTGCCTTTGCTCGATAAAATGTTACACCAATACGCTCATTGGCTTTAAAATCAGGTTGTAAAATAAAAAAACATCGAGGATCGTGTTCGAAATGCGGTTCGATAAAATTTAAAAACGGCGGCTGCTCGATGTTCTGTTACAAGTTACTATACTCGTACTTACCTTTAAGAGGAATATAGCCGTAAAGTTATTGTCCACAGATGATGACTCAACAAAACAGGCCGTAACCAAGACAATAACCATGTTTCTGGAGAACTCAGCCGATACTGAAGGATTCCGCGCGTCGTGCGAACTAAACTTCGGTGCTGAGGTTCGCTATCACATAATATAGTAGCTACACCCCGCGGTTTCACCCGCATAAGTTTCGATCCCATGGGAATATCAGGATAAAAAGTATCTCATATATTAATCCTGGTTATAAAACATCTGTGTACCCAAATTTCATCCAAATCCGCTTAGTAGTTTTTGCGTGAAAGAGTAACAAACATCCATCCATTTGTCCATGTATACAAACTTTCACGTTTATAATATTAGTAGGAAGTAGGATTAACGTCAATCTTAGGGAGGCTTCACACTAGTTCGGGTTACGAGTAGCACTTTCGATTCGCCGACTTGAAGCAATTACTACACATCGATCTTTTACTCCGCTCGTGCCGATCAGCAAGCTCCGTTCGATATAGTAAACCCTCGCTGAGTAATTTTCGGGTCGGTTCAGCACAATTCTGGCTAAGCCGAGCGGCTATTCTACATATTTTGCCGCTCGGCTGTGCCGAATCAAGCCGAGCCGACCAAGTGTGTCGCCTCTCTGCCTCTAAAGGTCTTTACAGACTGAAAATTCTATTTCCTACTAATATTATAAATGCGAAAGTTTCTGAGGACGGATGGGTGTTTGTTACTCTTACAGGCAAAAACTATTGAACGGATTTTGATGAAACTTTACAGTAATTTAGCTTATACATCAGATTAACACATAGGATACTTTTTATCCCGATATTCCCACGGGATCGAAACTTATGCGAGTGAAACCGCGTGGCGCAGCTAGTATTTCATATTTTCAAGATTCTGATATATGTAATATGAAATGAAATTACGTACGTACGTCGTATTTTTTTAAAGAAAGAAAGAAAAGAAAATACATTTATTTAGCACAAACTAAGACACAATACACCAGATACATACATCAGATAGCAACAAATAAAAGTCAAATGGAAAGTGTAAAGTCCGATGTAAGAAATTAGCCGGAAAGTGTGCCTCACGGCTGCGCCAAAAGGCCCAGCTCAGCAAAAATGCCAGACAACTAGTGCCTGAACCTGGACCTGGATTTTAATTAATTCCTTGTTTTCATTTACAAAAAAAAAAAAAATCGTCTAGAGACGGCAACACTAATAAAATGCACGGCACCGAAAGTGCGCAGACGCACAAAAACTGTCGCGGACAGCTGTCAGTGTGCCTTGCGAGTAAACGATGACGCACTTGGTTTGTATGAAAGTCTTGACAATGGTATTTCCAGCAGTGGCTGCCGAGGAGGTCTTTGGGAGCCCATGATTCTAATTCACTCAAATGCGAGCCCATGAGACAAATTCACTCAAAAGCGAGCCCATGAGTTATAAAATGCACGTATGTCACTGACCTCAGCCGTGTACGCACGAACGAACAAAAACCTGGTGAAGACGAACGTTACGTTACGTTAAGTTGAACGTTAGTGATACGCACGTGCGTACAAAGTGTTCGATGTTCGTGTTCACCATGTTTTTGTTCATTCGTGCGTACACAGCTTATTATACAAGTACGCTGGACTAAATATTGTATACGATATGACAGTTTTTTTTTGTGCAGATTCAAAGCGCTCCGCTCGAGCGTCTCAAGAACTAACATTGACACATTGTTGCAAATACGTCGCTGATGACTTAGGTCTAAATCGTGGAATAAGATAAGACATTTTCGTATAATTTTGTGTTTACTACGAGATGTTTAGAATATTTTTATCATGGGAGTATGCGCAATTTGTAATACTCGCTATCAAAAATATTAGTTCCACGGACACCCACGTTGCTATCAGCGCCAAAATGGCGAAAATCAAGAGTTTTGTCATAGATATTATGAAGTCCAGTGTACTTGTTTAATATAGGTCAGTGACGTATATACACATATATACATACATTTTATGAACGTAGAAGTCCACAATAGTATCGTCACGTAAGAAATTTGAAAGTGCACAATTTCCGCTCCTTTATTTTCGTTGCTACAGAGTTATTTTTTTTTGCTCCATCGTACTGCTTCTGTGTTGACGTTCACAATAAAACATTTCACTAATTTCCAATACTCGATAGGGGCTGCCAACTCAGGATGAGTTCGAAGATGTGACGCCAGCGAGCTTTTGTCATCACAAATGTAAATCAAATCATAAAATCTGCGATTGCCACCTATATGTTGAGCCTGAGATATATAGTGATCAGGTGAGTTTATTTTAAGTATATTAACACTTTCAAACCCCCGTACCTGGACCTGGCTAATCCGTTGAGATTGGCCACCGTAACCGAAGTCGGTCGAGAAGCTATTATTATTAATGGTATATATGGTCTATAAATTCAAAAATGTCAAACGCATGTTCGGGTCGGCATGATTCGGTATGATTCGGCATAGCCGGGTGGCATAAACAGGGCGGTATCACGTCGACGGGCAACCTGATTCTGAACCCCTTTGAAATTTATCATCGGTTAATTTTTTTTTAAATGCGGTTCCCATTTTGACTGCGTAGGTATTGCAGTTTTCTATGAAACAGCAGATATTGTTTTGATAACTGATAAAAAAATTCCACGCTATGGGCTGTTAAGAATCATGTGCTGAATTCATTGTTACAGTTTGCGCGTCGATGCCTCCCACCCTGTATTATTAACTAGTGTGAAAGTCTATAAGTATGTGAATTTCAATGTTTGTTAATAAATCGCGCCATAACGGTAAAACGGATTTCGATGAATTTGGCACAGGTAAACCACGCTTAAGACTAGGACAGATTTTTTCAGCTGGCAAATGCTAGTGAACTACCAGCCAGTAATGCCAGTCTGTAATGTTATGTAAAGGCTCATTTTATTCCGCAGCAGTACTATGAACTGGGCCCGATGAAGTGTCAATGTCCGACCTCCACCACTTCACAAGTACCCACGCCGTGCTGTGGACGAGAACATGGCACCTTACATTGTGACTTCAAACGGGAGGCCCAAACTAACACGTTTACAGCCAAGGACGTGGCTGCACTGGAAGTGATCGTCGACCTCATGAAGAACACGCTTAGCGACGAAGACAATAACTCGCCCGGCCTGTTCCGCCACAGCAACATCATCATGCCACCTTACTCCACCAAGCCTGTAAAAGCGAATGCGAGCGACAGCACAAACTCTATACAAGTCCACATAGCGATACCTTACGATTTCCAAAATGGGAAAAAACGATCCCCGTCTGCTTCAGGTCCTGTCAGAGTCCGGAAAGTCTTCTCTGCGAAGATGTCAACGCCCGTGGATCTAGAGTACCAAGTCAATTCTTTCGAAGGCACCATAGCTCCCACGTCCACCAAACCGAGTAACATCATTAATGCCACTGACAGTGCTCTTTCCCCGGGGATGTATCTGCTAATTGATAAACCCAAAGATGGGTTTGCGCTGAAACCGGTCTTAGGTCAAATTAATTTGTCCAATTTAAAGGCGCGACAGGCGGCGGCTGGAACTACAGTCAGCATGACGGAATCGAAGCCAATTGACACCAGAGAAGAAACTACCAGTTTGAAGAATTTGGCCAAAGTGACGCTCAGCAAGGATTTCGTGGCAGCAATCAACCAGCAGTTGATTGAAATGTATGAAAATATAACGAGAGTTAACAAAGACGTTAAAAACAAGAACATCACAAGACCGGCTCGATCTGTATGGAAGCCTCGCAAGCTAAAAGAAAAGAAAGAGGGAAGGAAAACAAATGCCGAGAAATACATCGTCAAGAGACGCATAGACTGGGAGGCGGTGAAACAGTTCTTTGGCCACGACAGAGTCTGCAACTGCAAATGCAAAAGTAACAAAACTATGTGCAGGGCCTGTGCAGCCAGCGAAGCCGTTATAGACGAACTCATCTTTGAATTTGATAACATTGGTCGGTACATGGCCGACCACTGTACTGAGATACAAACATACTTTTGGATGAACCCGGTAGGGGGCCAGAGATTGAGAGAATCAGTTAACAAAATCGACAAAAGCTTATCTGATTATTACAAAAGAGTCAAAGGGAAGTGCCAAGGAAGATTATGCAAGTGTTTCTCAAAATATATTGATAAAAGACAATTTATTAAAATTTCTAAAGCCAAAAAAGAAGACACTATGTCCCGACTGGTTAGTGATCTTGCTGTCCTTGCAGAAGATTTAAATAGAACGATATCGTTAAAAGTTTGCTACAACGACAAGTTGAAACAGAACGGTGATAAGTTCCTTCAGTTTATGAACAACTGTATTATGACAAAGCCTATAATTAAAAATAAACGTTCTATCTCGAATACTACTCCGAAGAAGTTGATAAAAAATGTGTATTCTCTCGATAACATTAATGTTAATATAATTTGTAACCCTGAATCCTCGACAACGACTGATGTACACATGTTGTCTGCTACAATCACATCCCAGGAAAACGCGCGGCTCAACGATCATATAATCGATTTTGATCTCGAGGAAACCAAACATAAGAAACGTAAAGGATTTAAAAAGCTTTTTCCGCGGAAGAGCAAAAAGTCAAAACTGTTATCGTATTTCGATTTCAACAAAAGATCAAAGACAAATTGTAAGCGCCAGGTAGATAACCAGGCGGCAACACCATTGATATCGGATGGAGGTGGTGCGTTTTGGTATGACTATCTAAAAACTGGCACAAATGAACCTCGCTTAGCTAGAGACTCAATCAAAGATACTCCTGATATATCAATCAATGTTGTTCAAAAAGGAGCAACAGAGGCAGATTTAATTGAAAAACCAAGGAACGAAGATTTAGGTACAAACACGGTATACACGACAGGTGCAACCCCTGCCGAACGCAATCAACGCGACATAGAAACAACTACAGACAGCTTGAGCCGAAACATAAATCAGATGTTACAGTTATTTGGAAGTCTGCAAGACGTTGAAGCTATGAATGAGAACTCCAGCCAAACAACAATGATGCTACCTACCAAAACTCGGATGGACAAAGCAGTATCACAAGATAAACCAAAGAAACAATCATTGACGATTGTAAAGAATGTTAAACAAAAGATGGACAGATTAAAATCAAAAGGAAAGCCGACAACTTTTACTGTACCTCAACCTGCTACAAAAAAGGTTAACCCGGCTCTTGACAAAAAGTTAGAAGAATTAACAACTATAAAACAAACGATCGACCAAGTAACTCACAAAAGCACATTACCAAACACGAATGCTACAAAAGACTCCAGCGATGATGGTTTATTAATTTCGAAGATGGCGAGTAACGTAACAACTTTTAAAATGACCACAGCAATGCCACCAGTAACGGATAAAACTTCAGCTACGACCTATTCTGTAGAAACAAATAACACGAGACTATCCACAACTACTGCACCAAAGAGTGATGGTAAATCGGAATCTCCTCAAATTTTTGACAATGAGTCAACAACGAAATTAGGTTTTATGAAGAAATTAAAAGCGGCGACGCTGTTAATGTTCAATAAAGAACATACTTCACCGACTCCTAAACAGACAACAGAGGCACCGACACAGACTACTACCGCACTTAGTACAGAAATAACTGTATTCACTTCTGGTATAGACATCGTCACTGATGGCGATAAAAAAAATATGGATTATGTAATTGAGGAATCTCCACAAATCACCACTCAGAACCCTACCATATTAATCATCAATGATTATGGCAATCATATAAGCAGTGAAGCCTTGGATGATGGCAGTAGAGAAGGGTATAGGAATCTGTTACTGTCTATTATCCAATTTGAAACTAATAGCCTAAATAATGAGTGGGACCGGGTAGCATATGGCGCTGACAAGAACAGGGTTGACACGGATGTCAAACGGAGTATTGTGAGTCCTCCCAAAGTTGCAAGTGTCAAGTAAGTGTGTTTTACAATATTGTATTTGTAGGGGTATGGTGGTACCCAGTGAAAACGGGCGAGGCAGATGATGATCGTTTACCTAGTAACTAGGTTTTGAAGGTCAGATAGGCAATCGCTCCATTTAAGGGATACCACACAGTTGTTGGGCCAGCGCATTAGATACGGCAGTATTTGTAGAACAACAAAGCCGACCTGAACAAATTACACATAATCGGCTCGAAGCAATCATCAGCATCTGCTATTGGGTCGGCTCGCCATAATTCGAGCTAAACCGGGCGGCTTTTCCTAAAGATATAGGTAACAAGGTTATCAGGTTCTTAAGACCGCCTATTGTGTCACCGCTTGTGAAATGTCTGCATTTATACCTGTAACTAGCGGACCCGGCAGACGTCGTCCTAACCGGAAAAGCAGCGCCACCTACCGGGACCAATTATATTTTCAAACCATCCAGGAACCCATTGAAATATACATACAAAATTTCATCCAAATCGGTCTACTCGTTTAGGAGGAGTTAGGTGACAAACATACGTACAGAAGAATTATATATATTAAGATATTTATGGTGGACATAAAACAAAAGGATTCCATCTTTTTCATGTCTTGTATTGAAGAGTTAACTTCTTCAATTTTCTTTTTGTCCAATCCAACTTTTATAATTTAATTCATCATTTCCAGACCAACAACGAAATTGACGCTCAAAACGAAGCCTCCCGCAGAGGTCACTTACGAGGAGGGAAGTTCAGAGCAAGACGTTAGTACCAAGGAGCCCAAGGGCCTGCTGAATAAGATAGTCAGTAAAATGGGCATCAAAGTTGTAAACAACAAGAAAAAGGTCGGTTTTTATGAACAAATGAAAATAAAATTATGGTCCCCTTAAAAAATGGCCTCTGCCGATACAGTTTACGTTACGTGGTGCTCAGGGATTCAAATTTAAGGGGGCAGCGCCAGGGTGACCCGCAGAATACAAATTTTCTTACATTTTTGCAATTTGCAGGTCAGTGTCAGGTTGTATGTTGAACAAAATATGATTCGCGACCGTAACAATTATGTATTTATAGGATTATAATCATTAAAATCATCAATACAACCCTCGTAAGTCCATATTGAATGACTATTTCAATGAAATATCAATAATGATTGATATTTCATCATTTGAATGTCCTGCAAATTGCAAAAAACGTAAGAAAATTTGAATTTCACGGGCTGCAAAAGCTGCCTTAGCGCATGAGCGATGTCTTGAGGAATCTCGCGCACGGCTCCGTCAGCCACGACCACAGCCACTCACCGTAGCATCCAAGTACTTATCGTAACCACGTCCTTAACACATTGCGCACTGTTACGGCCGACATGTTGTAGGACGTGCCTCAGTGTGCTCTACTCTAATTGTCTGCGTCTCGGCCGGGTCTTCTGCGACAAACGTATGTTTGTCGCAGAAGACCCGGCCGTAGGCCGTAGGCCGCAAGTACGAGTACGCGAGGTCTCTTAAATGATAGTACCACACCCTGCTTGTCTACCAAAGCGAAACAGAGCAGAGACAGCTTAAATCAACCAATAAGAACTTCATATATACGTTCTGACTCTACTTAGCCTGTATTTTTCCCCTGCAGGGCGGGCCTCCCTCTGCTATTCCCAATCGCTGATAGTACGGACGAGTTCTCCCGGATGGAGCGAAGTGTCCCGCCATCTACGGCCGCAAATACCGCATAAATAATTGGTGATTCTAAGTCATCTCTGCTCTTCTCCTCATCGCTTAGGTAAACACTTGCGCACTGACAGGTGGGTGGCTTGCTTAGCACCTAGAGCCTAGTGACTTAACATCTGTTCGATACCCGCTAGGTGAGACTAGCGAAGGCGCCAAGCGCGCAGTGCCGGCGGTTGCGAAAATTCTAGAACCTTCGTTCGTTTCACTTCGCGGTTCGCAAGGTGACTCGCTAGGCTCTAGGCGCTAAGCAAGCCACCTGTCAGTGCGTTGGTAGCCTTAGGTCGAACTCACACCTAGAAGCGTCGCTTGGTACTAAGCTCTGGCGAATCAACGCGGGACCCGTTCACACAGCGATGTGCAGTACGATATTTTGCGGTAAAACAATACATGTATATTTAAAAGGGATGAAGACAGATCCTAGTAACTACAGGCCTGCGTCAGTGTTACCCGTAATTTCTAAAGTTTTTGAGCGAATTGTCTGATCGAATAAATGGCTATTTAAACAAAATAAAATTCCTTTTTGAACGACAATACGGCTTTCGTCCAAAATCAAACACTTTATCCGCTACTGTGGACCTTATCACCAAAATCGGAAAGCATATTGATGGAAGACAACTAGTCCTTTGCATATTTATCGACCTCAAAAAAGCCTTCGATACGTTAGTCATTCCCTTCTTCTAAAAAAGCTAGAGCATATTAGAATCACCGACAATGCGCTCAAAATTTTGAAATCATATCTAACGAATCGCTTTCAAGTCGTAAAAATAGGTAAATATCAAAGTACTGCCCGGCCTGTTATATGCGGTATACCACAAGGTTCAATTATTGGCCCCTTGCTATTCTTAATCTATGCTAATGACATATGGCAGGTGTCTTTAAATGGCGACATTAGTCTGCAGATGACACGTGTTATTATGGTTCCTCAATAAACGAAATGATGGACTATGCACAAAGGGATTTAGACAAATTACACGACGGGTTCCAATATAATTTACTCACAATCAATATAATAAAGTCGAGCTATATTATATTTAAGGCAAAAAATAAACAATTACAAAACTGCCTTAAGCTTTATATTAATAGTATTCAATTGAAGGAATCAATCGAAGAAAAATACCTAGGGCTAATTTTGGACAGTGAATTAACATGGAAGTCGCATATAAACAAAATAAGATCTACCTCGTAAGATCGCACCTAGATTATTTAATAGAAATATGGGGTAGCGCAGCCAAAACTAACCTAAGCTGCATCCAAAGAATAAAAATAAAAATCTTATTTCATTACGACTTTCTCACACCAACAAATAAAATTTACTCCGAAACTAAATTAATGAATATAAAACAAATTTATAACTATAACACATGCATCTTAATAAAAAAAAATTAAAGATAAAAAGCTACACTCTGAACTAATTTTTAAAATTAACACCGAAGAAGGGTTAAGACCTCTCCGTAGCGCAAATGATATTTGTCTCGCGGGAACACGTACAAATTACGGAAAGAAAAGTATTACATACGAAGGGGTACAGATGTTCAACAAACTACCATGAGAAATAAAAACCTCTAAAAGTTTACCAATATTTAAAACCCAGTTAAAATCTTTTATTATTGTCAAAATTTTAAATCCGGCCCTAGTTTGTGTCTTTAATTTTGACCCACAAAATTTTGACTTTTGTTTCGCATGAATCCTTTTCTGCTACCTTCAATGTCTTGTTATGTACCTACATTAATTATTGTTGTCTTCTTTTAATATTTGTGCGTGTCCGTACGCTCATGAATGTCATCATTATTATATACTTAGTTAAAATATTTCTCATTAAGTGAAATTTGTAGTAAATTTATTTAGAGTAAATAAAGATTCTCTAATCATAAAAACATATACATGTATATTTTACGGTCAGGATCACTCGTCAACATTCCACTGTTCATTCGATTAGAAACAAATACAGTATGACAATTCCATGTGATCCCCAAAAGATGCAGTAAAAATTTCGTACTGTTCATTGCTCTGTGCTCCACTGAGTGACAAACTTAGCTGATATCAAACGCTTCACTTGAGTGAATGTTCATTAATTATTTCATTCCACGTTCACATGACACCGACAAAATTATTTAGGAATAAATTTTCATCTGCTCCTTTCATTTAATTTAAATTCGATCTCTCGATAGGCGAGTGAAAGATACCAAGTGTCGAAATCCAACATCGATGGATCTGCGGGGTAACTGCTTAACACTATCAGTAGCAATGGCTTGCATTTTGACAGTGCGACAACATTAATTGCATTATTTTTTTTGAGCAATTAAATTTTTGTAACATAAGAAACAGTGGATTGTCAATATCCTTCAAAATGATTCATTAGGGTGCGGTTCACAAATAGGGAGCCTGGCACAAACCGAAGCTCCTAGCTGTGTGACTATCGCCTTAGGTCAACCATATTCATTTCTTTATTGTCAGGTACATCCCATTGAAAAACGGGTACAACCCATTGATAAAAAGGTACAGCCCACTGACAAACCAAATCAACAAAATGTCATCTACCTAACAGTTATCTAGGTGTTTAGTAACTTTCATTATTCAAAGGTAGTGAAGAAGGCAAGCATTCGGGACGTGAAAAAAGAAAAAAAGAAAGGAAATTTTATTAGAAATAGAAAGCTAAGGATTAACTCGTACAGACAAGGGTACCCTACCTCGCCAGGATCCATGGAAGGTAAGAAAATATTCCTTACATTCCTTGAGACTTGCTAGAATGTACTGCAACAAATACGTGGCTGTTGTCCCACCATTGTACGGATACTGCCTCTTCTAAAAACCGAATGCGCAGTTTAAGTTATACAACATTTTAAGTACTACATCGCCTTTGACCAACCCTTAGTTTAAAATCTAAGTTAATGCCCCGCCCGCAAAATTACATCTGTCTTCAAAATTCGTCATTTTCACTGGTGTTTTGATATTCCGGTGTCAAAAACGCTCTCTTTAAGTATGGTCGTCATTTTACGACGGTACCACTTTCTTCGGAAACCCATGCTAAGGCCTGCGATATCGCTGTCGCATTCGGTAGCGATACTGATCTAAAGTGATTAACCAGAAGGCGGACCAGCAGTTGGATTCTGTAAAAATCTCACCGTGAAAACATAGGTGAAGTGATTTATTATTCCACCTGATGCTAGAGATTGACACTACTGACAGCTCACTTCAAGCTCACTTCACCTAAGTTTTTACGGTGAGATTGTTACGGAATAGCACAGCTGTATCGCTACTGAGCGCGACAGCGATTTCGCGGATCGATTCGGTATCGCTAACGCAAGAAATTTCGCTGCCGTAAGCGATATCGCTTAAATCTTAATAGTCCTTTAACCCGTAACATTATTCGCTTTTTCTGAACCCCCATTAATTTGCTAACGACTAATTTATTAGTTGTGTTGACCATACTAGACAGCCGCCGAAAATGCTCGCCCTTAGCCACTTCTAGAATTGAAACTGAGATCAAGAATAGTCGTTGCAAGTCAGGAGCGCTCGCCATCTGCTATTTATAAGGCTGCGTACGCACTGACAGGTAGCATGCTTAGCGCCTAGAGCCTAGTAGTGACTTAACATCTGCACGCTAGGCGACTAACGCGCAGTGCGGCCGGTTGCGAAGATTCTAGAGCGTTCGATTTACTTCGCTACTCGCAAGGTGACTCGGTAGGCTCTAGGCGCTAAGCAAGCCACCTGTCAGTGTGTACAAGTATTTCCGACGGCTGCCTCTCTTCTCCTCAGTCGATTGTAAGGAGGAGAAGCAACTGACCTCATTGCCTCTTACAGTTGTTTTTCTTCCGCAGATCGGCAAAGAAAAGTAGTGGTTTTATATTTCCCGAATCTAACACACGTGCTTTGTTTCAAGAGGCCTGTCATACTCGTCGGACAACCAAACCAAGTCAGATATGTGACATCCAGGCCACGTACGACCATATACGGAATATCCAGAAGTCGTTACCGGCAAAGACATTCGAGGCCTTAGTGAGAAACATCACTTGTTACAAGTATAAAAATGCTGACTCCATCTTTACCATACCGTATAAGAAACAGGGGATAAGATGGGACTGGATCAGAAAAAGGAGATCCTTAAAAATGCATTTCTATAATAAACTCAAAGATAAGCATGATTTGAATGACGATGCTTTCGTCGTGAACTTTGAAGATGACTCTCAAGAGTCGTATGAGAAATTCATTAAGGGTGGCGATGGTATTTATAAAATTGTTAAGAGAAAGAAAAGAACAGCTAATTTAGGAGCTTTGGAACGTGGATTGAGGAATATACCAGCTTTGATGCCTGGGAAGGTTAGTTTGTTTTTCTGAATTTTCTTTAATCACTCTGGTGTTGAGGATAAGATGGCGGGACGAGGTTGACGCCTACAGACCTGTCTGTAGGCGTCAACCTCGTCCCGCCATCTAGTATGGACGCTAGTCCATACTAGCCGAAGACAGGGAGGAGTGGAAAGGTGAAAGGAAAGCAACAAAGGGGACAACATTGGCTAAAAATAAATAAATAAATTCTAGTATTATCTCTTGGTCCATCACGATTTCCGACGCGCAAGTATTTTACTTAAATTGACAATCAGTCTTGCGAAGGAGTATCGTTTTACCCACTAACTGGGTTGTAAAGGTCAGATACGCTGTCGCTCCATGTAAAATACTGATAGTCAGCTGCATCTGGTGAGAGTGAAGTCGACTATACCGTAGTTGTAAAACACTAGGCTGATGATGATGACAATCTTCTTGTTCTCCAGGATGAGGTTTTCGTAATGTTAGGAGACTCGGTTACCCTGGACTGCGGCATTCACGCTCCTGTACTTACTTGTGACGGGAAATTCAAGTGGAAGACGGACAGGAAGAGAATGATGAAACAAGACAATGTTTATGTGGATGGCGTCCGCATCACCATCCACAATGTGGAGGCTAGGAATGTTGGGACCTACACTTGCAGCCTGGTAAGAGATTTTTCTTTCAAGTCAAGTCAAGTCAATATCAAGTCAAGAGATTTTTTCTTTAATCTTAACTAGGATTAGGTATTTATGCCATGGACATCTTACTGTTGCATCTGGCCAAGGAATTTGATGATATACACCTTGAGCCGAAGTAAAAAGAAAAATAAAGAGTAATATGTAGTAGAATCTTCTGCAATTTCTGTGACACGTTTTTTTTCAACTTGACGGTACTTTTTAGAACAACAGGTTCACAACTAGAAAGAAAGAATAACGTTTATTTGGACAAAGTTCGTGAAACGAAACATACAAATAACAATGAAATAAAATAGGGAAAATAAAATTTTAACAACACCACCGTTTTTGGCTGCACCAAAAACGTTCATTTCAGCATTAATGCCAGACAGATGCTGTCTGACGCTGGTTTTCTAATGAACCTTTCGGGACAAGTGACGAAATACAAACAGTCTCAACATACCTACCTAATACATATTTTATAAACTTATGTATGATTTATGATATGCGAGGTATCGCAGTGAGGCATTTTCAGCATGTCCGCTTAGATGAGATGAGACATGGAAAAACATATTAAACGCCAGATTTAGAATCCAAAGCGTGCTGCTTGAAAAGCAGGTTCATAGTTCTCCTATTGGCGATGCTAATAATCCAATAACTCAATTACAGGATCACACTATCCGCCGGAGTCTAAGACTGAACGTGCTGACGGTGCCATCCTTCGACGTCGTGTTCCTGCCGGTGTACAAGACTTTAGAAAACTGTACTTATGATGTAAGCAGCATGCTTTACAATACTCTTTATGAGTTAGATAAAAATGGAGAATTATTATCCTATACAGAGGTCGCAGGGACATCGACGCGCAAACTGTAACGAAGAATTCAGCACATGATTCTGGACATCCTAGGGCCCCAGCAGTAGACATTTTTGGTAAAAAATAAAACTTTGCTGTTTCATAGAAAAGTGCAACACCTACAAGGTCATAACGTATAGCTATTTTTTTTAATAATCGTCGAAAAGTTTTAATGGGTCTAGAATCATGTGCTGAACTCACAGTTTCAGTTTGCGCGTCCATGTCCCTGCCACATTGCGAGTATTGTACACCAAAATCGACGGCTCGTATACGTATGGACCGTAAAGTGTACCTGGTGAAGTTTGGCGTGCTTGCGCGTGCAATGCTTTTTAAATTACCAGCAACACTCGGGCCGAAATTAATCGGTTGGGCGGAACTTCGGCCTTCTTGGTATTTTGTAAAAGAAATATTCGACGAATAAAAACGAAATGTCATAACTCTTCCCCAGGATTTACCAACTTCCAAATGACCATCATTGAAACAGCTTTGAGGAATCTTGAAAACACTTTCAACTCTTGTCATTTTTGCAGGATCTCAAAGCCATCCAGCGACTCGGCGGCTTAATGGCGAACGAAACTCATTGTGGAAAAGCTTGCTCCATAAGAATTGATGAGCCAGTCTGCCAGAGAGACAAGGTACGAATGTTCTTCTAGATGCTAGTGAGCTCGGACCTAACTAAGTACCTAGGTTCCAGATGTCTGCCTGGATACTACTGGATAGATCGAGTGCTAAATATGGATCTCCCAAAGAACGATTCTGCAGTGCACAATAAAAAATGAGAAAATAAGACGCTTGTAGACATTAGTGATCGCGGTATGTTACTATCAGAAGACATTTGGTACAGTATGTTGCACCACTTCTGCTGGCCAGTTTGTTGCGCCACTTCTTCTTCCGAGCGAAAGCAGTAGGAAGTGGTGAAGGGGATTTTGGGGGACTGTTTTATGTAATTTTGACGTTTGAAAAGTGTTTTCAGCCTAATTTGAATAAATGGCTTTTGATTTTGAGGATGTGCTTCATGAAAACAAAATGGTATCAGGTTATTTAGGTCTAGTGCCATGCAATCTACACTATGACATTCATCTCTAAAGGTTTATTTGTAATTAGTGTGGATTATCTCCAACTACATTTGAACAAGTCCCTTGTTCTTCTACCGACCGCTGCCCCTTGCAACGAGGACAGTGCTGCCTAACCGCTTGACGAATCCTTTAGTCGACTTTTACGTTACCCCTACGAAAACGCGTTTATTGAAAGCTGGAAACAACATGAAACTTTTGACAATCTTATAAAGGTATAAGGAACAGGGTGGAACGTTCTTCATCCTCTATAGAAAAGGGAGGATACTCAAACCAGACGGGTGTTGTGTTTGGTGGCAACTGCCTGACGATTGCTGTTGGGACGTTGTATGCTAGCCGCGCGTCGAACTTTGCTTGTGTGATACAGGATTTTGTGTGACGTGTGTGCGCATGTTGAGGATGCCGCCACAATCAAGCCATCTGATTATTTTGAAAGCTATGAAGGGACTGTAGTTTTTGCTCCAATCCGGTACTCTTACATCCAGACAAATGGACAAAAAATCTAAAAATATTACTTTTTTTTCTATTCTATGTAGTTTTAATTTTGGTATTTTTTTATTGTATGTAGAGAAGTATTATTTCTTCTTCCAGGGCACCAACAGCACCCTGATCAGGGCCACAGCCGTCATCTCCATGACTCCTCGTGAACTCAGCTGTAGCTTGCAATGTAAGAGAGATCTCGTATCTTCTCTTGTCTTACTCTGCGCTAGCAACACGGCTATTCTTTCTTCTATTACAGGTATTTGCGTTGTTCGTCTTTACTTTTGGCAACTAGGTAAAGACCGGTATTTTTCCGTAGTTAACTCAACCAATTGTTAAAAATAGTAACTAATGGTAAAATTTTAGCAAAATGTGTTTTTTGATTAATTTGTAGTTTATCTAGTTAGTCTTAGTTACGGATCAAACACCGGCCCTGTGTGTAGAAAGTTTTTGTAGCACTTTTATTTTATGACTTATTTTTCTTTGCTTTTTATGAAGGCGTTTCTTTTTCTGCCATAGATATTTTTTTTTATTTATTTATTTTTTAGTTTCATAGATAAAGTGTGACTGCCTCGTTAATCTTCTCAACTGCTGAGCTGGGTTCGTTCGTTCGATAGTGCTATTGGGATTTTCATTTGCAAATTCTCCGTGCTCCGTGGCAACAAATCCAGGGTCTGAGCGAAACTGGATTTGTTTGGTCTAATTACGTAACACGCTTTCAATCACAAATCCGAATCATTTTGAAGGATATTGTTAATCCATTGCTTCATATATTCGAAAAATGTGTGTGCTCAACAACATAAATAACACAATGAATGTTGTTGAACTGGCAAAATGAAAGCTGGCACGCAAAAGCGGCGGCAAAAGGAATGAGGACGGCACGATTTGACTGCTGCGCTGCGTGTCGCGGGTTCGATTCCCGCACGGAACAAATATTTGTATTGCCTACAGGTAGTTGTTCCGGGTCTGGCTGTTTGTGTATGTGAGTTTAAATGTTTGTAAACCCACGATACAGGAGAAATTCTAGTGTGGGGCAACGATTTAAAAAAGAAAAAGCCAGTGCTACTGTGTTAGTGTGTTACGCAATTACCCCGCTGGTTGATAGCAATAAGCTCCCCCCTCCCTCCTATTTTATGAGACTTACTTAAATATAACTGGCGAGGTGTGGGTGCATTAGAATTCAGAGGTGATATGTTTGCGTTATTTCAGTGCTGGTTTCAAAAGATGGCGTCAATGAGACCTTGGTGCCCTGGAAAACCTTCGTCAGACCTGTAGTGACACATACACTGAGGAAGAAAGGTAATAACATTTCTATAGTTTGACCAAAACCGCTGTACCGCGCCTTCGGTATGTGCGCGGCGAGACGGGGGGACAGTGCAGGCCGCTCATTCGTCATCGCTCACGGCGTCCCGCCCCCCGCCTCGCCGCGCATTCCTAAGGCGCGGTACAGCAGTTTCGGTCAAACTATAACTAATAATATCATCATATTTTTGGCAATGATTCTTCAGTCTTTTTCTTACAATTTGACACCATTGACATCACTAACCTGCAGTGACTGCCCGCGTGGTGGATTACGGCCCACTCCCTCACAGAGAAGAAGCCTGTGTCCTGTGTGCCTGAACACTACAGGCTGATTATCACAAGACCTGTAACGATGTTGCCGAGGCTTGACTAAAGACCGCGACTTGACTAAACTTGAATTTAGCATAGAAACGCTGCGGCTGTGACCAAAAATAACCGACTTCCAAAAAAGACACTACAAAGTGAAAAATAACTTTAATTTCGGAAGTCGGTGGCAAACAACGAAAATGCGAACCCAACGACACCGACTTCCGAAATTAAAGTTATTTTTCACTGTCTTTTTTGGAAGTCAATTGTTTTTTTTTTTTTGCAAAAAGTTTTTTAGTCTATAACGGTCTGTGTGAATAGAAGAACACTAGGTACTGATTATTGATATTCTTCCTGCAGACACCAACGGCCACCATGAGTACCACAAGCTGGTGCCACTCCTGTCCTCCGGCAAAGTGAATGTGGTGCTCATCTGTCCTGCTGGCTACTACCTCCTGCCGAGATACAAACTTTGTTGTAAGTATCAAGATTCTTTTAAACTACTTTGTCAACATCATTTGCCTAAGCCCTTAGGCTCAGCTTCCAGTCTAACCGATTGCAGCTAAATACCAGTATTTTACATATAGCGACTGCCTATGTGACGCGCCTCGGTGGCTGCCGCCGACGATTATCTTATCAACCCTGGTATTTCTCAGCGTCCTGCCCACCGAACACTTCATCAAAAACGGGTGACAACACTTGCCGGTCGTGTCCTCGAGGTACACGTGCCGAGCCCGGCGCCGCCAAGTGTCACATCGTCAATACACTTCCGCGCAGGTATGATGTACGTACTCTTACCTTAATAATCTAGCGACTTTTAGTTTCAAGTCAGCTTAAGCCCTGCCCAGGCCACCCAGAGCGGGAGGAGTCATTTGATGATTTCCCATCCTCAAAAAAAAAAAAAAGGCCTGCCCAGGCCGTCTTTTACAACTTCTAAAGAACATGATATCTTCTGAACTGTCTCTACACAATCATCAAGGGTATATTTATTTAGTGACTCCATCTGAAACCATAAGTTGCTTGAATTTTCCCTTTGCTTTTCAATTTAATTAATTGCGACGTGTTTTATAGAGATTATTTGGACGGGTCACTTTTTTTTGTCTAAAAACTGACAATGCATGTGGGCAAAATAAACAAGCCTTAACTTCTAACAGGATGGACAGGACTTTACGACACCGTAGCTTTTGGTCGAAAGGGGTATCCAACCCTCTAAAACATTCAGAGTAGTCGTGGTACTCGGCCCCTCCAAGGTCTAGGGCACTTGCCCTGTTCGTCACTAAGGCCGCCACTGAACGTCTGACAGCAACCGTCGGGCATTAGCCTACCAGACACAACACCCGTCTGGTCGGAGGATCCTCCCTTTTTCTACGGGGATGAGGAACTTTACACCCTGTTCCTCATAACTCTACCTATAAACCATCTTCAAATAACCTCTCAGTGGTGGTGGTATCCTCCGTGCGGCTACGTGGTGGCTTGTTGCGGCGTGCTGTGTGGGTGCTCGGCGTGCGTGCTGCTCTCCGTGATCGTGCACGTCGTGTCGCGTGACTCCGATCTTAAAGAGAACGAGGACGGAGATGATGAGCACAAAATACGTGAGTAGCCTATATCTCATAACATGGCTATATTCAGCGAAGAGGTAGGCAGAAGTGTATGTATGGTGCAGCCATAAGTGCCATGTAATAGAAGGCCGAGCTTACTGCTACTGTAGTGGGGAATTTACACTAGGCCCATTTTAGCTGTGCGGGGCTGGCTGGTCGCTTACCAAATCGCCACCCCAATACACAGTTCGATAAAAATCGCAGGTGACTAAAAAGAAAGAAAGAAAAATTTGTTTATACCGCACAAGCAAAACGCACAATCAATACAAATAAAAAAAAGACAATACGACGTAGTCAAAAGCCTCGTCCTCAAGCACTACTAGTTCATGTTGCATCAAAATGTCTACCTTTATGCGGCGGGCGATCGCCTGCGACAAGTTAGCATTTGCACGGTCGATTATAGTCACCCGCCGCATGCGACCTGACGCTACCGAAAAGTCGAAATTTACTTACACTACTTTGGAACTTGCGATTTTAGTCACCTACCTAGCGACCTAGCTTGCGGCTATAGTCCTGTGTAATGCCCGCATAACTGGGCACAAATCCAGACTCCGACTGCTACCTATAAAATAAGCAATTCGATCTGGACAAACCCAAAAGGCAACATTTTACCCAATATGACAATCATTGATAACAGGTGGATTAAAGCTGTGATAGAATGGCGTCCAAGGACTGGAAGACGAGGTGTCTGTCGTGTGGCGGCGAGATGGCCAGTCGATACTTTACCATTGCGAGCTAACCCTGGATGAGGCTGACACAGAAGCGTAGGGATTGGCACAAGAAAGACAGGCTTATGCCCAGTCGTGGGTGAAGTAGATGAAGTCTGGCTGTGGGTGATGATGAGAACCATCAGGTAGGCAGTTATGTGGGGACTTGAAAATCGTGGACACGATGGTTTTAGAGCATAAGCATAAACGGGCAGTTCTCCTGCTGATTAATTAATCCACAACAAGCTTTGCGGTATTTAGGGTTTTTTTTTTCATTAGGCAGTTATCACACTACACCGGACACCGCCGCGGTGTGCGGTGCTGGGGTTTTTAACGTTGACTGTAGAATTTTGATTTGTATACAAAAACCGCAGGGAACACACTGAAGCCACATCTACAGTAAAGTTAAAAACCGCAGCACAGCACACCGGTGCGATGTGCGGTTGGTAACCGCCCTAGTAAGTAGGTACTAAATTAAAGTAATAATGAATCTGAAAGAAATAACATCGCGCCTGTTTTCTCCGAAGAGTTGGCAGAGCTGTGTCTGTAGAACACCCATATTTAACATGAAAGAAATAGTCTTCCCCTACCTTTACAGTGAAGACGATGCCTTGCGTGACGTTGGCGTACACACACGTCCCCAGCGCGCGGCCGCTGTCCCCGTCGCGCGTGATCCTGCCGCGGTTCTTTCGCCCGAGCCTCACGTCCTCCAGGGCCACCGGTCAGTATGCTGGCGGGGTTGGGGACGAAGAAATGCTTCGCAAAATAAGGTCGATTAAGAAACCGCTAAATGCGAGAAGCACAGAACAGCTCGAAGTGTGGTGGTGCTTGGGGAAGCCTATGTCCAGCAATGGACGTCTCGGCTGAAATGATGACGAGAATAGGAACCAAAAAATAAGAAATTGGACGAAGGCCTGTCGTCGAATTTCTTATTCTTTAGTAGCAATGTGCAATCTATTTCATCACCAAACGGTGAAGTCATAAAGTCACCTCGTGATAAAACCGCCATGCAGGCCATGGCCGTTTTATCACGAGGTGACTTTGTGAGGTGAGGTTGCAGCAGCAGGAACACTATGGGCTGATCATAAATTATCAGAGAACGTTTATGGGCTAATTAATTGATAATGGTTTAGCTAGCCAGTACACTGCGCAACACACAACCAGGGCCCCAAGTCTGCTATTTTTATAAATTCGTCATTCCAACACGATCCCATCCCATTGTCATTTTGCTTAAAGTTCGTAATCTGCTAAATTCTGGCGATCATTGGTCGGTCAATGGTCTCGTAATACAATTGTGTCATAATGACATTGTCTTACTGTCATTATTATAAAACCCGTTAGTAGAAATGATTTTCGAAAAACTACCACTACTTTATTTATGCCAGATTTCATTTATATATCGGAGATGGTACGTCTGTCTCTCGTTAGCATCAGGCATATTTTAATTACTGTGGGCGTACACGAGATGGCGCTAATGTTCCGAATAGTCAAACGAATGACTCCGACATATATATATTTTTAAATATTATTTATTAGTGTTTTATACATGTCAAGTGTTTTATGTAAGTCAGTCATTCATTTATCATTATGTACGAGATTACCATTCTATGCCATTTCTTTCAATGGAGTGTCAGTGGTTGACCACTGGAAAGTTATAATGACGCCATTATGTTAGTAGATTACCAAACTTGTCAAAATCAATTATTATGAAATCAATGATAGACCATTCTGACACTATTGTAATAGCAGACTTGGGGTCCTGAAAGATGTTATTCAGGTAGGTAATTTCTAATCCATTGTCATCATTGTATGTAAATAACGCAATGAATGTTGTTGAACTGTCAAAATGAAAGCCAGTGTGTTTACGCAGTTACCCCTTTGCATTTGTTTTATTTCTCGAACTCGTGCTTAAACCGTGAATACCTAGACGAACAGGTCCACTCCTTCTGTGTGGTTCTCTCCTCAAGAGACCATTTCAGACACCAATCTACATGGTCTTTACATGATTTGACCAAGACTATATGTCTGGACTAAGAGCCCTGCCCAAGAGCGAGCAACTTTTGTCTCCGCAACTAATTTGTCTCTCGCATCAAGTCTACGTGTTTTTATGAAGGTGCCCGCATGTAGCGACGCGACAGCTGGGAGGCATTTTTGTTTGCACGCAACTGTCGCCCGTCTATTGGTTCGAATGTGCAAGTGCGCGCACGGCGACAAAAAAGGTGCCGGCTAGCCATGCAGTTGCCGCTCAACCAAAAATTTTACAAAAAGCGTTGCTGTCGCTCCCGTGTGCGCATCCCCAAGCAGCACACAAGCGTTTTCAACATCAATATACCAACCTATTTAGAACTTAGAGTTCTTTTAGAGACGTACAAGAGTGTCATAAAATTCTTTTGTCTTTATAAGAGTGATTTATGAGTTATTATACAGCTCAAACTGTATAAAATCTTTATTGAGGGATCTGCGTAAGCTTGGGGTGCTTAAACAGAATATTAAAATTCTACTATACAGCTTTAAGTATTTTGTGACACTTCAATCTGGTTTCATCGTTAAAGCTGTATACAGGCTGTATTTTACATGTGATCACTTACTTATTACAACTCTAAGTGTTATTACAGTATCACTTGATACTTGTTTCTGTACAATGGTGTATGCAAACTCCGTTCTCAAACTTATTTTTATGGCGTAATTGTACACTATTGTAAATACAGTGGTTTTATGACTTCTGTCTATGAGGGTGTTTTAAAACTAAAAAAATAAATGACAGCTATAGTACAGCTTTAGTCTGTATTACTGACACAGTCACTTGATTGCATGACGAATAAAATTAATGTTTTCACTGTGAAGAAATGCAACATGTGGAAAAAAAGAAAAAGATCTGGTGCAGTCAAGAGGAGGATTGAAAGGGAATATTTGAATATTACAAATTATCAACCAAGTAACAGTTATGATAGTGAACCATCATTTATTGAGGAAGCAAGAGAATCATTAATAAATCGGACAACCTACAGTCAAGCGTCAATTCCATCGACGTCCAACGAAGAAGGTTCCGTAGCAAAAACATTAAACAGTGATAATAATGATCATAACAGTTATATCAAATGTGTAGATTTAGTACAACCTTCGGAACCTGATAATGAAGTTTTTTCATTATGTGCGTACGAGCACATAACAAAAACATAATACATAGTTTAGGTAGGACGGAACACTTAGAGCTATGATCAATGTTGTAGGTGCTCCAACATTCCCCCGAGTGTTGAAAGTCGAGCTTTCAACCAGTCTTCGATTCTGGTAATGGGCATATCCTGTTGAAGGCCCTCTGGATGACTCCAGTAGAGGTCTTTATATCTGCTACCTGGACAATTCCATCAGTACCTGGATGTATGGCGATGACTCTTCCTAGTCTCCACTTCAGAGGTGGAAGATTCTCCTCTTTCATGACTAGGAAGGCTACAAAAACAACAATAGAATTTTTTGTCTCCGGGACAACCACAGCCACGAGATTACGTGTTTCTCTTAAATACTAACAAGCTCGTATAAACAAAATTTAATAACAAATAACATTTACATAAACGTTGTGACTTAAGGACAATGGACAATCAAATTAACATGATTATTAAGTGTTTCTCTATGAAAGGTTTAAAAAGTAAATTAACCACTTGAAAAGATCACCCTATAAAAGTTCATTATTGTAAAACTAACAAAGAGATTCCTCCTCCTCTTCTTCAATAATTTCTTTTTCGCCAGTAGCGTTTTTGTCGATTTTACCTTTTTCATCTGTATCCATTTTATTTTAATTCCTCTCGATTTCCCTGATCTGATTCATTTTCAGTTATATTTTTTTTTTAAGCGCATCTTTTTTGGTTCTCATCCTTTTAGTTGCTCTTTCATTCTTACTGAGTTTCCTCTTCACAGAATTTTTCAAGACGTTTCTATGATTTTAAGCGGCATATTTTCCTGAAAATAAAGTAAAACAGATATAATATACACAACACACTAATAATACTTTGCAATAAGTTTACTTAGGTATAATAATGTTCATACAAAACAATGTATTTTATATGAACGAGTTATAAACTCTACTTTTCACTTCGATTGCGAGTAAATCAAACAGTGATATAGCAAGTTAACATATATTTTAGTTTAAATTAACAATTTTTGGAACAATTTTTCAACTTTTTTACCTGAGTAAATAAACATTAGGCTTGTGTGTAGGAGAACTATACTGCCAAATCACAAGTGCGTTTTAATAAAATATTATTGGTAAAGTGAGGAACGGATCAAAGTAATTTTGAGCTCAGGGTTTTTCATTTCTTTAAGTAACTCTAAAGAGCATTATAAGTTATGCATAGAGAACTAATATACAGCCTAAGTAATAAACATATTCTATTATAAAGCTGATTAAAAGCCAATAGCTGTACAATGTAATCCATAACTTACTTAGTACAGCTATTCAGACTATAATACTCTCCAAATATCGTGTAGGCTGCTTAGCTAATTGTCGCCATTTTCGAATGTTTAATAACAAAATTTAAAGTATAATTAAAGGATTTTTTTACAAAACCTTAAGCCGCATCATGATAATCAGCTTGAATAATGATCACTGTGCCCTTATATCTATTACTTTAAAATTATTTTTTTATTCTAACCTTAAAAACAAACATTTACTTACCGTATTTAGTATTTTTCTTTATGTCAGCTCGATTATTTTGCTGGCGCGTGAATATTTTGAAGGAAAACATACACAGGTTCACAATAAATTTAATTTGCACTTTCAATTCACCAAATAACAACATCAGATATACAAGTCTACGGTTATCTTTTACTTCTAGTAATAAATATTAAATAATAGTGTCGCCATTTCTACTACACGCATAATGTCATCGAAAATAGTTTTGTTTCAAAAACCTATTTAGAACACTTTTCGTTACAAAAGAATTATAAGATAATGTCTGTAGTATAATGGTTTCTTTGTACACCGAATAACAGCTTTAATACAGCTATTGTACAGCTTCTCTTTTGCTTGTACAGCTACTATACAGCTCTACTAACGACAAAAGCTGCATAATATGGGCCCTTTTTTTACTTACAGGGGCTGTTTAAGCGCTTAAACAGCCTATATACAGCCTGAATATGCAGCTTCTAGTATAAAAACCAACTTAAATACAGCTTGTATACAGCTTGCAATGCTACTTGGGTCGTCCAAATCTCGGTGAAGTTACTGGGCAACTAAGTTGCTCGTGGGCGCCCTCCCTAAAGAGACTGACCTCTGAGTTTGTTTCGGCCTTTCTTCTCAGAGTATTCAGATAGGAAACGCCGACCTCATAATTTTTTTTCAAAATATTATTGACTGTATGATTGAATTGTAAGTGTTTGTACACAGCTACTTACAGAAATAAAATCATTAATTATTTGACGTACTTTTAACATTGTCCTCTCTATTGCAGATTCTCAAGAAACCAAGTTTGAACTTTGGAAAGAAAGAAACAGGCCACCTCCGTTGCCGCCAATTGATTTTGACCGTTGAAACCGTTGCCGCCAATCGGTTTTAACATTTCAAACCTTTGCTGCCAATCGGTTTTATTAATTGGAAGCCTTTCCCGCCAATCAGTTTTGATTTTGATTGGTAGGTACGGATGACACTGACAGTAGTGACACTTCGAAACGTCAGAACAAATGCTTTTTCACGAAATATAAAAACAATTTCGACAACATTGATTGAATTATCAATATTTTATGCATATTCACTGGAATTACAAAAACTTATAGACCCAGATAACAGGCCAGTTTGAGAGTAAGTAGGTACAGTTGGCAGTTCGTGTACACACGACGACGCATCAAGCTATACATTTCCACTTTTAGCTGACCTTGAATTGTATAGGCTTTTCATACAATAAGAAATCGGCTTATACTCGAAATGTATAGCTCGATATGTCGTCGTGCATACCTACGCTGACTCACTGAATTAACTCACAAATTGCCCTCATGTCTGTTAGTCTTTGTCCGGAGCCCATTATGGACAAAGATTAAAAAATGGCAAATACAATTGATTGATAAATCGATATTTATTCAATCAACAGGTAATTCCCAAGCACGAAATCCCGGATATTTGGTTGAAATCCATAATATTTATCAGATTTCTCGTAGTGTCGATTGGATATTAATACCTTGATTTAATACTAATTAATTTTCTGACCTATTTAGAAATTCCTTAATTCTCTACAAATATTGTGTAAACAGAGAGTCTTGCATTATGAGTTTTCGACCTTTATTCAAAGATTATTCGAAAGATGCACGTTTTTCGCCGTTTTCTGCTGAAACTTTATATGACCGTGTACAAACCCTTTTGTATATAAGTGTATTGTTATATTAATACTTTTAGATATAGTATTATATAAGAAAGCGCTCTTAGTTAGCTATGATATATTTTATAAGTATTATTTTGTCGTCCGAACTTCGGCTTTTGGTAAGTTGTGTTGTAATAAAGTTCAGTGGTGTTAATCTGTTTAATTTTTCATTGACATGTTTACCGACCCTATTGGCTCTGTAACGGGGATTACAAATCTCCAGATAACACTCACTCACTCCCTTCTTTGCTAAATTACATTATAATCAGTTCAGTAGTTTAGGAGAAAAATGTAGCAAATAGACATATACCCGACCTACTCAAGGATATCCATTTTATTGAAGGAGTATGAATGATAAACAAGGAACGTTGGTGAATGAGGAATGTTGAATGTTAGTGAAGGAGGAATGTTAATCAATGTTAGAGAAGGAGGGTGTCAATGGCGCCGATTCCCTTGTTCACAAACTAAACTATTTAAACTTAAGTTCAGTGCATCTTTTTCTTTCTATTTCATTAAGAAAAGGACAAAAGATAAATTTTAGTTTAGTCCTGTCAAATTAAGACGCTCCATAGACAGTTTAGACGTGAATTAAGTAAAAAAAAAATACAAATATTACATAAAAACATGGCTACTACTAAAAATACGTTAATTTACGTCTGTCGCTGACTAATTTGACAGGACTAAACTAATACTTTATCTTCTGTCCTTTTCATAATGAAATAGAAAGAAAAAGATACACTGAACTTAAATTTAGTTTAGTTTGTGAACAAGGGAATCGGCGCCAATCGCCAATGTTAGTGAAGGGGAATATCAATGTTCGTGAAGAAGGAATGTTACAACGGGCGTAGGTACCTGCATTCGGCAAACATACGGTAGGTATACCTCAAAGAGTAAAGTAATATAGAGGGAAGTATACCTTATGGTTGGTCACAGCCCAGATGGAGCGACGATCTTTGTAAGGTACTTTTATTAAACATAAGCAACAGGCAAGCCATGTGCCTTGTGGGACTTCCCATCGGCAAAAATGACGAACTTTCATGCAATCTTATCTCCTATTGCAGCCTAAACTGCTACAGCCTATACATATAGCTGGGCCGGGGAAACTTTTATTATTTTTACTAGCTTCTGCCCGCGGCTTCGCCCGCGTGGATGTCGGAAATTATCCCACGGGAACGTGCTAACAGGATAAAATGTATGTGCACCAGGATGCCATCTATCTCGCGGGCCCTTTGTGGCTAATTACAATAGAAAACCAATTGTGTCTCATTAATGGTGATTAAGAGGGTACATATATGATATCTTTACCTAAGTACCTACCTAATTAAAAAAATAAATAAACTCAATAACAGAAAATAAAATACCTACCTACCTAAATAAACGTGTCATGCTCTGCCGCAGAGCCACCATTTTAGAAACCGATCAATTATATCTTAAAATGATGTACGTCAAACGTACATAATGTACGTATACCCTTTATCGCTGTCGTGCTTTAGGTAATGATAAAATAAACATTGATTGTGGCTCTGCTGGAGAGCATACTCTCTAGCAGAGCCACACAGAACATGTACACAGGAAAGATAAACACCACTGTTTTTTGATGAAAACTGTTGTACGAATAGTGTATATTGCGTACGTGTTGAAAAATATCATTAATATACAGTGGTTTTCTTTATTTTAAGTTTACTAAAATTTTCATAGAAAGCGCCTGGTTATTTCGTGTCAGCAAAATGTTTATGTCCGTAAGGATTGAGGAGCCACATCAGATTTTTTTAATCTGATCTCACCATTATTTAGCAGCAATGTAGCTGATTTTGCAGCACGAATTCTAGATTTAGTAGCAAAATATATCACTAGTTATATTTAATAAATAAATATAACATAATATTATGTTAACATGTATTATTATTACATTATATTATTATATATGTCGGAGTCATTCGTTTGACTATTCGGAACGTCAGCGCCATCTCGTGGCGCTGGACAGAGTCTAGCCTGAGTTCGTGGTGGGACGAGAGCGACTACAAGAAGGGTGTAAGCAGAGCTCTCGGGATCATTGAATCATTGGACATCGTACGAACAACATGTGCTCAGAAACTGTCCGTATCGTTGAACGTGTACCTATAGTGCGTGATTCGCTAGTGTGACTAACTTGTTCGTAAATTATAATCAGATTTGAAGTGCAAACCTTCTTTCTATTGTGTTAACCAACACTACCCATAGTACGCCCACAGTAATTAAAATATGCCTGATGCTAATGAGAGACAGACATGCCATCTCCGATAATATAATATATTTATTTATTTATTGTGGATATATATATCCACAATAAATATTATTGTGGATAGGTAAGTGAAATATTAATTTGTAGGTACCCCCAAAATGTGGTCACCCTTCACACTGAATTTACAAGAAAAGAGTTATGTATTGTTTTTTCAGAATCCAAAGTATATAAATTGCTGAACTGTACAGATATATTTAGCAGACATTTCTGCTAAATGTTAGTATCTCTGGCTTTAGATTCCGTTGGGATCTCAGGTGGCTCCAGTCAAATATATATAATTAGAACGCCAGGATTGAGGAGCCATAGAAAATGCGTTCATCTACAAAATTTACTCTGTTTTACTACTTTATTCCTATGCTGCAAAAACAAACACAACACCTGCTAAATGATCATTATGTCGAATATATTAATTGATCGCTCACATCCAATAGAAATTCACCTCTTGAGTGTAGATTGAGGAGCCATACTAAAAGTATTGTATTTTCTTTCATTTTAGCGCCACAGAAGCTAAATTTTTAGAAGGTAATATGCACAATTGCTGCTAAATGATACAAAATTTTCAAAAATATTCATCTATTACTTAACGAGTTCCAGGTGGCTCCTCAATTCAGACGTTTCGATTGAGGAGCCACTTTTGCATTAAATATAACTAGTGATATATTTTGCTGCTAAATCTAGAATTCGTGCTGCAAAATTAGCTACATTGCTGCTAAAATAATGGTGAGATCAGATTTAAAAATCTGATGTGGCTCCTCAATCCTTACGGACATAAACATTTTGCTGACACGAAATAACCAGGCGCTTTCTATGAAAACATTAGTAAACTTAAAATAAAGTAAACCACTGTATATTAATGATATTTTTTAACACGTACGCAATATACACTATTCGTACAACAGTTTTCATCAAAAAACAGTGGCGTTTATCTTTCCTGAGTACATGTTCTGTGTGGCTCTGCTAGAGAGTATGCTCTCCAGCAGAGCCACAATCAATGTCTATTTTATCATTACCTAAAGCACGTACAGCGATAAAGGGTATACGTACATTGTGTACGTTTGACGTACATCATTTTAAGATATAATTGATCGGTTTCTAAAATGGTGGCTCTGCGGCAGAGCATGACACAAATAAACCTATTTATGACGATAACTAATCTAAACTCAATCATCATCTGCCTAGCCTTTTCCCAACTATGTTCAGGGCCGGCTTCCAGTCTAACCGGATGCAGCTGAATACCAGTATTTTACATGGAGCGACTGCCTATCTGACCTCCACAACCCAGTTATTGGGTAATACGATACCCTTGGTACGACTGGTTGTCAGACTTTCGGGCTTCTGACTACCCGTAACCACTGTCAAAGATCCACGAATGACAGCCGGGACCAACGGCTTAACGTGCTTTCCGAGGCACGGAGGTGTCTCGGTATGTAAAGATGGTCACCCATCCACAGACCGACCGCGGCAAGCTTAGCTTAACCTGACCGATCGACCTGTGCGGCTGTTATTATTTAGCCACGGGCCCCTCAATCTAAACTCAATAAATAAGCAAAATCTCTAAAAACTAATATCTATACGAATGACTATCCTACCTAACAGTATTATAAAATAACCTACGGTCACTACGTACACTATCAAATATACTACCTATACTTTAAAATTAAAATCTATACCTACGACTTATATAAAAATAAACCTAAATAACTCTAAAAAGTAAAAGGAATAAAAATGAACTCCACTGCGTGTGACCTAACCTACGACAAACTTATTATTTGCGGTTGGTACAGTAATCGGATCTAGGGATCGAACCGCAAAATTAAGTTTGTTTTTTATTGTATATACTTTTCCGGGATAAAAAGTACCCAGTGTGGTGCCCAGGATATTAAAGAATAATTATACCAAGTTTCATCGTAATCGAACCGGTAGTTTTTGCGTGATGCTTGAACAAACAGACAGACAGACAGACAGACCGACAGACAGACAGACAGACAAAAATTTTTTTAATCACATTTTTGGGTTCGGTGTCGGTCCAGTAACACCCCCTGCCATTTATTTTTTTGATATTTTCAATGTACAGAATTTTCACTTCTACAGATTTATTATAAGTATAGATATAGAATAGATATAGATTTTACGTGACAAAATTTACACTAACTCCTTTCTGTTTTGCTGTACTACACGAAAGTGAATCTATAAGAAACAGAAGCGAGATTTTGTCAAAAGTGTCTACGAGGAAAGTGTAACTACGAGGAATAATTCGTAGCAGCTGGAAGTGAGTTGTCGAGAATCGAGATGATGTGCGATAGGCTGATAATGATGGCATGGACTACCGGTTGCACGTGCCGGTTGCTCCGGAGGGGACGCAACGCGTGTCGGCGGCAGCCGCTCGTGCATTTGAGCACCGTATTCAAACACACGAGCGGCGCGTTGTCGTTGACGGCTGCAGTTGCCGCCGCCGTTGACGCTGTCCCTCGTGAGTACCATGCACACTAAAGGCGTCCACAGCTAAGCAACAATGCACGGTATGTAAGTACACCGTTTTTCCATCTGAACGTGACATGCTTATGCAACATTCAATCTGCGCGACACAAAGAACAAGATTATTATTTTCTTGATATTCTGGACATTCTAGTATGAAGAGACCAACGAAATAATGTTTTATGCCCGCTTTCCCAGACAAAAAGAATTTGGTAGCGCATGCAGATAGAATGTGCATTTGCTCGTTTGGTGTAAAGCATGCAGGCTGTAATGATTCTATGATCTATGTGAGAGGGTTTGGTTTCCGCACTTAGTCCTTCAGGTGGAGCATTGTGCTTGTGCCATGGCGTCTGTGGTTATACCTACCATTCCATCTCCCCCCCGAAGTTGATATGATACATCTCCTGGTCTGTTAAGAACATGTGTATAAGCTCTGGGTGCCCCGAGGGATTCTGTCCTAATCTGGGTAACGCCTGTGCATTCAAAGAGCACATGCGCAACGGTTCCCTCAGCCTTCATGCAAGCCCTGCATAGAGGACTGTCTGTAATATAGAAGTATTTGTTTAGCGAGCAGTATCCTGTGATGGTCCCGTCACCAGGCGCAGGCCGTCCCTGTCATAGCTTCCCTGGATTGCATGCAGCCCGGTGTCGAGGTCCACCAGCTCTCCGCTTGTGTGGGTGAACTCCTATAGCCATCTGCATAGCTGTATGAAGGGGATGGGCACGACAGGTTCGGGTCCACAGACAGACGTGCTGGGTGCTCTTCTGGCCAGTTCGTTCAGCTGCGTCGTTATCTAGTGATCCGCTGAGTCCTTTTATCCTTTGCAGTGTCACACAACACAGTGACACTGCCGTGGTAAGTCGTTCTAGTGCATTGTGACATACTAGCTATAATGATTAAAAATCCATAAAGCTTGATATAATTTAATCAAGAAAACCAACATTTAAAACTAATTAAGCACATTTCACGGGCGGCGGTGGTTTCGGTTTGAATCGATCGGCGACGTCCTTCCACAGTTTGTTTCTGTTACATCGCTCGAATATTTCGACACAGATGTTATCGAAAGCCCTTTCGAAGAAAAATGTGCAGAGCGTAGCGACTAGAAAATATGTCGATGTCTTTTTGAACAGTGTACGGTTTAAAGGTGCCCATATAGACATTTTTATATTATTATTGTAAACTGAGGTCGTAAATTACTTTTCTCGAGCTCAACTGTCACAGAACACTAATACCCTTCAACTGTGCTCAAGAACGAACCATAGCAAAAGGATAAGGTCGATATATTTTACTTTATGGGATAAGGTGGGTTTTCTTGGTGCCGTCATCAAACTTGTCAAAGTAGTTTGACAGCCATCCATAAACAAAGACTATAGAAGCACGAAGACCAGGGTGTAAAGTGCGGTCATCCTCCTTAGAAAAAGAAGAATCCTCTGATCAGACGGGTGTCGTGTCTGGTGGGCAACTGCCCGACGATTGATGTCGGGCCGTTGTATATGCTAGTCACGCGGTACACCTCAGCCTGCGCTACTGCCTGCTGGACAGTTTGTTGCGCCACTTCTTCCCAGCTAAAGCACTAGGAAGTGATGAAGGTCGGGCGTTTCCTGGACTGTCTCATGTAGTTTTGCCGTCCAAAAGTGTTGATTCTCAGCCTAATTGGACAAAAAAGCTGAACAGATGAGTATTCTAGATCAAACTCTGGGACTAACTGAGTGAAGAAAGTCTTTTCCCATAATAAAAACAACAATTTCAGCAGATGTGTATAATTTTAATACAAAATCTAACATAAGTTTCGTACAAATTATTTTCTAAGTATTTTATAAAATCTAAATACAATAATAGTCTTACGAATAACCATCAATTCGTTAATTTTTATTATAATATTTATTTTAGCAGATTCAGAAGGAGGTTCAATACCGGGTACTAAGTACAGTCGACAAAAAGTTTAAGAGAGCAGGCAACTGGCGTCATCTTTGTTCTTACGTGTCTAACACCCGGGCACGACATGGCAAAAATTAAATTTGATCTGAGGGACAATTCTCGTAATTGTCGCCGATTCCCTTGTTCACAAACTTACTAAATTTAAGTGCATCTTTCTCTTTCTATTTCATTAAGAAAAGGACAGAAGATACATATTAGTTTAGTCCTGTCAAATTAAGATACTCCATAGACAGTTTAGACGTGATTAAAAACATGGCGACTACGTCAATTTACGTCTGGCGCTGACTAATTTGACAGGACTAAACCAATATTTATCTTTTGTCCTTTTCTTAATGAAATAGAAAGAAAAAGATGCACTGCACCTTAATTTAGTTAAGGGTGTGAACAAGGGAATCGGCGCCATTATCGTGCTTAAAAATTAGTGAATTTATTGTAAAATGTATGCAAAAGACACGCTCTGATCAAAAAAGATAAAACTATGAACACACTGGAAAACTCTACCGACCCATGGGAAGAAGGTGTGACTTTATGCCTTATTATGTAGATGGTTCTAGTTGCCTCAATCCTCCAAGAAGGTATCGTGTTACCCAGCAACTGGGTCGCTCCATGTAAAACATTGCTATTCAGCTGTAGCAGGTTAGACTGGAAACCAACCCCAACATAGTTGGGAAAACGCTAGGCAGATGATAATGATGGCGCTAGTTGCCTACAAACATTTTTTTTTGCCGTGTATACAAATAAAAAAAATTAGAAATATCAACATTGAAACCACAATTTTTTTCACACAAGTGACTTAATGACGTAACCTACAGTGCCGTGCAGAATAACTCGCTCACTTTTCTATAGGAATGTCTCAGTTCGTTTTGTAATAATTTTAAAATATCATCAGCGTTTATTTTGCACGACAGTATGCTGGGTTTTAAGATAACTTTAGTAGACATAATAGGAAGTATTTCTAGCAAACTTAAGTTCAGAGTTCAGACATGATTCAGATACTCCTCAAAATAAGACTAATCTGATAAAAATGTTGCACCACAAATAACATATTATACACCGTAAAATTTTGATCCGTGATAAAAAAAAATCAGTTGATCCATAGGTTTATGTTCGCATAACTCGTCATAATGTATGGATCAACCAATTTTTTTTCACGATTTCAGGGTTGGTCCCGTAGTAAAAGTTGTTCATAATGATAAGTACAATAACCCCTTTAAAGGAATAAAACGATCACAATTCAACGGTGTATATTGATGATCAAAAAACTACAACATTTATGGTACTTAGATAAAAAACATTCAAAACTATACTGTAGTTTCCAACGTAATAAGACTAAAAAAACCAATAATTACCGCGACTTCGTTCGCGTGAAACGGCGGCTGCCCTGGGCACGCAACCCAACGCGTCGCATCGCATCGCCCGCCTTTTATTACTTCGTTTTCGCTTACCGTTCTTACTCACTGTTTTTACTCGGCTCCTAAGGGTCGTAGCGTGATGTTAAGTAGCCTATAGCCTTCCTCAGGAATTAGGCTATCACATGCAAAAAGATTTTTCAAATCCGCGTAGTAGTTCCAGAGATTAGAGCGTTCAAACAAACAAACTCTTCATCTTTATTATTAGTAGTATAGATAAGCAATATACCTACATAAATTGGTGCAACATTTTTTAAAGATTTTACAACCTTTTAAGAATTTGTTCATGTCACAAAAAGCGAGTAAAGACATAGGATAAAACTATATCATAAAATAAAAACGTCTAAACACGTATATTTGGGTTAACTATGAGTTTTAACATTTCAAAATATAAAGTACAGAGGCGTGCATAAAAATAGGCCCACCACCATTTTTATCACAGGAATAACGTTACTTTTCATTTTGAAACATAATTCGAATATTTTTTATTCACTAAGGGCAAATTTTTCAATGAACCGATAATTTTTATTCGTATAATAAAATTGACATCTGACAGTTTTTATATTAAAGAACTGTCAAAAATTAAAAATTATTCCTCGGATAAAGTTATCTGGCGTTGGAAAAATCAGCCCTAAGTCGTAACGAAAATACGGTTTTTTTTTACAGAATTTTACATTCCACGGAAGAAAATCATGTAAATAAACAGACTTAAATCACTTCATATTTTTTTACACACAATGAAAATAGCGAATCGTTAAAGCCACCACATTGCAACAGCAACATCATGTAAGGCCATTTTTCATAATTCCACTGACCAATTTCTCTAGCATGCCAATTTACTAAACAGCGACCTATTTTAATGCACTCCAGTGTACCAAAGCCATACCGTACGACATTATGTGCGTAATAATAAGTACAAAAGTCTTTCACCTGGCACTTTCTTGACACTTTTGCTACTTTTTAAAATGTCTATGTGTGAGTGGGGCATTTCTAGTGACACTTTTAGTACCAACAAGATTTTGAAATCTTACATCAATATTTCAGAAAACTTTAAAAACCTGTTGCCATTTCAAAATCACTAAAATCGAATTTCAAAGTCAGTGAAATCGAATTTCAAAATCACTGAAATCCAATTTCAAAATCACTAACCCCTCCGATTCTTCCAAATTTCAAACCTCAATACGATTCCAAACGACCACATTTCAAAACCGAAATCGCATTTCAAAACAAAAATCCAATTTCAAAACTCAACTCACATTCAAAATCACAACACGCATTTTCAAAACTAACAGCTGTCAAATTCAAACCTCAGTTCCCCAGTCCCGTCTCCCAACCCCACCACACATAGACCAGCATCAGACCCAGCAGAAAATACCGCTTAGTAACCTCACAACCGCTCTCGAGGAGCGGTTCACCAATCACTGAGCCTCCTCCACTTCCGGTTCCGCCACGACCTCTGGAACCTCCTCATCCCTCACCCTATTAGCATCTAATTCTATGACCGGATCCGCAGTAGCCTCTGCCAAGTTCGTCACCGACTTCGACTTAAAACATTGGAAGTCGACATGCCGGGACTTGGCCTCTTCCTTTTCCCAGGACATGTGTATGAAGGGGCGCTGGACGTAGTTGTAGATGACCTCGGCGCGGCCGCCGGGACGCTTGCGCACCTTTTCCTTGTATGTGGGGTAGCCTTCGACTCCCAGGCGGATTTTCTTGAGGCCGCGTTCCTTCATCACTTGCTTGGCTACGTCTCTGTAATGAGAGAATAGGATTTGCGAATTTGTTTGACAAAAATGATAAACTTTCATCCCCTTTATAGGATTAATTTTCAAAAATTCTTCCTTAGTGCTCTTTATCACAATAAAAAAAAAAAAAATCGGCTGTGCGTTGTAAATTATTGAAAGACAGAAGAGTGATAGTTACTTCAAGGTTAAGCTGCTCTTGCCGCGGTCAATTCATGGATAGGTTAACGACGATTCCTTACAAATAAACATTTTTATCACTCAAAGAGCATTTTTGGCTCGTAATGAAGTCAAGAAAACTTCGCCACTTCCACGGCGTCGTCAGTGGCACGCAGGGGTCACTTTGATATCATGTTTTCGAGACAGAAATAGGAGGTGGAGCATATCTACATCCACACCCTACTGCCGCAGATAGCAAGTAGGAGGGGCGAGAGTATCCTACCACAGTTTGCAACGGACATCGGAAAGTCGTATAAAAAAAGTTCTTCAGTCAACCATACATTCTCCAAAAATTAAGTACCAGGATCTCATATCATAATAGATCTTCCTTCTATCAACAATATTAATAATAGTCTTCGGGCAATCTCAACGGAGGCGCGGGAGATATTATAGTGCACAAGTGTGTGCGCTCAAGTGCTCTCTCTTCCGTCACTCTCCATAGTCCCATGGGACGGCATCCGACACGACCGGCAATAGATCAGGCGCAGGACCAACACAGACACGTGCGCCCAAAGCACGGGGTATCACACCGCCAACTTTCAAACTCCGGGCTGTTTGTTAGAAATTCTTAGTGGAAAAACGCAATAACACTTTGCTTAGCCTAGGAATCGAACCCAGACCCCACGTTCAGAAGTCGCGCTTACGACCACGAGACCAATGGCGCAAAATGTACTAATGCTACATACGACACAAGAGCTTACTACTCACCTCCCTTCACCAAAAAAGTACTAGGCTAGCATAAAACAGAAGCCAAGGTCAAAGCACTCACCTATTCTCAATATACTTGAAGAACCTATACAGCGGAGTGGACAGCACAGTCTGCGAGTACTCGTCCCCCATCTGAGGGGGATACTGCTCATCCCACTCCACCGAGTCGTCATCCAGCAGCACAACCACGTGGCACTCTCTGTCCCCTCGCTGGGCGGATTCCACCATGAGGGGTAAGATGAGTCTTTCCAGGAATGACTCGAACTGACGGCGAGCACCTTCGTTTGATAGCTCGTGGAGGAGGCCTCGGAGGTTCTGGAAAGAGATGGATTCAAATGTTAATTAAACGTTTCTGCAAGCATTAAAACTGTGATAATGGGTCATGGGGCCCGAGTGCGCGTCTTCTTTTTAAAGAAATGTCTCGCCGCCTGATCGACACTTCACGTGACCAGTCTGGGTCGTTCTTTGGCCAAAGAATAAGCATTGCCATTCAACGTGGCAATGCTGCCAGTCATCTGGGCACGTTTCCGGATGACAGCGATGCGGACGAGTACTTCGACGCCTAAATATCATTTTGTTTTTGTATTTATTTATATACCTATAGTCCATTTACAATAGCATTAGAAAGAAGTTAAAAAAGGTTATTTTTAATGCACACTTTGTAACAAAAATACAATAAACATTGTTACATTATGATAGACGCCGAATTTATTATGATCTATTTTTACAGCAGCTGTCACACTTAATTGTAACCATTTTAACTATTTATCTTATGAAATTATGTGGCTTTAATTTATTTATATTATATAACTCCAATTTAAAATTACAGTGTCAATGCTAAAAACCTAAAAGAAGCAGGGATGAACAATACTTGGAACGTTATTCGTTTCACTATAATTCTACCGAATTTTATTTTAATTAAGGTGGATGCGCTGCAGTAGCCCGCGAAATCAGACGAATTTGGAGCAATTCTAATTTAAAGGGATGTATTGATGATTTTTAAGGTTAAAATTGTATTATTGCCTACATATTTCTTATTGTTGCGCATCATATTATTTTTATTAAGATACAACCTTACACTGACCTGCAAATTGCAAAAAACGCAAGAAAATTAGAATTTAAGCATCTCCCTTAAAATTGTTTTATCATAACTTTGAAATAAAAAATACAACCGACTTCCAAAAACGACACTAGAAAGTGAAAAATAACTTTAATTTCGGAAGTCGGTGTCGTTGGGTTCGCATTTTCGTTGTTTGCCACCGACTTCCGAAATTAAAGTTATTTTTCACTTTCTAGTGTCGTTTTTGGAAGTCGGTTGTATTTTTTTGCAAAAAAGTTTTTATTTTTCACTTTTTAGTTGTAATTTTTACCAGTAATTTTGGTTTAAAAACCAAACTACTGAACCGTTTTTGATGAAATTTCTATGGGACCATTTGGGAAGTATGCCCTTTCCAACAAAAAAATAATTTTTGAAATCGGTTGGCAAACGACGAAGTTATGCGCGAACAAACATAAAAAAAAAAAAAAAAAAAAAATACAAACGTCCGAATTGAGAACCTCCTCCTTTTTTAGAAGTCGGTTAAAAATGTTTTGCATTCCTGCTTCTACGAGCCTCTTTTTTCTAATGCTATTATAAATGGACTATAGTTAGTTAGTTAGTCTTTGAATTTGCTACCTAAATAAAGTCTATTCAAAATTATGTTTCCAATTTCAAGTTAAACAAATATCAACTTTATTTTAATGAAAATTAAGTAGATTTCAGAGTGACTAGCACTATTGAAAAAGTTATAAAAATGTTTGAAGTTGTAGCGTAAATTGAACTTTATTGTGTAGGAATTAAAGTTATTTTTCCATAAACTCATATTTGTTTACATTTTTGGCAAATAAATCGCCAATGCAGATTAGTGTAAATATTTAACAACAAAATAATTGCACTTGCACTTTAGCTAATCAAGTGGCTCCATTTTAGTGACCAGCAATGTAAATGCTTCTTCATAGTCATTGTGATGGTCCTATCTACAGTTGCAAGCAAAGCAAATCATTTGACTCCAAGCATTTCATCTCAAATCGTATTATTGAAGCTAACTCAAAAAATTCCCAAGAATAGTTAATCAAATCTATACGGGAACACCTCTGAGGCATACCTTATCCATTAAAAAGCATTTTGGAAATCCGTCCATATAAATGACGGAGTAATGTCCTTACATATGTATATAAAAAAAAAACATCTGAATGGAGAACCTCCTCCTTTTTAGAAGTCGGTTAAAAAGTTCGACTTACGGCCGAACCCAATTACCTACCTATCACCAGTTTTGGCATACTGCAGGTAGAAAAACCAGAGACAGATATATTATGTCTCTGGTTTTAATGTCCCAGTAATCTATATAAGTAGCGATCTGTATGATTATATTATACTGGCAGTTATGATTATACTGGCTACCATCAGTAGCGACCTGTCAATAGGTTATTGGGTTCGACCATAAATAGAGCGTCGTATCCTATCACTCATATCTTTCGAAAGCTCGATGTGTCATGTGAACACCTTATTACTGATATTCCTGGCATTTACCTGGCAGCGCACTGTATTAGCATCAAAAGGCACGAGCAGGTAGTCGCAGGCCTCCCTGAGCTCCTGCACGGAGACTGTGGGGGGACACCGGATGCTCCCCAGCCGGTAGTACTCCAGGATCGCTCTGAAGACCGTCGCTGATATGCCCTCAGCTACCTCGTATTCGCCTCTCTCGTTTGGATGGGTGAATTCGAGACCTGAAAGGAAGAAAAAGAGGTTATGAGTTTCGTATTGTGAAATCGATCGCGACGTTGCATCTGAATCATTTTGAAGGATATTGCTAATCCATTGCTTCTTATGTTCGGAAATTGTGTCTGCTCAACAACGTGAATAACGCAATGAATGTTGTTGAACTGACTGACTGACTGTCGTTGACTGTTAGTGTGATACACAATTACCCCGCGCGCTGGCTTCAACCAGCGGGGTAATTGCTAAACACACACACAGCAGCACACTCACACAGAGCAGGAACGAGCATTGATCACCACGCTTGCTCAGTACGTGTTAGTTGACTATGAAATCCAGGGGGCCTACTCCGAAGTGCAAAGTGCGAATGTTCGGATCGGCCCGACACATGGCCGAACCGAATATTATTGAAAAATGCGAAAAGAGTTCGGATCGGCTCAGTTGGGTCGGGACCATAGTCAATATTCGAAAGAGTGTAGGAGTGTAGGATCGGAACCGACCGAACCAAATAGTAACTTCGTAGCAGGAAACGGCCGAACATTCGGCCGATACTACTTCGGAGTAGACCCCCTAGTATCCTCACGATATTAACTTTCATTTAAAATAATGATACTACAAAAAGCTCTTTACTATACATATAATACAAGTCATGTCATTTTATACAAGCACAAGGGTAACAGACGAACTTTCCAAAAGTCTGTGCAATAATAGTTCAAAAGTTCATTCAATCGTTCGAGTCTCGGGGACTCGGGGTTGACCGTCTACCCCCCCACTGCCCCCCAGTGAATGACCCTTCATTTAAGACTAGACAGACACCAGACTGCAGACAGTGATATCGAGTTAATGGCATCTGTTCTGCATCGCAATTTTGAGGGTGATAGTACACATAAACATTTTTATTAGAAAACCAAGCAAGCACACCTCTGCACCTATTTTTTCTGTTCTGTTTTCTTTGTCTGTTTATACAGCGTGGCGCTTTAATGGCGACATTAATTTAACACACGTATACGGTTTTGCGTTGTAGTTTTATGAATATATTTTAATTTAATTAAACATTAATATTTATTGATTTATTAACAATTTTATAAAATAGCATCTTAGAGCAACCTGACTTAAAGAACTGTAGCGCAGGGGTCATTTGCCAGGTTCACGGATCATAACATCGCATTAATGTAATTAAAACAATTAACGAGCAAAGAGAAGGCGAATTGAAGGAAAGAGAGAGAAGACAGCCTTATGTCGGCGCGCGGCGCAGGTGGAAGTTTTCAAGTTACGATTTTTTTTTATGTTGTTATTATTTTTATGATTACTGGCCACTAGCCCTACCCGTGTGTTAAATTAATGTCGCCATTGTAGCGCCACGTTGTATATGTGTGTACATAAATGGTAAAATAATTAAATAAAACCTAGCGACGCGCGGGTCTGCTTCGCAAGGGTGCAATCTCCTGATGGGGCGACATGTTATCAAAACATCGGGATTTCTGAGCTATATCCAAGTTATGTATTAATGTATTATACACATAACCTTTCGGAATAAATCCTCTAAATGATTGTGAAAATCGCATTAAAATCCAGTGTAGTTTAAAAGAACATGAATAGCAAATTTTTTTTAAACAATTTAATGAGAAAAAAAATTTGACTGTAGCTAGGCTGCGTTTCGGTGCGATATAATGTTCATTGATATCCGCATAAACTATTGCAGAATAAGCTCATGAAATTTGGCACACAGATGGTTTATAACCAGGATTAACATATAGGATACTTTTTATTACGATATTAGAACGCCGTTATAAGTTAGTCTAGATTTCCTCACGGTGTTTTCATTCGCACTAGTGTAAGTCAGTAGAAACAATACACAAAATTCATCATCGGCCCTTGTCCCATGTGTCTAGAGGTAAAAAAATGCATATCCCAAAAAAACTAGTGGTCAGTCAGAGTCACATCAAACGAATTGTATTCACTAAAACGGCGCCAAAGTCGAAGCATTTATTTTAAATAGGCACAATAAAAGGCACCTGTGAACGTCCAAAATGACAATAAAATAGAATTGATAAATGATTTTATTTTGTAAGTAGGATTGTATGTACATACAAACACTCTTAAACGTGAATCATATTTTAAAACTAGATGAGGTCGGCGTTCCCTGCCTGACTAGTCTGAGAAGAAAGGCCGAAACAAACTCAGAGGTCACAGTCTCTTTTAAAAGTCCAGACATAATATTGGTCAGATCATATGAAGACCATGTAGATCGATGTCTGAGATGTTTTTTTGAGGAGAGAACCACACAGATTGAGAGGACCTGTCCAGTCAGTGCACGCATATGTCAGAAATTGTGCAACTCAACTCAAAACTTAAGGAGCTCGACGATTCGGCGAACAATACCAAAGAAAGGACATTTGGGTAGGCCACATTAATTACTCAAACTGCCAGACCAAGACCAAAACTAACAGAACAGAGAGAAAAATAAAAAAAATATAATTAAAATGACCCACATAGTCTTCACATTCACAATAATTAAAATAATATAATACTTTACAAAGTAAGCAAATGTCATAGTATATATAAAATTCATTAATGTCAAAGTGTATAAAAAAAATAAAAAAAAAAACAACAACAACAAAACAGAAATAACACCCCGTCGTTTTTACGTCGGGGGTTAAAAAAGCCATTCAATATGTAAAAATTGGAAGCAGCTTAATCCCAAGCCTTTGTCCTCGATATAATCCTTAACGGTATAAAAGGCTTTCTGGCACAACTTGCGTTTAATGAATGATTTGAATTTATTAAGGCTTAGATCTTGAACGGGGCTTGGAACATTATTGTAAAAGCGTATACATTGGCATCTGAACGAGCCACCTATTTTCTTGAGCCTTGTTGTAGGTACAACAAATTTGTGTTTTGATTCTAGTCTCCCCTTCCATAAGGAACGAAGGGAGAGGGAGAGTGAGGTCATCTTGCTATCCACCTGCACTACTGATCAAATAACTCTAATCCCATTTCTCAAAGGTTCTACGGAAGCATAAACATTGAAGCTAAACTAGCCTTGCATTAAGTCTTAGCTTACAGGGCTTCTCTCAGATCTACGAGCCTGCAAGGTGAAGCTACTGACATATTGCAGTCGTAATAATGACTTCTTATTTGACCTGTTTCTGATCTTGGCAGACGGACGTGTGATCGCATTTTCATTATAAGGCCATTTCAAACGTAAAAAAACACAATAGGGTGATTCCCTTTTGTATTTTTATACCCCCCCCCCCCCCCCCCGCAGTCACCACCTCCTATTAAAAAGAGCAAGAAGGCCGAATCAAACTTCCCAGCAACACGTCTTCCGTTTAAATTGTAAATCTATATTTACAAATAAATAAAATTGAAGTGTCTGTTTTTAACCGACTTCTAAAAAAGGAGGAGGTTCTCAATTCGGATGTTTGTATTTTTTTTTTTTTATGTTTGTTCGCGCATAACTTCGTCGCTTGCGAACCGATTTGAAAAATTCTTTTTTTGTTGGAAAGGGCATACTTCCCAAATGGTCCCATAGAAATTTCATCAAAAACGGTTCAGTAGTTTGGTTTTTAGACCAAAATTACTGGTAAAAATTACAACTAAAAAGTGAAAAATAAAATCTTTTTTGCAAAAAAATACAACCGACTTCCAAAAACAACACTACAAAGTGAAAAATAACTTTAATTTCGGAAGTCGGTGGCAAACAACGAAAATGCGCACCCGACACCGACTTCCGAAATTAAAGTTATTTTTCACTTTGTAGTGTTGTTTTTGGAAGTCGGTTGTATTTTTTTGCAAAAAAGATTTTATTTTTCACTTTTTAGTTGTAATTTTTACCAGTAATTTTTTAATGTTTAAAAAATAAGCTTTTTAATAAATGCATTATGAAAGTATATCAGATATTTATAAAAACAACTATTAAGTTTTTTTCTGTCTGCTTGTTTGTTCCGGCTAATCTCCAAAACGGCTGGACCGATTTTGACGGGACTTGCATTGGCAGATAGCTGATGTTACAAGGAGTAACTGAGATTATTTTAGAAAAAGAATTAGGGTTCCGCGCAAAATAAAACCCATGAAATAAAATTTGTTCGCACGACACGCGAACGAAGTCTCGGGCACAGCTGGTTTTAAATACAAAACTAAAACCTATGTCCTTAACATGTCATATTGTTCAAACAGTTTCAAACCATTATGAATGAATCCTCTTTCCAAGACTTTTAACAATCAATTCTCCTAAGTCCCTGCGAGCTGGTCCCTTGGGTTGCCCTATCCCTAAGGGTATTGACCTGGAACCTCACCTAGATGATTCAACGAAAGTTGAATGCCCAACCCGAATTTTTGCACGTAATTTGAGAAAGGGCGCGGAGTACGTCACGAATGGAGAGTTTATTCGCACCTGTTTATCGTGTGTTTATTGACTTATTACTAGCACTAGCTTTACACAGCGTATGCCAATGCCAATTTATTCAAGCTGAAAGGGTTTATTCGTTTTTTTGTTTGTTTGAACGCGCTAATCTCTGGAACTACCCGTCGAATTTGAATTATTTTTGCATTTGATAGCCTTATTTTTGAAGAAGGTTATTTATTTAACATCACGCTAGAACTTTTAGGAGCCGAGTAAAGAAAAAAAAAAGGCAGAAAGAACGCTAAGCGAAAACGATGTGATAGCGCGGGCGGGCGATGCGATGCGATTGGGTGGGTAGGGGTACAAGAAATTTCACACGGACGAAGTCGCGGGCAGAAGCTAGTCTATACTAATTTATTAAAGTTGAAAGGGTTTTGATAGTTCGTTTGTTGACCAGTGGTATCGGCCCCGACTTACGAGTCGTAAGGTCGTGAGTTCGAACCCAGGCAGGCACTTTATTTTGTGTATTTAATTTCATCACCACTACTCTCAAAACGGTGAAGGAAAACATCGTGAGGAAACCGACATGTCCTAGAACCAAAAATTGGAAGACAAGTGACTTCGACCCGCACTGGGCCCGTATGCCCACCCCCTCTCACAGAGAGGAGGCCTGAGGCCCAGCAGTGGGAACATTATAGGTTGATTATGAGAAAAGTTTACAAAATTTACTCTAAGATCTGAACTTGAACATGTGAGTTCAGATTAAAACCTAGCCAAAAGATAACATGACGCTTAAAAAAATAAATACATCAGTCGCGTCTCAAAAAAAAGGAAGCAAAGAGAGCATAAAATAGAAAACTTTTATTTCGGACAGGAGTCCAGTCCTTATATTGTACTCCATAAAATTCAATACTGCACCGCCCCAGACAACCTAAGTGAACGAACTCGCGAACTTTTGAACCCTATGCAGTTCGGGCTAAGGTCTGGAGTCGAATGACCTTCAGATGAATTCTAATGTGAAGGTCTTTCTGAATTGAAGTTTAGTATAACTCAATTTGTCGAGAGTTCAGATTCTCTTGTATCGGCGCAAAATACATACAACTATTACATACGAGATTTTCTCAAACATCGTTCTACATGGTCTTCATAATATATGATCTGACCAAGATTATGTCTGGACTTTAAAAGAGACCGTAATCTTGAGTTTGTTTCAGCCTTTCTTCTCAGACTAGTCAGATAGGAAACGCCGAACTCATCTAGTTTTAAAATATAATTGACGTGTAAAAGCGTTTCTATAAACCTAATTACAAAATAAAATCATTTATCATTAGCATTTAACGAGACTTAAATATGTCGTGGTAAACATTTTTTCCAGTATTACATTAAGAGCTGATTTTTCAAACGACAGATAATTATTATTCGTGGAATAAAATAGACGTCTGACAGATTTTATTTTGAAGAAATGTCAACAATTCAAAGTTATTCCTCCGTTAAAATAATTTGGCGTTTGAAAAATCAGAAGAACAACGCAGTCACACGATTTTGCCTTATAGGTACTTTCTATTTATATGTAAATATATTTTTTTAATGTAGGTAATACGCAGATATGGGGTATTTATTTTACTGTATCATTAATTCACAACACACACACACACACATCTATGACACAGCATTTTATTTGTTTTTGTATTTTTAAAATTATCACATTTAATTTATTTTCTTAATTTATTATAACGGATACACGCTTCCCTATGTGTTTGTTATTCCAGCGCATGGCACTCGTGGGTTGCAGCTGTAAATCAGCGTTAGGTGGTACACTTGTGTTGTCATCTGACATTATACTGAGCTGAGGCCCTTTGGCAACAATCATTGTTTTGTTTTGTTTTAAGGTGTATTTTTGCTGTAATGCCAACCAATTCAGAAAGCGGTTATGAGAATCAAAACTTTTACAGAATTACCAAGGAGTTTCTTCCGAGCATTCTTGTCTCATCACCATCTGCCTGCCTTTTCCCAACTATGTTGGACTCCGCTTCCATTCTAACCGGATACAGCTGAGTACCAGTATTTTACATGGAGCGACTGCTGATCTGACCTCCACAACCCAGTTACTGAACCATGACCATTCTTGTCTATAGGAAGTACATTTTGGAATGAGTTTTTAAATTTTAAAATTCCAAAAGTGACTTTTTGAACATCAGATACTAAACAAAAAACAATCCCATTTTCACCTGTAACTGTAACCAGAGATGCCTTTCACACCGCGCCTGCGTTGGGGGGGGGGGGGTGCCCTAAAAACGACAATGCTAACGGCCTCGCACCCCATATTGTGGCTGGACCACGTCAATGACCTCCAGGGTAACGACTGTGCACCTTTATTGGACAAGGGTTAATAGGTGTGTGTATGGGAACGTCGGATAGTTAATGGAAAAACTAATGGATTTCAGAGCTCCTTGTCTTGTTTCGACACGAAACAATAAAAAACCCAAACCGCCCAAACAATATGTAATAAACCCTTGTCCGATCCGTGAGGGAGTCGTTCAGTATCGTGCTAGGAGCACATTCATGCCGTCTATTCGGAAAAAAGAAATATCCCGAATTATTTTGTAATAGGCAATTTTACATTACTATACGTGGGGCGCAGGCAACCGTCGCGTCTTTGGCGTTATGTAGCGTGTCTCTGCAAATAATAACTTAATTCTGAATGAAGTTAGGGTAATATTTGGTCTAAAAACTTTTAAGCTCTCTAAGCATTTGAAAAATCGATTTTGAACTCTTGGTAACGTTATCGCAGAGCTATGTGCCTCTTTCGGATCAGACAGGGGTTTTACCCATTCTAGGATAACTCATATCATAATCAGCATGTTCCTACTGCTGGAATACAAGCCTCCTCTATGTGAAAGGGAGTGTGCCGTAATCCACCACGCGGGTTCAATGCGGGTTGGTAGATGTCACATGTCTTCGAATTTTTGGTTCAAGGACGTGCTAGTTTCCTCACGATGTTTTCCTTCGCCGTTTTGAGAGCAGTGGTGATGAAATAATTAACATAAAGTAAAGCGCCTGTCTGGTTTCGAACCTACGACGCGCGACGTACAACTCGTCGCGGCCGTTACCACTGGGTCACCACTGCTCCTTGGAAAGGCAGTCGCTGCATGTAAAGTACTGGTAATCAGCTGCATACGAAGACTGGACCCCAACATAGTAGGGAAAAAGCTGGCAGATGATAATGTCCAAATAAAACCAAGGCAAATAATGCGACAAACCAATCACATCATACAATAAATTGCAATATAAAACATTATAACTATCACAAATATTGACATATCACAAAATAAACACGGTTTGTTTCCACTGTGACGACCGTTGCGTCAGCGCAGCTGTCATTGTGACAGTGCGTCACTTTGTCATGCGTTAAGTGCGTCATATACGCATGCCTCATATTCCTACACGAGGCATGCGTATATGACGCACTGAACGCATGACAGGGTCAGAGGTTGTGTATGCACGTATTTTGATTAATCTTATCTGAGTTATAGTTGTGTAATCATCTTACACCAATGACGCAGATTTAAATATTGTGCTAAGCAACCAACTGGCTTACTTTATGAGTTTTGTCTAGCGGTCATAAGTGGTGACTGCAGCCCAATTCAAAAGTTATGGCGGCTCTGAAGTGCGCTACTCGCTGTGCAGTACCTCACCCCTCACCCCCGCTGACAGGTGAATTTGTTACTGCGCAGCGACTCGCCTCATGTTCCGAGCCGGCGCGCGGCGTAAAGTTGGAAGGAAGAAACTGAACGCGACCACCTCGTTTAAACCGCGTTCAAGAGCTCTCAGTGTCAATATTCCACAACAATTATGTCACTGACACTTCTTGGTAGGTCCTAGCTTGGTTATCAGATTGGGCATTACATAGTAGAAAAGACAGTAGCTAATTTCTGGTCATTGCAAAAATATGTGTTTTAAAACCTATCTTTGCAGCATGAATCTAGGTCCTTACATACTTAAATAGACAGGTCCACTCATAGCGGAGAGGTTCATTCCTCAAGAGACCATCTCGGACACTGATCTGCATGGTCCTCATAGGATCTGACTAAGATAATGTCTGGACATAAAACGAGACTGTGACCTCTGGCGTGTAAAAGAGTTTTTTTGAACCAATTTACAGAGAGATAAAAACTTAAATTGGACCTGTTCTTGAATAACCAAAAAACATTAAAAATTCATAATTTCACATTTCACAAAGCCCATACATACCTTTATGGGTCCTAATTCACTATGAACACTTAATGATTCCTTACTTCGAAACCACGTCAATTCCCTAGCTAACCACGACATCTGCTAATAACGTATTCTCTATGACACCATGAACGAAACCGCGCGAAATGAACGTGAAGTTGGCGTGGTTTGAACTGTCAAAATACATGTTGTCCGTACGGTTGACATTTCGATTCCTTGCCGTTACAGGGGTTTCTACAAGACACGATATTGACGTGGTTTGCACGTGATAAGATTACGCGGGGAATAATAATTACCATACAGAATTGGGGCCCTGATTTGCAATACTCCGTATGTGTAATTAGTGGGAAAATCCATACTACAAAGATAATGACGATAATGTTAATATTTCTACACTAAACGGATATAGACACTACTGTGGAAAGTACAGCAGATTCTAAATCTGTGTCTGTGCTAAAGAGAGATGCTGATAAGAGATAGTAATGATCGATCAGCGGCTATTAACAGACTAACGATGTTGTTCATATTGATATTTTAGTTGATATTAAAAGGGGCTGTGAGTACCAAACTGGGAAAAACCGACCCTCACCCTGTATACATGACTAGCGTCTGGCCGCGACTTCGTCCGTGTGGAAATGCTTGTCCCCCGACACGATCATCGCATCGCATCGCCTTTCCGCACTATAACTTCGTTTTTACTTAGCCTTCTCTCTTATTTTTGCTCGGCTCCTGAGGATCCTAGCGTTAATAGAACATATAAAAATATAGTCAAACTCAAAGCATTTATTTCAATTAAACCATTTACAGGCACTTTTGAATTGTGCGTTTGCAAAGTGATTAAGCTAACGTGAATCATGCAGTTTATACTTTATAACAGCTGTGAAACGGAAATTATAATGTAGGGTAACACATTAGGTATAGGCTTCCATAAAAACGTGTACGATTCCATTTGTTGAAAGTAATTATATTTTTTTAAAGCGATGGCGTACAAAGGCAACTTGTTCTATTTGAGAGACATACTAGATCTCAAAGAAAATCTCTCTTATATTTTTGCGAAAAAAAAAACCGAAGAATAATGTCTCGTACCGAATCCTTATAACTGAACGGAAATTATAGTTGATTACTTTCCTTTATCATAATAAAAAGAAAACGGAGAAATGAGGAAGCCAGGCGCTTTTGAATTTTCAAAATTAAATAGTCTGTCAGTTTGTCAGAAAGTTGAAGCTAGTTAGTATACTCGTATTATTGTATATAGTAGTATATTATAGAGATACAGATAGAGTTCTTCTTCATTGGACTGCAAAAATTAACACAGAAAATGAAGCACGATTTTCGAAAGAACTAAAACCGGCCGCAGCTCATCTTGAACGAAAGAAAGAAAGAAAAAGGGACGCACAGAAACAGAGAAAGCTTTTCTCTATTCTCATAGATTCAGTTTTTACCCTGCAATCTCGTTTGTAAAGGCACTCTGAATATTAGAGGATTTTAAGGTTTTGTGGCGCATCCTCTCTTCGTCGTCACAAAAAACGGTGCCTTTCTTGTCTTCGGGAGTAATGGTGTGTCTAGTCTAGACATTTTAAAGCCCTTAAAACTGGTCTAGGCAAACCAACACTTGAATGAGCGGTTGCTAAATCAAACACCCTGTGAGGTGGGTCGCATTACAACTATTTGCTAACTGCATCGCATATATAGCTTAGCAGCCTATAATGTTCCCACTGCTGGGACACAGAGCTCCTCTCTGTGAGTGGGAGTGGGTTATAATCGCGGGCCAAGTGAGGGTAGTAGGACATGCAAAAAGCGGGTTGTTTAAAAAAACCGTTTTTATCGGGTTTTTTGTTTACAAAACGATTCGTATCGATTTTGTATGGAATGCGTACGCATCCGTTCAACTTTACGACCATACATACGCATACGCATTCCATACAAAATCTTTGTTTTCTATGGACAAAAGCTGAACAGAGCTGAATAAGTGTGGTTAGTCCCTTAACTTTTTTAAAATTTCTATTAAAGAAATGAGAAATAAGTGTAAAAATACATTTTTTTTTTCATTTTCATTTCTTTACGAAATGATAATGCTGAAGACTTATCAAAATATGTATTTTTTTACGTTTATCTCACTTATTTTTATAATAATGAGCATTTGTTTGGACTGAAATAAGCTACAAAGCCACCAAATAACGTGAGAATACCAAAAAACGTGTGAAAATTTCGCGATTTTTCTAGTGCTGCAAAGTTAGCACAGGTCTTTCGAAGCTGCGAACTTGAATATACGCTACTGGTATGGTCCTAACAACATATGTATTAAAAAATCAGAACCAGCCGTTACTTTGCGATTTTAACGTTTTTTAGTGGTAGATATGACTGGCCTTCAGTCATTCTTATAGATTCAAAATTCAAAATTAAAGTTACACAGCTAAACCAAATTACTATTTTTTATTTTGATAGAATGACCGTAAGGATACAAGTGCATCAAGGGAGTCATCATTTAGAGTATTACGGATTTTATTACACTTACCGAAAAACAAAATGGCGGCATCGTGGCATAGTAGTGCGACAAGGATCTAAATTAACGTGGCCGAAATAGGAATTAACGCCGCCTCGCCATCCTATCCACGTTTGTCAGTGATAAAAATATTTTGTTTGGGTGGTTAAAGTATTATGAAATCATAATAACATAGGATAAACATAACCGAAACAACCGAAAAATCCGGTTTTGTTATCCTAAAAAACCCGGGTTTCAAATTAGTCTGTTATCCGGTTTTTACGGTTATCCGGTTTGCATGCCCTAGTTGTTGATGTGATGTCACTTGTCTTCGAATTTTGGGATGGGATTTACATGACGACCTTCCATACAAACTTTTATTCCCTATTCAACACACTGAGGGGATGAAAATCCTTCCTTAGTACCATCAGTACACAAGGAACTCATGTGCAAAATTTCGTGGTTATAGCTCATAGGTTCTCAACGTTGGCAATAGCTGTTTGTTTGAATCTAGAACAAAAATATTCTCAAATTAGGCAGTGTGCAAAATAAGGTTGAGAGCCGTTGTCTAGCCAGAACCACCAGTTTAGGATGTGCATTGTCTCATGTCTGTCAGTAAATGAATGAATATAGGATTTTTATCAAGTCGAGAAGATAACCTCGATTTAAGCTGACACTGATCGACTCAATGATCGATTCATTCACAGATTTACCCACCCGCGTGATTGAACAGTGATAGCTATTTTTAACCGACAATGTCAAAAAGTACAGTGTGTGTTTATTAATGTTCATTATAAATTTGCTTGTGAATGTTTCTGTTAATGTTACTGGGTGGTTGAGGTCAGATAGGCAGTCGCTCCCTGTAAAAGACTGGTATTCAGCTGCATCTGGTTGGGAAAAGATTAGACAGATGCAGAATCAGATGCCGTTTGTGAATGTTTCTCATGTGAAATAATCGGGATCGACTTGCGACCTTGCTGTGAGATGTGATTAGTTAATAAATAAGCTCTGTTTTGATCCAAAATCAGTCGAGTTATTCTGAAACTTGCTAGGAACACGTAAAGATCTGTGAATGTTTGTCTGTCTTTTTGTTTCGTTTTCACGACAAATCTGTGTGGTTCTTTCCTCAAAAGACCACCTCAGACACTTACAGAGGTTACAACCAACTTGTTATATTATTTTTTTTGTGTTTGTGTTCTTTTTATGCGTCATGTTTGCCGCAAATAAACATATTTTCTTTCTAGGTATAAGGAGCAATTGTAGAGTTCACTTACCCTCCACAGATACCCGACCAGACGGGTGTATTGACTGGTGGGCAACTGCCCGACATATGCTAGTTGCGCGGTAAACTCTGCTTGCGCGATGCAGGATTTTGCGTGACGTCAGTATGATGCATAGTTCGCATGTGACGCACACTAATCTGTATGGTTCTCAGATGGCCTGACCAGGGTTATGTCTGGACATAAAAAGAGACTGTGACCTCTCGAGTTTGTGTCGGTCCTTCCTCTCAGAGCATATGGAAAGGAACCAGAGACCTCTTTATTTTAAAAGTGTTTTTTAATCCCTGACAAATACAGAAGGGTGTTATAAGTTTAATGTGTGTATCTATGTGTCTGTCTGCGCCATCATAGCTCCCAAACGGCTGAACCGATTTTGCCTTTTTTTCTTGCAAGGTGACTTGATCGAGGTTGTTCTTGTTGAAATAAATATCAGTTTATTATTTAATACTACTGAACCGATTGAGGTTGTAAAACTGTAGTTTCATTTAAACCACCTTTCGTATCAAACGGAAGGTTTTCGGGTAACGTATAGCCGTTTTGCGTGGATGTGACTCATGTCAACCATTTCTTATTGTTTTTTTTTTTTTGTTTGTTGTTTATGTTCTTTTTTGCGTCATGTTTACCGCTAATAAACGTATTTTCTTTCTTTCTTCTGTATACGCTACTGTTACGCCGCGTGAACGCGACATCAAACGAAAGCACCTTAAGAAATTCAAAAACAAAATTATCACGGATGGAGCCGCAGACACAGCTTGTGTTATCAAATCTCAGTTCAACGAAAGATTTGCTTCGAATCATGACACAATTTGATAAGGAATCCTACTACATACTTATGAAATGATCAGCTGATCGGCTGTTCTGATTTATTGGTTATATTTTGAGGGGCTTGTGGCTAAGTAATAACAGCCGCACGGGTCGATCGATCAGGTTAAGCTACGCTTGCTGCGGTCGGTCCGTGCATGGGTGACCATCTTTACATACCAAGACCCCTCCGTGCCTCGGAAAGCACGTTAAGCTGTTGGTCCCGGCTGTCATTCTTGGATCTTTGACAGGCGTTACGGGTCGTCAGAAGCCCGAAAGTCTAACAACAAAGTCTTACCAAGGGTATCGTGGATCTAGTAACTGGGTTGTGGAGGTCAGATAGGCAGTCGCTCCATGTAAAATACTGGTATTTAGCTGCACCCGGTTAGATCGGAAGCCCCAACATACTTTAGAAAAGGCTAGGCAGATGTTGATGATCCTGGTTATATTTACTGAATGCATTATGATGACAGAATGTTTTGAAACATGTTTTATAAAATAGAAACATGTTTCAAAACATTGTGTCATATTAAGATATGACACAACAAATTTTCACATTGAGAAAATGTTTCACATTTCTTTAAAGAATGTTTTGCTTATTTTCCGTGTGTGCGGCCCAAACAATACATACATACACTTGCTATCACTTTGTTGAAGCGTTCGATTCTCCATCTCGAAAATTGTTGATCGAATCACGGCAAAATATTATCTATACTAATAATAAAGCTGAAGAGTTTGTTGAATGCGCTAATCTCGGGAACTACCCGTCGGATTTGAAAAAATATTTTTGCATTTGATAGCTCAATTCTTGAAGAAGGCTATAGGCTATTCAACATCACGCTAAGGCCCTTAGGAGCCGAGCAAAAAGTCAGAAACAACGCTAAGCAAAAACCAAGTGTTGCGAAGGGGTGGGTCGGGGATACAAAAATTTGACGCGGACGAAGTCGCAAACAGAAGTTAGTATAAAGACACGAATGGGATCAAAAACATCATTCAAATATTGAGAACCTCCTGCTTTCGAAGTTGGTTAAGTAATAATAATACCTTTACCATCTTATAATATCTGCTTCATTAAAATTTTAGCGATTTCCCATGTTTTTGTGTGTCAAGAACTCATCACTTTGCAAACCATAAATATTTACAAAGCATAGCTGTTTAAAACACACTCCGAAAAAAAAAATCTTTTTGGTAAACCAAAAATTTATCTTAAACAAATTAGGTCGACAAAGTCAACAGTTGTCTATGATCAATGACCTGTTAGTAAACATAAGTGACCTAGAACTGACTGACTGACTTATTCGTGACTCAAATCTTCCCATGGAGAAATTGAGCAATAAACGTTTTTTGGGAATATGAACCTTATTACTATGGAGAATGACACAGTTTTCTTTGACAGGAGGATTGAGTTATGACTTTCTTTTTGACATTGGTCGTCAAGATTTTAAATAAATAAATGGTTTGAGTTTGAGTTTTAAGTAGAAAAGACAAGGTTGTTTTTTAACTGGCAACAAAATTGTATAGTAAGTATGCATATTTCATAATAATGTATAATTTTATGAAATACTACAAAGATAGATTTTTCATTAGCATTTGTCTCCATATAAAATGTATAAAGTTTACTAGATCTTGCAAAGTTGTGTTGCTTAAGATGCAAAAAAATATTACAATTATTTTATTTTTTTTAATTAATTTTATGAACACAACAAAAAAAATAACTTTATTTTTACATTACACACTATACAATTTATGAATAGTCCAAAAGGTTGTGTCAAACTAATCATCACAAAGAAACACAGTCACAGTTTTTTTTTTCCAATAAAACATTTGATGAATTAAAAGAAAGTAGCATTAAATTGTCTCTGACTGTAAAACTTAAGCACTTCTAATTATTTTCCCCTTAAATTAGTCATGGTGTTTAAATGACGAAGTTCTCAGTAAAATGGTGACTAATTGTTTGTGAAAGTATCTACTTTACATATTTTTAATAAAACTCATGTACTTCCCAGTATTGAACATCACACCCATATTCCAAGAAGAGTTACGCAGAAGTGTATTAAGACACCCACGTGTTGTTTTTTAAGTCTTTATGAGCTCAACTGTCACTAATCAGACACAATTACTTTTTCTATTGTTATTGATCTTAATAAGCTTGTCTAACTGACAGGGGGATTTTTTTTTTGTTGTGGTAATCCGTGATCAGTTTTACTTTTTAACCGACTTCAAAAAAAGGAGGAGGTTCTCAATTCGGTTGTATTTTTTTTTTTTTTTTTTTTTTTTTTTTTTTTTTTTTTTTTTATGTTTGTTACCTCAGAACTCCGTTGTTTATGGATCGATTTGCAAAATTTTTTTTTAACCTTAAAGGATATGCTTCCAGATTGGTCCCATTTTTTTCAAAATCCAGTTCTGATGATGGGATCCATGAGGAATCGAGGGAACTCCTCAAATATTATAGGCAACTATATAGTAATTTTAATATTTTCATCGAGAAATCAAGCGTTTGCAGTCAAAAAGTAACATTTGATGAAGTGGAACTGGTGAAGAAGATCAGATATGGCTAACGGAACTTGTCACTCGCATAGATATCACAATCAAGATAGTTAAGCAACTATGACAATACAAATAAACATACAATCCTGAATAGTTATATTGAAAATATTATCATTGAATTGATCTGATGATCATGATGGAGCCGGAAGACAGGTACCGGAACTCCGTAATTAATCAACGTATTCTAGCCGTGTTTGGGCTTATTAGAATTGTCATGAAATGCACTTTGGCTATAAGTTACTATCGAACTGATCTGATGATGGAGCTGGAAGGTGGAAGGTTGGCATGAGAACTTCAAAATAAAACAATGTATCCTAGCAGTATTTGGGCTTAGAACTGTCATGAGATGCACTCTGAATACAAGGTGCCATTGAAAATCTAGTTTTGATGTTATCATCAATGTGTCCACAAAACAACTTCTGAAATATTAAAGGCATTTTGCTTACAATGTTTAAAAAAAAATCGCTTCTATTATTTACTAAAATAAAATTGTATTCTTGGTAGTATGCACACGTTTCCACGCCACCTATGAGGTAGTGTGCTGGGCGCGTTTTTTTTTAATGTGGTTTTTACTTTTACTCAAATGCAAGTCATTTGTTTGAATGTTCCTAGATAATAATGATATAATAAGGTGAAAAATATGAAATGAATGAGTCAGAAAATAACAATAGCGTCGGTCGCTTTGTATTTCACCGATATGCTTGTGCTATGTAGGTACCTACCGACTTACTTGTGCAATGTTCCTAGTAATGATAAAATAGGTTCCTACATTGAATGACTCATTAAAATAACAATAGCGTTGGTCGCTTTGTATTTCCAACTTGCCTGTGTTGAATGTTCCTAATAATGATAAAATAGGTTTTTATATTGAATTGGTTTTATAAAGTAACAATTGCGTCAGTCTCTTTGTATTTTACCGGCTTATCTATGCACGTGTGTATTGAATAATGCTAAAATAGATTACATTCCGTTGGGAGTCTTTGAATTTTACCTGTCTGTTGAATTTATACCAAAGATTAATTTATTTAACTTTTTTATTGTAAGTATAAGAATCGACAGTATTTCATGCGTCATATTATCATCTCTCTACGGGATCAAATTAAAGATCAGAAAGTAGACAGTAATATGTACCTACTGGTATGATATTGGTACTTCTTCAAAATAATATTCTATGTAGAAAAGATATTAACTACGTTGCCATTATATTATAATAAAAAATACACTAAACGGCTAGAAATAAAAAAACTTTTTACAAAAAAAAAAACCGCCTTCAAAAAAAGACAAACAAAAACGTTCCTGCACTAAAAAGTAAAAAATAAAAAATTGAATTCCTGTAAAGAAACTTAATTTAAAGGTAAACTTATTTGACATTAATATTTTGCAAATATTCAAAATTGTTTACTTCTTTTTGGAGTCGGTGCCAGCCAAGGCAAGGAAATACGTATGGGCAACAATACCTCGAAAAACGACCTCTAACATTTACTATAAAACTACCAAGATACCTATTGCATACCTAGAATAATTAAAACACAAATACAGACCAGATACAGTCTGGTCTGTATTTGTGTTTTAAATTGTGTCAATTTGTTTTAGAGTACACTCTAAAACAAATTGACACAATTTTCACAATGATTTCTTTTAAATAATAATAATTATAAATACGTATAAAAATCCCCTGCCACTTTTTAAGTACTTTGAAATTTTTGAAGCATTAAGTTTGTAAGCATCTGTTTTAAAATTTTATAATCGTGAATTGAAAAAATAAATGGCACAGGATACAACTGCTGGCACCGACTCCAAAAAGAAGTAAACAATTTTGAATATTTGCAAAATATTAATGTCAAATAAGTTTACCTTTAAATTAAGTTTCTTTACAGGAATTCAATTTTTTATTTTTTACTTTTTAGTGCAGGAACGTTTTTGTTTGTCTTTTTTTGAAGGCGGTTTTTTTTTTTGTAAAAAGTTTTAGCAGTTGAGTTGAGTGTAAACATTGGCATTAGGATGTGGGACTTGACAACAACTGGTAAAATAGGGGTGAATAACAAATCAAACCAAAATTCATTTATTAAAATTAGGCTGAGAGTCAGCACTTTTCAAACGTCATAATTACAAAAGACAGTCCCACAAAACGCACGCGCTTCGACAAATCGAAAATTCATGATTGTTACTGAGAAATTCAAACTGAAAAATACTAATGGAAAAAATCAACAACACTTTTTATTCAAACTGGAGATCGCACCTAGAACCCCACGTACAGCAGTGACACTAGTGTCTACTAAACCAAAGAGGTATTTCTCAGTAAAATGGTGAGTAATTGTTAGTGAAAGTAATTTGCATATTTCTAATAAAACTGTTGCACTTCCCTGTACTCAAACTAACATAACAGAAGGCCAGTATTCACCCACCGATCAGAGCAGACATGTACCTGTATCATAGTACTATCACCAAAACCTATATCTGAACATTTTGAAAACAAAATCCTGTGCACATGATGACCACAGCTGCGTCCGTAAGTAAAACAAAAGAGGATCTTTTTCAGGTTAACTAGTAATATGCGCTGCAAGCAGGAATAGTCCTTATGGTGGCCAGATATAGATTTTGGCGATAGTACAGACGCCAGCACATCAAGCTACTACAATCTGTCAAATTTCTCCAATAGATTTTCAACTTTATCGCTAAAGTATGAAGGTTCAAGGTTGATTGGAAAAATTTCACAGTTTCGGGTAGCTTGACCTGCTGGTGTCCGTACACCCAAGTTTTGCCAGTTATGTTTAAGTCCCATGTAATAGGGGGTTGAAATGATTGCCATCAAACACACACAAATCCAGACTCCAGGTGGCCACTGAGAAATTCTTGATAGAAAAACTCAAGCACACATTACACCCAAACTAGATATATAAAAAAAAATGTTTATTTCAATTACAAAGGGCATTTCGATACATGTTATTGGAGATAACCTTTTAAGCAAGGAATTGCTTGTGTTAGGCGATTGATCATAGAACCCCAGTTCAGCAGTGGAGCTTGTGACTACGAAACCAACGAGTTATTTCTCAGTAAAATACTAACTAATTGTTAGTGAAAGTAATTTACATATTTCTAATGAAGCAGAGGTGCTTCCCTGTATTTATAGCTAATTATCATTAGCTGTAATTGTTATAGTAATTAGCATTTGCAATAGCAATGTGGATGTTGGAAATTGATATGTGGGCATTTTACATTATGTAGGATATTACAAGTTATCAATAAATGAGGTGAAAGGAATGGATTGTTGATACATTTAAAAATGTATTGTTCTTGATTCTTGATCACAGGCAAAGTGAACGTTATTTCTTATGAGTAAAAAAATTAGTAATAAGATTTTTTTTGTTGTAAAGTGTTAATTCTGAGTAAATAAATAAGTAAAGTTTTTTTTTTTCAATATAAAACAAGTAAGGACATATATGATTGCTAAAGACACACCTCAAAATACCTATACTGACACAAACAGATAAAACCTACACTAACAGTTTAAAAAGTTATAATCTTATATTCAAAAAAGTGAATAAAGTAGTTAAAATGAAATATATGCTTTCCAGACAAAGTGGCTAGAAAAACAGTGAAACAGAAAGTGCAAAAAAAACATAAAGAACACTTAAATAAAGATTTTGTTACTTGAACTAAAAATAGAGATAAAATCTAGAAAAACAAAATCAAAACAAATCACTTTGGATTTCATTTTGGAGTCTTTGTTAAATATTGTCAAAAGTAGATTATCAGATTAAGAATCTGGGTCAGTGTAGACAAAATTCACAAAAGATCATCTCTTAATGAAATGTATTTAAAGATCACAATATTATGGAACTTGGCTGCCATTTTTATAATTGGTAAGATTGTTTCTTAATTTGTCATTAATTAAAAAATATTTAGTTCAAAACTAGTGTGGTTATATCTATAATAAAAGTATTCTTATAATGATAACTCCAGTTAAAGTTAACAATGTATTGATAACATAATAAATTCTAAGTAATTCATTCAAAATTAAGTCCAAAAAGAAAAGTAAAACAAAAGTTTCAATTCTCAAAGTTTTTCTTCAAGAACTATCCAGTTCACTCCAGATAGAACACAAAGAGGTTCCAGTGCTATAGTGTCACCATAATATCTGCTTGCACAGTTCATCACCAAATTAATGAAAAAAAAAACTTACCAGAGCTGAACATCCTTCCCAACATAGTGTTAGGGTGAGCTGTGAACTGCGCTGGGTCCACCACAAATCTAGTATTGTCCACCACCAGCGTTATACGGTCTTCTCCAAGCTGGTTCTGAGTCTTCTGTCCATTCCTGGTCGGTTCTTGAGCAGTCGACGTCGAGGGCGTCGGAGTATTCGCGGTCAAATTTTTCGGCGGCATCGTCGGACGCGTTCGGATATTAGGACCAGTACGCTTCGATAACCGCTTGCGACGCTCCTCGTCCCTTCTGTACTCCTCCGTATCACTACTACTGTCTGGGTAAAAGAAGGGACGTCGTTCGGTCATGGCCTCAGGGCCCTGAGTCTGCGAGTCTGACATAGGCGTTTGCTCGTCCCCACGAGCCCTTACATCACGGTCGACGCTCCTTTGTCCACGCGACGGCAATCCGTCACTGGAGGCCGTTTTAGATTTTATTGCAATTCTAGCTAGTAAAATAAAGAAAGGATTTTCGCAAAAACGTCAACGTAACAAGTTTGACAGTTGGCAGTGGGGTTGTCTGAAGCAAATATGGTTTTCGAGGCATCAGTGTTGCTAGTTTTTGTGCTAATGAGATAAATAAACTTATTAAGAAAATTATGAAATAACGACATTTTGTTGCGTTATCAGCCAATTAGAAGTTCTGTTTTTTGCAAAAGGGTGTTTAATCAGTATAGCAAACTTAAATCGGTTATTTATCAAGGAAAATTCCGCACGTGTGCTAGCCATGTGCGACCTTTTATTGAGGAATGGAATATTACTGCAAAATAGTTGCATTGTTAAGCTAATATTCTGCGCACATCAGGAAAATCGTAAAAATTCAAGAAATTCCAAACCAAATAAAAATAACATCACAAAAATTGTTTTACGTCTGACTATGACAATACGACGATACGACCTATGTCTGCTTGATGAATGCATTTAAAAAAAAGTTAAAAACTTGAATGAATCGGCTGTTGACCTTTCCACTGTCAAATGCGGAAATTGGTTAAATACTACAATAGTTTTTTACTAAATAGTGTTAGTATAAACATCCCACCTAATCGAGCTGTGAATAAATGTGATAAACAACCAAAAACTAAAGTGCCGTGACGATAGCAATAGTGTAAAAAAGTGTAATTAAAAGGCGACGCTCCTAGGGCGTTACTCATTTTTAACTGTAAAAATTGTAAGGAATGGAGCCAAAGGAGGAGTATCATGATCCTGATTACCCGGAGGTTCCTGTGTGCATCAAGGAGGAGCCTCCAAGCTTCTCAGAAGAGGAGAAAGTTGAGAAAATCAAAGAAATTATCAGGCGGGAATTTTTGAATGAGCTTGAAATCCGTGAAAATGAAGTCATGCTGATAGATCAACGGTTTGTTATGTTTTTCTAACTTTGTATCTATTTATGAAATGTTGTTGAGGTTAATTTGTGAGTAAATAATATAAATAACGTATTTGTTGGACCATGTGGTGTTTGTTGACCAGGGTTTCCCTGTAATGTTGAATGTGTCAAATTGTTTATTATTATTATTTTGGCAAAAGTTCAAACTTTACAAAATATTTAATTAATTAACCAAGGCATTTGTAGAATACTTTCTCTCCCTAACTTTTAGTACTTTTGCAAATACTACTTGTTTTTGTATGCATTGTATTGTTAAGATAAACAATTATTTGTTTCACAATTTGGTGCAATTTAAAAACATTACTGCACATTCCTTAGGTAATTACTTTGACCAGGACAGGGCTCCATATCCATATTTGTAAAGAAGATATTTGTAAGATATTATTATGGCTTCTTTGTAACCTAACTTTCACACCTGTCTATTCTAAAATCACTTTTTTATAAGTTTTTAGCAAAATAAAGAGAGTTTGCTGAAAACTGTACTGGTTTTCTGAAGTTAAGAGAGTAACTTTAAAAAATATAAGCCTTCAAGTTACAAATTACATATGTGCCTGCCGTCTCAAATTAGGAGTATAGAAATGACGATTAAAGTTAAGTAATGTTTAAACGTCAAAAATGTATTGTTAAACAGTCGCTAACCACTACTTAATTTTGAGCAATGTTTATGAATGAAGGGGTATGTCTCTGATGCTGGCATTGCATAGGCAACCCCTTGCTTCAGGTGGCAAAAGTGGCAGTAACCACCTTCCATCAGTCAATGGAATAATTTTCTTTCCTTTCCAATTTTTTTTTTAACTTGTTTCTCACTGGTGGGCAAACATATCACCCATAGATAGCCTATCATGAATGCTTCCAAGCAGGGATTAAAAAGGTTCCTAAAATACTGGTATGTTAGTGGAATCCGAATAATTGGTTCTGTCAGTAGAATCCGAACCTGAATAGCAATCTAAATTTGAACTTCTTAGAACCTTTATTTTACCGGTTCTTTCACACACAATGGTCCACTTGCACGACTAAGTGCAGAAACCAAACCCATAACATAGAAAATTGGTTGTTCTTCAAAGCGAGTATTAACAGTAAGTGTAGATTAATAATTACTGACAATATTTGCTGTCACTGTATGGTGCAGACTCCCACTCGCCAATATTTTGAAGGCGAACTGAATGAAAAGATAAGCCGAGCATGCATCAAACATATCTTTTCTCAGAGAGCCTTTAAATCGTATGACACAGAACTGGTATATTGGAACCGGAACCGTACCGAAAAGAAGAACCTTTTTGAGAACCAGTAGCCTAATTCGAACCAGTTTTCAATCCCTACTGGCAAGTCAAAAACAAAACAAAATAACCCATTCACTAAATCAAAAAAAAATCAAGCCATTTATTTATCTCTAGGCTGAGAATTAGCACTTTTTGAATGTCAAAATTATATAAGAAAGTCCCCCAAAACACCCGGCCTTCCCCACCTTCTAGTGCATTAGCTGGGATGAAAAAGTGGCGCAACAAACTCCCCAGCAGCACAGCTGTCTGTCCCACTCTGTCTCAACTGTCTGTGTCACTCTTAAATAACTCCATAATCAAAATGTATGTTGTATTGTATTCCAGGATGTCCACATCTCGCCGACTGCTCCACCGTCTCCGGTACGCGCTAGTGAACAGTTACTACAAGGATCAGAAGTTGCTACTCACTAATGGACAGGTGCAGGATGAGATCGCTGCTCAGCATGAACCTAGAGCAAGGGCTGAGGTGAGGAACCTGGAGAAGTTATCAAATGCTATAGTTTAATAACGGCAGCTCGGAAGAGCAGTGGCGGCACAGTGGTAACGGCCGCGACTTACGTGTTAAAGGTCGGGGATTCGAACTCACGCAGGCACTTTGTGTAAATAATTTCATCACCACTGGTCTCAAAACGGTGAACGAAAACATAGTGAGGAAACCGGCATGTCTTAGAATAAAAAATTCGAGGACATTTGACATCTACCACCCCGCACTGGGCCCGCGTGGTAGATCGGAGCCCCCCTCTCACCGAGAGGAGGCCTGTGTCCCAGCAGTGGGAACATTATAGCCTTCTAATTGTTTAGAAACTCCCATATAGGTAGAACAACTAATGGCATGGGTAGTACAAATTTCCACGATACAATGTCACAGTATAAGGCTAAGGTTTCGCGGGGTCCTGGGTTAGATTCCTGGGGTTGGGCAGTGTTGTTGAGTTTTTCCATTAGGAATTTCTCAGTAGCAGCCCGGAGTTTGGAAGTTGGTGCTCCCTTCCTCCCTTGCCCCGGTACGCACGTGTCGCTGTTGGTGCTGCGTCTGATCTCTCCTTGGTTGTGTCAGATTGCCGTCCCATCAGTCTATGAGAGTAAAGGAACAGAGAGTGCACCTGTGTTTGCGCACACGCTTGTGCACTATAATATCTCCAGACGCATCTGACTAATCTCCGTTAGGATTGGCCACCGTAACCGAAACTCGGTCGGGAGGATTTATTTTTGATAAGGCTGCAACAAACATAAGTCTCTTTTCCACCAAACTATTTCTAGTTTTGTACCTTTTCTTCACAAATTATTTAATTTACTGCCCTTTGCGATACAGCAAAAGTGCCCAAACTAAAACCCCTTATTATCACTCATCTACACCAGGTATCCTCAACGCTGCGCGAGGGCCAGCGCCGCTTGCACCCGTCCGTGCGCAAGCTGCTCGGCAAGCAGACGGTCGACCTTGATGAGATATTCAAGACCAGAGCGCCGAGGAATAAGAGTAGGAAGGACTATTCGGTGAGTTTGATTTTTTATGACACTGCTTAGTACTGTGGTGGTATCTACACCGCCACATGCGAACTACGCATCACACTGACGTCACTCAAAATCCTGTATCGCGCAATCAGAGTTTACCGTGCTACTAGCGTATATACAACGTCCCGACATCTATCGTTGGGCAGTTGCCCATCAGACACGACACCCGTCTGGTCGAAGGATCCTCCCTTTTCTATGGAGGATGTGTAAACTTTATACCTTGTTCCTCATACCTCTATACCAAAAGCTATAGGCGTGACCCGAGCTGGGGACCTGGACTGCCACCCTTGCTCATTACATACCTACATAATAGTACAGGAAATTCTTGATTCTGTGTGCATATTGTTTTATGGAGCAGGACCGGCATGTTTCCAAGCGTTCTTGTCTTGGATATAATCCTCTAATTTATAACATGCTTGTTTACAAAGTGTACTTTTAATAAATATGATAATTATGTCACAAGTTATCTATACATATAAAATTCAAAGTCCTGACTGACTGACTGACTGACTGACTGACTGATTGACTGACTGACTGACTGACTGATTGACTGACTGACTGACTGACTGACTGACAGATCAACGCACAGCCTAAACCGCTGGTCCTAGAGACATGAAATTTGGAGGGTGTGTTCTTCGTGAAGAGTAGGCATCCACTAAGAAAGGATTTTTCGAAATTCCACCCCTAAGAGGGTGAAAAGGGGGGAATTCGTTTGTATGAAAAATCTTATTCCTTGAGTTAATAAACTTGAAACTTGGCACGAATACTTATCTAAATAAATTATGAATTATAATATATTATTATTATGAAGATTGTCAGTTTTTTTTCTTCTAAACTACCCCCTAATAAGGGATTGGGGGGTTTCAAAGTTTGTATGGAAGAATATTAGCGCGCAGTCCGATTTACTCGAAACTCAGTATTTATACCTAATATTGAAAGTAAAGAATAATGAGTATCAAAGTTTTTTGAAAATCTACCCCTGACGGGCTGAAATGGGGTAGTCAATTTTTCAGGGGAGGATTTTACTGCATGGCTTGATTAACTCGAAAATTAGTATAAATAATCTTTGAGTCAAGTTATGAATACATCTCAAACGATTTTTTTTAAATTCCACCCCTGTAGGGGTGAAAAGCGGGGATACAGTTTATATGAAAAATCTTCTTCATTAGGTTAATAAACTTGAAACTTTTCAAGAATACTCGCCTATGTAAGTAATAAAGTTTATCATTATAAGTTTTTCAAAACTACCCCTCAAAGGGGGATATAGGGGTGTTGAAGTTTGTTTGGAATAATTTGAATGCGCAGTCCGATTACCTCTAAACTCAGTGTTTATACAAAATCTACCCCTAACGTGTTGAAAAGGGGTTGTTAATTTTACAAGGGAGGATTATAATGCGTGGCTTGATGAACTCGAAAATTGGTATAAATAATCTTTGAATCAAGTTATGAATAATCCCAAACGATTTTTCAATATTCCACCCCTGTGGGGGTGAAAAGCGGGGGATACAGTTTATATAAAAATCTTATTCATTTAGTTAATAAACTTGAAACTTGGCAAGAATACTTGCCTAAGTAAGTAATAAAGTTTATCATTATAAGTTTTTCAAAACTACCCTTCAAAGGGGGATATAGAGGTGTGAAGTTTGTGTGGAAGAAATTAAATGCGCGATCCGAGTAACTCGAAACTCAGTATTGATAGTTTTGACTGAAAATAATTAATAATAAGTATGTAAAGTTGTCGAAAATTTACCACTGACGGGACAAAAAGGGGTAATTCAGTTTTTAAGGGGAGGATTTGAACTTGAAACTGTATGTTACATTTTCACGCATAAACCACTGAACTTCTGATTTGGCATAGAGATAGATGACATCCTGGGGAAGCACATACATTTTATCCTGTTAGCACGTTCCCGTGGGATAATTTCCGACATCCACGCGGGCGAAGCCGCGGGCAGAAGCTAGTTTTGTTATAACATTTAACACAATACTCCATAAAAGATGTACGTACTTTAGCTAATCTAAAAAAAATATAGCCCAATTCTTCAGGAAGGCTATGGGCTGGGCTATTTACTATCACGCTAGGACCCTTTTTTTTTTTTTTGAGGATGGGAAATCATCAAATGACTCCTCCCGCTCTGGGTGGAACTACGCTAGGACCCTTAGGAGCCAAACATAGATAAACAATAAGAGACAAAAAGGACGTCATGCGAAAACGAATTAATATCGCGGGCAGCCGATGCAATGAGACAGTGGGTCGGGGGAGCAAGAAATTTCACGCGCACGAAGTCGCGAGCAGAAGTTAGTCTTAAAAACCCACCCCGTCGTTCATTTCCGCTTGGCGTTCTTCTTGAGTTTATTTCGTTATGCTCGGCTCGTAAGGGTTCTATCGTGTTCTAAATAGCCTTTAGCCTTCCTCAAGAATTAGGCTATTAAATGTAAAAAGATTTTTTTCAAATCCGACTGGTGGTTGCAGAGATTAGCGTTCAAACAAACAAACAAACTCTTCAGCTTTATTATTACTAGATAATTCATATAGATAACGGTTGCGAAGCACAAATGCAAATTCAATGTGACTATAGTGCATTTCATGAACGCGTATAGCCCCAATGCGTATAGTGCCATCCCAATTATTGTAAATGCTCCATTGTGTACCAATTTCGCCGGCTCGGGCAGTGTAAGGGCTGACATACACGGACTGCTCGAGCAGTTAGCGATTGATCAACATAGACGGACCGCTCTTGCAGCCATAGTCAACAGCTTGAAGCTGCCATTGATAACTACTGGAGCAGTTGATACCAACTGCTCGTCATTCTAATCAGCGCGAGAGCAGTCGACAACTCGAGCAGTCAGTGTATACCTGGCAACTGCTTCACCGCACGACCGCTGCTTGCAACTGCTCGAGCGGTTTCGTGTATGTGTGTACGTAGAAGACTGTAGTTCATAATGCAGTCGCAACTTGAAGCAGTCCATCCTGACTAATTCAAGCAGTCCGTGTATGTCGGCCCTTACTGGGATTTTCCATAAGGAAATTCTCTATAGTAGGCTAGTCTTTATTTGTGCTCTGTGTATGCCAATGGACTCGCTCCCTCTTATATATTAGACTACTTGGTATATATTATATGTTTTATTTATGTATGTCACCTGCCTGCCTTTTCCCAACTATGTTGGGGTCGGCTACCAGTCTAACCGGATGCAGCTGAATACCAGTATGTTACATGAAGCGGCTGCTTATCTGAGCTTTTACTTTCCGCAGGCGATGCTCCAAAAACGTAACTACACGATCTCAGCGGACACGACGAAGACGTTACGTCCGGACCGGAAGCCGGACGAGATGATGTTGGAGATGAGTGAGGAGCCGTGCACCAGCCGGCCCAAGAAGATCCCGCGCCACCTCGAGCCCAAGATCACCAATGTGGTGACCTTGGATGAGGTCACGAGGAATAAGATGAAGTACCGATATAGGATCGTTATTGGTGAGTAACTTGTAACTTGAAATTATTCTCAGTATTTTTTTTTTATCATAAAATATTTATATAAGTCATAAAATAAGCCTCTTTTTATATTTTACGTGATTAATACGCCAATGGCGCCGATTCCCTTGTTCACAAACTAAACTAAATTTAAGTTTAGTGCATCTTTTGCTTTCTATTTCATTAAGAAAAGGACAGAAGATAAATATTAGTTTAGTCCTGTCACTCTTTGAATCGCTGCATGACTTGCAGCAGATGCTAGATAAGCCGTCTAGCATCTGCTGCAAGTCATGCAGTGATTCAACGAGTATAACGATGTCATCTGCAAATCTCAAGTGTGAGATGTACTCGCCGTTGATGTTAATGCTGCGTCCTTCCCAGTTCAGCGTCTTAAGCACATCCTCCAATGCGTTAGAGAACAATTTCGGGGAAACTATGTCCCCTTGTCTCATTCCTCCACGCAGTGGTATATGTTCAGTTCGTTGGTCCTGAGTCAGTTGGACATCTCAGCACTTGGATGTATCGCCAGTTGACTTGGCATCGCAGCAGAGACTCCAAAACAAACCAGGTCTAGATAGATAGATAGAGTCAAAAACCTTCTCATAGTCCACAAAGGCAAGACATAGGGGCCAATTATACTCTTCGGACTTAATATAATTTGCCGCACTGTGTGGATGTGGTCTATGGTACTCTATCCTCCTCGAAAGCCAGCCTGCTCTGGTGGCAGAAACTCGTCGAGTCTTCGCGCTAGACGATTCATGCCGACTCTTTAAAACAATTTACGTGGCTTAGAAGCGAAATGAGTCTGTAATTTTTAAAAGGATCTTATCACACTTTAGAGAAAAAGACTACGCTTCTTCGCCACGCTTCTGGAGTTCTCCTAGAGAATAGATCAGAGTTGAAGAGCTCCCGAAGCTCTTTCATCACAGGACTTCCTGGAGCTTTTAGGAGCTCGGTCGGAATCCCGTCCTCACCAGGGACATTTTTAAGCTGTTTAAGAGCCGCCTCGATTTCGTCTTGGCTAACTTCTGCCAGGTCTTCAGTAAGGCGGGTTAAGGTTGCTCTGGATTCCTCATTTTCGAGATCAGGTCGAGGTGCATGCGATGCGTACAAATGGCCGTAGAAGTTCTCGACTTCCGAAAGGATCTCCGGCTTCGAAACGACGATATCCCCAGTAGATTTGGTCAGCTTCGTCAGGTGCCTCCTCCCAAGTGATTGGATGAACACTTTCGACCCCCGGTTTTGCTCAATCGCTTTCTCTATAGAACTTGTCGGAGGTCGCGTCGTACCAATGTTATTTTTTTTTTGTTGAGAGCCCGTTCTGACGAAGTGACAGGTGGGTTTTCACGTCGTTCCGTCATATTCTCCAGAGTCTCTTCCGAAGGTTTGGACTTCTTGCCCTTACGCCGCATTTTGCAAAATCGTGTACCTTCCTACCTGAAGATGTCCACCATTTGGTCGAGCGCCTGGTCGACATCATTTGTGGTTTCCACAGCACTGAATCGGTTCTCCAGGTCTGACAGGAACTCCAGATCCTAGCATAGTTTGGAGCATACTTGGACGGAGTAGTCTAGTCTTCATCAAACGAGTTCATTCGGGCTTGAAGTTGATATTCAGAGAGCCTCAAACAAGTGTGTGATCACTGCTGCTGACTTTCACAAGGTTGTCACAAGGAGTTTGGTTTACCAGGAACCCTACTCCGCCTTGGGATAGCTGGTCTCCCTCTCGGAAATATAAAAGGTGGTCCGACACAAGGGTCATTGTGTCCTCCCCCTCTCTTCGGGCGTCCCCCAACCCAAGAATGTGCCACCTTATTTTTCCGAGCTGTTCTAGCATTTCTAGCTGCACTAGGTGTTTGTCGTGTCGTAACATGCGTCCGTTATAGGTAGCCAAGGTCAGTTGGGTTTGGCAGCCATTCGTAACCCGGGGATTCTTCGCACCTTGCCGTTACCGTGACCGCCGCCAAAATCAAACATAAACTATGCCATCATTTACACAACCCTCAAAAATTATTTTTTCACCATTTTTTTTGTTTTTGCCTAGGTAACACCTCCAAATACGCTCCACCCGCGTCCCGCCTGGACCGCTCCACGCACCTGTGGCTGCTGTACGTGCGGGGGCCCCCCGGCGCGCCCGACATCTCGCGCGTCGTCACCGCCGTCACCGTGCGCCTGCACCACTCCTACGCGCCGCACCACCAAGTGCACATACAGTGAGCAAATACACCTTAGGCATACATATGTGTAGAGTGACGTAGCTACATCTCGCGCGTCGTCACCGCCGTCACCATTTATACAAACCTACTTACAGAAATAAAATTTAACAAGCGCAGTTTTATCTTTGACTTCTCTAAATCTACACCTCATATAACCATAAACTAACTATGTATTACTTTTTATTTTTCTTGCCCGTCTCTTGTTCTACCCTAATGTTATCAATGAAAACTTGTAATTGAGTAATCTTTTACCTCTGTAAGTTTTATGAAGAAAAAATTATTGGTTTTAAATTTCCTCTTCCTCAATTTCAGCAAACCTCCCTACCACATATCCCGACGCGGCTGGGGCGAGTTCCCAGCTAAGATAGAGCTACACTTCGCGCTGCCGGAGCGCAACCGACCTGCCTCGGTGGAACACACCATCAAGCTGGACAGGAACTACACCGGCATGCAGATGTTAGGTAAGCAGATGACGTCATAAAAGTCGAAGGTCAAAAGTTTATTGCAGGGTGAATAGACCCTAGTCACCAAGGATATTTGTAAGAAATTAGGTTAAAATGTAAAACAAACAAAAACTATCAAACAAACTAAACAAACTGCAAACTATCGTCGAAAAAGTCGGAAAAGTCGGAGATGATAAAAGTAATTTAAAATGGTAAGGCATGACGTTTTTGTACGCCGTTGACGGCAAGACAAAGCTTTCATTAACATCTGTACTTTTCGCTTACCTACAAATAATAATATTTGAATTTGACGACATTATGAAATATTTCTTATACATATTTTAGTTTGCAATTTTCCATCGTAGCTTTTCTTCTCAATAATATTCAGATTTCAGAGTTGGTTAAATATTCCAACAACGATTACATATAACTATTGTGAAATGGACAAATTCTAAAACGATTTTGTTTTGGCCCGTTCGAAGCTGAGTACAATACTCAACATTATTCGTCAGTCAAAGCGCGGCCCACAGTAACAGTTTGTCATAAGGTCGCGCGCAGGTTCACTATACTCTAGCGCGCATTACCCATGACAAATACATGCACCCTTGCTTATTAAACATACAGTGCTATTACGATGTTCTGGCGCATGAATGTCAAAATCAATCTATACTAAAAACAAAATATTCACAAAGAAATTCTCTCCTTTCAGGCGCCGAAACTCTCATAGACGTATGGCTCTACAGTACCCCAGAAATGCTAGAATATGAGTTCAAAGAACACCCACAAACTGAACGCCTAGCTGAAACAGTCATAGAGCAGAAAGAGACAGAAATAGTTCCTGAAACAATCGAAAACTGTGACACACATACAGACAATTGGGTGGAATTCTTCTCAAAGGGACCTACAGAAGTAGATGTAGACGAAATGATCATCAAACCTATTAAAAAAGAGCCAGAAGAACCGAAACAAGATGTCGAAAATGTTGCTGAAATTGAGAATAATTTGGCAGAAAAAGTCACAGAGGAATGTAGTGAAGTTAGCATTAAGACGGAGAAAGAGTGGGATGTAAACTATAAGGCTGATGTTGATATTCCTAATGAGATTTTAAGTCAACCTGCATCTCCTAAGAAAAGAATAGTCAAGTACATAGACCCGACCACAGGGAAAATATACTATCTAGAAATGGATAGAGCGCTAGATTTAAGTAAAGTTCAAGAAATAGTCATAAATAATACTAAAACTGCTAAAATAAGCCCAATCAAATCAAATGGACTGAAATCTTTCAGGAAGAAAAAAGGAGTGTCCTTACTGAAACCTGAAGTCAAAAATATGTTGAAAAACACTGAAAATGTTAAAGTCCAATCCAACTTTGCTCATATAGAAAATGATCACTGTTACCTGGCAACACCGAGACGGTTCGATAGTGTTGCCAATGTAGAAATTAAGAAGGAAAAGAGTTTGTTTGATACATTGTGTTCTAGTGTTGCTAGATTGAATAATGTGCGGTGTGGAGTTAATTATTTAATTAAGAAGATTCCTTTGATTACTGACCAGGCGAGGGATTCGGATTTTGTGAAGCACTTTCCCTTTGTTGTTGAGACTGAGGAGAAGTATTGGAAATTGGATTTTGCTAAGAGAAGAAATATTGAAGTAAGTATTTATTTATTTATACAGGAATAATTTTTATTCAGTGCGCAAACTTTGACAAATTAAACTTAAATGAGTTTTATTAAACACCTATTTTTTATTTTGATAAGTCTTAGTACAAAAAAATAAAGTTATCGCTAACGAAAGATGTCTATTTTGAAATTGATTTTCTGGCCACTACGCGCCGCCCGGCGCGGCAGTGCTCGGTCGTTTTTCGTGCATAGGCGTGGGTAGATAGATATTTACGTGGGTTACATACAATGTACTGATCGCTGATTTTATCAGGTTCGAATAGACTTTTTTAAGATTAGGCCGTGATCTGAAGTTATTTGAAGAGTAATTCCAATTTTTCCTTCATACTTTCATGGGCTTAGGACCATCAAAATGCAGAAAATAACGCATTATAATCAATTAAATTAAGGCACTTTTAAAAACTTAATACTTACATTTACCGCCAGTCGAGGTCTGCCAGACCCTAGTGCGTGATTTGGGGTCCTGAACTGACCGTGATCAAGCAGCCTCTGAGTGGCTGCTAAAATGGTCCTTTCATTAGGGACCGTGGGGTCCTTACCCCTTACCCCCTAGCATACATTCTGCGAGCTGCTCGTAGGCTTTCACCACATAATAAATAGACCCGCACCATCACATAGAACTCGCGGTTACTAAAATCCGACATCGTAAGTATGTACGACACACGAGTACGCGACTAGACGCGACGTAACGACAGCGCAAGCGCATGCCTTGAGCAGACTGTCGAGCGCCCGGCCGGCCGCCGCCGCCTGGCGCCACCCTGCCGCCCGGAAGGGGGTTTCACCCCCTCTGCAACATCACTCGTAAGCCGCACGGCGCCCGCGTTCATTGATATTATTACGAATAGATAGTGTCCATATTTTGCTGATTTAAAGTCGGATAAAAAAATATAAAAAAGTTTTGAACAAATAATGGAAATGTGTTCTATTACTGATACTGAACCACCAAAAATTTTTTGCGCATTGCTTAAAAAATATTCCTGTATACAACGTGGCGCTACAATGGTGACATTAATTTAACACACGGATAGGGCTAGTACACATTAATCATATGAACTTTGATAGGTTAAAATAATTCGCAAATTGAAAAAAAATTTTAAACTACATAATAAAAAAGTAACTAAAATTGGAATCACCCTTGCAAAAATTCATTCATGAAATTACTTACCTAGCGCTAGCTGGCTTACGTTATCTCGGAGCGCAACGTGTCTTGTACCTACTCGTGATCGGTCCGATTCTTTGACGGCATGTTATCAAAGAAACCGAGTGGCGCAAGTGGTACCTACAACGGAGGTGCTTAGTCAAACACTTATATCACCCTCTATTGTTACTATTAGTTATAACTGTCATCACTAATCACTACTTTTATTTGTCTTTATTTTAATTTTCAATAAGACCACCGTGTTGGCGGATATAAAGAGCTAAACGGCGTTTCATGTTTTCCCGCACATTTGAAAATAAATTGTCACTTATAGCCATTTGCCTCAATTTCTCAAACGCATTTATTATTCGATGGCGTAATTGTTCCACCGAATCCACGTTCTCCGCGTACACATCGTCTTTGATATTTGCCATCACGATCACAAGTTTACACAAGCACTAATAACACAAATAAAAGCGTCCGTATCGTAAGAGTTGTAAACGTACTTACTAGATTAGAAAACAAAGCAAAGCGTCTTTATCACAGTACCATAATCTAATTACTATCCTAATTACACAAAAATAAATAAATAACACAATAGGTAAGCGTCGTTTTCGCGGAAACATTCACAAAAATATTTTACGACGTAATTATGCGCACTAGTATGAAGAAGAGTGTCAAGGACACCGGTTCGGCTAGCACTAGAAAAGCAAAAGTGTGCGGATGGAAGGGAGGGCGCCCGTCGCCGCGCCGCTCGCCGACAAAGGGATGATAAATGATAAATGATTTTATTTTGTAAGTAGGTTTGTACAAACACTTTTACACGTCAATCATATTTTAAAACTAGATGAGGTCGGCGTTTCCTATCTGACTAGTCTGAGAAGAAAGGCCGAAACAAACTCAGACGTCGCAGTCTCTTTTAAAGTCCAGACATAATCTGGGTCAGATCATATTAAGACCCTGTAGGTCGATGTCTGAGATGGTCTTTTGAGGAAAGAACCACACAGATTGAGAGGACCTGTCCAGTCAGTGCACGCATATGTCAGAAATCGTGCAGCTCAACTCAAAACTTAAGGAGCTCAACGGTTCGACGAACAATACCAAAGAAAGGACGTTTGGGTAGGCCACATTAATTACTCAAACTGCCAGACCATGACAAAAACTAACAGAACAGAGAGAACAATAAAAAAAAAATGATGGTTCTTTCCTTCCTAGTATTGCTTATTCGTTTTAATTTAATTGATGCGATGTAATGATCCGTGACCCCGGCAAATGGCCGCTGCGCGACAGCTCTTTATGTACAGGTTGCTCTAAGATGCTATATTCTAAAATTTCAAATAAATCCGTAAATAATAACGTTTAATGGAAATATAATTTCTTAATGAAACGAAAATGTGAAAACGTATGTGTGTTAAAGTAATGTCACCATTGTAGCGCCAAGTTGTATACCACCTAGAGTAATGGTGGCCCAGTGGTAACCCCCTGACTTACGAGTTGGAGGACGTGAGTTCGAACCCAGGCAGCCACTTTACTGTGTAAATAATTTCATCAGCACGTCACAAAAACGGTGCAGGAAAACATCGTGAGGAAACCTTGTCCTAGAACCAAAAATTCGAAGACATGTGACATCTACCTACCCGCACTGGGCCCGCGTGGTAGTTTACAGCCCACTCCCTCTCGAAAAGAGGAGGCCTGTGTCCCAGCTATGGGAACATTATAGGATGATTATGCTATATACCACCAGAAAATACACAGCAAAAAAAAACTCATAATCAGTAGTGGTTTTGCTACATTTTAATTTAACTTTTTACGATAATAGCCAGTCTTAACAAAACAAATTCAAATTCCATTACAACCAAAAACTTATTAGGACCTTTTTGTTACAAATGGTTACTCAAGCATCAACTTAAAATACATTTCACTAAAGTAGATAACTGATTATGAGGAATGTAAATTATCTGATCTTAAGAACACTGCTATAAACAATTTATTTTTCATATTTTCCAGTGGTCCCGAGCGAAACTAATAAACAGAATCCTAACGGAGCACAGTTCGGTCGTCGAACCTATATGGCGGACCAAGCAGATCCTCGCCTACTCCCGCCTCCACGGTCACTACCCCATCAGAACGGAAACCATACAAATCAAAACGGAACCGGACGACTGGTCATCTTGGAACGATCGCGAGAACATTCGCAAGATGGAGTCCAGTATTAAGGAGTCGTACCCGAATCCTAGTGATATTAATACACTGTCTATTTTCGATGTTAGCAATTTCTCTGAACGCAGTCGAAACTCTGATAGTGTGTCCGAGGTTCCGCTTTCTGATGATGAGGAGGTTGATGTTATGTCTTTAGGTAAGATATTCTTTATTATTATTTTAATTATAATTATACAGTTGTCTTTGTTTGGGCTAAATCTGAAAAGTTGTACATTGTACTCATCATTATGTTTTTATGACTAATTTTTGTTAACATGGCCTGAATTTGCAAATAAAAGAACTGCCGTTCCATACATTTACGTTACTATAAATGGAGAAAATGTATGAAACAGGCGACTTTTTCTTTTCGCGTATTTCAGGGTTGGTTCTATTGTAAAAGTTGTTCATATAGCTAGCGACTCGTCCCTGCTTCGCACGGCCGCAATCTACTGATGTGGCGACATGTCTAAATATAGAGAATTATGTGCTATATTTAAGTTAAATATTAATGTATTATACACATAAACCTCCCGGAATAAATTCTGTAAATGATTATGAAAACCGCATCAAAATCCGTTGCGTATTTTAGAAGAACAACGCCTGACATGGCATGGACACGAAAAGCGACTTTAATTTCTACTCTTTATAGATTTACAAAATAAGGGTGGATTTCTAATTACATAACATAATCTGCCTATAATGTTCCCACTGCTGGGACACAGGCCTCGTCTCGGTGAGAGGGAGTGAGCCATAATTACCACGCGCTATGGTATATTTTCCATACGAAAGCTGTCAAACCGTCATATTTATTCAATACTCAATTCTTTATTTCATTCCACAATGTAGGCTTAGGTGGTAAATATTTGCCAAAAGAAACAATCATGGATATTTATATTATTATATTTGTTTATATTCCTCAGACACAAGCTATCTGACGATTGAAAAATCGGCCCTAAATATATGTGATGATTCCCAGGCGGCAGAGCGCGTGTGAAGCCGGAAGTGTGCGGCGACAGCGCCGGCCTGACGTCACTGCCGGTGGCCGAGCCGGAGCGCCTGCGCTTCCTGTTCGTGGAGCGCGCGTGCGCCGACGTGGGCGTGCAGCTGCGCAACGAGCACGTGGGCCATGGCTACTCGTACAGGTGAGGCGGCTTTGTACTTTTTTAAGAGCTGATTTTGCCGACCCCAGGTGTACTTTATCCGTGGAATAAAATTGGTCTAAAATAATGAATTCGCTATGCTGCGTTCCAAAACGGGCATACTAGATGTAGGAAAGAAGGCTGCCAGGCTCAAATGAGATCGGGCGGGTCACATCAGCCCGATGACCGCTGGGCAAGTCTCCACACAATGGGTGCCTGGAGATGGACGGCGCCGCCGAGGCCGGCCCAGAAAGAGATGGCGACGTGACCTGGACGTGTACTGCGAGGGCTGGTTCGAGGTCGCGCGGGAAAAGAGTTCCTGGAAGGATTTGGGGGAGGCCTTTGCCCAGCAGTGGGACAGTACAGACAAAAAAAAAAGAATAATAAAAGTGCCTTTGTCTTGTAAGGGTTATTTTTCAATCTTCAGAAGACTTTTCTAAAAAAAATCTGTCAAACAGCAATTTTTATTCCCCAGATTAAAGTTATCTGAAAATATAAAAAAATCGGCCCTAAACCACCTAAATAAATAAAAATGGTTGTGGGTACGAAACCTAACAAGTGTACTTTTAGGACATGCCGGTTTCCTGACGGATGTTTTCTTTCACCGTTTTGAGAGTAGTGGTGATGAATAATTTACACAAAGTAAAGCGCTTGTCTACAGCGATTTACTACTCGTAAACGGAACTGGGCCCCACAGCTCTTTGTCCTGCAATAGGGCAATACTATTGTGTACTAATTAATGATCTGCACTTTTGGATAAGTTCCGATTAACTTAGTTGCCATATAATATCATACAAATACTGTACTTTATTTTGACGTTTATTTAATACTAAGAATACTATTATTATTTCGAGTTAAATCTAGTAGATCGTGCCTATCCGGACACAGTATCTTATAGTTATTTTAAATTTCCACAGTGCTGTCCACGCGGTAATGCTGTCAGCAGTCCGGAGCTTCGCCGAAGAGTTGGTGCGAAGCGCTCTGGCTGTCAAACTGACTGAAGACTCCGCACATACGTTACCTACCGTGTGGGCTGGGTGAGTTACACTTTATATATCTATTTAGAACTATCTTTGAAAGTCTGATAATCGGTCTTACCAAGGGGATCTTATTACCCAGTAAGTATTCAGCAGTCGCTCCATGAAAAATACTGGTATTCACATTGAATCCGGTTGGACTGGAAGCCGACCCCAACATAGTTGGGAAAGGCTAGGCAGGTGATCGCCTAGCTAGATGGACGGACAACCTTAAGAAGCTGGCTGGGACAGGCTGGATGCGGAAGGCGGAGGACTGGGTGTTGTGGCGCAGCCTGGGAGAGGCCTATGTCCAGCTGTGGACTGCGATTGGCTGAGTTGAGGCAGATGAAGATAATGATTTTGAACTATGTAGCATAGGTTCGTGGCTAAATGTGATAACAACCACACGGGTCGATCAAAGGTTTAGCTACGCTGACCGCGGTCGGTTTGTCGATGGGTGACCGTCCATTGAATAGCGAGACCCCTCCGTGCCTTGGAAAGCACATTAAGCCATTGGTCCCGTACACAAGCATGGTGATTTAAAGGAATATTAGCTCATAAAATATCCTGGGTCCCAGTATTGACCCCTGTGGTACACCCGAGTTTAATTTGACGTGGCACTCGTATTTGAGCACTGTACACAAAGTTTAACTACATTTTGCACTTCGCCATCCTGTCTTGCAGTCTTTAAACAAGTGTTTAAATATTTACAGTCATATCTTGTGCTGGAAGACTGTGATTCACCCAGACAAATGCCTTCATAGAGTCCGTACAATATCTTTAAAATATATTGTATAGAATCAAGTGCTTCTAACTTTACAGACGGATTTGTTGCGCTTCTTCTGCTCGGTTAAAATTACTAAGAAGTGGTTAACGGCTGGCGTGCCGGGGAACTGTCTTATGTACTTGTAGTTTGACGTTCGAAAAGTGCTGAATCTCAGCCCAATTTTTTTTTTTTTGACTGAATGAAAGGTTTTCGTATTTGAACATTACTTATTTCATATATGTTGTCCGCAGCTCGTCGTCCACGCGCTGCCCGCTGTTGGCGCGCCACGTGCTGGCGAGCGCGACGCGCAACGTGCGCACGCGCAGCCTCACGGCGGCCGACACGGGCACCTGCAAGCACACGCCGGGGGACAAGCTTTAATACACGTGCTGATTTACAAATACTGCTGTTTTATTGCAATTTATCCCAACCTTAGGTCATTTTTACCCCAACCTCATCATTTTACCCAGTACCAGTGTCATTTAACCCTTAACCTAACCTGTTACATTTTACTTGTACCATAAGGCCGCGTCCTAGCCGAAGGTATTGTCGCGGAGTTTACATATTATTATATGAATACAACATAATCGCGCATTCAATTAAGTTCTATATGTTCGTCATTGATTAACGTCAGAATGGCTGGTTGCCTATGGCAAGCGGATCTGAAAGTATATTCAAGAAAGGTAAATTTACTGTAGAAGGTTCGGGGCAGGCTAAAGGGCATACCTGCCTACTGTCTAACGAGAGGGGTATGGGCTCAAGGATAAGATTAAAGAAATTAATGTCTATACACTAATTTCTTTAATCTAATCTACGTTACGTACGGCGTAGGGGCTATCCCCTAATCGAAAGCGACCTGCGCGAATTCGTGATTAATTCAAAATCAAAAGTCATATATTAAAATTAGGCTGAGAATCAGCACTTTTCGAACGTCAAAATTACAAAAGACAGTCCCCCAAAAACGCCCGCCCTTCACCACTTCCTAGTGCTATCGCTGGGAAGAAGTAGCGCAATAAACTCCCCAGCAGTTAAGTTTGGACTTCTGAGCCTCGGTCAAAGACCAAGTCTGAGCGCCATAGATTGGGAAAGGCAGGATACACATGTCGGCAACCTTACAGTTTAGAGATATTGGAAGGTCACCCTTCATCAGCGTCTTCATGGATCAGTCGCTTATCCAGGCATTTTCGACGCGACGGTCAATTTATTTCATTGATTTTTATTTTAAAAGTCTTTATTATTAACATAATAATACAAAGTGCATACAATAAGATCTTATTCTAATTGTGTACAACCATATACATAACAAGTTATTAGGCTAACTTACCTTTACAAACATTTTTCGCTGCGTTTACTATGTTACTACTCTATAAACATTCTATAATAAGTCCATAAAAAACACTGATATTCGAAAAAGCACAAAAGTCTTAGCACTGACTTTAAACGCATACTACTGCTTACCTACTAAAGGTAATGTACTCCATGCACTCACTGACTATTTCGAGCACAGAGTAAAACATTACATTAATATAATATAACTTAGGTTAAAACATTTATCATCGATGAGGCTAAACAAAAAATAATAATTATTCTAAAGTGAGGGTAATTTGCGTAACTTTTCGCCGAGTACCTATGCTTTCTGCGACCGGGTGAGGGCAGCACGGTCGGTCTGGTGGAGAATGGTCAATTTCTTTGTTCTACCTGTTGTGGAAGGAAACTAGCTGACTCAGGATATTCGTCGACATAATGTATTTCCTCCCCATCGACCTCGACTTTATGTTTAGTGGCATAGGTCATGACTTTAGTCTTTGAACAATATCATCGTCAGTTCAACCTCAAAACGCAGGCCACATCGCCAGCTAGCGAGCGAGCGAGCCGGGCGAGCATCGTTTCACCTCTTTTCATAATTCGGTTCACACCCGTGCGATACAAACGATGCGAACGAAATAGCTTAACGAGTAGCTTATCATATAAAAGAATTAAATTTATTTCTGCTTGAGTAGTTTTCAGTGTATAAGTAGGTATATTGGCGTGTGCTAGCTGACATTATAGCAAATAATTTAATGTGTTGTGTTTCGTAAAGTTAACTATGTAATCAAGTACATGTAACTGAACAGAGAGCTGTGTTGCTGGGGAGTTTGTTGCGCTATTTCTTCCCAGAATCCCAGCTAAAGCACTAGGAAGTGATGAACGGCGGGCGTTTTGGGGGACTGTCTTATGTAATTTTGACGTGCAAAAAGTGCTGATTCTCAACTTAATTTAAATATATTACTTTTGATTTTAAAGCGTTCAGTTTAATATTAGCCTAGCACGGCTGACATTAACCTGAACTCTATAAAACCGTAAAAAGGTAAGTGTTTTTTCTCTACATGATAAATCTTGGCTTCGTAATAATTATGGCTGAGAATATTGCGCTGTACTTGATGCGATCAAAAGCCTTTAAGTAATCCACGAAAGCCAGATATAAATCCGAATCATTACTGCGTCGAATGCGAGACAGCGAGAACAGTCTCCTGAGCATTGTTGCGGGTCACCTGATGAGACACCTGTGCGCAGTGCATGTACTGTTGCCGGGTGTTCCTTGTTTGTTTATGTGTATGTCTTAGATAATAATACTAACACAGTTGTTAAGAAATACTAACAAAATTATGGGTAATGTGCCTGACTTAAAGATAAGTGAATTAAAGAAAAGTTACGCTGACGGTTATCGTTAATTTTTAGCTGACAGACAAAAATAAAACGAATGTGTCTACATAAAAAACGATTTTAATTAATCAGACTTCCTGAAGTTCCTTAAAAATATTTTACAAACATAAAATTATCACAACTAGAAGATTTTAAAATAAGTACACATTAAATTAGATTACCAATACCTACCTACTTTATAAAATTACGCGACGCCCGTGTTTTTTTTTTTTTTTCAAGTCGTTCAAATATTTACAGTCAATCGCACATCAGTGGCAACACTTGCACGACGAAAATACATAAAGGCTCCCTCAATGTCAAATTGTACCACAGTACCACTTCTGTGTAATGTGCCTGTACCACAGTACCACTTCTGTGTAATATGCCAGTGTGTTCCAGGGTAGCGGGATCGTCCGAAAGGGTTACCGCTGCCCTGGAACATAAAGGGCTAAGGAAGGAACACGGGTGGGTTTTAGTCAGTAGGAGTCTAACACTCCCTTCCGCTCCACCCAGAGCGGGAGGGGTCATTTGATGATTTCCCATCCTCAAAAAAAAAAATGTGCTAGTGTTTGGTGCAGGCACTTTACTTTTTGTATTTTATTTCATCACCACTGCTCTCAAACCGGTGAAGGAAACCAGCAAGTACTAGAATAAAAAATTCAATGACATTTGACATCTATCATTCCGCACTGGCTCTGCGTGGCGGACTACGGACCCAGTGCGGGTTGGTACCCTCTGTCTCACAGAGAGGAGGCCTGTGTCCCAGCAGTGGGAACATTATAGGTTGATTATATAATAACACTGATGCTGTGCGGTTGACTGTATGTACAGACGCCAGCACATCAAGCTACTACAATCTGTCAAATTTCTTTACTAGATTTTCAACTTTATCACTAAAGCATTACGGTTCAAGGTTGATTGGGAAAATTTGACAGTTTCGGGTAACTTGACCTGCTGGCGTCTGTACCACGCAGTGGAGGGGCGCGCGTGCAATTTTAAATCAGATTGTCAATACCTTCTTTATACTAAAAGTTATTTGTGACTCATCGTCATAAAAATATTTACAAACGAAAAAAAAACAAACCCAATCTCGATCATCTTGTCATAGATCAAAAGTTCACATTCCAATGTCGAAAGATAAAAGCTCATAGTTTAGAAAAACAAACATTATTATTAATTAATTATTATTGCATAATATGCATCGCGTATGTAATGCCCGAAGGGTTAGGCAGAAGTGTTCTTGTATTGTAGTACACCCATATTTTGCCAGAACTGGGCACAAATCCCGACTCAGGTTGCTGCTGAGATATTACTTAATCCTAATCTTAAGGTTAAAGCGTCAGGGTCATCCGCGAAACTCAAATTAACGTGCGTTAATAAAAATAGGAGTATCGATAACTTTCCGATTTAGTCGATCACTAGCGTATAAGTAAAATAAACGGCTTTAGCACGGCACAACGATAGCAACAGATGTTTTTGTGTGAGTAAGTTGTACGGTGCATAGTAAAGTGTTTAAAGAGTGATTTTATAATTGATTCTGTAGTAAGTTCTGATTCGTGAATTGAAAGTGTGTGCACGACTTCGTACCTATTGCTTTTACTGAACTGCATGTCTTACTTACTTTACTTTTACTGGCGCGTGGAAGGAACTACCGGCCATAATATCTCCTTCTTTCTTATATCTATTGTCGCGAATCATATTTTAATCAACAGACGACCTGACACTGGCCTGCAAATTGCAAAAATATAATTTCGCGGATTACCATAGCTCACACCCCTTAATCTAAAATTAAAAAATAATCTTAAATTAAAATGACACAATTTTAAGAGCAAATATTAGTGTAAGTCCAAACACTAGAAACATTTCAGTTTTGTCTCTGGGCTGGTGACGTACAGACGCCAGCGAGTCAAACTACCCGAAACTGTCAAATTTTCCCAATCAACCTTGAACCTTAATGCTTTAGCGATAAAATTGAAAATCTATTAAAAGAAATTTGACAGATTGTTGTAGCTTGATGTGCTGGCGTCTGTACTTGCTATGCATTTAGTATTGCAGCAGACATTAATAGGCGGCGACACAATGGCACATATTTTGGTTTAGTTTATAAACTTCGGTTTCCTGTAACAGCGACCGACGCCACATAACGGCCGTCAAGAAATTTACGGCACCGGTATTTGACTTTACGGTGTCAAGAATTACTAGACGCCGACCATGAAGACATGACACATAATGACACCGTAAAGAGAATAAACCGGTGCCGTAATTTTCTTGATGGCCGTTATGTGACGGCACCGCAAGGAAACCCAAGTTTTTGATGTTCTGAACCTCCTTTTACTGGGCATAGATAAAAACTTACAGCAAAAATTACAAAATATATCAAATTAGTCTTAATATTCTCATCTTAAATCAGTTAAAACCAGTGATATTGGCGCCGATTCACTTGTTCACAAACTAAATTTATGTTAACAGTGCATCTTTTTCTTTCTATTCCATTAAGAAAAGGACAGAAGATAAATATTAGTTAGTCCTGTCAAATTAGTCAGCGCCTGACGACGTCGTTCAACTACAGACGCGGGTGTTGCTCTGCTGAGACACATATTTGACGCTTGGGAGAAATCGCAAAATGCTATTGGAGTTTTCTGTGATCTCTCTAAAGCCTTTGATTGCGTGCACCATGACACGCTTTTGCGTAAGTTACATCATTACGGTGTCAGAAACGAGGCTCTCAACATAATAATTTCATATTTACATAATAGGGTCCAATGTGTAGATGTTAATGGCGCGAAATCTTCCGGGCCACCAGTTCAGTTAGGTGTTCCGCAAGGCTCAATATTGGGTCCATTCTTGTTCTTAGTTTATATCAATGATTTACCATTCCATTTGAAGGGCATCTGTGACGTTGTACTGTTTGCAGATGATACCTCTCTTATTTTTAAAGTAGACAGGAATAGACAAGATTTTGACGACGTAAACAGTGCACTCACAATAGTTACAGATTGGTTTACGTCAAATAACCTAGTTCTCAATGCCAAGAAAACGAAATGTGTAAAGTTCGCCTTACCGAATGTCAGAAATCTAGGACCCAACATCGTCTTAAATAAAGAGGTGCTTGAAACAGTAGGCTCGGCAATTTTTCTAGGACTAACAGTAGATGCCAAACTTCAGTGGGGACCTCATATATCAAGTCTAGCAGGAAGGCTCAGTTCGGCTGCCTACGCCGTCAGGAAAGTAAGACAATACACTGACGTTGATACAGCTCGTTTAGTCTATTTCAGTTATTTTCACAGTGTTATGTCCTACGGTATTCTGCTGTGGGGCAAAGCCGCTGATATACAAAATATATTTGTCCTTCAAAAACGAGCTGTTCGAGCAATTTACCAGCTAGGTGCCAGAGTTTCTCTAAGAGATTTTTTTAAAGATATTGGTATTCTCACGGTTGCATCACAATTCATCTTCGCCAACATCCTATATATTAGGCAAAATTTGCACTTGTACACTAAAAATCCTCCTTATTTCTAGTGTTAACACTGTGAATATCACTATATTCACAGTGTTAACACTAGAAATAAGGACAAACTACGTGCCCCCTTTCACCGGCTTCATAAGGTTCATAACTCATTTGTTGGGCTTGGTATAACCTTTTATAACAAGATACCCTCTTCTTTGCTAGACTTGCCTTTTAATGCGTTTAAAGCTCAAGTAAAATCCAACCTTTGTTCAAAGGCTTACTATTCCATCAACGACTACTTACACGATAAGAATAGTTGGTCGCCCTAATTAACTCAAGACAATGTTCATGTTCTTTCTCCAGAATTAGCTTAGGTACTGACAGGTTACTGTTATTAGTATTAACTCACTTATTTATTTCACATCGATGGTCCTAGTTCATCATCTGTGACTGCAAGTGACAGCTAGGTGACGAACCCAGCAATGCATAAATGTGTAAGCTGTCACGCCCTTTATGCCTGGAGGCTTTTATTTAGGTAGTGAGTTTTTATTTTTATTTTAATTAATTATTTTTTAGCTTGAGTACGTATAGTTTTTATTATATTTGTTGGTATATTGGCGTGGCTAGCTGACATAATATGGCAAATAATTTAAGCTTCTTGTAATGTTCATTACTGAACATAGGTTCCTAGTATTGTATACATGCAACTAACTATATTCTAACTGAACAGACAGCTGTGCTGCTGGGGAGTTTGTTCCGCCACTTCTTCTTCCCAGCGATAGCACTAGGAAGTGGCGAAGGGCGGGCGTTTTTGGGGGACTGTCTTTTGTAATTTTGACGTTCGAAAAGTGCTGATTCTCAGCCTAATTTGAATAAATGACTTTTGATTTGATTTGATTTGACGTAAATTGACGTAAGTATTTTTAGTAGCAAACTTTTAATCACGTCTAACTTATCTATGGAGTATCTTAATTTGACAGGACTAAACTAATATTTATCTTCTGTCGTTTTCATAATAAAATAGAAAGAAAAAGATGCACTGAACTTAAATTTAGTTTAGTTTCTGAACAAGGGAATCGGCACTATTGGAAACAATCTGAGGTAGATAAAACCGGTTATAGGTCCTCGAAAGGGCTTGTAAAGATCCGTGGCTTACCTACCTGTCCGCCATTTTATAAAACATAATAAGACCGTACGACCTACATAAGCATTGATGTCAGCTATCGATTTATATATGTTTCATGCGTGACCGCCATTTTGAAAATAAATCAAAATGGCAGACAGGTAGGTATGCTTCCATATAAAAATCATAATCCCCTTTAAAAAAAAAAAATAGATCTTTAACAATCGTTAGTGGTAATTTGAAAATCTGACAGCCAGTCTTACCAAGGGGTATCATGTTATCCAGTAGGTAACCGGGTTGTGGAAGTCAAATAGGCAGTCACTCCATGTAAAATACTGGTATTCAGCTGCCTCCCGTTAAACTGGAAACCAACCTCTACAGAAAAGGCTTGACAGACAATGACATGGGTATCTCATCCTGCCAGGGTAGCGGGATTGTCCGAAAGGGTTACCGCTGCCCTGGAACATAAAGGGCTAAGGAAGGAACACGGGTGGGTTTTAGTCAGTAAGAGTCTGACACTCCCTCCTGCTCCACCCAGAGCGGGAGGAGTCATTTGATGATTTCCCATCCTCAAAAAAAAAAAAAAAAAAAAATGGGTATCTCATCATCTGCTCCATCTGCCTAGCCTGTTCGGCTGTGCCAACTAGGTCGGGGTCGGCTTCCAATCTAACCGGATGCAGATATCCCTTGGTAAGACTGGTTGTCAGATTTTTGCACTTCTGACAATCCGTAACAACTATCGATCCACGAATGACAGATGGGACCAACGGCTTAACGTGCTTTCCGAGACATGGAGGGGTTTTGGTATGTAAAAATGTTCACCCAACCACGGATCAACCGTGGGAAGCGTAGCTTAACCTGATCGATCGACCCGTGCTGCTGTTATAACTTAGCCACAAGCTCTGTAACGAGTCCGCGTATCAATGATCAGTTTCCCTCAGTCGTCAGATTATTTAATTCTCCAGCTTCGTTGATTAGTCAGTTTCACTGATTCGTCAGTTTTACCGTTTAGACAGTTGCGTTAACTCGACAGTTTCCAGTATTTGCCATTTTTCGTCGATTCGTCAGTTTTTTTCAATTGGTCAGCCAAAGTTCAGTCGTTAGAAAACTGCACACACGTCTGCTAATTTACATAGATATTGAGATCTATTTGATAACTTTTAGCACAGATGACAATTTTTTAAAGTTTTATGACACAAAATTAACTGTCGATTATAAAGAAATATTTTTATTTGAATTTATGCCATATGGTTAGGTATATCATATTTAGATTTTAGTTACGTAATCTTAGAAGGTAAGTACTTTCTTCAAAATAAAGTGTGATAATAATAAGGTTAGGTATTCCTTACAGCAGAACTCGACTTTTTCGCTTGAGTGTACAAAACTGACGACTGACAGAGACTGACCAGTGATACGCGGACTCCCTGTGACGTGGGTGCCTATTACTTAAAATATCATGGTTTAAGACTTAATTAACCTGCCCCTATGCCTGTCTCGTCTGTTATTTTGTAACATACATCTCAAACTTTGTACAAGCTCACTCAATCTGATACTGTCCCACCCCACGTCCCGGCAATAATTCATTGCATAATTAAAAATAACAGTTCTCGCATGATTATGCAAAGCTGGTCGAACTACTTCTACATGTCTACCAAAACTGCGTTTACTACCTGTCATTGAGCAGGTTTCCAAAGCTTCTTGAGTAAATACCTCTTTGAACAGATGTCGGGTGAATGTTCTTACATTTTTAGAAGTTTTTTTAGCTTCTTCTAAGCCTTTAGCGTTTATGTATACTCCGTGTCCTAACTGTACCAGGCCCTTGCCTGGAAGCCGATGTTTTAAAGTCCATGTATTGTTCTTTTTGTTATTTATTTTTTTTCGTTTAACGTCTGGTGAAGGTGGTGGTGTTGCTTGTTCAAAACTTGATTCGCCATCAGTAAATATCTCATTTTCTGATAGTTTGTCCACATCAGTGTCCTGTTCATCAAACAGGTCTTCTTCCTTAATAATAAATGTCTTGCCATTTTGTTTACAAGCGTTAATTTCTTGTTCCATTTCATCGTCAGCTTCACTGTCCATCTCATCCTGTAGGGTTTCTTCTAGCAATGAAATGCCATTTTTTCGATCATTTATATTATTTACATTTTCTTTTTCTTCTCGAACTGTGGCAGGTGTTTGTTGAATGTTATACTTTGAAACAATCTGATTAAGAGTTTTTTTAGTTTCTTGTGCTTCTATGTACATCTTTTTGACGTCCTCCACCACATCTTTGATAAACTTAAAAATTCCATTCATTTTCGTTTGTGCATCAATCAACATTTGTCTGTCACTTGGAGAAACATTTGCATTTGTAAAGTCTATTTCTTTTTCCATAACATCGGCAACACTTTTTAATTTTCTCTCAAATAAATCAGTGTTATCATTATTATTGAGGTTGTTTGTTAATTGATTAACATAATTTTCTGGTGTGCTGTCGATGATGTCATCCATTTTGGATTCAAGACTGTTTGGCAAACCGTTTCTTTGGCAATTTGAATTTGGTACAAAGGGAGAACATAATTCTGGGGCTACGTGATCATCCACAGAATCTGGTGAAGTAGCAATTCCAGTAATATATCCTGAATCAGGAATATTTTGTTTCAATGAAAGTTGTTGTAAATTTTTATGTTTGGATTTTTTAATTTTGTGTTTTGAATGTTCTTTCAAATGTTTTTTGGGAGATTTCTGTTTGTCTTTTTTCTTTTTTTCGGATTTTGGTTTAGGCTTAGGCAGCACTATGCGAACTTTTAGCGAATTCTTTGGTTTGGCGACTGGCTCAACTGTAAAAAATAACAATATGTAAGTGATATCATAGTTATAATAGATAACTATTATTACAATTATTATGAAAAACAACCAATATTACACAAATAGACTAGTTTTTGCCCGCGGTCTTACCCGCGTGAACATATACTGAGATAAAAAAACGTGTGTAATCGTAAGCACACACAGGTACAGGAGGACAACTTGGAGGTATACAACTTTTTTTTGCCGCCATTTTGTTTTGGCGGTAAATATGACAGTTGTTTCATGAAAATTATTTGTAGGTACGGCCACTGTGAATCATGTGCTGAATTTATGGTTACAGTTTGCGCGTCGATGTCCCAGCCACCCTGTATTTAGTAAGCAAGGATGCATGTATTTGCCATGGGTAATGCGCGCTAGAGTATAGTGAGTCTGCGCGCGACCTTATGACGAACTGTTACTGTGGGCCGCGCTTTGGCTGACGAACCATATTGAATATTGTGCTCAGCTTCGAACGGGCCAAACCAAGATCATTTCAAAATTAGTCCATTCCACAATAGTTACATGTAACCATGTATTATTACGGATTTAATTTATGAAGATACTAGCTGCGCCTCGCGGTTTCACCGGCATAAATTTCGATCCCTTGGGAATATCGGGATAAAAAGTATCCTGCGTTAATCCTGGTTATAAACTTTCTGTGTACCAAATTTTATCAAAATTGGTCCAGCCGTCTGAGCGTGGAGGAGTAACAAACATACAAACACACACACTCACAAACTTTCGCCTTTATAATACAACAAGGTGTCGTTTTGCATCCTTGTCAAATTCAAGGAGGTAACTATGCTACTGATTCTCGACACAAATCAATAATAAAATAAGTAGGTATTTTTTTTCTCTAATTTTCGGAAATCGGCTTGTGTGGGACACGCATTTTAAAACGCAGCCTGTTTGAAACCGCACTAGGCTGTATCTGCTCTTTTACCCTCACATAAAAACGCGGCCGCTTATACGATACCATAACGCGATTCTGTTCTTTGAAAGTGGTGTATTCTGAAATGCTGTCAAACTTAAATAACTAAAAAACAAGTATGTATTTCATTATTTACCAGGGATCGTGATTTTATTTGATTATTTATGTCTTTCATAACAGCCTCCTGAAATTTGACGAGGATGCAAAACAACAGCTTGTATTACTAGCAGTGCCCCGCAGTTTCACCCGCATAAGTTTTGATCCCGTGGGAATATCGGGATAAAAGTCTGCTATGTGTTATTCCAGGGTGTCAGCTACGTGCAGTCGTTTGAGCGTGAAGAAGTAACAAACATACAAACACACACCCTCACAAACTTTCGCCTTTATAATATTAGTGTGAACTTTCAGTTTTAATTTAATAGTTGTGCTGGGGTTTGTTGCGCCACTGCTTCTCCCCAGCGAAAGCACTAGGAAGTGGTGAAGGGCGGGCTTTTTTTTGGGACTGTCTTTTGTAATTTTTGATGTTTGAAAAGTGCTGATTCTCAGCCTAGTTTGAATAAATGAATTTTGATTTTGATTACCAATACACTTACTTTCAATGTTTTCATCTTCAACTTGTTTACTACTTTCTCCACGGATTGTTTGCAGAAAGCCAACAACAGCATTCTCGTAAGAATCTGAAAATAAAATTGAAAAACAATTAAAAATAAACTAGAACGATATATTTTGTTTACATAACAAACAAAACATTACTTGTTATTGGTAAACTACTTGGGTTTAAACCTTTAATAGCATACTCATATGACTCTTCAAAGGAAATTTAAAAACAATTAAAATTAAGGCGGCTATCACACAGCATCGGACACCGCTCCAGTGTGCGGTGCTGCGATTTTTTACTTTGACTGTAGACTGCATGGAGATGTATGTCAGTGTGGTATATAAATCAAGATTGCGGTTTTTGTATACAAATCAAGATACTACACACACAGGTGCAGTGTGATAACCGCCTAAAATTAGACTATAAAAAATATTTATCAACCTTTCTAGCCTTTTCCTGACTATGTTGGGGTCCACTTCCAGCCTAACGGGATGCTGCTGAATACCAGTATTTTACATAGAGCGACTGCCTACCTGACTTCCACAACCCAGTTACTGGGTAACATACCCTTGGTAAGACTGTTTGTCAGAGTTCAGGTTTCTGACTATCACAGCAGGTAACAACTGTTAAACATCTATGAATGACAGCCGGGACCAATGTCATGACATGCTTTCCGAGGCACAGAGGGTTCTCTAGTTAAGAATGGTCACCCATCCACGATCCGACCTCGGCAAGCGTACCTTAACCTCCGATCGACCCATTTGGTTAATATTATTTAGCCACGAGCCCTTCACAGGCCTCCTCTGCGAGAGGGAGTGGGTCGTAATTCACCACGCGGGCCCAGTGCGGGTTGGTAGATGTCACACGTCTTCGAATTTTTGGTAGGTACTAGGACATGCTGGTTTCCTCACGATGTTTTCCTTCACCGTTTTGAGAGCAGTGGTGTTGAAATAATTTACATTGTGCGTTTTGTTTGTGCAGACTACAATATTTTTCTTTCTTTCTGTAAGTCGCGGCCGTTACCACTAGACCACCACTGCTCATATTACCGTAATACTACAATAAAAACAGATGATTCTTTTAAATTATTTTGGAAATAAATAAAATATACTATACCTGCTTCATATTTTATGTCTCCAATATAGAAGGGCCAGAGGTTATCAGCTGGTTCTTTATTTTTAATTCTCGTCGCTATCCGGGACTCATCAGTGGGGTAAGCGATAGCCACCCTTTTCTCTGATATTTTATATGTGACCCAAGTTTTTGGTACACAAACATGTTTGTTATTCTGATTTGGCGCTTTTTGACATTCTACCACGATAAAACCACTTTCACTGGGATCTGGCATCTTGAAAATAAATTAAAGGTGATGAAAACATATGTTGGGTATTTCGGTTACTGAAAAACAGGAAAATCCTATTTATCGTATAAATCCGGGCAGCAGGTCATGCCCAGTACTCCTGTCACAGAACATATATACCCTACTCCTGTAGTCTTAGCCATAGACTAAATATATTTAATATTGGTCTTAACAACCACAGAATATATATACCCTTTAGCAACTGTCTCTTCCTGCATTTTTTATATATTAGTCTATGCGTGGTGGCTTACTGCTGCATTCCTGCATTCCGAATTATGCCTTATTCGATTAACATAACAATATAAAAAAAAAACAATAACCGCCAGGGGTGAAAAAAAAAGTAAAAAATAATAACACAAAATAAATAAAAGAAAGATGAAAAATAAAAAGTATACAACCAAGGCAGATTTAAAACAATAGTTTGAAGATTACATCTTTATACGTATTAATTTTCAAGAGTTTTGAAGATATGACCTTTGAATTTAATTTATTTTTAACGAGTTTATTACCGCCGCGACAGCTTGCAGGAGTTGCAGGTCTCCACGACGCACAGCAATATTGTAAAACACACCTCCACACGTCCCCTTATCATTAAAAAAAAACAACAGTCGCCACCGCTAGAGTCCTCTACGCAACATTGTCATCCTTATCAGAATTTTATCTAGTCGAACGACCGCAAAACACAAAAAACTAACATAACATGGACCAGCGCTAAAGGTACAAGTCCGCAGCCATACATAGAAGAAACCAGTAGTGTCGTCCGCAGCCATACATAGAAGAAACCAGTAGTGTCGTCCGCAGCCATATGTATAGACGCCAGCAGGTCAAGCTACCCGAAACTGATGTGCTGGCGTCTGTACATAGAAGAAACCAGTACGGTAATGTCGTCTGCAGTCGGACTTGTCTCTAATTATACTGGACTTCCGGCGGTCCATATGAAATAAATTAAAAACGTTTGAGAGTAAGTAAATGAAAAAACAAAACGTTCTTACAAAAAAAAAACACTACAAAATTTTCGGAAGTCGGTGTCGTTGTTTCCACCACAGAGCATGTAACCTTTTAAGAGACGGAACTTAGAACATTCAGTTTGAGAGAATTGTTAACCTTCTTTAGCCAACCTTATACAAAAAAACATAGCTACCAACATGAAAACTATAGGTAGCATTGACAACTTTGACAGTGACAATCATGACCTTGAAGGGTAGAACTTTTATAAATAGGGATGCGCAACGTACCAATAAACTTATCGATATCGATAAAATGCATTATATATCGATATCGACAAAATGCATTCTATGCAGATAATAATCAGGCGCCAAAACTAATTTATTTTGAAATAAAACAGGTTTATATGATTTCAGCATTTATTATATAAATTATCAAGCAACATTGGTAATATGTGTCCATTTACTTCGGTATCAGTGAGGAAAATAGATGATAAATAAGAAACTTAAGAAAAAAAAACTTTTGCTGGTTTTTTTATATTCAATCTCCTATAGAATCCTATCTTTATTTATCATCTATTTTATATTGGGGTAAGGGTAGGAGGATGATGCACTTTATTTATCATTGATAATAATATTACAGTATGTTCTTATGTCAGTTTGAGGCTATGGAAACAAATTTAACAGAAATGGAGCAGCAACCCCATAGCTTCAATCATTTAAAAAACTTATAAATGTGCTATTTGTGAAAAATGCTTGAAGGTTGAGGATCCCGGTGATGACCCTATGTTTAATTACATAAAATTATGAGAATGGTGGCCAGAGAAACTATCTCTAACATATCCCACAAAAAACCTGTGTATGTTTGTTGAGGCAGCCTCTAAAATATTTGAAAATGAAATGTTGCCGTGTCTGCATTCTTCAAATATTTGCCAATTAACAACCACAATATTTATCGCCAACTGTGATACTTCTTTTATAATAGTTATGTGAAGAGCACAAAAATAAACTAAAAAATGCAATGTTAGACCGGCTGGCTCTTCAGAAGGCAATGCCAGCGCATTAACCAGAATAAGTTGGTAAGATGCAGGGATGTCTTGAGGCTGCATTTAGTTCTTTTTAATTGCTCCATCAACTGCTGTTCTCTTGGTGTTAAATCTGTAAAGATAATTAAATATAAGCAAATTATTTGATGAGACTTGTAAACATTTCCCCGCATATAAAATGCAGGGATATTTTCTATTTGAAAAGAGCAATAGAGAACAAATTAACTCAAACAATTTGAGAATTTCTTTCTATCAAATAAAAAAAATCAATTTAAGAATTTCTTTCTATCTGTGTGTCTATTTCTTTGTAACATTATCACATGCGAAAAGCTTAATGGATTATAATGAAACTACTTCATTTATGTAGGTTTTAGTCCAACTTAAAAACTAAGTTATATAGCATAACAGTTGCATCAATTTTTGCGAATTTCAATTTTTGAGTTGCAATTTTAAGTGGAATGATAACCACTTAGACTAAATTAGATTACAATGTAAGACAAGTATTACAAAACAAAACATCACGCCTTGTTTCCCCGAAGGGCTGGGCAGAGGTGTACCTGTAGTACACCCACGATTGATGGCTCAAGGATCATATTACAGAATTTGAATGATGCTATTAATTTACAATTAGGTAGTGCTATTTGGGCCTAAGATCACATTAGCAATAGGTATCGGTACTCACCAGGTTGGATCCAGAGGGAACTTGGAAAAAAGCAACTTATTTTCAGTATACCAGGCCTCCTTGATACCGCAAATTTTTACATCTTCTGTGACCCTTACCCATGTTGATTCACAAACTTAATAGTCACTGTCTAGATAAATAGTAAAATAACATTATGAGTCAATTATCTCGCAAGAGTCACTATCACTAAAAGTGTCAATATCTCGTTAAAACATGTGAGGATGATACGGAGGAACAGGTACTAGTCTCAACGTTTTTCTCAATCACAGAAATTATTCTGCTATGTTATATTCCGAAATCCTACAGAAAAATGAAAAAACAAACAGAAAAATCACAAAACGAACATGATGCGACGGCAGACATGTTCGTTTAGTTAGTTGACTTTTGTTGACTTTCCTAACATAATGTTGGTCATCCTGAGTACTCTGACGTGTGTTTCTGAATGTTGGCTAAAGAAGGTTACAAATTCCCTACAAAAATAATTTGTTCGGAGTTTCACAGGACTGGTTTCCACATTGTCGTTTTTGACACCGACTTCCGAAATTAAAGTATTTTTTTATTTTGTAGTGTTTTTTTTGTTGGAAGCCGGTTGTTTTTTTTTTGTAATAACGTTTATGTTTTTCACTTTTTTTTAGTTGTAACTACCTCACACAAATTCATTTAACTCAACATCATCAATATAAAGTACATAAGTGGAAAAATCGTATTACTTATTGAAACTAACTCGAAACCTTAAAAAAAAAGGCATAGGAAGATTTTTGCAAATCCGTCTAAGGCGGAGTAAGGCCCGAACATACATAAAAAATAAAAATATAACCCCAAATTGAGAACCTCCTCCTTTTTTGAAGCCGGTTAAAAATAGTAGTGACTGTCAAAACGTTGCATTTTTTACGGTCTAGCTCTCATTCGCCAAGTGTGCGGAGTTAACCTGCGATAAGCAAGTTCTTTCCAAAAATATGGAAAGAATTATTATTAATTATTCTGTATTCCCGCGGTTTTTCCGCATAAGTTTCGATCCCGTGGGAATATCGGGATAAAAAGTATCCTATATGTAAATCCAGGTTGAGGTTATAAACCATCTGTGTGACTAATTTCATCCAAATCCTTTCAGTAGCTTTTACTTGAAAGAGTACCAAACATCCATCCATCCATCCATAGCTTCAACTTACTGACTAACTGACCGACTATTTAATTTTGACAATTCAAAAGTGCCTGAAATGGTTTAATTGAAATACATGATTTGAGTTTGATCCATCCATACAAATACCTACGTGTTTATAATATTAGTACGATTACCCGCCTTTCGTTGCTGTCTGTATCTACAATCTCACAAAACGCCTAGTATCTAGTATCTACTACGTTACAATTTATCAGAATTGACCTAGGTCAACAACCGGTCTATCTAAATGCAGCGATGGCCTTGGAAATCGCGCCGGAAAAAAACTACGACGTAGTTTCGTTACCGGCCATTATTTACACAAATAATTTACAGAATAGTTAGAAAAAATAAACGAAAATAAATACTCACTGTGTCACACTCAATATTGACGGAATTATTTAAAATGGCGCCACAAAAATCAAAAATTTTTTGCGCACTTAAATGCATTAATAAACACGACGCGACGTCCCCAGACGCCGCCGCTGTTTTTCGGAATGATCATTCGACACTCTGTAAAAGAATATTACATTCCTTCCCTAGATTATTATTATGCGAGGCATTGACCTGACCGCCAAAAATGCATTAGGTAGGTTTATAGGTATAGGTCAGTACTCGGTGGTGCAAAGTCTATATCGATAAAAATCTAGAGTCCGGCCGAAAATGGATTTTCTTTTTACAAGCTTTTATATAACACGCTTTTATTTATTTCTTAATAAAAGCTTATTTTTAAAAAGTTTTTTGTTTCTTTTTTCACCAGCTTGATTTGTATTGGGGGCCGAAAAGCGAAAACTAATAGAATAAATAATAAATTTAAAAAAAATCAATAGTTACAACTTACAACAACTAAAAGTACAATATTCGAAAAACATGCTTTATCTCGAATGTAAATAACATTAGATTTGTTTTAATAGTCAAACAATCATAGATTATTTACATTTTTTTCTGCATTTTCGGATATTGTGCTTTTAGTTGTTATAACTATTGATTTTCCCTGAATAAATTAATTGAAAGTATATAAGTCTGACAACCAGTACCTATTACCAAGGGTATCGTATTACCTAGTAACTGGGTTTTCTTGGTCAGATAGGCAGTCGCTCCATGTAAAATACTGGTATTCAGAGTATTCAGACTGACTGGAAGCCGACCCGACGATAGAAATTATTAATTTGCTGCACATCATTTGTTTCGACGGTGACCGTCTATCTTTTTTTTCGGCGGACAGTGATTATATTATTGTCGAAAACCGAAAAAACGGACTCGGGTCGGACTCTATAAAAATCCCACTCTTGTGTTTTATTGAAGTCTTAAATTAGGTCGACTTCTTTATATAGCTATAGTTAGCGTGTCTTGTTTACTGAATAAAGTAAAGAGGCCGGCAAGGGTTTGGCTAAATAATGATCGTGGAAAGTTCGATTTGCGGGGTTAAGCTGCACTATTCGCGGCCAGTTTTTGGATGGGTGACCATTTTTTAATTGATGTCTTTCCATCAGAATGAGCTGCTTTTATGCCGTCGATTTCCGAAGAGGGCTCGCGGCTAAGTTATAACAGCTGCACGGGTCGGTCAGTCCGTGGATGGGTGACCATCTTTACATACCGAGACCCCTCCATGCCTCGAAAAGAACGTAAGCCGTTGGTCCCGCCTGTCATTCGTAGATGTTTGACACTTTGACAGTCGTTATCGTTACGTCAGAAGCCCGAAAGACAACCAGTCTTAGTCTTACCAAGGGGTATCCTGTTACCCATTAACTGGGTTGTGAAGGTCACATAGGCAGTCGCTTCATGTAAGCTGCATCCGGTTAGACTGGAAGCCGACCCTAGCATAGTTGGGAAAAGGTTAGCCGGATTGATTGGCAGTATTTATTGCGCAATAGTCTCCAGACTCCACACGCCATAACATCAAAACTTATTGGCGCCCGTCGTACACACGGCTACACATCAAGCTATGTCAAACCAGTATTGGCTGACCGTTCATTGTGAGAAAATATCATACAAAGTGAGGCCAAGACAAACTGGTTTTGTATAGCTTGATGTGTAGCCGTGCGTACGTATTGGCGGCGTGTTAGTGCGTAGATTTAATTGGTCGTTTGAGTGCAAGTGATTCAATCAGCCACAGTCACAGTATAGTAAAGCCAAAAAAAAGAAAAACTAAAAAAAAAAAAGTAAACCGACTTAAAAAAAACACTACAAAGTGAAAAACAACTTTAAGTAATTTCGGAATTCGGTGTCTTTGTTTCCACATTTTGACACCGACTTCCGAAATTAAAGTTATTTTTGACATTGTAGTTTTTTTTTTAAGTGATTGTTTTCTTTTTTGAAAAAAAGTTTTTATTTTTAACCGACTTCAAAAAAGGAGGGGGTTTCTCAATTCGACCGTATATATATTTTTTGTATATTTGTGTTCGCGGGTAACTTCGTCGTTTATGAACCGATTTTGATGATTCTTTTTTTGTTCGAAAGAGGTTTATTCCAAAATGGTCCCATTTGAATTTCGTAAAGATCCGATGATGAGGTTCGGAGACAGATAACGGAACTCTTCAATAAATGACAGCAAATCAACCGCGATTGCTGCTATGCTATCGCATATGTATGCATTATTTACTTACGTAATCACACAACATAACATCACGCCTGTACCCTCTAAAGGGGTACGCAGATGTGTTCAGTATACCACGGTACACCATCATTTCTGTTAAAAGTTGTTATTGGGGTACCTCTTACCTTGCAAGCGTAGCGGTATCTACAACGCCACATGCGAACAACGCGTGATATTAACGTCACGCAAATCCTGCATCTCGCAAGCAGAGTTTACCGCGCAATTAGCATATACAAAACTTCCCAACATCAATTTTTGGGCAGTAGCCCGCCAGACACAACACCCGTCTGATCGGAGGACCCTCCCTTTTCTATAGACGATGAGTGAATTTTACACCCTGTTCCTCATACCTCCAAACTGGTCACCCCGACGCACTATGGGCCAAAACCGTGCGTACCGTCTCAAAAATAGGTTTTCGTAATGTTCTATATTGAATATTTTGTTAATGCCATGTGCATTAACAAAATATTCAATATCAATTCCATATCTAACTGAATATCCAAAGTATATTATATAGCAATTAAAATATACTATTTCTCATTTTTTGGGTTCCGTAGCCAAATGGCAAAAAACGGAACCCTTATGGTTTGCTGGTTAGGTTATGGATAAGGGTTCCGTTTACGGACGGACAGAGTCGTGACGAATCCATAAGGGTTCCGTTTTTTGCCATTTGGCTACGGAACCCTAAAAATGAGAAATAGTATATTTTAATTGCTACTTATATAATATACTTTGGATATTCAGTCGAATCCATAAGTGGCTGTGACATACGTCACAGCCACTTTTATCCGAAACTATAAGAACTATACTGTTGAAACTTGGTAAGTAGATGTATTCTGTGAACTGCATTAAGATTTTCACACAAAAATAGAAAAAAACAATAAATTTTGGGGGTTCCCCATACTTAGAACTGAAACTCAAATTTTTTTTTCATATAACCCTTAGGTACGTGTGGGGGGTATCTATGGATAGGTCTACAAAAATGATATTGAGGTTTCTAATATCATTTTTTTCTAAACTGAATAATTTGCGCGAGAGACACTTCCAAAGTGGTAAAATGTGTTTAAGTACATAATCTTTAGGTAAGGTGGGAGTATTGGGTAATGCGTTCTGTCAAATGTGGTTAATATTTTGTTATCACTGCGTGAATTACATGTTTCTCATGTAGTTTATGTATTTCTCTATCGCGGTGAAGGAAAAGGCAGGAAATGATACTTAAACTTGTTTTTGTACATTATATCAGTACCTACTACTAACCACATTCATAGATACTGGTTAGGAACGTGATCATAATGATAATGACACTAGGTACCTAATAATATTTTTTCACACGGAAAATTTCAATATAAAAGTTATATAGTTACGTTGTCATTTACCCTGTGCTTTGACATAAGTAGTATAGTCTTCACCAATCTCGGTAAAAAATAGCAGGTAGTAAGAAGTAAAAACAAAATGAGTGAATTTGTTGTGCCTCTTCGAGTATTATGCGAATTTGTCATTGATCATGGAACAAAATCAGAAGATATTCAAAAAACTTGGAAGAACACCACCATTTGTCGTCTGAAAAAAGTGAATTAGTTGTAAAACTTATTCAAATATGGCTTATAACAGCGTTTAATGATCGGTGGACCAAATCTAACCGAACTAAAGAACGTTTCTTTAGTAAAAATACCTCGTGGTTACCGATGGATATTACACCTACAACTTCTGGAGAACGTGTAGATACGTCCACCAGTCTTATGAAGATCTATCAGAGAAATCGAAAAAAAGGAAGAATATGGAGTTGGTACAAGAATATGGACTCTAGTATATACATAATGCATACGTTCAAGGATTGTTCATAATGTTCACGTTAGACTGTCGCGCGCAAACCGCCGCCATCTGAACAGGTGAATCGCGCGGCAGCGCGCGGTCATGTACAGACGCCAGCAGGTCAAGCTACCCGAAACTGTCAAATTTTCCCAATCAACCTTGAACCTTAATGATTTAGCGATAAAGTTGAAAATCTATTAAATAAATTTGACAGATTGTAGTAGCTTGATGTGCTGGCGTCTGTACACAACAACATTGATTTGTTACAAAAGTTACAATCTTAAACCGCGCGCCGAGCCAACCGCGCGTTCATCTGAACTTAGCCTTCAGCTCGTCAAACTGAGCCGTATCGTGTTTAGGGACGAAATTAGCTCGCGCCGACTGAATCATGTAACTTGTATGAAGGTGTTCAAACTGGCGTATACTATAGCCACTTTACTTAAGAAGTACTTACAGTATATTTACCGCAAGATGGAAACCTTGCGTCGCTTGCCGTCATCTGTGCATTGATGATCTTATGTTTGCGTCAGTGAGCGGAGTTCGCGCAGCTGAATTTTGGGCCAAAAATATTTAAACTTTTTGCCATTGATACGCTAAGATCTCACGAATCGTTACGCGCTTTACTTCCAAGTGTACAATCGCGCTGTGAATGTGTATGTGAAGACGAGTAGCGTCAGCACATAACACACACATTTCCTACTTCGCCATTGCCTCGGTCGGTACCGAGAGCTCCTGCGTTTACACACATTTACGTGTTTGTGCACTTGGTAAACAGAAGTAAAGCGCGCGTCACTTCCTGATAAAAATACTTTATTATAAGTCAAAATATCAGGGCAGGATTTAATCACGCAGTAGATATCATTATTTGCGGCAAACATGACGCATAACAAAGAACACAAACACAAAAAACTTTTTAACAAAAAATTAAACCGCCGAAAAAACTGAAAAGCAAAAAATAATAAACCTTTTTTATTTAACCTTAATAAGTAAGTTCTTAAACTAATGTTAGTATAGCTAAGTAATTTTGAGTTGGCGCCAAACAATCAATAAACAAAGATCACATTGCCTTAAATTTAAACGGCGCAGACTCCAAATTATTACTTCCGGACTACTCTGTAAAAAGTTATGCGTGGTCATACATAAAAAAATATATATATATACGCGTCGACTCGAGAACATCCTCCGTTTTTATATTTCGTCCGTTAAAAAGTGTCCATACTGAGAAGAGTGAGCTCATAAAATCAAAATCAATCAAAATCAAAAGTCATTTATTCAAATTAGGCTGAAAATCAGCACTTTTCGAACGTCAAAATTACAAAAGACAGTCCCCCAAAAACGTCCGCCCTTCACCGCTTCCTAGTGCTATCGCTCTCATATAGTATACTGTACTCTTTGCTATCGCTGCTGGGAAGAAGTGGCGCAACAAACTCCCCAGCAGCACAGCTGTCTGTTTAGTTAGAATATAAGTACATACATTAATATAGAGCGTTTCCATGACAACCAAAGACATTAAATTATTGACAATCAAGTCGAGTCACCGCGTCATTGTGTCAGACATGTCAAAAGCAAAATGAAACAGAAACGCGACTATCACTTCTGACCGTAAACAGAGCTGTCTACGCTTCTGACACTATGATAAATTCCGACAACGCAAGTGGGTTCAGAATCATGTAGGTACTGAATGGTAACTGAAGGCCAATTCTCGTAATTTAAAACGTTCAAAATCTAGTTGCATTCTCATCACGGCGACAAACAAATGTCAGAAACTTGTCGAAAATGTAAGGATAGAGGTAGTTTTGACAGATCTGAGGGCCAATTCTCGTAATTTAAGAACGTTAAGTCTGATGTCTGAAGGCCAATTCTCGTAATTTAAAACGTTCAAAATCTAGTCGCAGTCTCATCTCGGTGACAAACAAATGTCAAAAACTTGTCAAAATGTAGGGAAATTAGAAGTATTTTTTGACAGATTGAGACTGAGATCAGACTGTGAACGCTCTTAAAATTACGAGAATTGCCCCTCTGATCTCAGTCTCAATTTGCCAAAAATACCTCTAATTTCCCAACATTTTTGACATTGATTGTCGCTGACATTGCGACTAGATTTTGAACGTTATTAATTATTACGATAATTGTCAATGCCACCCTGTAGGTAAACACGAATTACGCATTGCGAATGTTCACAAGAGAGATTCCATATAAAAGCACAAATCAAACTCATTTTCCAGTTTTACATTTTTATTGGTTTTTCTTCATTTACAAATACACAAAATATCTTTGAGACTAAATAGACTATGACTATTAAATTTTTATTGTATTGCTTCCTCTTTCTCTATAACAAATCAAACTGGAGATACATAACGTAAAGATGGCGCCAGATATATAGCTTCAAACATTTTTGAAAACTGTCAGGTGCTAAGTGAGCGTTTCATATGGATATGAACCTTATTTCAAAGAGTATAAAGTTCATATTCTAATAAGCGAAAGTGAGCAAATGTTTTATTCGAATAAGAACGTGAGAGTTACATACGAATATGAACCTTATTATAATGTCTATATGGTTCATATTCGAATGTGAGACAGCATTTTGATTCGAATATTAACGTTAACGCTACACGAATAATGTTCACATTCGCATAAGAAGCTTTTTTGGTAGGTATTAATGTATTTGAAGCTATTTTTGGCAGTTTGGTTAGGTAAAAGCTGTAACACAAGATCAAGGCAGCATCAATATGGAAGTTGCATCATGCTTCTGCACTTAAAGTATTATATTATCTGCACTTAGTCAGTTCAAAAATAACTTTTCCAATGTCTGTTTATTGTAAGATGTTCCCACGCAGCAGTCATAAAATGTTATAAAACATTGTGTAGCCCGATAACATTTTATAACAGTGTGTAACATTTTGACACAACATGTTAAGAATGTTATGTTAAACGCTCGAACACTGGTTCAACTCTATGTGTAACATCATTAACAATTTATAACTTTTGTTACAAGTTGTTAAAAAAAGTTAGACAACAAATGTTATACGGCATTCTCGAACGTTATATAACTGCTGTGTGGGAGCACCTTTACAGGGTGGCAGGACATCGACGCGCAACCTGTTACCATGGGTACAGTACATGATGTTTAACGTTAGTTATTAAAAATAAGATTGCTGTTCCATACATTTTTTATGAGTATACATACAGTTGTGCATTTTCTATGAAAAACCGACGAAAAATTTCTACGCTCGGGGGTCTAAAATTATGCGCTGAATTTAATGTCGATGTTTAGCGAGGTTGGTGTTTGAACAAGTTTGCACCTGTTTCAGTGACTGGACAAGTTTTAGTGTCATAACTAATGATAAAATGTGTTATTCAATGTTTTTAGAACCATCGCAGATTATATTCTGAAGTTCTTCGTCTGTGCCGGGTCCTAACAGCGGGGTAATTGCGTAAAACACTAACAGTAGTAATCGTTTCCATTTTGACAATTCAACAACATTCATTGCGTTATTTACGTGGCTGAGCTGACAAACTTTCCGAACATATGAAGCAATGTACTAGCAATATCCTTCAAAATGATTCAGGTTGTGATTGCAGGGTGTTACGCGATTAGGGTGCAGGAATAAATATTTATTTGGCATATAAACACAATTTATAATCAGCCTTTATTTCGTTTCGAAGCCCTCCCCTAGCTGCAGAGAGACGAGTGGTGTCGTCTGGACACAGCAGTACTAATCAAATTCGTGGCGCAGAAAGTGCGTTCAGCGCACATCTTTTGTCTCGGACGCCATTCAAAGTCGTCAGCTTCTACAGGGTCAAATTAAATTAGCTAGAGAAACTCCCAGACAGTATCGATATTTTTTTTTATTTATTCGGGACAAAAAACAGTTATGCGTTACAACATTAATAGTTAACTAAGGTATAATAGTAAACAAACGCATAACCCACACTATTGTCCATGGAATCATATCGATTTTAAAAGAAATAAGGAAACAGACATACAGAAAGGAACAGTAAGAAATAAAAATAAACCTGAAAAGTCACACAAACCAACTCAAGACAGCGCTCCCCGTCCAGATTTAGTCCGTAGTGACCAATTAGATCGCGCTATAAATAAAGAAAAAATAAACTTATTTGATGAGGGTTTTTTGGGTTGATCCACCACATTTAATGCGGTCACATAAAATATTTAAAAAAATGTTTTTTTTTTTAATGAGTAATCCACCACTCTTCCACCAGCTAGGACACATGCCCCCTCTCTGTAAGAGGGAGTGGGCCGTAATCCGCCAAGCGGGCCCAGTGCGGGTTGGAAGATGTCACAAGTCCTCGATTTTTTGGTTCTAGGACATGTCGCACAAAGTAAAGCGCTTGTCCGGGTTCGAACCTACAACTCGTATGTCGCGGCCGTTACCACTGCCACTGGGCCGCCACTGCTTTTCACATACGTGATAAAAAATAGAAAATAAAAAAGATTTGATGTTTTTTTTTTTGTTTTATCGTGTTTAGATATCGCCCCTCATCACGTCTGCGGAGTTTCGCTAGCTAATTTAATTTGACCCTATATTTGTCATTAGTGCGGTGACACACTTGGGTTGTATGGAAAGTGATGACAATGGCGTCTATAGTAGTGGTTGCACAACTTCAAACTGTAACTTTTTCAATAGTGCTAGTCACTCTGAAATCAACTTAATCCCTATTACAATAAAGTTGATATTTGTTTAACTTAAAATAACATCAATTTGAAACAAATTTGAATAGACGTTAGTACTATTATTTATCGAAGCTTTTTATGTCGAATCTTTCATCTTATTTTTTATACAAATAGTCGAAATTATACAAGTGTTACACCTTTTACTAAAATATATAATAGAATGTCGCTAGTTTAACTTTTAAATTACAAATAGTTTGTAGCTTACTTCTGCCGATCCTTCTTGTTATCAGAAGACTCTGGGGTTGTACTATGAGGTGTTAGTCGTAATTGTTTCTGTGCGAGAAAGAGTTGGAGCTATACAGGATGTATAGCGCCATCCTTCTCTTTTCAGAATTTTATGACTTTGTTCTTCGTCAAATGCGTCTACACAGTATATACGCGATGTCGACGCAGTTCGTAAAGTCGCACACTTCACAGTACATCCCTACACTGATAACATATAACATCTAGCTACAATCAAACTCAGACTAAATCATAGCATGTTTTACTTATTTTTATTTCAAATCTTTACAAGTGTGCCTGCAAAATTTTCAATTTGCACTGAGTTTAGACGATTAGAGCGTTTGTTTGGGGCCGGGACTACGCAGGGGCCGGGTGCGGGGCCCCCAGCAGTCCCGGCGCGCTGGCGGGGGCCGCGGGGCCGGCCGGGGCTGCGGGGCTGGCGGGGCTGGCCGACGGCTCCTTGCTGGGGCGGCCGAGGTGCTCCATCTTCAGCTTCTCTCCATTCATTATAGCTTTTATGTCATCTGCGTCTAGGGTTTCGTACCTGTGGGAGAGATGGTGATGTTGACTACTGCTTGTTTTTTTTTTCTGGGTAGCAAGGGTTGGATCGACGTGGTTCTTGACAAGGATGCCTGGAAGGATTTGGGGGAGGCCTTTGCTCAGTAGTGGGACAGTGGAAGCTAACTAAAAAAAATAATATGGTGAGGCCCTCTGTATACCGCGCCTTAGTAAAAACGTGTCTGTCAACAAGCTTCCAGTGTGTAATGTACAGACGCCAGCACATCAAGCTACCCGAAACTGTCAAATTTTCCCAATCAACTTTGAACCTAATGCTTTAGCGATAAAGTTGAAAATCTATTAAAGAAATTTAGCAGATTGTAGTAGCTTGATGTGCTGGCGTCTGTCGTCCTTACCCGTGCAGGAGGTTAATTTCCAAGACAATTTCTTTTGGAAATGTTGCAGTGAACGTTTACGCAGCATTCAGTAAGAGTGACTCACTTGAGTAAGGCTTCGGCCAGGGCCTTGTGTTCTTTGGCGTGGTTCCGCAGGATCATCTTGGCGCGGTCGTAGCTGTCCGACAGAATCTTCTTTATTTCACCGTCCACCTGCAAACACCCATTATTATTATTTATGTTGAGAACACTTCCAGCTAGACCACACGACGACATGGTGACCTCGAATCGTCTAGGCGTTTCGTGGAATGAGAAGTCAGCTTATACTGGAAATGTATAGCTTGATATGTCGTCGTGCGTACGATAGAGTATGCAGTAACATTATCTGGATAATTTAGAAGAGGGTCAATCACAAGTTTCCAGTTATACAGCGCGGCAGGACAGCGACGCGCGACCTGTTTCCATGGCTTCAGTACATGATTCTGAACCTCCTCCCTGCATTGAAATTTTTCGTCAATACATTTTGACAGCGTAGCTTTATTGAACTTGTGGCGATCCTTAACATTTATCTTACACTAAGCAATCTCAATATCTATACACATACATAAACACAATATATACATTATACACATATAGCAGATCATAATATACAGGGTGGCAGGGACATCGACGCGCGGCCTGTTACCAAGGATTCAGCACATGATTCTAAACACCCTCACGTCGATAGACTTCATCGGTTTCGGTTATTTAAAAAAAGTTAGCTGTTCTATACATTTTGACCGCGTAGGTATTACATTTTTCTATGAAACAGTAGATTTTTTTGTTAACCGACAGAAAATTTGTACACTAGGGGGTCTAAAATGGGTAGCGGGATCGTCCGAAAGGGTTACCGCTGCCCTGGAACATAAAGGGCTAAGGAAGGTACACGGGTGGGTTTTAGTCAGTAAGAGTCTGACACTCCCTCCGCTCCAGTCAGAGCGGGAGGGGTCATTTGATGATTTCCCATCCTCAAAAAAAAAAGAAGAAAAAAAAGGGGTCTAAGATTATGTGCTTAATTCATGGTTACAGGTTGCGCGTCGATGTCCCTGCCACCTCTTTTTATAACTGTAGTGTATGCCTATCATACACTACAGTTATAAAAAGAGCTGTTAGTCATTTACTGTTATCTTTTATTCCTAGATTTTATATGTTTTTAGTCACTTTTTGTTAAAAATCGTCTCAATATTGTAACAATTAAGGGAAAGAGCGGGATAGCCCCAACACAAGTATTATCAATTACTTAATGGGGACGTCTCATTTATAATCTATGTAACAACAATTTAATTTTTTTAATTTTCACCTATATAAAACACTAAAAACTATTCTATGAACCAGCTGTTTTTGAAGTGAAAACTTCTTTAGCGACGTTGTGCACTTGTGATAGGTAAAAAATGTTAAACTCGCGTCAGGACACGTGACCTGATCGAAAATTCGTAAGTAGGAGCTCGCGTCAGGACACGTAATCTGCCGGTCGATTCTGTAAAAATCTCACCGTGAAAACTCAAGTGAAGTGAGCTTGATGTGAGTTGTCAGTAGTGTCAATCCCTAGCATTATTTGGAATGACAGCTCACTCTACGCTCACTTCACCTAAGTTTTCACGGTGAGATGGTTACAGAATCGCACTGCTGGTCGAAAATTCGTAAGACGGAGGGAGAGTTTTTGTGATGGGTTAAAAAAAAATGTTAAACTCGCGTCAGGACACGTGACCTGATCGAAAATTCGTAAGACGCAGGGAGAGTAGACCGCATTCCAAAATATCAAAAATGCACAACGTTAATATTCAAGTTTTCACTTCTGTTTCTATAACCGACGAAACATTTCTATGCTATGGGGTCTAGACTCATGTGCTGAATTCATGGTTACAGTAAATAAATGTGTTTTCTTTCTTTCACAGGAGGCCTGTGTTCCAGCAGTGGGAACATAATGACCGACCGACTATTTAATTTTGACAATTCAAAAGAGTAAATGGTTTAATTGAAATAAATGATTTGAGTTTGAGTTTGAAAAGGCTGATTATGTTGCTGTTACATAACTGACCAGTTCGTTTGTGTACGGTCCCAGCTGTTCCTGCTGCTGCAGCGTGTTGCGCGTGGGCTCCATGGTGCGGAGGCCTACTTTCTCGCTCATGCCCCACTCGCGGACCATGTGGCATGCTATTGAAGTGGCTTGCTTTAAATCGGATGAGGCGCCTGTAACATAACCTTTAATTAGATTTGTCAAAGACAAAGCATTTATTTTAAAAAGGCATTTTTGAACGTCAGAAACCCATTTAAAGACACTTCTAATAGGTATTTTTGGCGATTCTGGTAGTCACTTATTTGGCCTAGGTTCGAGTGATCAGGAACAGGGTGTAGTTCACTCATCCTCCATAGAAAAGGGAGGATCCTCCGACCAGACGGGTGTCGTGTCATGCCGGTTTCCTCACATCGTGGGAACACACACGGGTGTCGCCATCTGCCCGGTCACGGCATGTCCTAGAACCAAAAATTCGAAGGCATATGACATCTACAAATTCCATAGACTAACCTGACGTGATCTTCTCAGGTCCGAACACCAGCTCCTCGGCAGCGCGGCCGCCCATCATTGTGTCCATCATTGCTAGTAACTGTTGTTTTGTTACGTGATATCTGTACAACAAAACGAATATTTTTATTGCGGTCACCACTTACTCCTAGCAGTTTCACAAAAAAGACCCCATACTGTTTTAATAGGCTAGTTTTTTAAAAAATTCTAATTAGTCCGTCAGTTAGATTATCAAAAAATATTGGACCCGTATTTTTTCTCTTGTCAATTATACACAAAATGATGAAGATATCGCCCGTTAAATTTCCGCATGACGTCACGCCTTGCTACACTTTTTAGCATGGCGTGACGTCACAACCTCCCACTCCCAAATTTTGACGCGCTTTATCTTTGTCATTTTTTGTTTGATTGACAAAAGAAAAAATACATGTCCATTATTTTTCAATAATCTTAACTGAGGGACTAAATATAATAATTATTTTTTTACCCACGAAACTACCCTATTAAAACATTTTGTCCTCCATTCTGACGTACCAACATCGGTTCCGACGGCTCAGTAATAAGAACGTTTAATGATTATATTATGCTGAACAAAAACTTCAATTCTGACCAGCGGGGTAGTTGCGTACCATACTATTCGTAGCAATGGCTTTCATTTCGACAGTTCAACAACGGTCATTGCGTTGTTGAGCAAACAAATTTATCGAACATATAAAGCAATGCATTAGCAATATCCTTCAAAATCATTCAATTGTGATCGATAGTTTGTAAAATAGGTTGCTGGACATATTTCACGACTCGTTTGGTATTACGAGAATTTCGAAAAAAAAAAATCATTTGTTTCCTCTGTTTCAGTATTTGTTTTTGTATAACCGTGCGCGCGTGTTTATTAGCATGCATTTATTTTACACTAGCAGCGCCCCGCGGTTACCCGCATAAGTGTCGATCCCGTGGGAATATCGGGATAAAAAGTATCCTATGTGTTATTCTGATGTTTAAGCTATATTGCTGTAAAGTTTCATTAAAATCCGTTCAGTAGTTTTTGCGTGAAAGCGTAACAAACATCCTTCCATCCGTCCTCACAAACTTTTGCGTTTATAATATTAGCAGGATGGAGGTGACATGGAGGTAACGAGCTAAACCGCGACCGCGAGGTATCGGGATCAGGCGACAGGCGATCTTCGGCATGTAATTCCCCTAACAGACTGGTATATTTTGGTTTGACGGCACGGTTGGCGCAGTGGTTAAGCGATTGACTGCTGCGCTGCGTGTCGCGGGTTCGATTCCCGCACGGAACAAATATTTGTATGGCCTACAAGTAGTTGTTCCGGGTCTGGCTGTTTGTGTATGTGAGATTAAATGTTTGTAAACGCACCCACGATACAGGAGAAATTCCTAGTGTGGGGCAACGTTTTATTAAAAAATATATATATATATTTACCTTTCTTTCGCGGGTATGTAGGCGGTGTGTCCAAGTGACGGTCCTCGCGGGATTATCGTCACTTTGTGAAGTGGATGTGAGTCCTGCGAACAAAACAATAAATGATAATAAACATTCCTTTTACGTAGATGTGGCGATGCTTGGGGGAGAGGCCTATATACAGCAGTGGATTTCTAGAATACTCTTTATTATGTACACCATATAAATTACAGACATAAATATAGAAGTTTTACAAGGGGTGACACAAAGACAAAGTAAACACAACCTTATTAAAAATGTAACATTGCAAAAATCATAATACATTGTTGCAAAACTGTCTTCATGTCAGGTTTATTCCTAGTTCAGGTTTATTCCTAGTTCAGGTAGAATCCAAATATTTTTACCTACACCTAGTTTTAAGGTCCTTTTTGTAAATATTTATGTAAATCAATTATTACAATAAACAATTTCAATTTCAATGCTGGGGAGTTTATTGCGCCACTTCTTCTTCCCAACGAACCTTCGTTGGGAAGAAGAAGTGGCGCAATAAACTCCGCACTCCCTAGTACCTACTAGGGAGTGGTGAAGGGCGGGCGTTTTGGAGGACGTTCTTTTGTAATTTTGACATTCGAAAAGTGCTGACTCTCAGCCTAATTTGAATAAATGACTTTTGATTTTGATTTGGCGGTCTTATCGTTAAAAGTGACCTTTAAAGGCAGCCTTTGGATGGATTAAAATGGGGGAAGGGGAGGCAAATACTGTATACTTGTATCAGCTGAAATGATGAAGATGCCTTTATTATAATCAAATAGTTTATTTTTTTTAAACGTTGGCTCACTCTAGGAATTACTCCTGTATCGTGGGTGCGTTTACAAACATTTAAACTCACATACACAAACAGCCAGACCCGGAACAACCACTTGTAGGCCATACAAATATTTGTTCTGTGCGGGAATCGAACCCGTGACACGCAGCGCTGCGCTGCGTGTCACGGGTCAATCGCTTAACCACTGCGGCAACCGTGCCGTCGATGATAGTACTTAGTTTTTTTTACCCCTCAAATCATCATTGTGGGCCTTGGGGGCTTAGGGGTTTTTGAGCAAGCATATTTTGCAGGGCGAAAAGTTGATAGTTGAGTAGGTAAAGATAACACTGAAAATATAATCTCATATTTGCTAAAAGGCTCCATCAATCCGTCAGATATTTATCTATTAACTATCAGGGGGTTAACCACCGTCTCTTACAGCAGTATTATTTTATTTTAATCTTACTTCAGTGTGTGAAAGAGATGGAGCTGTACGTTCCGTATAGCTCCATCTTAACGGCTAATACTGCTGTAAGAGGTGGTGGTTAGTAATACTACTGCAAAGAATAACATTTATTCGCCCTGAATATCGTTGTAAAATTGGCCAAATCTGTGAATTATGAGATTCTACTGAGGTGGGAACGAGTGGAGCAGAGACGTAAAGGAATCTAGTCTCTGTTGCAGTGAGCACAGACATAGCAGACACCAGAATAATAGATTATTGTTAACGCGGGCCTCGGCGGCTGCACGTGCGCGTGCGCAGGCCGCGCCGCTCGGGACGTCGGCGCAGCGAGTGCTAACAATACCGAATATTGTAAAAAACTTACTCAATATACTTACCTCTAAAAAAACTAGTTAGTTTAATCGTAAACATTTGGGGTGTGAAAATGAGATTGTTTGGGGATCTGACAGTTTCAGATTGGGGGTGAAACCCTGTGTGTTTGAGGAAGAGAGCAGTGTGAGAGTGTGTCTGTACCACTGACCTATATTATACAAGTAACCTACTCTGGATAATCACGATGTCTACTACTTTCGATGGCAAAACGAAGACATTTGATTTTCGCCATTTTGGCGCTGATAGCAACGTGAGCGTCCGTGGAACTAATATTTTTGATAGTGAGTTTTACAAGATGCGCATACTTTCATGATAAAAATATTCTAAATATCTCGTAGTAAACACAAAAGTCTTATTCCGCGATTTAGACCTAAATCATCAGAGAAGTACCAAAACAACACAACGGTCATTTGCAACAGTGTATCAAGTTTAGTTCCTGAGATGCTCGAGAATCGGCACAAAAAACAACTATCATTACGTATAGTATATTTAGTTCAGTGGTCTGTACACACACACACTCCATGAGTATGTTACCTTAGTGAAGTACGCGACAATGGCGTGTCCTCCTTCGTGATAGGCGGTGATAGTGTTGGCTTCTTCGTCAGGCAGTCGCGACCTTCTCTCAGGACCCATCAGCACTTTGTCTCTGGCATCTTCTAGGTACTTCATTGAGACGTTCTTTGCGCCGTCTATCGCTGCCCTGGAAAAATGTAAGGGTTTTAAAATTAGTACTTAAGTACGTTTTATTTTTTGGTTTACGTAAGAAGAATCAAACTCAAATCATTTAATTCAACTAAATCAATTACAGGCACTTTTGAATTGTCAAAGGGTCGGTCAGTCAGAAAGATGAAGCTAGATGCCCATTCCAAAGCGTAGGTTCCTATGGAGAAGAACGGGCAAGAAACTCCACGGACACTCTTTTAAATCATAAAATTGTTACAAAATATATGATTACATCATTCGTGTTGAAATTAACTATGTGAGAATGAATCATGGTTCCATGTGTCTAAATCACTACATATTAAAAAACAAAGTCCCACCTGCCGCGTCTGTCTGTCTGTCTGAACGCGAAAAAAGCTCAAAAACTACAGAACGGATTTCACCAATGGACGGAGTGGTGCTTGAGGAAGGTTTAGGTGTATAATTCATTATGGTTTTGTGTAAATTGGCTGAAATATCACGATGATTTTTGACGATATCGGAAAAAATTATGCCAACAGGGCTTTACATGCGTTACGTGCATCGCGTAAACATTGGGTGAAGTTTCTCACACAGCCAGTATATAACCTGGATCATCACATAGGACACTTTAAATCTCGTTAGTAATTTAGTAGTATGAGGAACAGGGTGTAAAGTTCACTCATCCTCTATAGAAAATGGGAGGATGTTCCGACCAGGCGCGTGTCGTGTCGACGATGGATGTCGGGACGTTGTATATGTGCTAGTCACGTGGTATACTCCGCTTGCGCGATGCAAAATTTTGCGTGACGTCAGTGTGATGCGTAGTTCGTATGTGGCGAAGTAGATGTCGCCACAGTATGCTCCCGTTGAATATTTTCCGACATCCACGCGGGCAAAAGCTAATAAGGTTATAATTTCAACTTCGTATGTGTTACTATAGGTCAACCTCTTAACTGTCGCGTCGCCTGAGGTAGCAGCGCGGTGCGGGAGGGGTGTGGTGACGTGATGCGAGAGTGATTCGTCAACTTGTGACAACTGTCACCCCTCCCGCAGCGCGCAGCTACCTCAGGCTTCGCGTCAGTAGTGCGGGCGGCCTGTAGCGTGGTGTAGTTACTTGAGCGCGGCCTGGTTGACCATGTTCTCCAGGTCGGCGCCGGTGAAGCCCGTGGTGCCCCTGGCCAGCACGTCGCAGTTGACGTCCCCGCCGGCCCGCACGCGCGCCAGGTACAGCTCCAGGATCTCGCGCCGCCCGCCGTAGTCCGGCGTCGGCACGTTCACCTGGCAGGACGTTAGGGGACGATACGAACAGATCAATGCCTAGTTCCCATGATAATATTAGCACACGCTGCCTGAACATCATCGTCAAACTTATAGCAGTGTAGTGCTGGATACAGGCCAATCAAAATCAAAATCGAAAAAATCCATTTCCAATTTCTGTTCTGGCTCCTAGCACGACGGCTCATTCGTGTCGTGTGACATGCGTCATATCGACGTATATATTACCTCCACGTCGAAGCGGCCAGGTCTGAGCAGCGCTTGGTCCAGGTCGTCGCGCCTGTTCGTGGCTCCGAGCACGATGACTCCTTCGTTTTGATGGAAGCCGTCCATCTCTGATAGCAACTGGTTGATGGTCTGGAATGAAAATGCTGAGATATAAAAATGATTGAATAAATAACAAACATAAAATAACAGTTTTAATACACAACGACAAAGCCAAGAAATAATGTGCATTATAGTTTTAAGGACTTGACAAACTACCGAGACTTATTTATTATTTTTGTTTGACATGATCTTCCGTCTTCTAATCTTCACTAATAATAAAGCTGAAGAGTTTGTTTGTACGCGCTAATCTCTGGATGTACAGTCACGAGCACCAATATGTCAACACTTGGCAACTTTCAATTGCGATTTTATCGTGAAATAATGAATGCAACATTGAAATACGACACATTACATAAACCTATGGGTTCGAAAATGCTATGTTCGTAACAACATAAAATTTCATTCAAAAATAAAAGAGTAAATCGCTTTTGAATAAAGCCGAGTGTATACATACTTTTGCTCGTGACTGTACTACCACGCAGGCCCAGTGCGGGTTGGTAGATGTCACATGTCTTCGAATTTATGGTTCTAGGACATGTCGGTTTCCTCACGATATTTTCCTTCACTGTTTTTGAGAGCAGCATAAATAGTTTAAATAGAAATAATTGGTCTGCTTACCTGGTTAGCATAAGGGTGCAGCACACTGTTGGTGCGCTTGGCGCCGACGGAGTCGATTTCATCTATGAATATCACGCACGGAGCTCGCTCTTTGGCTGCCTCTATAGAAAAGTTAACTAATTCAATATTTGTTGGGCAAGTTATTCTAAACGTAATTACACAAAAAGTGACTGCAAGCCCAGGTTAGCATGGGTGCGTTTTTCCCGCGGCGGTTTTCTTTCGCGTACTTGACTTTCAACGCTCTGTTTAGCGCCGAGAGTTGAAAATCTAACAGCGTTTTTTTGTCTCGCTGGGATGCGTTCTGTTCGACTCTAGATGCTCGGCTCAACACAGAGTTGAAAATCCAGTGCGTGATAAAATCCCGCAGGGATATTTTTAGCTCCGTCCGAACGTAGGCTAAAAGTTTGTATAATTTCGATTTTCATTTTCACCTGTATTTGATATACCTTATTGCCTAAAGATTTAAATCGTTAAATTTGTTCTCATTGTGATTATTCACAAAACGTTCATACTGAGAAAACTGTGCTCACGCATTATTAAAAAGCGTTTCTACGACAGTCAGGTCAAGTCATTGCGTTGTGTGTAAGAGTTGTCAAAACGAAACGGAAATGTGAGTCTTTTGACGCGGAAGGGCGAATGTTACGATTTAATGTTTTGACACTGTCATTATTTCCATGACATCTGTCACTGTAGCTGTTAACCGTAGCTTTATGATTTTTCAAGTAGTGTTCTATCTTGCATGATATCACAAATCATGAAAGAAATAGTGAATTCGGTCGTCGGGCCGCCAGCCCGCGCACTCACTGAACAGGTCGCGCACGCGGCGCGCGCCCTGGCCCACGAGGATCTCGTCGAACTCGGGCCCCGCGGCGTGGAAGAAGGGCACGCGCGCCTCGCCCGCCACGGCGCGCGCCAGCAGCGTCTTGCCGGTGCCGGGCGGGCCCACCAGCAGCACGCCCTTGGGCAGCTTGCCGCCCAGCGACGAGAACTTCTCGGGGGACTTCAGGAACTCCACCTGCGGACCGAACGCATGTACTGCCAGCGCAGCTAGGGACAGAACAAAACTTCATAGTTTCGTATTTGGAAGGAGAATATTTACGAGCGGTTTTGTGTAAGACGTGCATAATTTAAAAGAGTGAGAGTTTCTTGCCCGTTCTTCTCCATACGAAAACTAACTTTTGGAAGGTTGTTGGCCCATCCAAAAGTTACTTTTCGTATATCAATTTTATTTCATTGTAATTTTTGACGTTCAAAAGTGTATTTTATATGCCTATTTAAAATGCTTTAACTTTGACTTTGAATTTGAATCATATTGAATTCTATTTGTGAAGAAACCTAATCCTCTCGTCATCTTAATCCGAAACTATCCAGGATCGAGTTTTAGCCTCTTTTTTATGACAGCTTTCGTCGCACCAGTTAACAGTGGAACCTTAACATAGAACCAGAGAGTACTCACAACATCTTTCAGCTCTTGCTTAGCCTCGTCAGCGCCCTTAACATCGTCGAAGGTGACTGAAATGTCTTCGGGGTCGACTTCCACTTGGTTGCCCAGTTGAATTCTGTCGACAAGACATGTTTCTTTATGGTGGATGCTCCGAGGTAGCCCGCGAAATTCAAATTTTCTTACGTTTTTTTGCAATTTGCTGGTCTGTACTAAGTTGTACGTTGATTAAAATATGATTCGCGGCCGTAACAAATATGTATTTACAAAATTATAATCATTAGAATCATTAATACAATTTGATAAGTTAGCATAATCCTAAAATCTTAAGTTTCATGAAATAGTCATTCAGTAGGATTACTTGATCTTAGAGAGTTGTGTTGATGACTTTAATGATTATAATTCTGTAAATACATATTTGTTGCGGCCGCGAATCATATTTTAATCAACGTACAACTTAGTACTGACCAGCAAATTGCAAAAAACGTAAGAAAATTTGAATGTCGTGGGCTACCTTGGAGCATCCACCTTAAGGCGTTCGTTCAACGCCGTAGTAGTAGCTTAAACGTAGCGTAGACGCTGCGCAACTGCGTCGCTAGCATCGCGTCATTCGTATACATTTAGGATGAGACGAAGGTAGCATAATTTTGTAAGTTGCTTTTTGAGTCGCGCAATTTACGCTGCAGTCGGTTTTATATAAAAATCCGGTTTTTGACACACGACGGCGTAATGTGATGTCAACGTAAATTACGCAACTTATTTTAAGCTACTGAAATTACGTTTGTTTAGCTTCAACCGTATAAACAGCGTCTGCGCGAGGTCAACGGCCGCTTGACACTCGCTCAGGGCGACAACACTCATAAGGGGCGTAGTTTTCAGATGTTTCTTTATTTGTTCTAGATGAGAACCTTCTAAATGGCTTAGCTGTTCACAACCATTTCACAGGCTTCTGAGTCGAACATGACACACTTTCTGGTACCAGAAGGCCAATTCTCGCAATTTAAAACGTTCAAAATCTAAGTCGCAGTCTCATCTCAGCGACAAACAAATGTCAAAAACTTGTCAAAATGTAGGGAAATTAGAAGTATTTTTTGACAGATTGAGACTGAGATCAGACTGTGAACGGTTTTAAAATCACGAGAATTGCCCCTCTGATTTGCCTAGTCCCCGACAGCAAATATATCTTTTTGTCTTAAACGGTAAAAAAAAAAAATCGGATTTCGAGATTGTGAGTGGCGTTTAGAGAACTTCTTCGATAGCATCGATTGGTATTCGATTCGGCACGGAAGCATATCGAATGGTCGTGAAGAACTATGCCGAACAGTGACCAGCAAGGGGATGGTGGCAAGCAAGCTAAAACGGTGGCATCGTACCGTCCGTACCTGAACACAGTCCCGCTGACCGAGGCCATGAGGCTCACGAAGATAGCCAGAAACAGCACGATGGTCAGCAGCTGTTGTACCAACTTCAGGTATTTGGACGCTTTCGTGCCGCGGATATTATCAGGGTGAGAACCTGGGAAGAGACAAACATAGATTAAGCATTTTTTCATTTAGAAGAGAGTGAAATTTCAAGGCAGCGTCTCGTTTAGGCACGCTTAGGTTTGTTACATGAGATAGAAGAAAGATATAACTCTATCTCTCACACTGAATCTCTTATTCTTTATTTTCAAGAAGGCCAAAAAGACCACCACGTGGAGCCATGACACACCTGGAAGGCGTCGCGGTAGACCTCGTAGAAGATGGCGGGGCGAGCTGGACAAAACATACGACCAAAAGAGCTGGAAGTCATGGGCAGAGGCCTTTGTCCAGACTCTGCCCATGACTTCCAGCTCTGCCTGCATCATCCCACTGCCAGCAGTGGGATGATGCAGGCTAATAGTAACAGTATCGATCACGTGTTCGGCGCCATTTTTTGTTTTTGTGACTTTAAGATCAACAAATTGTCTTTATCAGACTGAAGCCTGGATTTATGCTCGGTTTTTGACATAAGGCTCACTCACTGTTACATGTGATTGCGGCAACGCTCTGCCTGCCTCTTCGGTTCTCCTCCTCCTGCCTCTTCGGGGAAGTCGTAGTGTTATTTCCTTACCTGCTAGATACCCCTCAGCGAACGCAATCTTGATCTTGTCCTTCTGCTGGTGCGTCAGGTGGTTGGCGTCTTCATTGAGCAGCTTCTCCAACCGCGGCGCCACTTCTGGACACTGTGTCTTGTCTATCGGGTCTGTGGCACTTAGTCCTGAATTACATGAGGGTTAAATTATGGTTAAAAAAATGGTAACTGGAACTTGCCTTAGTACATGGCAAAACACTGATATACATAATAATATATATACATAACGTTTCGTTTAAAAGTTCGCCAGAAAAATTTTATTCGAGGAATAAAATTGACGTTTGACAGTTTTTTTGTGCAATATCTGTCAAAATTATTCCTCAAATAAAGTTATCAGATGATTGAAAAATCAGCCCAGGGCTGATTTTTTATTATCTGGCGGTAGAAAAAGCAGCCCTTAATCATATAAAATAAAATCTATTCTATTCTATACGACAAATATATAATTTAATTTAATGTTCTGTGTCTCGTAATGTTAATTACTTTGTATACATACTATTGTATAGAATCAAGTATTTTCTAACTGAACAGACAGCTGTGCTGCTGAGGAGTTTGTTGCGCCTTTTTTCATTCCAGCGATAGCACTAGGAAGTGGTGAAGGGCGGGCGTTTTGAGGGATTGCCTTTTGCAATTTTGACGTTCGAAAAGTGTTGATTTTTAGCGTAATTTGAATAATTGACTTTTGATTTTTGACAAGAGATTATATTTGGTGTAGAAGATAAACTGGGTGTTTTATACGCATTGAGGCACCTGACCCACCGACAAGGGGAGAGGAGAGCCACTATCTATCGCTCACCAAACGTACAATAGGAGAGATCTCCGGCATTATGAACAGTCAGCGATCAACTATTAATACGGGTCAGATTAGATTGGCAAGCGAAATTCTGCAGACGCGATGGAGAAAAAGATTTGATGGATTTTTTGGGTGGTCAGCGACCGCTGGTAGTTTTCTTACTTGAAGTATGAGTTGATAAAATCTGTTTTCTTTTGTTTTATCTTATCATGTTTAGATATGATACCCATCACGTCTGTAAAATTTACACAAAAAAAACTGATGTTTTCAAGTGACACACAAACTGCGGTTTATGACCCCACAAACAAAACATAAAATTAATTTATTTTTTTGTTTTGTTTAATCATGTTTAGACGTTGATACCCATAACGTCTGCGGAGTTTCGCTAGCTAATTCAATTTGAACCTGTATAGGTATCTCTTTTACTGACATGGGACCTGCATCTAGTGCACGTTTAGCTCCTCAAGAAGTTTCAAGTTTTGAGTTGAGCTTTACGATCACTGACAAATGCGTGCACTGACTGGACTGGTCCACTCAAATGTATGTGGTACTATCCTCAAAAGGCCATTTCAGACATCAATCGACATGGTCTTCACATGATTTGACCAAAAGTATGTCTGGACTTTAAAAGAGCCAGTGACCTCTGAGTTTGTTTCGGCTTTTCAGAGTAGTCAGATAGGAAACACTGACTCTAATTTTTTTTTTTGATAATACGACTTTTAAAAGTGATTCCAATATCCTATTAACAGAATAAACAATTTCATTTCACGCTTCTTGAGCGAGATAGTCGATATTCGGTTCCTCTTCGACCGTAGAAAGGTGCCTTAAGCGGTTGCCTAATAGTGCAGGATTCTGAATGGATAATTGGTTAGGCTCTTTGAAGGAGCTCAAAATCAAGTTGTTGTACAGACGCCAGCACATCAAGCTACCCGAAACTGTCAAATTCCCAATCAACCTTGAACCTTAATGCTTTACCGATAAAGTTGAAAGTCTATTAAAGAAATTTGACAGATTCTAGTAGCTTGATGTGCTGGCGTCTGTACTGTTTAGTGTCGTATCATACGCCCGTTTCGCTTCTAAAAATACTATAGCTTAATTGACACAAGCTACACTAACAAGGTATAATGTACAACTGCAATTTAAAGGCTTAATATAGTCTAAAATCTAAATGATACATAAAAACAACATCAGCAGAACTAAATAGCATGCAAAGCATTTAGGGCCCATGTATATAAACCGTTCTCAATGAGGTGCCTGACGACGAATCCCTACGAGACACTAGATAAATGTAAACTTCTTTTCAATAGACTCTGCGCTTTAGTTCTTGACTGCTCTGAAGTTAGCACTGAATGAGCCGTTTAGTCGACATTGGAGCCGATTCCCTTATACACAAACTAAACTAAATTTAAGTTCAGTGCATCTTTTCTTTCTATTTAATTAAGAAAAGGACAGAAGATAAATATTAGTTTAGTCCTGTCAAATTAGTCAGCGCCTGACGTAAATTGACGTATTTTTAGTCGCCATGTTATTAATCACGTCTTGCTTGTCTATGGAGTATCTTAATTTGACAGGACTAAACTAATATTTATCTTCTGTCGTTTTCATAATGAAATAGAAAGAAAAAGATGCACTGAACTTAAATTTAGTTTATTTTGTGAACAAGGGAATCAGCGCCATTGACAGATTCTACTTTTGACATCATAGTCTATATATTATTTATTTTATTTTTATGCCACAATGTTCCTTACCTGTCTCACTTTTTTCAAAATCTGTCATATGTAGAATCTGTCACATGTAATATCTGTCATATGTGGAATCTGTCATAAGTAGACTATGATGTCAAAAGTAGGATCTGTCAAATCGACTAAATGGAATGAGCGAATAAGGGATGGTATTACAGTTTAAAGATAATTCAGGGAAATATACATGCTTAGTATGAACGCGTCATGTCGCAAAAGACATGCGTTAAGATAACATGTGACGGACGTGAATAAGGAAGCAACACCCTCCTTCTGAGCGCAGTCAGGTAAAAAAAGATTCAGTATGATAAATTAAACCAGATTTCTCAAAAAACTATCGACTTTGGCATGCTCAGAGCGACCAAGAAGATTTTCACGAAACATAATTTCGAAAATACTTCTTTTTTTTTTAATTAACCGTCACCGAAGTCTCAGAGCATAGAGACACCTCGGCAGCAACTTCTAGAGACGGCATTGACAATACTTTCCATACAAACCAACCGTGTCACCGTTTACTCGCACGGCACCACGACACTAAAGACATATGCTTTAAATGGTCACCATGTGGCGCCATCTACATTACCACACGCAAACTACGTATCAAACTACGTCACAAAAAACCTGCATCGCGCAAGCAGAGTTTACCGCGGGACTAGCATGTACAGACGCTAGCACATCAAGCTGCTACAATCTGTCAAATTTCTTTAATAGATTTTCAACTTTATCGCTATCGCTAAAGCATTAAGGTTCAAGGTTGATTGGGAAAACTTGAGAGTTTTGGGTAGCTTGACCTGCTGGCGTCAAACTCAAACTCAAACTCAAACTCAAATCATTTAATTCAACTAAACCAATTACAGGTACTTTTGAATTGTCAAAGGGTCGGTCAGTCAGAAAGATGAAGCTAGTTGCCCATTCCAAAGCGTAGGTACCTATGGAGAAGAACGGGCAAGAAACTCCATGGACACTCTTTTAAATCATAAAATTGTTACAAAATATTTTATTACATCATTCGTGTTGAAATTAACCATGTGAGAACGATGTAGAAATACGTGCAAGTTAATAGCGTCCGTTATAAAAAAACAAAAACAATTCAGAAATTAAAAATTAAAATAAGCCGAGGCAGCTAAGAGATGACCAGTCCCTACTGGCGGCGCCCGTTCACGAACATGACGTATGGATCAGCACCATTCAGCTCAACCATTTTGGAGGGAACTTAATGATCCAACACACACGCCACCACCAGCGAGACATTTGAGTGAGCATGACATACTCACAGCTGCCAGGGCACATTCAAGTCAATGAAAGTCGTACCCAGTAAATGGTAGCTTTATAGAAAGTACATAGTGCTCACACGTGTGCTATGCAATTATACAATTCTAAGCAATTGAGTTTATACAATGCAATGATAGTTTTTCTTTTCCAATGTTCAGCAGCTCCAACATTGTTTCCGAATGCTAATTAGTTTATGCGCCTCTGTGGAGCAGGACCAGTATTGAGCCAAGCATTTTTGTCAGCGATGTAATCTCCTAACTTATAGTATGCTTGGCTACATAGTGTGCGTTTAATACAAGATTTAAATTTCGTTTCATTCAGTTTGAGTATGTGGGGAGGAATTTTATTGTAACATTTTAAACAGTACCCCATGAAGGATGAGTCTACTTTAGCCAGTCTGAAACCTGTTTGAACTAATTGGTCCCTATTTCTAGTCCTATAGTTGTGTCTTTCACCTCTTTTATTGAAAAGATTTAAATTTTTTCTTTTTCGTCTGCACAACGTCTCGTCATCAATCGTCGAGCACTTAAGTAACCCACCAGACACAACACCCGTCTGGTCGGAGGATCCTCCCTTTTCTATGGAGGATGAGTGAACTTTACACCCTGTTCATCATGCCTCTATACTGGTGACCCCGACGTGATGAAAAAAAATTAATGATTGCCAAGTCAAATTCAATGAGTGAACGGTGGCCAAAATTAGGCCAAAGAAATCAGGGCCGTCCTAAAGCGCTTTGGGTTGATGATATCGGTAGAGTCGCGGGAAACACCAAATGAGAGACGCACGGAACCGGGAAGTATGGTAGAGAAACCTATACCCAGAAGTGGGTGATTCCGGGCTGAAATGATGAGCTTTAAATGGCGTCCGCGACAAGTCGTGCGTTCAACGAACTATCAGACAGACTCCGGACCCAGGTTGGCCGAAGCAAGGAAAATCTGTTCATGTGCAGATTCACAGACGACTCCACCTTAGGAAAACAAGTTGCCAGTACATTACGGTCTGTGAGAATTAATTTTATGTCGTTTACGAGTTTTAATTATAATATTAACTCGTAATTTATAAAAAGTGGTGACCTAAGCTTTCATGTTATGGAGTGTAAATGTGGTGCTGTTTCACAAACGATGAAACACTTCATATCATGTCCTGCGTGTACCTGCACGTTACAGGAACTGATGGACGCTAGTCATGGCGCCAAACACGTAGCTGAATTCTGGACCGAGTCCATTTATATTGCCATCGACTCGCTAAGAAGAATAATGAACTCATCATTATCATCTGCCTGCCTTTTCCCAACTATGTTGGGGTCAGCTTCCAGTCTATCCGGATGCAGCTGATTACCAGTATTTTACATGGAGCGACTGTCTATCAGACCTCCACAACCCAGTTACTGGGTAATAGGATACCCCGCTAAGAAGAACGAACTATCAGCCAATTATATAGTACTGCCGACTCTAGACGCTGCCGGCGCGGCGATCTAGTGCTCTGGGCCTAAAACTGTCTACCCACGCTCTCCACCCCTGAGACCGGTCCACCACGAAGCCCCTTACCACAATACATACTAAAGAACTTACGCAGTCTGTTTATAAGATTAGGGTTACGTTTCAAGTCTGCATGGATCCCGCGCTCCGTCTTGAATCCTCGAACTTGAACAGCATACTTGAAGGTGCTGTCCATGCCTCCAGCAAGAAGGCCTGCGAAGTTATCTGTGAAACTGAACCTGGGGAAAGGGTGGGGGTTAATGCGGTTGTGGGGTCATTGGAGTTGGTGGGTAGATTAATTGGGGTTGAGATGTAGATAAATTGGTTGGTTTGTACATTAATTTTAGTTGTCGTGTAAATTTACTCCAGTTGGTTTTTGATTTTCTAGACCAAAATGACAGCAGCAGAAAAGAGGTTAGCAAAAAAAAACAGACTAGTCGAAATGTAATGATTCAAGTTTACTATACACCATTTATAATAGCATTAGAAAAAAGAGGCTCGTAGAAGCAGAAATGCAAAACATTTTATTTCAAAGTTATGATAAAACAATTTTAAGGGAGATGCTTAAATTCTAATTTTCTTGCGTTTTTTGCAATTTGCAGGCCAGTGTAAGGTTGTATCTTAATAAAAAAAATAATATGATGCGCAACAATAAGAAATATGTAGGCAATAATACAATTTTAACCTTAAAAATCATCAATACATCCCTTTAAATTAGAATTGCTCCGAATTCGTCTGATTTCGCGGGCTACTGCTGCGCATCCACCATAATTAAAATAAAATTCGGTAGAATTATAGTGAAACGAATAACGTTCCAAGTATTGTTCATCCCTGCTTCTTTTAGGTTTTTAGCATTGACACTGTAATTTTAAATTGGAGTTATATAATATAAATAAATTAAAGCCACATAATTTCATAAGATAAATAGTTAAAATGGTTACAATTAAGTGTGACAGCTGCTGTAAAAATAGATTATAATAAATTCGGCGTCTATCATAATGTAACAATGTTTATTGTATTTTTGTTACAAAGTGTGCATTAAAAATAACCTTTTTTAACTTCTTTCTAATGCTATTGTAAATGGACTATAGTCAATTAATTAACCCTAATTAATTGACTAGTGAACTTGAATCATTACATTACATGATGATTCCATGTTAACTTTAATAATTAATATATTATAATTATACCCATAATTATAATATATTAATTAAAGTTAACATGTAATCAATTGATGTTGTGCAAGAAAAATATGTACATAGTTGAATTAATTGGTGTACAAGTAATTTAGTTCAAGTTGACACATAAATTAATTAGAGTTTACAAGTAAATTAAGTTAACATATTTTGTTTTGTTTTTTTTTTAAATGTTGCCCCACACTAGGAATTACTCCTGTATCGTGGTTGCGTTCACAGACATTTAAACTCACAACCACAAACAGCCAGACCCGGAACAACTACCTGTAGGCAATACAAATATTTGTTCCGTGCGGGAATCGAACCCGCGACACGCAGCGCAGCAGTCGATCGCTCAGCCACTGCGCCAACCGTGTCGTCGTAAATTCGATGTAAATGAAGTTAACATGTAAATCAATTCAACATGCAAATTATTTCAACATGTAAAGTAACTTGATTTAACAAGTAAATTAAATCTGTGGTCAAAATGTAAATTAACTTGATTTGAAGTCAACCTGTAAACTAACCAGAGTCAACATGTAAGTCAATCACCAGTACATACATACCTGGTATTCCTCCCCGTCAAGTCGACAGTAACTGTAGGTAGTTTGGTCCAACCATTCTTGTTCTTTTCGAAGCTGTCTGACGAGATATGAGATATTTTTCTAACTGAGGCCAGATCTCGCAGTCGGGGACTACAAGGCTTCGTTCCTAATGTACGAAGCTGTATAGATTTCATCTCACTGAAATTACAAACAAAATAATAATAATATCCCTGGACATTTCACACAGCGCCATCTAGTCCCAAGCTAAGCAACCTAATGCTTGTGTTATGGTAACAAGATGGCTGATAAACTACTTATATACATTTTTTTTTTATTAAATTAAAAGTTAATGTCCGGTTAAATAAATATCAACTCTATGCAAGTGTAAATAAAGTTGCTTTTGGAAGGACTGGTTGTCTAAAAAATGACCGTACTTCTGTATTGTTAGAAGAAACATAATATCAATTTTAAGTAGGTGTAAATAAAGTTGGTTTCCGAATGACTAGCATAAGCTATGTCCATTTAAACAAATATCAACTTTACTTAAGCGTAAATAAGGTCGATTTTAGAATAACTATACCCTAACATAGTATTTATATATATAACATATTATTTATTAATGTAATGTAACTAACGGGAATTGAAAGTAATGTAAGTATTGTAATGTGAATGTAATGTGTGTGACAATGTATATAATATTATGGATGAAAATCAAAGTATATATTATGTTATTATTGTAATGTGATTAAATTTAATTGAAAATGAATGTAATGTTGTAAAATTGTAAATTCATGTAATTGTAAATTGATTTTGCATACCGTTAAATCGGTGAGACATGTAGCACTATAATGTAATTACGAAGATCTTTATAACATACCATGTTTCTGGCTAATAAATAAAAAAATAAAACATAGGTGCGAGGAGTGGGCCACGCGAGCACAGTGTGGGTTGGTGGACATCACATTTTGTTTTAGAATGTTTGGTTCTAGGATATAAACTTGATATTCCTTGACTTAAACAAATGTCACTGTTAGTAGTATTAACTCATTTATTTATTTTACATTGATGGTCCTAGTTCATCATCTGTGACTGCAAGTGACAGCTATGTGACCAGAACCCAGCAATGCATAAATATGTAAGCTGGCACGCCCTTTATGCCTGGAGGCTTTTATTTAGGTGGTAAGTATTTATTTTAATTAATTATTTTTTAGCTTGACTATGCCATTGGATGACCCCACTAGCTTCTGAGTGCGACTTCGTCTGCGTAAAATTACTTGTTCCCCCAACCTACTGCGTCGTATCGCATCGCCCGCCCACGCTATTAATTCGTTTTCACTTAGCGTTCTTACACTTTTTAACTGAACTTAACGTTTTTACAACTTCAAAAACCAACAGAGGATAATTGTGGTCCCTTTACATTCTTATAAGATTCTTTTCAGTTCATATTTTTTGGTTAAATTTTGATTTTTAATACCTATAACCAAAAACTATGTTAAATCATAATATTTTATTTCACTAAAAAATATATGGGCACTTATGTAACATCAAAAGCTATATGCAATGGTGCACGGTCCCCATTTGTCATTTCCTATGGAGAAGAGCTGGCAAGAAACTCCACAGTTACTCTTTTAAAAATAATTGGCTTATACAATGTTTTCAAAATACAGTGGACAGTGTAGACATATCAACAAGTACCAGGTACTTATTAAATAGAAAATGGCCTATAAATCTGCAGTCTACAAGGCAAAGTGACCTCTGTGCTAATAGGTAATACGGGCTGGTGTCCGCAACTCCACATCAATGCGCGTACTTTGCGTATGGATGGGAAAATCGATCATTCGATCCACCCCAGCTCCTCAAGGAAGGCCAGCAACGCCTTGATGTTACTGACTGTCTCACGTAACCCAGGTACCCTACGTGAGACCTCTGCACTACCACCGAAAATGCCGTGGAAGTGGCAAAGTTTTGGGAAAACAAGATTTAAAATACATTTGTGTCAGTGACACGAAGAAGAAGGCAAAGTAAAGTAGTTAGACAGGGTCAACGTTCTTGGTGTCTTTTAATTATTTAACTAATGTAAATGGTAATACATTATTTATAGCAACATTTCATATTCAGTGTTTCTGTAAACAGTAAGATGATTTACTGAAGCTATTAGTATAATTGAAGAAGTTTTATTATTATACTAGATGGCCCGACAGATGTTGCCGTGTCCAAGGAGATTAGCCATGTTGGGCCCAAAACTAGATCTTTCAACTTTAAAAAACTGCTGAAGAAATGGTCGTAGAAATTCAGCGCAATAGTAACAAATGATAAGGAGGACTTTCCTGACCAGGGTGATACATTTCTTTCGCTTTCTGTTTTACCAATGTAGTTAATTTTAGTTTTGCAAAATATTGCAGACTTAGTGTGAGGTTGAAAATTTATCTAAACATTTTGAAGTGCAGCTATGGATATAAAACATTTGTTTTCTATTTTCAGCAAGCATTACTTTTTCACATTATTATTTTCTCTTGTTATATTAAAACTGTTTACGTTTCTCAATGTTTAAATTGAGAACATGCTTAGCAATACAATTTGTTTACACATGGACACAACTCCAATGAAAATATTTGAGTGTTAACGCTAATAACATAACCTTTCTTACATAATACTGTGCCTTATATCTTGTTTATACTATGTATAGCTCATAAATATTACTTTTACATGCCAATAAATTGAAAGTGTAGAATAAATACAAATACCGTAAAGAACTACAGCACTTTTATATAACTAGCAATAGTATTATCATATTCAGCCTTGTCGGCCAACTATACATACCTGAAGACATTCTTATCAAAGTTCCTGATAGTTTCTTCAAGACTCTCCTGACAAACTATTGCGTCATATACTGCCACCGAAGCCTCTTGCCCTTTCACATTTTTATTTTTCCCGCTATTATGTTTGCGATGACGGAAAACACTTGAATATCTTGAAGATAATTGACTAAAACTAACTAAAATCTGCAATGACAAAAGGTTATATTTAATGACAAAACAGTTTTCGTTTTTATATTAAAAATGATTGTTTGGCCACTTTAGCTGATTATTGATGTTTATTTACCTGGTTTTGGGTGTTTAATGAATTCAATGAGAACATGTTACATGTAGGTGGTTATTGTTGAGTGTTTTTTTCATTGAAGTGCACTCGAATCGAAAATTTTGTAGGCTCTTTCTCACGTCAAACTTAATTTTCGCAGTGAAAAAAAAAAATGGCTCTAGTGTTGCGCTTTCTTGAGAATGTTTGAGATACCACAGATATACTTTAAAGATACTAATTGAATAAGTGGAATATTATTTTCAAGAATTCGTGAATCCTATTGGCATTTTGAAATTTGGAAAAAATCTTGAATCGTTCTCTTGAATAGTTAATTAATGAATATCACCCCGTCGTTTTTGCGTCGGGGGTTAAAAAGAAAGTCAGCAGATTTTTATGTCTTTTTGCTGTTAATACAGTTTGAAAACAATAAAATAAAGTTAGTTTGAAAATCTACTAAAAATGTAACTATTTAAGTGTCTATGGTTGTGATTTCTGTAATAGGAGGTCACTTGGCGAAAATAAAAGTAATATTTACATTTTGTAATCTTGAAAAAATACATTAGTTAGCTTATTTGAAAATTATGAAAGAATTTCATTTGGTTTAGCAAGATTTCATTCTTCTAATATTATTATGACAAACAGTGCCGGCATTTTTTGTGAAACTGTAAAACGTAATATTGATGTATTGTAATTTAAACAAAAAGTATGGAAAATATGGATAACGCTATATATTTCCAGTGATGAAAATGATTATAAATCATAGGTAAAACATTAAAATAATAATTTTGAATAAAATTGTTTTTCACTTTTATAGTTTTCGAACAGTCAGTCATTTAATTTGTGCTCTACATTGTCTATGCTTTATTTGGACAGTAGAATCCAAAATGGCGACGAGCGATGACGAGCCTATGCATTTATATGAAGTTTTTCAAAACTGTTTTAATAAAATAGCTAATAAACAACAAGGTGAGTGAGAAAATGCATACCGTGGCTCGTCTCGCGTTCCTCGAACAAACTATCGCGGTTCTGTGAAGTGTTTCATTGTGAATATCAGTCATAGTGTTTGCGTGTTATGCCATTACTGTGTTGAAAAGCAACAGCATTTTTTCAAAATACGGTCGTACAATCCAACCTACGCGTACTTTAAGCAGTGGTTAACCTTCTGCAATCATTAACGTATGCGTTTTAATTATGTAGGATGCCATAAGAACGCTTTTTAGGCGTACAAAGGCTATGTTTTGATCGTATACTACGACACCAAATGTGCCTGTACCATTGTGCTACAGCGATTTCAGTGCGAATCTGAATTGTTTCACGGGATTTATTTGCTTTGACGTCTTCACTCACGACTGGATAAGGTAAATCTATCGTTTTCGACATGAAAAACGATAATTTTAGGAGATTTATCTCAAGAAAGAAGTGGTCTTGTCGTATGCAAGTTTCTTGATGCATTTTTTTTTTCTCATTCGCAAGTATCAATGGACACAACGTTGTCAGCCTGCTCTGTATAGGTGTACACGGGTATTTAGTTTACGAATCGTTGTTTTTATGTTCTCTTTGTGCCAATGTTTACAGCGTATTTTTTTTTGTTTATTTACACACGTTAGGCGCGGATTCGAGCGTCTATGGAATCGACTATGTGCGTTAGCTATGCACTATTAAAAAAAAGTTACTACCTTGGGAATATGCTAGGAATTTTCTGTAATGGAATAATATTGTTGAAGGTCTATGCATGGTATGCCTGCCTCACCAAGTTTTTCTGTTCCATTTGAATAATCTGATATTGATCTATATGCATAATGCTATGATTCAGTTACATCCTTCATTTGAAATAGTTATGTGAATCATTAACACTATGAACAAAGTTCTGTTGCTTGCTTTTTGTCATAATTATTTCTATTTAAGACATTCCTTTTATTCAGTGAGCATATTAGTCACACCAAAACCACATTACACTTACAGGTTATATTTGTTATTTGTTCAGTGTAATTCAGCTGAAATTCTTACTAGAAAATATGAATGAGAATATTAATTATGCAAACTAAAACTAATAAATAGTCAGACAGGTTAAGAATTAGTTAAAACCAACAGTTAGTAGTCAGTATACTAGCTGGAGGACATAACCATAATATTCCATTTTTGATGTTAATTTCTAGCATATTGTACCACTTCTGAACCATAGCTGGTGTGTTTCTAGACACATACCTCAAATGCTGAAAAATCACATTCTAGAATATGCAATACAGTTTTTACACTATAATAATCAATCCCCTAAATGGCTGCTTGTATGATTGGCTGATAGAGAAGAGCCGGGTTGTCTATGGCTTGAATACTTAATAGTTAATAAGGTTTGGATTGTCATCAAACACATTTTTTGTATCTGATATCAAATTTGAGCTCAACATAGTTTAACTAACAACCCTTTTTTTTTTTTGTTAGCCTTTACTGTCCCACTGTTGGGCAAAGGCCTCCCCTAACTCCTTCCAGGAACTCAACAAACTATTAAAAAAAAACAATAAAAAATCTCATTGAATCTTTGTCAATCAAGAATACTTTTTATTTGTTTCTTTCATATCTACATCTTTATTCCTGTTGTAACTGGTTACAAAATCAAATCATTTAGCTAATAGCAAAGTTATTATTGAAATTATTAAAATAATTCCTACACTTCCATAGTCAAAATTCTCAACAAAAAAAAAAAAACCAAGTTCAAAGAGATTGTTTTCCTATTCAACATACCGAGGTACTAAAATCTAGTTTACTCTTTCTTTTTCTATTCTCGACCATTGTTCCTGAACTATTTGTAAACTAGCTTGTATGGTTGCTATGGAGCAAGATTCTATCAATGAAATGCCAAATGTATGTACAATTTGTACCAGTACCTACATGCTTATATTATGCAAATTCGAAACTTCTAAATACCTGTTCTAAAATTCAAAATTGGCGCCTTTTTTTTAATGCGCGCCTAATTTGAGATTCTTTTACTGGCTGGGCTGTAAAATTAAAAATAATTATCAGCACTTTATCAAGGTCAAAAGCTACAGAAGACAGCCTTCAAAATGCCGGTCTTCTCATCATCCTAGATGTATGTTTGTGGAGGGAAGAAGCAGTGGCGAAACTAGTAGGCTGCCATCTTGTTTCCAACTCAAAAAAATACGAACTCCTCAGGAAAAATATAATTTAAATCCAGAAAGGCAAGTAAATCAAAGAACCATCATGATATTGTTATCTTAGCCATTCGATTTTTTAATTGTTTATTAGCTGTTAATATCCCACTGCTGGGCAAAGGCCTCCCACTTCTCTCTGTCTAGAGCTTAGTTTAATTAACTAACTTAGCAATCAGAATTATTCTTTTTTCTTTTCAACCTATATTGTCCCACAGCCACTGTTGGGAAAAAGTCTCCCCCAGACTTTCCAATTTTCCTTGTGCATTGTATTCTCCATTCAATCTCCCATAAACGCATCTACGTCGTTACGCCAGGCAGCAATCCCTAGGACTTCCTCGGCGACGACACCGACAAAATGGTACTTCAATTTTCCATACCAGCCCAGCACGCGTGTCATTACCACCATAGAAACGGGTTTTAGAATAGAAAAAATGACAGATAGAATAGACAAAATGACAGATTGTAGACAGATTTCTAAAGAAATCTGACATTTCGTCTATTTAATGTCATTTTGTCTATTCTTCCGTCGACAAAACCCGTTAATATGTTGATCATGCTACGCGTGCAGCTGTAGGATATCATAGGCAAGAGAAAATCTGTACTGAGAGAGAGAGAACTCAGTACTGAAAATTCAGCAATATCATAAAATTTTGTCTTTATGTGGGCCAAAACACATTGATGTCTATAAAAACTCATGTCTAAATCATTATGGATTTTGAATTTGTTATTAGCAGAGCACACTTGTATAAATAATATTGTTACAATGTAAATAACAAGACAATTACATTTTGAATTACATCTTTACTGTCTGGAAATAAGGTCGTAAATTGAGTATAGATTAAGTAGAGTACTCTAGCTTGTAATGTTATTTTCTATGAGGTTTCCGAAAGGAGAAATAGTTATAAGATTACATTGAAATGGAGATTAGAATAATGGTTTCTAATTACGTACTACCCCCATATTTGTAGCCTATGAAAATCCCTAGGTGCCGCGGTAAAAGAGTTTCTGGAAAAAGAAAAAAACAAGTCATTTATTCAAATTAGGCTGATAATCAGCACTTTATGCATGTCATATAATTATTATGACTTAAGTAAGATAGTCCACTTCTTTTGTTCTTTTCTTGCATCGGCACAAGCTCCATAGCTCATGACGTGGTGACAACAGCAGGCGGGAGGACCTCGAGACGGCCGCTCTGAAAGCGTTAAAATATCTTCCCACACAATTCCTGCCAAATATCTCACAACACAATCACAAAAAACCTCCAACAGTGTCCCATCAGTTCCCGAGATTTGTTGATACACGACACAAACACATCGATGGCAATAAAACGTTTGATTCGTCCATGCGACCTAGAAACGCCTATTAGCTATATTTTTAGTGTGACTAGTGAGTCAACGGTCATATTATATCAATTAATACGTTCCTCACAGTTATGTCTGTGGATTGTGAAATTGTGATTTATTTGCGTGTATAATTGAAGTAGTTTTGATGTTTAAAGTTGGAAGAAATTATCAATTTCTGCTGAATTGCTGAAGCAGCATTCACACCGCTACGTCACTCAAAATCCTACATCTCGCAAGCAGGGTTTACCGCGCAAACTAGCATATATACAGGCATACAGAGTCCCGAATTCAGTCGTCGTTGGGCAGTTCCCCACCAGACACACATACGTATTATAATCATGTGGGTAGTTTGGTTATCATCTAATAGTGTACTTTTGTGTGTTGTGCTGTCTTTTTTGTGTGCGCCAAATAAATGGTTTATCTATCTATCTATCTACACGAACGACACCCATTTGGTCGGAGGATCCTCCCTTTTCTCTAGAGAATGAGTGAATTTTACACCGTGTTCCTCATACCTCTATACTGCCATGGTATATATTTTTGCCGCCCAGCAGCTTTGTTCTTATTCATTCGGTTAGAATGGTATGGTGCCAGTTCAAAACCTTTGTCCCTTAGGTGGACACGCTTCAGTTCAATCCCCCGTATTGCTTTTTCGTAGTTTTCGCGCAAATATTAAAGACATGTGGCACGGGAGATCGTGCTCATGCTTGTAAATTAACTCAATCACTGATGTGTGTATGTGTTCTTATCGTTCGTCCTTCATTAGGACCCCATGAACAGCAATAGAATCTATTTCATAGGCTGCTTCTAAGCTTGTACTCAGTCTGAAGCAAACTTCCACATCTCTTCCCGCCACTGTTTCATTCAAGCAGCTATTTCTAGGGTTCCGCACCCAAAAAGGGCCAATGGAACCTTATATATTAAAGGGGAAACCCCTTTATTTTTTTTTTGCTTTATTTTATTTCTATTATTTTTTTGTAATAAAAGAAACTTGTTTTTTTTTCGGCGTTTTGTGCCTTATGGTACGGAACCCTTCGTGTGCGAGTCTGACTCGCACTTGGCCGGGTTTTTCTGTCGTTAAAAAGTAACGAGGACAATCCACGTCAAATTAGAAACACTATTAGCATTGAAGAATACCTATGCCCATTCTTGATAATTAGGACGTGTTCATTCATCGCAAGAACGAACTAATTTACTTTTTTTAACTATAATTTTATTAATAGGCTCGCCATTGACCACTAACTTTTAACCACAAGCAAACCGGTCACAGACAATACAGAACACTTTTAAAAAAAGCTAATTTATGCCCATAACCTGGTTAGTCGATTTTTCAAATTGAAATCAACTTCCTGTAGCATCAAGCAGATGTTATTGTTTACCGGTTAGCACGTTATAATCTGTTGCATCCTGATTAACTTATACAGGTTTTGTTTTTACTGATTTAGCGATCTTGAATGTGTTGGAAGTGAGATGTTTTTCCGGTACATTTCACGGATTAGTAAAAGCTTGCCACTGCTGGGATACAGGCCTCCTCTCTGTGAGAACGAATTGGCCGTAATCCACCACGCGGGCCCAGTGCGGGTTGGAAGATGCCACATGTATTAGAATTTTTTGCTTCTAGGACATGGACGGTTTCTTCACGATGTTTTCCTTCACCGTTTTGAGAACAGTGGTTATGAAATAATTAACACAAAGTAAAGAGCCTGTCTGGGTTCGAACCTACGACCTGCACTTCGTAAAACGCGCTGGGCCACCTCTGCTCTAAAAAAAGCAGTAGTGATACCTAATCACGTTTCCGATTTGCTTAACCACCTTTCGAACATCCATTAGGGGAGGCTGTTTTTGTAGGCGTATACCCAGTTTTCCCTTGTTGTCAAACTCCCAAAACTGTTCGGAAAAACCTCGATATTGCATAATCGCCGAGTCGATCCCACCTATTCGTCGATGTATCGATATATATTTTTTCTGCCGGCACAATTTAACGTGCGCCGTGTCCCGTTAAATTGATTTACTATCTGCAGACTACATCTATTTTGGTGAAGTATATTATATTGGTTTATATCTCTTAGTTTGTGTAAATTTTTAGGTAAAGTGTAACTTTTTTCGTTATACGTTTTAGAGGTTATGGTATGTTTGACTTTGTGGGTTGTTTGCTTAGTTTTATGAATGAAAATGTTAGCAAAAGCTTGCTGTGTTTTCAAAGATTCTTCTGACCACATAGTCATTCGGTGAAGAAAAGCATCGTAAGGAATTCTGAACTACGCCGGCTGTCGCTGAAAACCAGCGCTGGGGCTTTGTCTTGCATAGGGTCGCAGCATTATGCTGTGCGATGGCCGTGTTGCGTGGATGTGACGCATATTTTCCGCCAACTTGTTATTTGCGTACTGTTTACCGCAAATAAATATATATTTTCTTTTAACTGTTTGATATTAGCAAGTAGTGGGTTACTTACTGGTCAACGCATCGTCTTCTCGGTATAGAAAGACTCCTTTGCTCCGCAATGGGACAGATCGCTTCTTAATGTCCCCACTGCTGGGAAACAGGCCTCCTCTCTTCGAGAGGGAGTGGGCTGTAATCTACCACGCGGGACCAGTGCGGGTTGGTAAATGTCATCGAATTCTCCTCTCTTCAATTTCAAAACAAGAATAAAATTCTAGAACATCTCGGGTTTCCTCGTGATGTTTTGAGAGCAGTGGTGATGAAATTATTTACACAAAGTAAAATGCCTGCCTGGGCTCGAACCCACGACCTACAACTCTGACACTACTGTCGACGGGGTCGTTACCACTGGGCCACCACTGTTCTTTATGCCTCTCACAAAATCCACCATAACGGTGGGTCGCCCATTTTCCCGCATCCGAATAACCTCAGCTACTTTTTTAGGTCTTCGGTTCATAATTCATGCCTATTGTACGCCAAGTCAATCCTAAAATGTATTGACAATAGTTACTGATCTACCTCACCGTATTCGGTAGTGATTGGGCTTTGAAATAAGTTTTCATTACAAAGTTTCCATGTCTCAGAGCTGTCTTGATTTCAACTGTACTTTTAAAATTGACCTTACATTTAATATCTTTTAGCAAGTTTAACTTTGGAGTCGGGGAATTCTCTGATATCTAGGCATTATTATTTTATTATAAGCCTGTGTTGTTCCACTGCAGGGTAAATGCCTCCCTTCCTTCTTTCCACTTTTCCCGGTCTACTGCGATTGTGGTCCAATCCTTTATGAAGGAGTCCAGCTCATCCCGCCATCTCTTCTATACAGGCTTACATTAAAAGAATACGACCTACCCTGTTGTAGTCGGAATATTTGGGACTCATGATGAATATGATGTCGAGTCTTTCTGTCTGTTTTTTTTTTGTCTGGCTGGCACCTTAACATCGTAAGTAACCTATCAAAGAATTATTGTCGAATTTAAGACAGGTCTCTTGGTCAGGCCTGGCGCGGGAACTGTCAAAATGAAACCCATTGCTAATGATAGGGTGGTACGGAACCACCCCGCAGTTTATCACCGATTTTCCTCAAAACTACTCAATTCCCACGACTTTATCTTAGACATCTATACGTAGGACATGCAATAAAGTAATGTTTACTGAGCCAATCAATCAAATGCTTTGGACAATCGTCATTGAACTATCTTGCCGTATTAGGTGCAGGCTTATGATTGTACCCGTTATGTGGGTGTGGAGTAAGGCAGGGGAGCGAGCGGTAGCGTTTAGCGGCACGGTGAGATGAAAGGGTTTAGCGATTTTCGTATAGCTATGAGGTCTATAATCATGATTTTGTAAAACGAAATTAAAAATCGTTTATCAAATTAGACTGAGAATCAGAACTTTTTGAACTTCACAACTACATATAACAGCCCCCAAACACTCTTTTCCATGCCCTAGTGTAATTTAGTTTAAGGAATGAACTTTTTCTTAGCGTGTCGATAGCAATCTAAATGCACTCGGCCCAGAATTCGGCAACTTGTTTGGCACCATCACCAGCGTCCATCAGTTCCTGTAACGTGCAGCTGACAGGACTGAAGGAATGAGCTAGCGATAACATAGTGAAGATTAGGGAACATGGTGCATATAAAAAGGGATAGCGATAAATCAAATGAAACTAGCATCACCAGTTCGAAATTGTGTCTTTAGTTAATGCGTGGCCCAAAGGACAGCCCCATTTTTAACGGTCTTGAAGATGAGCCACTGAGGATTGAGAGTTTATCACAGGCATCTGCTAGTTAGAAACATTTGTTTGCAGATAATACAGGTGCTTGTTGTAAGTCTATAGAGGTATGAGGAACAGGGTGTAAAGTTCACTCATCCTCCATAGAAAAGTGAGGATCCTCCGACCAGACGGGTGTCGTGTCTGGCGGGCAACTGCCCGATGATTGATGTCGTGGACGTTGTATGTATGTTAGTTGCGCGGTAAACTCTGCTTGCGAAATGCAGGATTTTGCGTGACGTCAGTATGACGCGTAGTTCGCTTGTGGCGTTGCAGTTGTAGATACCGCTACAAGTCTATCCATAATTTGCCTGTATTAAAATTGTTCTTTCGTTGTTGTTTTTCCTGCAGTAAATGTTTTCAGTACAATGTATCGGGCAGTCGCTCCCGCTTATGCCTCACACCAGCACACATTGTATAATGCAGTATTCAGTACCTGTATGAATTAATGTACCGCATTACTATGTTACATTGAGTTAGTTGTGTACCATTGACGAGCTTATACAGGATGTGAAAATGTGTGCGTCAGGATTCGGAAAATAACATGTTTTACCCTCATGGGATACCGTGTGGTTATGTCATGGTCAAACTCCGAAATAGAACAAGGAATAGGTCTTATTTTGAACATGCTGTCCACAGTGGGCATATGCCAGTAAACCCTTCCTGCTTCTGGATATCTTACGCTCTTTGTTTTTTATTTAAAAAAGTGTCTATGGAGTTTCTTGCGCGTCCTTCTCTATAGGAACCTGCCTACCCTTTGGAATGGGCAACTTGCCTCATCTTTATTACTAACTGACTCCTTGACAATTCAAAAGTGCCTGTAAATGGCTTAATTGAAATATGTACATCCTTTGAGTTCTTAATCCTTTGTTTCGGCCCCCATTTTGTCATGTCAATCAATCATACATCCACTGTCCTCTCTTGCATATCTGTATGTTATCACAGATACCTATAATATAATTTGGTTCAAATGATGATTTTATAGTTCCAAAACTTCTCTCATCTTCTTGTGTTCTGAATCCGCAACGAGCAAAGAGTCGCATAAGTGTCGATAAAAAAATTCAAATCATGCGCACGAAGCATCTCTGATTAATATGCTATGTACGGTAAAACATTTGCGTATTATTGTATCCATGTATTTGCGTGCGTAATATATTAAGTGTAGTTTTCCAACTTCTGCAGAAATATTGTCGTAAGTTTTATGCGACACATAGCCTACTCCGCTTGCATCTTTTTTTTTTTTTGTTAATATATTCTTTTGGGATTAATGAAATGTAAAGAAATTGTTTATTCTGTAAATAGGATATCTGAATCACCAGTACACGTGACTTTACAAAAAAAAAAATAAGCTCGATGATGCCCGCGTTTCCTATCTGACTATTCTGAGAAGAAAGGCCGAAACAAACTCAGAGGTCACAGTCTCTTTTAAAGCGCAGATATAATCTTGGTCAGATCATGAGAATACTAAATCAATCGAGACTACTTCATTATAAATAGGCCCGGTTTTTTTGGCTGGATGCGTTCTCGAACGCCAACCTAAACTGCAACCTAATCTTAGCCTGACTATGAATTTTGTCGTGAGGGAATCAAAATCCCCACAAGCACTAAGCCACTGCACCAATCGAGCATTCAAGGGCGTGTTTAGCATAGTCTCCGTAGTCTATCAAATCTATTCTATCTAACGTGCAACTACTCACTGCTGGGCAAAAACCTCCTCTCTTGATATCAAGACTTCACTGGAGCTACGCGAATACGCTGCGGAGCGTCGTAATATGCTGCGGAGCGTCGGGCGAGGAAAACCACCAATAGAAATAGCTCCGTTTTAGAAAATGAAGCTATTTTATTGGTGGATTTCCGCTTTCTCGCGCGGCTCTGAAGGCCAGTCCAAAAGTCACCCTGTCAAATGGAAAAACATCATACTGTAGAAACAACCCGGCCAAATACGGAGTGTCACGTATGTTTATTGTAAAGTGTTACACGTAGGGTATTAATCATTTTTGGACGGTTGTCGTGCGGTGACGGCACTCTTTAGGCGGATCATTTGTTGAACTGCCTCTTAAGTCCTGAAGTCGCAAACGAAGCTTATAGATGAGATTAAGCTGGACTAAGTGCGAGTCGTACGGTTTATGCACTGACGGATTCAGCCACTGCTGAACGAGACCTCTCTTTTCATATGTCAATCCCCCCACGTTCGTGTGCCAGCCTCAGCCAGTTTGCCCAGGTTCTATCTGCGATGATAACAATGTCGTCCGCCCATCTCGCCGTCGAATTCTTATACAAGTATGAAATTATTATGTAACTAAAGAACAACATTACATTCCCCCTCAAATAGAAATTTTATCCGAAAATAGAGTCACCCTTTCAGGACAGGGATGGTGCACGGGAACGTGGTCATTTTTAGTAAATCCTTAAAAGATTCTTCAGTTTCGATCAATGCCATGTGCCAATGATAAAATGCCAATTGGTCACAATAACTTTCATTTTGACAGCTCAGCTAGGTTCATTGCGAAATTTACGTTGTTGAACAGACAAATATTTCGAACATAGGAAGCAATGGATTAGCAATATGCTTCAAAATTATTCAGATTGTGATTTGTAGTGTATTACGCAATTAGGGTGCTGATTGTTATAAACTATCTGCGCCCCGCTGTTTTACCCGCAGATCCCGTAGACATATCGGGATAAAAAGTAATAATCATATCCTATTTCCTAACCTAGGTCATGGTCATCCAAATCAGTTTAGCCGTTTTAGCGCGAAAGCGTATCAAACGAGTATACGAAAAATGTAATCTTTTCTCTTTATTATATTATAATATTAATTTAAATAAAGCCAAGAAATTAGATGTTTTTCTTAGATGGCAATTTTTATTTTATTTAAAAAGAAATGTTAATGCGTAATTAAAATGTAATCGTTATAAAATAAAATAATGTCGTGTAATTGAATTGTTATCGACCGAGCTTCGAACCCGCTATCACTTGTTTACTTGTGACTCTTGGCTTTGTATTGTTTTGTTATTACAATGTGCTAACTAATTAGTTTTCTTAATCTGCGCAGAAATTGATTCTCCTGGGTAATACGATTTACTTATTTGCAGGAAATATACTGTCGAGAGCCGTATTGATGTTTTTAAGTAATTATTTTATCAGTTCCTTCTGCTCGTGACTGTTCGCGTGGAAGTCGTAAGCCCAGGCTTTCCCGCGGCGTTTTTTTTCCCGCACTGGATTTTGAACGCACTGTCTAGCGCCGAGAGTTAAAAATCCAACAGTGTTTTTTTGACGCCCTGGGATACGCTCTGCTGGATTCTCAATGCTCGGTTCAACACCGATAATTGAAAATCCAATGCGCGATAAAATCCCGCTGCGATATTTTTGCGTCCGTGGGTACGTGCCTACGTGGGCTAATACACCACAATATCAATGCTAATATAATAAAGCATCTGAGCCGCGCAGGATCGCACTTCGTTGACATAGGCATGCACATAACAGTCCGCTCTTCTAGGTAATGCTCGGTTTTTGTCGTGCGGCGGCCCTCGGCCCCCGACCCCCGACCCACCGCATCGCATCGCATCGCCCATCTCTATTACTTCGTTTTCGCTTGGAAGAAAAAAAGTCAGAAGAACTGACTTTTTTTCTTCTGCTCGGGTCCTAAGGGTCATAGTGTGATTCTAAATAGCCTGTAACCTTCCTCTAGAATTGGGCTAACAAATGCAAAAATAATTTATTCAAATCCGACTGGTATATCCTGAGATTAGCGTGTTCACTTCAAACAAACATACTCTTTAGCTTTATTATTAGTATAGATAATTGCCGCGTGACGATTTGCCAAGAACCTCCATAGTCAAAATGTCTGTAATCCCCAATGCAACATTTGGGAAACATGATCTTCCCAATGATACCTTGAATCAAGGTCGTATGGGATGGATATTGTCAAAAACATTACGCATATCAGACGGACTACCGATAACAGTATTTTGTTATTAATTAGTACAAGGCTAACCTCTTGAACACCCTAAGCCGCTTGTTTCAACACCTATGGAAAGAGAATAGTGTAATTTATCTAGTCAGGAACTAAGGTAAGCGGAACTGGGTGTACCGTTCACTCATCCTCCATAGAAAAGGGAGGATCCTCCGATATGTCTGGTGGGCTACGACGATTGATGTCGGGACGTTCTATAGGTATAATTATGCTAGTCGCGCGGTAAACTCTGCGCTTGTGCGATGCAGGATTTTGCGTGACGTCAGTGTGATGCTTAGTTCGCATGTGGCGATGTAGATGACGCTACATGTCTCTTTAGGAAAGGTACTACCATCAGCATATCTATTTTAGCCGCCAAGAACCATCAATTCAGATGAGATTCGATCAGATAAGGTGCATCAGCTTTGCCTTTGAGGTCCCCAATGCATCAGCAATTTCCTTTGGTCATGCATCAGCCTGTACAGACTGTCTCCACTTTATGCGAAGTTATTTAAAAAAATATTTTACTCAAGAATAGGTACCTTAATAATATATTATTATTTGATCAGCTCATACTGTCCTCACTGCTAGGCTGCTACAACTGCCTTCCTCCACACTTTCTATTTCTTACGGCTCAACTGTTTGCCATTGTGATCCAAACCCTCCTTAAGGAGTCTAATTCGTCTCACAAACAATAAATCTATCATCGCTCATGCTTTGGTATAATATTAATCACTCGACAAGTTGATATGTACCAATTACCTAATTTCATCACCACTGCTCTAAAAACGGTGAAGGAAAAGATCATGACGAAACAGGCATGTTGTAGAACCGAAAATCCGAAGACATGAGACATCTACCAACCCGCAATGTGCTCGCGTGGTGGATTATAGCCCACTCCCTCTCACCGAGAGGAGGCCTGTGTCCCAGGAAACATTACAGGCTCATAATGCTTAGTTGATATCAGCACCATTTTGATACAAAAAGGGGTAAACAATATTTCGCGAAACAACTCATTATCTCCTTCAATCTTCTACAAACAAAGGAACTTCGCTACCTCTTATCTGCGACATTTGACTCGCTGACTTCCGACCCGATTCTATGCGTAGTCAGGTTATCGAAGACGTGTAAGTCAAGCGGTAATTATGATTTATGTACCGATAGTACTTAGTTATTGTTTCAGTAAGCGGTGATAAGTTGTGCCAGTCTGTCTGAGAGTACTCGTGGGCTAATTTAGTCTGCAATACTGTATTTAGGTCTCCAATACTGATTATAGAACTGCTCCAAAAAGGGAGAATGGAAATTCGGTGATAGTTTGCTTCTGTATCTAAATTTATCGAGTTAGTTGATGATTTGGTTGTATTTAGAATTTGAGGCTACCAGCATAAAAGATTTCCATGACTTACCTTATCAGTCATTAAAAAATCCGGGGTCTTTAATCAAGATCCAGAAACCAGGGAATATATTTGAATGTCTATTTTATAGGACTGAAATATACGAATGTTTCCAAATGCTATGTAGAGTATTAGGTTTTTAATTTATCAAAATTTCACCAAACCACGTCTTTTCTTCTATTCAAAGCATTTTCATGCCTTTATTAAAAACGCATTCATGAATCAATTAATCAAAATTAAATAAAATTTCGAAATTCGATCGTGTTGCGATTGGCGGCTGCGCTGACCAATAGGGGCTCAGCGCGGGCGCAGCTGAGCAAATACACGTATACGATATGAATTAGGTTGTAATGACGCGAGAACTATATGCGGTTAAGTATTTATGTTTTTGATGAGGATTTTTATATTTTTTGTCGTCTAGAATTATTTTATTAGATCACCAAACCAAGTTGGTGACTAGGTACCTACGTTTATTTTCTTGGTAGAAATGGACGATTTATTCAATTAATTATATAAGATTTTCTTTAATTATTTTTATGAGCAGCTTGTGAAAGGGGGACCTTTACTGCAGGGCAGAGACCTCCATTCCTTCTTTCTCTTTTGCAGCCTGAACCAAGCCTAGGTATAATGAAAGATTTACTAACTTGCGTAAAAAACAGCTACCTGCATAATGTGTTGGGGTAGTTGTGTTAGGGGAGACAAGAGGTCCTCATTCCCACTTTGGGTAGACTGGTGATCAGACTTGAGGAATCCTGACTAACCTTCCTTTAACATCTTTCATAGTAGCAGTGGTACATAGATAGTTGAAGTAAAACATGCTCTCAGAGACTCGAGGAATGGTCTTGATACAGTCACTTAAAATAAATTCCTTTTTAGGATTCCGTACCCAAAGGCTGCCAACGGGACCCTATTTCTAAGCCTTTGCTGTCCATCCGTCCGTCCATCTGTCTGTCTCTCGGCAGGCTGTCTCCTGAACCGCAAATAGGTAGTAGGGCATGCAAACCGGATACCCGGATAACCGACTGATTTCGGTTTTTTTGGTTATGTTTCTCCTATGTTTTTGATTTAATAATACTTAAATTTTCTCAAAAAAAAATATTACAAACGTGGACAGGACGGCGAGGCGGCGTTAGTTCCTATTTCGGCCACGTTAATTTAGATCTTTGTCGCTGCCCCCATTTTGTTTTTTGGTCGGTGTAATAAAATCATCATAACTCCCTTGATGCACTTGTATCCTACGGTTATTCTATGAAAGTAAAAAATAGTAATTTGGTTTAGATGTGTAACTTTAATTTTGAGTTTTTATCTATATCTCTAAGAATGACTGATTTATTTTGTTTTAATTATAAGACTTCTATTTTATGCGATATTTAAATAATTATTTTGATGGGTTACTATAATAATGTCCAAATCATAATAATGGCCAAAAATAAAAATTGTCCAAAAATAAAAATGTCCAATACTAAAAAAGGACAAAAAAAAAATGACTAAAAATAAAAATGACACAAAAATAAAATGCCCAAGATCACATTTTATGTACCTACTGTTGCCTGTTTGTATTTTATGACAGTTAAATTGTTATTTAATATTCTGTGATTTTAGACCTTTGTGTAGATTAGACTTCAGCATTTTCATTTCTTTACACACAATTCTCATTTCGTTAATAAAATTGAAAAAAAAAAATCTGAAAGAACCGATTTAACCATTTTCACCGGTTTTGTAAACAAAAAACCCGAAAAAACGGTTTTTTTAAACAACCCGATTTTGCATGCCCGAATAGGTAGACAGTTGAAATTTTCATAGATTGTGTAGTCGGGTCGCGGCAGACCCCGTAGAAGACGAGCGGCGGGACGGCGGGACGAGCTGGAGGAAACAAACGACCAGTGGTCCACTTTAGCCTGAATCTTAAGAGCTGAAAGTCATGGGAAAGCCTTTGTCCAGCAGTGGAATGATGCAGGCTAACAGTAACCAGTAACATCATCACTGACATACCTACAGATATAAATATAATAAACCTACATTTAAAGTAGTTATCATTAAAAAACAGATCAATGACAATTGGTAACTGTATCCCAATGATTGGGCGTCCCCTTTCCGATAAAACTGTTTGTTATGGGTCGATTGCTAGCCTCGTCATCAGCCGATTGAAAGGGTCAGCTATTTGATTTCTGAGTAACTAACGGCTGTTAATGGGTTTCGAGTGTTCGTGGAAGGTCCCGGTTCTGTATTAAATCTCACTGTGGCAACTTAGCGAGGACACGAGCAACTTAGTAGTTTAGTAACTTTTATGTCTCTGTCGCTGTCTCCTCGCCGAGATTTTGACAATGCACACAATGCGCGCGTTGCTGTCGCTGCCGTGTTAAAGTTTTTACGGTTGAGCGGCAACTTTTTTGTCGCCGTGCGCGCACTTGCATTGCAACCAATAGACGGGCGACAGTTGCGTCCAAACCCCTGGACAAAAATGTCTCCCAGCTGTCGCGTCACTACATGCGCGCACTTTCATACAATCCCGTAGACTTGATGTGAGAGACAAACTAGTTGCGGAGACAAAAGGTGCTCCCTTAGGTGAAGTAAGCTTGAAGGAGCCGTCATACCACCTGATGCTGGGGATTGGCACTATTAACACCTTACTTTACCTAAGTCTTCATGCTGAGAAATTTAGAAAATATTTCGGCTGGTTTCGTATCATGATGACCTTTTTATTGGTTCAGCTCTGAAACTGAACGTTAAAATGTCCTGAGTTATCTAGGACTATATCTTATCCTTACTTATAGTATTTTTTTATCAGAATTTCCCTGATTTTTCCATTACTTATTATCCTGGTTTGATGCACGCATTCTTGTTATTTAGCAACAGTGAAACAACGTTTTTTATAAAAAAAAATCAAAGTACTGTCGCGGAGAAAAGTGTTACGCGCTCCGGAAAACAGCGTTATTTTATGAGTTGCATCTGATTTTTTCTTCAGTCTATATTGTGTCCCACTGCTGGGTAAAGGCCTCCCCTTTTTCCTTCCAAACCTCGTCAGATCGTCACCCCACCTTCGCCGTGGTCTACCTCGACGGCGATGTCCTCCTTCAGGCGTCCAGTGAGCGACGATCTTTACCCATCTCTCCGGGTGCATTCGCGCGACGTGTCCGGCCCACTTCCACTTCAGCCTGGCTGTTTTATCTAATGCATCTGTTACATGTCTTTAATTAAGTAATTTTACTTATCTGATTATGTTATCAATCACTCATCAGCTGTATCATACAATCCTTCCTACTATAATCCTACTGATATTATAAACGTGAAAGTTTGTGAGGATGGATAGATGTTTGTTACTCTTTCACGCAAAAACAACTGAACTGATTTGGATGAAATTTGGCACACAGGTGGTTTATAACCAGGATTAACATATAGGATACTTTTTATCCCGATATTCCCACGGGATTAAGACTTATGCGGGTGAAACCGCGGGGCGCAGCTAGTAATAATATAAACGCGAAAGTTTGTATGGATGGATGGATGGATGTTTGTTACTCTTTCACGCAAAAACTATCGAACGGATTTTGATAAAACTTCACAGTAATATAGCTTATACATCAGATTAATACATAGAATACTTTTTATCTGGATATTCCACGGAATCGACACTTATTTTATTAGGGTGAAACCGCGGGGCACTGGTAGTTTAATATGATTTATTTTTGTCCCATTTTCTGAACAATTAGATCCCAATTAAGACTGCAGTGTACAGCAGGAGTTCCAACTAATGAGTGGTTCCTTATTATACGATAACTAACAAGCTAGCTAATATATTATGAAAACGTCAAGCGTTTTTTCTACATGACAATTAAGTCAGATCTCCCGATATAGTGAACGTCACTTGTTTTCACACATACGATTAATTACGTCTAAATCTAAGGTCTTTGTATTGTTGGGTTCTGTTTAAGACCTAAGATTTAATTAAAACTAGCTAACATGTCAGAAAACAAATTGGATTTCATGGGTTTTAATTTAAGTTTTTTTGCGCGAATCCCTAATTCTTTTCTTAAATAAGATGATGACTAAACTAAATAGTCCCGAAAAAGTCCCGTCAAAATCGGTTCAGCCGTTTCGGAGATTAGCGGGAACAGACAAAAAATTTAAAAATGTTTTTTTTTTTTTATCTTTCTTATTAAGTAAGTATCGTATTATACTTTCTTATACAAACAGACACTTCAGTTTTATTTATTTGCATAGATATAGATGTAACATACGTCATAACATAACAACGCCTGTCATCTCCGAAGGGTTAGGCACTGCCTTGTTAGTCTAGTGATGGTGGACATCCAATTATTTACTGTGTGTATGTAAACTTCCTCCCAAAGATTGTTTTTCGCAATTTTTTTTTTCAAATAAATTTTCTGTTACTATATTGACACATAGTAGTGTCATATAACGCTGGTTTTTCTGTACTTACCTCCGCTATGATTTTTGAGGATAAACTTTCATAATCTGGTTCATTTGAAACAGATTTCGATTCAGTCGACGACATAGTGACGATACGACAACCAAAACACAACGACTCTTCAAGACGGGTGTGCCGAATAATGACAGAACCGCTCGCGGTTACCGCGTCAAATGTCAAATGTATGCGCGCCAATATAATTATATAAGTTCTATGGACTACAAATTTTGGCGCGGTTTTTTCCCGCTAGCCATTCTTTAACAAAACGCGGTTTTAAAATCAGTGGCGGAAAAAGCCGTCAGTGCGGCCGCTTTCATTAGTTTCCTTTACTCACAAAATCAGCTGAGTTGAGATTGTGACTAGATTTTCAACGTTTTTAACTATGGAAATTGACCTTCTGTTTAAACTAATTTTCTGTTACTTTTTAATTTAATGGGGTATTTTTTTTTTAATATTTTTGTCTTACCTTCATTCCACAATCTTCTATTTTAAATAAGTCAATTAAAAAAGAAACAAATCGGAATAAACCACACCATAAACAAAAACAAACTCTCGACGTATTATAAACCTTATTTCTATAAAAACAAGACTCAAAACCGAAGACGAACCAAATACTTAGTATTACCAAGACAGCCCTTCGCGTGTTGCTACACGCATGATGCGCCTGCGTCTATTTTTTATCACATTTACATAGATCTTTGGCTTGTAACTAATACTTATTTACTTTGTCCTACTGTTTAATGGTATATTAACGTTAATTTATGATGGGAATTCAAGAAAATACTGAATTTAACAGGTGCTTGTTAGCTTTTGCTAGTTTTAAAGTACGTGAAGTACAATTTATAACACCATCAAGCGTAAGCAAACAACAGGCAATCGCTTTCAAAGCATATCATTTTTCTTCAACGACTTACATAAGAATTGTCATAACATTTTTGGTAGCTTACGACATTCCCATACCATTTTAACTTTTCCTTCATCGTTTTCGCTGATAGACACTTTTTCTAGGGCCTCGGGTTTCTCATAGCCGAGCAATTTAATCCGATGGCGAATTTTATTTCTACTTGATGTTTATTTCGGTCAGCCAAAAATCACGTTTAACTGCAGATTTTATGGTAAAAAACTTAATCAGTTTTCCCGTGGGTTAGTTTTCTACTTCCTTTGATTGAAGTCTGAAGTGGTATGTCTGAAATTCTGTCCTAAACTTCGCACTGCATATCAAATATATCCAATGATTTATGTAGAGTACGTAAAATGTCTATATTAAGTTTTTCATTTTGTTTTAAATGTTCGGGATATTACATATTCAATTAAAAATTAGTCTTTTTAAATGTTATGCTTAAAACAATTATTATAAAAACACGATTTTTGTCATTTTCAATTTCAAACAGCAGCCAGGGGTTAATTGTAGACTTTCATAGTGATAGTAAACAATGCTCAAGAGCTCATTTCCCACAAGAAAACGGTCCTTATTTTTTCTGGCCGTCACTTTAATTTTTGGGTACGAAATGAATGATGTCCTTTCCGTAATTGAGACATATGGCCACTACTAGTAACTTAACAATAATTAAAACCACTTCCAAATCGCCTCATTCATCCGTGACATACGCACTATTTAAAACGAGACCAGTAAGTAAATAGATTGAGCCTTTAAAAAAGCAGCCACACTCCCCCCTTTGTTTGTCCCTCAAACATTGGCTACCCCCTGACCGGTGCAGGGAGATGCGGTTTACCCTCGGCACATAAGAGGGTTTAATTGAGCACTGAGCTCTATTTATTTAGAGACTTAATGGTTTTATTATCTTAGCTTCTAGTGGTAGTTAAAGGAAGAAAGAAGTTTTCACTTTGTAATCTATGGTACGGCACGGTTGGCGCAGTGGTTAAGCGATTGACTGCTGCGCTGCGTGTCGCGGGTTCGATTCCCGCACGGAACAAATATTTGTATGACCTACATGTATTTGTTCCGAGTCTGGGTGTTTTTCTATCTATAATATGTATGTATTTACAAAAAAAAAATGTATATAAGTAGTTTATCAGCCATCTTGTTACCATAACACAAGCATTAGGTTGCTTAGCTTGGGACTAGATGGCGCTGTGTGAAATGTCCAGGGATATTATTATTATTATTATTATTATTATGGTATACTTCTGGAAATGATTAAATCGGGCAATGTCATTTTTAATTTTAGTTTTTATATGGTTTTTGCTCTACATACATTTCATACCGACTACTGTTGCACTTAGAGCAGTGGTGGCCCAGTGGTAACGGCCGCGCCTTACGTGTTGTCGTGGTTTCGAATCCAAGCACTTTACTTTGTGTAAATTGTTTCATTACCACTGCTCTCAAAGCGGAGAAGGTAAAAAAACATTGTGAGGAAAACGGCATTTATCCTAGAACCAAAAAAATCGAAGACTTGTGACATCCATCAACCCGCACTGGGCCCGCGTGCTGGATTACAGCCCACTCCCTCTCACAGAGAAGAGGCCTGTGTCCCAGCAGTGGGAACATTTTTGGCTGATTATGCTTATGCTTATTGTTGCATTCAAATAAAGAAGTTGCAAGCGATTAGTTTTTAGGGTTTCGAAGTCAAAATGTTTTATTAACTCGCGCAGTAAGACGTACTTTTATAAAGGGACATTTTTCCCGTACAAAAAACACTTTTCTTGATAACTGTACCACTTTTCTCATGAACATCCAATCAATTTGTACAGTCATGTCGAAAAATATTTCGCAGAAAATCGACAACCCTCCACAATGCGGACTACTAAAATCATAGCTATCAAAAACACTTTTCCTCTCCACTGTTCAGCCGAACAAATGTGCATATAATCCGAGTATCGTTCTTATTGAGTACAGTGGAGTACGAAAGCGTTAAATTTTAGCGATTAATCATATTAGACGCGGGAGGGTACCTCGTACTGTGAATCGTATTCATAGTCATGATTTGATCATGCATTTCGGAAATTAGAACTCGATTCTTAAAAAGGGCTGTGATTTTTATTTTATTATTATTCTCAAACATACATACTTTGTTGTTTTTACAATGAAATGAAATTGTTTATTGTGTAGATAAATAGGATATTGAAATTTACACATCATATTATAAAAAAAAACAATTAAAAATAAGCTAGATGAGGTCGGCGTTTCCTATTTGTGTACTCTGAAAAGAAAGGCCGAAACAAACTTGTTAGTTAGTTGATGTATAATGTAGGTAATCCTACTAATATTATAAACGCGAAAGTTTGTCTGAATGGATATTTGTTACTCTTTCACGCAAAAACGACTAAAGGGATTTGGATAGATAGTTAATAACCTGGGGGTCTACTCCGAAGTAGTATCGGCCGAATGTTCGGCCGTTTTCTGCTACGAAGTTACTATTTGATTCGGTCGGTTCCGATCCTACACTCCTACACTCATTCGAATATTGACTATGGTTCCGACCCAACTGAGCCGATCCGAACGTTTTTCGCATTTTTCAATAATATTCGGTTTGGCCATGTGTCGGTCCGATCCGAACATTCGCACTTTGCTCTTCGGAGTAGGCCCCCAGGATTAACACATAAGATACTTTTTATCCCGATATTCCCACGGGATCAAAACTTATGCGGCTGAAAGCGCGAGGCGCAGCTAGTAAGTACATAAACTGGTGTGTTTAATAAATCAGTTTCTTGTGAATAGTCATATTCCAATTAATCATTCTTTTTAATTGCGATAGACAGACTTAATTGATACTTGTCGTGTATGACATGAATTATTTACATAAATTCCTTCATGAGTAAGCGTTATTTTCTGTTATTTCTTAAGATGGTAAAAAAACTAGCTATTCCATCTTAAGAAATAACATAAATTCATGTTTGATGTGCTGTTTTTGTCTTGTGTTGTGTTGATTTTTGTCGTGTGTCACATACAAATGGCAACCAGAGTTGGCACCTCACTATGAATACGGCCCGCGCACCCTCTCAATCGCTCCAGTTCACGGTCGACAATATTTGTTACATTAACGACAAAAACACGCCGACTGTACTTCAGGGGGGGGACCGACTTTTTACTATTACCGATGTGACGCTGTGCGAGAGAATGGCAGAAGTTTCACTAAAATAAATTCAAAATTTATTAAACTATTTTGAAACAAGAACTTTAAGGTTCCCGCAGATAGGCGCGACGCGACCGTTAGACGCTATTCTGGTAGAGCAATTTGCGTGGAGTTTTCATAGAAATTGTTCTACTAGAGCTGTCGCGTCAGTCGTGTCATCGTGTGTCTGTGTGTGGAGCCTTTATTCAAATTAATTTTCTTCTTGAGGCACTTCTCTACAAAATCCCTTTGGATGGTGATCCAAACTATGGTATAGACTCAGACAGACTACAGAACGTTACTTCTTCGCGTGTGGCAAACTGGACGGTAGAAGGTAATCAGAACAAGATATTATTAGAACAGCTGTTAGTTACCTACGCTTGTAACCAGCTAACCTCAATCGTCCAAAAATGAGCATATTTTAGACTAGCTGCGCATCGCGGTTTTACCCGCTTAAGTCTCGATCCCGTGAGAATATCGGGATAACAAGTCCTATGTCCTTATCCAGTTGCATAGATGTTTGATTATTTAAAACATACAGAGTAATTATTTCAAACATCTATGCAACAAGATATAGGCAAGCTTCAAAATATACAAAAAATCTAATCTTTTCTGTTTACTACCCAAAAAACGCAATACTATACCGGATTCAGAAACCATTTTAACCTTTAATATCTATATGTCCGTCAAAATGATACTTCTGATTGTCCTGTCTATCTCGCAACGCGTGTCGTGATGTCAGTTAACGCACTCGAAGCGTGCACGCGTACCATCGTGTTGCACGTTGATTTGCGGGCCATTATTGTTTTGTAGCTTATGTATTCATTTATTAATGATGTTAGTGTTCGTTTTCAAAAACTTTGAGAGTAATAGAACAGCAGATTTTGGATTGAAAGATACGGATGAAGAATATCTGTTGAAGATTAGTTTTAGTGCGAAAACAGAAACAGTGGCGCCGATTCCCTTGTTCACAAACTAAACTAAATTTAAGTTCAATGCATCTTTTTCTTTCTATTTAATTTGAAAAGGACAGAAAATAAATATTAGTTTAGTCCTGTCAAACTAGTCAGCGCCTGACGTAAATTGACGTATTTTTAGCAGCCATGTTTTTAATCGCGTCTAATCTGTCTATGGAGTATCTTAATTTGACAGGAGTAAACTAATATTTTATCTTCTTTCCTTTTTTGAATGAAATAGAAAGAAAAAGAGGGAATCTGGGCCAGTAACTGTATTATGAACTTTATGCCGTCAAACGTAGTTTTAATGCAAATTTTTTATTTATTTGAAATTGACAACTTAGACTCGGATTTAACGTTAGTTTTTGTAACAAGATCTTCAACTTTGTTAAATTATAGTTGGAAATTTAAAAATGGCTCGGTGGTTTAAACCTGTAAGTTTAAGTTTTGTGGGTTTTTTTTACCACTTCGACTCTGAAAGTCATATTTTAAAACATAATTTCTCCCATCGAATTACAATTCTAGGCATCTTTATTTTTATTATTTTCCAACTACCCTTCACGCAACACAACATTTAATATCATTACCCTCAACATAATAAATAAAGGGGTTGCTTGTAATAAACCAGATTCTTGCCTGACCAATCCACCGTGAAACTATGGGGCTGAGTTACGACCCTGTACAGATTCATATCTATCCGTAGGGGATGATTTAGGGATCATCTCGAGAATGAATTTTGTAGTTATTGAGTGGTTGGTATTTATTTTTTAATTGATCTGATTTATTATAAGGATAATTTGATGTTGGCTAAAAGTTTGTGCGCATAAAACCTTGATTCTCCTTGATTCCTTGGTCATTTCAAGGGTTGAGTTTCAGAAAACCCTTTTTTAGTGCGACACCACGGTATCAGAGGTGCAATTCTCGTAATTTTAAGAACGTTCACAGTCTGATCTCAGTCTCAATCTGTCAAAAATACCTCGCAATTTCCCTACATTTTTGACAAGTTTTTGTCATTTGTTTGTCGCTGAGATGAGACTGCGACTACGTTTTGAACGTTTTAAATGATGAACGAGAACAGCCGGTCGATTCTTTAAAAATCTCACCGTGAAAGCTCAAGTGAAGTGAAATTGATGTGAGTTGTCATTAGTGTCAATCCCTAGCATTATTTGGAATGACAGCTCACTCCACGCTCACTTCACCTAAATTTTCACGGTGAGATGGTTACAGAATCGCACTGCTGGCCTTCAGGTATTCTCATAGCGCTTGTGCCAAATGTGCCGATGTAATAGAAAAAGAAGAACTTTTAGCACCCTCTAAACATCCAAGGAATGATTTAACCAAAGATGTTGTTTCGTCATTGGCTTGTCCGTCAAAGAGAGCAAGGATTCTAACAAGCCTGCGTGTGTATCAAATATCGTATATGAACCATTTTGAAAATATGTTACAGTAAACTTAAATAGTTCAATGAAATATAGGTAATTATTCAAATCAATGCTACAAACAATAGCAATTCTGTTTTATTCGGTATCAAAGTTAATTACAGAAATTATTTAATTAGGATTCTCTTTGAAGTAAACCAGTTAGATTTCACAGTTAATATTAAAATTATTCTTACTAAGAATACACAATTAAATGGCTGTCTTCGTCTCGCTCCCCTCGTATGACCACTTAATTAAAGTTTTCAAAAATTCTCTGTGCATCTTTTCAACCTCCGACTAATATCTTATTCTGCTTAGTTTCAAATTCCAACTAGCATTACAATTTATTTAAATTAAAGTTTAGACATCTGAGGGGCAATTCCCATATTTTTAAGAATGTTCGCCTTTTAATCTCAGACGCAATTTGTTAAAAATACCTCTATTTAAAAACAAAAAATGTAGGGACATTTTTTGACATAAAATATGTCAAAAAATCGCCGAGATGAGACTTCGACTAGATTTTGAACGTTTTAAACTAAGAGAAGTGTCAGTAAATTGCAATCATTTTATGTCATTTGTCTTGTGTCCAAAGCTCTATTTATTGTGAGATATAGAATATTTAGAATGCACAATAATATCCTTTGCAGAAAAGAGGTGAATATTATGTCATTAGGGGGCAAAATAAATCTCATCTAAACCCCACACCGGCGGGCAAAAGCTAGTCGAAACAGTTAATGTGACATATTGACAATTATGCGCTCCAACAAATTGACCGCGGCCACGTGGCGGTTGGGCGCTATTTTAAGTGTTCGTATGTCATTATAATTTACTAAGCATCCTGAATTCGAGGGTAGTAGTATGTTTTTTTGATTCGGTGTGAGTTTAGTGTTTATTTGGTTAATGGGATATAATAATATAATATATAATATCCCTGGACATTTCACACAGCGCCATCTAGTCCCAAGCTAAGCAACCTAATGCTTGTGTTATGGTAACAAGATGGCTGATAAACTACTTATATACATTTTTTTTGTAAATACATACATATTATAGATAGAAAAACACCCAGACTCAGAACAAATACATGTAGGACTTACAAATATTTGTTCTGTGCGGGAATCGAACCCGCGACATGCAGCGCAGCAGTCCGATCGCTCAGCCACTGCGCTAACCGTGTTGTCAAATGGGATGGATGATGGCTAAATATTACTATTTTCTACATGTTTTTGTTTATTGTAAATGTAGGCTAATCTTACTTCATTTTCGATCATTCTTGTCTTAAGAAGAATTATTATTAATGTGACCAGGATTTTGTGTCAATGTGTGTGTGTGTGTGTTTGTTACTTCTTCACGCTCAAACGGCTGGACCAATTTTAATGAAATTTGGTATGGACGTAGGATACTTTTCATCCCGATATTCCCACGGGATCGAAACTTATGCGGGTGAAACCGCTGGGCGTGAATTGTGAAATTTGAGTGAGAATTAAATATGTAATACTCACACCTCTTTCATGAGGATAAGCACTAGATATTGATATAACGCCTCGTGCTACAATCCTTACACACTCCTTCAGATTTGTCTACATTCATACATCTGGACAATACACACGTGCCGGTTATTTGAAATACGCGAGAACTAAAATAAAAAATATAAACTACTTAGATGATGCCCGCAACTCCGTCTGCGTGCCATTTTTATAAAACAAATGTCCAAGATGAAAATTAGCCTATGCCCCTTCTCCAGGGGGCTTGTTCCCGTATTTTTAAGAACATTCACGCATTTTAATCACAGTCTTAATCTGTCAAAAAAACTTCTGATTTTCCTACATCTTTGACATGTTTTTGACATTGATTGTCGCTGAAATGAGACTGCGACTAAATTTTGAACACAGGTCGCAGTCTAACTATCTGTCAAAGGGCTTTGAAGATCCATGGCATACCTACAAGTCCACAATTTTTTTTTTTCAAAATGGTGGCCATGCTTGGAACCTATATAAATCGATAGCTGACATCAATGCAAACGGAAAATATAATAAGACCAAACCCTGTAAAGTGACACGTTTCCGAAAGATACGCAATATTGAAAAACAAAATGGCGCGATTGTAGGTATGCCAGTCTATATAAAAATCTTCAATCCCTTTTCATAACGATCGGTTCAGTGGTCTAGACGTGAAAAGGTTACAGACGGACAGATTATTGATGGCAAAGGAACCACTCAACAAGAAACTATAATTACCCGCAATAACATGGCTTTGGTAAGCGTTCAGGACAATAATTTATCAATTTTGCTAAACATCAGCAGTTCTAATTCTAGCACGCGAATAGAATAACTAGAAACTGTCGACTACCGTACAATTACTGGTCAAGCCTTCTGTTTAATTTTTTTTTTAAATATGCACGTTTCTAACACGCGATCTCTGAATTGAGAATTTTAAAGCCCGCGTAAACGTAAGAAATTCAAGCTTTCTTACGTTTTTTGTTTCGTTGTTTTCATTGGTTATCATTTTAAGTAATGCTTTGCGAGAGTTTGACAAGTTCTCAACTAGCTGTGCCTGCGATTTCGTTCGCGTGACACCTTTTGATTTTCTTTCTTTCTCTTAAATAAAAGTAGCCTAAATTACTCCTTATAACATCAGCTATCTGGCAGTGCTAAGTCCCGGCAAAATCTGTCCAGCTGTTTCGGAGATCAGTAACAACAAACAGACTAACATCTTTTGTTTATAAGTACCGTATACATACTCTCATATGCATTTAGTAAAATGCTATTACTTCAATTTTATTCATCTGTATTGTATAGATAGATGCAGAAACCGGTTGTAAGTTTCCTTAAAAATAAAGGCTTTGTTTCTATTTCTCATAATTGTTCTGAAAATTACTGGTTAATGTTTTTTTTTTCTATAGCGCATTGCCAGCCCATAGGGACTTGCAGTGAAGGTATTCTTTATCATTACACTGTAGCAAGGTGCAATTTTGCCATCGTTTTCTTTGGGTGAGTGGTCTGGAGTAAGGAGCGGTAAGCGCTGATGGTCGCCGCAATGGCTTGCTTTTTTGTAACTTGAAGTTGTTCTATTTTAAGACCTGTCTTGACTGAATTAACTGTCGGTACGAATTTCGGCAGTATGAAAAACTTCTGTGATCTTCACACAAAGCTCTTAATAACTTGGTATCATTCCTTTTCATAACACTCAAGATATCTATGGCAAGAAATATTTTTTTTTTGTCGTTTCCTAATGATAGTGAAAAAATTGTACTTAGAGCGTAGAGCAATTTTACAAATAGAGCGATTAAAAGATTCTAACGTCTATCTTTTACGAAGATATTGCACTGACAATGTTAAAAGTAGGAACCGTCGATTTATTCCGCTCGTTCATCAAACTTGCACCACACAATCAATACTGTTGTTATGAACAGCATATAATTTGTATTGAGCTTTCAATTTGCGCAAGTTATATCGAGGCTATAAAGTAATACCTACCTGAAGTGGTTCGTTTCGCTTGTGGTTCTCACTTCTCAGTATCATTCGAAGTGTTGTTGTGAAATTGCCACTGTTCATATTTCTGTAAATATTTCCTGGCTCAATTGAAACTGTCCCTTTCTGAAAGAAAAATTTTCTTTTTCCGAGTGTTTTCCATATCAGCGTGGAACTGACCATTTCTGGACAGAGGCCAACTACTAGCAGTCCTCTGCTAGACATAGGGCATTCCGTGTAAAATTGTGATTGACTAGGGAGACAGTAGATATAAATCTCTATCTTTAAGCCAACGGTGATTGAAATTGTGATGCTTGCATATTAAAAATAATATGCATCACAACGAGCATCATCATTATCATGAGAGCGGTGATAACGGCCCCGACTTACATGATGTAGGTCGTGAGTTCAAACCCAGGCAGGCGCTTTACTTTGTATAAATAATGTCATCACCACTGCTCTCAAAACGGTGAAGGAAAACATCGTGAGGAAACTGGCATGTCCTAGAACCAAAAATTCGAAGGCATGTGACATCTTCCAACTCACACTGGGCCCGCGTGGTAGATTATAGCCCACTCCCTTTCGAAGAGAGGAGTCCTGTGTCCCAGCAGTGGGAACATTATAGGCTGATTATGTGTAATGTATGCATCACAACTTCTAAAACACCGATGAAACGCTTGGACACGGAGCAAAAGAAGTGTGTTTCATCATCATCAGCCTATTAGGAGTACTGGATAGGTCAGTCCAAAACACCAAAGTAGTGTGCTTGCCATTCCAAATTATTATTAACTTGCTGAAACATCTTGATTGAATCCGTTAGTGATCAAAACTATGATTAATATGTATTTTACATTTGTTGAAGAACTTGAAATGTTTTGCTGTGGCGGTAAGCAGTTTTCCTTTTAATCGATAGTCCTATGAAAACTGTCTCCTGTCTATGCACTAAACCGCCTTGGCAGCACCGTTTTCTTAACTTTAATTTTCTATTTGTGAAACGACCGAATTGGATCAACACAGGCGGCCATTTTTTATTGTTTTAGGTCTATAATTATGATATTCAAGAACCATTCAAATATTTATTTAGAAGGTTTTTAGCACTGCCGTGGACATAAGACAGGCCTCAGCAAACAAAGGGTGATGCTTCAAAACTAGTCTAACGCTGGGTCTTAATATACTGGCTTAAGTTCTAACCCTGTACATAAATTAAAATAATTATCGTGTCGTCGGAAAGTCACCCTTCCATAAGTACAGATCGGTACCGTGTAATTTGTAACAGCAAAATACAGCACCCCTCTTTTATTAACCAAGCGGAAAGTTGGCACGAGTGACAGTGACAATGGCGCGAGAAATGATTATGGTTACTTTTTACTAGAATTATTTATTTTTTTACTGCAAAATGTGTTTGCAATCAGATGTTGAAGTGAAATGAAGTTTATTTCTGTAAGTAAATCTTTCAAGACACTTTTACACATGTCTCTTTTACAAAGTGTTTATCGGTAAAATGTGGCTTTTCTAAATTTTTGTAAACATATTTTGATTTAAAAGAGTGTTCGTGGAGTTTCCTGCCTGTTCTTCTCCATAGGAACCAAGTACGCTTTGGAATGGGCAACTAGGTTCATCTTTCTGACTGACCGACCCCTTGACAATTCATAAGTGCATGTAATTGGTTTATTTGAAGAAAGAAAGAAAGAAAATGCGTTTATTGGCATTACAGCAAAATAAATTCACCTTAAAACTATAAAACAGAAAACAAAGATTATAATTGCTTTGAGTTTGAAAGATCTTAAAACGAGTGAAGCGTGGGAAAAGGAAGAAAAATGTCAATCGAATCTATTGATTTTTGGGGAAGCAGATTGTTTTATCTTAAGATAAGATAATTTATTTGCGTAAAACTTTTCGAAGCTTCTCAGCCAAGGAATTCTCAATCCATCCAATAATTTTGACGTTTTATCAATATCAATACACAGCATCAGGATAAACTGGAATCTTTCGTTGGTCTCATACTTTAACATGATAGACTAGCTATTTAATTAATCAATTCTTGCTCTTTGTACTAAATTAATCCTCATATTATTAAAACCCTCCCCTATCTCCAAAAACGATCGATATACCGAGAAAAAAATCATCACAAATCGTAACTAACAATCAGGACTCTCGTTCTGCCTACCCCTGCTCGCTCATTGTATAATTTGGATTAACCATTCGCTTTGTAACGGAGGGTACTATTGTGTCGGAAAAATTACGTCATCCGTTTGAGGGTAGGTGACAGCTATTCAAAATGATAGTGTTATAAAAATATGGGAGATGGAATTGAAAAAAAAATGCCATCTAGTTTCATACACTGCCAAAGTATTGTGGTTCGTATTAGAAGATAATAATTTCTTATATCATAAAAAGACTGACTTTAATAAAGACATGCCTAACGTATCTACCAACCCGCACTGGCCCCGCGTGATACCCGCTGGTGGTGACTCACTTACCGAGAGTAGGCCTGTGTCCCAGCACTGGGAAAATTATAGGCTGATTATGATAATGAGGACACACTGCACACACAACAGAATGTCTCTTCTGTCGCAATGTGTCAAGAGCTTTCGATAAGCTGAATGTAGTATCAGTCCTTTGTTTGCTTGCACTTAGTCTAATTTTCACCCCGAAAGAATGTCGGGATCGGTCCCTTTAACCATGATATCGTCATTTTTTTTTTTAATGTTATGCGTAGAAAGATTATTTTTATAAATATGAATGGAATACTTCATCAAATAGTTATGCGTGGATGATATATTGCAAAATCTCATCTAATTTATCCAAAAATAACTAAAACGGTTGTCTCCACCTTATTCCTCCAACACAAGTACAGTCAGCGCCACAAATCTCATTACTCCTAAAGGCTTTACTCTAAGTAAACAAAAGATGATGATCGCCATAACTGTAATTAATGAGTTTTGTTTAATAAATATCTACCCTCACTGTAGGCGTTAACGCTCCACAATTATAGAATTAATTTGAATAATTCTGAGCAACGCTTTTGCTTAATTTTGAGGGTAGATGGAAACAGACGTTTGTTTTTTGGGTTCATCTTTTTTTCTTTTTAATTTACAACACATAGTTGTTTTAAGAAAATCAGTCAAGTGTAATGTAAATTTAATAAAACATCCTTAAAGTACTGTTGCTACAATAACCACGCTTCGCAAATATTAGCTTGCTCTTTCTACAATTTCTTTGTGGTTGTGTTGGTTAAATATTATAGGGAGTTTTTTTATGAAGTTGTTTTTAATGTGATTTTGTTTTAACCCTAGATAAGCTTTGGTATTATAGACAAATAATAAACCCACATCTCCAATATATCATTCAGTAACGCCAACTCTACAGTTTAACCCTTTTTTAACCGACTGACAACATGAACTCTGAACCCTATTTGACCAAGTTTACAAAAGATTTTTAATGGGTTTATCAAAATGGTACGATATTTTAATTCGTATTGTATTGTTTGAGGCTTAGGGAAGTGCTTTTTATTATTATAATGTTATTGTTCAGTTTGAAGTATACTGGTGAATTTTATATTGCTTTCCGAACTATTAATTCTCAATACGTAATGAAATAATTTAATCTCTTGCGGTCTCATGTTGGGCGCCAAATTTTGTATCAAGTGTCATAATAATTTATTCAGTAACGTTTCATTATTTTTAGTTGTCTTTCCTTTCCTTGCCTTGTCTTTATCGGTCTAGCCTTTTCTCAACTATTCCATTAATCTATAATGTTGAACAATCAAAATGATGACTGTCCCATGTCGGGCGCCAAATCATACAATTTAGTTTCTGGTAGTAGGACTAGTAGGTAGCTTATTTATTCATACAAAATGTTCTTTCTCATTTAGGTACATATCGGCTGTATTGAATAATTAATGTTACAGTGATTTAACGGAAAACGCATAGGTAGTAGAAATGGCATGACACATAAAACGAAACACTTCACATTTTTGTTCGAGGAACGCAAAAAGCTACAAAAATGTATTGATACTGAGTATATTGAAAGTATAGATAAATAATGTGCATATCAATTATCTCTTACAGTCACAGAAAAGGCGGGATACCAATCGCCATATGGGGGCATGGACAATGGAATGGTGAGTGTTTTTTTTTTTCATTTTCATGCAAAAAGTAAACAGTAATGTCAAAAGTATCATGTCTTAGGTGCTGTTATGTATGATTTAATTTTTGTTAGTCTGTAATATTATTATATTTAAGTTCTGGAAAGATTAATTCATATTATTTTGTGTAACTTGGTGTTGTTTTTCAAAACAGGTTTTTATGTTACTTTAGTATTTATATTTCCACAAAACTTAGGTAACATAGTATTATTTCTTATTTCTTACTTATAACGTTAGTACTTAGGAATATATAATATTAAGTATACTAACCGTCCCTTTTAGATAAGATATCCTATAATTGTTTCCTGAAAGCAGTGGTGGCTCAGTAGTAACGGCCCCGACTTACGAGTTGTACGTCGTAGGTTCGAACCCAGACAGGTGCTTACTTTATGTAATCTATATCATCACCACTGCCCTCAAAATCGGTGAAGGAAAACATCGTGAGGAAACCGGCATGTCCTAGAACCAAAAATTCAAAGGCATGTGACGTCTACCAACCCGCACTGGGCCCGCGTGCATTCCCTCTCATAGAGAGGACGCCTGTGTCCCAGCAGTGGGAACGTTATAGGCTTATAGAGGTATGAGGAACAAGGTGTAAAGTTCACTCATCCTCCATAGAAAAGGGAGGATCCTCCGGCCAGACGGGTGTTGTGTCTGGCGGGCAACTGCCCAACGACTGATGTCGAGAAGTTTGTATGTATGCTAATTGCGCGGTAAACTCTGCTTGCGAAATGCAGGATTTTCGTGACGTCAGTATGACGCGTTGTTAGCATGTGGCGTTGTAGATACCGCTACAGGCTGATTATTCTTGTTTCATACTGGTTCACGTAACCGCATTCTTGCCTCGTAGGGCAGAGTATTTTTGTTGTTCTTCTGATCCTGGTGTTAGAATTCAAGCAAAAACATGGACATTGTCAGCTGCTTACCATTTCGATTGAAAACTAGTGAGATGAATATGTAATTGTGTTGCTCTATACCTTAGGCCATAGTTTAGTTGAGCTACCATACCTGTGTAAGTACTTTGTGGTCTGAAAACCAACAGGCCACAGACTATATACTATACAATTACTTTTTAACTAGTCCAGCGGGGTAATTGCACAACACATTAACAGCAGCAATTTTGACAGTTTAATTGCGTAATTTATGTTGCTGAGCAGACTAATTTTTCGAATATATGAAGCAATGGATTAGCAGTATCCTTCAAAAGGATTCAGATTGAGATTGATAGTGTGTTACGCAATAAGGATGCTGCTGTTAGTCTTATTATGCCTCACCCAATCTTGTTTTTAAAGATAATATTTTGGTTACGAAAAATGAAAGAAAAAAACTTTGCTTTTTTCCTTCGTAAGTTTTCTAGCAGTGTTTTTACTAAGCAAAAGTTTAACAAATACCATATAAACAGTCAAACCGGAATAATATTTAATTATTTATCAAGATTTTTATTGATAAGCATGCTAAAAGCTACTAATTGGCTATTTAATCGAACCATAAAGTCACATAATTATGTGAACGCGTCTTCTTCAAAAAGTTTCTCTAAATTAATCCAGTCATAAACCAAATGCGCAAAATTACACAAAAATAGACCATCCCGTAAAAAAACTAGCAAAGATATAATATTTATAACTTCACATACGTCAGCAAAAAAAGGATACAAATGCAAATCCAAGATATGGAGGTTACGCTGTGTGTTTTGCTGACCGTACAGCAAAAAGGGCTGCGCAGGAATCGAATAAATCAGATTTGTGAAAGATTCAGGGTATATTTATTTTTGGGGTTGCAGAATGTTAGTTTTGTTGTGGGTAGTTGTAGAAAAGGCTTGTTTTGATTTGGAAAGTATATTTTTGAGTCTATTCTGAATCATAAACTTCTGCGTCTGGACTTACGTACGTTTTTCCTGTAGCCGTATCGATCCCAAAGATATGAAGACCTAGGTCAGAAGCCTGATCAACACAGCCTGGTTTAAACCTATTAAAGGTTTCGAATGTTAAAATATTTCATCAAGCGAATAGTTTAAAAAAAAAATGTAGGACAAATGCAAGTCGACTGGATGTCGAAGTAAAATATAAAGTTGTGGATGTCTAAAAAATCAAACGTTAGTATAAAATTGAGTTTCCTCCTCCCGAAGGATCAAAAAAGGACGACGTCAGCAATGGCTGGACTGACCATTGGGTCATTTGGTGCTTGAATAGTAAAATGACCAATAAAAATAATCACCATGACTCAATCGCTATAACAAATACGGCAAGTAACAACAACAGACTGTTTCGTCGATATCCCCAATTTCAACAATACATAATAATATAATACCTAATGAGATACAAATTAATTCTCGGCCGACAACCATCTATATTTAACAAGCCAACTATAATAAACACATCACTGATCGTTTATATTTTTATGTATTGTTTCCATAGATTCATGAGTGAATGGAGTACTCACACGTTATTTTATTTTTTTATTTTTAGCCTTTGTTGTCCCACTGCAGGGCAAAGGCTTCCCTTTCTTCTTTACATTCATTCCTCTTTGTCTTGAGCTAGTGTGGGCCAATCTTGTCTGTATGCGTCAAGCTCATCCCGCTATCTTCTCTGGGTGCCACACCCACACCCACACCCTGGGTCCCACTTCAATACGTGTGGTAGTTTGGTAACCAGTGAACGTTACTTCATTGACTAATGAAGTAACGATCACTGGTTACCAAACTTGCTTACTGCTTGCTTATTGGCGATTATATACCTAAAACCTAGAGTTAAGTTTCCCCAGAATGTTGCCTTCTATCGTAAGTCAATGGCGATTGGTGTTCCTAATTCACATTCATGGCGTTGAAGGGCTAGCCAAACTCTCTCACAAAAATTACAATCCCGTTCCACGTCACTTAATTTACGCGCTAAGTCTCCATTCGCTACATACTCCACGACAGTTTGGACTGAACCGGTCCATCTGAATTGTCCGGACAAACGGACAGGTGGTCCGGAGATGTACCTACTGTGACGTCGACGGAGAAACTTGTATTTTACTTGGGTAGCACTAAATTAACATGAGGCCGGTCCAGGTCCCACTGACCCGTAACTACAATAGAGAAAATTGGTCCAGTTTTAAATTATGTTGTTGCAATGACGCCAGTTGTGGTATTAGCACAGAATAACTTTTCGACGATACGGTTGGCGCAGTGGTTAAGCGATTGACTGCTGCGCTGCGTGTCGTGGGTTCGATTCCCGCACGGAACAAATATGTATGACCTACAAGTAGTTGTTCCGGGTCTGGCTGTTTGTGTATGTGACTTTATATATAATGTAATGTATAATGTTCGTAAACGCACCCACGATACAGGAGAAATTGCTAGTGCGAGAAAACGATTTTTCTAAAAAAAAAAAAAAACTAATAGCACTAAGGTAGTATTAGTGAGAGCTGTTGGTTGCTTACCTTTGTTCTCTGTACTTTTCTCTGAAAAATTATTAATTTAAATGCCTTTAAAACTTATCATTACAGGTCTTAATCTAATGCGATAGCCAAGTCAAACACACAAAATTAAAATTAAAGCACAAAATACATCTCAAGATCATAAAGATCATTGTTTGTAATAATAGTACTTTTCCGAATTCATCCCAGTGACATGTAAATATATCAATTTCGACCTAAATATAATTGATGGAGCGTATTGCTCGAGTCAGAGGCGTTTTGGCCAGCAAGTTGTTCCTGGCTGATGGTTTGACCAGCAGTGGCGGGGGCCGTCGCCTCCACACATAACGGTCGGGTACGTACAACTGCAACCGCTGCAGCACTCTCGGGTTGTGCTCTACGCCTCGGAGCAGTTTCACCATATACGACACTAGTATCCCGCAGATTGTATCCCGCCATACCCAGTACGAATAGAGCGGGGTTCATCAAATTGTCTATTAAGACCTGTGAGGTTGTTTAGGCATTTCTTCTCAGGGATCAGTCAGGTAGGAAATGCCGGCGCCATCTAGTTTTAAAGTATTGACGTTTAAGAGGGTCTTATATTCTCTACTTACAGAATTAAACATTATAATTTGATTTCAAGGGTTTTTCTGGGTTTTATTTCACCCAAAGTTAAACAATAATGTTTCCTAGGGTTTGACTTCCCTTTGGACTACAGTTAAACACACGTTAGTAATGCTTTTAGAATGCTAGGCCCAGTTATGCTAAGCCTGACTTTCGGCATATTTGGCGCGGTTTTTTAGGGTTCCGTACCTCAAAAGGAAAACACGGAACCCTTATAAGATCACTTCGTTGTCCGTCTGTCAGACCCTTTTTCTTAGGAATGCGTGGAGTTGAAATTAATATCAAATACTCAGTGCTGCATTCCCTTGAATCAGTGAAAAAATCATACTTCTAAATCAACGCAATCAAAAGACACGATAAGATAAAGGCGTATATAAACCGAAAACGAAAATATCCCGTTGACCTAAAATTATGAAATTTGGCAAGAAGCAATGTCCATGTAGCACAACTCACAAGTAAAGGAAACAATTCGAAAACCTTAAATTTGTAGTTACATTACAAAAAAAATATTATAAACTACTTGGAGCTCTTACACACGAGCGGCATGTTCCCAACGGCAGAGGTAACTGCAGCCGTCGACGCGCGTCGGCGGCAACCGTCGACGCGTCGACGGCAGCCGTCGACCTATAACGACACTTGCAGTTGTAGTGTGCCGCGTCCGCCATCCGCTGATCTTCGAAGTTGAAATGTCGACGGCTGCCGTCGACGGGTCAACGGAAGCCGTCGACGCGTCGACGGTTGCCGCCGACGCGCGTCGACGGCTGCAGTTACCTCTGCCGTTGGGAACATGCCGCTCGTGTGTAAGAGCTCTACTTACACACCTACAAATTTGTACAGAACCCTCAGTGCGCGAGTCCGACTCGCACTTGACTGGTTTTTTTTTAATATTTTCATACGGAAATAATTGTAAGGCCTACAGTCAGTCGAGGACTCTTCTAGACACCTTGTCTATAGATTGCTTATTTATAAAACACGTAAAACAAGCTAATTTAATTATGTACTGTCCAAATGTCTAGGACAAATACGCCAGCTAGACTGCTAGACGGCATCCTTTATCTAGTCAAGTATTATTATCTATTTATCGCCAAGCGGTTGGTCGACTCTTCAAGTGACCAGAAAGCTGACCTATTTTTTGGCCAAAGAATCAGCATTGCCATACAGCCTTTTGGGCACGTTTCCTATTGACAGCGATGCGGACGAATTTTTTGATGCCCTTTGATTATTTCCCCTCCTGTTTATATACTTGTACATATTATTATTATTTGAAGACTGTTAGCTTTTTAAATTATGTAATCATTTTTCTAGTATTAATTATCACTTGATTTCATACGTATCGGATAGATGGCGTTGATTTCAACAATTAACGCGGACCTAGAACATTTCAAAATATATAGTCCTCTTCATCGTATCTGTAAGACAGCGACCCAGACTAAATTTCATTCCTTCGTTAGCTCTCTGATGACTTCGCAAACCGGTCTTGAAAACCCGTTCACACCGTGTACAGAAGAGCTGATCAGCATCATTGTCATAATCATCTACCTGCCTTTTCCCAACTATGTTGAGGTCAGCTTCCAGTCTAACCTGATGTAGCTGAATACCAGTATGGAGCAACTGCCTATCCGACCCAATTTCTAGGTAATACGATACCCCTTGGTAAGACTGGTTGTCAGACTTTCGGGGTTCTGACAACCCGTAACGACTGTCGAAGATCCATGAACAACAGCCGGGACCAAAGGCTTAATGTGCTTTCTGAGGCACGGAGAGGTCTTGAATGTAAAGATGGCTACCCATCCATGGACCAACCGCGGAAAGCGTAGTTTAACCTAATCAATCGACCCGTACGGCTGTTATTACTTAGCCACAAGCCCCTCGATCAGCATCATTGTATGTCTAGGTATATATATGTATATATGAAGGCTTTAGGCTTTTGCCTGGTTTTGGCTTTGGGTTTTGGACATGTCAAAATAATCAGTGATTGGCCCTTGTAGCAGGCTTAGCACGAGAACCGTTTAGTAGCAATACACGTCACTAGCGACTACCCCGTTGCTATGGAAAAGCCACTGTCTACGAAGGAACCCGAGTCTATGTGTGACCCCGTGCTCGGTAATAAGAGATTTCGAGAAGTGCAGACAAGCGATTTGTATTCTACATCATCATCATTTCAGCCGAAAGACGTCCACTGCTGGACATAGGCCTCCCCCAAGCACCTCCACTTTAACCGGTCCTGTGCCTCCTGCATCCAGCGGATTCCTGCGGCCTTCACAAGATCATCGGTCCACCTCGTGGGAGGCCTTCCAGCGCTACGTCTTCCAGTACGCGGTCGCCACTCCAGAACCTTTCCGCCCCATCGGCCATCAGTTCTGCGAGCAAAGTGCCCTGTCCACCGCCATTTCAGTTTGGCAATTCTGCGGGCTATATCTGTTACCTTAGTTCTCTTGCGGATCTCTTCTTTTCCGATTCGATCACGTAGGAAAACTCCAAGCATAGCCCTGTCCATTGTCCTTTGGGTGACTTTTAGCCTTCTAATAAAGCCCATTGTGAACGACCACGTTTCATCAGTGCCTTAGGTCTATTCTACAGTAGAGTAGAAATAGAAAGCGTCATGCTAAGCCTGGAGGGACCAGACTTCTACCCTATTGCAGAGAAAACAAATTATCGACAAAAATTAATAATAAAAAAAAAACTGTTCCGATAGCTTTTCTGTACGGAACCCTCATTAAAAAAAAGCAATACCTAGGTATTAACAAAATAACACAGGTATGACATACAATTAAATGAATTTCACCTTGATGCTTACCCCCTGTGGCGTTACAGCGTGAATATACTCCTAATTAACATATCCGACGATCTTAAACACTAATTAAGGAAAGAGAAATATTAATGGCCACTTATGACCAATAAAAGTATTTTATTGATAGTTTCGTGGAGTTTTAATTATATTCAAGGTATGTTTTTTAATCGGGGTAGGCTAATTGTTTATGCTAGTGGCCACATAAGGTGCATAAGGATAGGTCTGAAACCCAAAAGGTTTCTGCAACCCAATACGTTGGAATCTTTCTCCAGATCGAGACAAATCGACGACGAGACAAAATATAATTAAGAAAATCTAGAACTAACTATAGTAGGAAAAATATATTACATATATGAGGGAGCAAAACTTTACAATGAAACACCGTTTAACAGTAACAGATGGTATACATATAAAAAAGCCCCAGAAGAATACGTAGGAACGAAGTACTAACACCGAATGTCATGTATTAAATCTTTTAATTCTGTTGTTTTCTATAACTGTATTCGATCACAGAGACTGTATCTACTTTTAGTACATATTTTCTAGACATTTCTCAATATGTAAGTGAACCGTAATGTTCTTTTTTTTTTTTTGAGAAATAAATGTCTATAAGCCGAAACCTTAAGTCAAGTAATTGTATTGGCTATTGTAAGTAATAGTTTGCCAGTATAGATAGTATTAGCCAACTAAGGGCTGATGTTACCGTATATATCTATACCGTATATAGCCTGACAGTTCTAATATGGAAAAGCTTCCAAAAATTCAAATATTATTTTAAGGATAAAACTTATTCTAGGTATAAAAGTTTGGTTGAATTCGCCCTAAGTTAAGGAAGCACTAGGTAGTAGATTTCTTACTTTTTTGCAATTTGCAGGTCAGTCAGGTTGTAGGTTCATCAACACAACCCTCAAAGTTCATAAAATCCTATTGAATGACTATTCAACATAACGCTGACATGCAAATTGCAAAAAACGTAAGAAAATTTGAGTTTTGGGGGCTACCTAGCGCTTCCCCCTTGACTTAGTCGGCTAATACTATACTCGCAAGCAAAACCGCGAGCACAGCTAGCTTTCAATAAGTAAGATGCTCCTGCTCCTTGTAAACACAGTTGGAACTCAAAACATCTGCTCGTGCACGACATTCTTTTACCGGTTATGTTATGGTCAGGCTTTATTATAGTGTGTATATGTCATGTGTGATGTGGCTACGTCATACAAAACTTAGTTATGCAAGCCCTAAAATTTAACTTAAAAAAATGAAAAAATGTTTTTCCTTCCGAAGCATGGAACCCGTGCGCAAAGTTGACTCGCAGTTTGCCGGTTGTTTTTTTTTTTGTTATAACCGAAATTTCAACCGCGAAAATTGGTCTGTATATAGTAGCGTTTAGTCATAAAAACATACACGGACAAATTCTGCTTACAACTTTAAAAAAACACAACTTTTCAACTACACACCATAAATTCAACACAATGTATTATAGCGACGGTGAAAGGCAATAAAAGGGGATGTGACTCGGGAGGGGGTATAAACTACTAAGTTATGCAAGCCCAAGTTTAAAAATCCTTCCAAGGTAAATAGATACGGAACCCTCGGTGCACGAGACCAACTCGCACTCTGTCTATTTTTTTTTGTGTTATAACCAAAAATGTTAACCCCTGCAAAAATGCGTCTGGATCAGGACAGTAGTTTAGTCGTAAAAACATACACATAGACAAATTCTGCTTACAATCTTAAAAAAACACAGCCTTCAACTACACGCCATAAATACGACACAACGTATCTATTTATAGCGACAGTGAAAGGCAATAAAAGGGGATGAAACTTGGCCGGTAGGGGGCGGGGGGTATAAATACGGGGGTGTAGAGGGGGAGGGTAAGTTGCTTTTAATTCGCCGCATTGTCTTTGTTGCCTCTTAGTTTGAAGACCTACTGTTGTGTGCAGAAGTGATAGGTAGTAGTAATGTTTATAATTTGGGTTTTTTTTGTATCTCATATTTTGTAGTTTTATTTATTGAAATACCTTCTATATTTTATTTAGAATTAAAATAGTATGTACGTAAATAACAACTACTACCTTAATTTATAGAAATAACACAATTATATCTTAACTAAAACTATTTAAAAACTAAAATATAGCGTCGAAAAATTCATCCACATCGCTGTCGACTGGTAATGTACCCAAGAGACTGGCGGCATTACCAGGTTGTATAGCAATGCTTAGCCTCTGGTCAAGGTAATTAATGTATGTAAAAGGTATTTAATACATTATTGTAATCAGAGATTATGTTTCTGTTTTTATTATTTCTAGAAAAATAATTCCAGATCTACTTAATCCTTCGCAATAAAAACTCAGAAAAATACCATGTTTAAGAAAGAAAAGTCTTTAATTTAACACTACACGAAAAAAAGAAATAGTCAATAATTTGAAGTTTTTCCACCTGATGTAATTTTTAAACCAACAAATATTTTTTTTGCACAAATATAAAAATTTGCATTCAAAAATATTAGCAGCTTTTTAACTGCGGTAAAATAAGTAAAAATAAACACAATAAAAGTCAAATTATTTTACTCCTTTCTCCCCTAGCTACACTTGTGTACGCGACAGTACTGTAAGACAGTCGTCCGGCTATAAAAGTGAAGCGGCAACTCGGCCGAGTGGCTGGCGCTAGTACATATGTTTATAGACGCGTGTGGGAGAGTATAGCACTACCTGATAGTCGTACTTAGTACTCTAGGGAACTTTTTGGATTGCTAGACATTTGGAATAGGTTATGGCAAGGATAAGATATCTTTGTAAATTTATGTGCAGAAATCAGCCTGTCAGGGAATCAGGCTAGGTGAAGTGACGATCTTCACAGGATGGCTGGTAGCAGCTGGATGAGAGTTGCCGAAAATCGAGTTGAATGGCGTGCAATAGGCGAGACCTATGTCCAGCAGTGGACTGCTATAGGCTGATGATGATGATGGGCTTCTTCTTAGCGTGTTGGTGGCAGTCTAAATTAAGTTAGCCCAAAATTTGGCTGCGAGGCGTCTTCATGAACGTCCATCAGGTCCTGTAATGTGCAGACAACAGGACATGCTGTGATGAGTTGACAATTGATGAAAACTAAATGATTCATTGGACGATGATCATGAGCCATCATGTCCTTAGAACTCGTGAAAAAACTGAAGGTCTAAAATCGCCAACCGCAGTCAGCCAGGGTTGTGATCAATGCTCGTTCTTTCTCTGTGCAATGGAGAGAGAGAGAGAGATATAGTTCATATTCTTTTTTATCCTGCTACTATTAAACCTTAATGAGGGGCCCGTGGCTAAGTAACAACAGCCGCACGGGTCGATCGATCAGGTTAAGCTACGCTTGCCACGGTTGGTCTGTGGATGGGTGACCATCTTTACATACCGAGACTCCTCCGCGCCTCGTAAAGCACGTTAAAGCCGTTGGTTTCGGCTGTCATTCGTAGATCTTTGACAGTCGTTACGGGTCGTCAGAAGCCCGAGTCTGACAACCAGTCTTACCAAGGGGTATCGTATCACCCAGCAACTGGTTTGTGAAGGTCAGGTCAGGTCATAAGCAGTCGCTCTATGTAAAATACTGGTATTCAGCTGCAACCGGTTAGACTGGAAGCCGACCCCTACATAGTTGGTGAAAGGCAAGCAGATGACATTCATCTAAACAACAAGACAGTTACCGTATAGGGCTCGTCCCTATACACCGCTAAGAGTAAACGTCGCTAAAAGGGCCCGGAACTCCGGACCTCTCCGATACAATTACTAAGTTTCACTGCTCCCCCCTCTGCCGCTTGCCCCCGTGAGATTAGTTGATGGTATCGTATGGGAGTTGCCTCGTTAGAGGTGAACTAGGGTGAGAGATGTGTATTGGATAAGATGATGTTTTTGTAAGTGAAATCAGTTTTCAGGATGTTCTTAGTGAAATTGGTTACAAAGACTTGAAACGTATTTTTCCCCTACTTGATGGTATAGATTTCTTAAAGGAAAGAAACAAAATACGTTTATTTGTGGCTAACATGACGCATAAAAGTAATACAAACAAAAAAAAAACAGTTGGAGGAAAACATGCATCATATCCACGCAAAAGGGACACCGCTCAGCAAAATGCTAAGACCCTATGCAAGACAGAGCCCCAGCGCTGCTTTTCAGCGACAGCCTCATGGTCTACATTTTAAAAGGTTAATTCAGAAAAAAATGGCGTTAATCTAATCTCTTCACCACCCTTGGTTGACTGGTAGGTGGTTCAACCATTTGATTGATAGTGTCCGTGAACGAATGTCGTATAGACGCCAGCACATCAAGTTACACGAAACTGTCAAATTTTCCTAATCAACTTTGTACCTTATGCTTTAGCAATAAAGTTGAAAATCTACTAAAGAAATTTGATAGATTGTAGTAGCTTGATGTGCTGGCGTCTGTACATTGTTTTGAAGCGAAAATTAATTTCCGACATCATCATCATCATCTGCCTAGCCTTTTCCCAACTATGTTGGGGTCGGTTTCGAGTCTAACCAAATGCAGCTGAATACAAGTATTTTACATGGAGCGACTGCCTATCTGATTATTTTCCGACACATCAATTCAAATTAGACTTTGAAATCAGCTGGCAATTGTTCAGAGTCTCCTGAGTCCAGCATTCTTATTGCCTAACACACAATCAATCTAAAACATATTGCTAATCCATTGCTTCATATGCTCGAAACATTTGTCTGCTCAGCAAGGTAAATAACACAATGAACGTTGTTGAACTGTCAAAATGAAAGCCGTTGCTACTGGTAGGTCTGTCAGTGTGTTACGCAATTACCCCGCTGAGGATAATCTTTATAGATTTTCCAGCCATCTAGATAAAAAATAAAATTCCTGAGCTCTTGGAAGTTGTTTTTAATTTAAAATAAAACGTTGATAACTATCGGGTCTGAGTGACGTAATCGATTTACCCCTATTAAAAATAGGTCATGGAATAGGGTTGCGGAATTTACGTTTTCAGGTAACTGGAGAAGGGACTAATATTGGCTAGAGTTCATTTATAATATTAATTAAGACTAGCTGTGCCCGCGGCTTCATTCGCGTGAATTTTTTGCGCGGAATCGTAACTCTTTTTCTAAAATAAAAGTAACCCAAGACATTCCTTATAACATCAGCTATCTGCAAGAGGAAGTCGCGTCAAAATTGGTGCAGCCGTTTCGGAGATTAGCCGGAACAAACAAACAGACAGACACAAAAAATTGGAGCCGGATGGAGCCCTGGAGCCACGAGCATAAGCTAGTGGGTAATAAAGTATCTAGTCATGTGCGTTCATAACTGCGATGAAGAGCGTGTCAATATTCTACGACAATGATGACACTGATAGCTCATGAATGCGGTTTAGATGTTCTGCCCCAGCAGTCTTGACATTCATAGCGATCGCTTCAAAGTCCCGAATTGACAGGTGAAATGTATGGAGTGACAGGACTTTGCGACCGAATTCGGTCGTAAAGCGATCGCTATGAATGTCGAGACTGCTGGGGCTGATCGCGTTCAGTTTTATTGTTGAAATTTACCGTAAATTGTTTATTCATTAATCTAAGTTTCTTTGTTTTGGTATATGATTCAATGTTCAACGAAAAAAAATATCCCGTAAAGAGGCACTCGGAATTTTATGAAGATTCTAGAAATAAGACAGAAGAAAAGAAAGAAAATACGTTTAATTGCGGCAAACAGAGAAAGAACACAAACACAAAAAAGAACAAGTTAGGGGAAAATAATTCGTCACATCCACGCAAACCGGCCATCACTCAGCATACTGCTAAGACCCTATGCGAGACTACGCAGCAAAGCTGGTTTTCATCAATAAGTGCATATTTTGTAATAGAAATACTTTATTTTCACAAAAAAAAAAAACAAACTGTCACTGTAACTTATTGATTTATGTTTGACATCTGTCAATAACTTTCTAATGTATCTTCCACAATACTGCAAAACGTATCTGTATATTTTCGCAACAACTTTTTAATATTCATATTCACCAACAAATCTTCATCACCCTACTTTCTAACATAACCACAAACAGCACCGTTCACCTCCTATTTCTGCACCAGTACGGTGTGGCGGCAACCTCCTGCGCAGCATCCAACGGCCACCACCAGCCCGACAGACGCCATCACCACCACCATCAGCACCATCAACATGCAGACGTGCCACCACAATGGGTGAGACGGCCGTTGTTGTATCTGTGTTGGTTTGAGCACGTGCTGTTGTTGTATATGTATCTGTGTTGGTTTTAGCACGTGTCTCTGTTGGCTTTTTGTTGTTGTCCTGTTTTTTAATGTGTCGTTTAGCACCTGTTGTTCGCTTTTACATTTTTGTGTTGTTTGTGATATCACCGCCATTTTCTTTAGAATTATACACTGTAGTATTAATTTAACTTAATTGTAATTATTGTTTCGTAGTTCTTAGATCTCGTCATGATATTGTCCTTGTGAACCTTTTCATGTCGTCATTGTATTGAATTTGAGTACTTGTCATAGTTGCTTTAACACCGTTTTTTGCTTACATGTCACGTTTTATTCTGCAGCACTGTTTAATTTTGTGTTTTGTTGTATTCTTGTGTATTATGTTTAGCACCTGTTTACTTTGTGTAGTATTTTAGCACGTGCTTTAGATTTTTGACAACTATAATATACAGGGTGGCAGGCTGTTATTGAAATTTTCGCAGCCGCCATCTTGGATTTTCATTTGGTACTTCGTTCCTGCCGGGGCTGCCCGGACTCCACACGTTTTTTTTTTAAATAACTTACGTTATTTCGTCGGTTATTTAAAAAAAAAATCTGTTCCATAACAGCATTTTTTTTAATAACTTGAATTATCCAGAATCATTTAGGTACTGAATCCATGGTAACGGGCTGTGCGTCGATGTTACTACCACCCTGCATTTACTAAGTTTAAAAAAGAAGTGAGCAGTGGTGGCCCAGTAGTAATGGCCGCGACTTACGAGTTGTAGGTCGTGCGTTCGAACCCAGTCAGGTGCTTTACTAATTTCATTTCATAACCACCGCTCCCAAAACGGTGCAGGAAAACATCGTGACGGAACCGGCATGTCCTAGAACCAAAAATGTATGTGACATCCACCAACCCGCACTGAGCCCGCGTGGTGGAATACGGTCCACTCCCTCTCACCGAGAGCCGGCCTGTGTCCCAGCAGTGGGGACATTATAGTCTGATTATGGAAAAAAGAAGTATGTGATGAAAGAGAGAAACCTTCCAAAACCCATCATAACTCGAAGGTCATCAAGTCCACGTGTAAAAATATTAATCATTGTCAACACAAAGTGCATTAATTAAACAATACCGATGTCCCCACATACTTGTATCATGTACGTATGTCAGCACGTGCTCTATCTGCCTCAAAAGTAATACAGTTCATGTTATTGCTAAATATTCTTTATGTTTGTGTGTACTGAGCTCCGGTAGTTTGTAAATGAAAAGAATTAATATAATAAAGTATTAATTATTATTTAAGATCCATATGCTTCGTCGGTGTACTGGTCGCAAGCGCTACTGATGAGCATGAGGTCCTGGGTTCAATTCCCAGGTCGAGCAAAGTGTAATTGCGTTTTTGTATTGAGAATTTCTCAGTAGCTGTCCTGAGTCTGGATTTGTGATTTAATTTTAGTTGATAGAAAAGAAAAGAAAGAAAGAAAAAAAGTTAGCAATTAGGCTTTCCCCCTTTTACATGGTACTTTAACATAACTCAATGATCTCTTGGACTCTAATCCAACAAGCGATCTGGGGGCCTAAAAAGGCCACTTTAAGCAATACGCAATACCTCTAAAAACTATTAATTTCCTGAATTCCCAGCAGATCATTAGTAATTCCTCTAATTTTCGTAAAATTTAATTTCATATTTGATGTAAACATTGCCGCAAGAAAAAAAATAAAAACTGTTGTTATTAATCAAATTGGTTTTTATTTTTTATTTCTACAGTTTAAATGTTATTTCATTGTGATATGAATTGCACACAGATCATATTATGAATTGTCAGTTTGTGACCATTTTATTATGATTCTGCCAAAGTGGCCTTTTTAGGCCCCCTGTTTGCAGACGAATGGACGAAGATTTTGTCGGCATGTCACAAGTACTGTGAGAAGTATTTATGAAAGTGTTGTTAACTTTTTATTTGATTATTTTATCATTTATGTGTATATACAAACTGTGTCTTTAATTCCTGTAATTGGTTTTAAACGGTTTTAATTAAAGAAATAACTAAATAGTTACTGGCGAAATCAAATCAAATCATTTATTGGTTTGCAAACATGGGTATCTAAGACATAGATGTTTTATTATAAGAGCCCCCATGTCCTACCGTCCCATGGGCATGCAAAACATGTTACTATTAAATCTGCACACATTTAAATATATTATAATTTTAAATGACAATTAGAAAGGGCCCGTGGCTGTATAATAACAGCCGCTCAGGCCGATCGATCAGGTTAAGCTACGCTTGCCGCGGTTGGTCTGTGGATGGGTGACCATCTTTACATACCGAGACCCCTCCGTGCCTCGAAAAGCATGTTAAGCCGTTGGTCGCGGCTGTCATTCTTAGATCTTTGACAGTCGTCACGGGTAGTCAAAATCCCGAAAGTCTGACAACCAGTCTTACCAAGGGGTATCGTATTACCTAGTAATTGGGTTGTGGGAGTCAGATAGGCAGTCGCTCCATGTAAAATACTGGTATTCAGCTGCATCCGGTTAGGCTGGAAGACAACCCCAACATAGTTGGAAAGAGGCTAGGCAGGTTCAATTAGGAGTATAAAATAATACAAAATACAAATTAATGTCAAATCGTTCGAATTACAGGAAAAATGTCACAATAATACAATATGGCAAATTTCAACTAAGGTTACAGTTATATTAAAAAACTAGCTTCTGCCCGCGGCTTCGCCCGCGTGGATGTCGGAAATTATCCCACGGGAACGTGCTAACAGGATAAAATGTATGTGCACCAGGATGCCATCTATCTCGCGGGCCCTTTGTGGCTAATTACAATAGAAAACCAATTGTGTCTCATTAATGGTGATTAAGAGGGTACCTATATGATATCTTTACCTAAGTACCTACCTAATTAAAAAAAAAAATAAACTCAATAACAGAAAATAAAATACCTACCTACCTAAATAAACCTATTTATGACGATAACTAATCTAAACTCAATCATCATCTGCCTAGCCTTTTCCCAACTATGTTCAGGGCCGGCTTCCAGTCTAACCGGATGCAGCTGAATACCAGTATTTTACATGGAGCGACTGCCTATCTGACCTCCACAACCCAGTTATTGGGTAATACGATACCCTTGGTACGACTGGTTGTCAGACTTTCGGGCTTCTGACTACCCGTAACGACTGTCAAAGATCCACGAATGACAGCCGGGACCAACGGCTTAACGTGCTTTCCGAGACACGGAGGTGTCTCGGTATGTAAAGATGGTCACCCATCCACAGACCGACCGCGGCAAGCGTAGCTTAACCTGACCGATCGACCTGTGCGGCTGTTATTATTTAGCCACGGGCCCCTCAATCTTAACTCAATAAATAAGCAAAATCCCTAAAAACTAATATCTATACGAATGACTAATCCTACCTAACAGTATTATAAAATAACCTACGGTCACTACGTACACTATCAAAATATACTACCTATACTTTAAAATTAAAATCTATACCTACGACTTATATAAAAATAAACCTAAATAACTCTAAAAAGTAAAAGGAATAAAAATGAACTCCACTGCGTGTGACCTAACCTACGACAAACTTATTATTTGCGGTTGGTACAGTAATCGGATCTAGGGATCGAACCGCAAAATTAAGTTTGTTTTTTATTGTATATACTTTTCCGGGATAAAAAGTACCCAGTGTGGTGCCCAGGATATTAAAGAATAATTATACCAAGTTTCATTTCAACCGGTAGTTTTTGCTTGATGCCTGAACAAACAGACAGACAGACAGACAAAAATTTTTTTATTCACATTTTTGGGTTCGGTGTCGGTCTAGTAACACCCCCTGCCATTTATTTTTTTGATATTTTCAATGTACAGAATTTTCACTTCTACAGATTTATTATAAGTATAGATATAGATTAAAAAGTGTTAAATGTCATCAAGATTCTTTATTTGTGGAAACATGAGTATACATACAGAGCATGCAAGTTATCACAATACATTAATAGATCAGTCATGTTTGGCCTTAGTGGCGTACAAAAAAAAAAATTAAAAAAAATAAAAATTAATAAAAATTAAATATTTAAATGTCAAGGTTACAATAAAAATTAAAAAAAAATGTCTAATGGTATATTATCATGTCAATCAGTCAGTGATTCATCATTAAGGAAGTCGTCAATTGTGCAATAACTTTTGACTTTTGTAAAAATTAAAAAATTCAATTAACATGTGAAATGTAGGTGTAGATTCACCTCTGCTGGGTCCCTTTGGAAATTACAGGGTGATGTTCCGTTAGGTTTAATGAATGCATTTACTGTTGGGTAACCCTTTTGTTACTCAAACCTGACCTTGCATATAAACTTCAAACAATGTCATAAATATATCTAATCTATATATACCAATACAATACCTAATTACACAAAAAAATGGAGCACATAAACCCAAAAAAACGTGTTCCTACCCTCCAAACGCAATCAGTTTCGTTGCAGTGCCTGCTATTTTCGCAATGTATGTCCGTTTGTCACTTGTTTCTGAACGTGTAGGCTTCGTTCACATGTCTGTGAACACGTGACTGTAGTTTCTTATAAGTTACACTGTTATGGTTTTCTTATTAGGTTGTATTTTATTAGGGTATTTCAAATAATAGACTTCCCCAGTAGATAGGCTATTAAGATACTAAAGTTATAGAATTATTCTTAAACATAGGAGGGACCTTCCTTTGTAAAGAAGTTCCAAAACTAAGCCATCAACATCATTCAGTTGACGGGCTACGTTACAAAAAAATAATTTCTAAACCCCATACATTTTTTATAATTATTATCAACGAATAATAATATAAATACTTTTATTTATATTATTAGGTACTCTAGGTATCGCTTTTATTACGTACTAGCTGCGGCCCGCAGCCGCAGTTTCAACCGCTTAAATCTTGATCCTGTGAGAATATGGGGATAAAAAGTATCTTATGTCCTAATCCAGGTCACATGGTCCACCTATGTGCCAAATTTTATCAAAATCAGTCGTTTTAGCGTTAAAGCGTAACAAACAAACACACAAAAAAATCTAATCTTTTCTCTCTATAATATTAGTTTAGACTACCGCGTGGCCTGCTTACGCCGTTAGCAATAACCAGCGCAAGCGTCACATTTCTATAGAAATGTAGATTATAATCTATATCCACCTATTTTTGTCATTTATACCTGTGGGTATGGGCACGTACCATTTTTTTGTTACGCTAGGGATAGGATAGTGTCGATGAATTGTGATATCGATAGGGCAATGTATTGGTTTTGAATAGATGTTTTTAAATGTTTTCGTTCATTTTCAAAATGGTGCTTAATAGATGTGTTCTCTTGGATTTGAAACTTCTAAATCCTTTACTATCACTAGTGCGCACGGTTACAGCTATACATAACCAGAATAAGCTAACTTCTGATTGTACGAAAATTCTATACAATCCGAGGGCAGCTAAAACTGGAAATGTGTAGCTTGTTGTGTATCTGTGTGCACTATTATCATCAGCTTTGGCATTTGACAAATGGATTCGCAATATTGCTCAAAATCTACTGCAACAAATTTTTACTCCACCGTTTAGGAGAAGGCAGAGGTTTCTGTTAAATTCGCTCCCTATCATTATTTGACCATAAAAACATTATCACCAAATAAGGAGCATTAAATTCTCAACATAGCAAGTAAACTGCAAGATCCAATATACATATTTATAAACAAGTCAGGTTAAATATGTATAATGTAGTCCTTCGTCGTGTGTGGTCCATAATTTACATTATTGACATAATGAGCGTTGATAATTTTTTTGTTTATACAAATGTGGTAATCAGAAAACAATTTGATTGATTTTTTTGCCTGGCTGTGTGAATGGAATGCTGGCTTGTGATGGTCCTGGATGAAGTGGGAATCTTGCTAACGTGTAAAGTTTATGAAAATAATTCGAAAAGCAAATTAACGATTTACACGGGAATTAAAATGAATTGAATCTTTTTCATTTCTGTGTAAATGGCTCATTTCAAAAGTGTGGAGTTTGGACGTTTGTCAAAAATTAATTCTAGTTGTTCAAAGGAAAAATTACGTTAGAACAACTCTTTTAACTCGCTAGAATTTCTTTAGCTAGATGATTGACAATCAGAAAGTAAATTGCAATCATTATATCAATTGAAACTTGATCAATTTGTCAATAAAATAGGACACGTTAAGTAGCTGTGTGACCCTGTCGTCCATACAGTATTGACATTCATTAATTCCGCCTTAGCATAGCAAAACAAATAAAAACTTCCATTAGTTTAAAGAAATCATAATAATCAATTTTGTGAAAATTATCGATAGCCATAACCCTACAGCACCCCATCCCTAATTCTCATAAAATCCCATTTCCCCCTACGCGGGGGTGTAGCGGAGGGAGGGGAGAGTAAGGGTCCGACAGAGCGACTCCTGCGCACCTGGCGCGTGCGACGCCAATCGCGTGCGCGCTCACCCCGGCGTAGTAACCACGTATGTTTATATCTAAGCATGTGTGTGTGTGTAGTAACTACTTTGATGTTCTATAGAAAGAATGCTCAGTTATGAGAGATGGGAAGGAAATCATTGTGAATAAAATTGGGAGATTACCTTATCAGGGGTTCTAGACAAGTGACAATCAGTAATAGACCTTTTTCTATTTTATTGAGTATATGCACCTTAATAGCATAACACACTACCAATGTTAGTCTGAAACATTTTGAAGGATAATGCTAATCCATTGCTTCATATGTTCGAAAAATGTGTCTGCTCAGCAACGTTAATAACGCAATGTAATGCCATTGCTACTGTTAGTGTGTTATGTTGCCTTGCACATGAAATGTGTGGATCAGTATATATGTGTGTGAAAGTTTTGTTTGATTTTCTATGTTCAAGTTATTTATGATTGATTGAGATGATCAGGTTGTACTGAAGCTAAAGTATCATTGGACGATGAGGGACGGAAAATAATAAGAGAATTGGTCAGATGCTTATCTTGCTAAATTTTCGTCGAATTATAAAAAGGTGTTAAGGATTTTGCTGATTGAGCAGCGGTGGTCTCTACGAGGTAACGGCTGCGACTTATGAGTTTATACGTCGTAGATTCGAACCCAGGCCGGTTTACTTTGTGTGAATTATTTCATCACCACTGCTCTCAAAAGGGCGAAGGAAAACATTGTGACGAAACCGGCATGTCCTAAAACAAAAAATTCGAAGACATGTAACTTCTACCAACCCACAGACCCGCGTAGTAGATTACAGCCCATTCCCTGAAAGAGAGGAGGCCTGTGTCCCAGCAGTGGGAACATTATGGCTGCTAGACAGGACGTAGGTACTGCACTGACCAAAAATGGTATAAAGGCAGAATGGTGAAACTGGGATGACCTTGTCTGATCAATCGACACTTTTAGATGAACAAAAATAAAACTATCATACGCCATTCGAAAAATGAGAAACTGCATCAGCCAAGAAATTAATAAATAAATGCTTGCAAAATTAATTAATCTACAAACTAGATAACAATATTAATAGCGAACCAATTAGTCGTTAGTTCAATAAAATAAAACTGCATAGCTGGCGCCACCTGCCGGTAATCTCGAGATAAGCGCTGAATACAATGACTAGGTGGGTTTTTTTTTCTTTTTTTGTGACACAGGATGTAGTAATAAATACTTGATTGAGGACTTGTAATTGGTTTGATAGGAGGCAGAACACCAACTTGTTCTTCTTGTGGTGGGTAACATGTCGGTACGGACTAATAAGACGAATAGCTCATCCCGGTCATTCGGCGCATCCTGGCTAGCGAGTTTCGCTATCAATCGAGTGCCCATGCAGTTTCCTGAAAACTCAAACTCAAAAAATAAACCAATTGCAGGCACTATTGTATTGTCAAAGTGTCGGTTAGTCAGAAAAATGAAGCTAGTTGCCCATTGCAAAGCGTAGTAGGTACCTATGGAGAAGAACGGGCACTTAAGTCTAGCTTTTCTGTGTAAAAATGGATTACTGAAGTCACAGATAATCGTGACTCAATTGCGGATGTAGGTCAAACAGTGCTATACAAATCCTTAAGAATGGCAGTCGCAATCAACCAATGAGGCTGTAATGATAATCCTATCTTACTAGCTAATTCAATTACCAGCAGATAAGATCACGCGCGTTATGCCTTTAAATCCTACCACCCCAAAAAACACCGTACTCTACCTCCATAACTGTGAACAAAAAAAACAGCACATTACTCCCGCACCTACCACTGTCAACGAGCGAGATGGCACTATCTTATTCCCTTATAACAATACGAGCGAGAGAGATGGAGGGATGTTAGCGAGGGTGCGCCGGCGACCCTTTGCGTTGCAGTGTAATGCACCGTGGATATGGGGTGCGACGCATGGTGCATTTATTTTATGGTGTTATTGTAGTGACCTTGCTGACTTGGTATCTGCTGGGGTTGGAATATGGTTCTCTATCACTGACCTGTATTATACAAATACGCTGGACATCATACGAGTACTATCGATGACAAAACGAACACATTTTGATTTTGGCCATTTTGGCGCTGATAGCAAGGTGAGCGTCCGTGGAACTAATATTTTTGATAGTGAGTTTTATAAAATGCGCATACTCTCATGATAAAAATGTTCTAAATATCGCGTACACAAAATACACAAAATCTTATTCAACGATTTAGACCTAAATCATCAAAGACGTACCAAAACAACACGACGGCCAATAGTAACAATGTATCAAATTTAGTTCCTGAGATGCTCGAGCGGGGCGCTTTGAATCGGCACAAAAAACAACTGTCATTTCGTATAATATATTTAGTTCAGCGTACTTGTTTATTAGAGGTCAGTGGGCTATATGCACTTACATGGTTAGATCGAGAGAATAATCTGCATGAATATCATCAATGTAGCTTTTCGTAGTTATTTCTTTGACTCCTCTCGCACAAGTAAAGTAACTGGTGAACTGAGTTGTAAATGATTAATGACTTTATTTTTGTAAGTAGGTTTGCATAAACACTTTTACACGTCAATCATATTTTTAAAACTAGATGAGGTCGGCGTTTCCTATCCGACTACTCTGAGAAGAAAGGCCGTTCTAAACTCAGAAGTTGTCTTTTAAGTCCAGATATAATCTTGATTACATCATGTGAAGACCATGTAGACTGATGTCTAAAATGGTCTTTTGACGAAAGAACCACACAGATTAAGTCGACCTGTCCAGTCAGTCTGCGCATTTGTCAACAATCGTGCAGCTCAACTCAGCACTTAAGGAGCTCAACAATTCAATCAGAACAATACTTCTTCCTGAGAGATATCTCGCTCTCTTTCCTAAGTTGGGTTTGCTTAGAATTTTATAGTTTTTATAGCATAAGATCTCATCCACCTTCCGTAGTGTTGCCTGTTTCAGAAGGCCAAATCTCATAATATAAAACGTTCAAAATCTAGTCGTAGTCTCATCTTGGCGACAAACAAATGTCAAAAATGTAGGCAAATTAGAGGTATTTTTCAAAGATTGAGACTGAGATCAGACTGTGAACGTTCTTAAAATTACGAGAATTTCCCCTCAGATCATTTCACAGTTTCACATTCAGCATTTGTAGACGAAATAGCATCAAAACTTCACAATCTAGCTAATCTGCATTCGCGGTTTATTTGCCGAAAATGTAAACAAATATGAGTTTATGGAAAAAAATATATAACTTAATTCCTACACAATACAGTTCAGTTTACGCTACAACTTCAAACATTTTTATAACTTTTTCAATAGTGCTAGTCACTCTGACATCAACTTAATCACCATTATTATAAAGTTAATATTTTGTTTTAACTTGAAATAACATCAAATTGAAACAAGTTTGAATGGACTTTAAATCTTCTACTTCTTAGCGTGCTGATGGAAAAAATATGTTTTTACTAATGCCTAGGATGTCCTTTTAAGATCTATGTACAAAGGCTTTTGACTACTTTATAATTTGTCTTTTTTTTTTGTAAATCTGCGTTTTGTTTTTGCAGAATAAACAATTTTTCTTTTTTCTCTCTTTATTAAATAGTACAGGGATTAACCCCCGACCATTCTTGCAAATTGCTGGTTCAATAAAATGCTTATTAGCCCTTAAAAATCATCATAACCACACTATGTATTTACTATTAACCCAATGATCTTTAAGTCCTGACATGAGTCGCGAAACTCAGGTTGTCTACCTGCCAACTTACACAGAGAGAGCGAAATATACCACTGTGCAGTGTTCGAGAGGGATGGAAGACGCCCCCCATGCTGACAGATGTTCGGAAAGTATTCGCTTTGTATGCGGGAGAGCGTTTTTTTTGAGCGTGGGTGGAGTGTGAGCGAGTCGCGGGTGGGTCCGCTTGTGGAGGAAGCGGTTTGGTTGTTGGATTGGAGATGGATGTTGGATAGTGATGTTAGACAATAACGCAGTGGAGAAAGGATATGTGGTGAATAGCAATCAATGCTGATTTTTTTTTTAATAGAAGACTGGTCTACTAAGAATGCCTTCTTCATTCCCATCGGGTCTTTGAATGTGAAAAGGGTTATCATCGTAAAGAGTCCGCTGTTTTCTGGGAAAGTACCCATTATTATAATCAAACGCACCGTCCTCTAACGTGAAGTCTAACTAAACAGACTACATAGCAGTCAAACGCTTTATGCTAAGAACACTATCAAAGCGGGCTCTATCTATTAAAATCTTATTTATGTTGCAAAAGAGCTCCACATCCAATTTTGACATAAGACAGTAGTATCAGTTTCTCGCTCCGACGCATTCCTAAGCCAAAAACCTTCTAATGATGAATGTTTGAGTTTAATAGAAACATTGGTTCTTCTCCACGGTCTCTTCAATCTACATCACAAGTTCTCAACCTTATTTTGCCCACCGTTTTTTCTGGAGCCCCCCAATTTTTTTTACTAAATATCTGTCGGGAATCTCAAACAGCTATTGCCACGATTAAGTATTTAAACGTGTAATCCTACTAATATTACAAACTTGAAAGTTTGTGCGGATGGATGGATGGATGTTTGTAACTCTTTCACGCAAAGACCACTGAACGGATTTTGATGAAACTACAGTAATACTCGTATAGCTTATACATCTGAATAACACATAGCATACGTTGTATCCCGATATTCCCACGGGATCCAGACTTATGCGGGTAAAACCGCAGGGCGGTGTTAGTCCTACTAATATTATAAACGCGATGGTTTGTATGGATGTATGGATAGATGTTTGTTACTTTTTCACGCTAAAACTACTGAACGAATTTGGTACACAGATAGTTTATAACCAGGATTAACACATGGGACTTTTTATCCCGATATTTCCACGGGATCGACACTTATGTAGGTGAAACCGCGGCGCGAAGCTAGTATTATATAATCGTAAGATAGGATATATAATTTTCTCTAGGTCTTCTACTGCCCCCTTGAAAGTCTCAAACGCCCACGAGGGGGCATTATCGCCTACATTGAGAACCTATGATCTACGCCGCCATCGGTTCGGCCGTCAGTATTAGATCCCCGCTCTCATTCGCACCTCGGCCCACACTCTCTACCCATCACTTCCTGTGTTCGTGGGAACTATCTCCTCACTATGACTCCGTGACATTCTACCATGCTATATTGCTATTTATGGGTGAGCACGATCAGGGCACCCAGACAGGTAGACCCAAAGGTATAAGAGAAAAATGTGACTAGAAGTTATGACGATGAAGATGGAGATAAGGATTACTTTAAGGATTCTGATTGATTTAAAAGTTGAGGTATACAAAACGGGAGCGCTACGAGGAATACCTCATAATGTTGTTTTGTCCGTTCCGAATTGCCTTGGTTCTGGCTAGTAATGAGCTTTTTAAGAGTTTGTGACTGTAATGTGATGACAACGGCAAAAGTCAAGTAATCTGCATTCCTGATATATTTGCCAAAAATGTAAACAAATATCAGTTTATGGAAAAATAACTTTATTTCCTACACAATAAAGTTCGGTTTACGCTGCAACTTCAAACATTTTTATAACTTTCTCACTCTGAAATCACCATAATTACCATTTTTTTTTTCCTTTTACAAGGTACCTCAATAGGGGATACTTTATTTACATTACAATCTAGCCTATTAGCTAATAAGTAATTTAATTATAACTTAAACTGCTAAGTAACTATATAATTAAGAAATCGTCCAGTAACGTCTTTCTTATTCACTATAAGTTATGGGGAAGACACTTGATTCACGTGTTCTATAAAAGAGTCGGCACTTGCACTACAGTTTAAGTTCACTTACACTGCACTAAACTAACTCAAAAGGTTTTACCCTTTTTAGTCTTCGCACTAATTCAGTGTTGTCAAGGAGTTGGATCGCCTCGACTTTCACGTGATTTCTTGACATATTGATGATGAAGTCTGTGTTCATGAGCTTCTGCATATTTTTGTATAACTATGACATCCATCTTGAAGTCCCGGTGAAGGTCGCTGTTTCTAATGTACCAGAGCGCGTTTACTATATCCCTGAGTACTTTATTTCGGAAGAGTTGTATCATTTGACGATTGCTTTGGCTGGTGTAACCCCTCAGCTGAATACCGTAGGTCCATACAGGACCATTAAAATAAAGTTGATATTTGTTTAATTTGAAGTAACATCAATTTGAAATATTACTTTGAATAGACTTTACGTGGTCAAATTCGAGACAAAAAACTATCTTTTGATAAAGATAGTTTTTTGTCTCGAATTTGACCATTGATTTGTCTATGTTTGATCACTGTCTTATCTTTTGCAACCCGAAATATAAAACAACTGTAGCTCATGCCCTTGTGCCCTTGTGCTCTTAAACGGTGAAGGTAAACATCGTGAGGAAATCAGCATGTCCTAGAACCAAAAACATCAAAGACATGTGACATCTACCAACCCGCACTGGGCCCGCGTGGTGGATTACGGCCTACTCGAAGAGAGGAGGCCTGTGTCCCAGCAGTGGGAACCTTATAGGCTGGTTATGTATAGCTTGTGCCTAGATAAATAAAGAAATAACTCGAATACTTGCTACTTCATCAAAAACCAAGGCTGATTCACGAACAGCAAGATGTTCGAGCTTCTCATACACTTGATCTAACGTCACCAAGTCACCATATTATGTCACATTTCTTCTCCATGGGAAAGAATCTCTCACAAATCCCACGTTTATTGTCTATTTACATTTGACGCGTAACAACAATAGTAACAGATGTTTGCCAAAACTATTAATAGCCATTACCGACTATTACCGTTTATGACTTTACACCTAGAAATGAGAAAAAAATGTTTGAATGTTCGACAAGGTTGACTTTTGTTTCAAGTCCAATAAAGAAGCTTTGTAGTATTGGATAACTGTTACCTGCTATCCTAAAAATTAAATACATATATATATATAGGTATATATCTTAGGGTTGATTTTTCAATCATCTGATAAATTTATTCGAGGAATAATTTAGATGACCATGAAATCTTGTTTAATTCGGAATATCAGATGCAATGACACCTCAGATAGCATAATCAGCCTATAATGTTCCCACTGCTGGGACACAGGTCTCCTCTCTGTCTGAGGGTGTGGGCCATAATCCACCACGCGGGCCCAGTGCGGGTTGGTAGATGTCACGTGTCTCTGAATTTTTGGTTTTAAGACGTTTTCCTTCACCGTTTTGAGAGCAGTGGTGATGAAATAATTTACACAAAATAAAGCGCTTGTCTGGGTTCGAACCTACGACTACAACTCGTTAGTCGTGGCAGTTACCAATGCTCACTTCAGATAGATCTTCAATATTCTAAACAATAAAGTCGAATAATAATTTTGAATATTGCATCAAAGCTTCATGGCACCTACAAGTTTACAGACCAAAAATATCATTAGAATTTCATAAACCCAACACGTTTATGGCATACGTGACAAAAAGCACCGCTGTATTTGAATTAGTAACGTCTTCTTATCTCCATCAACGTCATAAGTCATAAGTTCATAACCATGTGCATTAAATTACTAACGCATCATAATCACAAAGAAATTCTCAACAAAAGAAGAAACAGACATAACTCGAATTCTCATTACCCCAGCGAAAATATAAAATCCAAAAATCAAATACTCAAAAACGATATAGCCAGACTAAAAAAATAGAAGATTTCGCCTATCAATACCTGTTCACAGGCCATATGCTCAAATCTTAAGCTCGCCCCCATTATTAAAACCGTAAAGAAAAAAAAAAGACAATCTCCAAAACATCTGGCGTTCAACACCCTCTATACCCACCCCCGACGTGAGACAGACGTATATGGAAGGGCTAAGAGTGAAAGAGACAGTGCTAACAAAGCGCCCTAGGATTGAGGAAAAAAATCAAATGCGCCCGCGCCGTTCTCGTTCCGTTTCCGAATTCAAATTTTTGATTTTATGAAGATGGTAGGTACTGGTTTGTTGTATTATGAATTGTTTGGTAAAGATGTTGATGATTCTTGCAATCATTATGAATGTCTGAAAAAAGTTTATAAGCATAATTTTCTGCGTTGGTTATCTAACTGTCCCACTGCAGGTCAAAGACCTCTTCTCATACAGAGAAGGAACGAGCATTGATCACCACGCTTGCTCACTGTGAGTTTAGATTCCTGCCCATTCAGTCCTGATTTCTCTCGATGTATTTCAGCAGCAACTATGTTATAATTGAACCTTAAGCTCTGAGTTGAGCTGCACGATTACTGAGAAATGCATGTTCCGACTGTCTCGCGACTACGTCCGCATAAATATTCTTGTTTCCCCACCCACACTGTCGCATCGCATCGTCTGCCCGCGCTATTATTTTGTTTTCGCTTAGCGTTCTTCCTTTTTTCTAGTTTTTCTGGACTTCCACATGCATAATGTCCTAGCATGATGTTAAGTAGAGCCTTCCTCAAGAGTTAGGCTATCATATGCAAAAAGAATTTCTCAAATCCGACGGGTAGTTCCAGAGATAAACTCTTCAGCTTCATTATTAGTATAAATATAGATTGTAAAGCATCTCCAAGCCACCACAAGACTTATAATAACAGTATTTACAAACCAAACGATATTTTAGCCGCAGTAGAAAGCTTGTACATAAGACATCAGGACAGGTTGGCTAACAAAAGAAATTCAATCGAAGCTAACAGCAATTTTATACAATTAGGGTATCAATCTGAACTTAGCACGCAATGTCTGAGAGAGCTATTAACATTCTTCACAAAACGCAGGGGCCCAAGATGGCGGAGGAAGGACCTAGCGAAAAACTTATATAAATGGCTAAACCTCCTCTTGTATCGACTCAAACCTATATGAGAATAACTCATGCCGTGGTTATTATATTAGCCAGTCAGCAAGAGGACGACATCTACCAACCCGCACTGGGCCCGCGTGGTAGATTTCAGCCCACTCTCTCTCGAAGAGGGAGGCCTGTGTCCCAGCAGTGGGAACATTATAGGCTGATTATGACAAGGGGGCGGAACTGACTAATGCTTTAGCCACTATAGATATAGCATAGATTCCTGTACGTAGGATCTAGACAGAGTAATCTGGTGCATGAAATATACTGCTCTAGGGATTAAGATAATTTACATGCCGAAGATGCCTCGCTGCGATACTTCGCGATCGCGATTTAGTCGTCGAGGTTGCGAGCTCAACCGCGAACGCGACGTATCGCATCTTGCGCATGTAATCACCCTAAAAAAGGTGCTATAATAGAAATTTGTGTCCAAATGGTGCTTTAAGCTTTGACCACTCTAGGGCGGGTGTAAGTTGTATTAGACGTTGCAGCTTATGTAGGGTACATTAACAATATTTTTGAGCCGACAAAAAAAACAAATAATATGCCCTCAAAAACAGCCCTAAAAGTTTCTTCGGAATGTCTTCACGAATTTATAATAAGCTTCCTAAGCAAATAAGAGAAATTGAAAACATCAAAGTTTTTAAGAAAGAATTAAATGACTTCTTAGTAAACAGACCATCTGTCAGTACATGAATTTTTGTCCGACAGATTCGTGATGAGTTAGTGCCAAACTGTTTTTATGTTTTGATGCAAATAATGCTCTATTACAATTGAAATTTATATTTGAATTAATATAATATAATTATCACATAAACTTAGGTCTAATATAACAAATTGTAAACTATTGTAAGCCTAACATGGTGGAGCAAAAGCACACCAATTAACATAATAACAACTCTATAACCACTGTCTCACAATAAAGATCTTTGACTTTGAGCCTGGTTTTGTCATATTGTAAGGCAAAGATCTCTCTACTCTCCTTCCACTTCTTTCTGTCTCTCCTCTCTTGTTGCATTTCTGTTCTTTTTAGCCTACATTGTGTCCCTTTGCTGGGCAAAAGCCTCCCCTTGTTTCTTCCAAACCTCCCTGTCTTGTGCGATCTCTGGCCATGACTTGTTGATCGTTGGCCTAGCTTCAACTTTCTGACTAACTGACCGACAATTTAATTTTGACAATTCAAAAGTGCCTGAAATAGTTTAATTGAAATAAATGATTTGAGTTTGAGTTTGGCCCTGCAACTGTTAAAACGGGCATTAAAACGGGATTTAAAACGGGCATACTCGTAGCTCTGCATTTGCATTATGCGTTTGGAATCGCATATCAGTTCATGTGAACCTGAAATCATCAGGCTCATTTGTTTTGTCATTGACTAAGCTGATGTAATGCCTACCATGCGTTTAAGTAGCAATATTGCATGGCAATCCTTGCCTTGCACAGGTATTTTTAGAGCTTGTATCACCTATGTAGTTTTGTATTCTATATTTTCATTATTTCATATAATGTTAGCACTTAGGAAGATATATTAAGCTAATTACTTACCGTCCTTTTTAGATTACATATCCTATAATTGTTTTCTGAGAGCAATGGTAGTAGCTAGGCTGCGACTTACGAGTTGTAGGTTGGAAACCAGTCAGGCGCTTCACCTGTAACTTATTTCATCACCATTACTCTCAGAACAGCGAAGGAAAACATCGTCAGGAAACCGGCATGTCCTAGAACCAAAAGTTCGAAGACACGTGGCTTCTACCAACCTGTACTGAGCCCGCGTGGCGGATAACAGCCCACGGGCGTGGGCCTCCTCTACTGTGTCCGACTGTGTCCCAGCAGTATGTATGTTGCTTACGTCACTGCTATCCTCATACTCTGCTTCTTTCGAGTCGAACATCTTTTTGACATAACACGACTAAGTACTAATGTAATATGTGTTTCTTTTTTCAGGTAAGTCCTCAATCGTTAATTCCTTAAGGTATGGTATCATTAAGCTGTGCTCGTAAGGATGCAGGCAGACGTACTTCTATACTACTGTTAGCACATCCGGTGGGGCTGTGTAAGTTATAAGAGGTAGCGGGCTACATGATCTTTGGAGAGTGTCGGCGAGTGAAATCACGCTGTCTTGAAAGGTGAGATTTTAAATATTAATCTCATTTATATTACACTTGATTGTGAGCTCTTTTTAGTGCTGCATTTTTTAAAAGACTGTAGTTAAACGTTTAAGCGCGCTTACTAGGCGTCTTAAATATAATTCTACGAGTATAAATATATATTGTTTATCGCAATTTTTTTTAAGATGTATTCCAGATGAGTCCAACTTTCGCGTTGGTCACATACTATTATATTATATTAAACATTTGACAATAACCAACAATTTGGGCCAATTATCCAGTAGCTTATTAATAACAATTAATGGTAAATTCTACATGAAAGGAATCTTGTGAAAGTTTAGAAAGATAAACTAATAATGTGGAATGTGAGCTCGTCTGTCATTGTGCCTATTTTCGTATCGGCCAATGGCCTGTTCGAAAACCTCGATCAACATCTCTCGAGGCTCTAGTTATGCGATTGGATCAAGGGCCTGATTCAGAAGGTAGTACTCCTCGATAGGGCTGTGAGAAGGTTTCTGTTTTCTGGAACCCTAACCACTGGTAGCTTGGACCCTACTCCTGTCACCGGCGGACCACCATTTTGTATATTTTTAAATGGAAAGAAAGAAAGAAAATGCATTTATTTGCAGCAAACATGACGCATATAAAAAAGGACATAAACACAAAAAAAAAAAACAAGTTGGGGGTAAATGATCTTTATACTTATTTTATCTATGTTAACAAAAGTTTAAAAATGTATAAGATAAGAAATGAACTAGATTAATGGTAAATTCATATGCGTTAAAAAAATGTCGGCTCATTCAGTAGAATTGAGATAATTTTATGCGAGACTTCAATTAGTCTATTAAGATAGTGTTTATTGGTGATTGGCAATAGACGCGAACAGATGTCCTGTGACTTAAATACTGGGTATGCTTAACATATCCGGTGCTTACGACCAAGGTATAAGCAGAAGCGATAGTAGAGAATGTGTTTATTGACAAAAAGAGGTACGTCCCTCTAATTTCAGTAAAATTAAAGTTGTTAAAATATTATTCTAAATATGCTGTTAGCTCTCTAATCTAATTTCAATTATGTCATTTGTTATCAAGGTATCCTCTAGTTTGCCTGTCTAGATACTATTTTTTGTCGAAGTCGCGCACATAATCTCAAAATAACCCCGATCCTGAATATGCCAAGAGAATATAGTCAAGATTTCATCGCAATAGAATTTGCATTCCGATAAGTAATGCTAATAAAAAATAAAGTATTTTTTGCCATGGTGCTGATGCGCTGCATATTTGAAACGGTTTGTGATGACGAAAACATCGTGAGGAAACCAGCATGTCCTTGAAGCAAAAATTTGAGACGTGACATCCACCAACCCGCACTGGGTCCGTGTGGTGGATTACGGCCCGCTCCCTCTCACAGAGAGGAGGCCCGTGTCCCAGCAGTGGGAACGTTATAGGCTGATTGTGCTTGTGATGACGAATGTGACACGGCTGATTGGGCTATAGTCCATTAAGAAACGCCATCTTCTAAACAATACCATCTACCATCAATATCCACATCTTCATTAAAATCTCTCCGCTACAGCTCGCAGCTTGGCCCCCATTCCGATACACTGGCGCTCGGGGCGATAAAACGCTGTTTCGATTCCCCGTGCCGGAAATAGCCCCGGTCAAGAACCTGCGCGAAAAATTCGCTCACTCTGCGCGTATGCGTGTGCTCAATGTGTGCCTGGGTGCTTGTGTATGTGTGTGTGCGCGCTTTGTTGTTCTTGGTGTGCTGGAATTGGGAAAAGTTAGCGTGGAGTGTGATAGGTTTTGAGGAGGCTAGAAGTATGGGAGGATGTGATGAATACGGCTAGGTAGACAAAAAAATATATGTTGTGAGATATACAGTCATATATCATGAATTTTCATTATGGAGTCGTCTGGTTTAAAACCCTGAGGGTTATGATAATTTTTCAGACCACCGTGAACCAGGCGGCCCAAAATTGGAATGAGGCGTGTGCTGAGTAAAGGGTCTTAGTAACGATCTCGAAACTACCGGCGATACAAATTCAAGTGATCATAAAAGGAGCTATAAAAATTCAAAGGCATGACCGTTACTCGAATGTTGAAAAACATTAATTTATCAGTTGTGCTGATGGTCCCATCAGCTGCAACCAATATGCAACATGCAATATGTAACATAATTAACGCAACACCTCATACACCCCAATTAGTGTTTTTTTTTTTTTTTCAATTTTATTTCTAGAGAGTTTAATCACATATTGATTATGCCACCCTCATCGGTACAACTAGTTATTCCTTATGATCTAAATCCTATTTTTGCTAATAAGTCTTGCATCTTCTGACAATGGGGACGCAAGAATGCTATTACACCTTCCAACATCCAGTAACTTGGATAACAATATGACTCTTTCGGCCTCGTTCCGGACGCACTCCACCGGTATATGGTGTTTTCCACTATATTACATTCCGGACAATTTGGTAACCCATGAGAAATGCAAAACTGTTCATTGGAATGTGTTCCGATCGAAGTCGAACAGCCATTACAATTTCTGGCCGACTCATATTTGCCTGGTCAAACCATGAACAACGAAAAAGTGCTGGCTGAATCGTCCGATACCAGATTCCCTTGGTTAAAGTTACTGATATCGATTCAGTAGTCAATTATGAACAAACTACTTTCAGGACTTGCGTATATTCTGTTATACCTTGTATAATTGTAGGTTGCAGATTTATACTCGAGACTATGAAAGCAACATAACCCATTGATATAAACTCCATTCTTTCCACACAAACTTGGCTCCATGTTTACGAAACAGCTCGGTGTGCGATTGATACGACACTTACATGAACACACACACAGACACACACATGTATAGACGGGGCACGCGATCCGAATGAATGGCGAGATCTCTTTGTTTTTAGTGCTGCGCCTGAGTTGCGGGGTGAACGTTTAAGGCTGCTTGCACAATAGGAAAATATTAAGTATTAAAATTCCACTTAATCATGGGAATTTAGTGATAATCTATTGATTGATGTTTAAAGACGGACAACCTCAGATTCTTAGGTATTTCTTTTGATTGGATGGATGACATGATGGTTAGAAAAGGGGTGACTACCGACATGACGACTAATAGAGAAGTATGGAAGAAAAAGACATGTTGCGCCGACCACGAATAAATTGGGATAAGGGCAGGAGTCGTATTTTTTCACAAAAAATGCTTTCGTCATTTTTATAAAAATGTAACTGATTTTGCAAAGAGAAATATTTTAAATACCCTGCCAAAATATGCAGTCAAAGTGACCTCTGCTCTGAAACTGACGACGCCGTCGAAGTGGCAAAGTTTTCGACCAAAACTATATAAAATTCAGTCGTGCCAGCGACGAGAAGAAGACTGCCAAATCAGGAATAGCATTCAGAAACTCTATTCGATTTACCTTTAATGTTATCTCCTCCTATCTTAGTACGTCTACAATCTATTAAAATCGAGTCACCAGCAATCCTAATCTAGATTCTATCAAAGGTGGGAACAGCTCCCCCCCATCACCTTTGATCAAAAACCCCGTAGGTAACATGAGTAACTATAATCACAAGTAAACAAGACGCTCAAATATTAGCACTGACTCACGTAGCACGTGTCGATAAGATAATACTGTAATACATATATATATACGGTCATACGGTAGGTGACCAGTAGCTCAGGTATTGGTGGAAGTTAAGAAATTCATTTTTTATTGATTAATCCGTTGGAAAGGTTTGGATGTGAATGGCTATAGGAGTAGAGGAAGACTAAAGAAACTATCGGATGAATGGATTATGTGAAAGAAGATTATGCGAAATGTGGGTGTACTAATAGGTACAGACGCCAGCACATCAAGCTACTTCAATCTGTCAAATTTCTTTAATAAATTTTCAACTTTAACGCTAAAGCATTAGGTTCAAGGTTGATTCACATCAAAAGTCATTTATTCAAATTAGGCTGAGAGTCAGCACTTTTCGAACGTCAAAATTACAAAAGACATTCCCCCAAAAACGCCCGCCCTTCACCACTTCCTAGTGCTATCGCTGGGAAGAAGTGGCACAACAACTCCCCAGCAGCACAGCTGTCTGTTCAGTTAGAAAATACTTGATTTTATACAATAATAGGTATGTTATGTAATTAACATTACAATACACAGTACATTAAATTGGGATAATTTTACAGTTTCGAGTAGCTTGATGTGCTAGTGTCTGTACATCTCTGCCTAAACCTTCACGGATTACAAGCGTGATGGTATGTTATATGTGTGTGTAGGACTAACGCTGGAAACAGAGAGTAAGAGAGAGAATGACATATTCAACAAGAACTGGTCCTTAGCAGCTTTAACTAGAGAGAAGTGGAGAATAGGAAGGCCGTTGCTCTGCATTGGGACATCACGAGCTAATAATGATATAAGAGAGAGAAAGGAGAAATATTATAGAAGCATGAGAAGCAATACTAAGCACGAAGTAGAAAGAACTAACTACAGACCAAGCATTAAGTCCAGCAGAGCACCTCGATAGCCAGGGGGGTGCCCTTAGCGAGTTTTCGCTTAGTTTTTAAGCCCTGGTTTGAAGGTCTTCATTTATTGAGGCATCTACAGGCAAGCCCGGTTAAGCAGACGACAACCTCATAGGTTGAACAGCGAGATGACATTCCCAAAAAAAAAAAAAACGATTTCATGAAGTGAAGCCAGATACTAAAGTTAAGCAAAACAAACAGAACCCTGACACAGGGAACTCTCAAGATTAAACATGACACCTTGAACTTATAGCATCAAGTGCCGAATATACCCATGATGATGTTACATAACTCTCGCGATCGACGCGCGACGGTGCGTATAGAAACATGATATCCTGATGGCTGGCGATAGAATATAAATGTGCCCATTATAATAGGTGGACGAATATATTGGTTGACAATGATCATGAGTCGGTACTAGCGGTTCTCGAGTGGTTAGGAGATGAGAGAATTCTAGGCGAGTTTTCTTGTTTCGTGACATATGTACTATCACGGCCTTTTCCGCCTGCTCACTTAAAAATGTTTTTGCCTAAACCCTGCGGCGGCTCCAAACCACGCCCCCTAAAAGTTTCCGCCTATTAGGAAAGCGATAACGCAATTAGTTGCAACCTGCACTGCGCAGCTTAGTGACGCATCACGTGTACTCCTTTTTTAAATTTTACGGACGAACTATTTGACCTGAGCGCGCTTACCGGACCTTTTGAATATTGACCATTGATCTGTTTACCTGACCCTTGATTGCCTAAACGTTAACCTGTGCGAGAATATTGGACTCCGACCTGTTGTGGATCATTTTTGTGCATAATGTCTTATAGGAATCTCATACGCGAAGAACGTAATCAAATAATAATTTTGCATGGACAAGGATTTAATATTAGTCAAATCGCTGAGCAGCTGCATATGAGCGTAAGTAGTAAATTATTTTAATTATTGTCATGGTAAATTGTGTTATTTTAAAATACCTTAATTTATAAATAAAACTTTATTAACGATGCAAAGTGAAAAGTTTATCATGCAAATGTTATCTTGTGTAAGTATTGAATTTGAATTGAATACTTTCTAGTTTGTTTTACATCAATAAAAGTATTTGATAAATATAATAATTAAACAAGAAACAAGCAGAAAAAATATTCTGAGTTTTTAAACTTGGTAAAGCAATTACTTATACCTTTATGAGACTGGTATGTATTACGGCTTTGTTGTGACGCGCGAACTCGGAATACTTTCTCGCTCACACACGCACTATTTGTTTCAATGTTATTGATTATAATTATTTGTAGTGAAATTTGCTATTTGAAATTCATCATTTATATTTTTAGCTGTTATAAATTAATTAATGTGCATAATTCAAACACAATACGAATTTTTATATGAATAAATAAATAAAAATAAATTTCTTCATCGGTTTTAAATAAAAAAATGCTTGCCATTGTTGTGTATCTCTATAAAAAGTATTTTGTTGGTTAATAATAACCTACTTAAGATTCCTTGCAAATAAGTAGGTAGTGACTAATTATTATATATTCATTTCTAGAAATTTTACAATAAGCTTAAGCCGAACAAAAGAGTCATAAAATTCAATAACCGCAGTGGGCAAAAGTCGGTGGCATCCTTTGATGCTTTTGTCATAGCGGGTTTGGTAATTACATAGAGGTCTCTCTCTCATTCATTTATAAGATAAGAAGCGAGATAAGAAGATCTCTAACAAAAGAAGCGTCTCTTTCTTTGACATTACAATGATGCCCCAGTGCGACTGATAACAAGTCATTTTATGTATCAGTAAGTAACTAAGTATCAGCAACATGTCAGAAGAGAGTTTACAATTATTTTATACACAGACTGTGATTTGTGATGACTGAATAAAAGTAAATACAAACCATACAAGCACTTTTCTTACCATCAGTACTTTTTTTTATACAGGACAATTGTCCCATACATCAAGCACGCATTGTGCAGTCGTGGATCAACAACCAGCCAGAGATAAGAACCTTAAGCTGGCCATCCCGATCTCCTGACCTGAACGACATCGAAAATTTGTGGGGTATAATGGTCCAGAGATGGGAAAATGGTCCGACGTGAAAGAACGCAAGTGGAACTTCTTGCTCATTGTGACGAAGTTTGGGAATCGCTAAAGGGTTTCAACTTGTGTGAAGTTCTCGTACAATCAAATAAGAACGAGATGTGATGCCGTTATAGACGCAGGAGGCGCGATGACCAAATATTAATTTAAAAAAAATAAAAAACCTTTTTAAAAACAAGCTTTTATTTAAATGCGCTAAAAAGAAACTTTTACTTTAAAATTTAATATGATATAAAAGCTTGTCGCGAGATTTAAGTACTCGTATTTACTTAGTTTGAAAATTTAAATAGTTAAAATCAATCACAATCATCAAGTTATTTAATTTACTTGTTTATCTACACAACAAAATCTCGCGAAAAGCTTTTATATCCTATAAATTGTGTAATGACGATAAAATTTGACAGTAAAAGTTTTAAAGTAAAAGTTTTTTTGTTAGCGCATTTAAATAAAAGCTTGTTTTTTAAAAAGGTTGTTTATTTTTAATTTATTTTTTACTCTTTAGTTATCGCTGGATACGTTTCTCAGTCTGTTCGTCTCATTCAACGCATCAATTGTTGCAAGGTCATTTGCCGGTTAATTTAATAATAATAATACCCATATTGTAGGCAAGCATTAAAAACTTAGTCCGCCATATTGGATTTAGAGTGACGTCACTTTATTGTTCGACTTATTCACAGCAAGCCCTTTCATTTGGTACCCATATTGTAGGAATGCATTAAAATTAATTAGTCCGCCATCTTCCACCATGTTGAATTAAGAATAATGTCACACAGCTAATCATGTATTGTCATTCAAACTGAATGTATATACAAAATTTCAGCTCAATCGGTTTAAGACATCTGCTTCAAAATTGAGTCTCAAGCTTTATAAGTCTGCCATATTCGATTTAGAGTGAAGTCGCTTTATTTTTCGAGTTATTCTTAGCAAGCCCTTTCATTTGATACCCATATTGTAGGAGTGCATTAAAAATAATTAGTCCGCCATGTTTGATTTAGAATGACGTCACACAGTTAACCATGCATTGTGATCCAAACTAAACGTGTATAAAAAAATTCAGCACAATCGGTTAAAGATATTGTTGCTTCAAAATTGAGTTGCAAGAATTCACCCGAACAAACATACATACTTTGCAAGTTAAATAAAAGCTTGTAAAAATGATGAATGTGATGATAATGTTATAAACCTATTACTACTTACTTATAAACGTATTTAATATTTAACAAGCAATAGAAAAAAATATTTTTACCAATTGTTAATTTAATTCTAGAGAAGTTTTTGATTATTGTGCCTTTTTATTGTTGTTTTTTTAAATGTTTACTCACAGATAATTTTTAACACTCATTACCTGTTTCACTATGTATAGATAAAGAAAGCCAAGAAAGTTAAATGAAGCTATGTAGGGAATTTTTATGAGAATCTAAAATGAAAAGTTTCAATTTCTGGGGTTGGTTTCAAATAATCAATGCTTGCAAAAAATGCTTGTATAAAATATTTTTTTGTGAAATATGTTTGGTTAATAAAAATGACATTTTATATATATAAAGCCCTTTCATTAGAGAATCTCATAGACAAGATATTGATTTCTTGTTATTTTAGTAACCTAATATTCTGATTTACTTTTTTAACCTAGTCATCCATTGATTAGGTGTAACTTTACTTATTATAATAAAACCTTGTATTCAATATTTAAAAAGCAATGTTTACCAACGGTTAAATTAATTGTAGAATGGTTTTTGTTTGTTACTATTTTATTTTTTAAGTATTTTATTACAGATAATTTTGATTATTTCACATATTTGTTTATTATCAGAATTTTTATTTATTATGCCATTTCAAAAGTTTTGTATTTAAATCTACCACCGATAGTAGGTCGTAATTTTGTAAAGAAAAATTTGTTTAAACTGTTAAACTATTTTAAGGTGAAAATGCCCGTAAAATTCAAATATTCTTACGTTTTTTGCAATTTTCAGCCCAGTATCTGGTCGCATGGCAGTCAAAAACTTAAACATGGAAGCAACAAATATGTCTTAAGACAATTATAAATCATCAGCTCTTCAAATTAGCATAATCCATAAATGTGCCTATTTAGTATAACGTTTACGGATTATGTTATCTTGAAAAGTCATTTTGATGACTTAAATTACTATAATTTTATTATGTAAATGCTTATAATATTTGTAACTCCCGCGCATAGATATAAAAAGTCAAAGTATGCCTTATATGAAGGGCTTCAATACATTGTTTTACTCGTTAAGTTTTTGGCGACTTAATCGCCAACGGCTTATGAAATTAAGGCTAGGCCACACCAACTTCATAGTTCTAAATTTAAAAAACCCGCGTTCTAACGCGTTCAATGATATTATGTTCTGAAGGGCATGTCTTGAATATTTATGTTAATGCTTTCGCGTCAATTTTTTTTATTACCATACAACCTGATACTGAACTGAAACTTGCAAAAAGCCTAAGAAAATTTGAATAATGCGGGCTACCCTAGTGCATCCCCTCAAGTTGATTTTATTACTTGTTCTTTAATTGTGTGTTTTACCTATTTACTATATCTAATATTTTATGAATATTTTTGTTTATTTTATTCAGTTAATAAATAAATAAAACTGACAAACCTTCAAAATTGTATTTTACTTTTTAATTAATGCCTAACCGACAATAGGATTTATCAAATCAAATTTCTAATTAGAATAATAAAGACAAAATGTATTATTAACTCAACGCATTTTCACAGATCTATCCATAATATAATAAATAGGTAATAGCAGTAGTTTGAAAATAACAATAAATCTCGAACGGCGCGGCGTGCGTCACCGCGTCGTCAGTGCAGTCGGCCGGTCTTATCTTTCATTGGTCTATTCAAGGTCAACGGGGCGGGGCTAGAGAGCGCTTCTATATTTTGAGTGCAAGCAAAAATGAACTTAGTGGTGATCAGGCGGAAGTGTCCACGATAGTACAATGTTGTGAATAACACGAGCCAGTCGGTGTTCTTAGTAGGGCTGACTGAATAGGGTGCGCTCCGAATTATGTATATCGTCATTCACAATTAGTCAGAAAGTTGAAGCTAAGTGTTTGTCCGTTCCCAAAAGTAGATCTATATGAAGTAGCACGGACACTCTTTTAAATTAAGTTTATTTTTATTACAAAATCCTGGTTCCTATAAAGTATATTTGAAAAAAGAAAGAAGAAATGTTTATTTTACTCAAACAAAACGCACATTACAAAAAAATACATAAAATATACACATACAAATTAGCCAAAAGCCTCGTATTCAAGCATATAAACAGTTGTCAATTTGGTCCATTGCTTGATGTCAGGGCCGGGGAACAAGTAAGACAAGACACATTAATCGACATTAACAATACAAATGAATGCTGCTATTCCTACATTATAATATTCACAAAAACTCATCTCAATCCACAAACATATGGTAGCACCTCGGAGCACAAAATTCACGGCACAACGGTATCGATATGCAAATATTTCGGCCAGGTGGCTCGTCCCGACGGCTGGCTAATTATACCGGTCACGTGGCGACATCTTCTCTGCTTAGGAGGTTGGCAGAGGTCTAGGGCAAACACTCGGTGGCAATGTCATTCGGAAAAATTTGGTATGCTATAAGAGCCTGTAGCCTTATTGCCTAATATCAATCTCAATCGGAAACATTTGGAAGGATATTGTTTATCCAGTTTTTCTTATTTATTTACGATTTTTATAGTATAGAGCTTGTGGCACGATTAGTGCATTGCGGCATGTGGTGCTAACCTATAAGAAATTGTTACTAACATTTTAAACAATCGCTGATTAGCCGAGAAAAATTAAATTAAGATGGCCATGGGCTGGGCAGTCAGCCCCACTAACAATCTTATATAGGTTTTTAAGGTAGTTTAAGCCCATCTTTCTGTGAGATATTTACCAGTTTCTGTACAAGAGGACGGTGGTGCTCTAGCTATAAATAAAAAGTCTGACAATCGTGACTTTTCGAACGTCGTAATTTCAAAGGACAGTCACCAAAACGGACCTTTCACCGCTTCCTCCGAGCGATACTTTTCGCCCTGTGTGACTCCCACTAACAGTGAGGAAGAAGGATGGATATTCTCTTCTAAAATCACGTAGGACTAACTGCGCCCCGCGGTTTCACCCGCATAAGCTCCGATCCCGTGGGAATATCGGTATAAAAAGTAGTCTATGTTTTAATCCTTGTTATAAACCATATACGTGTGCCAAATTTCATCGAAATCCGTTCAGTAGTTTTTTCGTGAAAGAGTAACAAACATCCATCCATCCATCTACAAACTTTCACGTTTATAATATTAGTAGGAAGTTACTCATAGGGTACTTAGCAGGTATGTATCTGCTGAACTATTAATAACTAGCTTCTGCCCGCAACTTCATCCCTGTGAAATTTCTTGTTCCCCGGGGTCGACCTGTCGCATCGCATCGCTTAGCGTTACTTCATTTCCGCTTAGCGTTCTTTCTAACTTTTATTGTTTTGCTCGGCTCCTAACGGTCATAGCGCGATGATAATTATAGCCTATAGCCTTCCTCAAGAATTGGGCTATCAAATGCAAAAATATTTTTTCAAATCCGACGGGTAGTTCCAGAGATTAGCGCGTTCAAACAAACAAACAATATCTTCAGCTTTATTATTAGTACAGATTTTCCTGCAAAGTAGTATTAAAACTTATTTATTGATATTATAGGTTATTTTTGATTGTGTTTAGTTTAGATTAGTTTTATGATCTTCCTGTGCGAGCCTTCTGAGTTCTTCGAGTCGCAATAAATACTTTTTCTTTCTTTCTTTCTATATATCACACTTGTTCACTACAACAAATTAAACTGACACACACCCATATCTACATACATCACGACACTATCCAGGCAGATGTTCCAAGACCTGTCGACTCGATTGAGATGTACCGCGGTCAGTAATGCTGGCTTTTAAAACAATGCATCCGGTTTGTAAACCAACCCTGTTTACTAGAGTATCCCGAGGTATGTGACTGGTTTCCTTGTAAGGGCTGGTATTTGGAGGGTGGTTGGCGTGGTTAATAGAGGACGATGATTGGCGAGATGAAAGATGTGGTTAGAAAGGGGGTGACTACTGAGATGAAGACTGTTAGAGATGTATGGAAGAAGACATGCTGCGGCGACTACTAATAAATTAAAAAATAATTCCAACTGGTAGTTCCATAGATTAGCGCGTTCAAACAAATAAACAAACTAACTTTTCAGCTTTATTATTAGGAAGTATAGATTACTGAACTGATGATTGAAGAAGTCTTTGGACTCCTCATTACTTTTCCTGCAAAGGGATACTTCGTGGTTAATTTTATTGTAGCCAACAATACATTCCAGCTTGCGTGGCAAGACCAATTCTATCTCTTTTCTACCAAGAATAGACAAAGTTCTTTCTATCCAACTCGACATCTCTTCTGCCCGAGCACGGGGCGACTCGTGTTTCTATGAAGACAAAGATATTTATTCTTTCCATAGCAACGGGGAGTAAATTTGAAAATCAATCTAGACTCTTGTCCAAGTCCAATGCGATGTAGACTATTTGACACTTGTTGAGAAGAAATGTTTCTACCCCGAAGTGACAAAATTAGAGAAAAATTGGTGGTCATGCTTGACATTGTCGACTGAAGAATAGAAACATTTCTTCTCTTCATCGCTATGCTTAAGATGATAGAAAGCTTTTTCATCATTGTCATCAGCCTATATCAGCCCACTGCTGGACATAGGCCTCTCCTATTGCACGCCATTCAACTCGATTTTCGGCCAGTCTCATCCAGCTGCTACCAGCCATCCTGCGAAGATCGTCGCTCTACCTAGCCTGAGGGCTCTTACGTTTACCGATTCGCGGTCTCCACTCAAGAACACGTCTACCCCAACGGTGATCGGTTCTACGGCTAATATGGCCGGCCCATTGCCACTTCAGCTTGCCTATTCTGTGAGCTATGTCGACAACTTTGGTTCTCTGTCGGATCACCTCGTTGCGGATTCCATCCCTTAGAGAGACTCCAAGCATAGCTCGTTCCATAGCTCGCTGAGCGGCCTTGAATTTATGGACCAGCCGTACCGCGAGTGTCCACGTTTCGGCTAGTCTGTGAAAAGCTTTTATAATCTGTCATTTTGTTTTTTATTCTTCCGTCGACAAAACCCGTTTATAAGGTGCTCATGCTACGCGTGTCGTTAGTTTAAATAAAATCTTTTGTTTAGAATCCATGTCGACGCATCCATTTAACTGCAGAATTGCAAATTGCTGTTATTGAATACAAAACTTGTCCAGATGCGCAGAAGCTGACAAAAAAATAATCTAAATGCATTTTTTTGGCCCCATTTATTTAAATTTTTATTCGGCATCACCGATTTGCACTTTTAAGCCATTTATCTTCGAGTCTTTCTTGAGTCGAACTCTGATAGGAAATGTCAGATTCGGACAGGTTTACCGTATGTTTTTGACTTTTTAATGCTGTTGGCTATTTTGAGGTTTTTTTTCTTAGATTTTAAGCGTTTTTCTAGAAATATCGATGTTTTATTTAATTTTTTCTGATGTCAGAGGTTTTTGTCATTTTGCATTATTCACAAATGTCGTGTTAAACATGGTTCTTCAATGTGGAAAATCTTTTACAAAGAAATGTGTCGTTGGTTCCGTATTTTTACACCGACTTCCAAAACTAAAGTTATTTTTCATTTAGTAGTGGTTTTTTTGTTTGAAGTCGGTTGTTTTTTTTTTTGTAAAGAAGTTTCTATTTTTAGCTGTCCCACACAAATTCATATAACACTACTTGCTATGTAAATATCAATAACAGGAAGTTAAAAAACATCATCAATATAAAGTAAGTGTAAAAAAATAGTATTATTGAAGCTAACTCAAAAAGTACCCAAGCAAAGTTAATCAAATTTATGTGGGCCCACCCCTGAGGCATACCTTGTCCATTAAAAGAAGAATTTTGCAAATCCGTCCATATATGACGGAGTTATGCCCGAAAATACATAAAAAAATTAAGATACAAATTTAGAACCTCCTCCTTTTTTGAAGTCGAATAAAAAGAGGGAAAAAAGTACTATTGTTGACATCATAGCCCTCTCAACCCTAAAATTCATACGTACCAATTAAATGTAAACCCTACCATGCAAAAACTTCAACCAAGCTCCCTGCTGACTCCCTAAAGCCAACAAGCGTGATAAGCATAAGTGAAACTAAATAAAAGGCACATAACACGGTGATTGGTTGGGGCAGCAGGTGCGCTAACTGAATCCTGTTTCTGTGCTCGTTGCGCAGGAGTGGATTAAGACGCGGGCAAAGTTTTACATGTTATTGTTAGCCGGTATTAGGGGGGAGGTGGGCGAGTTTCAAGAACTGGGTAAATTGTAGAATTTGATGAGGGAATAGGATTTAACAAGAATCCTACTAATATTATAAACGTGAAAGTTTGTATGGATGGATGTTTATTTGTTACTCTTTCACGCCAAAACTACGGAACGGATTTGAATGAAATTTGGCACACAGATGGTTTATAACCAGGATTGACATATAGGATACATTTTATCCCGATATTCTCACAGGATCGAAACTTATGCGGGTGAAACCGCGGGGTGCAGCTAGTATAAAAATAAAATATAATAAATAAATGATATTTGTGTAAATGATGCTTTGTCTCTTTACTCTTCGATCTTCGTATCAGCAGAAGCTATATGTGAATAACTTGTCTATCTGTCTATTTATCCGTTAATGTCCCACTGCTGGGCCTCCCTGTCCCTTAACCACACACGCGGCTATGGACAGACTTGTGTAGTAACACTTGCGTACAACACTAAAACTAGCAATGGCTGTCATTTAGACAGTTCAACAACATTCATTGCCTTATTTACGTAGTTGAGCAGACAAATTTTTCGAACATTTATGAAGCAATGGATTATCAATATCCCTCAAAATCATTCAGATGGTGATTGGAAGTGTGTTACGCAAGGGTGCTGATCATACGCCGTTGAAAACACTACTCAATAGAAGTACAGACGCCAGCACATCAAGCTACTACAATCTGCCAAATTTCTTTAATAGATTTTGAACTTTATCGTTAAAGCTTTAAGGTTCAAGATTGATTGGGAATATTTTACAGTTTCGGATAGCTTGACCTGCTGGCGTCTGTACATACATACTCGTTTCGTGGACACCACATACTGATCTAAGTACTTCAAATTCATATTGAAATTCATATACAAAGGATACGTACGGCTTTATACACGTAAAAGTAGCCTTTATGTGAATTGTAATAAAGTTGACGTTGGATTAACTACGGTTTTTAATTTTGAAACGCAGTGCAACCCCTTTATTCAATTATTTTAATTATTTAACTGATTGATGGGTTCCGTGCGTTGGAGAAACTCTCATTTGTATGAGTTTTCTTAGCTTGATACCGATATCATAGCTAAGACTTGGGTTTAGCTAAACTTTTATCACGGTCAACTGCTAAACATCGACCCCTGCCAAAATGCCCAAAAGTTATCAGCATATTGATATTATTTACTAGCTTCAACGAGCGACTTTGTCCGCGTGAAAATTCCTGTCCCCCCCTTCCCCCACCCCGTCGCATCGCATCGCCCGCCCGCGCTATCACATCGTTTTCGCTTAGCGTTCATTCTGGTGTTTTTTTCGCCGGCTCCTAAGGGTCATAGCGTGAAGTTAAATAGCCTATAGCCTACCTCAAGAATTTGGCTGTTTTCAAATCAAACCGTTAGTTTCAGAGATTACCCCCACAAATACAAACAAATTTTTACCTCATTATAATATTATTAGCATTGATTAGTTTACCCCAACTTCCTTCTTCAGTTTCCTGTCCTTCAAGCTGGAGGAAATCCTTGACTGGACTCACCACCAAAATTTCTAAAATTGATGATCCGACGAAACCAGTCACCAGCTAACCCCACGGGTCCCCAACACCATAATTTGAATGGTAATCCCATGAAAGGCGAAGTTGAACGACCGTGACACAAAAAGACGCGAGGGGTCCGTTTGAATAGCGAGTAGTGTTCAGGACCCTTGCGCGCGCGCCGGTGTAGCGGGGAGGAGAACTCGTAGATATTATTTTGTCGTATGTATGTTACTTGGGGGAAAATGCGGATTGGGAGAAGTGGTTTTTCTTTTAAATTGACCAAGGATGTATAGGAAAACACATTTTACATTTTTTTCCTCTAAAAAATATAATTCGCGATTGCAACAGAACTGCTACAATGAACTGATCTGTACTGTGTGGTCTGACAACCAGTCTTATCAAGGGATACGATAGTATTACCCAGTAACTGGGTTGTGGACGTCAGATAGGCAGCGGCTCCATGTAAAATACTGGTATTTAGCTGCACCCGGTTAGACTGGAAGCCGACCCCAACATAGTTGGGAAAAGGCAGGCAGCTGATGATGAACAGAACTGTAAAAAGGTGCTTTCTCTTCTCCGAGACACCCATCAGTGTTTACATGCATAACATTTATGAATAGTATATTAGAAACAATGGCGGTCCAGTGGTAACGGCCGCGACTTACGAGTTGTAGGTCGTAGGTTCGAAACCAGACAGGCGCTTTACTTTTTGTAAATTATTTCATCACCACTGCTCTCAATACGGTGAAGGAAAACAAAACCAAACATTCAAAAACAGTGACAATCAACCCGCACTGGGCCCGCGTGGTGGATTACGACCCACTCCCTGTTGAAGAGCCTGTGTCCCAGCTGTGGGCACATTATGGGCTGATTATGCTATGTTACATTGCCAATACATTTAGTTAGTTATCGTTTCCTCATGTGCTAAGCGTTGCATGGTAACAGGTTAGATAGCCTCCCACACCTTGAATATAGCCTATTTATTATTTACGCAATTTGCATAACTGATATCACTGTTTTAATATACAGTGTGGGAGTTCATGGAAAACTGAATATATGAGGAAATGTGCATTTCACTGATGATTTTGCTAAACCTTCTCTCTTGCAGCAGTTGTAGCTGAAGGCCTTCAATACTATACTTATTATTTTTATGTGCTCGTGTTTTTGATCAATAAACCTGTTTTTCTTTCTATTAAAGTCAATCGTTTACTTCAAGTAGTATTTAAAGAGAAGCAAGGCTCTATACAGGGTCAAATTTAATTAGCTAGCGAAACTGCAAACGTCGTTGGTATCGATATCTGAACACAATAAAATAAAGACAAAAAAAATTAATGTTTTTTTTTTGTTTAATGACCGATGGATGTTTTGTTAGAATAGAATAGAATATTCATTTATTTGCTCAGAATGTAGGTATTTACAATAAGGTGGTTACAATAATATGAAAATATAACGTCAGCAAATATTGTATTAATTTTTCGGAATTTTCAGCATTTTGTTCAGTCGTTTCTTTATTTGTATTCGCTTATAAGTTGTCGAAAAGTTAGTATTTAAAGCAGTAAATTTTCATATTTTGAGTACGCTCATATTTTAATTTTTTTTCGGAGCTTTTATTACTACCCATTTGCCTTTCGTCTTGTACAACTTAACATTTGTAAGTACCGTGCAATGTTAATCTATCATTACTCTTAACAAATCACCCTTCTTTGCTTCAATTCGCAAAACTTCCTTCATACATACAACCAGAATTGCAATTAATCTGTCGGATACAAAGTAAAATAACTGCCCCACTTAAAACCTCAACTTTCGAACAAAAACACCCTTAAAATTCCTTCAATCGTAAACCCGAAGGCACCCGAAGCGCTCCGAAGACGCCCGAACGCGAACATCTGTCGCGGCGCGTGCGTCGATCCGAACCTGTATGTCCGAAGATTTGTACAGGTGGTGCGTAGGGTAGAAAAGTGGGGGAATATGTATGAAAGAATTTTATATATGTTTGTATGTGTCGATGACCTTACGAAATTGTAGGGACCTTTTTGATAAGATTTTTTTGAACGAATCAATGGTATTACCTTGTTTGATTGTGCACCTATCATGGAGGTTCTCTTGCAAGTTTGTGTAAGGGTTGTGTTGAGGTTGTTAACCTGAGATATCACCTTGATTCAGGTCGTAAACATTTGAGTGTGAAGCTGGTTTTATTCGAGCTCGGTATATATGCAAAAATTATCTGACCACGTGGTCAGTCATCTTCCGCCTTGTATGTTGAAACGGAGATTTGCATTGATAGGTATGTAATCTCACTATGACCGTCAAATAAACAAAGAAGATTGTAAATAAATGCTGTTAATATTGCAATTTTCCAAGTCCCCACATTCATTTCAATTGTGTAGCACAATTTCAAATCAATCATTCTCCCGCTCACAAGCCCTCATAGGCTGAAATAGAAGCCATAACGCGCACAGCCCATTGATAGACATAAAACTTAGTTAAAGCGTGCATGTTCCAACATTTCCTTTGAAATTGTCTGATTACAGACTAGGACAAATTGATAAACTATAGGCTGGGCTTGTAAGCCTGAAATGACCTGAATTTATGTGGCACTCAAAGATTTTCTTGCTGTCTTTATTTTTTATTGCTTTTCTCTCTTTATAATGATTATGATATCTTATGAATGCTACGCCGCGGCTGGTCCGTGGATGAGTGACCATCTTTACATACCGAGACCCCTCCGTGCCTCGGAAATCACGTTAAGCCGTTGGTCCTTGTGTCATTCGTGGACCTTTCACAGTCGTTACGGGTAGTCAGAAGCCCGAAAGTCTGACAATTAGTCTTACCAAAGGGTATCGTATTACCCAGTAAGTGGGTTGTGGAGGTCAGATAGGCAGTCGCTCCATGTCAAATACTGGTATTCAGCTGCATCCGTTTAGACTAGAAGAAGACCACAACATAGTTGGGAAAAGGCAGGCAGGTGATGCCAAAACGCTGAAAACGATCAAACGTTGTTCTCAAAACGGTGAAGGAAAACATGCACCTAAATTTTCGAAGACATGTGGCACTAACAACCCGCACTGGGGCCGCGTGGTAGATTACGGCCCACTGCTTCTCACTGAGAGGAGGCCTGTGTCCCAGCAATGGAAACGTTGTAGGCTGATTATGTATGCAGATGATGATGATATCTTGTAAATGCGTGAGTCTGCATTTTTTCGTTTCGCAGTTTGAGCACCACTGAGCCTTAATGATGGACATGACTATGAAATAATTAGTAGCCAGCTCGGAGCCTCCGACCTTGCTGCACATATAAACTTTAACTTGACACGAAGCGTTTATAAGGGTAGAAAAAATTGCAGTAGTTTTTATTGGAATTCCTCGGAACAATTAACTATAATTATTTGCTATTCCTACGAATATTATAAACGCGAAAGTTTGTGAGGAAGGATGGATGGATGTTTGTAACTCTTACTTGCAAAAACTACTGAACGGATTTTGATGAAACTATACATCAGAATAACACATAGGATACTTTTTATCCCGATATTCCTCTTTTTATATTTTTATTCTCGATTATAATCGAAGTGTCTTCAAGGCTAGAGTGAATAGACTCATAATACATTAGTGCACTTTACCGTCAACGATTGCATCACTGCTGTTCATCAGGCGGGATCGCAGTCAAGCACTAGTTTATATCATAAAAAAATACCCACGGGATCGACATTTACGCGGGTTTAACCGCGAAGCGCTACTAGTCATTTTATATAAGTGAAGCTAACTTTGGCTTGTCTCCTAATATTTCCCAAGCAGCACCTTAATTGCGTAACACACTATTAATCATTTGAAGGATATTGCTAATCCATTGCTTCGCATGTTCGAAAAATTTGTCTCCCCAAAAACGTAAATAACGCAATGAATATTGTTGAACTGTCAAAATGAAAGCCAAATAAATACAAATAAAGAAAAAAGAAGCTCTGCTACTCATAGTGTGCAATTACGCCGCAGATTGATTTGGTCTTGCTTGATACAAGGTTGACTTAGCACACTTCAATTCAACCGTGTTCATTGATTTATTTGCGTTGTCGAGCAGACGCTGCTGTGCTTTCGAACATATGAAGAAAGTCTGTCAGTCATTTGGGCGTGGAGGACTCGACAGTAATTGACATTTCTGTTATTTTGTTTTTTTGGTAATTTTTGGTTTCCTCACGATGTTTTCCTACGCCTTTTTGAGAGCAGTGGTGATGAAATTATTTACACTAAGTAAAGCGCCTGCCTGGATTTCCCACGACCTTATACAACACGTAAATCGGGGGGTTACCGCTGAGCCGCCATTGCTCCAAAAGCAATTATACCATTTTGTAAACCCATAAAAGTACATCACCAATCCACATAATCACTTATCCCGAACATAAGACACATTACACTCCTCAATTTGACTTCATCCCGAGTCATTATATTATCTAAATCGCTCCGTACATCACGGCTCAGAATGGGGTTTGCACAGCCCCACCCCCAACGACCCTGCCCCCTCTGGGGGGCTGTGACGTCACGAGCACGCGTAATATCATGTTAGATTTATTGGTGTGAGTCTTGATTCACTTACTTGTTGAGGGATGGTCATGATTTTGTGAGTGGCTTTAAATGGCTTCGAGGAAGACTAGATTTTAGCTCAGTGAGTTTAAGATATTGCTGCCGATTCCCTTGTTCACAAACTAAACTAAAAAGTTCTATGCATCTTTTTCTTTCTATTTAATTTAGGAAAAGACAGAAGATAGATATTAGTTTAGTCCTGTCAAGGTAATGAGCGCCTGACGTAAATTGAAGTATTTTTAGTCGCCATGTTTTTAATCACGTCCAATCTGTCTATCGAGTATCTTAATTTGACAGGACTAAAGTAATATTTATCTTATGTCCTTTTCTTAATGAAATAGAAAGAAAAAGATGCACTGAACTAAAATCAAGGGAATCGGGGCCACTGTCTAACTATGCATGTTGACTTTTTGATAATAGCGTCCTGACCGATTTCGGTTATAGTGACCAATCTCGACGGAGATTAGCCAGGTACGCTGGAGATATTATAGTGCACAAGTGTGTGCGCAAACATAGGTGCACTGCCGTGCACTCTCTGTTCCTTTACTCTCATAGTCCGATGGGACGGCAATCCTGGGAGAGATCAGGCGCAGGACCAACGGCTTAACGTGCTTTCCGAGGCACGAGGGTATTAAACCGCCAACTTCCAAACTCCGGACTGTTACTAAGAAATTCCTAATTGAAAACTCAATAACACTTTTTTCAACCTGGGAATCGAACCCAAGACCCCACCGCTCAGCAGTCGCGCTTGCAACCACGAGACCAATGACGCAGTTACGACTTTCTGATACTATCATTTTTCTTGACAGGTTAAAGGCATTGCCACAAATTACTATGCAGACAAACAAATCATGGTGTTCATATTCTTCGATACGAGTACATGGGACACCCATGACTGGGGAAAGAGAGGGCTTTTTAGTTGCAGGTAAACGTGGTTGACAAAATAGTGATGAAACAGCGTATCTGACTGATTTTGATATGATACATGATATCTTCTTCCATGCTTAATAGCATATTGCGATTACCATACCGTTTGAGACAGTAATTAATATATGACTTTCATGCTGATGTCATTTCTTTATATTGCTGAATGGGCCTCCTCTTGTCCTCGATCAAGCCTGATTGAAAGTGATGGATGTGGTCTATGATGGAACGAGCGTGCCCAGAAGATGCCTGTACACTCTTGCTTTGAAGCAGAATGTGGAAAGGAACACAGACGCTGGCAGAGTTTCACACATTGGCTGTGCTGTGCGCATAATAATGTGAAGGAATCCACTTAAAATAGGTGTGAGCTTTTAAATAATTCACCTGGAATCCTATGAAGACTTGTATCTCTACCTACCCCTAGAACAGCCCAAGACAAACCGATATGCTTTCTAAAAGAGCCCACTAATCGAATTCCGATCGGTGAAGGAGCCAATCAACGAACTAAATATCACGGTCCGTCGTTCATTTTGTGGCGACTTCACACTGGGCTAACTACTGGCTTTACTCTACTATAATTTTATTACTAGCACTAGCTTCTCTCCATGACTTCGTTCACGTGAAATGGCTTGTTTCTCAAACATAGTCTGACAATCAGTCTTACCAAGGGGTATTGTGTAGTCAGGCAAAGCAGTAACTGGATTGTGCAGGTCAGGCAGTCGCTCCATGTAAAATACTGGTATTTAGCTGCATCCGGCTTCCTGGGACTTTGTGCGAATGGGACATTCTGCGTCAGATCCTCCGTCGCATCGCGTCACCTGCCCGCGCTATCACTTTGTTTTCACATAGCGTTCTTTCTGACTTTTTTTTTCATTTTGCTCGGCTATTAAGGGTCTTAGCGTGATGCTAAATAGCCTATAGCCTAAGTCAAGAATTGGGCTCACAAATGCAAAAATATTTTTTTCAAATCTGACTGGTAGTTCCGGAGATTACCCCCTACATACAAACAAATTTTACCTCTTTAAATATTTGTATTGATTGATTTGTATACAATTCTACCCATAGAACTGTACTAGCCTCCGCCCGTGCCTATCATTTCCCTAGGGTTCAAAGTCCCCTTACCAAATTTCATCAAAATCGAGCCAGCCCTTGCGGAGATTAGCCGGAACAAACAGACAGACAGTTTAAAAAAAAATGTATTTTTATTTTAAATGCCCTATATACTTTCATATGCATTTAGTAATTAAAAAACTGTTATTTGACATTACAAACAGACACTTTATTTTGATTAATTTGTATGTGTTAAGCCGTATCTTCTGCGCTTGTTTTTTCGAAACATTACACAAAAATCCTTACACATAAACATTTTGTTTTCATACACAAGCTGTCTCCTGCGTATTAAAATATTTTTAGATTACTGTCAACTATTCACAAGACAATATAACCTCAAAACCTGTGTCAGTTGGAATTATGCTTTCAAAATGCTAAATACCTACTAAATGTGCGCGGAGCGCGTGGCGGTTGAAAATGAAACTCTTCAATCGCGCGGGGAATGTTTTCCATGCAGCTCTGAAAACAAAGACATCGTGTTTTCATACACAAATGTGTATGGCCACGCCCCTTTGTTTTGACGTTTTTGTGTAACGTTTCGAAAAAACACGCGCAGGGGACACGGCTTTATATGTATAGATAAAGAAACACCGAGGCTGCCCAAGTCTGCACCCTCCCTATCGATGTCGTGGACTCGCTAATTCAGTTGGAATAGCCACGTAATTGTTAGCTGAATGTTTAATTCCTGCTGACGGGGCTGCCGGGGCTGCCGGGGCTCGCGGGGTTAGGCATCTAGACCAATGACCTGACTGGGCTGTCCTATATTATTAGCGTTTGTTTTATTAATGGTGATGCAACTGGGGGGGGCTTATGACTAGCATGTTTGTTTTAGTTTGAATGGCTTTATGAGTTGGGGAAGGCCGAAGAAATGAGGAATGTACTGTGAAATATAATAATATGGTTAGTCAGGTGTCTGTGAGATTTATAAGTTATGTTTTTAATACTGGCTTGGAGTTTAGCTTTGTCTCGGTCAAGGGGTTCACTCTTGCCTTCAAAGCAAGAGTGAACAGGCATGATCGAGGTCAAGAGCAGACCCATTTTATTTTATTTTTTTATTTTTTTGTTAGCCTATGCTGTCCCACTCCTGGTCAAAGGCCATCCACTTCTTCCATCTTTCACGAGCCCGCGCGTCCTCCTTCCAGTTTTGACAGAACCTATCCTGGGCAGGACATGTCTACCGTATGCCGGGCAAACTGTGGGCCCAAATAGGAGCTGGATAGGCCAATATAGCAATAAAAAAAAAACGCCAGGGTTACCCGCGAAATGGTAAGTTTTTTGCAATTTGCAGGTCAATGTCAGGTTGTTTGTTGAACAAAATAAGATTCGCGAGCGTAATAGTTAGTAGTTAGTAATAATTAAAATCATCAATACAACCCTTTAAGTGCATATAACCCTATTGAATCAATAGGTGGCTTCCAATGACAGTAGCATCGCTCCTTCTTACATGAGATTTTAACTAAACTTGGCGGCATCTTACTCACCGCAGGGATTAAAGTTTACGTTTCTTCTTCAATGTTTACTTTCTTGGTACATAATCTAGTTGGCAGAAAAAACAGACCCAAAGGTCGTCCAAATAATAGGATGAAAATAAAAATAGGTACTTAAAATCATCATCTCGTATACTAATAATAAAGCCGATGAGTTTGTTAGTTGGAACGCGCTAATCTCGGGAACATCCAGTCGGATTTGAAGAAACCTTTTTGCATTTGATAGCTCAATTCTTGAGGAAAGTACGCTAAGCGGAAATGAAGTACCTAATAGCGCAGGCAGGCGATCCGATGCGATGGAGTGGGGTGGAGGAACAAGATGTTTCACGTGGACGAAGTCGCAGGCAGAAGCTAGTCCAGAAAAAACTTCTACATTGGTACTTGAAATGCCAGAAATTCAAACTATTCAAATCACATTATTAACTAATTCAATTACGAGTAACAAAGACTAGGACTTGTCAAAGCACAGTAAATGAAAAGTACTAGAAGTCGCAGCACGAAGCTGAAACAGTTTGGAACTAAGTTTCACCACTTAGCGAGTTCAATCGATGTTACCAACTACGGTTTCAGGAGGTGCTGTTACGTGTGCTGAAGGAAATCGGCACTGTTCTTGCTTTATGTCCTCGGGTTTTGAAAGCCAGCATAACATAAGCATGATCAGCATATAATGTTTCCACTGCTGGGACACAGGCCTCCACTCTGTGAGAGGGAGTGGGCTATCTTCCACGCGGGCGCAGTGCTGTTTGGTGGACGTCACATAATATCTTCGAATCACGACCCTAACTTTGCTCAAATTTTAGTGTGCGAATCCTACTAATATTATAAACGTGAAAGTTTGGATGGATGGATGTTTGTTACTCTTTCACACAAAAACTACTGAACGGGTTTGGATGTAATTTGGCACACAGATAGTTTATAACCAGGATTAACATAAAGGATACTTTTTATCCCGATATTCTCACGGGATCGGAACTTATGCGGGTGAAACCGCGGGGTGCAGATAGTATCAAATATATGTATTTGATAGTATATATAGCTTCTGCCCGCGACTTCGTCCGTGTGAAATTTCTTGTTTCCCCGACCCACCCCGTCGCATCGTATCTACTTCGTTTTCCTTTAGTGTTTTCTTACTTTTTTATTTTTACTCGGCTCCTTACTTAGAGTCCTAGCGTAATGTTAAATAGCCTTTAGTCTTCCTTCAGAATTGGCCTATCAAATGCAAGAACAATTTTTCAAATCCGACAGGTAGTCCCAGAAATTAGCGCGTTCAAACAAACTCTTCAGATTTCTTATTAGTGTAGATTTTAAAACCAGTAGCGCCTTTCCCCATATTTGTCGTGGTTTAATTAATAATCCTGCTTGTTTGCAACGTTGACGTGTAAACCTTTAAATAGATCATACTCATCTTTGCGTAGGAGTTGAATGTTGTTCAAGCTGCGCCCAGTAATGAATTGAGTGGTCCGTACTTCATTGACAAAGTTGGTCATTGAGATATCTGTAAAAGTATTTATGAACTTGTAAACATACGGCGGAATTTTGTCCCGACAAAACGCAGTGCCTTCTTTCTGCTGATATCAAAAATTGCAATAACAATAATGTACGCTTTCGAATAGTTCTACAGATATACTTGAAAATGAAAGTTTTCATGTTCCGATTGCATTGGACTTTTTTTTGCCTCGGAATTACGGTAAACGGTTGCTTCCAGCTGTCATTTGTAGATTTTTGGCAGTTGTTACAGGTAGTCAGAAGCCTGAAAGTCTTAAAAAATCAAAATATTTTCTATCACATAAACATACATGGACACTTATGAAACGTTAGAAGCTAGGTGCACGGTTCCAATTGGTTTCCTATGGAGAAGATCCGGCAAAAAACTGTACGGTTACTCTTTTAAAAATATTGGCTTTTACAATGTTTTCCAATTACAGTAGGTATGGGAGGACAGCGTAGGCCTGTCAACAAGTAACAGGAACTTAATTAAATGAAAAATGCTCACCAAGGGGTATTGTGTTACCAAGTAACTGGGTTGTGGAGATCAGATAGGCAGTCGCTCCATGTAAAATCCTGGTATATAGCTACATCCGCTTAGACTGGAAGCCAGGCAGTAAAGGAAGGAAGGAAAAGGCAGGCAGATAGATGATAATTATTGCATGTACTTTAAAATAAGACATCTCTTTTTAGGAGTACTAAAGCCGCGATCAACGTGGCCACCGACTGTGCTAAAGTAATATTCTCCTTCTTCTTAGCGTGTCGATAGCAATCTAAATGGACTCTGCGCAGAATTCAGCCACTTGTTTGGCGCCATTACCAGCGTCCATCGGTTCCTGTAACGTACAGCTGACAGGACATGCAGGACATGATATTAAGTGTCCCATCGTTTGTGGAACAGCACCACATTTACACACCAAAGCGGAGTCATCTAAGAATCTTCACCTGAATAGGTTTTCTTTGCTTCGGCCAGCCTGTGTCTGGAGTCTGTTTAAGGACTTCCAGGTTAGCCAAGGTAACTCATGTCCAGGTGGGAGGTCTTCAGCGGGTGAAACGAATGGTTTGGGTAAGGAAGCACTGTCTCGCCACAGCAAAGTAATAGTTAACATCGATTCAAAAGAAGAAGATCGAATAACTTCCATTTAATATCATAGGCAAAGAACTTGCAATAGCCTTTTAAGGAAGACGTTTCACCAACATTAGAATGGCCATGCCAATAGCCATAGACAGATAGCCGCTACTTGCCATCGTGCACGTAATGGTTACCACGGGTAGCGTCGCATGTTACAAAGTTGGTACGGGAAAGTTTTCCAAGTCGGTGAGCCCTATGCAACCTGATAGCTCTTGCATTTTTTATTACATTACCTCATATTCAGGACACTTACCTACTAACGGTGTAGGCAGGGATCTTATAGCATCATCAACGGTTTCCTCTTCAAATTCATGAGGCTTTTTAATATTGCTGTTAACGTTAAAAATTCATTTGAATTTTACTTCATCGTTAGTCCTCTGATATGCGTAAGCTTTCAATCTTTGATCCGGAATGTATCATTAGGTTTTACATTGGGACATTCTCAGAATCAGCCCGGTGTCTGAAACTGTTTTTAGAAATGTATGATTACTGACTTCTCTGCGTACCTTCAGGAAATTCAGGGGGCCTACTCTGAAGTGCAAAGTGCGAATGTTCGGATCGAACCGACACATGGCCGAACCGAATATTATTGAAAAATGCGAAAAAAGTTCGGATCGGCTCAGTTGGGTCGGTACCATAGTCAATATTCAGAGGAGTGTAGGAGTGTAGGATCGGAACTGACCGAACCAAATAGTAACTTCGTAGCAGAAAACGGCCGAACATTCGGCCGATACTACTTCGGAATATACCCCCTGGAGTGATGTTATGTTTTAAAATACAAAACATTGACGCCGATTACCTTGTTCACAAACTAAACTAAATTTAAGATTAATGCATCGTTTTCTTTCTATTTCATTAAGAAAAGGTCAAAGATAAATATTTGTTTAGTCCTGTCAAATTAGTCAGCGCCCGACGTAAATTAGCCAATTTTTTAATAACGTCTAAACTTGTCTATGGAGTATCTTAATTTGCCAGGACTAACCTAATATTTATCTTCTTTCCTTTTCTTAATGAAATAGAAGAAAAGGATGCACGGAACTTAAATTTAGTTTAGTTCGTGAACAAGGGAATCGGCGCCATTGATGAGTGCCTACATTCTGGCCTGTTTTGCCCGGGTAAGCTCTATTTTTCTTCGTGTCGGTGGCACCCCAGAGGTCAGCTCTGTTTACCTATTAACGAGGACTATGGGACATTAGAAGGGCTACAGGCAGACAGTCTCTCTTCCCTTCTTCTTTGGTTCCAGGAGAAGGGCTACAGGCAGACAGTCTCTCCCTTGCCTTCTTCCTTGGTTCCTAATTATTAATCTATTGTTAGCTTTGCGTAAGTTATCTAAAGTCCAAAGTCTAGTATGTATGAGCTTGAGTATGTGTGTATGAGCTACTAAAATCTAAAAACATGCTTTCAGATAGTGATTGGGCTCTTACATAGTAATTACACAAATATTACTTACTAAATTTTACGTCATCATACTTTATCATTGTTATCAATATAATCCCCAAGAAACAATAATGTAAAATGTAAACAAAATATTACATCAAATACTAATTTCGTAATCATTACATTTTCCTATAAACCAACATTCACTTACAAACACATCAAAATAACTCACCATACGAAACTTTTTCTTACATTATCCTCTGTAATCGTAAAGCTCCCTTTACTCCTTGCACTATCTCCCTCTAATATCCCCGTCTCTGTCTACAAAGCGGGGGGAGAGATCTGGCAACGTCGCGCCGTGACTCAAGCGAGCAAAACCCGATAAAGTTCAAAAGTCACGCAGTCGTTGAACGTTGCGCACGTTTGAGTGACTTTGTAATTTGTCCGTGCTATCTTTATATAGACAATAGACTTGTAATGGCTAATAATCCACTTAGAGCATTTTTATATTGTAAACAGTTTAGTTGGACGAGATTCTTTGTAAGCGTCGTGGGATAAGATTCTAAAGTTGTGGTTTTGTTTAGTCTTTTTTTGATCGGTGGGCGTGAAGATGTTGGGATGTAAACATACGCAATGTTTTGATCTAAAGCGGTGTTAATGTAGCCTGTTAACATCCAAAGGGAGCCTTTAAATGAATGGACAAAAGATATACATATATAGTCCCTAGCAGATGTATTCCTGAAGGCCAATTCTCGTAATTTAAAAGGTTCAAAATCTACTCGCAGTCTCATCTCGGTGACTAATAAATGTCGAAATTTTGTTAAAAATGTACAGAAATTACTAATTACAGGCATTTTTGACAGATTGAGACTGAGATCAGACTGTGAGCGTTCATAAAATTACGAGAATTGCCCCTCTGATCTCTCTATATCTCTCTTCTTGAGATAATCTCTTATATCTGATGCCAAGTCTTACCGTCAGTCTGATATTGATTAAAACTGCTCCTATGTCACCTTAAGAACAAAGCTTTTCATAGCATAGAAGACCCTGATATCATTGTAGTAACGCTTAAAGATAGGCTTGTCAAATTGCGTAAAGGATCGAGGGACCAATGAGTATGGTAGGTACTCTGCCGAAAGCAACCTTACGTTGTGCTGGCCGACTCTAATTAGCGCGGGTTCTATTCGAACATCCAAGCTAGTTTAAAATAGGGTGTCAAATACTTAGTCAGGATTTTGTTTAGAACAGTCAGTGCTAGTTTAGTCGGAAATATGTAAAGACGTTCTGTCCATATAAACGTAAAGGAATCGTACCGTTGTTTGATTCCTCCCGTAACCTCAGAGGGCTCGTCTAGTCCTCTATACTATATGTCAGCGCGGTGCCAAGCGAAACGAATGCTCGTTATTTTCACGTAATCGTCACTTGCCCAGAAAACTCGCAAAAATTACCATTGTAGAGCTTAGGATAGGAACTATTGATGAATTCTGTAAATAGGTTTATACAAACACTTTTACACATTTTTAAAACTAGATAAGATAAGATATATTTATTTGCTAAAAACACGTGTACACATACTATAATAAAACAGTGCATGTAGTATGACATAAATAAAAAGATGAGATCAGTGTTTCCTATCTGGCTACACTGAGAAGAAATGCCGAGACAAACTCAGAGGTCAGTCTCTTTTACAGTCCAGACATATTCTTGATCAGATCAAATGAAGACCATGTATTTATTGACCTTTTCTTAACATAAATAATCGGTCTATAACGTTCCCATTGCTGCGACACAGGCCTCCTCTCTGTGAGAGGGAGTGAACCACGCCGGCCCAGTGCGGGTTGGTAGATGTCACATGCCTTCGAATTTTTGGTTCTAGGACATGCCGGTTTCCTCGCGATGTTTTCCTTTACCGTTTTGAGAACTGGTGGTGAAATAATTTACACAAAGTAAAGTGCCTGCTTGGGTTCGAACCACCACTGGTCTAAGTAGGTATAAATACTTAGGTTGTGATAGCAAGCTAATCTCAATCTCAGCAAAACGGAACAGTTCTTATCAAATAAAATCCGCAGATCACGCTTCGACACCGTTGACGAAACTATGAACAGTCGATAAGCTAACGAATAATTAGAAATATCTGCGTGATAGTGTTGATGATGTCACCGACGTAATCTGTCGTGATACCGATAGTGGTTTATTTAATATTGTTATTTTACATTATTATCAAGAGGAACTGGATTTTGGATTAATTTTTCGCTTGGATTTTGTTGCGTTTCGTTTTATTTTAGCTCAATTGGAATTTGTTCTAATTTTTGGGATGTATAGACGCCAGCACATCAAGCTAGGTATGTACTACAAATTTCGTTGGTAGATTTTTAACTTTATCGCTGAAACATTCAGGGTCAAGGTTGATTAGAAAAATTTGACAGTTTCGGGTAACCTGCTAGCGACTGTACTCAACGGTTTGTGAGTGTATGTATGCTGTGTTTGGCTGGCTTGTAGCTAAGTTATGACAGCCGCACGGGTCGATTGGCCAGGTTAAGCTACGCTTGCCGCGGTTGGTCCGTGGATGGTTGACCATCTTTAAATACCAAGATCCCTCCGTGCCTCGGGAAGCACGTTAAGCCGTTGGTCCGGTTGTCCTTTGTAGTTCTTTTACAGTCGTTATGGGTCGCCAGAAGCCCGAAAGTCTGACCAGTCTTACCAAAGGGTATCATACCTAGTCAATGAATGTTGTGTTTTTTTATTATCTTTTTACCTAATGTATATGGGTGATGTCCGTTATCAGTAGGTGGATAGAAATCAGCCATAGAAGTTCTTGGATGACGTTAAAGTCAACTACAGTGCGGCCGCTGAGAAACTGCGTTCTTGACACCTGTCAGTTTCATACAAACGAATACGTGTTTTGCGAATTTGGCCTTTATTAGTTATTAGAATTGTCGCTCTGATGGGTTTCAGGAATGCATTCTCTACGGCCGGACTGTAAGAAAAGATGGAAAGAGAAAACAAAGATTGTTTTTTTTTTTCAAACTCAAAGTATTTATTTCAATTAAACCAAATACAAGCACTTTTGAATTGTCAAGGGGTCGGTCAGTCAGAAAAATCAAGCTAGTTGCCCATTCCAAAGCGTAGGTACCTATGAAGAAGAACGGGCAAGAAACTTCATGGACACTCTTTTAAATCAAAAATTTTCTGTCAAGAAGTTATTACATATCGAGGCCCCTCCGTGCCTCAGAAAGCACGTTAAGCCGTTGGTCTCAGCTGTCCTTTGTAGATCTTTGACAGTCGTTAGAGGTAGTCAGAAGCCTGAAAGTCTGGAAACCAGTCTTGCCAAGGGGTATCGTGTTACCCAGTAACGGAGTTGTGGAGGTCAGTTAGGCAGTCGCTCCATGTAAGATGCTAATATTCAGCTGCATCCGGTTAGACTGAAAGCCGACCCCATCATAGTTGGGAAAAAGCACACCCATCCACGGACCAATCGCGGGAAACATAGCTTAACCTGATCGATCGAGCCACCAGATTGGCTGATCAGGTACTTGAGCAGAGTTGAAATGATTACGTACATATTCGATAGTCACAAAAATCGAGGTAACAACAAAATAAAAGAGTAATATTTACATTAGCTCCCGTCGATGACATGCTAGTGGCAGATATAGGTTCCCTTCGTCAGGACATGTCTGTCAGTGACACGTGACATGTTGTGACGTAATGTTCTAGAGGAAATCGCGAAAAGGTAGCGGTACACTGCTGTGTAACAGGTACCATAGGTGTGATAACATTCAAATGATAGCATTCGGGTGGGATTACACCCGAATACTATCATTTGTCACTTTAGAAATTTAAAACAGTATAAAAACCGTATTACGTAACACATCTCATCACAATCTGAATCATTTTGAGGGATATCGCTAATCTATTGCTGCATATGTTCGAAAAAATTTTTAGATCAACAATGTAAATAACGCAATGGATATTGTTGAACTGTCAAAATAAAAGCCATTGTTACTGTTAGTATGTTACGCAATTAGCCAGCTGGTTTTTTTTTGTGGATATTACTTGAGCTACCAGAATTTCGAAGAGAATAAAGATTCCGATTTTCATCCAGTAGTATTAGAAGTTACACTAAGACGATTATTGATTCAAAATGTGTAAATACATACAACACTTCTATAAATACTGTTATCAATTAATATTATAAGTAGATTTAACATATTGATCTCATACGGGAATCCCAAAACGCCCCCAAGTTAGTTACACGTAAAGATGCATCACCTCTGCGTCATTGTAATCATCATTCGAGTTAACTTTGCTATCTCTTGATGAAAATGCATTTTATTTTTTTAAGTAATTATGTTACTAACCATTTCTTTAATACACACTTATAAAGTCTTGCCTTCTTGCCAAGGGGGTAGGCAGGGACTACAGGACGCCACCTGCTACGATCCCTTACATCATCATGATCTGCCGAGCTTTTTCCCGAAGATGTTGGGGTCGGCTATGCAGCTGAATACCAGTATTTTACTTGGAGCGACTGCCTATCTGACCTCCACAACCCAGTTACTTGGTAATGCGATACCCGTTTTGTAAGACTGGTTGTCAGACTTTCGGGCTTCTGTCGACCCGTAACGACTGACACGGATCCACGAATGACAGCCGGGAGCAACGGCTTAACGTGCTTTCAGGAAGCACGAAGGGGTCTTGGTATGTAAAGATGGTCATCCATCCACGGATCAACCGCGGCAAGCTTAGCTTAACCTGATCATTCGAAACATGCGGCTGCTTTTACTTGGCCAGAAGCCCCTCGTCATCATTTCTATAATGTGATTGAATATCACCATCCAGCTCACATAATGAGGAAATATTGGTTCATTTATGAATAAAACAATAGCTAATGTTTTAACTGGCTTGCTGGAACTATATGCCCTTAGCTTCTTCACCGCCAATTTAAGTGGCTTCCTTAATGATTATTAATGATCTGGAATTACACTAACCCTTCGGGGATTACTAGCATGATCTGTGTTAAGTCCCGCGATTGACATTCGCAGATTCAATAACTATCTGTTACACTGTAGTGAATGACTACCTGTCCCTCACTGACCGTCTATGATTCCTATCAAGAATTTTACGCGTAAATCACACACATAATCAGCCTGTAGGTAATGTTCCCACTGCTGGGACACAGGCCTCCTCTCTGTAGGAAGGAGTGGCCCATAATCCACCAAGCGGGCCCAGTGCGGGTTGGTAGCTGACTGTTACTCACACACGTATCGTGTAAACAATTATTTTTTATAATTGAGATAATAACCATGAATTTGGATACCGAGAAATCTGACTTTAGCGGTAATGGGTATAAGGAAAAATATAAATAAGTATCTAAATGCTTATTGCAGTTGTATCATGGTAAGTTTCAATGCCACGTGGACTTTGAAAGTTGATCTAATATATTATTGACTTACAGTGAAGGAAAACATGAAACCTGCGGGGTGATTACGTTAACGTAACACACTATCAAACTCAATATGAAACATTTTAATGGATATTGCTAATGTATTGTTTTATATGTTCGAAAAATTTGTCTGCTCAACAACGTGAACGCAATGAATGTTGTTGAACTATCGAAATGAAAGCCATTCCTACTGATAGTGTGTTACGCAGTTGGATTTCTGATCTTATGAATGTGTAGTTCAAGACACGCAAGTAGCAAATTATGGTATCAAAGTTCAATCTTTCTCTATATGGAAGAGCCATTTCACTGTATTTATACAATTACTGGCTGGGGTTGCAAACGTTATGCTATATTACATATAGCATAATCAGCCTATAATGTTCCCACTGCTGGGACACAGGCCTCCTCTCTGTGAGAAGGAGTGGGCCGTAATCCACCACGCGGGCCCAGTGCGGGTTGGTATATGTCACATGTCTTCGAATTTTTGGTTCTAGGACATGCCGGTTCCCCACGATGTTTTTCTTCATGGTTTTGAGCAAAACAACATCGGTTATGTATTTTCTATCAAACCTTAGCACCCTTTGAATGTATTAGGAGTATGTCATCTTGCTGAGTCATCATCATCGTTGGCAGTCTTGTTCGGCCCACTGCCGAGTAGAGGCCTCCTACCTTTCGTCCCATGCTTCCCTGGTCCTGCTGACTACACTGCTGCAAATACTATTACGACGCCCTAAAAACAATTTAGTTTTAAACTAAGCCAAGCATGGCACATACCAGACTCGCGTTGAGAACCCGCTGAGTACAGATGCCAGCACATCAAGCTACCCGAAACTGTCAAATTTTCCTAATCAAATTTGAACTTACTTAAAAAAAAAACTTAGTCTTAAACGGAAACTGAAGACTTAAAAACAAAAGTTAATGTTGAAAAACTACCCAAAGACAAATTCGTTTGTTTATTTATCGTCTGGATACCAGAGAGCAGATTAAACGAGTATCTAATTCCATCAGTTTTATTGTCTGTGGAACAACTATAAACTTAGCTTATTTATGTTTGATGACCTAGTGATGTAGATCCACTTCGGTAGGAAAGCTTTTTAGATTTTTGTTTAGTTTTTAATTTGAATGATTTTTATTTTTTCTTGTGGTTTCCGGCGAATGATTGGTTACAATTCCCTTAGTATAAGGGTCGCACGAATTTCGTCAATAGGATGGTCAGCAGCGTCCTCTTTATCTGCTAATATAAACATATTGACACCAATGCGGGCGGCTAGTGGAACATACATATTTACATCCGTCACATCATCAGTTCCAGTTAAAAACCAGCGTCAGGCACTAGTTGTCTGGCATTTTTGCTGAACTGGGCCTTTTTGGTGCAGCCCTGAGGCACACTTTCCTGCTATTTTCTTGCATCGTACTTTACGCTCTCTATTTGATTTTTATTTGTTGCTATCTGATGTTTGTATCTGGTGTATGGTGTGTTTATTAGTTCGTGCTAAATAAATGTATTTTCTTTCTTTCTTTATGTAGCGATACATTTACTCCTTTGACTATTCAGCAATTATTTCGAAATCAAACTAGCTTTCAACGCTTAAGAGCTGACCCTTCTCCACTTTTCCGCTCGCCATTCTATTCGGAAGCCTCTTTTGTTTATCTACAACATCCATAAAATCCGTCTTGAAGTAGTTACTAATCTCGTAGCTATGTTTGCCTAAAAGCAGTCGTCTACATATTAAGCAAAATCCCGTCAGATAATATTTCTGGTATAAATCACTTATATTTCTGTGACCTGACTGAGAGGAGGCCTGTGTCCCAGCAGTGCGAACATTAACAGCTGATTATGCTCACTGATATTTTGGTGATAGACAAATCTTAAGTCTTTCTTATCTTGTACTTTTTTCTTTTTTAATAATGTCGATGATGCTATTAATTGAATTGTTGTTATCATTGGAGTTGGCAACTGTTATCTGAAAGCATAATGTCGTAGATAGCTTTAATCCACTTGCAGATAACTGATTGGAGGTTGAGAATCTATAGGTATGCTTGTTTGTGTCTGCAGATAAGTCTTCGTCAATGGTTTTACTTATTGATGTATCACTATCAGAGGGAGAAGGAGCTAGCATTCTTGCCGACCTAGATAACAAATTGTCTTTATACATACAGATTTTGTTATTAAAACCACCATTGTCCCGCCCTTATCACAATAATTGGGGTCGGCGCAACATGTCTTTTTCTTTCATACTTCTCTATTAGTCTTCATTGGCAAGGTAAACCTGTTCAGTTAGAGATTCATAGACGACTCCGCCTTAGAGTGTAAATGTGGTGCTAGTCCACAAACGATGGGACACTTAATAACGTGTCCTACGTGTCCTGTCAGCTGCACATTACAGGAACTGATGGACGCTGGTTATGGCGCCAAACCAAGTAGCCGAAATCTGGACCGAGTCCATTTAGATTGCTATCGATAGTCAACCCCTTTCTAACCATATCATCACTCACAAAGTCCGTTAAAACAATATTACCAACAATTTTGAAATAACTTCACGGCCGGTCCTGTCCCTTCGCGAGAGGAATCTTGGCCCTCGCAACTAAACTTCATGAAAATTCAAATCATATTGGACATGATGTAATTGGTTTATGTCTTTCGCAGATTTTCCCTGATTTACGCGAATCTCGGTAACCTTAGCATTTTCCTAAATTGGGAGAACAATCTGTAAGACAGTCGTTCTAAAAATCACTGCACTTATATTGCTGTGCCGACAGGGTCCACAATGATAACTTCTTTGTTCCGCCAAATTTGACATTCTGGAATGCAAATAAATATTAAGTATTGATATCTTTATACGTGTTTTCTTTGGGTTTAGCTACATCGTCATTTTCATTTTTGTCACGAGTGCCAAACTCAAATCATTTATTCTAAAAGGCACTTTTGATCGTCAAAATTTACATAAAAATAGAATTGGTTCGAGTCGCCTCTTCCAAAAGGTTGTTTCGTATGGAGAAGAATGGGCAAGAAACTCCACCGTTACTCCTTTAACAATGTTTTACAATATTTTGTATACATTAATTATATAATTTTATATGTGCCTTCTCATACTAAGAGGGGAACAGCATTGATCATGAAACGAATTCTTAATAACCCTATCGCCTCATACGATACCACGACGCACAGACAATGCTGGGGTGGCAATATTCAAGAAACCTAGATTCGACACAGCACTATGACCTATCAAGTTTACCAACTTATTGTTGTAACAACTTTCGTTAACAACTTACGAAACACTATTAACTTATTCAATGAAAACTGTTTCTGACTTTGAAACTTCACCCATAACTTACTAACTACCATCGACAAACACGAAAAAATTAAAAACAAAACTAATATTTAATGAACGCAACCGTTTTGGAGTTCGAAATTCGAAAAAAAGTACTCTTGTAAAGTTGCGCTCGGAAACTTTAACCTCATTTATTGTTACGTTCGCGCCGCCCCGCGCCCCCCTGGAGAATTGGCAACGTCGCTTTTTGTGGCGGGTTGCCAGAGCGATGGGAGCTTTCGTTGGTACTTTGTGGGGAGATTTTAGTTAACTCTGGATGATTATGGTTTGTGAGGTTTATTGGGAGATTATTTGTGTTTTAATAGCTGAAATAGGTGTTGGATGTGATTTTTTGTTTAAAAGATGAGTTTGTAAATATTTTGCAATAGAACTATTAATTCGAACTGAACATCCTATCTATACGACCGAATGCAGTAAAGATTTTGTGTAAGGATACGTGCAATTGCTCATAACGCAAGGTAGTAAAAGTTTTTATTTTGATGATTTTATTTTAATAAATATCTATTATATTATTTATAGTTTCAATTTAATTCTCATGTGTTTTTGATAGGTCTCGTCGTAACGCTATGTTATTTTCATTCTGATGGAATGATGCATTGCACTGGATTTCCTAACAGAAACGACAGAAAATCATCAAAGTACTCCCAAAAACTTTGTTCAAAAAGTTTACTCTGTACAACGCTTGCCCTATCAGGCAAATTCTCAACCCGTCGATGGCAACACCGCCAGCTAAGTGAGCGGCAAGCGGCCATGGCTATTCAGTAGTAGCCCCGCCGCCTCGTCGTACAGACGTACTGCGCTGCGCGACGAAACACGTACAAAGTTTCTGTGATGTAACGAAGTGGCTGTGTTATCTAGTGTTGACGTTAGTGCTAGCATTGTCTCGTGTGTTTACGTTTTCATATGATTGTTCTACCCTCGGTAAGAGCGCGATAGTGCTAATTTTTCTTCTACAATTTCCTTGTGAGTTTTTCGTCGTGGCGCGCGGATCTTAGATTCGAAAATTGAATTGTGATGATGTTTTATTTTTTTATTAGTGCTGTATGGTTTGGGTGTTGCGAATTTGGAATTGACCGGTGACAAAGGAGTTTTTTTTTCTTGTTCGATTTTTGAAAGTTCTGAAAAAAGGATGATGTTTTTAGTTATTTTCTTCTGTGGGACTGAATGCTGATGTGTAAGTGTTTGTGGCCGGATCTGTATAGATGATGAATTGCAACCGGAGTTTTGAAATCGGTAAAGTTGTTATAAATTATACTCATTCATGAGTTACGGCGATATGATTATATTTTCTTTGTTACTGAGAAAATTTTTCGAAACAAAAAATAGTCTAAAAGCCAATCTAACTTGAGAATACTAAAGTTTTAAGTTATTGTGTTGTTCAGCGAGTCTGCCTAATTTGTCTGAGGCAGACATTTGAAAATTCGAATCTTATCTTTTATTAAAAATGTTGATTATTTTATTGAACTGATTAATTATTTTATCGTGTGACAATTATTAAGAAACCTCTACGTCCAGCTGAAGCTAGAGTCAGCATGTCTAATATCGGACTAATTTCTGCCCGCGACTTTGTTCGCGTGGAAGTCGTAAGATGCAGTCATACTTTTATTATAACACTCCCTCAGACCCCCGTCGCTTTTATTTCGTTTTTGCTTAGTCCTTTCTGACTTTTTTTTCTTTTTGCTCGGCTCCTTTGGGTCGTAGTGTGGTGTTACATAGCCTATTACCTTCCTCAAGAATTGGGTTATTAAAAGCAAAAATATTTTTTCAAATCTGACTGGTAGTTTCGGAGATTAGCGCGTTCAAACAAAAAAAAAAACAAACTTCAGTTTTATTTTATAATATACTATACATATAGATTTCTACTAAGTATAATCAAAATGGTACCTGAAACCTAAGCATAGTTATAATAAAAAGGAATTCAGGGATCTCCCTTTAAGACCAGGGGGCCTAAAAACGCCACTTTAAGCAATACCTATAAAAGCTATTCATTTCCTGAATTCCCAGCAGATCATTAGCAATTCCTCTAATTTTCGTAAAATTTTATTTCATATTTGGTGTAAACATTGCCGAATGAAAAAAATAAAAACCGTAATTTTATCGGTAAAGTTTTCATTACAGTTTTTATTAGTCAAATTGGTTTTTTATTTCTAAAGTTTAAATGTTATTTCATTGTGATCATATCACACAGATCATATTATGAATTGTCAGTTTGTGAACAATTTACGATTTTTATTATGATTCATTTTGTTATCCTATTATGATTCTGCCAAAGTGGCGTTTTTAAGCCCCCTATTTGAACCATAATCAATCAGCCTATAATTAATGAATTATTATTACCTATTATCTCTTTTATTTCAATGTAAACATATAAATTATATTTTTAAATATTAGAATATAAAAAATTATAAAAACATTTAAAAATATAAAAAATAGTAGCCCACCGGTATTGGGAACAGGGGTCCAAGATACCGGTGGTCAGGGCTCCAGAGAGAGGAACCTCCTGATAATGCGAGCCGTGTCCAGAAGTACCGCTTATTATTATTATTATAATTTTCTCACTGCTGGGACACAGGCCTCCTCACAGTGAGAGGAAGTGGGCTGTAATCCACCACGCGGGCCCAGTGCGGGTTGGTGGATAATTTGATGAATAAAATAAATTAAAAAAGAAAACGGTATATCTGACGGACTTTTTCGGTTTTCGCGTATCGCAAACATTCGGTCTTAACTATTTAAATACCAGGGATGCATGTTTTTAAATACAGATGTAATTCTTCATACCAATCCATCTCTTAGCGGAAGAGAAAAAGACTTTTTATTCTTACAGCATGCGGTCCTTTGTTCCGCTGTCGGATCATTTTATTTTATTCTAAGGGGCAGTGTACTTCTGGACAAAATACTTTTTTTTTTCTTTATTAATAAACCTAAAAAGTTCTTATTATTTGATTACAATCTAGCCTAGTGGACTAATAATAAGCAATTTAACTCTATATTTTACGAGATAGATTATGTTATACATATACTGTTAGGGTTAATGGAGGAACACCAAGAAAAGGCTGTTATAAGGATTTATACAGGATAATTTTTTATTCAATGCGTAAATTTTTACAGGGTGTTCTACCCATGAATATGAACAACATTCACTATGGGACCATCTCTGAAATCACGAAAAAAAAATCAGCAGATTCATACATTTTGGTCGAGTAGGTATTGAACTTTTATAAGAAACAGCTGATTTTTTTTTTGTGATTTCAGAGATGGTCCCATAGTGAAAGTTGTTCATATTCATGGGTAGAACACCCTGTGAAAATTTACGCACTGAATAAAAATTTATCCTGTATAATACGTTTATTATCCTTTTATATTTATATATTGGAAGGTGTGTTTACTATATAACTAAGAATAGTGTCAATTTTAACTTATTGACAAAATACATAAGAAAAAATAAAAAGAAAAGTTAGGAAAAGTTTAATTATAATTTCTCAGTGGCAGCCCAGAGTCTGGATTTGTTCGGTTGATGGCAACAGGCTCGCCCCCTATTACATGGAACTTAAACATAACTGGCGATATGTGGGTGTACTATAAGAACACCTCTGCCTAACCCGTCAGGGATTACAGGCGTAATGTTATCTTATGTTAAGTTAGAAAGACATAAAAAATTAGGTTACCCATCTTTATCCAAACCTTGCACGCCGTCGCTTAACCCTGGCGATGCACGCGTGACCTTCTGTCTGTATGACTAACGTTTACAACAATAACAATTATGTCATTTTGTATAACATATGCCTTTTTACCTTACTCTAGTTAATCTAAAGATGGCCGTCCTGCGTCTGTAATGAGTGCATCTTTGTTTTAATACTTATCATCGTCATCAGCCTGTATTGTATTGTTCCCACTGCTGGGACACGGGATCCTCTCTGTGAGTGGGGCCGTTTTCCACCACGCGGGCCCTGTGCGGGTAGGTAGATGTTACATATCTTCGATTTTTTGGTTCTAGGACATGCCGGTTTCCTCACGATGTTTTCCTTCAGCGTTTTGAGAGCAGTGGTGATGAAATAATTTGCACAAAGTAAAGTGCTTGCTTTAGTTAGAACCCACGACCGATTCCTAAATCGTGGCCGTTACCATTGTGCCACGTTTGCTCTAATCCTTAATTTGTCCAATTTAATTACAAGTCATGTCGTGATGGCCTTGTTTTAGGAACCTAAGGAAAAGGTTTCTATCTAACTCTGGCTAGAATTAATTTGACTGTTCATTTTCGCTTTGGTCTTGGGCACCACTGGCTTGGTCAAAAGTAATAAAGACTAATTGCCCTTTCAATAACGTGGTTTCCTTGGGCTATCTTTAATCGTGTTACTGTTAACCTGCATCATCCCACTGTTGGGCAAAGGCCCCTTGACTTGAAGGGGCAACTCTCGTAATTTTAAGACCGTTTACAGTCTGATCTTGGCCATATCGCCTATTTGGCGCAGCCGTGAGGCACACAATACTATTTTTCTGTTTTGTTTTTGTGTGAATATTGTGTACCTTACTTAACCTGGATAAACTAATTTTCTTTCTGTCAAAAAAATAGGTAAATTAGAGGAATTGACCTATATTTTTGACAAGTTTTTAACGCTGATTGTTGCTGAGATTAGATTGTGTCTAGATTTAGAAAGTTTTTAATTTTAGGAACTGGCCTTCCAGCTCTTGCTCGTAATTTTAAAACCCTCCCACCAATACCCACTGGAAATACCTCTCTTTCGCGTTCTGCAATACCTGTTATACGCAATAGTTTTGTAACAATTTACACCCTCAACCACCAACCCTTGATTACAACAAATGCAGGAAAACCGTAAATTCCTCACAGCCCTAATTACTCCCTTATAATGCTAGAAAATTACTAGCCAGTGACAAGTTTCCAGGGCTGTGCCACTCATGGGGCACCACGTCATCTCTGCAGCTGAATATTTGATGCGGTTTCGCGAATAAAATCGATTGCTTGATATCGTTATGGCATAATTAGAGGATGGTGTCGTCCGGTATGCATTCTTTATGGTATAAGTGTAGGCGGGGGAGAAATGAGGTCGGAGTTGAAGTAATGGAGGCTCTAATTATATAATTACTATTATTAAATGCTTCCACGAGTATCGATACTTCGGTGGCAGTCAGACAGAACAGTCGGCCTTTCTACCAACTGACGCTGACTAGCCATTGTTTTTTTCTACTCGAAAACCGCTGGTCAGCTTTGTCCTTTCCTAGTTGGGAAGGCTTTTAGTCTAACCTTATGCGGGTAAATATCAGAGTTTCGCACAAGATACAACTGCTGTCTTCCACCAATTTGCGACACAGAGCTGTGGTGGCCCAGCGGTAATGGCCCCCCGACTTACGAGTTTTAGGTCCTGGGTTCGAACCCAGGCAGGCGCTTGACGTTGTGTAAATAATTTCATCGCCTGCTCTCAAAACGGTGAAGGAAATCATCGTGAGGAAACCGGCATGTCCTAGAACCAAAAATTCAAATGCATTTGACATCTACCAACCCGCACTGGGCCCGCGTGCTAGATTATAGCATAACATCATAGGCTGATTATGCTTATGCTCACACTAAGAGCATTCAAGCTGTCTAAAACGACTGTGAAATGTATTCGTATGGCATTCAAACAACGTAACGTGCTCTTCGAAGCATAAAGGGGTTTTGATTTGTAAACATCGTTCACCAAACCCTAGTTTGTAGGCTTCCAAATTACATTCCTAAAGGGATTTTCAACTCCAAGGACCAAATTCTGTATTATCTTCAAAATTCTTCACTTATCTGACCAAGATTATGTTTGAACTTTAAAAGAGACTGTGACCTCTGAGTTTGTTTCGGCCTTTCTTCTCAGAGAAGGAAACGATGATCTCATTTAGTTTATAAAATATGATTGACGTGTAAAAACCTACTTGCGTAAACCCAACCCGCACTGTGGGATTATGGCCCACTCCCGCTCACAGTGAGGTCTGTGTCCCAGCAGTGGGACCTTTATAAGCTGATTATGCTACTTGCAGAAATAAAATCATTTATCGAAAGCTTTGTCCAAGACCTCACCGTAGCAATTGTTTTTTCATCTTCTCCAGCATCGGTAAAAACTGCAATCTCAGTGACACCTCCACATGCACCCACAGGGCCTCCTTGTATCTAAGCACCAAACAAACGGAGTCATAAATATTCAGCACACGTTCCAACGTTCGTGGTGCTAAGTCGATCATGCGAGTGGACATAATAAAAATATTGATAGATAGTACGCTCCGCGGCTTCTTCTGAGTGTTAGTTGAAGGCATGAGTGGCATGAGGTGCAGTTTTGTTGGCACTACACCGGGCATCCAGGGTCCTATTTCTTTAAGAGCGAGCGAGCGAGCGAGAGTTTCCCCTTATTCATCATGGTTATTTAATGTGATTTTATTGCATTTTGACGGGCTGGCGTTGCATAGAGACAGCATGTCAAAATGCATTCCTTATTTTGTCTGCCCTTGCATACATATATGTGACGACACAATAGCTTTACTTGGAGGTTATGATTCATTGGTATCAGCTGTTTTTACTGCTCATTGTAGGACGAATTCGTCCAGGAAAGAATTGGTATGTCTAGGTTGATAAAGCACGGGTTCATAAGACTTTAACTTGTCACTAAGTGGACTAGAGTACACTAACACTAAGGTCTCGTCCTGGGTAAACGAGGAATTGCATTATTAGTGTAATAGACACACATGAGTTGCCCCTTTCAAAAATACAGACTTGATCAGGTAGAATACCTGTCCCTACCGCCACATGATCTCAAATGAAAAAAAAATCAGCGTGGGAATCAGTTCACCATTGTCACTAATTTTGACCCCATCTTGACATCCGTCAAAGACATCGCATGTCAAAGTAACTTCATCTCCTCAAAATTGTCACACGCTTATAACAATATCTACACAAAAAATATCCGAATATCACTTAAATATCTATAAAGTTCAACCGGATGTGAAAGCTAACGGAAGTAGTTCCCGGCAAGAGTGTCACGTTACCGGGTCCGGGAGTCGAACCTGACACCTTCGAGAGTGCTAACTCATGCTATTACTGATGGTGTGGTAGCAAATATTGTGTGAGACAATACTGCTTCGATTCATGTCTTGATTCGACTAAAAGATGCCAAGATGATAGCTGATCACAAATGATATTTTCATTTTCTGATTTGTGGGAATTATGGAAAGATCACTACCATCCTTTGTGATAATCTGGGATTGACCAGTGCAGTTCTAACTTTTTAGCCAGTACCTGCCTAGTATATTTTCGAAATAATGAACTGATTTTCTGTTTCCATCTCAAGGCCAATTTCCGTAATTAAAAACGTTTAAAATCTAGTCGCAATCTCATCTTAGCCACAATCAATGTCAAAAATGTAGGGATTTTAGAGATCTTTTTGACAGATTGAGACTGAGATCAGACTGTGAACGTTCTTAAAATTATGAGAATTCCCCCTCTGGTTAAACTTGGAAGCCATCCCTTAAAATTGCTGAACAGAGCTCAGGCAAAATGATAATGGACAAAAAAACTTGTTTCTGTAAGTTGTGTCGAAATGTAGACGATCGGTAGTAGCTCTTAGTAAATTTCTTCCAAACCAGATCCAAATTAAAAATACATCTTCCCAGTAACAAACCAGATTGAACATTCCATCTAATATCGACAAACGAAGGTGCTATCACGAATCTATCAGCATACATTACTGGCACATCCGCGCTACGTCAGCCGGCGGCGCGCGGTCTGCGCCCGCGCATACCGGTCTAACGCGTGATTTTATGCGCAGTACTTTGATAGGGAAAACGTATGTAGATAGTAATTGTGTCAAGTGATTCTGTGATGCGTAGTTTGTTGTAAAGGGGCTGGTACACTTGGCTGAATTCGGTGGATTGAATTTTTCGACGAACTGTTTTTCAGTTTGGAAAATACTTGTTACGTCTCAATATCTGCCTAACCTTTTCCTAACTAAGTTGGGGTCGGCTTGTCGTCTAACCGAATGCAGCTGAGTAAAAAATATTTTTTAAATGGAGCGACTACCTATCTGACCTCCTCAACCCAGCCAACCCAAGGGGTGCCGTATTACTGGGTAATATGGCACCCCTTGGTAAGACTGTTTACAAGTACTTATTACTTCTATGTGTGTAATACTTTTTGGATCTGAAGCCTTGAAGTTGTGCACTATAGTTCCTTGTACTGAATGCGATAACTCTCGAGGTGGTAATGACTATTAAAAATGCGCCCCTAAAAGGGGATGAAAGTTTGTATGAAAGTACGTCATTTTGGCCGATGGGTAATCTCGCAGTATTGCTAAGTTTTTCTAGGTTAGGTACAATTTGGTTACTTTTTAGAAGGCAAACTTGCTGAATGCGGCAACTCTCGTCTGGATTCAGTAACTTAACCATATTTACGACTTTTAGCCATGTGGAAAACACCGTTAAGGGTTATACTATCGCTAGTTCATGCTTCAGTATCTAATCTAAGGTTGAAAGGTGAAAATGAGTAATACTAGTAGTTAAGATTATCTGTAATTATAATTTCTTGATTAGTTTTCAAACGTAATACGCTCTTGAGAGAGTATTACGTGTAGCGTTGAGCCTATCAATGTCATCAGTGCTGACATTGATTGGATACTTGATAAAGCTTACTCAGCTTGTGGCTCTTTGTAATCTGTGACAATTCTTCTTCTTCTCCGTGTCGCTGGCAAGGCTGTATTTTAAATGTTATTTTCCCAAGACTTTGCCACGTCCACGGCGTTGTCTGTGGCAGTGCAGAGGTCACTGATAGCATGTTTGGGACACAGAGGGCAGGATAGGAGGTGGAGCATGGTTTGTGACATAGCTCCACAATCACACTCTACTGCTGTGGAATGAAATATCATAAGGAGTAGACCTTTATTATCAAGTTTGGCAATTTATATTATGTAAATGCGTTCTTCTGCTTTAAGTTTTATGACACTTTTTACTGTAAAGAGAAAATTGCCCTCTTCTTTGAGGTGTCTTCGGACAAGTAACGTCAATTAAGATTTTCTGTAATTATGATTTCTTGATTACTTTTCTTACAAAATACTCAGCATTGATTGAATGCTTAATAGCTTGCTCAGCTTGTGGCTCTTTGTAATCTGTGACAATGAAGAATCATAAAGGGTAGTCCTTAATTACCAAGTTTGGCAAATGGATTGTTGGTTGCAGTTTATTTTATGAAATGCCTTCTTGATCTATCTACCCGCACTGGGCCCGCGTGGTAGATTACAGCCCACTCCCGGTACTGACCGACTTACGAATTATAGGTCGTGGGTTCGAACCCAGGCAGGCGCTTAACTTTGTGTAAATAATTTCATTATCACAGGTCTCAAAACGGTGAAGGAAAAATCGTGAGGAAACTGGCATGTCCTAGAACCAAAAATTCGAAGACATGTGACATCTATCAACCCTCACTGGGCCCGCGTGGTGGATTACAGACCACTGCCTCTCAAAGAGAGGAGGCCTGAGTCCCAGAGGCTGATTATGCTTTAGTATAGGCTATGACTTCTCCTTTCATAATCTTTAAGTAGCCTTTTACGAGTATGAAGATATTGTCCTTTTATCACAGAACGCCAAAAAGACAGAAAGGAATGCCAAACTGAAATATTCATTGGCATGATAAGTAACTACAAAAATGTTGGTCAAAAAAGAAATGTACCAAAACTTTTTTAAGCCTGCACAATGCATGGCCACCAAAAGTACGTCCGATTTTAGAAAAGCTACCAAAAATATTCGGTAAGCGGGTCAAAATAATCGTAAAGTTAGGTGCGCCCGCGCCGACCGGTCTCGATGGGCAGGTGTCGCTCGTTCGTAAGCTCGCTCACATGTAACGGTGGTGTGGTCGTGTTGCTTTAGGAGAACATTGTTTAAGAAAGGAATCGTAAAATATTGTAGTAGCCTGGCGGTTACATTATGACCAGAGAACCGATTCTCGTAATTAAAAACGTACAAAATCTAGTCACGATCTCATCTCAGCGACGATCAATGTCTAAAATGTAGAGAAATTACAGGTATTTTTGACAGATTATCAGACTGTGAAAGTTCTTAAAAAATCAGAAATCAGAAATATTTCATTTGTGATACATAGGTGGGTACAGTGGTTGGACATGTTTTAGGTTAATGTGCGCTATGATCAGACTATTACAGGCATACAAAAAGAATTAATTACAATTTTTACATGCAAATAAAGAGCTTACTCGTACTAAACTACAAATTTACCATATAAATAGATTGTCTTATTTGATTACTATAGGAACAAAAGTCAAAATAATTTGTTAGGTAAACGTCAAAATAATTTGTTAGGTAAATGTCAAAATTACAAATTTGCAGGAATTGCTCTCCTAAGATTGCTGCACGGCATTATTTATTTATTTATTTATTTTTATTAGGTCTACCAACAATTGTTCACACTGGATACAGCAACATAATTCATTCTTAAAATTAAGTTACAGCGCAACAATTACTTATAGGTAGACACCACATGCACAAAACAATAACTTCGTAAAATTAGCTTACTAAGTACTAAGCGCAAATATTCAACTAAATAAAATTAAAATTGGAAATAGTGAAACACAGAATTATGACAAAATCGATAAAAAATAAATTATAAATTAATTATATTACTGGCATGAAATTTAATTATTACACTACTAAAACAGATTCCACAAAAATCGACATAGGGCAGAGTGGGCATTCTGAGGCCTGTCTCTTAAGGCTATACCAAAAGTGGTAGGAACTCCAAAACCTTCTTTCTTAACACTGCTGACTCTGCTTTGGCATTTTAACTCACGTATTTACGACAAGACAAAAAACAAGAAGTCAAATGAATAGATTTTCAAGCAGTCCCTTTCTCCTTTACAAACCTGAAGTCCCAATTTCAAAATGAGGGCAGCGATATCTTACAAAACCCACGTTCCATCTACAATTAGTACCAAAGGACCAGACCGGCCAGCTTAAAGAAATCGGACCTTTTATGCGGACGCAACAGGTGTGTTTTCAATGTATAATAATGGGTAATTATTGCATTAAGTATGTATTTAGGCATTGAGAACTTTTAACTTAAATATAGGTTAAGGGAAAAGGGGATTTTTTGGGGCAGTTTTGGAGCTAAACTATCTCTTACTGGCTAAGATACCGATCTTATAAGTACTGGTAACCAGAACGAACTAGCCCACATTAAAAAGGTGAAGTACTTAAATCAAATGCATTTTCGTCTTGAGTTCAGTTAAAATCAAAATATTTTATTTCACATAAACCTACATGGGCACTTATGAAGCGTCAGTTAGGTGCACGGTTCCAATTGGTCGTTCGTTTCCTATGGATAAGTGCCGTCAAGAAACTCCACGGTTACTCGTTTTAAAAATAATTGGCTTTTACAATGTTTTCAAATGACAGTATTTAATTAATAGGTATGGGAGGACAGCGTAGGCCTGTCAACAAGTTAGTTTCATAACCTATGGTTATAGTTAAGTGGCTGCTTTCCGACTTAACCTGTCACAGTCTGTTGCTAGACAAAGGACTCCTCCAAATTCCAGCATTCAGTCTTCTAGATTCATCTGCATTTATGAGATTTTCTTCTGATTCAAAAGTACCCTACTGTATAAGAAAACATACTCAGTCTGATTACCTGTCGCCAGTTTTGAGCTGTAGGACCATCTGTCACGGACCCAAAGACCACTTACCAAATCGCCCTATTCAATAAAAAAATAGACTGAGAATCAACAGTTTTTGAACATAAAAATTACATAAGACGGCTCCCCCAAAACGCCTGCCCTTCACCACCTCCTAGTGCTGGGAAGAACTAGCGCAACAAACTCCCCAGCAGCAACGGGGCGGAACCGGTGAAATGTGGGTGTCAAATAGTACACGAATTCGAAGAATAAAGGGGTGACAAGTATTTTTGTTTTTTAATAATTCAATCCCCTCAATATTGACAAGACACGTCAGTGTTAACGTAGCCAACGAGGAAGCACCACGTCACACAAATACGAGCCAACCTGTGTTTAACACATGATTGCCATGTAGGTTTTGTACAAACCCTTTTGTGGAATAATAATAATGTGGAGTGTTATCAAAAGATGTATTTTTTATTTTCTGTGCGTGTTAGATTCTGGAGGCATATTAAAATTTTCTTTAATCAGGTGGGCGGATTTTGAATTAATATTAAATTGAGCGTGACTGAGAATTACTAGTTTTTTTTTGTGTTATAAGGACTAACAAAGACATTGCATGTGGGTGATTGGAATTGCAATTTCTTTGATAGATATACATAGGTCCAGTTTAACGTAAATCTTACTTAGTAAACTCCTTTGGATTTATGATCTCATCATTTTGTTACATTTATGGCGAGATACGAGAGAGCAGCCGTGGCGCAGTGGTAACGGCCGCTACTTACGAGTTGCGAACCCTGAGAGGCGCTTTACTTTGTGTAAACTGTAAATCAATTCATCACCACCGCTCTCAAAACGGTAAAGCAAAACACCGTAAAGAAATGTGAAAAAAATGTCCCTAGAACCAAAAATTCGAAGACATGTGACATCTACCAACCCGCACTGGGCCCGCGTGGTGGATTACGACCCACTCCTTCTCACTAGGGAAGAGGTCTGTGTCCCAGCAGTGGGAACAGACTGATTATGCTAAGTATATGCTTATGGCGAGACACATGTATTAAATGTGATTAAAAAAATAGATACTTATACTATACTTAAAGAAAAATCAGTTTCCTGCCACTTTTACCAGATGCTTTGCCACCAAATGTTCACATATTTATATAGGAACCAAACCATAGTATTTATAGTAAACACGGAGTGTGTTTTACAAGACTGGTATGTGAGTGGCACAGCACATTGGCACCATATGACAGGTGTCGGGTCGGCAGATGTGCGAGGTCAAGGTCGCAGGTTCGGTGCCCGAGCCGATACGTTTTTATTGCATTTTTTGAAATACTAATGACTATTACTGTTTCTTTTTTTTTATTTATGTTAAGCGAAGGAATTTTTGCCGTGTTGGTTTGATGTCCTTTAGGGTCAGATTCATCATTGATATACTAACTTAATTACTTGATACTAGTACTTTGTTTCAAATTTCAATAAATTAAGTCAAATTTTGGTTTGAGACAATGAGGACTTACAGAATCTAGCCATAGACTGTTTTTTTAATTACTTCTTTCTCAGGTACTTCGTCAATTGGAAACTAGCTTTTGCCCACGACTTGCCTCGCGTGAAATTCGGCCCCCGACCCACCGCGTCACATCCTCCCCTTCGCGTACGAGTATTACTTCGTTTTCTGACTTTTTTTCTTTTTGATAAACTCCTAAGGCTCGTAGCGTAGGGTGTTGTTAAATAGCCTATAACTTTTCTCGTGCATTGCTTTCAAATTTATTGGGATTTGATTTGATAGGATTTGGTATTATTTTTTATGATAAGTCAAAGGTAGTCAATAAAACGTTATAGCAGTTAAGTAACATTTGGATCACTAGAATTTTAAAGCCTATTCAAATTTTTGTTTCCTATTGATGTTATTTCCGCTTAAACGAATATCGACTTTATCTTAGTACAAATTATATTGATTTCAGAATCACAATTATTATTGACAAAATCATAAAAATGATTGGAATATTAACGCAAACGTAACTTTATGTGTCAGCGTTAAACTTCTTTTTCCAAAAACACATTTGTTTACTTTTTTGGAAACTCTTTAGCAAACGCAGTGTACATCATAATGTGGTGTCAAAGCTGAAGTGGAAAAATATCAACTAACTTTTGGAGGCCTCTGAATATACAACAAACCTCATGATAGGGTTAAGAGGAATCCAGCAAAGTGCTATGGGGGTAATACCACTTTGCTGGATTCCTCTTAACCCTATAATCCAACATCCTATTCCTTCAATAATTCTTAAAAACTTTAGAAATATAAATACTTTTATTAATGCCACCTGCGTCATCATCATCTTGGAGGGGTTCTGTGACGTAACGCTCACGCTCTGGGTGACCGATGTAACGGCGGAGGGGACAGTGAGGAAACTGATTAGGAAATAATTGTTCAGAATTGGACGCAATTTGTTTTTGTTCAGTTTTATTTTGTCTAGCGGTATTTAGGGGCAGTACGGCTTTGAATAGACTATGGATTGAACCTGTATTGATTTTTTTTTTGGCTTACATAATCAAGACATTTATTTTTTTGTGCTTCGTATTTGGGTTAAGTTTAATTTTTGATTGTTATTTGCGTAAATTGATGAAACCTGAAAACTGTAACCTTGAAACCGGTAATGATTTTTTTTTTGTCTTACGCAATCAAGTCATTTAATTTTTTATGTTTTTATTTGGTTTAGTTTAATTTGTTGATTTTTTATTTGTGTAAATTGATGTTTTGAGTGACAGTAAATCTGACAAACTTCGATTTCTATTATTTATTTTAGTATATGTGCATGCACATCCCCATTTTACTGATTAAACATTACTACCCCTCTGTGTTGTACACCTACTGGCTCTTGACCAGTTTTTTTTACTGATGAATTAATGCCTGTTTGAGGAAGGGGACATTTTGCGAAAGGGACATTCTGCGAAAGGGACATTTTGCGAAATCACATTTTGCTACCAGTAGTCATTATGAGAAGTGGTCATTTTACGACAGAGCCAATTGGGCGTTCTAATACAGTTGTAAAGGTCTAGCTGCTTATCTATATGAATCTCCAGAATTGTTTACGATGATCCCTTTTAAGGCATTGACTGCAACCGCGGTCACCGGTGACCGCCAACAATAGATTTTCTATTGTGTCTGTTGTCTGGCAGTCAACGTGTAAAAACTTTAAGTCAAAAGGTTAGATCTTAGGGGGCGTCCATTAATTATGTGAGGTATTTTGTGCGATTTTCCGAAGACCAACCCCCCCCCCCCCTTGGTGAGATGTCGTGAGATTTATCTCGACCCCCCCTAATCACACGTGAGATTTTCAAAATGTGAATTTACGCGTTGGATTTATTGTGAACAAAAAAAAAAACAATAATCTATATTAGCATTGTGTAAGATTTGACCATATTTTAGTGAAAGAATATGTTTTACTTCATTTAACCCAAATTTCTCGCAGTTTTACTGTTTCTTGAGAAAAAAAAAAACGTGATATTCGCCGAGACCCAACAAAGTAAGATTAGATGAGATTCGTCTTGACCCCTCCCCCCCTAGAACACTCACGTAATTAATGAACGCTCCCTTACTATTCCTATGGGACTGAAATTTTTCCTCAATGATTATAAGAATCTAAATAACCCAAGAAATAAATGAGAGTAAAAGAGTTTCAAGTCTTTCAAGTGAGCTGTCCCATATATCTTATAACATACTCGTTCAGACACCAGCACATCAAGCTAGCCAGCGCATCTGTCAAATGTCTTTAGTAGATTTTTATCTTTATCGCTAAAGCATTAAGGTTCAAAGTTAATTGGGATAATTTGACAGTTTAGGGTAGATTGACCTGCTGGCGTCTGTACATGACACTTATTTAAAACGAGATATGACTTTTAGTGGGGTATAGGTTTGTATCTTTAGGGCTACGATTTAATGCAGTTCTAGGGCTGAGTTGCCCAACTAAAGAATATGTTACTAAACTGTCTGATGGTCCACGATTGTTGATGCTTTTGATCTCTTGTTAGATCTACCTTTTACCTTCGGAGGAATTGTAAGTTCCGAAAAATGCCCGGAGTAAAACAGTTCCATTTTTTATGCAGCGCATATTTCCAAGTTCTCAATTCTTTGAACATTTTTGATCGTTGTACCCAAAGACTAAAATCCTTAAAACAATACCCACCCTCTTAAAATCAGCCCGTATTTCGCGACAACATGACACCTTCGCACATAAAAGGATGTACACAGTGCATGAGTACGTGGGAATCAGCTGATCGGCTGGGTGTCGGGTTGCCGCGCACGGTGGCGACCACCCGCGAGTGCCAGCGAAGGGTTACGTGCACAATTGTGTAGCGGGCGACGGGTTAGCTGGCGAGATTCTTGTGCATGTGTTAGGGTGTATATTCAAATTTTATTTATGGTTTAAATTGACGTTATTTCAAGTTAAACAAATATCAACTTTATTTTAATGATTATTAAGTTGATTTCAGAGTGACTAGCACCATTGAAAAGTTATAAAAATGTTTGAAGTTGTAGCGTAAACTGAACTTTATTGTGTGGGAATTAAAGTTATTTTTCCATAAACTCATATTTGTTTACATTATTGGCGAATATGTCGCGAATGCAGATTAGAAGGGTTAGTCAAAATCGTTGGCTGGAATTTCAGTGTTTGAGGGTTCAAACTTCTGTTTTATTCAATGAAACAGTTTTGGCTTGAAGACTAAGCTTTTTGATGCCGACTTTAGAGGCTAAATAATAACAGCCGCACAGGTCGATCGAAGGTTAAGCTATGCTTGCCGAGGTCGGTCCGTGGATAGGTAGCTATCCATTATATATCTAGACCCCTCCGTGCCTCGGAAATACGTATAGCCCTTGGTCTTGGTCTTTGACATTCGTTACGGGTCGTCAGAAGCCCGAAATTCTGATAACCGGTCTTGCCAAGGGGTATCGTGTTAAACAGTAACTGGGTTCTGGAGGTCAGATATGTAATCCCTTCATGTAAAATACTGGTATTCAGCTGCATCCGGTTAGACTGGAAGCTGGCCCCAACATAGTGAGAAAAATGCAGGCAAACTACTATAGAAAACTACTAACTACAAAATAAAGATGATTCCCTAGTGTTTAGTCGCAATTTATTTTTCACAGTAATCAAGGTCACTTACCTAGCTCAGTACCTATTTGGAGCACAGTTCGTAGAGCAAAATGCGTGGGCGACTAAATTGTGCTGTGATTGTCGACCATTTGAGTCTAGTTAACCAAATATGCGCAATTCCATTCCATAGCTATAAAAACATTGTACAACAATCTAATTCTGACTTGACAGTCGGGCTGACGGTGCGGTCAGCGCAGTGGTGAAGCGATCGACTGTTGCGCTGCGTGTCGCGGTTTCGATTCCCGCACGGAACAAATATTTGTAATGCCTATAGGAGCTTCAGTCTCGACGTTCATAGCCTGCCTGGGTTGGAACTTTAAGACCTACAACTCTTAAGGGGCCGACACCTCTCGGTCACCTCAGCTGTCACTGCTCCGCATCACCTACGGACAACATTAATTGGAGGCCCGAACTAAGAATGAATGACAACAGGATTGGACAGTTGTTCCTACTCCCGTGGCGTCAATGCCCGTCCGAAAAGTTAATTAATCGGTCATCACCTGCTTAACCTTTTCCCAACTATGTTAGGGTCAGCTTTTAGTCTAACCGGATGCGGCTGAATATCAGTATTTTACATGGAGCAACTGCCATCTGACATCCACAGACCAACCACGGCAAGCGTAGCTTAACCTGATCGATCGACCCGTGCGGCTGTTATTACTTAGCTGCTTACCAACGTAAACTACGCAATGAATGTTGTTGAATTGTCAAAATGAAAGACATTGCCGTTACCAACTGTGTTCCCAGATTCGAAGACGTAGTTATTATAGTTATTAAACTGCGTTGGCGTATGCCCTTCAAATACCAAGAATTTGTAGAAGCCATACTATCTTGAATTGGCAAAAAATCTGTCATCTGGTGAGCTTGAGGGTTCACTGTGTTATGATAAATGTGAAGAAACCTTAGTTCGTAACAAATCAGCTGTGTAATTGTGAACAAAAACAGTATCATATGGCCAGCAATTACGAGAAGATTGTCCTCTGAAATTGGGAGGAAAAAATGTCTATATAAATTTCACTTTTGAGGTTTCTGACCTGGTGCATGAACTTTTTGAGTTGATTTTTTATAGAAATGTGCAGTTGGGATTTTCTGTCACTTGTTGGTGAAAATAATTCCTATAAAACTCATACGGAGCCAACTCGAAACTCGAAACTCAACTCAAATCATTTATTTCAAATAGACCAATTACAGGCACTTTGGAATTGTCAAGGGGTCGGTCAGTCAGGAAGATGAAGCTAGTTGCCCATTCCAAAGCGTAGGTACCTATGGAGAAGAACGGGCAAGAAACTCCATGGACACTCTTTTAAATCATAAAATTGTTACAAAATATTTGATTACATCATTCGTGTTGAAATTATCCATGTGCGAACGATGTAGAAAAACGTGCACGTTAAAAGCGTCCGTTATAGTAAACATAAAAACAATTCAGAAATTAACCAACCCCTAATAAATTGGGATATGGGCAAGTGGATGAAAGACCATCCATAGATAATGATCACCCATCTCTCCACTAGTCCAATGCTTACTCTAGGATGCATATCCGGTATGGCTCTGAAATCCTTCTCTATCCTACGGGCACATCTTAATGGCGTCGTAATGGTAGGGCCATTACCTCGCTCCCTCGTCTACTCCTTGATATGCAATGGTCGCTGTAACACCATGAAACATGAGGCTACAGGGGCTAGTGCGAATCTCAGGGTTCATTCGATTAATCGAGTCTGATTTAACCACTCTGGGATCGGTGCATTTTGGCGAAAATGGTGAAAGTTATTCCTACACATATACTCGTAGGGTGAACATGGACGGACAACCTGTTACCATGAATTCAGTACATGATTTTGAACCCTCCTACGTTGAAATTTCTGCGCTTGCGGGTCTAGAATCACGTACTGAATTTATCATTACAGTTTGCGCGTCTATGTACAGACGCCAGCAGGTCAAGCTACCCGAAACTGTAAAATTTTCCCAATCAACCCTGAACCTTAATGCTTTAGCGATAAAGTTGAAAGTCTATTAAAGAAATCTGATAGATTGTAGTAGCTTGATGTGCTGGCGTCTGTACCTGCCAACCTATATGTATAATAGTCCGTTGGCAGACTGAAATGACTTTTGTTTTGTAAAATGTTAATCATCTTATCGACGGACACCTGCGAGTATAAATTCAATGTCAAAATGTCATCTTCGTTCATTAACATAATATGTAATAAAATTTTATCATCAAAGCTGTTTTTAAACGGTTTAAAAATCCTCTAGATGACCTAACGAATCTTATTTCACAAGTCAATCTCACTAATACGACACGATAAAGCCAATAGCAATCTTTTACCTCACTGCGAAAGGACCTCTTTCTTACCCATACTAATGTTATAAATAGTAAAGTAAATGTGATTTTGGATGTAGGGTGTAATCTTCGGAACTACTGATCCGATTCCAAAAATTCTTCCACTAATGGGAGAAGCTTCAGTGTAGCCGAGTGTCACAGGATATATTTTAGTCGCGGGCAGAAGCTAGTCTCTAATAAAATCGCGAAAAAATCACCACGCTTTGTCGTCCAATCGGTGATCGATGGAGCGACAGCGACAATTAAACAATAACTACAATGGCCGCACCTTGCCACTTTGATATACCGATATATTCAATGCACTTGTCAAAAAATATGACAATTGACGACCCCTTTCACGATATACACAACCAAATCCTACCTGGTCCTTTCACCCAATTGAAATTTCTCCGATGGGTCCTGAGTCCTGTGGCCTTTCGATACGTTCCCAGGGGATTTAAGGCAAGGTGTTAAATACATTTCTATGGGATCACAGACCGTGTGTAATTTTGTATATATTTTTTTTTTTCGTTTTTGGTCCTTATTGTCTATGGCGGTTTTGCGGTTAGATTGCTTTTAGGGTGGTCGGTTTCGAGTGTTGCAAATTAGCGAAAATTTAGTCATGTTGAAAATTGACTTATTTTCTGTTTGAAGTTTTTTGGCGATTTTGAGAGGAAGTGGTTTTGAAATTGGTTTTTGTATTGGTTTTGAAGCTTGAAGGTTTGATTGTTTTAGATGATTGGCTGCTAAGAATGAAGTTTGATAATATGTTTGTAGTGGAATGAAAGATATTAGATAAGTTCTAATAGTTTTGAGCATTAATTTTAGGTTTTTATGATCTGCACGGCTAGACATGAACTCTGAGGTATTAGCTATTGCTCAACAAAATCCTAACTTGAATTTTATTCCATAGTTTCGCTAAACGAGAGCGCAAACATACTGATATGTTATAAACCATGTAACCCAAATATAATTGAACAAAACAAGTGAAAAATTTACCTAAAACAAGTGATAACAAAAACAGAACAGTGACACAAACAAAACAAAGTGATGCGTCCGAACAAATGCAAGAAATTCAAATTCAAATGATTTTATGACGACAATGGCCCTCCGGCATGACGTCACTAACATGGAGTCTACATTCTCACTGCCCGCTGAACCTCCTCCAATCGCAGAAATCATCTACGAACCAAGGACTGACTTAGCAACAGAATACTTCAATACCTTCAATCAAATATGCGAAAATTACCGAAGTGACTCCGATGTCAATCTTCGGCAAACCTCGGATAGTGTTCGGTTGTCCTCGGAGATCCTCGACGGTGTTCGGTCGGAATACGTTAGTACAGACTTTAATGGTAAAGACTATGAGTTGCACGCGCAGAAAGTGTTCTTGAGTGGGAAGGACGAACATGTGTTCCAGTTTGGACAGCCTGATGCCTCGGCTCTGTTGAGGCATAGGGCGAGGAGAAGATACAATGAGGAGCATGGCCTGCAGCCTCCGCCGACCACTAGTCAGGAGAGTGGGGTAAGTTAGTGGACTACGCATCTTTAGTATATAATTTAAATCCTGGATTTTCTATACAACAAGACCCTGCTGAAGAGTCAGCAGGGTCTTCTTGTATAGAAAATAACTTTGTAACTTGCATTGCAGTTTAATGAGGATTCGAATTAGTACAATGTATTCTAGTGGTGGTGAGCAGTATGGCCCAGTGGTAACGGCTGCGACTTACGGGTTGTAGGTCGTAAGTTTGAATTCAGACAGGCACTTTATATATTTAATTTCATCACCACTGCTCTCAAAACCGCTCTGAAAAACATCGTGAGGGAACTGGCATGTCCTAGAACCAAAAAATCGAAAACATGTAAAATCTACCAACCCGCACTGGGCCCGCGTGGTGGTCCCTCTCACAGAGAGGAAGCCTGCGTCCCAGCAGTGGGAACATTATATGCCGATTATGCTACACTGATGTGTAGCGTGGCGACATGTGGCTGTACTACTAGTTACACCTCTGCTTTTCCAAACGAGCGTAATGTTATGTTATTCTAGTTAGCCAACAATTATACCTTGGACATTTCCGTCAGCAACTTCATTACCCCCTCCTGATCATTACGACTTCCGGGAAGAGCTGTTTGAACTTACGTACATCAGATGCCAAGAGATGTATAACAAATTCAGATCTTAAATTATAAACACAATCCAATCTAACTTCTTAAGAGGAACCGAAAAATATTATACTACACTATTCAGCGCAGGAATCCGCTGGGTGCGAGAAGCACAGAACCGGTCGAAGTGGCGGTGCTTGGGGGAGGCCTATGTCCAGCAGTGGATGGCTTTTGGCCGCAATGATGATGATGATTCAGCACAGGATCTACATTGTGTTTCGTGAACGGGCGAGTTAAGAGACTGGTCATCCCTTAACTGCCACGGCTTATATTGAGTTGTTCCTTCATTTGTTCTCACATGTAGAAGCAACAAGAATAATGTACCCAGAATTTTGTAATATCTTGATTTAAAAGAGTGTCCTTGGAGTTTCTTGCCCGTTCTTCTCCATAGAGATGTACGTTTTGGAATGGGCAACTAGCTTCACGTTTTTGACTAACTGACCGACTCTTTGACAATTCAAAAGAGCCTGTAAATGGTTTAATTAAAATAAATGCTTTGAATTTGAGTTTGAGTAGAATAGAATACTATTTATTAGGTACAGACGCCAGCAGGTCAAGCTACCCGAAACTGTCAAATTTTTCCAATCAACTTTGAACCTTCATGCTTTAGCGATAAAGTTGAAAATCTATTAAAGAAATTTGACAGATTGTAGTAGCTTGATGTGCTGGCGTCTGTACACCATATAAATTACAGACATAAATATAGAAGTTTTATAAAGGGTGACACAATGATAGATAGATATACTCTTTGATGATGAACTGGTATCGCTAAAAAATTAGAAGATTATAAGTTTCTTTCGTCAATACTTTGCACAAGGCTTGCTTCTGCCAATTGATACTATGTAAAAAGAGCACTTCTTGTTTCTTGGCAAACAAAACAACAAAAAGAAAATCAGCAATAATTATTCACCGTGTCGGACATATTTGAATATCCATCATCGTACATGCGCAAGCGCGTACTATCTCTAGTACTATTAGATAATCGTACTGCGGCCCACGCGGTTTAAAATTAGTAGCAGTCAATTATACTGGTCACAAACACACAAACAGTGCTGTAAATATAAATGAAATAATGTTCAAGATGGATAGATTTGAGCTGTTGATGCTGTGCAGGGAAATGTGGTAATACAGTTGATGACTGTATTTCCACATTTCCCTGCACATCATCTGCCTAAATTTATCCCAAGTTGGGGCCAGGTTCTAGTCTTAACCAAATGCAGCTGAATACCAGTGTTTTTAATGGATCAACTGCCTCTCTGATCTCCACGACCCAGTTACTGGGTAACATGATAAGTACCCCTTGGTAAGACTGGTTGTCATACTTCTGGGCTTCTGACTACCCGTAACAACTGTCAAAGTTCCATAATGAATGAACATTGATCACCGCGCTTGATAACTGCGTAATGGTGACTTAAGCAAGAAGTTGCATTCTGCCAATTTGACAGAGCCTAGAATTAGGTTTTAGAAATTGCAGACCTTCCTTTTCCTGAACCTTCCCCTCGTTTGCGTTAGAGACTTTCAGGGGGGCAGTAGAAGATCCAGAGAAAATGATATATCCTATTTTACTACTGTATAATATTACACGTTTAAATATAATCGTGGCAGTAGCTGTTTCAGATTCGGGACAGATCAGAGTAAGTAAAATAAATTGGGGGGCTCTAGAAAAGCACGGAGGGGCACGGTGGGGTCTCGATATGTGAAGATGGTTACCTATCCACGGACCAACCGCGGCAAGCGTAGCTTAACCTGATCAATCGAACCGTGCGTGTTATTACTTAGCCACGAGTCCCAAAGATATCCAAAATGGAAGCCTACAATCAGTATTTTTTGTTGAACGCCATTCAGTAATTCTATATCCTTTAGACGCCACTTTTGACATTGCTTAATGGATTTCTGTTATGCGATACTTGTCAGCCATCTTGAATCGTCAATATATTGTGTACGCCCCTCGGGGCGGGAAATGATTCTAGAAAGTCAATGTGCCCACAAAAAAAAGGTACTAAAAGTTGCTTAAAAACGGGATAAAAATTGGCATCTGCCGTATGATGCGAAATAGGGCGAAATAAAAACATTATTACATACGTACGTAAAATCAGACCTTTTTTCCTATGGCGGTAGGCAGAAACAGTAACTTCAGAAACAAGGTTCTATAGCATAGCTGATAGCATAATCAGCCTATGATATTCCCACTGCTGGGACACTAGCCTCCTCTCGGTGAGAGGGAGCTATAATCCACCACGCGGGCCCAGTGCGGGTTGGTAGATGTCACATGTCAAATGTTTGGTTCTAAGAATATGTTATTGTAAGTAATAAAATTATGGCCGCACTATTGAATTAGGAAATTCCTGTAATGATAGTGATGGTGAGTTAATAAATAAATAAATAAATAAAGATATGTCGGTTTCTTCACGATGTTTTCCTTCACTGTTTTGAGAGCAGTGGTGGACTCACTGCTCTATGGACTAGGTTCTATAAACTATGGTATAATAGCTACCATATTGTATAGATGTTGAGAAATTATTTACCGGGCTTAAAAGAGGTAAGCCCAGGTACGCACGGACAACTTATTTCCGAAGAATCGAAGTTGAAAAAAAATTTCGTAGAGTTTTAGAAGAGTTGAAAATCCAACAGTGTGTTCTTTTGACGCGCTGGGATGCACACTGTTGGATTCTCAATGCTCGGGTCAACACCGAAGGTTGAAAATCCCGTGCGCAATAAAATCCCGCCAGGATACTTTTAAGTCCTAGCGAACGTAGGCTTATATAGAAAAGAAACTATCGTCATAGGACGCAGAAAATAGGACCAAAAAAAATTTGGTCCTATTTTCAAGTTTAAGTTAAGCATAGGGATGGCAATCAATTAAAACCGGATGTTATTTCAGGCGCTTTACTTTTTGTAAATGATTTTATCATCTCAAAACGGTGAAGGAAAACATCGTGAGGAAACCGGCATGTCCTACATTCAAAAATTCGAGATATGTGACATCTACCAACCCGCACTGTTCCCGCTTAAAAGGTTACGGCATACTGATCTCACAGAGAGAAATTATAATTAAATCTAACGCACTTTTCAAAAAAGTTAAGGTGATTATGACATTTCTTACAAACTGTAAATATTGTACAATGTAAATACGAGTAGGTATATCTGCGAACACAGCAGCCTCTTACAAGAACGAAGTATGCTTGCTAGCTAAGCACACTGGTGGATTACGGCCCACTCTCTGTTATGTTATTTCACGAAATTAGTTCAATATTATTAATTCCTGCGTATCACAATGCACTTAGCCCGACATCCAGCGCGGATTATCCGAATGAAATGATGACTCATTAAAAACATCTCTACGAGTAGAGTCTACTCTAAATCTGTTCGTTTTTATAATGAAAAATGATTTCATATGAATTACGTAGTGATATTAAGGTGTAAGTTATGAGCGATAGCGTTTTTCGAAGCGGAAGCGATTTCAATAAAATACTTTTCCTCTTTACTGATTATTTTATTCTTTTTTCTGTTTTTCTATTATATAAAAAGCACTTCTTCTTAATTTTGTGTTACAATCAGATAATTCGTTTTTCATAATTAAATAAGTTCTTTAGTACATCACTGAGATTTTATTTAAATCGCCAATCACGGAGGCTCCGCATGCACGTCAGCGGGGTCAGCCCATCTTGCTAGCTGGCAAATATTTTATCCACGGCATGAGATATTTTAACATTGCTCAAGATGAAAATATAACTCAATTAACTCAGTTAATTGAAAGCATGGTTTTCATATGATCTGACCAAGATTATGTCTGGACTTCAAAAGAGACTGATCTCTGAGTTTGTTTCGGCCTTTCTTCTCAGACTAGACAGATAGGAAACGCCGAACTCATCTAGTTTTAAAATATGATTGACGTGGAAAATTGTTTTTACAAACCTACTTACAAAATAAAATCATTTATCATTTACGGGTGTAAATGAAGACCACGCTCAAAGATTTTAAAATTGTATAAAAAAGAGTTGCCAGCATCAATTTCCGTTATTACATATTTTCAACAAATCCTAAAAATTACTTTAATGATTTTTTAATTAACGAGATTTCATAGAAGTCTCTTGCTAAGAGTACCATATAAATCGCTCATACCTTACCCCACACGCACCCAGTACACAGCAGGAAGCTCGCGACGATGTGGGAACAATGATTTAGCATTGACTCATCGTCTGAACTGTTAATTAATTAGTTTATTTTACAAGTTATCTCAGTAATGCGGATGCTAAGGATTGACTGGGCTTTGTGGTGAGTGCATTGTGACTTATGTGGGGAGTAGATTATTGAATGGTTGCAGTGCGAGCAGTTTGTGGAGCAAGATAGGAATTGTTGCGCCACTTTTTCCCAGCTAAAGCACTATAAAGTGGTGAAGGGCATCATCATAGGATATAGTTGAGGGGACATAATATAATGTTCCCATTGTTAGGACACAGGCCTCCTCTCGGTGAGAGGTAGTGGGCTGTAATCCACCACGCGGGCCCAGTACAGGTTGATAGATGTCTCATTTCTTCGATTTTTAGGTTCTAGGACATACCGGTTTCCTAACAATGTTTTCCTTCACCGTTTTGAGAGCTGTGGTGATGAAATAATTTACACAAAGTAAAGCGCCTCTTTGGGTTCAAACCCACGACCTACAAACTCGTAAGTCGGAGCCGTTATCACTAGGCCACCACTGCTCTTGAGGAGACTGTCTTATGTAATTTTCCGTTCAAAAAGTGCTGATTCTCAGCATAGTTAGAATAATAGACTTTTGGTTTTGTCACTTTTGCGTCGTATGAACAGCCTAAAATCTTCTGGGTCACAGGCCTCCTTCCTGTGTGAGAGAGGAAGTGGGCAGTAATCCACCACTCCGACACAGTGCGCATTTGTAGTTAACTACACCTAACTGAATCATAATTCTCACCTTTTTCTTATTATGTATGTATGTTAGAAAGGAAGGAAGATGGTTTTGAAAATCAGTCGACGATCAATTGTAGCGTAAGGTACCTTATAAGACAAAGATCATTGCCAATGCGCCTCCCAAAGTACCGTTCCCCAACACAATGGTCGTTAGGCCCGTTGGTAACTGTTCTCGGGTAATTAATAATGCATCGGTTTAATAAGAATGTTGGACCGCAGCCACGTTCATTAGGACTTGGGACGCGCTGGTACTTTCACATTCCCTCACAGGGTGGAGTTGATTGTGTGTGGATTTTCTTTAAGGACGTGGTACTACGCTGACGCATGGCAAAATGTTCGGATTGCGTGTGTGAGGTACATGTAACTAGCTTCTACTGGTGACATCGTCCGCGTGATATTTATTTCTTGTTACCGCGACCTGCACCCTAATTGCGTAACACACGATCAATCTGAATCTGAATCATTTTGAAGCAAATTGCTAATCCATTGCTTCATAAGTTTGAAAAATTTGTCTGCTCAACACGTAAATAACGCAATGAATATTGTTGATCTGTCAAAATGAAACAGATTCCGATTGATCGTGTGTTACGCAATTAGGGTGCTGCACCCTAATTGTGTAACACACTACTAGTCACAATCTGAATCATTTCGAAGGATATTGCTAATCCATTGCTTCATATGTTCGGAAAATTTGTCTACTAAACAACGTAAATAAAGCAATTAATGTTGTTGAACTGTCAAAATGAAACTCATTGCTACTGACAGTGTTTTACGCAATAGGCTAGATACCTAAAAAAATCTAATTAGTCCGTCAGTTAGATTATTAAAAAATATTGGACCCGTATTTTTTCTTTTGTCAATTATAAAGATATCGAAGATATTTGATTTTATTTAGAATTGAAGATATCGCCCGTTAAAGTTCCGCGTGACGTCACGCCTTGCTACACTTTTTAGCAAGGCGTGACGTCACGACCCCCTACTCCTAAATTTTGACGCGCTTTATCTTTGTGATTTTTTGTTTGATTGACAAAAGAAAAAATACGTGTCCATTATTTTTCGATAATCTAACTGACGGACTAAATATAATGATCATTTTTTTACCCAGGCAAGGCAACTACCCCATTACCCCACGGGTAGGTCGGTAGATAGAATACTTTCTGCCTTTATGGACAAAAGTGAATGCAGAAATGTTAAAATATTTTTTTTTACATTAGTGTTAACTGTACCAATAAACTCACCCGCACACACACGACTTACAATAATCTCAATTACACTCGACAAACTTTCGACATCTCGCAGTGTGACAAATATGGCCCAGCGCACACTCGCGTCTATTGTTAATGTGACGATTATGGTCCACGCAGACTGTTATGGAGAGTAGTGGTAGATAGGCAACAAAGGGGTGAAACCAGGTGGTTTGGTTATGGTCAATTTGGACATAAGTTGTGTATTAAGTGTAGCGATTTAAGGACTATGAATTTGTATGTTTGCGTGCTTTTTAAGTATTACATACAGTACTATTTCTCAACATCGAGAGTCGGGGAGGAGGAGGTCCGGGTTTCGACTCCCGGGTGGGGGATGTTATTGGGTTTATCTATCCGGAATTGCTCAGTAGTAGCTCGGAGTCTGGTTCTGTGCCCCGGTTGATGACAAGAGGTTCGCCCCAGATTCTTCTTCTTCGTAGCACTCTTGTCAGAGCGGTCGTGGTCTTCATGTAGTAAGTTGTCCTGGGGCTGAGGTGATTCGCCTCACTATTTTTCTCCACCTATTCCGATTTTTAGGGTTCCGTACCCAAAAGGGTAAAAACGAGACCCTATTACTAAGACTTCGCTGTCTGTCCGTCTGTCTGTCACCAGGCTGTATCTCAAGAATCACGATAGCTAGACAGTTGAAACTTTCACAAATGATGTATTTCTATTGCCGCTATAACAACAAATACTAAAAACAAAATAAAATAAATATTTAAGGGGGGCTCCAACATAACAAACGCGTTTTTTTTGCCCTTTTTTGCTCGATATCAATAATGGCAACAGGTAGGCACTTGAAATATTCACAAAATACTCAGTTGTATTGGGCTCCCATACAACAGGCGTGATTTTTATAGATAATGGCACGGAACCCTTCGTGCGCGAGTCCGACTTGCACTTGGCCGGTTTATTTTTGTATTTTTTGTGCACTCGTAAAAGGGATCGCCCCCATGTTACCTGGGACTTAAACATTACTGGCGAAATGTGATAATGCCAGTTGGGGCTATCAGAGAGATATGCCAAGTAGGTAGGCAGGACCGTGGTTCATTAATCATCATCATGTGCCTCCCTTTTCATCTATGTTGAGGTCGGCTTCCATTCTAACCGGATGCAGCTGAATACCAGTATATTACATGAAGCGACTGCCTATCTGACCTCCACAACCCAGTGACAGGGTATACGATTCCCCTTGATAAGACTGGTTGTTAGACTTTCGGGCTTCTGACCACCCGATTTCTGAGGGGGAATCCTTGTAATTTTAAGTACGTTCACAGTCTACGGGGTAATTGCGTATCACACTAACAGTGGCAATGGGTTTCATTTTGACAGTTCAACAACATTCATTGCGTTATTTACAGTCTCAATTTGTCAAAAATACCTCTAATTTTCCTACATTTTCGGCAAGTTTTTGACATTGATTGTCGCCGAGATGAGATTGCGACTAGATTTTAAATGTTTTTAAATAATAATAATAATAATACTTTATTGGTGCAAATCCTTACAGTTATGCTTAATATCTAGCTAAAGTTCACAATAATAAAGGCGCACAAAAGTTGAAACCCTGACTCCTAAACTAGGAATACCTGTGACTTAGGAGTCAGTGTTCTACTGCCACTTGGACACTAAATACCCTCTGGAAATTAAGAGCTGGTAAGCTGATATTACACAAAAAGAATATGTTATATGTTATGATTGTAGTGATATGTTGTGAAATGTTGCTAAAAAACCTCAAATTCTCTAACTTCAAATGAGATGTCCACTTCTAATGTACAACTGAACAATAATCGCAATCACAAAGCTTTCTCGTCTGTCGCAATCGGAACGCACAGATATGGCGCACACTTGTTTGCGACTTATTGTTGCGCTGACTGATATGGTGTGTATCTACGCTTAGTTAGACCGGTCTCATGCCAGGTGGTTGAAAAGTTTGTAGTAACTAGCTGCGCCCCGCTGTTTCACCCGCATAAGTCTCGATCCCGTGGGAATATCGGGATAAAAAGTATCCTATGTGTTAATCCTGGTTATAAACTATATGTATGCCAAATTTCATCCAAATCCGTTCAGTAGTTTTTGCGTGAAAAAGTGACAAACATCCATCCATACATCCATCCATCCATACAAACTTTCACGTTTATAATATTAGTAGGAAGTAGGTAGACTATGTGGTTGGACTGCCTCGTTGGTCAAGTGCTACTGCTAAGCATGAGGTCCAGGGTTCTACTCCCGGGTTTCTAAGTAGCAGCCCGAAGTCTGGATTTGTGTGCGGTTGATAGCAACAGGCTCGCCCCCTGTTATATGGGACCTGAACATAACTCTGCCTAACCCTTCGGGGATTACAGGTGTAATGTTACACGAGCATTAACATGTCAACACTTGGTAACTTTTAATAGCGATTTTTGCGTGAAATAATGAAAACAACAATGAAATACGGCACATTGCATAAACACAATACTATTACAATTACAATACATTGCATACACACCGGTACAACAACGCCTTCAGGGTGTCGGTGGGGCTACCGCGATTCTGTAGCGCGTCAGCCATGTTTGCTGAATCTACTATCGATAGTTTTTCAGCAATCATGAGGAAAAGAACGGCATCATTGTTACGCAGGATACGTGGGAGTGCCAATGGCATCCTGAAGGTGATTGGGGATAGACTGGATGGCGTTTTCCTGAAGTATTGGACCCGTATGCATATCTACGGATCTGATACTGCAGGAAAATACATGAATTAATATTAATATAATTGTAGGTTTTATTTTAATTTTTTTTTTTTTTTAATTTAATGTAAGTACTAACATAGTTACGTAAGTTGTATCACTAACAAAGATCTATGGAGCAAGTTTCCGAAATAAACGTTTTATTATTATTATTATAAACCTATGGGTTCGAAAATACTATGTTCGTAGCAGCATAAAATTTCATTAAAAAATAAAGGAGTAAGTCGCTTTTGAATAAATCCGAGTGTATACATACTTATGCTCGTGACTGTATGTAGTTGGTGTTCGTTTCTGAGCTTTGCTAATGTTAATTTACAGATCTTAAATACAAACTGTTGTTTTGCATCCTCGTCAAATTTCAGGAAGCTGTTATGAGAGACATAAATAATCAAATAAAATCACGATCCGTGGTAAATAATGAATACATACTTGTTTTGACAGTATTGCAGAATACACCACTTTCAAAGAACAGAATCGCGTTATGGTATCGTATAAGCGGCCGCGTTTTTATGTGTGTGTAAAAGGGCAGTTACAGTGCGGTCTCACACAGGCCGCGTTTTAAAATGCGTGTCCCACACATGCCGATTTCCGAAAATTAGAAAAAAGAAAAAACCTACTTATTTTATTATTGATTCGTGTCGAAAGACAGTAGCATAGTTACCTCCTTGAATTTGACGAGGATGCAAAACGACACGTATATGTCACCCTTTGAACACAAGGCTTTATGTGAATTCCTTCTCTACGATAATTTCAATAAAAGACTAAATTTAGAAACCTTAGTGAAGAATGAATACCTGTTAATATTTCCTTATAAACACAAAGTTTCGAAATAGATCAGTTCCAATAACTGTTGTTAGTCAGTGTTATCAGTGGATTATTTCGAGTCGCGGTCGGTGACTAACTGCTGATGTTAAGTTGGTGAACAATGGTGAGGTGGCCTCGGGGGCCCGGGCCTAATATGTAGTGCGGATATTTAGCAATAGAACTGGAGTATTTGAGAAGGAAAATGGTTCATGTGTAGTATTGGATGTAAGTGTACAAGGTCTTATGTATCAGAGTAACTACAATCTGTAGTTCTGTACATACAGAGTGGCAGGGACATCCGGTAGCTGCGACTTCAGCACATGATTTTAAACCCCTTAGCGTAGACATTTATCGCAGGTTATTAAAAAATCCGCTGTTTCATATATAAGTGATCAAAATACCTACGACCTACGTGGTCAAGATGTATGGAACAGCATTTTTTTAAATAATCTACGGTAAATGTCAATGCAGTTGAGTTCAGAATCATGTACTGTACCCATGTTACCTAACAGGTTGCGCGTCGAAGTCCATGCTACTTCCTATATTATAATAAAATAGTAACGAAATTAAAACTGTACAGCGAATATTAAAAAAAAAAGTCTTCTTTCTTTCTTTAGTGCAAGTGAACGGGCAATTAGGACGCTCCACCAAGTGGGACAGCTTAGATTCTGCTATTGGGAACCGGTGGGAACTGTGTTCAACGGTTCACTATCACGCGCACTGTGACCTGTCCATATAGCTACGAAACCAACGAATAATGGATAGCTATCTAAATCTAGCTATTTAAATTAATTATTTAATTTAAAATGTCCATGAAGTTTCTTGCCCGTTCTTCTCCATAGGTACCTACTACGCTTTGGAATGGGCAACTAGCTTCATCTTTCTGACTGACCGACCCCTTGACAATTCCAAAGTGCCTGTAATTGGTTTATTTGAAATAAATGCTTTGAGTTTGAGTTTGATAATGCGTTTTAAACTTGCCAATAACACTGTATGTTTCTTAAATCGGAGACAAGTATGTCAGGAGACACGTCTTCTCATAAATGTCAAAGTAGATTTAATTTGAAATTCTGATTTATGTCTACCTTTCAAGTTGTAAAATGTAAAATAAAATAAATATTTAAACTGCATAAAATACATTTTTAACGTTAACACAGGTTGAATTGCGAATGACGTGTTGATTGTTACATGCCTCATAATACTCATAAAGAAACACTTCCAAAATGGAATGTATTAATACATCGGGTGATAATATCCTGCTGGCATATTCTGTAGAAATCTCACCGTGAAAACATAGGTGAAGTGAAATTGCAATTACCTGTCAATCCACCTGACACTACTGAAATTGACACTATTGCCAGCTCGCTTCACCTACAGAATAGATCAGCTGTCGATCGATTCTGTAAAAGTTTCACCGTGAAAAGTTAGTTGAAGTGAGCTTAGAGTGAGCTGTCAACAGTGTCAATCCCTAGCATTAGTTGCAATGACAGCTCACTTCACCTAAGTTTTCACGGTGATATGGTTACAGAATCACACTGCTGATGCGGGAGAGATTGACAGCTCACTTAACCTTAAGTTTCACGGTGAGATTTATACAGAATAGACAGTATTGGCTGGCATCTAATGTTTTATACTAATGTACCACAAGGAGCAAATGCGCTAAAGACTTAACTGGATCGTAATCATTACGCGATTTACGACGCGGTCCATATCCGAGCCAAGACCTCTCAATTTCTGGATCACCTGGGCTCATAGTCCAGGGTCGCGAAAAACATTATTGTTCACACCATTTGCCCAGCCTTTCCTCAACATAGTTGACGTTGGGGTCGGCTTCCAGACTCATCGGATGCAGCTGAATACCAGTATATCACATAGAGCGACTGCCTGATGTGCTTATTTATACCATGTATGCGTGAAACTATTCTGGTAATAATCTGATCTGACCATCAAAAACTAATCTCCATCTTTTCTCTCTCTTCCACAGTACGGCAGCGATGAATTCGGGCACGATTCCCCATCGCGATACGCGTCGCCCAAGGGCGCGGGCGCCGGCGCCCCCTACCAGGAGGCGTACTACGCCGGCGGGGAGTGGGGCGCGCCCTACTACCAGCCGCCGCCGGCCTACCAGCACGACCCCTATGCTACGTCGCCAGGTAAGAAAGACCCCATACTCTCTGCAGTAGACTAACTTAATCCACTGGTACGGGACATCAACAATTTCTGAACGAGATCTAGACTACATCAGACAAACTATATATTAAACGTATTGACGTTTGCTGATGAAACTCTATTTAAAGAAGATTTAGATTCGAAGACACGGTTAGCGCAGTGGCTGAGCGATCGACTGCTGCGCTGCGTGTCGCGGGTTCGATTCCCGCACGGAACAAATATTTGTAGCGCCTACAGGTAGTTGTTCCGGGTCTGGCTGTTTGTGTATGTGAGCTTAAATGTTGGTAAACACACCCACGATACAGGAGAAATTCCTAGTGTGGGGCAACGTTTTTTAAAAAAGAAAAAAAAAAGAAAGAAAGTCATAATGCAGTTACCTGCTAAACAATACCCACAATAGATGGAAGATCAGCAACTTGAGGGGCTTGTGGCTAAGTAATAACCGGGTCGATTCATCAGGTTAAGCTACGCTTGCCGCGGTTGGTCCGTGGATGGGTGACTTTACATACCAAGACCCTCCGTGGCTCGAAAAGCACGTTAAGCCGTTGGTCCCGGCTGTCATTCGTGGATCTTTGACAGCCGTTACGGGTCGTCACAATCCCGAAAGTCTGACAACCGCCAGTCTTACCAAGGGGTTTCGTATTACTCAGTAACTGGGTTGTGGAGGTCAGATAGGCATTCGCTCCATGTAAAAAAATACTCGTACTCAGCTGCATTCGGTCAGACTGGATGCCGACCTCAGCATAGTTGGGAAAAGGCAGGCAGATAATGATATGAAGATCAGCAACTCGGAAGTCACCCACCCGCTCTTCTGACTAAGTATCGGAAAGTTGCATTTTGTGATAGGATAATACCTTCGCAAAGATAGCTATGAATGATCAACGGGAAACAAAGCCTACTAAGAATTAGGAAAGCTGATGATGCTCGTTGCTTGAAACCTGAAGGACTAATGACAAGCTAGATTTCTATTGCACCAACTCCCGTTTTACGAACCAAGCCCGAGGTTTACAGAAACCAGAACCAAACTGTCCCGACATCCATGTTCAGTCTCTTCCACCACATCTAACCATCCCTGCCCAATGTTCCAGGTATAGCGGGCGCTCCGGTGGGCGAGGCGGGGGGCGGCGGGGCGGAGCTCCCCTTGCCGCCGATGTCCTCGTTCAGAGCCGCGGCGCCGCACCACTCGCCCACAGACCCCATGCTGGTCGCCAAACCGCCGTTACAACCTGTAAGTGTACTGCTTTTCATGAACGGCTGCTTTACAGATGTTTGATTACTTTAAACTTTCACAGTGATTATTTCTAACATCTAAGCTGAAGAAGAATACAAGATGTAAGCAAGTTCAAAAAATATGGATGTCACGTGATCAACTTTGAACGTTAATATCTCGAAAACGTGACACTACGAGGTTAGGTCCTATTATATTTTTTGTTTGCATTGATGTCAGCTATCGATTAATATAGGTTTCATGCGTGGACGCCATTTCGAAAAAAAATAAAATACCGCGACAGTAGGTATGCTAGACTCCATATAAAACTATTTTTATTTCAATACATCTGTCAGAAAAAACTTCGGAAACCGAAATCAGCAGTAAGTCTGCGATACATCTTTCGAGCTCAACACAAGCAACAGCTAAGTAATCTTGAAAAGGATTTGAGTCATGCATCTTGCGTGAGTCTGTCATTGAAATAGATGCCAACTGGTTCTTCCCATGTGCAAATTCGTGTCTCCTCCCCCCACAGATGTACGGCGGCTCAGCCAGCACGCCGGGCGTGGTGGCGGCCGAGGCCGGCAGCCTGTCCTCGTACGGCTCGTCGCCCTCCACGCCGGTGCACTCGCCGCCGCCGCTGCACGCGCGCCTCTACCCGCCGCTGAAGCACCACCACCACAACGCGCAGGTAAGAGCAAGACGGAGACAGGTGGTAGTTCTAGGACAAAATAAGGGTAGGATTGGGACGGAGGTGGTGGGTCTACTCTAACCTTGTGGCACCGAGCTACATGCCCAACCGACACGCGTCTTGCGGCAGCGACTGCGACGGAAACAATTAAAAGAAGTTGTTTAGAGCGTCACCGCGTCGCGACTTGTGGAGCGACGGTGCTCATGCGCAGATTCCAAGGGACGCGCGCTCGTTATCCTGGACGCAAGTCGCTTCGCCCGAGCTCGTGAATGGGACCTAAAACACAGGGTACATCGTGGCTGATACCGACTACGCAGGAGATGTTATAATATGCAGGTGTGTGTGCAAACTCAGGTGCCTCACTCTGAATATGCAATAGTTTGGCAGCCAGCGGTGGAATGGTCAGGTAGGCAAGTAAGAAGCCATGAATCTCCAAAAGTAGAATAGGCCTTGGCCTGCCTTCATAGGCAGCTGGAACTGGCAAGACGTCTGCATTCCACCATCCCTTACTAGGCCCTGCCAATCTCAGTTTCGCACTTTTTCTTCAAGAACCTCAGAAAATACATATCATCTATCCATCTAATCTATTCTAAATGAACCGTTTATGGCAATAAGATTTTTTATTGTAGCAATGATGCCTGTGACATTAGACATTTCAAATTGTGATTTAATTTGCTGGCTCTAAATACTTTAGGCCTCCGTCCAGCGATTCCTCCTTCCAGCGATTCCTCTTTCCAGCGATTCCTCTTTCCAGCGATTCCTCCTTCCAGCGATTCCTCTTTCCAGCGATTCCTCCTTCCAGCGATTCCTCCTTCCAGATATTTAGAGCCCTAAGCAACTAAGTTCTGTAGCTAATGTACTTCCCCCCCCCCCATTCCAGCAATCAAACTGGGTGTCGTCGGGCGTGTCGTCGCCGCCGTCCGCGGCCACGCCGCACGCGCTGGCGCCGGCGCCCGTGCTGCCCAACGGCCACCACGCGCCCATGCCGGTGTTCCAGGCCAACAACATGGTGAGTGGCGGGCGGGGCCGTCTGTGCTACTATAGTGGTTGGAGTAGAGTGTGGTTGTGGTGGGGATGTGAATTTAACAGATTTACGTTAATTGAAGAATCGAAAATTTCGAAAGAACCTGTCAAAATGTTGAAAGGTAGAAAAAGTATCGCGACTCGTACCTGAAGATCACAAACTAAACTAAACACAGTCAAAAATTAAAATGAAAGAAAATCCTATACGAGGCCAAAAGGCTCCTATCTCAGCATCATGCTGCGACGTTTAAAAATCAATAATGTCGCAGCGCTGGTATTCTGATGATGATTTTTTGTTGCTATCATCTGAATTTCAATTACTTATCTTTTTTTTTATTAGCTGTTCATCCCCACTGCTGGGCAAAGGCCTCTCTAATCTCCACCTCTCCCTGTCCAGAGCTGCTTGAATGATTTATCTACATTAGAGAATAAACTCTTTTAGTAGCAATCAAAACGAAACGCGCTGGGATGGCTAAATTAAATAATCAAGCCATACATGAAAGTAGACATCAGAACCTAATCAGTAGAAATGGTAGTATTCTAGACTATTCAGTAATAATTGTAGCTTATGTATCGTGGGTGTAATATGTAGAACATCTGATTCCCACAAACGTTTACTGGGATTACACAACAACTGCAACACTGGAACAATCTCTAAATTGTAGTTAAAATCTAGTCCTCATAGCTAAAGTTCACATCGCCACCACAAAGTCCCCTCACAATGTAAATACAACGTCTGAATCCAAACTAATTTGATACATTTGCTTGTACAATGTTTAGCCAGCATTTTACACTAGCCCCGCGAAAACGATGGAGCTGAAGGAAGTACGACAAGTATTATATCTTAGTTATGAAGCTTATGGACATTGCAATGTGACCCTTAATGTTAAATCATTGGGAAGGCATCTCCCTTAGTGTCTGTTCCAAAAGTATGTGACAAAACTGTAAACAAGATTAGGAAACGTACCTGTGGATGCCAATTTGTACTACCGCTTAGCCCACCTTACGCACGAGCGATTAAACTGACCAGCCCCAGCAGTCGCTTTACGACCGAATTCGGTCGGAAAGTCCCGAATTGACAGGTGAAATGTATAGAGTGACAGGACTTTGCGACCGAATTCGGTCGTAAAGCGATCGCTATGAATGTCGAGATTGCTGTGGCTGCTCGGAGAGATTAATCGGAGAGTTGATTTTTTCATGTCACTTCCTTTTTAAATGAGAATGAATGCTTAAGAGCCGACCTAACGCGCAGTGACATGAAAAAACCCGCACCGCGCTGCTACCTCAGGCAACGCGACAGTTAGCGGTGGGCCTATAGATTCAGTTGGTTCCATTATTTATATATATAAATAATAAATAAATAAATAAATAATATCCTTGGACTTTTAACATTTCATTTTCATTTTATATTAATATAATTAAGATATTATATTGAGAGCTATTGCAGATTGGGTCAATTGGAATGTCGGTAAGCTTACAAAGCAAATGTTGAAAATTAGTAACTTAGTTTAATTGGGAGATAGTCCATATTATTACGAAATATTATATTTTCTAAGCATGTCCCCTTTCCGCATGGATGTACTTAACTAATTTTACGATTTTCCCAATAATTTTGATATTTGAATTGTTTTTCTTTATTTTATTTTTTTCGATGAATAATTGACGCTTTGGATTTTCTTTTCTTTTTGTGTTCTAAATTAATATTTTTTTCGAAATGTAATACGAACTTTATTGAAAATGTGAATATTATTACATTAAAACGAGCTTTTGACAAATTCAATATTTTTACTTAAAAGCAATTTAAATTATAAATAAGAAAGGCTAATTTCAATAAAATTCAGTCGAGTATCAATAATTGGGGTTGCCAGCTTAAAAAAAGCAAAATCTATTACCAGTCGAATACAATTTAAATAATGACTGTACATTAGTAAAGTTCGTATTACATTTTCTGTGTACATTTTTTTGTGTTTTATGTTGTGTTTAATAAGCGAGAAGTGAGGACTCGTGCCATAGACTTTTCTTTATGTTTTTAGTACTAGATGAGATTGATGTGTAGTTTGGTGTTTTTATAAAAAAAAAATAGTTGCATTGGAAGATTTTTGTCAATTGGCTGATGAATGAATAGATTTTAACTTTTAGAGACATCAATGCAATACGGTTTGTAAATATAATCATTTTGTTTGGAATTCTTTTTCAATCTACCTAAATCACGAATTATGTTAAAATAGAATAAACAAGTTAAAATGCAACTGCATATTCTCAGTTCATTTTCAAATATACCAGAAACAGCAACTTTTCGGGCTATATAAATCTGTTCCTTATGTTTCTCTTCATAACTGTTTCCTTCCGTAATATAAATAGCATATTTTCATATCGTCATTAACTGCATCATCCAAAGCGGTAACGTAAAACGCATCTTTTAATACCGTAAATAACGGTTTTCCATTTCGTAAACCGCGTCCTCCAATGCTGTGCGGTAAAACGCGCCTTTCCACGTCACAAACACGTCGTTCCACGTCACAAACGCGTCGTTCCACGTCACAAACCCGTCATTCCACGTCACAAACGGGCCTTTCCACGCCACAAACTCGTCGTACCACGTCACAAACGCGTCATTCCGCGTCACAAACGCGTCTTTTCACGTCACAAACGCGTGTTTCCACCCATAATGGTGTCTCTCCAGTCCACAACCGCGTCTCCCCACCCCTCACGTCTATGCGCGTCCCCGCTGCTCGCTGTAACGCTCGCTTGGTTAGGGTGCTCCGGCCGAGCAGCGCCAGCTCGACGAGGCCATGGTGTTCCTGAGGGATCACTCCGACTGTGTGAGTATGACGACACTTTGTATTGGGGGTTGTATGCTTTTTATATGATGTTGAAAGAAATCTATCGTCGATCACATCATCGCTGACGGTCTAGTGAGATAGTGGTCAAACGAAAGCCTATCAATTAATAATAAATAAATATACATTTCGGCAAGGACAACGACGCGCAAGCTGTTACCATAGATTCAGTACACGATTCTGGAACCCCTGCGTAGAAATGTTAGAAAAACAAATTTGCTGTTCCATACATTTTGACCGCGTAGGTATTGCAGTTTTGTAGGAAACAGCAGATATATTTTTTAACAACACGAAATCTGAGGTACGGGTTGTGGAATCATATACTGAATTCATGGTAACAGGTTGCACGTCGATGTCCCGCACCCTAATTGCGTAGCACACAATCAATCGGAATCACAATCATTTTGAAGCAAATTGCTAATCCATTGCTTCATAAGTTCGAAAAATGACGCAATGAATGTTGTTGAACTGTCAAAATGAAACCGATTCCGATTGATCGTGTGTTACGCAATTAGGGTGCTGGTCCCTGTATGTTTGAAAGTGATAGGGATTTGAGAGTTTCTCAATTCATTTTTGTTGAGTTTAAATTTTATCAAGGGGATTCTTTTTAAAGTTCTTGAACTTGAAAATTGCTTGGACAAATCAAACATCGCATTTTTTACCTTTTAAAATATTTACAGCATATAAACTTCAGGTTTTTTTTGTTGTATATTAATAATGTTTAGTGTTATTGTCTACTTATAAAAAAAAGGTTTCATCATCATCACCTGACTGCCTTTTCCCAACTATGTTGGGGTCGGCTTCCAGTCTAACCGGATGTAGCTGAATGCGAGTATTTTTATTAAAAAAAAGATTTATGCTAAAATAAATATAAGAATTAGAACTATTTCTAAAATAGTCCGATAACTTTTATCTGAAGAATAAATGTGACAGTTTGACATATTATCCATACAAAAGTTGTCAAACCGCAACATTTATTTATTTATTCATTAAAACTTTATGCACAAGTAAAAAAATACTGTACAATGGCGGACTTAATGCCTGAGGCATGTTCTACCCGACCTTTGGATAATGCAGAGACAAAACTTGGCAGTTGCATCTAGGAAGTGACTATAAAATGTAATATTCCTCAGAATTTATCTGACAATTGAAAAATCAGCCTAATTTTTTTTTTTTAATTAAAGGAACGGTCTTTTCCCTTCCCAAAATGCAATGTGCAATCGACAGCCATTCGCTTGTGGAGGGAGTTTCCTTATCTTTTGGGAATAAATATATGATGACAGTAACACTAGGTATTAAAAATTATTGTAAATATGTATGTATGTATATAGACGTTATGTGGCATGGTTTTAAGCTGTATGTTCCTTTATTTGCGTTTGTTTGTGATCCTTTTATTGTAAATATTATGTTACATTCTACAGTCCGGACGTCGAGTTAATGCGTTTCTGACGCCTGTTAGTGCGATTGCAATTCTAATAACTAATAAAGATCAAATTCGCAAAACACGTACTCGTTTTAATGAAAATGACACTTTAAGAAAGCATTCTCTCGACGTATGCACTGTAATTAATAAATCGTTACAAAATTTTGTAAAATTCGTACAAAAATAATTCTTCTTAAAGTATAAATGGTTCTAAAAATGTCAAGGATTAATAATTTCTTGCATTTCATGGGGTCTATCTTTTAATCCCTTATCTAATTGCAATCATTGCAACTTTCTTTGATAACAACTGGTATCTTAAAGCTTGCTATACTATTGTCTGTTTTCAATAACACTACACGACACATAAACACAGGTTAGCCAAACTCTGCGTACGTGATGGGTGTCGCATTCTAATTGCGTAGCACGCCATCAATCTCAATCTGAGTCATTTTGAAGGATATTGCTAATCCATTAAATACAATATAAATATCTTTATTTCCCAAAAATACAGATAATTGTATTTTAAGTTTACAATTTTTGAATTTATGAATCCATTGCTTCATAATATGTTCGAATATGTCTGCTCAACAACGTACATAACGCAATGAATGTTGTTGAGCTGTCAAAATGAAAGCCATTGCTTCTGTTAGTGTGTTACGCAATGAGGGTGCTGGTGTTGCCGTGTTAGTGAAAATGGGCTAGTCGTTCATAGGTATGTTTAAAAGATGTATTGAGTAACGTAATCCGCGGCGCAGGGCGCGCGTATGGAGGAGCGACTGGACGACGCCATCAACGTGCTGCGCAACCACGCGGAGGCGCCCGAACTGTACCCGCAGGACCTGCACCACGCGCACCAGGCGCCGCCCGGTAAGCGACGCCAGATAATATATCAATGACCTCGATCTCGCCTGATGGAAAGCGATGGATCAGGTCTATGATGGAACGAGCGTGCCCAGAAGATGCCTGTTCACTCTTGCTTTGAAGGCAGACGGGTTAAATGTGGAACGGAACACAGACGCAGGCAACGAGTAGTTCCACACTTTAGCCGTGCGCATAATAAATATGGAAGTGAAGCGCAGAATACGACTGGTCGGGATATCAACCAAGTGTGGGAAAAAGTGTGGTGTTTTAATTTAATTGATGCTTATTTGATGACTAATCAGAATCCTGTCGCTTCCAGTCCCGCGCCTGAGCGGCACGGGCCCGCTGTCGGCGCTGCACGCCGAGCCGCCCATCAAGATGGAGCGCCACGTGCTGCCCAACACCAGTCAGTATTGCACACGCACGCGTCATTTTACATATCCATACCTAATCAGCCTATACTGTTCCCACTGCTGGGAAACAGGCCTCTCTTCGAGAGGGAGTGAGCTGTAGTCCACCGCGCGGGTTCAGTGCGGGTTGGTAGATGTCACATATCTGCGAATTTTTGATTCTCAGACATGCCGGTTTGCTCACGATGTTTTCCTTCACCGTTTTGAGAGCAGTGGTGATGAAATAAATAAAACAATGTAAAGCGCCTGTCTGGGTTTGAACCTACGACCTGTAACTCGTACCACTGGGCTATCATTGCTCCGTAATAATTTAATACTGTTTACAAATTTATTCATTAGTTTTCGTTTTCAATTGCATGTATTGCTTAAACTGCTTCGTGGGTATCGTGGTCGCAAGCGCAACTGCTAAGCCTGAGGTCCTGGGTTCGATTCCCAGGTCAGGCAAAGTGTTAGTGAGTTTTTCTTTTAGGAATTTCTTAGTAACAGCCCGGAATGTGGAAGTTGGCGGTGTGATACCTGCGCGCCTCGCGCACGCGTGCCGCGCCCGCTGCGTGCGCGCGCCGGGGCGGGCCCGGTGCGCGCGCGGCCGCACTATATCATCTCCCGCGCCGAAAGATAGTCTCCGTTGAAATTAGCCATAGCAATAATCAGCCTTTAACTGCTGGGACATAGGTCTCCTCTTAGTGCGGGGGAGTGGGCCGTAATCCACCACGTAGGCCCAGTGCGGGTTGGCCACCATAGCCGAAATACGGGCTAAATAAACGTTTTACCTATCTATCTCACTCATGAGCCTGTTTGTATTTCCAGAGAAACGCAAAGAGCCCCCGGACTCAGGCGTGGAATCAAAGCCGTCCTCGTCAGGCTCGGCCGACGCACTCGCCAACAAGCCGCCCAACTCCAAGCGCTCCAGGCGATAGTGAGTCTTATTGTCATGTTATTTAATGCTTTATTTGTCTATACTTTTGAGGAGATTAGAACGAAAGTGGCCTAACGGTAGTGGACTTTAAATGGAAAACAATTTGACTTAAAAACCTTTAAAATATATCGAGACGCCTTTTGATGATTTCATTGATATACAGGGTCTAATTAAATTAGTTAGCGAAAATCTGCAGACAGGATGGGTATCGGATGCCGCCAGGGCCGCGGGTTGTTTGAAGAGATACCGTGGCCCCTGGCACTAAAACAACACGGATGGATTTTAGTCAGTAAGTCTGACACGCCCTTCCGCTCAGCCCAGAGCGGGAGAGGTCTTTTGAGGATTTCCCACCCAAAAAAAAAAATGGGTATCAGATATAAAATAAAAATATTAAATATCTGATGTTCGGGGTCAATGACCGCTAGTAGTGTTGTTACTTGAAGTATGAGTTGGGAAAACCGGTTTTCACATAAAAAAAGTTTTTAACTGGATGTTTCAACTGACAGTAACTGCGGTCAACGACCCTACAAAAAAAGTCATCAAATTTTTAATTAATTTGAACCTGTTGATCAGAATAAATGTTCTGTTCAGTTAATCAATTGAAATCATAACTATAGTTAAGCCACTTTTGCACTTAAATTTGAATAAGACCCCTAAAAATAAAACTATTAAATATTGATATTTCCTCAATCCATACAGAAAAAATATTAGTGCACTACCTTTTTGCTACAAATTGTTTTCTCAACTGAAAATGATCCTTAAAATAATAAACATTTAGTTTAAATTGTTATTATTACTACGTGTCATATCATACTGTGATTATCAAATCACAGTATGATTTAATCAATATACATGAAGATGGACTTTCCTATCTAGCGTCAAGGTAGCCCGCGATATTCAAATTTTCTTACAACTTGCAGGGCCCCAAGTCTGCTAATTCAATGACATGTCCCACTATTACGATTCAATCGAGAGTCAATTATAATTCAATTATCATTGTGACAAAATGCGTATTCTGCTAAAACTTAAATGTGGTGTCAATTGAATTGTAATAGAATCGTTATTGGATTGCAATGGTGTCAGTTGAATATTTCGCGGTGTTGCCTATTAAAATCTACCACGACACTGAATGAATGAATGAGTTATAATTTATTTTAAATGAAGGTTTATTTTCATTTCTGTGATTGAATTAAGACTCATAATAAATATATTGTCTATAATGAAATGCCTTCTCGATAGAATAAGACCAAATGTTGTAAAAAACACTACTTAAAATACGGGGACTGTGTTGTGTTGCCAAAGTAAAAAATTGTTGCTGTCACGGAAATGTCACTTTCAATTCAACCAACTTGTCAAAATATAAAGTGACTGTTGGTTGTGTTTTAAATTTTTCTATATAGTACTTAAAAAAAGTTTTTAAAAGTTAAAAACGAGTATTTGCAAAATGACAAATTAAATAAGTAAGTACTTAAAATCTTTGTTAAAGTTAATTCAAATTCGTTGACTGCAATTATTTAATATTTCAATTTGATATTACAAAAATTGTATTTACTTAAAATAGAATAGTTACCTCTTCAATACTTAGACAATTTATATCTAAGCACCACCTCATTGTAGCTCGGGATTTGCGACGTTGCCGAGCCAATTCTAATATCGCTGTCGTCCAAGGCGATCATTAGAATTGGCTAAAGCCAAAATACGCCAACGTAAACTTGGTGATGGCCTCATTATTATTTTAAATTATAAAACAATTATACAACAATTGAAACGCTACGCGTGACGATCTATCGTTGTTGAATTGTACTTCAATGGTAAGATTGTCATTGAGAGACGATTCACATAAATGTCAAATAACGAGCGGACTACCAATAATTGTAAGATCGAGACACAACTGTGACACGATTGAAGAGCAGAATAGCAAATTGTTCAATGGCGATTGAGTGGCAGTTCGATGATATGTCATTGGAACACCATTGGTCTTAAATAAGTAGTAGAATACCAAATGTGCCAAACTATTCAATCGAGATGCAATTGAGATTCAATTGAAGCATTTGTAAATTAGCAGACTTGGGCCCCAGGTTGTATGTAATAAATATTTATTTATAAAATTATAATCATAAAAATCATCTCTCTAAGTTCCTATTACCCGATTGAATGATTATTTCATGATATCATGACATTTGAGGCCAATTCTAACTCAAGGAGTTGTATTGTTGATTCTAATGATTATAATTCTGTAAAGTCGTATTTGTTACGGTCGCGAATCATATTTTGTTCAATATACAACACTGACACTGACCTGCAAATTGCAAAAAACGTAAGAAAGTTTCAATTTCGCGGACTACTTTGACGCTTTCTCCGTAATCGACTAACCTCTCAAAACGGTAATTTAAGAATTCAGTGTACAAATTAGTCGATTCAATCCACACCGCATATCCCAGTTTTAATTGGCATAATAAGTGATTGCTCCCAAAGCTCCAGCAACCCCGCCATGCCGAGCTGCTCGTCGGCCGACGAGGACGACCTGGACCCCGACACCAAGGCGGCGCGCGAGAGAGAGAGGCGGCAGGCCAACAATGTTAGAGAGAGGTGCGGGACGGCTCGAGCGAACTGTGTTGTCAGTTATATGGGAGCTTACCCTTCTGGGGTGACCCTTGATGTCTTTGGCTTACGTGATAAAAAGGAAGGGGATCATAAGTTCCTCTCTATAGAAAGGGAAAAAAGGAAAAAATTGACGAAAAAAGCTCGGCAGATGATGGCATCTGCCGAGCTTTTTTCCAACTATTTTTGAGACCAAAACCAGTATTAAAAATACCAGTATTTTACATGGAGATACTGCCTATCTGACCTCCACAACCCAGATACTTGGTATGCCCCTTAGTAAGACTAGTTGTCAGACTTTAAGGCTTCTGACGACCCGTAACGACTGTCAAAGATTCACAAATGACGTTCCCTATTATGTAAAGTTAAGAATAACTTAAAATTGAAAGTTTAATGTGATTGGGGTGAGCTTCTATGTAAACTGACAACACATCTCTTATTTATAATAATGTATAGTTTACTAAGATATCAGTTCTAAAAGAGACAATCAGAAATTTTACTGAAAAATAAAAGGGATTGAAGATTTTTATATGGAGCCTGGCATACCTACTGGCGCGCCATATAGTTTTTTACACAATTACGGCCGCTTATGATTTGGTCTTATTATATTTTCCGTTTGCATTGATGTCAGCTATCGATTTATATCAGGTTCCATGCGTGGCGGCCATTTCGAAAAAAAAAGCAGGTAGTTATGCAAGGCTCAATATAAAAATCCTCAATTGATTCTCTCCCTTCTTTATTTTATCTCTTTTGGAACTGATTTCTTCTTGTATTTCTAAGACAGATATATTGGCACTTGCAAAAATGTTGCTTTCAAAAAAAAAATATTTTTTTTCTTGTCCGCACATGCCATTGTATTTGTCTTTCTATTTTCTCTGTAATACAGATTCACGCTAAGCTAAGCTCACCATGGTAAACGTCATTATGATTTTCTTCGGTTTCCTTCACTTTTTCATTTCTTATATCTTCGTGTTCGCACAACAGTTTTTATTATTTGGATACTTTACCGACCATTGTCGGTAACATCTGGATTTTCACGACCCCTAGCACGTCAAGCAATATACAGGCTGGCAGGGACATCGACCCGTAACCTGTTACCCTGGATTCAGTACATGATTCTGAAACCTCCTGCTTTGCTCCATAGCTGTTCCATACATTATTGACTGCGTAGGTATTGCACTTTTCTATGAAACAACAGATTTTTTTTTTGATAACCGGCGAAAAAAATTTACGCTACGTCGTCGTGTACGTTACGAGTACGCTAGTGGGTCTAGAATCATGTGCTGACTTCATGGACACAGTATGCGCGTCGATGTCCCTGCCACCCTGTATAGTTTAGTCATGTTAATGTCGAGACAGGATGGTGGACGAAACATCCCTGTCTCCTTACGACCAGATATTTCCGCCATCCCACTATTACATATCTCACGGTATATATTATATAATCTGTACATAATATACTAACACTGTGTTATAGTTTCAGCGCACGCCATTCTAACAGGGTCACAGTGTGTACAATGTCCTCTATTTTATGCCTTATTTTCTTTGAAATAAAACTCATTTCTGTGTGGCACTCCTAGGTAGGCGGATGGGGTAAGTCGTAGAAGAAACATATATAAATTGGAATAAAGTGTAATTTATCTGCAGAAATTTCTTTGAATATAACTGATAACTGTGCTGTAGTTTTCTAGTTGTTCAGAATCAATAGATTTTCTAAGCAAACTATTGGTTTTGTTATTTTAGGATCTGCAATGAAAAACGAACACGAAAAAAGCAAGTGTTACTTTGCTTTGAATCTCGGTTAAATGCTATGCTTGAGCTAGCCTCAGCGAAGGAAAATAATAAATCGAAATACGAGATGCAAAAAAAAAATATAATCATTATAATTTTTTTCCGTTAAGCTATATTACGACAAAGATCTCCGCCATATTTTTTGACTTTTTTTGTCATTATAAATATACGACTTTTAAGAATTGTTCTAATATTCAGACGATGTCACTGTTGTAGGCAATTGTCGAAGTCAGTCAAAAACAATTTGATAATTAGAAAATAAACTAATTTCACTCGAGGGTCCAAATCATCAGTCATTATCATCTTCGTTAAGGAACCTTGGAGTCATTAACACATCATTAAATCATCCGCTTATTAATAAACGGCTGTAGGGAATCATCCGCTTGGACACTTGACGAAGGCACTTGAGCTTTTATGCGTACGCGCACTTTTTTGATATCATTTGAGTGTATGACATTAAGAAAGCTTTATCACGTACACACGTACGATATTACCAGAGGTCGGAATTAGGTAGAGTTATTTATGTACTTACACTGATTTCATACAGCGAAAGAACAAAGTGGATATGCCTCAAATCCCGAGATTAATTTTAAAGGGCAGAAAAATCCCGTGATTTATTAAATAAAAAAGTTATTTACTTTTACACAATGTAAACCACTGCTTGCGTGACGTTGCCAAATTATATCAACGACATCGGATGTCCGAAGTTGCAATTAGAAATCTCGGGAAGATCCATATTAATATCAACATTTCGATGCAAGTAAATAACTCTACCTAATTCTGACCTTATATTACGCATTAATTTATCACCCGACTAAGTCTTGATTTCTTTACGATTTAAACAAGTCAAAGTCGGATGCTTAGAAATAGCTGCTTGCAACCCTCATAAAGTCTTTTCAAATATTTGTTTCCAATGTATTGTGTATGCTCACGAGCAACACGCGTCGACGACAGAGGCAACTGCAACCGTCGACGAGTGTCGGCGACAGCCGGCAACGCGTGTCGCTCGTGTGTATGCACACTAAATTGGAAACAAAGATTTATGTTTAAAAAAACACTTATGCTCTTTCAACTTTAATGAATATCAACTTTATGGCAGTGTAACTTAAGTTGATTTCAGAATGAGTACTAGTACCGAAAAAGTCTTAAAAATATTTGAAGTAGTAGGCGCAAACTGAAATTTACGTTTGGCCATATAAAGTAAAAACACATATTTGTAAGTATATACGTTTGGAAACTAAATTACAAACGCAGATTAGTTCGTTAACGTCTGCAAATAACCACAAAATTAAAGCCAAGACTTTTAATTAGCTTTTAATAAATAAAAGCTTTTAATGCCAACACACAGACAGCATAATTATCACAATTTTAAAAAAAACAACACAAAGCTCAAGTGCATCCGTCACACTAGATATAGCGACGCTAGTTGTAAGAACAGGGTCGGCAGATCTCTCTCGCGCGCCGCCTTCGTCGACGGGAACAATGGCAGGTTATGTTTCTTTTATTAATAAGTATTTTATTAATGAGGCCTGGTTTCTAGACTTTGGTTGGAGACGTTGTTGAAAAAAGTACCTTACCTCCTTTGAGTTAAAATCCTTTTCTTTATTCTTCACTTGTTTATATCAATCAAACATTCATCTCAAACAGAACTAGTCTCTTAATCTAGTTTCTTGCCCGTTCTCCATAAGAATCCAAGTTTTATCAAATTATTTACCAAAACAAAAGTTGACATGAATTTCCACTGCACTTTTCTTGCTCTTTCTAATGCACTACTGCTGCACAAAGTTTAAATAAATGACCGACGCACTCCTTTGAATATGAATAGTAGACAACGTGGCTATCCGAGTATAAACTCAAAAATAGCTAACGATAAGTTCCTTTTTTCTAAATCTAATTCTTTAGCCAGAAAGTCCTTTCTCTACCCCATTTTCGCCTAAAATCTGCCCCAATTTTCAAATCATAATACCCACAAAAGAGATTGAAGGTTTTTATATGGAGCCTGGCATACCTACAGTCGCGCCATTTTGTTTTTTTTTTCAAAATGGCGGCCACGGTTGAAATCTATATAAATCGATTGCCGACATCGTATCGATTTTTATAGGCTCCAAGCGTGGGCGCCATTTAAAAAAAAAACAAAATGATGGACAGATAGGTATGCCATGGACTTTCAAAGCCCTTTCAAAGTCTCCAACCACTAGCATATCAACACAAACAATATCTCCCGATCTAACCCACACCTTTGGGCACCAGCTGTTCGTCAGCGGACGAAGGAGACGACGAGGCCGACCCGCAGGCGAAGGCGATGCGTGAGAAAGAGAGGCGGCAGGCCAACAACGCGAGGGAGAGGTAAGAGAGAGAGAGAGACGAGAATAGGACAGTATAAAACACATTGGCCGGTATAAAGTGCCCCCTAGAAGGTGGCGAGAGAAACTAACGCTCATAAATAAAATAATAAATACAAATAAATATTTTTATTTTATAGTACTTTTATCTCACGAAGCGACACGCGCTTTACTTGTGTTTACCAAGTGTACAAACACGCTGTGAATGTGTGTGAAAGCACAGGAGCTCTCGGTACTGACCAAAACAAAGGCGAAGTCGGAAGTATGTGTGTTATGTGCTGACGATACTCGTCTTCATACTTAGTTACCACAAGTAAAGCGCGTATCGCTTCTTGTTATAACAATACCGTATCTTAAAATATGACTACGAAATGACTGATCAAACCACACACTATGTTTGTCTTGTGGATATTCCACTTTGAATAACTTCTGATTTTAGGCAGACAATAAACCATATTTATTTCAGGAATTATACACACTGTGACCCGAAAATAATTTATCATGCTTTTTAATTAATATCCAATTGTTTTTGCAAGAAAACGATTTATAGTATGTACTTTCGCCGCAACCTATATCTGACCATTTTGAAAACAAAATCCCGCGCACATGATGACCACAGCTGCGTCCGGAAGTGAAACAAAAGATAGGATCCTTTTTAGGCCGACTAGTAATATGCGCTGCAAGCAGGAATAGTCCTTACGGTGGTCAGATGTAGATTCTAGCGATAGTACATACACATAACATCTGCTTCTCTGATCAATATAGACTTCGCGTGTACATCGAATTGGCATTTAACCAGAGTAAGATTAAGTTAAGATAAACTTGCCTTTCAATTAAGGACTTTTTTGTATAAAACTTAACTTGGTAAAGAATTAAAAGAGACGCCGCCTCGAATTGCACGCGTAGCATGAAAAAGTATGTTACTCTGCGCAATTAGTATAATCAGTTCGTATAACAAATGTAATTTTTCAAACAAAACTCTTTTCCAGACCATACCTAACATAAAGTCTATTCAAATTTGTTTCAAATATATGTTATTTCAAGTTAAAGAAATATCAACTTTATTTTAATGGTAACTAAGTTGATTTCAGAGTGACTAGCACTATTGAAAAAGTTATAAAAATGTTTGAAGTTGTAGCGTAAACTGAACTTTATTGTGTAGGAATAAATAAATAAATAAATAAATAAAAGTTTATTTTGGAACAATAATACAATAATACAAGAATAAGTAACAAGTAAAACGATGATAGCTGCAAAAGTATAAACTGTAGCGCAGCTAACAACGCCCTTCTCCAGATACAGAATGGAATGATGTTCCATGCAAAAAGTGCTTAAAAGGTAATTAAATTAATTTAGACTTAGTTATAATAAAACAAAAAAAAAAATAATTAAAAAACAATAAGACAAAAATAAACAGTACAGGACATTAGAGATTTGGGATGTATTTTAACTTAGTTTATACGCTGAGTGTAAGGTGAATGGGTGTGTGGATGAGTGTTATAGAGGTGTGCGAGGGTTGTTTGTGTGTATGTGTTATGTTATGTTATGTGATATGTGTGGTTTTGTGGGATAATGAGGGAGGGGTCAGTATTTTACACTTCCACGAGTGTCTCTGTTTCATCGTAGTTTTGCGATTTTAACCAGGAGTCAAGTTTCATTTTGCATTTGCTCTTGGTTAGTGGGTAGATGTGTAAGCTTTTGTTCAATTTATTATAGATTTTTGAACTTATGTGTTTGAAATGTCGACTTGCAGCTACGGTTCTACGAGACACAGTGTTACAAACCCTATTCGAGCGGCGTGTAGGACAGAATTTAGGATCAAAGGTAAGCTGGCTGTGTTTGCGAAGAATAGTTTGGAGGATGAATAGCTGTCTGACGGTGAGAACCTGGCAGAGGGTATATAGAGAGGAAGTCGAGTATCGGATCGGTTTCCTTGCCAGCACCTTCAGGACAGCTCTCTGCGCGCGCTCGACCCGTAGCATCACTGTTTTACCGGCACCACCCCAGACCGTCAGGCAATACCCTAGAACAGACTGAGCGAGGGCAAGGTAGACGGTTAATAAACAGTTGAAATCGGCCGAACCTCTGAGCTTTTTAAAAATGTATATGAGTTTTCTCACACGAGCTACAGTTGAAGCAATATGTTGCTTCCATTTCAGGTTGCTATCAAGAGTGACTCCAAGATATTTTATATTAGAGGTATTTTCCAATTGTTGACAGCCACAGTTTGCACGTAAGTTCGGGCAGGTGTGCGCACGAATTTCAATCGGTGTAGGGGGCTGACTTGACATCATCGTAGAAAATGTGATAAATTTGGTCTTATTGAGATTTAGGGTGAGAAGATTTGTGGTTAGCCACCTCATGACGGTATTCAATGCAATCTCCGAGTTCAGGCGAGTTTCTGCCCAGTCACGGCCATGTATAATTAGAGCTGTGTCATCGGCATAAGCTATAATTTTGCAGTTTGGTAGGGATAACTGACATAGCTCGTTCACGTATATGAGAAAAAGTGGGGGACCCAGGACACTGCCCTGAGGGACACCAAAAGTAATGGTCTCAAGGTTGCTGAGATAGTTCTCTAGTTTAACTACTTGTTTACGACCTGTAAGATAACTCCTGAAGAGATCGTGGGCCGTACCGCGAATACCAAGATGTTCCAGCTTCGAAAGTAGTATGGGAATTGAGACAGTGTCGAAGGCCTTGGATAGGTCTAAAAATATGGCAAGAGTCTTATATCTATTCTCCCAATGACCAATAATCGTATCTGTAAGTTCCAGAACCGCATCTTCAGTGGATTTTCCAGTCCTAAAGCCATACTGATTATTAGAAAGAAGTTTAAATTTATTTAGGTATTTGGTGAGTCTAAGGTTTATAACTTTTTCAAATATCTTTGAGAGGGTACTTAGCACTGAAATGGGTCTGTAGTTGGCGACATTTTCCTTGTCTCCTGACTTGTAGATAGGGTGGACAACTGCAGTTTTGAAGACATCAGGAAAAGTTCCTGTTGATAAGCACAAGTTGAACAAGAAAACAAGGATCGGTATAAGAACGTGACGAGTCGCCTTAATGATTGAGGGTGATATACCGTCAAATCCAACAGCACAATTGTCTTTAAGGCTAAGGATGATATTTTCCAGCTCCGCACTATCCACGTTGTGAAGGGCCATTGATTGTGGAGCGGACGGTAAGGAAGTACCCGGGATCTCAAGGTTGGGACGACTATCCGAGAGATATTTATAGAGGACAGAGTGTTCAATTGTAGCCGCCAACAGTCTACCGAGATTCGCAAAGTAATTGTTGACTTTGTTCACAGACTGTGATGGTTCGGCACAACAGTTAAGCAGATTAGAGGCCGAGTCTCTGCTTCGGCCCAAGCTTGCTACCTGTTTGACAAGTCTCCATGTAGCTTTTGGATTATTTTTAGCCTGCTGAAATTTAGAGCGTTCATATTCGCGCTTGACTTTTTTCAAGAGATTGTTACAGAAGGTGCGATAGCGACAGAAAATCAATTTGTGAGTCTCATCCTCTGGGTGTTTTTTAAATTTACGATGCAACTTATCCCTGTGACGTATGCACCTCAGCAGGCCAGGAGTAATCCATGGCTTAATGATGCGCTTTCTACTGGGAATCTGTGAAAGAAGTGAGTGCGAGTTGATAGCAAGGGACATAGTGGAAACAAGAGATTCCGCAGCATCATTCGGGTTGTGACAGTGAAAGATTAAGGAAAAATCTGTGGTGTTAATTTGGTCTACAACCCGAGGCAAATCAATTTTTAATCGGGTCAGGTGGGGAGTTTTAGTTTTTACATTAAGATTGCAGAAAACAAAAACAGGAGAGTGGTCAGTGATGAGAGAATCAATGAGTAGTGTAGTAGCAGGGCATTGAGTGCGGAGTATCACATGGTCAAGGCAGTTCGCAAGTCTAGTTGGGAGGGTGTAGGCTGGTAGCATTGCATGCGAAGCTGCAAGATTGAGGTATTCATCAGCATTTGGGTCGGTGCTCTCAGGTGTAATGTTCAGGTTAATGTCACCAATAATGGCTAAATTTTTAAATTGGGTTAAAGCACGAAGCAAACTGTCTAGGCTGCCAAGGAAATTAGTTAGATCTCTGTATGAAGGAGAACGATAGATTGCGATAAAAGCAGCTTTATCTGAGAATTTAAGAAGAAGAACGTTTGCCTCATTAAATATAGGTGTTTCGACAGTTACATTATCAAAGCAATCTCTCACATAGATAACCACGCCCTCATTCTGCGTTTTATACGACGAAGTGTGTGAGTTGTAGCCGGAAAAGAAAGGGAGTAGTTGGGCATTTGCTCAACCAGCACTCAGTCAAAATAATAATGTCAGGCAAGTACGTTAATCTACTCATAAAAACCACCAAATTATCAAAATTGCTGTTTAGGCTACGAATATTAGTGTGTAATATTTTAAGATCATGGAGAGAACAATCAAAGAACTTATGACTGGTTTCCGGGGAACAAGTATAGCAATTTGAGGCGGCAATGTGGTCAACTTCACTAGTTATTACGGTAAGATCATCCATTTTTTTTAATTATAATAACAAAAGGGTAACAAAATTTTAGGATCGAGTAATCGTACTTGTGGTTGCAATGTAGCAGCCCTAGGTTTATTGAGCTAACAGTAGAAGGACAGACTGAAGGGTAAACCAAGCAGGTGTTTTTTACGCATGCTACGTCTTTTTTGTTGGGGATAAAACGGAGTTTGTGGAAAGTGCTGGGGTGTGTGCGAATGTGTGAAGATATGTGTGAGTATGGAAGGTGAGTAGTATATACCAATGTGAGTTTAACAGTAGTCCCAAATTCAAAATATTTCAACTTATAACAGTAGATCTGCAAGCAATGCAACAACAGTAGTTTTACGAGGTAATAATTTAATAAAGTTACATAATAAAAATAATAGTGACAAACAACTAGTCACACGCCTTTTTTGATACGGCCAAGATCCGCCTCGTTTTGTACTTGAAAGTGAGGACTTCCGACTTTTTCCCGCACTAGGATCTTCCCGTGTGAGACCCAACAAAACTGAAACTCGTTTGTTTTCGCAGCGTCTCTAGCCAGAAAGAACAGCCATTTTTTCTTAGCTGATAAGTTTTCAGATACGTAAATTTGTTTTGCAGGGCCAGGAATTTTGAGATGTTCTGATGTTAATTTAAAGCTATTTTTGTTGTGATTCCTGAACTTAACTAGGAATTCTTCCTTAAGGACTACCGTGGTAAAATCGACAATAATTGTTTTATTGGCAGGATCTTTTGTTTTTATGCGGAAAACGTCCTTTACATCCCTTGTTTGTATTGCAATGTTCAGAAGGCTACCAGTATCAATGACAGTCTTTAACAGAGAGGACTTTGTTTCTTCTTTGGTGCAGGGAATATTTCTAATTTCTAAACAGGTGGACCTCGAGCTCTGCTCCATTTTATCCAGCTTGTTTTCCAGATCGTTTATATATGAGAGATGTTCCTTTCGCTCCGTTTCCAACAAGTCAATTTGAGATTTAAGGTTGTCATGCTGAGCCGAGAGGTGATCAAAGGAGTCACGAAAGCTATTTACCAGGGAAAACAGCTTTTCATATTTTTCATCCTGGTGGGCCTTAAAATCATGAAACATTTGCTTCATTTCTGACATAAAAGTACATAACTTGCTCTCTTCACTGTCCTCCAGGCGCCTGCGTTTACCATTTCGGAACGTAACTTTTGGTGAGTTGTCATCAATAGGTGAATCCGGCCTTGTATTTAACATAGGCTCAGAAGAGCTAAGTGGAGTGAAGAGCGCCTGCTCGAAACTGGCAGGCAAAGTTGAAGTCACGGGCGTAACCGCTGTCTGCGGCGCTTGTAAAAGCATATCGGGCGGCGTGCGATCTAACGGCATCGTCATGCGGGAATGTCTATACTAATAATACAGATAATTATGGATAGTTGCTACTGACTTAATTACGGTGCGCAGGAGCGAGTAGTAAGTTCGGCGATGTTGATAACACTTCATGTGATCGGTGATTTCCGTGAGCCCGAGTGACCGCCGAGTGTTGCCGAACGTCGGTCGAGGGCCGGTTGACCTTGTAACGTCACTGCGTCGCTCAGCTGTACGATGACACGGTAACTCAAGCGCTCGGTAGGTGAGTAATTGTTTAATTGCACTTACAAGAATAACTGTATTTACTTGCAGATCACGGGGTGGAATTAAAAATTAATTAGCGCACTGGGAGGTTTGAACACTTAGCCATACAACAGTATAGGTTTTAGGGTATGATTCAAACTTTTGACACTAGTTATGGATTTTAGTATGAGAGCACAGAAAAAATACGTGTTGCCGCACGGACGGTCGGGAGGGGGGGGGAATGAAAGTTAGTTTTCCATAAATTCATATTTGTTTACATTTTTGGCAAATAAATCGGCATTGCAGATTAGGTACTTTCTAACCTAAGATGCTCGATTTCACGTCTGAATAATACTTATTGCGCAAAGTATACACACTGTTTCTAAAACAACATTTTAAAAAATAGCTATCAACTTTATCTAACTAAAATTTACCTATTTTCCCAGGATAAGAATACGAGATATAAACGAAGCTCTCAAAGAGCTGGGCAGGATGTGTATGACCCACCTCAAGAGTGACAAGCCACAGACTAAGCTCGGCATACTCAACATGGCTGTCGAGGTCATAATGACCCTCGAGCAGCAAGTCAGAGGTGAGCGGACATTAATGTAACTACCTATGTGTATGACCAAAGCAGTGGTGACGCCGACTTAGGAGTTTAAAACCAGTCAGGCACTTTACTTTGTATTTAATTTCATCACCACTGCTCTCAAAACGGTGAAGGAAAACATCGTGAGGGAACCGGCATATCCTTGAACCAAAAATTACGGCCCCACTCACATCGAGGAGGCCTGTGTCCCAGCAGTGGGAACAGCATAGGCTGATTATGCTTATAAATGTTATATATTTATGTTCTGTAATTTGTATGGTGCACAATAAAGAGTATTCTATTATATTCTTATATGTGTCTATGACCCATATGAAGAGCGACAAGGCACAGACCATACTTAATATGGCTGTGAGGTCATAATGACCCTGGAGCAGCAAGTCAGAGGACGTAAGATATCAACATCATCTGTTTACCATTTTCCAAACTGTGTTGCGGTCGGCTTCCAGTGTACCCGGTGCAGCTGAATACCGGTATTTTACATGGAGCAACTGCCTATCTGACCTCTACAACCCAGTTACTGGGTAACACGATACGCCTTGGGAAGACTTTCGAGCTTTCTGACTTCCTGTAACTACTGTCAAAGATCTACGAATGACAGCCAGGACCAACGGCTTAACGAGGCACGAGGGGGTCTCGATATGAATTGGATTGTCACCCATCCACGGACCGATCGCTGTCAATGAGAAAACTAAACTTATTTCATATATAAGACGATAATAGAGTATAATTTACTGGGCAGAAAGATAAACACGTGTCAAACACCCTAATTATTTATTACAGAACGTAACCTAAACCCTAAAGCAGCGTGTCTGAAGCGCCGCGAGGAGGAGAAGGCGGAGGAAGCGCCCAAACTGCTGGCCGCGCCCCTACAGCACTACCAGCCCATGCCGGTAAGTACTGTCCACCTACTAAAATGCATCACCGACATATAGTATTGTTGTCTCACGAAGCGACCTGCGCTTTACTTGTGGTAACCAAGTGTACACGTTGTGAATGTGTGCGTGAAGACGAGTAGCGTCAGCACATAAGACACATACTTCCGATTTCGACATTGCTCGGACGGTACCGACAGCTCCTGCGTTTACATTCACATTCACAGCGTGTTTGCACACGTGGTAACCACAAGTAAAGTGCGCGTCGGTTCGTGAAATATAAATACTGTACTATGAAATGCAAATAGTGACGTCAAAAATAACGGATTAACAATGTGGCAAGATTCAAAACAACTCAGGGGGAGAGTGAATAGGCTTCTTCTGGGCAAGCTCGTTCCACCGTAGATCTCATCTCTGCCTCTGGGCTGGATTGGGGTCAAGAGTGAGCCCATTGTCAATAAAAAAAAAAGAAAAAACAGCTTCGAGACAAAAATCAAAGTGATCAGCGTTTTCGTAAGGGTGTACCTGTTGCCGGGCGGCACTTCCCGCCAGGCTGAGGGTTACATGTTGAAGATGCCTCACTGCGATACCTCGCGGTCGCGGTTTAGTTTGGTACTTCGATGTCACCTTCATGTAAAACATGCTGTTTTCCCAAAACTTTGCCACTTCCACGGCATTGTCGGTGGCAGCGCAGAGGTAACTTTGACTGCATGTTTTGGGACACAGAGGACAGGATAGGAGGTGGAGCATGGTTTGCGACATAGCTCCATAATCACACCCTATTGCCGTTCCATCTAGGTAACCCCACCTTAAACGCATGCTAATACACACGAACGCACCTGCTGAAGGATACCGGCGTAAGGTCTCTGCACACAGCCGGCGTGTCGCGACGCGATTCTTTCATCAAAAAGATGTTGAGAGATTCACCTTGGAAACCGCTTACCGCTTTGATTCAACTCTTTTCCTATACTTTCCCGGAATTCATTTTTGTTTTTATATTGCCTATGGCCCAAATCGTACAAACATACGGAGCACGAACACATTCGATTAGTTTTTCGACAACCATTTTTGTAAAGCAATACAAAATCACATTCACGTTCCGTCCCGTCCGACGCGACGTGTTCACGCCCCGCCGGCAGTGTGACTACTACATACGTAAACCATACAACACAAAGCGTCCCGCCCCGCCGCTTCTGACTTGTATTCCCGTTGGGCGCGGCGACGGCGTGGCGCGAGGGCTCTGTGTGGCGTCGTCCGTAATATCTAGTACATTACAACTGTTCAGCGTCGCGTCGCCGTCCCGTCCCGTCCCGCCCCGCCCGCTGTGTGCAGAGACCTTAAACGTGCTTTCCGAGGCACGGAAGGATCTTGGTATGTGAAGATGGCCGCCTTATCGGTGGTAACTTTACCTGATCGATCGCCCCGTGCGGCTGTTATTACTTAGTCACAAGCTCCTCTCAATTCTCTCATTTCTGCAATTCCTATTTTGGCGATTATTAGAATTAAAAAAGAATCCTTGGACTATACTTGCTATAGACCATTTGACAAAAGAAAAAATTCGTGTTCAATATTTTTTGATAATCTAACTGACGGACTAATTCGATTTTTTTAGGAAAATGGCCTATTTTCTTACCTTTTTCTCTCCGCAGGGCATGGGCCAGTTACCCGGCCAGCCGCCCACGGGCCCGCCACAATAGCGACGCGCCGCGCCCTAGCTACGCACTGCGACATCACAAGCGACGGAATAGTTGCGCCACAGTCGCGCCACTGTCGCCCGCCACTGCGAGTTGCGACTTAATGTGTGCAAGGATATTATTTTTTGTGAATGGTTGCGTGTGTTTGTGAGGGTTTGATGAGAGACATGGGACTAACAAATGTTTATGAAAAGATATTTTTTTTTACCTTTTTTTTTGGCAATTAGTACAAGAAAGGATGTTCTAGGCAGAAATATGGAGTTAAAATTTTTATTTATTGTGGTTTTTTGTTATTTTGTTAAAAATTGAATATCTATGAAAATTGCTAACTTTTCTGCCTTTGAAGAAAAAATATACAGTGTGTATTTTTTGCCAATGTATGGTGAAATGGCCTGAAACAATTGATTTTGAATTACTGTAAAAAAGATCTGAATCTTGCATGAAATGGAACTGTGCATGACAATCAATATATTTATTAAATTATGGTAACTTTATAAATAACACTGTATATTTTTCACACCGCTCTTAAAATTTTATTTTACTTCATTTACATTTGTTTCTCGATTTTTTTGCAAAAAAAAATACTTTGAATTGAAAAAGAAAACGATTTTTTGTAAAAAAAAAAATTTCTTCATCAACACAACTCACATGCACAGCAAACCAAAAAATCGTTGCATTTTATTTTTATTTCTCTTATTATTTTTAATAAAAGCCCGTTGAACGGGAGTGGGACACTGTCTTCCCATCGGAAGAATGCCATAAGTAAAAGTTTACATTTTACTTAATCGTAAGTTTATTTTTATTATAAGTACACACTTTACTAGCAGATTTTTAACGAAAATCAATGTTTTTTTAAGTGCCCAGTGACTGTTGGGTTTGGTGCAGGAAATTACCAATGTTTGACGATTTTTTAGGGCTCTCTATTTCCAAAATATTTTAATCCTTTTCTATAAACACTTTTTTTACGATTTACAAATGGATCATTCGTCTTTTCTTCTATTTCGGGTGACTTTTGATCTATTTGTATTTAAATAAAATCTTGCCTTTTTAATAAAAATCTTAGATTTTTTTTATCTTTTATTACTTTTTTCATCACGAATTTATAATCATGACAATTTTTTTACTAAAAACCTTTTCAACTAATGTAATGACAGACTTCGGCAGTGACATGACTCAAAATTTTGGATCTTTGCCTACCCATCGTATACTCCAGCAACGCTCGAGTCCGCCTTAAACTATGGGTACTAAATACTGCCGCGTGACGTCATCACAACCACGTCACCATAGGTAATTTCCACTCCAAGCTCAACTAAAAACTCCACATCGGACGAGAGTTCCAAAGAATTATTTAAATAAACTAAAAAAAAATACTAAAAATGGTAACCAGCAGTGCGTAGTGACTTATATTTCGGACTCTGTAGTATATAAGTGTGTATATTGCTAGAATATAGAAATAGTTTTATAAACAAAACATAACATCAGTCGAGCGGGGAGTTTTCTTATGTCTTAGATCCAAAGACATAATCCATGTAAAATATTAACTTAGTATATATGTATAGGTATATGATAGGTAAGAAATGAGGAAAAAATGAAGATATTTTTAATTACGATGTTTTGTTTTTAATTATTTTCTCTATGTCGCTGCCATAGACACCACTTCACCGCTTTATGCTGAGTTTCAGAAGCTAGACAATAAAACTGTATGTTGTTTTGTGATCCTTTCTCATAAACAAGTGGTGTGTATAGAACTTTTTTTTTTGTAAATTTGTAGAGAAATGATTTTAAAAAATGAAGGTAATGATTGTGCTTGAAATAATTAAATACTTATGAAAATAGTACTTATTGTAATATAAATAATATGTTTTTTTTTAGGAGAAAAAATCTACAAGTTTACAAAAAAAAAAAAATAGAAAAAGAATGGCTGCTAACTTAAGAAAAGTACTTAAGTGACGCTTTTGTACCAAAACTCCAGTGAATCGTATCGTATCGTATCGTTGACACTATTTCTGTTTTTTTGACACTATTGCCACTTTATCGCGATCCGGGAGATCTACGAGTTACGTAGTATTATTTTTTATTATAAATAATAATTTTCTTGTTTAGAATATATTCGGTAGCTATTCGTCTTGAGATCGTAACGTACTTATACATAAAGTTTTTTTTTTATTATATATTTTTTTGTTTTCGCATATTTGTCATTTGCTATTTTTTCTTGGGCGGGGAGGAATAAATGATTGCATATTACGTAATGAAAATATAGCAAATGATATTCTTTTAATTCCGTTAAAAAGATGTAATGTTTTAAACGTTTTCAGACTTGCGACTGTCGTGACTTTGTCTTGCCATTATAAAAGTCGCATTTTGATCGCCCGTCTGTTTGGAATAGAAATATCTTTAGGATAATTATCAAAATAGCGACATCGAAAAGTCAGAATCTATATTTACTGTAAAATATAGAAAAATCTAATTTTATAATATATATTTTTACACAACGCGCACAATATACAAAAAAAAAATCGCCACAGTCGCAAGCCTAAAAATAAAAATCGCATAATTGATTACAACCTGTATATATTTAATTTAAAAAATATATTTACCAATTCCGCTCAATGATCTAGATAAAAATTCGATTTCTGACAATTATTATGAAACTAAATTATTATTGTTATTATTATCATGACATTATTATTTTTTTCGAAACATACTATGACACGTACTGTCAGAGTTGCTTCGGTAATGCGTTTAGTATAGTGTCTTTAGTTGTTTCGACCATCCGAGTCGGGTTTTGGAGATTTTTGAAAGTAATGATGATGGATGACAACGTATTTTTCGCCCAGAGGATCGAATAATAGAAAAGTATGGAAGAAAAAAACCTGTTGCGCCGACCATAAATAAATTGGTAAAAGGCAGGAGAAAGATGAATGGTGACTTAACTTTGCAACTCTAAAACCTGCACTACACTACTCGCGAAGATCCTTCGACGAAGCACAGGGGGCTTACCACCAGCTCTTATAACAGGGCAGAGAGTTCAACTCTGCCCTGCTCTCTGCCCTGCTATAAGAGCTGGTGGTCAGCCCTCCTGGTCGAAATTACCCGAAGTCAGAAGTGCGAGACTATATACTCATGCTAAGAACTACGGGACGCTTTGAGTCCTTTGACTCGGGCGCAAAAACCGACGATCGGAAGTCGCCCGAGGAGAACCGAAGTGCATCCGATCTGCATTCTCGTATTTGCTTAACTTCGATCAACTTCAAGAGTAGTGTAGTTCGGGCTAAAAAACGTTTTAAAGAAGAATTGCAATGGTTTCGGTAAAATATTTTAATTTCTCCGTTTTTTGGCAATAAAAAAACCTTTTTCTGAGCCGTAAATATCATAAACTTAAAAAATGTCTTTTTTTTCCTATTATTCCATAAGGGGATATGAACACCAGTATGTTCGTATAAATACCTGTCAACCATTATCTTACCTACTAAAATTACATATTTCAACAAAAATATTGCATTTGATTCAATGTTAAAATTCGGGAGTTATCACTGTATTCAGATGCAATATTCTTGTCGAACTACCCGGCTTAAATCTATCCAATTTAGTTGATAGTCTAAATGGTACTCTGTATTATATAGATTTAAGGTTTATTTCCCCTTGAATCATTGAAGATTATGCATCGTGTATATTTTGAGAAAGCTGTATTTATTATAATTTTCTAAAAACAATTTCTTGAAATTATACATACTTTAAAGTATTTGATTGATTATTTTCTCTATTAAAGAGAAAAAGATTTTTGATTTTTATTAAATATTTATTTTTATTAAATTATAATGAATATAGCTTTTTAAATAATTGATTATTCCAAACACAATTATGCTTGGATATTATGAAATCAATCACTGAATAATGTCTCGAAAGTTTTTTTAATGCTGGTCATACTAACACATACATATTTGACGGCAAAAAATATGTTAAAATGACTCTTCTAGTAAAATAATGGGTAATTTTTGACAACACATCATTTTTGTGGCACTATTTCCTATTTTCGTTATTAAATTAAATTTATTAAACATAATTATCCTTCTACATAGTACACTCTATATAATTAAATTCTCTTAATTCATCACGATAGGGAGCAGTGGTAACGGCCGAGACGTCTTACGAGTTGTAGGTTCAAACCCAGACAGGCGCTTTACTTTGTGTAAATAATTTCGTCACCACTGCGCTCAAAGCGGTGAAGGAAAACATCGTGAGGAAACCGGCATGTCCTAGAACCAAAAATTCGAAGACATGTGACATCTACCAACCCGCACTACGCCCGCGTGGTGGATTACGGCTCACTCCCTCATAGAGAGGAGGCCTGTGTTCCAGCAGTGGGAACATTATAGGCTGATGCACCACGATAGTAATATGTTGTCAAAATTGACCCAAACTGATTTTCATGGAATCTAAATTGACTTGTAACTGAAAATTGACGCAAGTGATCTAACAGAATTCAAAATATCTTTTTATTAGTATTCTACCTTTAGTTGTAAGACTTACTATCGCCCCTTTTAGTTTAGTTTAGTTGATTCCTCTTCCATTTAGCGATAATTAAGTTTTTTTTTTTATAATTAATAATTATCTATAATTTGTTGTCTATGCGTACTACTATGTAGGTCTATTTTAGGATTTTTTTAATATGTACGCATTCGCCCTGTAATTTATTCGCAACTGATGCTCAGTACCCTATGAATGGTAAAATTAGACACCGGCTATACTGTCCTGGAGATTGTGTACAAAAAGAGGCTTTTTTGTTATTATTTTTTGTTTTTGTCAATGGCAACCCAGCAGCCTATGTAACATAGAGCATTTGTGTTTTTCTTTTCCTGTTCAAATGCATAGATTAAAATATAACTACAAGAAAGGTCTAATTATAAAAATGAATAATATTAATTAAATATAAATGTGCCATTCATTTTGCTAATTTTGTGTTTTATTTTTACCTGTGTAAATTTATACTAATAATAAAGCTGAAGAGTTTGTTTGAACGCGCTAATCTCGGGAACTACTACGTCGGATTTGAAAAATTGTGGAAAGAGGTATTCACCATCTCAAGACTTCGTAGTAAAGCCCCATAAACTCTTACCTCCCAGTTGCGAAGTGCAGTGGCCCATTTAAAAAGCTCTGAATCGATTGCGTCGTTGCATAGGCCGCTGGAAACAATCTGGAGAAATGGGGCAACTTCCAGTGCGAGTGAGGTGCTCTTGAGCAGGTCTTCTACTTAGCGTATCGATGGCAAAATTTCAAACAGTACGAACTCAACTCACTGGCGCAGTCTTAAGACTACCAAGTGCACAGGTGACAGGGCATGCGGCGCAGTGTCGAAGGTGAGCCCTTGTCTGTAGGGAGGTGCCGCATACGCAATTGAGATCTGAGCCGTCCAAACCCACATCTGTGGAAATTTCCTTTACTCCGGCCGACTTGGGTTCGAATTCTATTAAGGGATTTCGTGCAGGTGTTTCATTTGTTCGACTGATATGTCATCCACTCCAGGCCTTACCAGAACAGTCCGAATGGCCAAGACGATTTTTAAGTGTGAATGGATCGTACACAGATTCACTGGAGGTTGAGGGGTCGTTTATTTTGGGAATTCTGCCTAGGCGTTGTGGTGGTTTGCCATTTAGGAGTTGGTGAGCAACTTGATTAGCCGTTACTGTGTGAGGTATTGGTGGTTCGCTTGTGAGTTTGCGAATAGTGGTCCACGAGTTCTTGCTATTATGAGTCATGTCGATATTAATAACAGTTCCCATCCATATTATTTTCTTGGCGTCGCTCGCTAATGAGTGAAAGCAGTTTTTCACCGGCTTCAACGGTCCTCTGAGAAAGGGTCATTATTGTAGAGATTAGTACGTCTTTAAAACCACCAGTCTCCTGGGATATGCCGGGGATGTATAATGTGTGAAATCCGCGAGGGATACATTTTAGGGATGTTAATGAGACTATGATCACAAATTTGTCATTATTAAAAAAAAACTAAAGATATTAAAATAAGTGTATTTATTTAAATTCAGCTCCATTACAAGTGGTTGAGCAAGTACAGTGATCAAATCAATGGCTTTGTTTACAATAACCACACTGAAATACACGAGAATAACGTTATATCGATACGAATACGTATCTCTCGCCTACAGTCAACTCCACAGCGGTTTCAAACTTGATGTTTTTTTATTATCAAACTGTCCCACAGCTGGCAAATGGTTCTACAAACAACATATTTGTTCCATTCACAAAATCAACTTAGTATTTACACATTTTTATTTGCGAGGCCGTGTGCTGTCTCACAAAATTATTTAAACCTAGTATTATCACTATTTCGTATGAAGAATATTATGATGAAAAATACAAATGACAAAGGTTGTGTAAAACGATAAATACAAAAACTAATTTTAAAAACAAAACGGTAATTACTTCAGATTACAAAATTACAATTAGACAAGAACATATGAAAATATATTTTTTGTCTGACAATTCACTGCTAAAAACCGCACACAAAACTTCAAATACACTTTTAAATGCGACACACACGACCTTAACATATCCACATGTCGTTCGTAACACTTCATAGCTACTTCGTCTTGCCCACTTATCTCCTGTCGGTCTTGCCCACTCCTCGCTTGCCCGAGAACAGATGTTTGGGCATCTTTGTTCCGATGAACCTGTCCGCCTCTCCCTTGAGCCCCATGCGCTTGGTCTTCTTCGCGATGGCAACGTGCGCCATTTTCTTTGCTTTTTGTTGCATCTGTGAAAGGGAGAGTAGATTTTAGAAACATTTGAATGAAAAGGCGAGGTTTTAGTACACAATCAAGTATTTTCTAACTGAACAGACAGCTGTGCTGCTGGGGAGTTTGTTGCGCCATTTCTTCTCCCCAGCGAAAGCATTAGGAAGTGGTGAAGGGCGGGCGTCTGGAGGACTGTCTTTTGTAATTTGGTGTTCGAAAAGTCCTGATTTTCAGGCTAATTTGAATAAATGACTTGATTTTATAACCGTGTTAGGTTAGGTTTAAAAATCATAACGAAATAACAATCAATCAATCAATCATTTATTTTGTTCTAACAGTTCTATTTTGTTGGTAATCATTTCAATATTAGTGTAGAACATATTATGATGATTTTCTGTGAAAAATAGGCGAGATACAGCATATAATTTTATCATAATACTTTGATATTTTAAAGTTTGTATTTGCCATGGGTAATGTGCGCTAGAGTATAGTGACCCTGCGCGCGACCTTATGACAAACTGTTACTGTGGGCCGCGCTTTGACTGACGAACAATATTGAGTATTGTACTCAGCTTCGAACGGGCCAAAATAATTTCTCTTAAATTTGAAAGTTTTTGAAGATGCTTTTTCCTTATATTCAATCATAGATGACTGAACAGATCACTAGTTCCGACTAAGTTGCGCTCATTCCAAAAAAAACAAGCTTTGACCGCAGCAGGTCGGACCGCCGCTCGTGGGACTTTCGCTGCGGTCCAGTGCGCTATGCGCATTCAGTTTCTATAGTCTAACCAGAAGACCCAATTCTCGTAATTAAAAACCGTTCAAAATCTTGTTGCAATCTCATCTTAGCCACAATCAATGTCAAAAACTTGTCAAAAATATAGGGAAATTAGAGATATTTTTTACAGATTTAGATCAGACTGCAAACGTTCTTAAAATTAAGAGAATTCCCCCGCTGATCTGCGCGGATACTGGTCGTGGTTGTGACCGCGTAATGACCTAATATAAAAATAATGCAATGCCTTAGGTCTCTGAAATTGACATCCATTAAGATGTCGGCAAACCAGCAGGCTAGTTTAGTCTTAAAACACGTTAATCGACTCACAAGCGCGTTCCCGACGCCCGCGGTGTCCCTGGCGGGGCGGCTGACGGAGCGGCCGCGCTCGTCGGCGCGCGCGCGCTTGGCGGCCGGCGCGGACATAGAGCGCGAGCGGGAGCGGGAGCGGGTGAAGTGGGCCTCCTTCGTCTCTGACATGTCGACACCTGAGTAGATCAAAAAAAAATTGTTAAAATGGTTGATAAACTATACGTACGTAAATAAACTCAAATCTTTTCTCCATGAAGGTCGGCAGAAACTATAGAACACTATGGGCTACAGTAAATGTGCCAAGTGAGTGATTTCGAAAAACATGTCTCACTTAAAAAAAAAGAAATGCTACTGATACCATTAATATCACATTTCAACTCATTTGAGGAAACTGTATTTTATTTATAAAAAAAAAATTAAAAAAACACGCTTATCCAATCTATTGAACTCGTCAAAACAAATCATATGAGCCCGAACTCGAGGGATGCACTAGTAGCTACTGAAGAGTTCCACTATCCACCACCTGGCTCCATCATCAGATCAGCTCCAAGATACCAAATTATAGTTTTGTCATCCGAACTACATATACATACAAAGTTTCATTTCGATACGACAATCAGAAGTAGGTTAACATTGAATTCTAAGATTTGATTACATTGTTTGTTAGCCACAAGTGAAGCTAATAAACAATAGGCCAAAAGATATTCACAGTTGGGCATAGGCCCCTTCTAAAGATTTATGATTTTTACAAAAAATAAATGGCAAATATTTATTTGTATTAAAATATTATTATTTCATCAATAAAGTTGTATTTGGCATGGGTAATGCACGTCAAAACACAAGCTTTGCGCGCGACCTTATGACAAAAAAATTACTGTGGGCCGCGCTTTGACTGACGAACAATATGGAGTATTGTACTCAGCTTCGAACGGGCCAAGGAAAACTTACACTAAGAGATGATTATTCCAACATACGATATCTTGTATCCGTAAAATGGAATTGAAGTTTGACAGATTTTGTATGAAAGAAAAAAACCAAAATGATTCCTCAGATAAAATATATCTTGTGCGGAATAATCAGGCCTGTAGCGACATCTACAACGCCACCTGAGATGACGAACTTACCAAGTTTCTCCATCTCGTCTCTCAGTTTGCCTGTAGACCTGTCCTTGGCGCGTGCGCGGGAGGTGCGCGGCATCACCGGTTTCGTGGACTGTTTCACTAGACGGGACTCGTCCTTGAGGACAGCCTTCTTGTTGCTGGAATACATAAGAAAGTATATTTAGGATAGGTAATCAAAATACGATAGTTACAACAGAAAACTTGGAAGATTTGATCTATCACCCGTAATTGTAATAATACTTGTCAAATCGCCTCGAAGTGTAATTGTAACTTTTTGTTTTTAACCGACTTATAAAAAAGGAGGAGGTTCTCAATTCGGATGTTTGTATTTTTTTTTTGTTTGTTCGCGCATAACTCTGTCGCTTGCCAACCGACTTGAAAAATTATTTTTTTGTTGGAAGGGTATACTTCCCAAATGGTCCCATAGAAATTTCATCAAAAACGGTTCAGTAGTTTGGTTTTTAAACCAAAAAAACTTTTTTGCAAAAAAAAACAACCGACTTCCAAAAACGACACTACAAAGTGAAAAATAACTTTAATTTCGGAAGTCGGTGTCGTCGGGTTCGCATTTTCGTTATTTGCCACCGACTTCCGAAATTTCAACTTAAAAGTGAAAAATAAAAACTTTTTTGCAAAAAAAAAAACAACCGACTTCCAAAAACGACACTACAAAGTGAAAAATAACTTTGATTTCGGAAGTCGGTGTCGTTGGATTCGCATTTTCGTTGTTTGCCACGGACTTCCGAAATTTCCGAAAAAAGTTTTTTAAGGAGAAAGGATAGTCGCTGATGTCATCAACCAACGAGAAAATATTTTACGACTTTTCATAAAGAGTACTGAATTTGACGCCAACATGGAAAATTTTGAGTCAACTAGAAGTTCAGAGCGACGGAAGAAATAAAAAGCAAAACTGATATTGCACAGGAAGGGCGAGGGTTCATTAAAAATGTATGCTGCGGAGTTTGTTCCGCCACTTCTTCTTCCCAGCGATAGCACTAGGAAGTGGTGAAGGGCGGGCGTTTTTGGGGGACTGTCTTCTGTAATTTTGACGTTCGAAAAGTGCTGATTCTGAGCCTAATTTGAATAAATGACTTTTGATTTTGATTTTGTATGCAGGCTATCGTTTTTTCCATAAACAAAGAAAAAGTTACCCCCGCAAAGGGGAGTAGGATAAAAAAAAAAACGACCACACCTAAGATATCGTTTTAAATAGGTCTAAAGTGCTTGTACAGTCAGCAACAAAAGTCAATTAACAGTTACTTTTACAAATCATCTAAATTGATACAAAATGATGCGATACATTGGTTTTCTCTATTTCATGTAATAGCAAAGAGTTAATTATTCTTAAATATTCTATTACTATATGTTTTTTAAGAATATTTTGCGCAATAATTAAGATTTTAACAACTAAAGTGTTAACCGACTTTTGTTGCTGACCGTACTTTCCATGGGTAATGCGCGTCAGAGCACTGACTCTGCGCGCGACCTTATGACAAACAACATACTGTAGGCCGCGTTATGACTGACGCACAATAATGAGTATTGTACCAGACAATATATACATCTATACTTATATTATAAAGAGGTAAAAGGTAAAATTTGTGTGTTTGTACATAGGGGGTAATCTCTGGAACTACCAGTCGGATTTGATTTTTTTTTTGCATTTGATAGTCCAATTCTTGAGGGAGGCTATATGCTATTTAACGTTGTCACTAACAATAGACGACTCGTAAAATAATGCCTAAATAAAGCGCGCGCTGTTGGATTTTCAACTTGCCGAACATTGGAATTCCAACAGAACAGGGCAATAGGCTATAATATTGATAGTAACATACCGTATCTGGCGCGCCAGTTCCCTGATCTCCTTGATGGTCTCGTCGAGCTCGATCTTGGGCGCGGCGTACATGCCTCCCTCCACGCGCAGATCTTCCTCCTTCTCCAAGTCTGCCAGTTTCTGGAAATTACAGTCATGTTTATGTAAAGCGTTTTTATTTTGTTATTGCTCGTCCAGGGAAGTCACTCAGGCGTTAATATCGCACATAAAGTATTTGCTTTGTTTCAATAACTAGATTTAATCATTTCAATTTATCGATGTCAGTTATTCATGACTCAGTTTGGATTTTCTTTAAGCTTTCAGTTGTTTGTATGACCGCGTAGTTATTGCACTTTTCTATGAAACCGCAGTTTTTTTTTTTTTTTGATAACTGACGAAAATTTCTATGCTAGGGTCTAGGAACCATGTGCTGAACTCATGGTTACAATTCGGGCGTCGATGTCCGCTATAAATTATCTTCATAAGGCAACTTCGGGCCGTACAATACTCCTAATTTCGCTTCAATACTAATTTAATTTCGTTTCCCATGGCGGAGGTGGCTACAGCCGCTCCCTCGCCGCCAGCGCGAGCTCCGTGCCCACAGCGTAGTCGCTTGCATTGTAAGTTTTTTAAGCCCTGGCTGGAGGCCTTCAATTACTTAATGAGGCACCCACAGGCAAGCCCGGTTAAGCAGGCGACAACCTCCTAGGTTGACCCGTGAGATACCATTCCCCCACAAAAAAAACCAAGAGTACATTTTTAGAAGGGTGCATGTATTTGCCATGGGTAATGCGCGCTAGAGTATAGTGACCCTGCGCGCGACCTTATGACAAACTGTTACTGTGGGCCGCGCTTTGACTGACGAACAATATTGAGTATTGTACTCAGCTTCGAACGGGCCAAAACAAATACTACCTCTATACAACCAATCAATTCGTTACTCACATCAAATATCTCAGGATCGATGTAATCCGCGATGTTGTGTCCCTCCCAGAACTCGGGAATGGGGTCGTGTCGCTCATCCTCCGGAATCTCCGCGTAGTTCTTCTGAAGATCTGTCGATAAATATATAATGGTCATACATATGACCTTTGATCTCGTGGGTAAGTAAAAAAACCCGCACGGGTCGCTCGATTAGGTTAAGCTACGGTTGCCGGGGTTGGCCCGTGGATGGGTGACCATTTTTACATACCGAGAACCCTCCGTGCCTCGGAAAGCACCTTAAGCCGCTGGTCCCAGCTGTCATTCGTGGATTTTTGACAGTTGTTACGGCCAAAACCCCAAAAGTCTGACACCAACCAGTCTTACCAAGGGGTATCGTGTTACCCAATAACTGGGTTGTGGAGGTCAGATAGGCAGTCGCTCCATGTACAATACTGGTATTCAGCTGCATCTGTATAGACTAGAAGCAGACCCCAACACAGTTGGGAAATGGCAGGCAGATCCATATGTGCCACTCACCGAGCACGTAGTCGTCTCCCTCCTCGAGCTCGATGTCCCTCTCCAGCTTCCTCTTGCGCGCCAGCCTGTCGGCCTGCTGCTGCTTCTTGAGCGCGACGGAGGCAGGGATGACGGGAGGACGAGCCTTGCCGTCGCGCGCGGTCGGCACTGCTACGTGGAGGCGGTTTAGGATGCCGTCAACCTGTAGGTGAACGGGGTATGAGTGATTTGAACAATGGAATTATTATCAACGACCAATTATAAAATTAGAATTAAAATAAAATAGAATTTAAATAAAAACGTTGTTAATGAAAGGAGGCCAATCTCATCTCAAGACAAGCTATGTCAAAATCTTGTCAAAAATGTATGTCGGACTTTTAATTAGCTTCGGTAAAATGTGTTAGGTACCACTTTTTAACGAAATTTAAAGTTATTAGTGATGTCACAAAAGAATCGATTCATTCAATTAACATTCAGTTCAAAATCGATTAAATTGATTTTAGAAAAAACAGATAAGATTTATGCAATGTCGTACCTTCTTGGTCCTCATCTTCTCGGTGACTCTGTGTCCCAGCAGTCGCTCGCAGGCTTCTATCTTGACCTCCTGCACGCCCTCCTCCGTCATGGTCGACATCCTCATGATCGGGACCACTGATAAGTCCGAGTTGGGGTCCGCGCTGGGAAAACAATAAATATTAATTATATCCTTAAATTGTTTAAAAAAAAAAAAAAAGACTTTTGACATAGAAGCAAGTTACGTTTTAAAACTAGATGAGTTCGGTGTTGCGGATGCGACAAATAAATAAGACAATTTGAATTAAATATGAATGGCACACATGCACAGCGTGTTTGTACCCTTTGGTTACCACAAGAAAAGCAAGCGTCGCTTCGAGAGATAAAATACTATATCTGCACCCTCACATTGGAGGAAGTCCATTAGGACTTCCACCGAGCAACAAAAAAAAAGGCCCCTTATAGAAGGTCATGGATTTTCTTATATAAACTTACTTGACCAGGTTCCCCTTGCTACAGGTCTGCATGAGCTGCTCCACCAGCTCCCTCTTCCCCGGCGCCAGCTGCTCGGGAGTCATGACGTCCATCTTGTTGAGCACCACGATCAGCGGCTTGTTGCTGAACAGCGGCTTTATGCTCTCGAATAATGATATCTGGGGAAGGGAATATCTGTGTTAAGACCGTGCATTCGCAAAGGGCTTTGAAGATCCGTGGCATACCTAAACTGGCTCCAATTTTTTTTTTTCTCAATGGGGATCACGCATTTAACCTATATAAATCGATAGCTGACATCAATGCAGACGGAAAACATGATAAGACCCAACCCCGTAAAGTGTCATGTTTCCGAGATATTACATTTATTATTTGGTCGTCAAAATCAATCGATTTTGACGACCAAATGTGATCCGTGTGATAAACTATTCATTTTTATACAAATTAGCGCCCGTCCAAGTGTTGTCGTTGTGGTGTGGATATGGTACGTATGATTGAGCCATTATAAAATTAATTATGAATTTTAATTATGCTCATCTAAAAATAAACACATGATCTATTTATTTTTTTTACAATATTTACAAGCTAACAGTGAAATAATAAAATATCCTAACTTAACTAAAACTATTCACAAACTAAAATATAGCGTCGGAATATTCATCCGCGTCGCTGTCGACTGGTAATGTACCCAAGAGACTGGCGGCATTACCACGTTGTATAGCAATGCTTAGCCTCGGCTTAGGTATTTTTTTTTGTTTTATTATATTTCGATAAAGATAGCCATCACGTCTGTGAAGTTTTGCTAGTTAATTTAATTGGACCTGTTGTTACCTGTTCCTCTATACTGTGTCCGCATTGCTCGGACGGGTCTATGAAGTACAAGATCGCGGCGCGAAGATGGGCCAGTGCGGTGACTGCTTGCATTTCTATCACATTGCGCTCTTCCAGAGGATGGTCGAGGATACCGGGGGTGTCTATGACCTGGAAAGAAAGACATTGTAAGTTTATATACCCCAGTCAGTTAAGTGTATTCAAATCCTTAATTCCAATTGTTTTTATACGAATATCAACTTTATAAAAGTGTTAATAACGTTGATTTCGGAATGACTAGTACAAAATTACCTATTGAAAAAGTCGTAAAAATGTTTGAAGTCGTAGAGCAAATTGAATTGTATGTATGGCTACAAAAGTTGTTTATGCAACAGGACACATTTTTTTACATGTTTTGAAACTAAATCGCAGACGCAGTACAGGTCCGGCGCACCCTGGACCGCCAACCCGCCGACCACCTTGCTGGCTGGCTAATATTTTTACCACGACTGGAGCTATTTTCATATAGTTCATGCTGATACGAGAGAAGTGTATACAAACTGACCTGCCATCTCAGATACTTGTAGTCCGTGTGTCCGACGTACAAACTCTTTGTTGTGAACGCGTACGGCTGCACTTCTACGTCGGCGCGAGTAATCTGTTAAAAAACAAACACAAAATATTTTTAATAGCGTTTTAACAATTTAATTCCTTTGTTGACGCATACTTTATCATTATTAAAAGCCTATGTTTTCCCACAGCTGGGCACAGGCCTCCCTACTCTCCTCAGGCTCTCCACTTTTCTCCTTTTAAAGCTGCTAATGACCAGTTCTTGTTGAAAGACTCCAGCTCATCCCACCATGAGGCCTGCCGCGATGAGGGACCCATTGGCCGATGGAACGGACGGTCATATTCCTATCTCGTTATATTAATCGTGACATACTTAATCGAGTATTGAATATCATCAGTGGAAACTTAGTGTTAGTTCTAAAGTATGGGCTTCACTCACGAATTCTCAAATGCCACTTGAATTACACGAGGTACACTTGGCACATTTGTCCAAGTATGAGACCTATTAATTCGCCAATACGAAATTAGAAGCCACACACACTTTAAAAAGATACAGCATGAAGGTTAATAAAGACTTAAAATTGACTACATACCTTGTTGATGAAGCTGGACTTGCCAACATTAGGGAACCCGCAGATGATGATGGTGCGCGTGTACGGGTCGATGGACGGCAGACGGGCTAAATGTTGACGGACCTAGAGACAAACATCACTTTTAGTATAAAAATATGAACATAATCTATGTTTTGTTACGTAACAGCTGTGCTGTGCTGTGTCTGCTACGTAGCACACACAGCAGAGCACAGTCCCACCTCACATTTACCGATTCGCGGTCTACCCTCAAGCATACGTCTACCTCAACAGTCGTCATCGGTTCTACGGCTAATATGGCCGGCCCATTGCTACTTCAGCTTGCTTATTCTGTGAGCTAGGTCAACAACTTTGGTTTCCTGCTGGGCCCCTCTGATTTATAGACCAGTCGTCCCATGAGTGTCCGTACGTTATAAACCATTGCACAATACGAAAAGTAATTTGAATATAAATGTAGGTATGGAAACATACACACATGGTTCAGGTTTAATATATGTATGTATGTGTACGGAAACCTTAAACAGTTGTAACTCTTCTATGGATGGATCTAGTGGCGTATTGTATGATAAATATGTGTTACCTGTTCTAAGTACGTGAGGTTGGCAGCCTGCCTCTTCATGATGGTGGCCATGCGGCCGAGTGCCGCCCTCTTCAGCTGCTTGCATCGGTACAGCGAGTCTCCGTACTTTAATAGGCGGACGTAGTCTTTCGCTACACTATAAACGATAATATTGTGAGTATACATTATATTATGCCCGTATTCTTCAAGGACAGGTGCAGTACGGCCATTGTACAGTCAACAGCAAAAGTAGATGATCAAAATCAGAAATTCAATACTAATGAACGGAGTTCGCGTCAGAACTGTGTGGCGTCGAAGTGATTCAAAAGTATGTGATTGTAAATTATACCAAACATTTACTACTAGTACGACACACAGTTCTGACACGAACTCCGTTCATTAGTATTGCATTTCTGATTTTGATCATCTACTTTTGCTGTTGACTGTACCCGCTATAATAGTATGCAGAGCAAGTGCCTGTTCTCATACAGATAGGGCACGAGTATTGATCACTACGCTTGATCAATGCCGCTTGGCGATTTCATTGTATAAATTATAAGTCCCAATGTTATCCTTCACCGATTATGGTGATGACCAAGATTAACATAGAAAGTACATAGGAAGTGAAAGTCACGTTGGTACATAACACATTAATGGATTAATCTTAATAATGTGAAAGTATATGTTTGTTAATTAATCATGTGTATCAATAACTAACGGATTTGGATCACACTGGTAGACCAGGATAAAGACATATTTAAAAAAAAATGGATGGAAAAAATGGAGGATAAAGGTATAGTGTTTATCCTGGTACGGGTTAGTGCATTCCCGTAGGTACTCTTCGAAAGTATGCCCTTTTAGACCTACCCGCGGCGAAGTGCTAATAGTGGAATTTAAAGTTTGAATGATTTGATGAACAATATTGAGAATTGTACTCAGCTTCGAACGGGCCATAATATACGTTTATTGAATGCAGCAAATTTTGAGAAATAGCTTAAGGGTCATCTATATATTACTTCCCACATTCAGAGGGAGGGACTACACAAGGGTACCTTAGATTCTAACTCCTTGAGTTAGAATTGGCTTCAAAGTATTTATTTCAAATAAACCAATTACAGGCACTTTTGTATTGTCAAGGGGTCGGTCAGTCAGAAAAATGAAGCTAGTTGCCCATTCCAAAGCGTAGGTACCTATGGAGAAGAATGGGCAAGAAACTCCACAGACCATAGAGGTAAAACCTCTATGCCACAGACACACTTTTAAATCATAAAATTGTTACAAAATATTGATTACATCATTCATGTTAAAGGAATCCATGTGAGAATGATGTAAAAAGACGTGCACGTTAAAACCGTCCGTTATAGAAAAAATAAGAACAAATTAGAAATTAAAATAAGCAGCGGCAGCTAAGAGATGACCAGTCCCCACTGATGGCATTCCTCAAATGTCATGATTTCATGAAATAGTCATTCAATAGGGCAATATGAATTTAGCTAGAGATCTTTATTCTTTCAAGTTAAACAAATATCAACTAACACTAATATGTATATACTAAATACAAGTATATAATACGAAAAAATATAGAAAAAGGCAGGAGCTCATTGGGCATCAAATAATTCGTCCGCTAGAGAATTGTATTGATGTTTTTATGATTATAATTCTATAAATAAATATTTGTTACAGCCAGGAATCATAATTAGATCGACATATAACCTAACACTGTTCTGCGAATTGGAAAAAAAATAAGAAAATTTGAATGGCTTACTAAAATCTTGAAATTAGTATGACACAATTTATAGAGTAGTAGTAATCTACTACTAAAGTAAAATGAGGTCCCTGTCAGCCCTAAACAATGTGATAGTATTTTTGTCAGATCGAGAGCAAATCTATGGATTTTATAAATATATTTTTATAACTTACGTGTCAATAAGATGTCTGGCTGTGTTTAGTTGCCCGAGACCGAGCTTGTAATGGTCCTTGTCATACAGCACGTTCATAAGATCTGCGTAGAACGGGTGCACGTCATCTAGTTTGGGGAATTCCTGTTCAATAGTAATGATAAAATTAGTTAGTTAAATAAACAATTAGCTGTGCCCATGACTTCTTTCGCATGGACCTCGGTAATCAATGTGTCTCTTAACTAATTATTTTTCTAAAATAAAAGTAGCCGAAGTTATTCTTTATAACATCAGCTATCTGCCAGTAAAAGTTCTGTCAAAGTCGGTCGAGAACAAACAGACGTCAGACATTTTTTTTTTTTTAATAGATTTTTTATTATAATTATGTACTGTATATTCTTTCATATGCATTTAGTAGAAAGCTGTAATCTTGACATTAGACAGAGACACATTAATTGATATTTATTTGGATGTATAGATTTCAAATTGATATTGTATTCCTGATGTTCTGTCTATGTGCAAACTGTGTTTGTAACCTTGTGGGTGTGACATTTGCCTCTTTCTAAATTGCACAAGAACATGAAAAAAATTGCATTAAAATTCTACTATTTAGGCAGCTTGTATGAGAGTGGCTTCAATTACACAAATAATTGTTGCATATTTTGATATTGTCTATGAATATTATCTATTTATTTATTTTTAGCCTTTGTTGTCCCACAGCTGGGCAAAAAACTCCCTCTCTCTTTCTTGAGCTAGTGTGGACCAATCCTGTCTGTAGGCGTAATGAGATTACGAATATTGTAATAAATTATTAACAATATTGTTGCAAGTTTAAGTGGGTGTATCAAAATGAATTTGTATGTCAACAATGTTGCGCAATAAATGAAATTTCAACGAAATATAATTAATTAAAAACTATAAAAATGAGATCTCAAACTAATTTTGTATTATATTCATCATTATTTACCTGAATAATCCTAGAGAGACGATCGTGGAAGTTCTGTTGGGTAAATTTCACTTTTCTCATATAAAACCCACGAATCCTCGATATTTTGTAATGTTTGTGTACCACTGTGGGGGTTTTCCTCTGTGTTTTAGACAATATTATGTCTATAAAGTCCTGAAATAAAAAAAATTGTGCGTAGTATGTGAGGTTAGAACACATGATAGAAAATATCGTAAACATTGAATCCAGCAATATGGTTTCGATTATTTACCTTTGCCGTAGGGACTACAGCGATCTTCTTGAAGTTGTACAAACTCATTTTTGCTTATTTTATAACACTTATAAATAAAAAGGAGCTCGGCATGAGCTCAACACGTAAACACGTGTTTTAAAAGAGAAATGAATTTTGATGGATATGTCAAAGTCAAAAACCAAACGTTTTGTTGCTTCTTGTGAATATTAACATACCGTGCCAACATTTTAAGTTTTGATTGAAAATAAACATTTTTGTTTGCTAATAATTAAATTTCTATGAAACCCCAGATTTTATAAATTAAAATATAATTCTCAAAAACATGTATAAACATTTCTTTTATTTTCTACTAAAAGCATGTTGCAAAACGTAGTAAAAGTTGCCAAGTAAGATCATGATATTTCTCAGATTTAAAAAAAAATCTAACTCTTCCTCGTCTAGGTTATAAAATATTCCTTTCATGATTGATTTTACACTCAATGATTCTTCTCTATGTGAAGGCTAACCATGGATAGTAATTATTTCAAAAACAAATAATAGAATAAGCTATTGTTTTTTTTTTTTCATAAGGTATTAAGTTTGAGAAACGTCAAAGTTCCGATAGCTAATGGCAGAGAGGTTATGTTGGATTTGTAATAGAAAATAAAGCCGGATATTCTGCTGGAACTATAACAATAATAAGAAAATAGCAACTATAAATGATTTCTAATTCCAAGCTATACAAGCCTCAACAATAGTCTGACTAACTTACAGTAAGTAAAATATTGCATCACATTTCATTTGTTTTTCTCATTCCGCTTAAAAAACATTTATTTTTCCGCCCCTAAGATGACCCACTGACCGATTTCTGACATAGAATAACTGTTTATTGCAACGTTCTTGTCCTATATCTGCTGTCAGCCAAACGTCTAATAGCCCCGTGTAATAGTTATCGTAAATGATTATTCCGTATTCCAACTCTTTTGCGTAAGGACTGCTACACATGAGCGCTTTTCCAATTGTACGCAATAACAAGGGACACTCGTCTTGACCGATAGGGTAAAAATTTCACTCGAAAACTTCGCGACATTTTCATTAAGTACCTAATTAATTTACTTAATAAATTCTATATAAAAATAGTGAGTGGTCTATGTGCATTGCAGGATAATTTTGGAAGAGAAGCACCTAAACAAAAATGTATTCAAGACTATGCAACTTCCGGCCCAGCATGAAACATCGGCTGATACCATGCAGCCATATGTACAGCAGCAGCATTCTCAAAAAGAAAGAAACAAGTTCAAAAGCCCTGCAGCTAGGAAAATCTGTTCATGGGTTCCTCGTACACCAAGTAGAACCCATCAAAGAATATAACATGACAGCTTATCATCTAGTACACGAAAAGACTAAAACAGAGTACCTGCACTTAGAAAGAGACGATTCCAATAATGTATTTTCAGTAGGTTTTCGTACAACACCGTTAGATTCTATGGGGACGCCACACATCTTAGAACACACAGTTCTTTGTGGCTCCGAGAAGTACCCAGTCAGAGATCCATTCTTCAAAATGCTGAACCGATCACTGGCAACATTTATGAATGCATTGACAGGCCCTGACTACACATTCTATCCATTCTCGTCACAAAACGAGACTGATTACAGGAATCTGCAGAAGGTATATCTAGATGCCGTATTTAAACCTAATCTATCTAGATTAGACTTTTTACAAGAAGGCTGGAGGCTAGAACATACAAATATAGAAGACAAATCCTCCGAACTCACATTTAAAGGTGTTGTATACAATGAAATGAAAGGGGCCTTCTCTGAAACAAGTTCGTTGTTCGGACAAAAGTTCATCAATAGTATCTTACCACAGGGAACATATGGCTATGTCTCTGGTGGTGACCCATTAATCATTCCACAGCTTACTCATGAGCATCTAAAGAATTTCCATTCAACTTACTATCATCCAAGTAACGCGAGAATTTATTCCTATGGCAACTTTCCTTTAGAGGCCAACCTGAAGTTTATCAACGAGGCTTATTTGAGTCAAAGTTCATTTTTGGACCCTAAGCACTCGATAGTGAACAGCCAGCCACGTTGGAATCAACCGAAAAGAAGGGAAATAACATGCAGACTTGATCAATATGGAGTTCCAATTGAAAAACAAAACCAGATTGCTATAGGATATCTTATGGCTGACATTACAAGCACTTATGAGACCTTTATGATGATGGCGTTGAGCGAACTCATGGTTATAGGTCCTAACTCCGCTTTTTACAAAAGTTTAATTGAAAGAAGCATTTCTGGAGGCTATAACTCACTCACAGGATATGACAACCAAATTAGGGACACATTATTTGTTGTGGGATTAAAAGATGTTGAGAAATCAAAGTTTGAGTTGGTAGAAACTATTGTCGACGAGACACTGAATGACATTTTTGTCAATGGTTTTGAAAAAGACCACATTCAGAGTGTTCTACATGGGTTTGAGTTATCAATCAAACATCAATCACCGAAGTTTGGCCTCAATATGCTCTTCAATCTTATGCCCTTGTGGAACCATAACGGTCCAATAATAAGCATTTTGAAAGTAAACGAATTGTTGGATCAACTAAAAACGAACTTAATGGATCCAAAGTATGTGAAGGCTGTCATTGAAAAATACTTCATTCTTAACAAACACAAATTAATCATGACTATGGTACCAGATGATAAGTTCGACGATAAGTTTAACGAAGAGGAAGCAACGTTGTTAAAGTTCAAAGTGAGTAATTTGTCACAAAGTCAGAGGGAGAAGATATATAACGAAGGGTTAGAACTCTCTAAATCACAGAAGAAAGTGGAGAACTTAGATATTCTACCTTGTCTTAAGCTTGATGAGATAACTCTCAACAAGACCGCACCTCCCCTGAAGCATACCGTTGCAGATATCATTCCCCTACAGATGTGTGAGGCCAATACCAATGGAGTCACATATTTCAAAGGAGTTGTTGGAACTGAATGTCTGAAAGACCATGAAAGGCAATTGCTGCCATTCTTCGATTACGTAATCAACAAGTTTGACACCAAAAATTACAATTATCGAGACTTTGACAAGTATGTGAGCAAATCCACGTCTGGATTGGGCTTTCTCAGCCATATAACGGAACATATTGATCAACCTGGCCAATACGAACAAGGAATATTGATTAGCAGTCACTGTTTAGACGAAAACCTCCCAAAAATGATGGACATATGGAATGAAATCTTTAAAAAGCCGAACTTTAGTAACAGCGAAAGAATGCAAATGCTCCTTACTAACTATTGCTCATCTCTGAGCAATGGTATAGTAGACAGTGGACACACCTACGCTATGCAGGCAGCTCGGGCCTTGATAACTTCTGTAGACGAATGCAAAGAGAATCTAATGGGACTTCAACACATAATGAATATGCAGGAAATTCAAAAAAATAACAAAATAGAAGACGTCCAAGCTATCATTGACATAATCGGACAGAAAATTTTGAAAGGAAACAACTTACGAACAGCTTTCCATCACTGTAACACTAACACGAAGATCCAAGAGAATGTAGACAAGTTTTGTAAAGAGCTGTGCAAGGATGTGGAACAGAAAGAAGAGAATAGAATCAACTGGACAGAAGCTAAGAAGATTTCTGAAGAGAATCGTGGCGTGCATATTCTTATGAACATCCCGGTCAACTTTTGCGCCAAAGTACTTCCCACAGTGTCTTACACCGATCCTGATTATCCCAAATTAAGAGTCCTCTCAAGGTTCATAACTTCAAAGTATTTGCACCCGGTTGTCAGAGAGCAAAATGGTGCATACGGCGGTGGCGCTCTGTTAACCTTAGATGGAGTCTTCAACTATTATTCGTACAGGGACCCCAATTCCACAGTCACCTTGAACGTATTCGATGAAACAGCTCAATGGATGTCCGCGAACACAAAACTTCTTGATGATCAAAATCTATTTGAAGCAAAACTGTCTATCTTACAGCAGATGGATCAGCCCGTCGCTGAATACATGAAAGGAATCGACTTATTTTTGTACGGTTTGTCCTACGATATCTGGAAGACACAGAGGGAAAGGGTGCTGGCTGTGAAAAAAGAGGATTTGATTGAAGTGTGTCAGAAATATTTGAAAGCTGACAGGTTTTGTGGCAAATCCGTCATTGGAGTAGGTTCGGAAGACCTTAAAGCGGGAACTGATGTCTGGGAAACCATTAGTGGACCTCAACAATAAATCGAGGCAGTTTGTTTGCTGCTTGAAGTGACAAATGTAGGTAGTTCGTATTTTCTAGTCTTATTGCACTATAAGCATGATCATTGATTGATAATGCTGAATTTTAGACTTCAGACTAGCTATGAGGTTATGCTATGGTTTGACGTCGACTTTGGCTTTGAATCAAAGTATGTGAGCTTAAGGAGTTCTTCTGAAGAGCAGCATATTCTGATAAGCCTTGTGCCTACAATTGTCGATTACCTACGCAGAGTAGAGATCAACCCTGAAAAACTTCAAATGAAAAAGGGGTAAAATGGTCGATAAATCTAATTGGTTAAGAATGGGTATCACTTATCTGTAATGCTCAAGTACATAACTCATCTATGTCTTCATGGTCGCGATAAAGCGAACTACACTTCGCGTGGTCTCGACGCCGACGACGTCTCGCTGTAAACAGAGCTCGCGAAATGTAGTTCGCTTTATTGCGACAATGTAGCCGTAGCATAAGTATTTTACTTCTATCTTGTAAAAATGTTATGATTTGAATTGTGTCGTTGTATAATGGAGACGGTTTTAGAATATAATATAACTTGTTGTCAGAGCATCTTAGTTGTTTATTTATTACCGAGTATTTGATGTTGCGACTGCTGTTAATAAATATTATTTTTAAATTCAATTCGTGTTTAATTTTTTTTTTTAATAGGCAGGGTAATCGCGTTACACTACTATCAGTAGCAATGGCTTTAATTTTGACAGTTCAACAACATTCATTGCGTTTTTACCGTTGTTGAGCAGACAAGTTTGTCGAACTTTTGAAGCAAAAGATATCCTTCAAAGTGATTATTGATAGTGTGTTATGCAATTAGGGTGCTTATCCTCATATTTTTATACTTCTCCATTTTTACTTCTTGTCGCTTTGCGGAAATTGTAGAAAATACGGGGCCACTGGCGACTGGTTTGCTCTAAAAAAGTTGTCTGAAAATTCCTAGGGATAGGGAAGAGATGGCGAAACACTATCCTAGACAAATGATTGGTTGGATCTCACGCTCCGGTGCACCGCGCCCCTTCGCGTGGTGCGTTGCAGTGTGAGATCCGCCTAAGCACTCCACGTTATGTAATCGCCAAAATAATCAAAAGGCGTGGACGCTTTTCAGAAACTAGAACGAAGAACTCGTAAGGTTTGTCTGAAAAAGTTATTTACATACTTTTTATGGTTCTCCCAATGAATATAAGATGAAAGAACGGAAACTTGGATAGATAAAAATATTCGATAATGCAATTTGTTATTGTTAGCAGACAAGAGTGTGCTTTTGGTGGTGATATCCTTTGTTACGAACGCCAGTAACTGCTGAATTATTAGCGAATTTTTCGCAAATGCTAAATAAATAGCTCACTAACCCTGTGCGACAAACGCTCATACGCGTTCAAATAATTTTCGTATGGTGCTATGAACGCGCATGCGCGGTTGAAGAAAGTTTTACCCAGTGCGGCTGGCCGCATTAGTGCGTCGTTTACTACTCGTCCGAGTGCGGCACGACGCTTCTGCGCGTTTGAAAATTTTCGAGTTTGCACAATGGACGCACCCGTGCGTCCATCGTACATTGCGCCGCACTCGAAGAAAGTTAAGAGTAAATTGTATGGACGCACATGCGCGCCGCTAGCACATGGTCAAAGCTTGAAAAACGCGCAGGCGCGTTGGCCGCACTAAATGCGTTACTGCGGTAACCTAACAACGTATAAAACCCACCCATTTTTATGTTATTCGGATAAATAGTCTAAGGATATTATAGAACGCTTTTTATCGAATTGAAAAAGCCGCTCGTGTGAAGCAAGCCTGCGTAGTTACTCACAATCATTCGACAGGCTATCGTGTCAAAACATTAAGAGGAAATGTGGGCGGAAAGACTTGAAAATTAGGTATTTGAAGAAACTATCGCTGTCGCTCTGTCTCGCTATCTCTCGTCTATTCGTGCGATAAGGACAACTGCAGTTCCAACTGAATAGCCTAAGTAAAAAGTCACATTTTCGAGGTTTGGCTCTCGCCTACATTCTCCACCAATATTGAACCAATTTAAAAGATATTTCATAAACTGGATCGTCGCCATGTTTTCCTTTTTTCATTAATATTTGTCAAATTTGTACCCATTATCAAAAAGGAAAACATAGGGACATACAAGTAACTAACATTTATTATTCTGTAAAAAATCATAGCATATGGTCATTAACCAGAAAGAAAACGGGCGAGAGCGTCTCTATAGAAAAATCACCACCCGCATTTCCTCTTAAACACCTGTCGAAAGGATAGCGGTCGTCTAAATGTTCGTGTTTTCAATTTATGAACAGCGTTCAGAGGATACCATTGATTGATGTTCGATTTGGCATAACTTATCAAATGGTTGTGAATAGCTATGCTGTACAGATCGCCTAGTACCTACCTATATGGAGGCTGGATGATAAATCTGGCATCAGTTCAAAATGATTAGGATAAATTAAATTGTGGATGTCTTGCGTCAATCCGGCATTACACGATCAATCTGACCAAAACTACGTGTACGTATTGAACTGATGCCATATTAGCTCTCGTATAGTATAGGTATAATAAAATCCATAAACTAGGTATTTATAGAAATAGCACGACACAAAAAAAAAAAACAAAATTAAATGATTCTCGATCGACAGTATATAAGGTATAAGTATACATACACGAAAAACATCTATAGGTGGTAAATAAGCCTTAGCAGGGTCCAGAATCATGTGCTGAATTCATGGTTACAGTTTGCGCGTCGTTGTCCCTGCACCCTGTATAACAGAGAGAGAAAGTCGCACGGAGGAGGCATAACGTTTATTCGTTACGTGAGTTTACTCCTACCCGCAAGCCACGCGTAAAGAACGTCGTCCCAAAAATATTTTGCGAAAACTGTCCATTTTCTTACTGACTGGAGATTTCTATCAGAATCCGTAAATGCAGACTTTAAAATTTCATCACCACTGCTCTCAAAACGGTGAAGGAAAACATCGTGAGGAAAGCGGCGTGTAATAGAATCAAAAATTCGAAGATAGGTGACATCCACCAACCCAAACTGGGCCCGCGTCGTGGATTATGGCCCAATCCCTTTCACAGAGAGTAGACTGTGTCCCAGCAGTGGGAACGTTAAGGTGGATGCTCCGAGGTAGCCCGCGAAATTTAAATTTTCTTACGTTTTTTTGCAATTTGCTGGTCAGTACTAAGTTGTACGTTGATTAAAATATGATTCGCGGCCGTAACAAATATGTATTTACAGAATTATAATCATTAGAATCAGTAATACAACTTGTTATGTTAGCATAATCCTAAAATGTCAAGATTTCATGAAATAGTCATTCAGTAGGATTACTTGATCTTAGAGAGTTGTGTTGATGACTGTAATGATTATAATTCTGTAAATACATATTTGTTACCGGCCGTGAATCATATTTTAATATACGTACAACTTATTACTGACTAGCAAATTGCAAAAAACGTAAGAAACTTTGAATTTCGCTGCCTACCTTGGAGCATCCATGCTATGCTGATAAAACGTTTTACGCGCGTGGCCAAAGACTCGATACAATACAATCCGATCAAACGCGCGCGCTACGTTTTTCTAGATCCGCGCCAAAACAAAAAACTAAACTTGCACGAAAAGGGTCAATTTTAACATTTTTAACACGCTTTTTTAACCCCCGACGCAAAAACGACGGGGTGTTATAAGTTTGACGTGTCTGTGTGTGTGTCTGTGTATGTCTGTCTGTGGCATCGTAGCTCCCGAACGGATGAACTGATTTTGATTTTGTTTTTTTTGTTTGAGAGGTGAATTTGTCGGGAGTGTTCTTAGCTAAGTTTGATGAAAATCGGACCAAGATGGCCGCCGCCACAAAATAGCGGATTACATATTTTTTCACAACTCCCTCAATATGGGTATCAAATGAATGGGCTTGACTAGTAGAATACTATACAGTGTATAGTATTATTAGTATACACTATGATTTTCAAATCCATGATGGCCGCCACCACAAATTGGCGAATAATTATAAAAAACCTAATTAAACACCAAATTACCTGAATCTTAAAACGCAAGATAATAAAAGAAATGAAATAATAAGAAGTCCCTACAAAAAGCATGAAATAAATATTTTTTTGATTAAATGTTGTCCCGTCGGGGGACTGCTACTATTTTAAACTTTAACAGAACGTTAGGATAATTAGAACGGTCCCACGACGGGACAACATTTAATCAAAAAAATTCATACGTACTTACGTACGTACATAGGGTCATAATTTCAAGGTTATTTATTTCTTTTTATACCTTTTTTGTTCTACTGGAAGCCGACCCCAACATAGTTGGGATAAGGCTAGGCAGATGTTGATGATGACGAAGTACTATTTTTATTATTATTTTGTGTCGGGCGTTTTTTAATTTATAATTTAGGTCTTTATTAGCTTCACTTGTAACTAACAAACAATGTAATATAATCTTAGAATTCAATTTTGACCTACCTACCTACTTTTAATTGTCGTATCGAAATGTAACCCCCTCGAGTTTGGGCCAGTTTGAGCTCATATGATTTGTTTTGACGAGTCATAGATAGGATAAGCGAGTTTTTTTAAATATTATTTTATTATTGGTGGTATTATTAATTCATAAAACTGTTACATCTGTTTCACATCAGGTAAAGATGTCGCTACCGCAGAATTTCGACAAAGCCGAAGAATATTTCGAAGAATGTCTAAAATTCTTTCAAGAATATCAATATTTATTCAATTATCCCAACACAGATTTACTAATTCACAACATTTTGGACAAAATCACTACAAAAGATGAAGAAATTGAAGTTTTTAGTAAAGATTTCGACTTGAGCTCCATAGCTGATGATTTTTTAAGCACTTTCTTCATGAAACTGAAAAAGTTGCAAGTATTTTACGAGGATATTCAAGAAGATGCTTTGGAGACCAATATGAACGTGCCCGTTAGTCCCAAGAAGAAACATGAGATCTTATATCTAGCTAAAGAAATCAAAGACGTATGTGAAAATGTTGGGTGTGATGTCGTTGTCGACTTTGGATCAGGATTGGTAAGGATTTTCTGATTTTTTTACAAACATACTTAGGTACCCACATGTTTACGGCGGCAGGGTGTGGATGTGGAGCTGTTGAGTCACAAACTATGCTCCACCTCTCATCCTGCCAGGAGGCGTGCTCCAAAACATGCAGCCAAAGTGACCTCTGCGCTGCCACAGATAACGCCGTGAGGTAACCAAGTTTTGGTCCAATAAAATTTGAATAATTGTCGTGCCGCGGCACTAAGAACTCACACCTTTTTCGTGGAGGTGGGCAGAAACTACAGACAGCAACACAAAAATAGAGGCAAAGCAAAACATAATTGCGTAACACACTTTCAATGACAATTTGAATCATTTTAAAAGATTGGTAATCCATTGCTTTATATGTACAAAACATTTGTCTGCTCAACAATTTAAATAACGCTGTAAACGTTGTTGAACTTTCAAAATGATACCCATTGCTACTGTTAGTGCGTTACGCAATTACCCCGCTGCATGAATAGCAAAAAAAATGTTATTGATGGTTATTGTAACGTTTTTAAATACTTGTTTAGTTCCGATAACGCTTACATTGCGTTATTACAATTACCCAGACATTATTTCGGTTCACGTAGTTGTACTCTTACCTAGTACCTACACCTTTTTCATGTCTCTTTCCAGGGTTACTTGGATCAACTTTTATTTGAAAAAACAAACTACCGAGTCCTAGGAATTGAATGTAACGAAAGTCATTACACTGGCGCCAAAATACGACAGCGGAAATACCATGCAAACTCCACAGATAATGTAAAATATATAAAACACACTGTGACAGAAAATTCCCATGAAAATATCCAAGGATATTTGCACGATAAGTTTGGGAATCATAAAGAATTTTGCATAACCGGCCTTCATGCTTGCGCCGATTTGACTATAGATGCGATCAACCTATTTTTAAAGATGGCCGATGCAAAGGTGATGGTAATAATGCCGTGCTGTTACCACAAAATGATGGGGGATGGTGGAGTGTTTAAAAATTTGCCTTTAAGTGATTGCCTGAAGGGTATTTTTAAAACGTTTAAGGGGGAAGAGTATATGAGGGTGCCCTTTTTAAGACTGGCTGCTCAGCCACCGTCTGTGGACGATAAGTTAGAAGATTTAGTTTTCAATTTATTGTCAAGAGCTGTGCTGCAGGCCTTTGCGGTTAGATGTAAGTATGGTTTTTAGTTTCTAACTTACGTACAAATAAAAGCTGCTTATAGGTAAAACTGCAAAGTATTGTGTGTCTGTCTATGATGGTGTTTTATTTTATTTTATTGTGGAATCGGAGGTTTCCATGGAGTGTGATTTGGGAAATCCCTGGTAGGGATTTGCCAAATCGTACAGACGCCAGCAGGTCAAGCTACCCGAAACTGTCAAAATTTCCCAATCAATCTTGAACCTTAATGCTTAGGGATAAGGTTGAAAATCTATTAAAGAAATTTGACAGATTGTAGTAGCTTGATGTGCTGGCGTCTGTACGTTGCCATAGATCAAATAAATTGATTGCCACATTACTAATGAGATCTGAAATTACATCTCTTTGTACAACAACTATACCTAGTGTTTTTTATATTACAGACAACTGCAAATTAAAAAGGAAAAAACGGAAAGCTGTCAAAACTAAAAATATGGATAACAATTTTGAAGTGTACATCAAAGATGCTACCACTAATGGTTTTACTTTAATCAAAAATGAATCTACTGGTAATAATGATAACATTGAGATTCCTACATTCTGTTTAAAAGAACTTATGACATTGTGGAAAAATTTAACTCGATTGACGTTTATAAAGGCGGGAATTTTTATTCTTTTACAAAATTATTTGCAGCCAGTCATCGAGAATTATGTTTTGTTTGACAGACTGGTTTATCTCAAAGAAAAGGGCGCAAAGCATTGTGAATTCAAAAGAATATTGAACGTTAAAACATCGCCTCGTTGTTTGGCTCTACTAGCATATAAATAAATAGGTGTAAATAAATATATATTTTGTTTTATTCCACTTTCTTTCACTACAACTTAAATCGGACCCTAAACGATCCATCTGCCAACAATCTGACCATGATCTCGGATTGCACTCAGGGCTTACGACCAGCTCCTCGGTACTATGACTAAGTACCAAAAAGCAGTGCAGTTTAGCTTCTGCTATAAGAGCTTGTGGTAAGCCCCCAAATGCAAGATTGATTGTCTTAGATCCCCCTTGGCATGTCTTGTTTGGTCCATGATCTGTGCTTAGAGGTCGGGCTCAGATTTTGGGGGTAGGAAGCTTCATTCAAACTTTCTAAAAAAAGTGTGAGAAAGGCAAAATAACAAAAGGGGTGGAAAACCGATTTTGCTGCTTGTTATTAGTAATTGGCAAGCACTACGCATAGGTTTGTATTGTCTTTGGTTTTTTTTCTGATTGTCATTGTCACTTTATTTATTGTTCCGAACTGTCAACTAACCGTCATCATGACGTAAAAATAACCAAAAATAAATGCACAAAAATGGCCGATTAAAGATAAAGGCAGGATTGTGTCATTGTGTTATGATACATACTGATACCGACTGAGAGTTAGTTTCCCGCTTACAAGGTACGAGGAAGACTCCCTTACTTTAACAGAAGTAGGTAATAACTCCCATGAATCTGAAGAGTTCATGATCAGTTGCCAATATAAATGTCAACATGGATAATTTAGATGATCTATACTGTAGACTTTGCGCCGACTTGAAGTCAAGCAGCGATCTCTCCAACATGGATATAAACTTAGAGAAACGCCGAGAAATCGTCAACAAGTTGTTACGATTTAATATAAAAGTGGATTTTAATAGTATGTTGCCGAAAACTGTGTGTTTAGGATGTATTAATTCTTTGGAACACGCGTATGAATTTATTACTACAGTCGATCTCGCACAAGAAGCATTTCAAGACTATGAACATGATAATTCGCGGTCAGATTTTAAGAAGGACGAGGTTATCTCGGAGGAAGATGATATGGATACATGTAACAAAGATGATGTCAGTGTTAAAACCGAAGACACTATCCCAAATGATAAATCCAAGGAGATCGGTAAACAAATTGAAATTGAATTTGACCCCAAAACTGAAGTAAAAAAAAAGAATTCTAAATCCAAATCAAAACAAGTAAAAACTAAATCAAAACTTACAATGCCAAATCAAATTAATAGGAAAAGAAAAAAACCCAAGATTTCAGCAAATGTAGACCTAGATACCTGGCACGACTATAATTGGTTATGTGCTTTCTGTGAAAAATTATTCCAGAATCCTAGCGAGTTGAAAGTGCATTCCATGCAGTACCACATGACCTGTAACCCTTACAGGTGCTTTGACTGCCGAGCACGAGGGCTGCATATGGATAACTTCATTACGCACATCACGCGCCACCGCCCAGTTTTAGCATTCACTTGCTACCAATGCTCCCTAAAATTTGAAACCCTGTTAGAAATGAACACGCATAAAGCAACTCATTTCAATACTGATTATGTTTGCTGCGGATGCAACTCTGTCTTTTCAAGTGAAGAGCAATTAGATGACCATATGACAAAGTTTTATAAGAGCGCAGAAGAAAGTTCATCAGTCATCAAAAATGAGAGCCTGAAATGTGTCATATGTGAAAAAACACCGAAGTCTAGGCTTCTACTACACAGGCACCTGTTAGTACATACCGATAGAAAACGGACCTACATTTGTGATACTTGCGGTGGAGGCTTTTACAACAGGAAAGAATTAAATCAACACTTATTTGTACATACGGACGTAAGACCGTTCAAATGTGAAGTTTGTCATTTCAGTTTTAAGATGAAACATGAACTCAAAAAGCATGCTAGTGTACATTTTGGACCGAAACGGTTTGCCTGCGAACAATGCGGCAAATGTTTCCGATTGTCCAAAGAGTTGGTGGTTCACAGAGCTATCCACAAGGACATTAGACCGTTTAAGTGCACACATTGCATCAAGAGTTTCCGCTTCAGACACTTACTGATGCAACATTTACGTTTGCACTCAGGAATAAAACCATATTCTTGTGATAATTGTACACTGACGTTTAGGAACTGGTCGAATTACAACAAACATACAAGAGATATTCACGGTATTGACAATTCTAAAAGGAAACGTACGGCTGACGGACTTTATGCTTTAGATCCGGAAACTAAGGAGGTTATATATCCTGATAAGGACAAAGTACTTGAATGGAAGAAAAAGATATTAGGAGATATAAGGACACCAACCAGAAGCAATGATAAGGCTAAAGGAAAATCTACTGACGACACGGAGAGTGACAGTTGAAGTATTTGAAGAACTCATTTTTACACAGATATTTCAAGTAATTACACTACCTATGTTCGTCAACCTTAAAAAATAAATTCATCAATTTTTTTTATGTTTATATATCGATATCCATCAATATTGCGGAGTTTCGCTGACTAATTTAATTTGACCCTGTATATAGAAGTTTTCCTGTTGGAAGTTTAAAGTAATCAAACATCTGTACAACAAGATGTAAGAAAGTTCAAAAAATATAGATGTCACGTGATCAACTTTGAACGTTAATATCTTGGAACGTGACGCTTTACGGGGTTTGGTCCTAGTTTATTTTTCGTTTGCGTTGATGTCAGCAATCGATTTAGATAGGTTTTATGCGTGGCCGCCATTTTGAAAAAAAAAAAACGATTGCGCGACAGTTGGTATGGCAGGCTCCATAAAACAATCTCCTTTTTTATTCAATGACATATCTTTTACTTTTTGTTGTCACCGTTATATTAAATAGGCTCCATGGGGGTTGTTGCGTAACACACTATCAGTAGCTTGGCTTTCATTTTGACAGTTCTACAACATTCATTGCGTAATTTACGTTGTTGAGCAGACAAATTTTTCCAACATATGAAGCAATAGATTAGCAATATCTTTCAAAATTATTCAGATTGAGGTTGATTAGTGTTGGGTTAATAGCCGGATGCTTTGAGTTATTAGCGATTATAATCCATAAGTGTCCATTAATAGCCTAGCAATGGATGATAACCCTGCTAATAATGTATTGTTGCTAAATAAATGCTTTTTTTATTTTATTGTAAAATCTGTGGGTGTGAACATAAATTGGGTGCGTGTACGCAGTGTGATTCAATGTATTGTTATTATTTTTCACTTTTTGTATGTGAAAAAGCTTAACCGATACGTTCAAATGTAAGGTACATTGTGTAAGTTACTTATTAGCTCTTTTCTGTGAATACGACCTAGGTAAATTATAAACAAAGGAAATACCCGAGCGGTTAGTAGTTAACATTCATCCCCGCACCCCCGTTTCTCGTGCTATCTTTTTCTGGCGCTAATATTTTTCGTGCCAGAAAGAGATGCATGAACTGCACTATAGCGACGCCAACCGAATCCGGAATCAGTACGTCGACTGATATGTTTCGGCAATACTATTGTAGTCTTTGTGTTTCGGTGAAGAAGTCCTTTTCTTAATACACCAGAAATAGATCCATTAGCGTCCGATCCTATCGATGTACACACGGTTACACATCAAGCTATGCAAAACCAGTATTAGCTGACCGTTCATTGTGAGAAAATATCATACAAAGTGAGGCCAAGACAAACTGGTTTTGTATAGCTTGACGTGTAGCCGTGTGTACCAAACTTAGGAGATTTTGAAGAATCCAGTGTTTCTAGCAGTAATTAGGCTGAAAATTATTTTTGAGCAACAAACAAAAAAAAAAAAAACAACTAAGAACGAAAATAAAAAAAATCCCAAATAAATGACTGATTAAGAAATTAAAAAAAAAACAAAGTACATGAAAAATATAATTATCAAAAATCAAGGTAAATACCTGACTGAACATTTTTAAATGGGCCAGATTAATTTTAAATTGCACATTTATTTACTACAAAGAAAGATGATGAAAATGAAGTTTAATCTGGCAGTCCTAAGCCTGAAAACCATGAAGGGAAATTTTCAATCACTAAAATACTCGTAATATTAACAGCTGGGTTATCATCCATAATTGCTATTAATGGCTACTAACCTGCTTTTAATCGATTATTAGCCAAATGATATTAACCGGATTATTATCATTGCCCAACACTAAGGTTGATAGTGTGTTAAGTAATTACCTCGCAGTTCCTATTATGATTATTGTATTAAGTATTCTTTTAAATTCGGCACTTGATGAAAACCTTTTTATGTTGTAAATATTTAATTTTAAGTATTATCGTTATCATCCATTAAAAGTTGTTTTATTTTATTTCCTACAGCGAAAAACATTATACGAGGAGGGTACCTATTCTCATGTATTCCATCCAAAAGTATTCGATGAACATTTAAACAAAAGGGTTTTTCAATTAAAATGAAATGGAATTGTTTATTCTGTAAATAGGATATCTGAACCACATTTACACGTCATTTTATAAAAAAATAAGCTAGATGAGGTCGGCGTTTCCTATCTGACTACTATGGGAAGAAAGGCCGTAAACAACTCGAAGGTCAGTCTTTTTTAAAGTCCAGCACCCTAACCATACTATCAATCAAAATTTGAAACATTTTGAAGGAATATTGCTAACCTCATGCATGGTGCTTCGTAAATAACGCAATGAATGTTGTTGGACTGTCAAAATTAAAGCCATTGCTACAGATAGTGTATTACAAAAATACCCCAAAGGTTGGTTTTCACTTTTGGAACAGACGGTTACACTTCGCTTCCTTCGCCACTATAAAGTCCTCCAGACCGAATTTCGGCCATGGCGATCAATCTCGGCCGAGAGTGCCGAGGCCAGCCTCCGGCGCGGGAGATATTATAGTGCACAAGTGTATGCGCAGACAGGTGCACTCCACAGAGTAATCTTTTTATATAGGGGTGCACTCTCTCTTCCGTCATATTGCTATGGGACGGCAATTCGCCACGACCGGAGAGAGATCAGGCACAGGGCCAACGGCTAAACGTGCTTTCCGAGGCACGCGGGTATTCACACAGCCAACTTGTAAATTCCAAGCTGTTACTAAGAAATTCCCAAAAGAAAATTGGTATGTACTTTAAAGCTTGATAAATCACGAACGGTTTACTTAATCAAAAAACGGTCTTCCCAAACCCCTAATATTTTTGAAAGACCTATCCAACGATATCCAACTCTATGGGAACGACGAAAAAAAAATTATCATCCCCACTTTAGATGTAGGGGAGGTACCCTAAATAATTGTATTTTTCAAAATTTTATTTTACCACTTTTTCGGCGTCGTTAACGTGTGTACTCATGCCAAATTACAACTTTTTAGTACCAATAGTTTTTCAGCTAAACCGCGGACAGACAGACAGACGACATGGCGAAACTATAAGGGTTCCTTGTTGACTACGGAACCCTAAAAACGACTATTTTAAATGATAAATTGGTTACTTTTTTAGGTATAAGTAATACGATAATAGACGTTACACTTACAATAGGTACAAGGGGGGCAAAAATACCTATAAGATTCTCTCTGCAACCATTTTGCACATTAGCTTGCTATGTTCCCGTGCTTGGGTGGATTTGTTAAACCTAACAGCAATTTCTCTATGATTATTTAAGAACTCCCGGCGAAGCAGTTGGGTCATACTAACACGACGACTTGTTCGTGTTTAGCGACATTCCAATTAAAAATGCGTGAAGCAAGTACACTATTATGATATTTTTATGTAAGTAAACAAACTTACGACATTGTGAAGAGGTATAAAAACATACAAATATTTATTTGGCGCGCAAAAATACATTTTTTTTTAATTGTTGCATGACTTTCCCTCCGAGTTGTAAAAGGTGATCACATATCTTCAATTAACGAGGTGTGTCACTTTAGTTCCATAGGAAGCGACCTAGCTGATAAAATCACATCACAGCATCCTGCTACTAACACGCCAATCACACACCATTCCCACCCTTACCGTAATAGTCCCCCTCCCTCACAGGTTAATTCGACCTCGACAACACGGTTGGCGCAGTGGCTGAGCGATCGACTGCTGCGCTGCGTATCGCGGGTTCGATTCCCGCACGGAACAAATATTTGTATTGCCTACAGGTAGTTGTTCCGGGTCTGGCTGTTTGTGTATGTGAGTTTAAATGTCTGTAAACGCACCCACGATACAGGAGTAATTTCTAGTGTGGGGCAACGTTTTATAAAAAAAAGTCCCTTGGTATTTTCGATGTTTGTGAATCAGAAGTCGAGTCCCTCATACTCCAGTTACGCGACAAGAGTGCCGTGGGCTGGGATGGTTTGTCGCCTCAGCTGTTGAAATGTTCTCGACATGTATTGGTCTCACCCATAACTTTTCTGTGTAACCTAATAACAGGCCCCAACCTAAAAATCCCTCAAAACAGGCGTTTTCCCTGATGCCTTTAAAAAGGCTATTATTCACCCGATATACAAGGACGGGAACAGAAACTGTGTCACCAACTACAGGCCTATCTCGGTATTGCCAGCTCTTTCTAAGGTCCTAGAAAGGATTCTAAACAACCATCTTAGGCGCTTCCTTGACAAATTCCATACTTTCTCCGATAACCAGTACGGCCTCAGGCCTAGGCTGTCTACAGAAGATGCTGTACTGGAACTCAAGAAAACGGTTGCTGCAAACTTGGTCAGTTATACTAAATGCCTTGGAATCTTCCAGGACCTTTCAAAGGCATTTGATACAGTCTCTGTCCCCAACCTCATTTCAAAACTTTCAACTCATAGGCGTGCAGCGTATTTCTCTAGATATCTTTCGGAGCTACCTTACAAACAACAAACAGTGCGTCAAGATAGGTACATACTTACCTGAGTGATGAGGAAATCATATCCCACGGCGTTCCCCAGGGAAGCATTCTGGGCCCAACCCTATTCCAAATTTACGTCAAAGATCTGTGTAATACGAACCTTCCGAATTGCAATATTTACGCCTACGCAGACGATACTGCAATCCTAGTACGTGGCTCAACTTGGGATATGGTAAGGCCAAATGCGGAAGCTAGTGTCTAAAATAATGACATGGCTAAACTCTAACCTGCTCACGCTAAACCTAAATAAAACCACTTACATTTCTTTCGGGTTAAGACGTGGTAGTACTCCTGGATCAGATTTCACCCTTGTAGCTCACTCCTGTCCTGACCCCACAGTCCCTTGTGCCTGTCCCACGATGATTCGTTCAGACACCGTTAAGTACTTGGGTGTACAGATCGATTGCGCACTAAAGTGGGACAAGCAAATTTATACCCTTACCTCAAGAACCATACGTCTAATCCACATTTTCAAGTCCCTTAGAGATTCTGCCGACGCCCGACAGTACCACGCTGAAGATGATTTATTACTCCCTCTGCCAATCTATACTCGGGTACTGTATAACTGCATGGGGAGGAGCAGATAAAACCTTTTTTTCTGAGAATAGAAAGAGCAATACTAAAAGTTATGACTAAAAACCTTTTAGATACCCTACATCAGTCCTCTATGCTGACTGTAAAGTGCTAACAGTGCGGCAGCTCTTTGTGTTCAAGGCTAAGGGTTAAGGATACTTAAATAACTCCCACCTCCGGACCGGAACAAACGCACTCTAATCATACCCAATACCCAGCACAGAACTACTTTCGCCCGGCACCAATTTTACATTCTTAGCTCCTATCTGTACAGGAAAATCCATAATAAATTAAAAATAATGGATCTAAACTGTCACAACCTGAAAAACAAACTGACTGAATGGCTACTAGAAAACGACTACTCATTCACGGAGTCTTTACTTACATTCATAGAATAATCCCAAAAATCATTACTTTACCCGACTCACACTCAACACACGATTACTCACTCATTTATCAACCCTTATCCCTGCATACACACACTCACTCTCGGACGCACCCTTAGAGGTACGCACTCACTCCCATACTCACCACTCATACACTTACACATACTAAATTGTGATCACTCACTCACACACATACAACCAAACACTTATGCACCGGCACACAAATGTATTACTTAACCACCCTTGCGCTAAAAACCCTGACTGCTGATAGCAGCAGCCAGGGTTTTTAGCGCAAGGGCGATTAGTGACGTAGGTATAGACCTACATGACTAATCGCCCAGTATGTCCTAACACTGTCTCCTAAGATGCAGGACTACCTAGTTTAGGAGGCAGAGTTACATAATCCGTGTAGATTTATGTAGATATACCTATGTTATTTTGTACATCTGCTCTTGTATATCATGAATCTTGTGTGTATCATAATAAAGATTATTATTATTACTTATCCATACGTTCAAAATCACGTTGAATCCTTCAAAGTTACAAAGTGGTTTTTGAAACGGGAAATTGAGCTTTGTAGTGCTTTTAGAGAATTTATCAAGGTAACTTGTTATACATAATCATCGTTAAAATATGTATTTACCCAAGAAACTCAAGTTTCTATTATTTTCAAAAAACCGGATAAGTGATAAATGTGATAATAAATGGCATTACAGTAGACCACAGACAAGCATTACCATTCAACTTCGGTGAATTTCGTTCATAATTGTTCGCTTTTATTACTCTCATAGTATGTATGCATACGATTATTAGCAGAGCAAAATTAGGCTTGTTTTTGAACTGACTGAAAATTGAACATTTTCTTAAAAGGTTTCATATTATGACTCCGGGCTCTCATAATAAAATTATTCATAAAACATTGAAAAATAAAATGGATAAGGCTTTCAACACTTTAATTGACTGGGGATTGATTCTGAATTATTTGAGTCATCATCAGCCTGCAACGTCCACTGTTGGTCATAGGACTCTCCAATTACACAATTGTCATCCGGCTGCTACCAGCTACCCTGCGAAGATTGTCGCTCCATCCAGTCTGAGGGTCCCATCCACCCATCACTTTACGTTTGCCAATTCGCGGTCTCCTCTCAAGAACACGTCTACCCCAACCGTAAACGGACGGACGAATTTCGGAAATCTTTATTGGAAAATCTGCAGGAAATTGACATTATATCATACGGCAACACTGAACACTGTCAACGTCAAGTGTCATTGTCTTTAGGAGTATACATGGAATATAATGTACTCTGTGGGAGTATACATATGTGTGATATGTGTCATAGACTAATATTTAATAAAAATGATAATTTTATCTACATATATACCACGGAGTGCAAAGTTCGTCGGCTGCGGTAAACCTTGCTGCGTTGCTGTCACCACATGACGCTGGCAGAATAGTCGACACGGCTCAGTTGCCGAAGAAGAGAAAAAAAAAAAAAAATGAGATATATTGTCAAAGAGTATAATAATAATACGGTATATTGTGTTCTGTGGTCCACAGAGTACATTTTTATATGCTGTGGTCCAAAGAGTAATAATACGGCTGTGGTCTCAGATAAAGAATGACTACCTAGATAGATCAGATTAAGTTGAATGTAGTAGCCTATCTTGTACTCAACACTTTTAATGGGAACATCTCATGTGACAAAAAGAGATAGCAATAGCATTTCCGACCGTCTTAAAACGCCACGCGCCACTAGCCGAGAATCGCCATTTTGATAGTTACTCAGCTGGTTAACACATTTGTTTGCCGATTTTATCAAAAATTTAGTCAAATTGTGAATAATATTGTGTTTTGAGTGCGGTTTTCGTTTTGTCATGAACAATGGCGTGTACTGTGCCCGGTTGCTCAAACAGAGTTGGTGTTTTGAAAGAAAATAATGCAAAAGTCTCGTTTCATCGGTAAGTCAACACAGTCATAATTAATTGTTAAAACGCATTTTAAGAAGGAAGTGTCAATGAAAACAGGTCTCCTTATATAAATAGAAAGACACAACTGCTTCTACATTAGTGTTAATTTACAATTTAGAAATAATAAATAAAAACAAAAAAATATTGATACGTTTTGACATATTATGTACTTCATAGGGATGTGCCTTCTTAGATGTTTTATCGATAGAGTAAAAGTATAATCACAATTCTAGTTCGTTTATAATACGTATAATGAAATCAAAACAAAGTGGTCAGATTTTAGAAAATCAATCTGAATTTTTCGTACTAACCGGCCATGCCGTACCTAGTAATTGGACTCTGCTTTGGAATCAGTGATCAAGGATTTTAGAATATAGCATGCCAAAAGAAGGAATTTACGAAAAATCTTACTTTTCCCAAATCAATATTGCCTTATTTGTCAATGAACTTTTACTTTTGAATTTATTATAAGTATTGTTTATTATATTTTTACAGGTTTCCTGCAGATAATGAGCTAAAACATAATGGATAAAAAATGTGAGAAAAGACGATAATTGGAGGCCTACACAGTATACAAGGATATGTTCTGAACACTTCGAAGAATCTTTTTTCCACATCGCGTCTTTCATATCGCATGTGATTGCTTACTGCCTTGCAATAAGGTTTCATAGAAAAAAATTATTTATAATTGATTGATTAATAAAACATTGATTGTTTTTCTCTAGTTCCTATTTTTTTTTACTATGGATGAGTCAAGGCATTACCTGTAAAGTAATGGTCTGCGATTGCAAAATACGCGCATTGACGTGGAGTTGCGGACACCAGCCCGTATTACCTATTTTAAATATTGTTATAATTACCAATTTAATACGTATTATAAATCGTTACTTTTTACTTCCATAGAACGCATTTTATAAAGAAATAAATAACCATCTGCCTATATTATAATATTTTTTAGTTTATTACACACAAGAGACTACAAGCATAAAGACGATCAAAAACATATGAAGACAAATAATATCTATAAAGTAATTTTGATATTATCAATCATTATTATAATGGAATTATAGTGTTTCACTACGAAATACCATTTTTTTGGTATTTGATGTTGCGACTGGCTCTCACTTGGCGATTTTTTTTCGATAATCGACAAAAAATACACATCACTATGCAGTGACATATCAATAAGTAGAATTGTATAGTCGAACTGGCGACATTCGATAGTTTTCGACCCACTACAGACACTATACCTCTCTCTTTCACGCAGATGACACTTTGCTTTTGTAAAAAGGAGACAGAACGTGTTCGCAAGTTTCGGTTAAAAGTAATCTATCTAGGTAGTCATTCTTTATCTGAGGCTGTGGTCTTATCATCTTGTGTCAACACTTCAACAGACGACTACTACACTCTGTTTTCGTGGTTTTTACCTATTTTTTCTAATTAATGTTTTCGGATAATTGTTATTCGTTCCAGTGTTTTACTCCTGTCATGACTGACTTGGCTGAGTTAAGGCAGAAATAAGCAGAACTAATATTATCGTACAATATATATTCTTAGAAACACAAACAATATTTTAATTTTATTAGTAACAGAATTCTTTTTCTAAGTCAAAAGGTATATCAACATGACACAACACTTTTCTTCTTTTTACAAGGTGTCACATTGATCTAAAAAGAGTTTTTACTCTAACACCTTCTCTCAATGTGAAGACCTTGTAATTTTGCAAGCTTCACCAATCTTGGCCTAGCCATCGGTTTAGTTAGTAGATCTGCCAGCTGAAGCTCACTGCAGATTCTATTTATCTGTAGCTCTCCATTCGTAACAAGTTCTCTCACAAAGAAGTGCCTGGTCCTAATGTGTTTAGTTCTGCGATGGAACTCGGGGTTTTCTGCCAGTCTTACAGCTGCTTCGTTGTCTACGTTTAGCACAGGCAAATCGCTCAAATTTGTTATATCCCGTAGAAGACGAGCAAGCCAAATACTCTCTCTCGCTGCCTCGCTGGCTGCAACAATTTCAGCTTCTGTTGTTGAAATAGCTACGCTTTGCTGTCTCTTGCTTAGCCATGATACAGCACCTCCAGCATACAGACATAAAACTCCCGTCGTTGACCTTCCTGTTGCTACATCCCCACCATGGTCCGCATCACTGTAGCACTCCAAAATTCCTTTTTTGTAGCTTCTTTTATATATGATGCTCATATCTGGTGTATATTGTAAGTACCTAAGTATGCGCTTCAATCGCACGCAATCAGTTAGAGTTGGATTCTCTAAGCTTCTTGATACTACACTCACTGCGTACGCGATATCAGGTCGGGTACCGACCATCAGATATGCAAGTGCTCCGACTACTTGTCGGTAGTTACTCAGGAAGTAATCGTCGTTGTTTTCAGCTTTCTCAGATCCAAAACTTTCCTTCACAACCGGCGTACTTACAGGTCTGCAATCCTGCATTCCAAATCTCCTTAAGATTTTCTGCACATATGAGGTCTGATGTACTCTTATGTCGCCTTCTCTGACATTAATCTCCAAACCCAAATAATAGGAGATTGGCTTGGTTGTTATTTCAAACCTTCCTTTTAATTCATTGATAAACTCATCAATAAGCTCCTGATTTGTCCCAGCCAAGAGCCCATCATCCACATACAAGGCTATTACAAGTTTTCCCGTTGACTTCTCTCTAGTGAACAGACATGGGTCTGCATCACTAACCTTAAAGCCTATATTCTTGAAAAAATCCAAAATGCATTTGTTCCAACAGCGAGGAGCTTGTTTTAAGCCGTATAGACTTTTCTTTAAAAGACATACTCGATCTGTTCCGTCATCATAGCCCTCTGGCTGTCTCAAATAAATTTCTTCATCAGATAAAGACCCATACAAGAAAGCTGTTGATACATCAAACTGACTCAACTTCATGCCTTCACTAGCTGCTACACTGAGTACAGCTCGAACCGTTGTCATTCTGGCTACAGGACTAAAGGTCTGATCATAGTCCTGACCCTTCTTCTGGCGAAAGCCCTTTGCCACTAGACGAGCCTTAAACTTGTCTACTGTCCCGTCAGGGTTTAACTTCACCTTATAGACCCATTTACACGGAATGGCTTTGCGATGTTTGGGCAATTTCTCAAGAACCCACGTTCCATTTTCTTCCAGAGATTTTATCTCCTTATTCATAGCTTTGCGCCACAAATCCTTATCAGAGCAAGAAACTGCGTCCTTATAAGTCACTGGTTCTGTGTGACAGTCAACGCTTGTATCGACATGAGTTACATAATCGTTGAATTTTACCGGGCGTTTGAGGAGTGATCGATCTCTGAGTTGCATGGCACTTCTTGCCAACTCTTCTACGACCTCACTCTCATTTTCCTCATTCTCCCCCCCTAATTCAACAGATTCTTGGTCAGACAGGTCTAGCCGCGCATCTTCAAACTCGGCATCATCACTACTATTTACAAAAGGAGTATTTATAACATCTTGACTTCTGTCTAAAAGTGACTCCTCGTGTGTTTCAGTGACAGGCGTAGTATGTGTCTCCTTAAATGTCTTTCTCACATACAAAGGTACTTCTAGTTCTTGTACCTCTTTGATTGTGCCTTCATCTTCTAAACTAGAGTCCAGTGGTCTTTCATCAAAAGTGATATCTCTGGACCTCATTAGAGAATTTGATTCTTTATGCCAAAACCTATACCCACCATCGTTGTCATAGCCTATCAATATGCACTTATTTGCCTTCTTCTGCATCTTTTTCCTTCTCTGTTTAGGAACATGCACGTAGCAAGTTGAGCCTATTATCCTTAAATGCTTAATTTGTGGTTTCTTCCCAAACCACAACTCAAACGGCGATTTGAGGTCAACAGTAGTTGGTCCCGTTCTATTTAAAATATAAGTAGCTGTATTTACCAACTCTGCCCACAGCACTTGAGGAAGCTCCTGATGAGCATGCATCATTGCTCTGGCCATCTCAACGATTGTCCGGTTATCCCTTTCACTACACCCATTCTGTTCAGGCGTGTAAGGCATAATTAATCGCTGTTGAGTACCATATTTCTTCAACTCTTTTCTGACTTTCTCGTTATCAAACTCGCCTCCGTTATCACTTAAAATCTCTTTGATGGTATGTCCAGCTGACTTCGCTTCAGCTAACATTTGACTCATCTTCTCAGGGACTTCTGATTTCTGTTTCATGCAATAGACGTAACGATACCGAGTGAATTCATCCTTAAAGAGTACGAAATATCGATATCCTGAGATACTTGAAGGGAAGGGACCACAGACGTCAGAGTGTATGCGCTCACCAGGTTTCGTAGCTTTTTCGCGAACACCAAATGGTTGTCTGTGCGCTTTCCCAAAGATACAACCTTCGCATAGTTCTCCACTATTTGGCGTCTCTATTCCTAGCTCCTTCTTTATCAATCGTTTGACATGTTTCTTATCTTGATGTCCCATACGTTCATGATATAGTTGCAGCATATCTCCATGCTCAATTAAGTTTACTGAAACAGCAGGGCGTACGACTTTGCAATCTATCTTGTACAGACCGCCACATCTTTGCCTTGTTCCTGTTACAACAATCCTACCATTGATCTTCATGGAACAATTTGTAACCCGAGACTCAAATACGCTCGTTGGGTTTTTGTCCTGTGAACTAAGCACAGAGAAAAGATTCTTGCTAATCTGGGGAACATACCAAACATCTCGCAAATAGAGGTTCTCAATTCGTCCTTTAACATTGGCTTCTAGATGGACTGTGCCATTTCCAACAGCCTGAATAACATTCCCATCCGCCGTCGTTACCGTGTGAGCTTCACCAAAACGTTCAAAATTTTGAAACAGATCTCCTCGCATAGTGACATGGTGAGTGGCCCCGTTATCCACATACCAATCATCACGATCATTGTTAGAATCTGTTGAATTCACCGTCAGCAACATCATGTTAGAACCTTGAGCTTTGTTTTCCTTCTCCTTTATCCCAACTCTTGGGCAATCCTTTTTGAGATGACCCCGTTCCTTGCAAATAAAGCATTTGTACTTTTTCAGTGTTCCTTGGTCTCTATAGTCATATCCCTTAGCAACCTTTTTATTTACCTTCACATAAAGCGCTGTCTCACTTGATTCAGCATCAGCCATCTTAGCATTAAGCGCTTTTTCATGTGAACACAATTGGCTTGTAATGTTTTCTACAGTCCTTTCCTTCTTTGACATTAACAGCCAACTCGACTTGAACGAGAAATAGACTTCCGGTAGCGTATCAAGGATCTTACAAATCAAGAGAACTTCAGGTAACTCTACCTTCTCTTTTTTTAATAACTCTTCCTTCAAACTGTGCCACAGGTTTTTCAATTTCGATACATGAGTCGACATGTCATCTGACGGATCCCTCCTAAGCTTGAAGAAATCCAAACATATATCATAGAGTCGGCCCTCATTAGGTCCCTCATATAATCTATGGAGTTCGTCCCAAACTTCTTTCGGTGTGGACAATCTAATTACTTTGCCAAGTGTCTCATCTGTCACATTATTAGTTATCAAGAGCAAGGCTGTACTCTCTAACTTCACAAAATTACGTAAATTTTTATTGTACGATTCTATTACAGCATCACCGCTTCCATCTACGGGTCTAGCTGGCCTTTGTGTTTTACCGTCCACGATATCCATGAGTCCATCCATACCTCTCAGTAAGGCTACCATCCGGTACTTCCATGATATCCAATTGTGGCCGTCAAGTTTCACAATTTGAATTTTCGAAAGCTCCATTTCACAAACTTCTGGGTCTGGGCCCATAACCAGTTAAGGCAGAAATAAGCAGAACTAATATTATCGTACAATATATATTCTTAGAAACACAAACAATATTTTAATTTTATTAGTAACAGAATTCTTTTTCTAAGTCAAAAGGTATATCAACATGACACAACACTTTTCTTCTTTTTACAAGGTGTCACATTGATCTAAAAAGAGTTTTTACTCTAACAGGCTGGCATGGCCGTCCTTATAATATATCCGTAATAACAACCTGTGTTATAAACATTCCAAAACCAGTCAAAATGAATACTACAAAAAATGTGTATTGTCGCCTTTGCGCAGAGTTAAAACCACACATTGAACTAACAAACCTGCAGACTGACGAAGAGACGTGCAAGAAAGTCGTCAGTAAACTGTCAAGATTCAATATAGTTATGGATTTCCAGGAAAATATACTGCCGAAAACTGTCTGCTTATTATGTGTAAAATCCTTAGAACAAGCATTTGCTTTCATAACTGCGGTTGAACAGGCGCAGGCATTTCTTAGTGACATTAATCAGTTCGAAAAAAGATCTGTTATTAATGAGTGTTATGGAGAAACCACCTTTGTGCCTTCAGATGACGTTTTTGACGTTAAAGTTGAAAACAGTCGGGATCCAATGGATGTAAATGATAGTGATAATGAGGACTTCTCTAATGTTCAGAATGATGATGGTAACAATTTAAATAGTGAAAATGTTCATACCGAGAATAAGGACACAAAACAATATTCCTACATTATTTCCTACATCATTACTGAAGAAGAAATTAGTATAAAAGATAAAACTGATGAATACACTGACATAAATAATATTAAAGATAGTGAATCTCTTAATTTAAGTAATGACTGTAGCGATAATCAATTCACCAATCTCGGAGAAAATGATTTGAATATCAAAGACACTAAACTACCCTTTGCTGTGGAAGAAAAACTCAGAAAAGATACATTAATAAGAGAACTCAATTCCGAACCAATCCCACTGTCAGACAATTCAGTTTATTCTGCAGATTGCATGAATCAACAAAATGATAGTAATGTGGGCACCATTCCTCTAGGTTCTGGTGTACCACATGAACAGGAACAACCCATTTGTAAACCAATCCCACCACAGCTATTGGATGCAGTATATTCTGAAGATTACATTAACAAACAAATTAATAGATTAAGCACAGTGCCCGTGCAATGCTTAAAAAAGACATGGATGGATTATGAATGGAAGTGTTCACACTGTGGAACCCTTTTCTCAAATATCGAAGAGCTACAGAAGCATTCAATGCTTTACCATAATACTTGCAACGCTTATCAATGTACTGATTGTAAAATTAAGAAACAACGGCTCAACGCTTTTATCAAGCATGTCCGATCACACAAGAAATACTTGCATTATTCGTGCTACAAATGCTATGAGAAATTTCCTAAAATGTTGGAAACTATATATCATAAGATAGAAGCCCACGAAAACTCTAAACACGTTTGCTTAGGATGCAACACTCCTTTTTCTAGTAACACCGAATTAGAAGAACATGTCAACAAGTATTATAAAATACTATGGAGAAAGAACACTTCTATCAATAGTGATAATTTAACTTGCAGTACATGCAAAAAGGTTTACGCACACATTACAGCTTTGAGGAACCATTTGTATACGCACAAGGAAAAGAAACGAGACCGTGTCTGCGACAGATGTGGCAAATGTTTCGATAGTAAACAGAGTATAAGAAATCACATGCAGACACATATTGAAAAGATTTTATATCAATGTGAAATTTGTAAAACTACCTTCAAAAGTGTATACTCGCTGAGAAGCCATGCAAGCATACATTCTGGAATCAAACCATTCAACTGTGATGTCTGCAGTAAATGTTTTAGAACCAAAAGTCAGATTAGAAATCACATGAAATTCCACACGGACTATTTTCCTATTACTTGCACAGTTTGTAACAAAAAATTTCGTACGGACAATAATTTACAAAATCATATGCTTCAGCATACTGGAGAAAAACCATTTTCTTGTGACATTTGTCCGAGAGACTTCACAAATCTGCCCAATCGTAACAAACATATGAGACGTAGACATGGTATTGAGATGGCAAAAAAGAGAAAGCCTATTATAAAACGGCAAACCACTGATGACCCAACTTCCTCTGACCTGGCTACCGGAGACACTCAATTTGCAGATCTAGAAAAAAATAATGAATGGAAAAACAAAATTATGGAACATAGAAAAAGTCAAAGGGCAAACAACAAGAAAAAAAAGAGAAAGTAATTAACAAGGAATCCAACGAAAATTGATATTTATTACATATGGAACTAGTAGACAGTTCCTAACGCCGAGATCCGAAATCTCTCTCTTAGACATCGGAAGACGAATTGTGGTACTCAACAGGCAGGAGACCTGGCAAGGCGCGGTGATGGCAGGTGGAGCAAGACAGTGATCGAGAACTGGAAGACGAAGTCGACGGCGAGATGGGCGGACGACAACGTTGCCATCGCGGGTAGAACCTAATTTCATTCCACCCTCGCCAAAAAATACCATTAAATATAAACTTCAGCTTCAAAAATAATAAATTAGAATTAGTTGACAAATTCACCCTACTAGGCCTAAATATTGATACACACGTTGATTGGAAGTCACACATACAGAAAATAAGAGCAAAAATATCGAAATTTTCATACGCCCTCCGCGAGATTAAAAAAACTACAGACCTTAAAACAGCTCTAGTAACGTACTACGCATACGCCTACGCATGGCTCAAATACGGTGTCATCTTATGGGGCAACAGCACCGACGCGCCCACGCTTTTTACCCTACAAAAAAAACTAATCAGAATCCTAGTAAACAGGGCCGGATCTACCTAAGGGCTGCTTGGGCTGCAGCCCAGGGCCCCGAGGTTACGGGGGGCCCCCAAACTCCGCCAAAAACAATAGGCGATAATTTGAATTTAAAAAATAGTTGTCTGTAAAGTCGGTTTACGGACGATATTTTTACGGGATAACGTCATAAGAAAACATTGATGAAAAATTGCATACTTCTATGAATTGAGTTAACGGGGGAAATACGTGTAAAAGGATGTTTTCATGCTTATTATTTTACTTTATTTTATTTTTTTAATTGATTTGTATAACCTTTTTACATAATCAACTGGGCTGTCTATTCTATAACTTGCACTGTAACGATTGGATGGGCGGAATTTTCCTAACACAAGTAAAATTAATACTTAAATGGAAATTCCCTTAAGAATATGTAATTTAATTGTAAGTTTTTAAAATAAACATTTATTATTATTATTATTTTCATTAAATTAATTTTTTTAAGGTATAAAAAATGAATATTATTTATTTGAAACTATTAGGATATTTTATACATACATTATATTCATGAGTTTTTTTTCATATTTTACAAAAATATAACTTAAAAAGTAGCGGAGGTATTAGCTGATACACAGGTTATCATCCGACTAAGCTAGAGTGTACACCGTTTCGAAAAAATTGTTTCAAGAAAAACCGGCCAAGTGCGAGTCGGACTCGCCCATGGAGGGTTCCGTTACGTTACGATTTATGACGTATTAAAAAAAAACTACTCACTAGATCTCGTTCAAACCAATTTTCGGTGGAAGTTTATATGGTAATGTACAGACGCCAGCACATCGAGCTACTACAATCTGTCAAATTTCTTTAATAGATTTTCAACTTTATTGCTAGAGTATTAAGGTTCAAGGTTGATTGGGAAAATTTGACAGTTTCGGGTAGGTTGACCTGCTGGCGTCTGTACATCATATATTTTTTTTAGTTTTATCATTCTCTTATTTTAGAAGTTACAGGGGGGGGGACACACATTTTACCACTTTGGAAGTGTCTCTCGCGCAAACTATTCAGTTTAGAAAAAAATGATATTAGAAACCTCAATATCATTTTTGAAGACCTATCCATAGATACCCCACAAGTATAGGTTTGATGAAAAAAAAAATTTTGAGTTTCAGTTCTAAGTATGGGGACCCCCAAAATTTATTGTTTTTTTTCTATTTTTGTGTGAAAATCTTAATGCGGTTCACCGAATACATCTACTTACCAAGTTTCAACAGTATAGCTCTTATAGTTTCGGAAAAAAACGGCTGTGACATACGGACGGACAGACAGACAGACAGACAGACAGACAGACAGACAGACAGACAGACAGACAGACAGACATGACGAATCCATAAGGGTTCCGTTGCCATTTGGCTACGGAACCCTAAAAACGCGTTTAAAAAATAAAGTGACAGAACAGTGCTGTACCGAAGGGCACTTACTAAATCGCTTATAACTTCTTAACGAATAAGAATTTTAACTTGAAATTTGAAATCTATATTTTTGAATAGTTTTACAAGCGATTCATGAAAAAAAAGTTATATTAGTTGAGTACTTAGATAGGCCCCGAAGTAGTTTCAGCCCAGGGCCCCACAAATTCACGATCCGCCCCTGCTAGTAAATATTGAAGCCACCGATAGCTGTAAACCACACTTTCAGGAACTAAAGATATTATCCCTACCCTGTCTCTATATATTTGAAGTTTGCAAGTTCGTACGCAAGCACCCAGAGTTCTTTACAAAAAGAGAGGACATACAAACGAACATTATTTTAAGACATAAAAATAGACTAAACTTACCTAAATCGCGACTAAAAATACACTCCAATAGTACCTTTGTCATGTCCATAAAAATCTATAATAAGTTACCCGAAATAATAAAAAATTCAAATAAATATAACATATTCATCAATAAATTGAAGCTTTTCCTTGTAAGCAAATGCTACTACAGTATAAGCGAATTCTTAAATGATAAATTATAACTATCACAAATACTCTATTATAGATACGCCTACCAACTCATAGTATGGATATAAAATGTTTAAATAGGTAAACTTCCAAAAAATAACTTACCTTAGGGATCATAAATATTAATTACGTAATCAATAAAAATAATAATAATAAATTACAATATTACTAAATAAATAATATACATATAATTAAATATAATTCTATAAATAAAAAAATTCACCGCATTAAAAAAACCCCAGCGTTCTTCCTCCTCTCTCCTACTTGATCTATGCTGTGCCCGACAGGGTCCATAATTGTGACTAATTTAATTATTTCCTACTAACTATGAATATACATTATGGTACGCAATAAAGAATTGAGAATTGAATTGAGAATTGAGAATTGAGAACCTGGATGAGGCTAGCACAGGAGCGTGGGGATTGGCACAAGAAAAGAGAGGCCTATGCCTGGCTGTGGGTGAAGTAGGGCTCTGGAAGATGTTCATTACATCTGAAACTAACTAATCTATTGAGATGGGTCAGTATCGGCAAATCTGAAACAGTCAGCATGAAAAATATGTTTTAAATGTCGTGATTCGATGACTCAGTTGCTAAGGGGACGCTCTCATGAAAGAGGTTTTTATAAAAGAATGTTTAACAACCTCCATAGGAGAGAATCAACCCCCATTTACATGGAACTTAAACATAACTGGCGAAATGAAGGTGAGTGTACCTCTACTTAACCCTTCAGCGATTACAGGCGCAATGTTATGTTATAGGAGAGTACATGGAAGCAGTAACAGGTAACGATAGATTGTACTTAAAACAGCGTGATTATAATCATTTTGTTCTAATAAAACTTTTTTTTAAATTCACAGTTATCTTTTTTTTACATCTTGGTAAACAAGAGTAGTGGTGGCCCAGTGGCAACGGCCCCGACTTACGAGTAACTCGACGCCCTGGGGCTGCCGTCTCGACATTCATAGCGATCGCTTTATGACCGAATTCGGTCGCAGTCCCGGTTTGACAGGTGTAATGTATGGAGTGACAGGACTTTGCGACCGAACTCGGTCGTAAAGCGATCGCTATGAATGTCGAGACTGGAGCCCCTGGTACGGACGCTGACTGCAAATCGAATGCATCACCCTCGATCATCGGTAGGTAATGGGGCTGTATACCCCGCGGAAATGTGCAGGTCAAGGCTTTTTAAGCGCTAAGATTATAATTATAAACTGGAGTTTTCCTAGCTGTAAAAAGAAGATCGAGGTCAAGGCTTTTTAAGCGCTAAGACACTCCACGATCGCAAGATATGCAGTCTCAGGGAATATTTCGTAGAAACCGACGCGACGACGTGAGGATGCATCGAGATGTGGTCGCGGTCCGCGGTGGACAAGGGCCTCACCCCGCTCTGAGCGAGATCAGGCGCAGGCGCAACGGCTTATAGTGCTTTCCGAGACACGGGGGTATAAAAAAAAAATATATTTAAGTACCCAAATCATAACAACCTTGCACAATCTTTTCAAATAAGCAGTAGGTAAAATTTTTGTATTCCGTGCTGCTGATAATAATTTCGCAATGGAAATTCCCACTAACCCTGACCGACCTGGGAACCCAGGACCCCCACGCACGACGACTACGAGACCAACTATACAATGCATGCAAAGTGTAGACAAAGTAAAAGCAATGCGTGCCGAAAATTCGTCTATTTTGTCCGCTACAAAGTTACCGTGCTTAAGAGGTGTTCACATCAGCGGCTACATAATTTTTTGATTGTACAGCCAACCGCAATGAATGATAGGAAAATGTTTTTTGGGAATGGCATCTCGCAGTTCAACCTGGGAGGTTGTCGTTCGCTTAACCGGGCTTGCCTGTGGGTGGGTGCCTCAATAAATCATGGCCTCCAGCTAGGGCATAAAAAACTTTTAAACTACGCTATGGGCAAAATTCAAAAAAACATTGACATTGGCTACACCTTTGTGTGGTAACAATGAGGGCGATTATGTAGTGCAACTGCAAGAGTTACCCCTGATGTAGTCGACTGTAATAACCGTGCGATAACTGGGACCCGGGACACAGAACTAAGTAACTGATAGTGAATGAACACATCTGCGTGCATCGTGCTAAAGTGGGAATCTTCGTGGCGATGGACGCAGGATATCTATGGACGCAGGCTATTTTATTGATCAGGCTCTCATAATAAAATCATACTATAATATTATAAACGTGAAAGTTTCTATGAATGGATGGATGTTTGTTAGGTACTCTTTCACGCAAAAACTATGGAACGGATTGGCACACCGATGTATAACCAGGATTAACATTATAGGATACTTTTTATCCAGATATTCCCACGGGATTGAAACTTATGTGGGTGAAACCGCGGGGCGCAGCTAGTTATTCATAAAAAATTGAAATAAAATTGACAAAGCTTTCAACACTTTATTTGACCGGGGATTGGATTTAGAATTATGGAAATCAATATCAGCCTACAACAGTCCACTTCTGGAGATAGGCTTCTCCAATTGCACGACAATCAGCTCGATTCTCATCCGGCTGCTACCAGCCACCCTGCGAAGACAGTCGCTCCATGTAGCCTGAGAGTACTACCTTATGTTTGCCAGTTCACGGTCTTCTATAACACGTCTACCCCAACCGTAAACGGACGGACGAATTTTGGAAATCTATTGGAAAATCTGCAGGAAATTGACATTATATCATATGGCAGCACAGAACATTCCTTTAGATAGTGTATAATCTATGCACTTGACTGTCAAGTCAGTCAAGTGTCATTGTCTATCAAAGACTACAATAGTATACTGTCTATTGTCTATACATGTCTTTTGTCAACGGACTACTAAACTCTGTTTTTGTTTTGTGGTTTTTACCTATTTTTTCTAATTAATGTTTTCGAATAATTGTTATTCGTTCCTGTGTTTTGTTCCTGTCTTGACTGACTTGGCTGACATGGCCGTCCATAAAATGTATCCGCAATAACAATCTGTGTTATAAACATTCCAAAACCAGTCAAAATGAATACTACAAAAAATGTGCATTGTCGCCTTTGCGCAGAGTTAAAACCACACATTGAACTGACAAACCTGCAGACTGACAAAGAGACGTGCCAGAAAGTCGTCAATAAACTGTCAAGATTCAATATAGTGATGGATTTCCAGGAAAATATACTGCCGAAGACTGTCTGCTTAATATGTGTAAAATCCTTAGAACAAGCATTTGCTTTCATAACTGCGGTTGAACAGGCGCAGGCATTTCTTAGTGACATTAATCAGGTCGAAACAAGATCTGTTAATAATGAGTGTTATGGAGAAACCACTTTTTATGTGCCTTCAGATGACGTTTTTGACGATAAAGTTGAAAACAGTCGGGATCCAATGGATGTAAATGATAATGATAATGATGATGAAGAGCTTGATAATGAGGTCTTCTCTAATGTTCAGAATGATGATGGTTTCAATTTAGACAGTGAAAATGTTCATACCGAGAATAAGAACACAAGACAATATTCCTGCGTCATTGGTGAAGAAGATATTGGTATAAAAGATGAAACTGATGAATACACTGACATAAATAATATTAAAGATAGTGAATCTCTTGATTTAAGTAATGACTCTAGAGATAATCAATTCACCAATGTCGGAGAAAATGATTTGAATATCAAAGACACTAACCTACCCTTTGCTGAGGAAGAAAAACGCAGAAAAGATACATTAATAAGAGAACTCAATTCCGAACCAATCCCACCGTCAGACAATTCAGTTTATTCTGCAGATTGCATGGATCAACAAAATGATAGTAATGTGGGCACCAATCCTCTGGGTTCTGGTGTACCACATGAACAGGAACAACCCATTTGTAAACCAATCCTACCACAACTATTGGATACAGAGTATTCTGAAGATTACATTAACAAACAATTTAATAGATTAAGCACAGTGCCCGTGCAATACTTAAAAAAGACATGGATGGATTATGAATGGAAGTGTTCTTACTGCGAAACACTATTCTCAAATATCGAAGAGCTACAGAAGCATTCAATGCTTTACCATAATACTTGCAACGCTTACAAATGCACAGATTGCAAGAGAAGGAAACAACGGCTCAATGCTTTCATCAAGCATGTACGAGCACACAGAAAATACTTGCATTATTCATGCTACAAATGCTTTGAGAAATTCCCTCAAACAATGGGAACTATAAGTCATACTATCCACGAGAACTCTAAACACATTTGCTTAGGATGCAACACTCCTTTTTCTAGTAACACCGAATTAGAAGAACATGTCAACAAGTATTATAAAATATTAGGGCAAAAGAATTTTATCAATAGTGATAATTTAACTTGCATTATATGCAAAAAGGTTTTCGCACACATTACAGCTTTGAGAAACCATTTGTACAAGCACAAGGAAAAGAAACTAGACCATGTCTGCGACAGATGTGGCAAATGTTTCGATAGTAAACATAGTTTAAAAATTCACATGGTGTCACATATCGAAAAGATTTTATATCAATGTGAAATTTGTAAAACTACCTTCAAAAGAGCATACTCGTTGAGAAACCATGCGAGCATACACTCTGGAATCAAACCATTCACCTGTGATGTCTGCAGTAAATGTTTTAGAACCAAAAGGCAAGTTAAACTTCACATGCAAGTCCACACGGACTATTTGCCTATTACTTGCACAGTTTGTAACAAAAAATTTCGTACAGACAATAATTTACAAAATCATATGCTTCAGCATACTGGAGAAAAACCATTTTCTTGTGACATTTGTTTAAGAGACTTCACAAATATTGGCAATCGTAACAAACATATAAGGCGTAGACATGGTATTGAGATGGCAAAGAAGAGAAAGCCTATTATAAAACGGCAAACAGCTGATGACCCGACTTCCTCTGACCTGGCTACCGGAGAGACTAAATTTGGAGATGTAGACAAAATGGAAAGAAAAAACAAAATTATGGGACATAGAAAAAGTCAACGGATAAACAACAAGCTTAAAAAAGAGAAAGTAATTAACAAGGAATGCAACGAAAATTGATATTTATTACATCTGGAACTAGTAGACTGAGATCCTGAGATCTAATTTTCCTTTTTCTCTGTTGATGTATGGTTATTTCTTTAATTTGAATTTGTTTGTCCGAAATTGGTTTGTATTGTTTTATTTTTATTACTTTGTACTCGTACGTTTTGCAGGTTTCGCTTTAGCTTTTAAATTTGTTTTCCCTTCTTGTAATTTTCGTGTATTGTATTGTGATTTATTTTAATGTGTTCGTTCTTGTCAAACTTGCTGTACCTAGTGAATGATGTGGTCGCCTATAATTGGAGGCGCACACTTGTATTTGTCCTTGTTAATGTTTACATGCATGTAACTGTGTAGCCTCTGTTGGCGATCCAATAAATAAATAAATATCCAAACGTCGAGATCCGAAATCTCTCTCTTAGACATCGGAAGACGAATTATGGAACTCAACAGCCAGGAGACCTGGCAAGGCGCGGTGATGGCAGGTGGAGAAAGGCAGTGATCGAGAACTGGAAGACGAAGTCAACGGCGAGATGGGCGGACGACAACGTTGCCATCGCGGGTAGAACCTGGATGAGGCTGGCACAGGAGCGTGGGGATTGGCACAAGAAAAGAGAGGCCTATGCCTGGCTGCGTGTGAAGTCGGGCTCTGAAAGATGTTCATTACATCTGGAACTATCTAATCTATTGCGATGGGTCAGTATGGACAAATCTGAAACAGCCAGCATGAAAAATATGTTTTAAATGTCGTGATTCGACGACTCAGTTGCTAAGGGGACACTCATGAAAGAGGTTTTATAAAAGAATGTTTAACAACCTCCATAGGAGAGAATCAACCCCCATTTACATGGAACTTAAACATAACTGGCGAAATGAAGGTGAGTGTACCTCTGCTTAACCATTCAGCGATTACAGGCGCAATGTTATGTTATAGGAGAGTACATGGAAGCAGTAACAGGTAACGATAGATTGTACTTAAAACAGCGTGATTATAATCATTTTGTTCTAATAAAACTTTTTTTTTAAATTCACAGTTATCTTTTTTTTACATCTTGGTAAACAAGAGTAGTGGTGGCCCAGTGGCAACGGCCCCGGCTTACGAGTAACTCGACGCCCTGGGGCTGCAGTCTCGACATTCATAGCGATCGCTTTACGACCGAATTCGGTCGCAAAGTCCCGGATTGACAGGTGTTAGTATGGAGTGACAGGACTTTGCGACCGAACTCTGTCGTAAAGCGATCGCTATGAATGTCGAGACTGCAGCCCCTGGTACGGACGCTGACTGCAAATCGAATGCATCACTCTCGATCATCGGTAATGGGGCTGTATACCCCGCGGAAATGTGCAGGTCAAGGCTTTTTAAGCACTAAGATTATAATTATAAACTGGAGTTTTCCTAGCTGTAAAAAGAAGATCAAGGTCAAGGCTTTTTAAGCGCTATGACCCTCCACGATCGCAAGATATGCAGTCTCAGGGAATATTTTGTAGAAACCGACGCGACGACGCGACGTGAGGATGCATCGAGATGTGGTCGCGGTGGACAAGAGCCTCACCCCGCTCTGAGCGAGATCAGGCGCAGGGCCAACGGCATATAGTGCTTACCGAGAAAAAAATATATTTAAGTACCCAAATCATAACAACCTTGCACAATCTTTTCAAATAAGCAGTAGGTAAAATTTTTGTTTGGTATGTATCGGCAGGTACATAATTTGGTTTAACACGAACAGATTCACTCTGTTCCCTGTACTAGTTTGAAGTTGAACTGTATTACGGTAACAGGTTAACAGTTTTCCTCGTTCTCATACTTAAAGTACCGTAAAATGAGGCTACTTCCTTTGCTCCGTGAAGGTAAATATGCACCAAATTTAAAAAAAGATTATTTCCATCAAATCTCTAAAACTTCAAGGAAATGAAATATTTTTGAAGACATCCGATAAATGTTTTATAAGGTTGGCAACACTAAATATGCACTTCCGGTTTTCGCCATTTCTTTTGTTTGTTGCCATTGTTTTGTAGTGTAGTTGGTTAGTGTTTTGTTAAAAAAATAATAGTTTACAAAAGCCACCTCCATCGAAGAATCTACTTGGATATTTGAGGTAAGGAGGGTTTAATGTAATCAGGTATGTAATTAGCTAACGTTATCAGGTAAGATTTATTTGAGATTCTAGCCTCTTTTACTTTCACGTTCCTACTTTGCACCACGTTTGGGGATAATTTGCTCCTGGAGCAAAGTTACAAATTTTGTTTTTGAATATTTAATATTGTAACTGCTACATAGCGCATAGTGAATTCAAATAGTTTTTTTTTTTATAGGAAATATGCCACGTAAATATGTTAAGAAAGTACCTACAAGAAATTATAAAAAATATTCAGAAGAGACTTCGAGCTTGTCTAGCAGCAATAGAAAACAAAGAATTTAGTCAAACAAAGGCCAGTGAAATATATGGGATTCCAAGAAGGACTTTAATAAGTCAACTAAAGACACAACGAAACACCAAGGCCACCAGGAGCACCTACTACATTTATTCCCTTTGCCTTTCCATTTGACCCTGGACAAAAAAGATTCTGACGAAGAGAGGCACCAAAGACCCGAGACACCCCGAAGTTAGAGATACATCCAAAAGTTCTACCTCGATCATGTTTGCTGGAAGTGCTGAAGGAGAATTGCTCCAGCCATACGTCGTGTACAGATCTAAGCAGCTGTGGAATACTTGAACAAAAAATGGGCCAAAAAATACTCGCTACAATTGTAGCCCTTCTGGTTGGTTCGACATGAATAGGTATATTCAATGACTGGTTTTTCTCACTTGTCCTGCCAAAGCTCAAAAAACAGTAAGGCCCTAAAGTCCTCAAGGCTATAATCTATCGTCACATATTTTGGTGGACTGCGTGCAAAGGTGCGAAAAGTTTACATGATTCTTGATAGATGTTGCCTTTTGTGGTTTTAATAGTTTATTAGACTATGAGAAAATGATTCTGAGACTGATTTAACTGATAGTATGTACAAATAAAAAAGTTCCTTTTTTATAAATTTAGAGTTTTATTTTGTTCAAACTATATAAATAAGACGAGAAACACGAAATTTGCTGACTTATTTGCCTTTGCTGCCTTTATGTTTGGAGCATATTAATAGCTGAGGCTGTTAACTTTGCTACTGTCTCAAAAATGTGCCTGTTTTAGTACAAGTTAAATGTAGGAGCAATGTTTCCGAAAGGGTGGGTAACATTGCTCCATAATTAAATTTTAAAAAATGAATGAAAATCAAAGTAAACAATTATTTTTGTCATTGAAATATTAGAGCCAGGATGTCATATAAGCTGTAGAAATATTGGCAAAAGCCATAACAAAGAAGGATTTTACGTCAGTCACACATTTCAAAATTTGGAGCAAAAAACGGGGCAAAGTAGCCTCATTTTACGGTAGCAGACTTGTGACAAAATGTTCACACTTCTGAGCTTCTGCTAAGAAATTCGCAATGGAAATCCCCACTAACCCTGCCCGATCTGGGAACCCAGGACCCCCACGCACGACGACTACGAGACCAACTATACAATGCATGCAAAGTGTAGACAAAGTAAAAGCAATGCGTGCCGAAAATTCGTATATTTTGTCCGCTTACAAAGTTACCGTGCTTAAGTGGTGGTCACATCAGCGGCTAAACATTATTTTTTTATTGTACAGACGCCAGCACATCAAGCTACTACAATCTGTCAGATTTCGTCGCCATTTTCGGGTAGCTTGACCTGCTGGCGTCTGCAGACGCCAGCAGGTCAAGCTACCCGAAAATGTCAAATTTTCCCAATCAACCTTGAACCTTAAAGCTTTAGTGATAAACTTGAAAATCTATTAAAGAAATTTGACAGATTGTAGTAGCTTGATGTGCTGGCGTCTGTACATACAGCCAACCGCAATGAATGATAGAAAATTGCTTTTTTGGAAATGGCATCTCGCAGTTCAACCTAGGAGGTTGTCGTTCGCTTAACCGGGCTTGCCTGTGGGTGGGTGCCTCAATAAATCACGGCCTCCAGCTAGGGCAGAAAAAACTTTTAAACTACGCTATGGGCAAAACTACATTGGCTACACCTTTTTGTTGTAACAATCAGGGCGATTACGTAGTGCAACTGCAAGAGTTACCTACATACATATTGTAGTCTTTGGTTACTCCTGATGGGTGGTCGACTGTAATAACCGTGCGATAACTGGGACTTGGGATACAGAACTAAGTTACTGATAGTGAATGAACACATCTGCGTGTATCGTGCTATAGTGGGAATCTTCGTGGCGATGGACGCAGGCTATTTTATTGATCTGGCTCTCCTAATAAAATCCTACTATAATGTTATAAACGTGAAAGTTTCTATGGATGGATGGATGTTTATTACTCTTTCACGCAAAAACTATGGAACGGATTTGGATGAAATTTGGCACACCGATGGTTTATAACCAGGATTAACATATAGGATACTTTTTATCATTATATTCCCACGGGATTGAAACTTATGTCGGCGAAACCGTGGGGCGCAGCTAGTTATTCATAAAACATTGAAATAAAATTGACAAAGCTTTCAACACTTTCTTTGACTGGGGATTGGATTTAGAATTATGGAAATCCTCATCAGCCTACAACAGGTCACTGCTGGACATAGGCCTCTCCAATTGCACGCCAATCAGCTCGATTCTCATCCGGCTGCTACCAGCCACCCTGCGAAGATAGTCGCTCCATGTAGCCTGAGAGTCCTACCTTATGTTTGCCAATTCACGGTCTCCTCTCAAGAACACTTCTACCCCAACCGTAATTGGACGGACGAATTTCGGGAATCTCTATTGGAAAATCTGCAGGAAATTGACATTATATCATATGGCAACACTGAACGCATAACTGTCAAGTGTACGGTATATATCACTGAACACTAATACCCTAAGGCGGGGTCTCTGCCTGGAGGCTTTAAAATTTCTTCTTAAGGCAACCACAGGGTATTCCGGTTAAGTAGTCACGACCTCTCAAAGTCAACTACGAGATGCCATTTATAAAAAAAAAAAACCCTAAGGCGGGAAGAATGTGTATACATGTTCTGTGGTCAAGTGTCATGTCATTGTCAGTTATGACTATGTCAACAGTGAACAGACTACTAAACTTTGTTTTTATGGTTTTTACCTATTTTTTCTAATTAATGTTTTCGAATAATTGTTATTCGTTCCTGTGTTTTGCTCCTGTCTTGACTGACTTGGCTGACATGGCCGTCCATAAAATGTATCCGCAATAACAACCTGTATTAAAAACATTCCAAAACCAGTCAAAATGAATACTACAAAAAATGTGTATTGTCGCCTTTGCGCCGAGTTAAAACCGCACATTGAGCTCACAAACCTGCAGACTGACGAAGAGACGCGCCAGAAAGTCGTCAATAAACTGTCAAGATTCAATATAGTGATGGATTTCCAGGAAAATATACTACCGAAGACTGTTTGCATAATATGTGTTAAGACCTTAGAACAAGCATTTGCTTTCTTAACTGCGGTTGAACAGGCGCAGGCATTTCTTAGTGACATTAATCAGGTCGAAACAAGATCTGTTAATTATGAGTGTTATGGAGAAACCACCTTTTATGTGCCTTCAGATGACGTTTTTGACGTTAAAGTTGAAAACAGTCGGGATCCAATGGATGTACATGATAATGATGATGAAGAACTTGATAATGAGGACTTCTCTAATGTTCAGAATGATGATGGTTTCAATTTAGACAGTGAAAATGTTCATACCAAGAATAAGGACACAAGACAATATTCCTACGTCATTCCTGAAGAAGAAATTTGTATAAAAGATAAAACTGATGAATACACTGACATAAATAATATTAAATATAGCGAATCTCTTAATTTAAGTAATGACTGTAGAGTTAATCAATTCACCAATCTCGGAGAAAATGATTTGAATATCAAAGACACTAACCTACCCTTTGCTGTGGAAGAAAAACGCAGAAAAGATACATTAATAAGAGAACTCAATTCCGAACCAATCCCACCGTCAGACAATTCAGTTTATTCTGCAGATTGCATGAATCAACAAAATGATAGTAATGTGGGCACCAATCCTCTGGGTTCTGGTGTACCACATGAACAGGAACAACCCATTTGTAAACCAATCCCACCACAACTATTGGATGCAGTATATTCTGAAGATTACATTAACAAACAAATTAATAGATTAAGCACAGTGCCCGTGCAATGCTTAAAAAAGACATGGATGGATTATGAATGGAAGTGTTCACACTGTGGAACCCTTTTCTCAAATATCGAAGAGCTACAGAAGCATTCAATGCTTTACCATAATACTTGCAATGCTTACCAATGTACTGATTGCAAAATTAGGACACAACGGCTCAATGGTTTCATCAAGCATGTCCGATCACACAAGAGATACTTGCATTATTCATGCTACAAATGCTATGAGAAATTTCCTAAATTGATGGAAACTATACATCATAAGATGAAAATCCACGAGAACTCTGAACACATTTGCTTAGGATGCAACACTCCTTTTTCTAGTAACACCGAATTAGAAGAACATGTCAACAAGTATTATAAAATACTAAGGAGAAAGAACACTTCTATCAATAGTGATAATTTAACTTGCAGTACATGCAAAAAGGTTTACGCACACATTACATCTTTGAGGAATCATTTGAATACGCACAAGGAAAAGAAACGAGACCATGTCTGCGACAGATGTGGCAAATGCTTCGATAGTAAACACAGTTTTAGAATCCACATGCAGACACATATCAAAAAGATTTTATATCAATGTGAAATTTGTAAAACTACCTTCACTAGAGAAAACTCGCTGAGAAGCTATTATGTCTTCAATAAAACACCAAATATCGTAATTTGTGTATTGAGCTAAGTAGCCTAGAAATACAAGTGGATAAATCATAAGAGTAGGGTAGGAACAACAATATGATAGAGGGTAGACTGAAAACTTAATAACCATAAACTTATAAACTAGGAAGTATGTAGGTACCTATATACAACATACCTTTCCCCCAAGTATACAAAATATATTTAAACTTTAACTTATACTTAAAGCCAACAATTTTGCATTTATCTAAATAATCTAACATTAACATTAATATGTTTATTCGATATACATTGAATCAGGCTTTTCATAAGGGCCTTTTGTATGAGATAAAACTTTACTTTTAATCTTACCCCCAGAATAGCCAGACTCATAATCACTAGGTATACCTAACATTTCCGCCCATTGGTCCGGACTCGGTATTTCAATTATTTCCTCACTCGTACTTCCCATTTCCACGTCTTGATTTTCCATTTCCAAACTGGCGTTTTCCTTATTCACTTCTTCCCTCTCTCCTTCGCAGTCCGCATCTTCTGTGACTTTCTTTTTAACCAGTTGGTCGATGTGTCGGTTGACAACATTACCATCACTAGTTGCAACTTGATAATTAGATGGCCCTTGCCTTTTAACCACCGTACCAGGCAACCAACGAGGTCCACAACTATAGTTTCTATACATCACACTTTTGCCCACATTCGTTTCTCGAGTTATATTATGAGCATTATTGGTAATCTGTTGATTAGTTTTATTTTGAACACGATTATCCGGATGTATAACATCTAACAAGGTACGTAGGCGCCTATTCATCAAGAGTTCAGAGGGGCTCTTGTTAGTTATTGTGCAAGGAGTTACCCGCAATCCTAGTAGCATTCGAGGAATCTTAACATCCCAAGAGATGTCATCCATTTTGCGCAACTTGTCTTTAACAGTTTGCACCATTCTTTCGGCCAACCCGTTTGTTGCAGGATGATAAGGTGCTGTCTTAATATGTTTTATTTTATTCGCGTCCAAAAATTGTTTAACTTCAGCTGACACAAAGGACGTTCCATTGTCGGAAACCAATGTCTCACACAAACCATGCATAGCAAATAAATTTCTGAGGTGTCTGATGACCGTTCCCGCTGTCATATTGTTAACCAAGATCACTTCAGGCCATCTGGAATACGAGTCTACAACAATTAAAATATTTTTACCTTGGAAAGGTCCCGCAAAGTCCACATTTATTCGAGACCACGGCTTTGTAGGCGTGATCCACTCAGATTTAGTTTTCGGAGGCATGTGCCGATTTTCAAGACATTTGTCGCAGCCGCCTACTAATGCCTCAATATTTTCGTTCAGTTTTGGCCACCAAACATAACTCCTGGCCAGTGATTTGGTTTGGACGATGCCGTTATGTGTTTTATGTAAAGCACGTAATATCGTTTCACGCAATGATGACGGTACCACCACTCGACAACCCAGTAAGATACAATCTTCATGCATAGAGAGTTCCGAACGATGTAACCAATATGGACGCAGTTCATCATCGGTAACTCTAGCTGGCCAACCGCTTAGTAAATGATGACTGACACGAGATAATAGCCTATCTCGCTTCGTTGCTAATGCTATTTGGTCAGCATCCACAGGAAAGTCGGTAGGTGTCTCTGCCATCAGCAACACGTCACATAACTGCTGTTCAGGTTGGTCGGGAACCGGCTGTGGCCATCGGCTCAATCCATCAGCGTGACCAATTTGTTGTCCCGGTTTGTACACAATTTCGTAATTATGTGACGTCAACAAAATTGCGATCCTCGTTAGGCGAGGCGACAAGACCGTGGGCATAGGTCGCTTCGGATCGAATATGCCCAACAAAGGTTTATGATCCGTAACTATAGTGAAGGATCTTCCCATTATATAATTATGAAACTTGCTAACTCCAAATGAAATGGCCGTGGCCTCTTTATCTAATTGTGAGTAACGGCGTTCGTGAGTATGTAGAGTTCTGGAACTCATAGCTACGGGGCGCTCCTGTCCGTCTTCCATAACGTGGGATAATACAGCACCGACGCCGTATTCTGAACTGTCGCAGGTGAGTACCAACGGCTTATTTAAATCGTAATGAACGAGCGTCAAGTCAGATGACAGCAACCTTTTAGCCGTGTCAAAGCTCCTTTGCTCCCTGTCTGTCCATTGCCAAGATTGTGCTTTGTCGAGCAACCTATGTAGGGGCTCGAGCATAGTGGCTTTGTGAGGTACGAACCTCTCATAAAAGTTATATAATCCTAAAAACGCTTGTAGCTGTTGAACGCTCTTTGGTTCAGGAGTGTTGAGGATAGACTCAACTTTGCTAGGTGCAGGATGAATACCCTCAGCGTCTATGACAAAACCTAGAAACTCTACACGTTCTTTGGCAAACTTACATTTGTTCCGATTGAGCCGCAAACCTGCCTTACCGATGCGCTCCAGTACTGTGTCGAGACGCTGCGTCATCTCCGACATCGTCCGGCCACTGACGATGACGTCATCGATCAGTACTGCGACGCCGGGAATGCCCGCCAGCAACGCTGTCATCAAGCGCTGGAAAATTCCCGGGCAGGCTTTAACACCAAAAGCCAATCTGTGTACTGAAAACAAACCTTTGCATGTGTTTAAGGTTAACAGCTGTGCTGTGGCGTCTGTGACGACCACCTGTGTATATGCACGGTCAAGGTCGAGTGTCGTGTAAAATTTGCCACCAGCAATCGTAGCAAACACTTCACTTGCAGTCGGCATAGGGTAGGTATCAGACTCGGTAGCCTGATTAACTGTACTACGGTAGTCACCGCAAAGACGAATGTCCCCGTTCTGTTTGGGTATTGGAACAACCGGAGTCGCCCATTCTGAAAAAGACACAGCGCGAAGTACCCCTTCCCCCACTAAACGATCAATCTCTTTTTCAACTTTGTCTTTAATAGCATAGGGTACTGGACGTGCCTTCAAAAACCTAGGAGTCGCACCTGGTTTCAAATGAATAGCCACAGGGTCCCCCCTGTACGTACCGAGTCCATCTCTGAAAACCTCGCTGTACTTACCTACAATCTGATCGTTCGCTGACATGTCAAGTTCAGATATCATATTAACATTTAAAGTAATACCGAGTGCCTCGAACCAGTTACGTCCCAACAGATTCGGCCCCGAGCCCTTAGCTACAATGACATTCAAAACACACTTAATGTCTTTATATTGTACTTGCACTTTAGCTTGTCCCATCACTGTGACCGGTGAGCTGTTCCACGTGCACAGGCGGTTGGGTACCGCGCGCAAAACACTGCGCGAGCGTACGCGCGCCCACGTCTGCTGGTTCAACAAGGAGAAAGCGGCGCCGGAATCCACCTCCATCGCTACCTGCGCGCCGTCCAGTAGTAGCTTCACCTCGTATGCCGGAACGCGAAAGCTCCTTGTGCTCTCCATGTTATATATGCCATTAAGCATGTCAGTCTCGTTTTCAGCTAAGTTAATTTTTTCAGAACGACTTTTCTTTTTAGCGGTGCATATTCTCTCGATGTGACCTTTCTTCTTACAAAAGTGGCACACGGCGTTAACAAAGCGACATTCGCCAGCGTGCCGGTCACCACATCGATAACACAGTCGAACATTTGCTTTGGATTGCACAACGTTGACGTCCATAGGTTCACATGACGGCGGCGACGTCACCGCGGCGTCCACTGCCGTTGCGTCGTAGCTGCCGGCGGCGCCGGTGACGGAGGCGCTCTGCATCATACGAGCGTCCTTGCCCGCACTTTCGGTCGATAGCATAGCATCCACTACGTCATGGTATCGCAAATTATCTTTCTTTAACAGTTCGTACTGCAAATTGTGATTGTTCATACCACATACCAATCTGTCACGAAGCATCCTTTCCATGTCTGTAAAGTTACAACCGGCACAGATTTTTCTGAGTTGCGCTATGTATTCCGCGGCAGATTCACTGTGTAGTTGATCGCGTTTATAGAATTTGAACGACACCGAAATCTCATTAGGTTTTGGGCTGTAATGTTTAGTTAGGATCGCTTCAATTTCACTGAATGTTACTGCACTAGACTTTTTAGGTGTAATCAACGCCAGAAGAGTCTCGAACACTTGTACGCCGCACACTGTATAGAAATTTGCCCTTTTTGCCGAATCTGAGACGACGCCATTCGCCTCAAAACAATATTTAAGTCTGTCGATGTAATTGTCCCAATTATCACATTTCACATTGAACTCATGAAATTTCACCGATTTACACTCCATTGTCATGTTTTATACTCGTCGCCAATATTATGTCTTCAATAAAACACCAAATATCGTAATTTGTGTATTGAGCTAAGTAGCCTAGAAATACAAGTGGATAAATCATAAGAGTAGGGTAGGAACAACAATATGATAGAGGGTAGACTGAAAACTTAATAACCATAAACTTATAAACTAGGAAGTATGTAGGTACCTATATACAACAGAAGCCATGCGAGCATACACTCTGGAATCAAACCATTCACCTGTGATGTTTGCAGTAAATGTTTTAGAAGCAAAAATGACATTACACATCATATGATATTCCACACGGACTATTTTCCTATTACTTGCATAGTTTGTAACAAAAAATTTCGTAAGCACAATAATTTAAAAAATCATATGCTTCAGCATACTGGAGAAAAACCATTTTCTTGTGAAATCTGTCCAAGAGACTTCACAGATATTGGCAATCGTAACAAACATATGAGACGTAGACATGGTATTGAGATGGTAAAGAAGAGAAAGCCTATTATAAGACGGCAAACAGCTGATGATTCGACTTCCTCTGACCTGGCTACTGGAGAGACTAAATTTGCAGATGTAGACAAAATGGAAAGGAAAAACAAAATTATGGGACATAGAAAAAGTCAAAGGGCAAACAACAAGAACAAAAAAGAGAAAGTAATTAACAAGGAATCCAACGAAAATTGATATTTATTACATCTGGAACTAGTAGACAGTTCCATACGCCGAGATCCGAAATCTCTCTCTTAGACATTGGAAGACGAATTATGGAACTCAACAGCCAGGAGACCTGGCAAGGCGCGGTGATGGCAGGTGGAGAAAGGCAGTGATCGAGAACTGGAAGACGAAGTCGACGGCGAGATGGGCGGACGACAACGTTGCCATCGCGGGTAGAACCTGGATGAGGCTGGCACAGGAGCGTGGGGATTGGCAAGAAAAGAGAGGCCTATGCCTGGCTGTGGGTGAAGTAGGGCTCTGGAAGATGTTCATTACATCTGGAACTAACTAATCTATTGAGATGGGTCAGTATGGATGGACAAATCTGAAACAGTCAGCATAACAAATATGTTTTAAATGTCGTGATTCGTGATGGCCCAGCCAGTTGCTAAGGAGACGCTCTCATGCAAGAGGTTTTATGAAGGAATGTTTAACAACCTCCTTAGGAGAGAATAAATCCCCAATTACATGGAACTTGAACATAACTGGCGAAATGAAGGTGTACCTCTGCTTAACCCTTCAGCGATTACAGGCGCAATGTTTATTTATTTATTTATTTATTTTATTTAACCATTTATGTACACACTTAAATAAACAGACATGTTATGACAATGTTATGTTATAGGAGAGTACATGGAACTGCAGGCAGTAACAGGCAACGATACATTGTACATACTTAAAACAGCGTGATTATAATCATTTGTTGTAATAAAACTTTTTTTTTTTTAATTCACAGTTATCTTTTTTTTACATCTTGGTAAACAAGAGTAGTTGTGGCCCAGTGGCAACGGCCCCGACCATAGAGCCACAGAGCATGTAACCTTTTCATAGAGCTAAAACAAAGGGGAGACGGCCTAAGCAACTGTGCTCTGTGATTCTTGACCGGGTCCTGACGTTACCATCACCATGTGGGCGTGGCCTTAGTCAGTGTATTGTTGGCGTTCGCACTGTGCACAACTTTGTAAACGTTCTCATTTTATAGCATTATTCGCGCTAGAGGAAAAAGAAAATGAAGTGTTGTGTTTTATGGTGTAAAAATTACTCGGATAGACGTTCTGATGCTATATCTGGCATCACATTTCATTTGTAAGTAATTTTATGCGTAATTTATTAAAATAGTTCTAGAAAAATCTCTTAGCGTCCGCGTTTTCAAACATAATTCTACCCGACACTAGATGGCGACACTTGGTGTCATGGAAACTAAAAATATTTAGGTACCTACGTCATAGATATCCGTGAGGTACGTAGAGCTCAGAACGAACATATTTTAATAATCTTAATACTGAAGTTTGTTTAACATTCATTCCTAAAGACCCATTAATGGCTAAAATATTATTTTTGTAGTTTTTATATCATTTTGTAAACAGGCCGCCGTCTACCGTCAACTATGAACAACAAACATAAACTTAATAGAAGACAGGGCCGTAATTAGAAATAAATTATTTTACTAAATGTACCGCGGCTGTCTCATAAAATCTCACATTCATCATTTAATTGTTTGACGAATTTATCCATTGTTCAAGTTAAATAAGTAGTTAAGTGATATTGTAGTTTTTTGATATCTAAGTTGAAGTTTCGCGCCAATCGTACGTGTTTACATTTTTACTTTTCGCCGCATGCCGCCATCTTTGTGCCAGACTCACATTTTAGGTATGCACGTTTTTTTCATAGGTATGTCATGTCTATTCTTTTCCTTAGTCTGAGGATCATAGTCATTTATTCAATTTCGCGCCGAATTGTTTCTATATTTGAATTTATATTCGGAATGCGCTCGCCGTTTAAAAGTATTTTAATGTATTGTACAGACGCCAGCACATCAAGCTACTACAATCAGTCAAATTTCTTTAATAGATTTAAAACTTTCTTGCTAAAGCATTAAGGTTCAAAGTTGATTGGGAAAATTTGACAGTTTCGGGTAGCTTTACCTGCTGGCGTCTGTACAATTATTAATTTTTGATACTTACCTAATAGTTTGCTACAAAATGCCCAGTATACATTTTGAGGTAGGCTTAGCAAAAGTTTGGGAATGATGATAAATTAATTTTATAAATTGGGTATTCCGCAAACAGCCCGTGGCTAAATAATAACAGCCGCACAGGTCGATCAGTCAGGTTAAGCTACGCTTGCTGCGGTTGGTTTGTGGATGGGTGACCATCTTTACATACCGAGATCCCTCCGTGCCTCGGAAAGCACGTTAAGCCGTTGGTCCCGGCAGTCATTCGTGGATCTTTGACAGTCGTTACGAGTAGTCAGAAGCCCGAAAGTCTGACAACCAGTCTTACCAAGGGGTATCGTATTACGCAGTAACTGGGTTGTGGAGGTCAGATAGGCAGTCGCTCCATGTAAAATACTGGTATTCAGCTGCATCCGGTTAGACTGAAAGCCGACCCCAACACTGTTGGGAAAAGGCTAGGCAGATGATGATGATGATGATGATGATGATGGGTATTCCGCAAACACTTTACATTCCACTATGTTTTATTAGTTGTATGAGCTTGGTAGTTTTTATTTATATTAGTTTACTTGAGTAATAAAATTTTAAGACTCACAAGAGCACAAGACTTCTGGTAGGATTTCCTGAAATTGTATAATCAACTACTTTGTTTTTTTTTTTTTTTTTCTAAAAAGACTAGCTTTGTAAACCATCTTGATGAAGTCTTTTAGCAAAATAAGTCATTTAAAAATAAGAGAAAACTAATAATCTTCATTTGTCATTCATCAGAGCAAACTTTTTGACGTGATAAAACGTCTTATAAATCGATGAACGCCGGCTGCAAGCACGAAAAAGCATGACTCATAGTCACGTTTCGCTTGAGCCGACGGTGCAAGCGAAAGCGCGGAACAAGAGACAGAGAGGCATGATCGGCTTAAGCGTTCGGCTTGTGACATCTATCTTATGACGTTATCACGTAAAATTATCGTCCGTAAACCGACTTTACAGACAACCAAAATGTTTTTTTCTAACATTTTCACTATTTCAATAAAAAAAATACACATCAAGATGGTTCGCAAAATTAATTTAAAAAAAAACTACTCCCTGGTACGAAAATTCCGAGTACGACCCTGTTGCATCCTGCCCTTAGTGACATCTAGTGTGAGATAGTTACGTAACTACAAAGTAAAATCGACAGGACGAGCAAATAGTTTTGCTATTGACCGGTAGATGGAAAATAGAAGTGGGCGGGATCTAATACCCCCCTCACCCCGTAAAGTGTCATGCGTTGTTTCCTAAGGAAATCGAATTACATCTCCCCTTTGTTTTACCTATATGGCCCCGACTTACGAGTAACTCGACGCCCTGGTACGGACGCTGACTGCAAATAGAATGCATCACCTTCAGTCATCGGTAATGGGGCTGTATGCCCCGTGGAAATGTGCAGGTCAAGGCTTTTTAGCTTTTTAAGCGCTAAGATTATAATTATAAACTGGAGTTTTCCTAGCTGTAAAAAAAAGATCGAGGTCAAGGCTTGACCCCCCTATCGCGAGATGGGCAGTATCAGGGAATGTTTCGTAGAAACCAACGTGACGACGTGGAGATGCATCGAGATGTGGTCGGTGGACAAGGGCCTCATCTAGGGCACGGTAATATTATCTATATCTATACAGTATTGTAACTCGGCCGTATCTTTGAAATAAATGCCTACAGCCGCGCCGCGCGGTACGTAAACATGCGATAGGGCTGCCCGCCTCCAGCATTTTAATTACATCGCTTTATTTCCTCTCTAGATCCAGTACTTATCTCAATAAGCAAATATCAAACAATCATTGTGACCGGAGATATTAATAACAATCTTTTATCGACGGCAGACGTTTCACAGTCGGATTATTTAAGTTTAATGTCCGAACACGGACTGAAACAGGTTATTTCGAAACCAACTCGCCAAAATTCATGCTTAGATCACATATTCCTTAAATTAAAATACCAGACTGTTATAGGAATAGTCTGCGATATTGATATTACCGATCACCGTATGGTTATGATGGGGTACAACATGCTCACGCCTTCCGATTCAAAATATCAATAACGCAAAATCAATTTCCCAGCACTGACAGAGGAACTTAAAGACGTAAACTGGTCTGGAGTGATGTCCGAACTAGATGTGAACAAAGCCTGGTTGCTTTGTAAGATTATAAGAGGACTGCCACTCAAATGGTTCGAGACCTACCTTTCTAACAGAAGGCAATGTGTGAAAATTGGGGATACCATCAGTAGTCACAGCAGCGTAGAATTTGGAGTGCCTCAAGGTAGTGTCCTGGGCCCGACACTATTTATCATCTATATTAATGATATCCATCACGCCATTACCGCAAATGCAGAAGTCATCTGCAGCTATAATTTTTCATGGCGAATCTTGGGAAACAGTTCGCGAAAAATTCCAAAACGGCTTAACTAATGTAAAAAAATGGCTCGACCTTAACCTTCTGTCACTTAATATTAAAAAAAACGAACTAAATCTGTTTCCATAAAACTCTTTCATCAGCACCAAATCTTCCTTTACAGCTTCAAATCCACCCTTCAACTTGCAGAACAGCCCCCTGCACTTGTGAGGAAATTAAAAAGATCGAATCTCTAAAATACTTAGGGATTCTGCTAGATCAACGACTTTCATTCAGACCCCATATTACCTTAGTAGCAAAGCGAATCAGAAAGCTGATTCACGTAATGAAAATGTTACGTAACTCGGCCAACAAAAAGAGAGAGGCAAAGTTACCTTCTTTAGTTTTCTAAGGCCTTTTTTTGTTACTATGAAGTCTTCATCATTAAAATGGCAAGAAATCTTTGTATATTTAGTTGGGAGACCAGCCTTGTCTATGCATTTTTGTAATCCATTGCTGTCTTAGATTATCTTCGGGTGCAAATCTATAACATAATCATTTAAAATTTAACTAAATAAACAAGGTGGGCTTTATGTACTGACGCCAGCAGGTCAATCTACCTGAAACTGTCAAATTTTCCCAATCAACTTTGAACCTTATTACTTTGGCGATAAAGTTGATAATCTATTAAAGAAATCTGACAGATTGTAGTAGCTTGATGTGCTGGCGTCTGTACTTTAAATAAATAAAATTATTGTAGGTAGAATATTTAATTTATAGGAGATTGTATTTTTATGTCCAGCGTATTTAATTAAGTACTTTTCATTTATGAGACAGTAAAATAATTTATTTTTAATTACGGCCGTGTCTTCTGTTAGGTTTATGTTTGTTGTTCATAGTTGATGATAGATGGCGGCTTGTTTACAAAATGATATAAAAACTACTAAAATCATATTTTGGCCATTAAAGGATCTTATGGAATGAATGTGGAACAAACTTCAGTATTAAGATTATTAAAATATGTTAGTTCTGAGCTCTACGTACCTAAACATTTTTAGTTTCCATGACACCAAGTGTGCCATCCAGTGTCGGGTAGAAATAGGTTTAGAAACGCCGACGCTAAGAGATTTTTATAGAACTATTTTAATAAATTACGCATAAAATTACTTTCAAATGACATGTGATGCCATCCATAGCATCAGAACATTCAGAACGTCTATCCAAGTAATTTTTACAAGATAAAACACAACAATTAATTCTTTTTTTCCTATAGCGCGAACGCTGTAAAATGGGAACGTTTACAAAGTTGTGCACAGTACGAACGCCAACAATACACTGACTAAGGCCACGCCTACATGATGACGTCAGGACCTAGTTGAGAATCACAGTGCACAGTTGCTTAGGCCGTCTCCTCTTTGTATTTGCTCCGTGATTAAGGGTGTCGTATGTCGTCATTCCAAGGTCCAATGGGACCCGGTACCGAGCCAGCGGAGGTTCGTGTGTTCGGGTCCATTCGGGGACGCTTGCGAACTATACGGTTAAGTAACTTACAATTTATCGCTGTCTAATACTGCTTCCATGTACTCTCCTATAACATAACATCGCGCCTGAAATCGCTGAAGGGTTAAGCAGAGGTACACCTATAGTACACATTCATTTCGCCAGTTATGTTTAAGTTGATTCTCTCCTATGGAGGTTGTTAAACATTCTTTCATAAAACCTCTTTCATGAGAGCGTCCCCTTAGCAACTGTGTCATCACGAATCACAACATTTAAAACATATTTTTCATGCCAACTGTTTCAGATTTGTCCATACTGACCCATCTCAATTGATTAGTTAGTTCCAGATATAAGGAACATCTTCCAGAGTCCGACTTCACCCACAGCCAGGCAGAGGCCTCTCTTTTCTTGTGCCAATTCTCACACTCCTGTGCCAGCCTCATCCAGGTTCTACCCACGATGGCAATGTTGTCGTCCGCCCATCTCAGCTCATCGATTGACAGTTCGTCTTCCGCCACTGCCTTTCTCCACCTGCCATCACCGCGCGTTGCCAGGTCTCCTGGTTATTGAGTTCCATAATTAGTTTTCCGATGTTGAAGAGAGAGATTTCGGATCTCGGCTTAGGAACTGTCTACTAGTTCCATATGTAATAAATATCAATTTTCGTCGCATTCCTTGTTAATTACTTTCTCTTTTTTATTCTTGTTGTTTGCCCTTTGACTTTTTCTATGTTCCATAATTTTGTTTTTCCATTCATTCATTTTGTCTAGATCTGCAAATTTAGTCTCTCCAGTAGCCAGGTCAGAGGAAGTCGGGTCATCAGTTGTTTGCTGTTTTATAATAGCCTGTCTCTTCTTTCCCATCTCAATACCATGTCTACGTCTCATATGTTTGTTACGATTGGCCAGATTTGTGAAGTCTCTTGGACAAATGTCACAAGAAAATGGTTTTTCTCCAGTATGCTGAAGCATATGATTTTGTAAATATTTGTCCGTACGAAATTTTTTGTTACAAACTGTGCAAGTAATAGGAAAATAGTCCGTGTGGAATTTCATGTGATTTGTAATCTGACTTTTGGTTCTAAAACATTTACTGCAGACATCACAGGTGAACGGTTTGACTCCGGAGTGTATGCTCGCGTGGTATCTGAGTGAGTACACAGTTTTAAAGGTAGTTTTACAAATTTCACAATGATATAAAATCTTTTCAATATGAGTATCCATATGAGTTCTTAAACTCGGTTCACTATCGAAACACTTGCCACATCTGTCACAGACGCGGTCTCGTTTCTTTTCCTTGTGTCTATTCAAATGGTTCCTCAAAGCTGTAATGTTTGTGCAAACCTTTTTGCATGTACTGCAAGTTAAATTATCACTATTGATAAAAGTTTTCTGTCTCCATAGAATATTATAATACTTGTTGACATGTTCTTCTAATTCGGTGTTACTAGAGAAAGGAGTGTTGCATCCTAAGCAAATGTGTTTAGAGTTCTCGTGGATTTTCATCTTATGATGTATAGTTTCCATCATTTTAGGAAATTTCTCATAGCATTTGTAGCATGAATAATGCAAGTATTTTTTGTGTGATCGGACATGCTTGATGAAAGCGTTGAGTCGTTGTTTCTTAATTTTGCAATCAGTACATTGGTAAGCGTTGCAAGTATTATGGTAAAGCATTGAGTGCTTCTGTAGCTCTTCGATATTTGAGAAAAGGGTTCCACAGTGTGAACACTTCCATTCATAATCCATCCATGTCTTTTTTAAGCATTGCACGGGCACTGTGCTTAATCTATTAATTTGTTTGTTAATGTAATCTTCGGAATATACTGTATCCAATAGTTTTGATGGGATTGGTTTACAAATGGGTTGTTTCTGTTCATGTGGTACACCAGAACCCAGAGGATTGGTATCCACATTACTATCTTTTTGTTGATTCATGCAATCTGCAGAATAAACTGAATTGTTTAACAGTGGGATTAGTTTATAATCGTGTTCCATTATTAATGTATCTTTTCTGAGTTTTTCTTCCACAACAGAGGGTACTTTAGTGTCTTTGATATTCAAATAATTTTCTCCGACATTGGTAAATTGATTATCTCTACAGTCATTACTAAAGTTACGAGATTCATTGTCTTTAATATTATTTATGTCAGTGTATTCATCAGTTTCATCTTTTATACCAATTTTTTCTTCACCAATGACGTAGGAATATTGTCTTGTGTTCTTATTCTCGGTATGAACATTTTCACTGTCTAAATTGAAACCATCATCATTCTGAACATTAGAGAAGTCCTCATTATCAAGTTCTTCATCATCATTATCATTTACATCCATTGGATCCCTGCTGTTTTCAACTTTAATGTCAAAAACTTCTTTACTAACATCTGATGGAGCATAAAAGGTGGTTTCTTCATAATAGTCATGATTTACAGATCTTGTTTGAACCAGATTAAAGTCACTAAGAAATGCCTGCGCCTGTTCAACTGCAGTTACGAAAGCAAATGCTTGTTCTAAGGATTTTACACACATTAAGCAGACAGTCTTCGGCAGTACATTTTCCTGGAAATCCATCACTATATTGAATCTTGACAGTTTATTGACGACTTTCTGGCACGTTTCTTCATCAGTCTGCAGATTTGTGAGTTCAATGTGTGGTTTTAACTCTGCGCAAAGGCGACAATACACATTTTTGGTGTTATTCATTTTGACTGATTTTGTAATATTTATAACACAGGCTGTTATTGCGGATACATTTTATGGACGGCCATGCCAGCCAAGTCAGTCAAGACAGGAGCAAAACACAGGAACGAATAACAATGATTCGAAAACATTGATTAGAAAATAGGCAAAAACCACAAAAACATAGTAGTTTGTTGACATAAGACCGCCTGGGGTATTAGTGTTTTGTGCCTACGACACCGACACTTGACAGCCGATATATTACATTTTTTTTTCTTCGCCCTACTCGGTCAGGCCCAGGTCAGGCCGATATATTACTCTATGCTTGACACTGACAGTCAAGCGTTCAGTGTTGCCATATAATGTTACTTTCCAGCAGATTTTCCAATAGAGATTTCCGAAATCCGTTGATCATTTTACGGTTGGGGAAGACGTGTTCTTGAGTGGAGACCGTGAATCGGCAAACATAAGGTAGGTCGCCGTCAGGCTAGATTGAGCGGCTATATTCTTAAGGCAGCCACCCTAGTAGCAGCTGGAGAGAGTCATGCTGAATGGCATGTAATTCGAGAGGCCTATGTCCTCCAGTCTGTTTCTGTTTCAGTTGAAACTGCGACAAATTGGCAGAAGGTTGGTAAATTATTAATTTCAATATTTTTTATAATTTTTTTAAAACTCGCTTGCATTTGAAAAACTAGTCGTACTTGGTGATTTGAAAAACACAGCGCGAATTTCACAAATATTAACTCAAAACGAGGAAAAGTCGAGAAAAGTGCATTTGGCGCGCATAATCAAAATGATTGGTAACATTGACATATATATTACTATTGGTAATCATCAACAATCAAATAATAGGTACATTATTATTACAGTGATTTTGCTATGAAAATTCAATGAAATAATCAAAAATTTGTTTAACCGTAATTTACCGAAACAACATTGACATTGGAAAACACAAGAGACTTGTCTATTGTTTGTTTGACAAAAAGGACGAAAACCTGAGTTTGACGGCTACTTTTTCTTATTTATTTTACGAAAACCAATGTTAGTAATGGGTTAAATATAATTTAAAACATGGAAAACTTGTACTGCCGCTTTTGCGCCGAGCTTAAGAGCTCTGAAAAGCTTCTAAACTTACAGAACGACGCCGAAAAACACGACGAAATAAACTTAAAGCTTGCATTTGTTAACGCTGTGTATGTCAATGTAACTGGCGATGATATGTTGCCGAAAACTGTTTGTTTTGTATGCTATAACAATCTAAACAAAGCTTACGAGTTCCTGGACAGTGTGAAGCGAGCTCAAGACGTTCTATCTAACATATTTACAGCAGCCGAAGACAGTAAATGCGACCTTTCAGATGATGATAGAATCCCAGCTTTCGACGACTTCCTTTGCAATGACGACTCGACCACCGTCAAATTGGAGGATAATACCCGCAATAAGTACTCCGAAACGCCTCAAATAGACATAAGATTGGAAGTAAAACATGAACTTAAGGAAGAACCTGACTTAGATGACCAAACTTACGATGATTCGTTAAACGTCCAAGATATTCTTGATGCGGCGATATGTAACGCTTCCTTTAACTCCAACGTCACAATATACGCTAAAGAGTTATCGGATTTAAGCAAAAAGGTTGTGAAATCCTGGAAGGATTATCCGTGGGTGTGTGGTTATTGTAATATTGAATTTTTGAACATTGACATGTTGAGATCTCACTGTAAGGTGGTGCATGGTAAATGTTCTGCGTTCATGTGCATTGACTGTAAAGCGGGTAGGAACGAAGATTTCACTAGCTTTATAAAACATGTCCGGAAACACAGGAAAATTTTGAGGTAAGTGTTTTATAAAATTTAAGAGCCCGTCAATGATCCCTAAAAAATGCAAGATGTTCGTCTTGCTGTTTTTAATTAATGTTGGTTTTATGTAGCATGTCTTTCATAACAACTTGATTGTTTATTTATTTGTATAAATATTAGCTTCTGCGCCTGGTCAACAGTGTGACAGGTTTTCAAATGATTTATCAGATGTTATATCTTCATATTGTTAAGGCGCCTTTGTGGAAGATAAATAAATAATAATTTATTTTTTATCCTTTATTTCATTTAAATACTTATAAATTATATTTTTAAGTATTAGAATATAAAAGTATAAAAACATTTAAAAATATAAAAAGTAGTAGCCCACTGGTATCGGGAACAGAGTCCAAGCTACCGGCGGTCAGGGTTCCAGAGAGAGGAACCTTCTGACAATGTCAGCCATGTCCAGAATTACCGCTTTTTGAATAAAGCCCTTGATCCAGCTGCCCAACAAGAGCCTCCTCAGGTGTTGGTCTAGGCTCTTGGCTATTAACCCATTGGCTGTCATGACTATTGGCACAATTGTTTATTTATTATTAAGGGCTGATTTTTCAATTGACAGATAACTTTTATTAGTGGAATAAAATTGACGTCTGACAGATTTTGTATGGAAAAACTGCCAAAACTTTTATTCCTTGGATAAAATTATCTAGCATTGGAAAAATCAGCCCTTAATCTCTATTGTTTTGATAACAATATTCTTACGAAACATTTTTCCCATTTCCAGAAACCATTGCTACTATTGCGACTTAGTTCTAGACAAATCAGAAAACTTGAGTTCTCACATAAAGGAACACTTTCTAAAGTCACAAATACCCTGCCCACTCTGCGGCGAAATACTTAAAAACGAGGACTCTCTAAAGATGCACTTGCAAGACTACAACATTACGAAGCAGAAACGAAGACCGAGACGAAAACCCGGGACTCCCATCACTATCGAAGACCTAACCTGTGGATTGTGTAAAAAGGTTTACAAAAACCCCAACAGTCTTCGTGACCACATGAAGCTACACACGATAGACCGAAAAAGAAACTATACTTGTGACCGCTGCGGCAAAATGTTCTACAATAAAGGTACGCTTACATCACACATCCTCTCACACGATAAGAACCGTCCACACGTCTGTAGGATATGTAACAAGTCTTTTTTGTACCCGAACATGTTGAGACGACACGTCGAAATGCATTCTGGAGTAAAACCGTTTTCTTGCGAGCAATGCGGCAGATGTTTTAGGTTACAGTATCAGTTGAATGCTCACAAAATTATCCACACAGATTCCATGCCTTACGTTTGCTCTTATTGCAACAAAGCCTTTAGATTTAAGCAGATTTTAAAGAACCATGAAAGACAGCACACTGGTGCTAAACCATATTCATGCCAGCACTGTGGTATGGAATTCACTAACTGGTCCAATTATAATAAGCATATGAAAAGACGGCATAATACAGATACATCGAAGAAAAAGATTACCCCTGAAGGGGTGTTTCCTATAAATCCAGAAACAGGTCAGATCATGCAGGTACAGGATCCTGTTGGCACTGAAGAATGGAAGACTAAGATCATGATTCCAGGGAAAAGAGGGAAAAAGAAAATTATAAAGCAAGAGAATATTTAGCTAAAGTTATGTCAAGGCATGTCCTATGGATTTGTACAGGGCTGCGGGATGAGGTTTAGCATCTCTTGATTATGTAATTTTGGGCAGATCTGCCTAGCTTTTCCCAACTATGCTTGGGTCAGCTATCAGTTAAACCCATAGGTTCTCAATCTGGCAGATAACGCCCGCTCTTGGGAGTTTGAGACTTTTAGGGGGGCAGTAGAAGACTCAGAGAAAATTATATATCCTGTCTTACGACTATATTATTTTACACGTTTAAATATATAATCGTGGTAATAGCTGTTTCAGATTCGCGACAGATGGTAAGTAAAAAACATTTGAAGATTCTAGAAAAAAATATAGTGTCAAAGGTGGGCAAAATATGGCTGAGAACCTATGTTTAACCAGATGCAGCTGAATACCAGTGTTTACATGGAGCAACTGCCTATCTGACCAGAAGTTAGGGCAGTTTGCTGAGCTAAAATGACATCAAAATTATATTGGCAAGTTTCATTTTGCATCAGAAAACGATTAGTTAGAAGAGTACGCGGTAAACTCCGATGTTAAATGGTAAGTAATGTTAAAGTTGTGATTTGTCTCAAGCCATATTTTTGGACGGAAAAAGATAACTTATTTAGTACTCCATGAATTCCATATTAGATTGCTGGGCAAAGGAACCTCTTTTTTTGCATACAAACGCGGTATTACTGGATGGTAATAGGTTATAATAATAATTAAAACCTGCAGGGTTATTGCGTAGCACATAAAATGGCAGTCCATCGCGATGGCTTTCATTTTGACATCCATTGCTTTATAAGGAAAGCCGGGCACAAGACCGTTGATCCTTTAATTAACAAAGTTAACATTTCGAGTAACGGATTAACTTATAAGTTAACTTTAAAAATTGTTAACGGACTCATTAACTTCCGTTAAGTTTCCATAACTCCGTTAACCGTTAATGAAGTACCTACTATTTGCCAAAAGAGCCCCGGACTGCGCCGCGCCGCGAAAACGTGTTCTGACAATCTCTAAATAATTATTAATACAAACTCTAATGATACACCTATACAGGTATGAGGAACAGGGTGTAAAGTTCACTCATCCTCCATAGAAAAGGAAGGATCTTCCGACCAGACTGGTGTTGTGTCTGGCGGGCAACAGCCCGGCGATTGATGTCGGGTTGTTGTATATATGCTAATTGCGAGGTAAACTCTGCTTGCGGGATGTAGGATTTTGTGTGACGTCAGTATGACGCGTAGTTCGCATGTGGCGTTATAGATACCGCTACACATTCTTCATTTAATAAGTTTTCATGTCCTGCCTAAACTTTCATTGCCCATACCAACTTTTTTTTTTTGGAAATCACTAATGCGACGATTAACGTTAAATCTTCCGAAATGTAACGCTTTATCGTTTAACGAAGTTAACTTTTTTAGTAACTGATTAGCGATTAACGAAGATTAAGTGTGCTCAGCTTTGTTTGTAAGTTCGAACAATTTACCTGCCCAACGTGGCAACGTGACCAACGCAAGAAAAAAAAACCGGCCAAGTGCGAGTCGGACTCGCCCATGAAGGGTTCCGTTACGTTACGATTTATGACGTATTAAAAAAAAACTACTCACTAGATCTCGTTCAAACCAATTTTCGGTGGAAGTTTATATGGTAATGTACATCATATATTTTTTTTAGTTTTATCATTCTCTTATTTTAGAAGTTACAGGGGGGGGGGGGGGACACACATTTTACCACTTTGGAAGTGTCTCTCGCGCAAACTATTCAGTTTAGAAAAAAATGATATTAGAAACCTCAATATCATTTTTGAAGACCTATCCATAGATACCCCACACGTAAGGGTTTGATGAAAAAAAAAATTTTGAGTTTCAGTTCTAAGTATGGGGACCCCCAAAATTTATTGTTTTTTTTCTATTTTTGTGTGAAAATCTTAATGCGGTTCACAGAATACATCTACTTACCAAGTTTCAACAGTATAGCTCTTATAGTTTCGGAAAAAAGCGGCTGTGACATACGGACGGACAGACAGACAGACAGACAGACAGACAGATAGACAGACAGACAGACAGACAGACAGACATGGCGAATCCATAAGGGTTCCGTTGCCATTTGGCTACGGAACCCTAAAAAAACAGTGGCTGAACTGTCATGAAGGCATTATAATAAAAACGTTTATTTTCTTCACCAGATAATGAAAAATACATAATTGTGTATACAAAATACATTGATTTTGTGTGGAGACTGGAGCCTGTACTAGGAATACCTGTGTTGCAGGTCTCCAGACCAAATTTGCAAGGCATTGTTGCGATGGATGGCTATTTTATGTGCGTTACGCACTAAGCTAGTTTCCTAAAAAAACTAATTTGTCCGTTAGTTAGATTATCGAAAAATAATGGACATGTATTTTATCTTTTGTCAATCAAACAAAAAATTACAAAGATAAAGCGCGTCAAAATTTGGGAGTGGGGGTTGTGACGTCACGCCATGCTAAAAAGTGTAGCAAGGCAAGGTAGGCAAGTGACGTCAGGCGGAACTTTAACGGGCGATATCTTCATCATTTTTTATATAATTGACAAAACAAAAATTAGGGGCCAATATTTTTTGATAACTGGACTAAATATAATAATAATTTTTTTACCCAGGAAACTACCCTATTAGCTCGCTGTAACTGCTGCAATGCAATGCAAAGACTACTCTCATAAGTACAGAAAAAACTGACCATTGATCATCAGATCACGTTTGCTCACTGCGTGTCTCGGCGATTTCAGACTGCTTCACCTTTTAATCACAATCCAAAGTATTTTGCAGGAAATTGCAATCCATTGCTTTATGTTTAAAAAAATTCTTCTGCTCCACAACGTAAATGACGTAGTGAATATTGTTGAATTGTCAAAATGAAAGGCATTGCCGTTGTAAGGGACCTATCTCACTAGAATACCAGTGGCACACCAACCATGATCGCACAGCCAAAAATGTATGGTTGGTCGCGCAACCGCGAGGACGCCTGGTGGATACCCACCATAAAGCTGTGTATATTTTGCTGGTAGCGCGACCATGGCTGCACCGCCATGGTGTCCTAGTGTGATATAAGCCTAAGTGTGTAAGGCTACGTACGCACTGACAGATGGTCCCGCTGGTCCGCTGGTCGCCTAGCGTGTATCGAACAGATGTTAAGCCACTAGGTTCTAGGCGCTTAGCAAGCCACCTTTCAGTGCGTACGTAGCCTTACGAAATTACCTGCAGGTTTGCTCGAAAACAATAGATTCTCCTATTTTTAATCAGCTTCCATAAAGTGTTCCAATTACAAACGCAATAATTTTACAATGGCGTCATTTTTTACAGTTGACGCGCCCTAATGTAAGAAGTATAATTTATAATTATAATTGCAAAATAAATGATTTCTGATTTCTAATGTATACTATGCGATTTGAACGAGAATATAATTATAATGCCTGAGACCATCACAGCTTTTCTCCGGTGTACAGTCACCAATAAATATAAGTAACGGTCGTCGGATATAGATGAAGAAACGATGGATGTTTTCAAATGAAATTTAATTTGATAAATGAACTGTTTGTTTTCTATTAACTAAATTAAATTTTATTCAAAAACATCTATCGGTTTCTTACTAAACTTCAAGTACATATATCCGACAACCCTGGTTACTTATCTCCTTTGATGACCGTACGTTCTTTAAAAATCTAAGTGTGCATACACACGAGAGACGCGTCGACGACAGAGGCAACTGCACGGTATGCACACTAAGACCCGTATTACAGAACCTTACTGAATACTAAAGCATTACTTAAAACTCGTTTTAAAGCCATTTGATTGGTTGAAACTGTTTTAAGTAATGCTTGAGTACTGAGTAAGGTTCTGTAATACAGCCCTAAAAGATGCAAACACGCTGCTATCAGTCGGCATCAACCAAGCATAAATAATGAGGTCAAGGTATGCCTTATGTGACTGTTTGGTACGGTGTTAAGATCTAAGACGGCCAAAAAGGTTATTATTAGAACAAAATAGCAGGCTCAAACGACACAGTCTTATATTTCCGTCGTAGATACATTTCTGCCCAACCTTTAGGGGAAAGAAGGCGTGATATTATACTAAGTTATAGCTTGATATGTCGACCGATCTATGCGTGCGTTGATGTTTGATTGCAGTTCGGTTGTACCTTTACCCACGCAAGTTTATTAGAAGTTAATACGGGCCAATCTCATTCTTATTTAGATCGCATAATTTTAAATAGAAATTGTTGATAGTATTATCAAATAGTGATTTATTTATGTTATAGTTGTATGTACAATAACCGTTATTTAAGTTGCACAAAGCTTTGCAATATGAACATGCAATATTATATTTTTATTATTAAAATAATGTAAAGCACACATTTTTAGTGTTAATAAAACTTTTAGTAAAATGCGAAATTTTTATTTTCGGATATACAGTGCAGTGTTTTTTTATAAAGCCAAAAAAATGATCCATGTACAGTCAGCGTCAAAAATATCGGGACGAACACACTGTTCAAAGTGGTCTCAACAACTAAGAAAATTAAACTTTGTATTAATTGGATAAAGATCTTGTCAGAATGACAGTTGTCGTGTACTGTCTTCATTCTGAAACATTCCTTGTGTCATTGAGTTAATATGGCATTTTCATAGTTGTTTAGATCATTTTGATTAGTCTGTTCGTCACGATATTATTGATGCTGACTGTACTCATTCCTTTTCGCAACGCAGTCTAGCGCTGTTGCGTCACGAAAACGCTGCAGTAGCGACAGGTTAAGTGACGCACGCAGACGTCACGATTGCCCATGGGGCCTAGAATAGCCAGATGAATACAAACGTGGAAATTGGTGCGCGCTACTTTCGTCAATGTTCCCGCCCTTTTTTTTTTTGGGTGGGAAATAATCTTCCGCTCTGTGAGGAGCGGGAGGGCGTGTCAGACTTTTACTGACTAAAACCCACCCGTGTTCCTTCAGTTGCCTGTGCTAGAGGCCACGGTAACTCTTTTGAACAACCCACCCTGGCAGTGTTCCCGCCCTTGCAAAACTTCGAGCCTTCAAGAAGAGAGTGTATGCAGCGCGTCGACGAATCCTTTAGTGATTGGCTGTTTATGACAAGGCGGTGTATCTGCGATGGCTCTATATTAAGTGAGCGAGACAAGTGCTCGTAAACATGGTTATTTATTGAATTAAAATGTACGCAATGTATGTAGAAAGAAACCGACCGGAAACTGCTGGCATTATCAAAACAAAAGCCTAAACAGTACAGTCGGACAAGATATACAGTAAGATAACTTACAACTACTTTGAATGACGTGTGTGCTGAGTAGTTTATTAGCAGAAATAAAACGCCCCGAAAGCTAATTTGAAATTATTTTTTGTTGGTACGATAAAGCCTGCATCCACAAGCTAGGTAAAAATAATATTATCATGTCTATGAATAGCATAGACAAAACAATATTGTTTTTAATAGTGATGCACCATGCATCGGTTACGGTTTATAGGTTTCACTACTTGTTTCTAAATATTATGATAGAAAAAATATTAAAAAAAAATTAGCTTGTTGGAAAGTTCTAGTTTATTTAAAACGTTTAAATAATATGCTACACAATATAAGGTATGGGTGTGTTTTTACCACAACCAATAAATGGAAATCGCACCATTTCTGACTTCTTACAGCCCTATTGTACAGCCGCTGACACGATGTCATGCATCTACCTGTCAATGTGAAACACTCAAGTCCTACTTTCGTTCTACTTTTCCAGTTCTTGAAAAATGTCGATCTCCGCACAATAACAATCGCTTCGATATTCCAACATGAACAGCACCGAAAATGTTTACTGTCGCCTGTGTGCAGAGTTGATGCCGCACAACAAACTCTTTGACCTGCAAACTGATGAAGAAAAATGCCGAGACATCATCACAAAATTGGCTCGTTTCAATGTCCAAATGAATTTCAGTGATAATATTTTGCCTAAAACGGTTTGTTTCACATGTATTATGTCATTAAACCGTACATTTGAATTTGTTGCTACTGTGGAAAAGGCTCAATCAACCTTAAACGATTTCATTTTAACGCGCCAAATAAAACAAGAGAAAAGTGGTTCGGAGGACGAAATATTCATTTACGATTCTTCTGAAAGTTGTGAAAGTGATGAACCAATCATAAATATAAAAGTGGAATCAGAACAGAAAGGAAAATCAACTTCAAAATCGTTAACACTGAAAACAAAAAAGATTTCTGCACCACCTAAGAAAGCAAAGGACACTGGCACTAGTTCGAATGCTGCACACTTATCACAGTTAAAATTAACTTGGAAGAGCTATAACTGGCTATGTACTTACTGTGAAACTCAATTTCCAAATATTGATGAGCTACGGATTCACGCCATGGAATACCATAGCGCCTGTAACCCATACCGTTGCACGGACTGCAAAATAAGGAAGTTACGTCTTGACAGTTTCATTCTGCACGTGAGAAAACATAAAAGGTTCTTAAGATTCTCATGCTATAAATGCTCCATGGTATTTGGGTCAGTGATTGCAGCAAACAAACATAAAGAAACACATAAAACGTCAGATATTGTTTGTTTCGGATGCAATATGTGTTTTGATAGCAAAGAGGAATTAGGTAATCATACCGCGACATATTTTAGAGGGACACGTGCAAGAAAACCTCGACCGCCAGTACAATTACAAGGTGACAGTTTAAAATGCCCGATATGTGAAAAGGTTTGCAGAACTAAAACAAGTTTGAGCACGCATTTGTTGATACATACAGACCGTAAAAAAGACCACACTTGTGAAGTTTGTGGCAAATGTTTCTTTCAGAAAGGTTCATTAGCAGGACACATGCTTCAGCATTCCGATGTCAGGCCATTCCAATGTGAAATATGCAAATCTGCCTTCAAATCTGCAAGACGATTACGCCTTCACATCGCTATTCACGATGGAGGGAAACCGTTTTCTTGTGACCAATGTGGCAAACGTTTCCGAATTAAACGTCAACTTAACAATCATGCTATAATCCACACAGACTCACATCCCCATGTTTGCACATATTGCGACAAAAGTTTCCGTTTCAAAACTATACTCAATCAACATATACGCCAACACACTGGAGTAAAACCTTATTCTTGTGCTCTCTGTCAACGGGACTTCACGAACTGGTCGAATTATAACAAGCATATGAAACGCAGACATGCTACAGATATGGCGAAGAAGAAACGCACACCTGGCGGGACGTACCCTATTGACCCAGTTACCGGAGAGGTTGTAGTTCCTGCCGAGGATAAAATAAGTGAATGGAAGAAGAGAATGATGATAAAAGATAATATGTAGGCAGACCAATGAGGAGTTGTCTCCGCGACCGCTACGAAAGGCGCCATTGTCAACACTTCCCATGCAAACCAAGAGTGTCACTGTTTCCTCTCACTATTCTTCTTAGCATGTCAATGGCTATCTAAATGAACTCGGCTCAGAATTCGGTTTCATGTTTGGCGCCATCACTAGCTTCCATCAGTTCCTGTAACGTGCAGCTGACAGGATACGTAGATGACATGATATTAAGTGTCCCATCGTTTCTGGTACAGCACCACATTTACACTCCCTGGCGGAGTCGTCTATGAATCTTTACCTGAAAAGATTTTCCTTGCTTCGGCCAATCGGGTCCGGAGTCTGTTAAAAGACTTCCAGGTTACCCAGGGCAACTCATGACCAGGTGGGAGATATTCAGCGGACGGAACAAACAGTTTGGGTAATGACTACAATACTAATGAGTATATTGAAACTGACGGCTTTGGATTGCGTCTGACAGAAGTTGTGCGTCGTCGTGCTTTCGGCGCCACGAATTTCTTTAGTACTCTGTGCAGAACAAGGACACTCGTAAGAGAGCGGGAAAATGAATATGAGAAGCACGGGAAGTCATTTTGTGATTGATGAACATAAATGAGTGCTTGAAAAGTCAAAAACAACCATTATGGTGGACTTTGTTGTACATCTTCTCACATATTTGTATGCTTTTGCAGGCGAAGCTACTTTCTTAGTACTACAACCGTAGTTAATCTTCCAATTACCCACTTAAGGCACCTGTTCCACCGCTGGCGATTGACTAGAAGCAAGTCAAGTAGTGCTAGCAACTAAAAACAAGTTGGCGGGCAACTACTCGCTGGTATGTGTATGTACCATATGTGAGTCACTCAGCGAGTGTCTACCCGCCAAGCGAGCATCGCTGAGCGAGTACCTTTGGTAGCTCTTGTCGCAGAGATAAACGAGTACTCGCCAGCGGTGTAAGCGGTCCGCGATCAACTATTAATATATGTATCTAACTTACACGGGACCTACAACGTTTTGAACATTCTTTGAGCGAGAGAATCTTTAGCTAGTCATCAGCGGCAGAACACGTGCCTTTTAGTTAAAAAAAAAGATTTGTTGTAAGTTTATATTTTGTCTCTATCTTTTTATATTAATTGGTAAGAGATATCAATAGGTAGGTAATTAGTTAGTCTAAGATGTGTTACTAATGAACAGAATAATTGAAAAATATTTGTGTTTTAATGTAACTGAATAAACGATAAGCAAAAGAACTGCATTATTTTTCTTTCGCCTCCCTTGTAGCCAGTAGCATATACTCAATCCTATTTTTCAATCAAATAGAATTGATTACTGATGTCATAGGTCTTCTTAGCAGACTTCAAAAAAAGGGAGAGGTCATGCATTCGCCGAGTATTTAAAAAAAAAACCTCGTAGTTGGGACAGGCACATGAGAGGCCGCCTATGCCCATCATCATCAGCCTATAGCATTCCACTGCTGGACATAAGCCTCCCCTATTGCACGTCATTCAACTCGATTTTCGGCAGCTCCGTTCCACCGGCAATCGTCGCTCCACCTAGCCTGGCCTGTGCCCAGCAGTGGGTTAAGTCGGGCTGTGGATGATAATGCTGTACCTACACACCGATTTCTTAGTGATGCAGGGTAAAACCCAAGGGTACACACGGAGTGTTAGATGAATAGATTCCATTTTGTCAGATTATATTTGCAGCGGCCTACTTGAGTAGCTACGCAATCGATTTGCTTTCTAAATATACCACTAAAGTTCACGACTGGGGGGCAAGTGTTCTTGGGGATTTACGAAGTCTTGAGGTGTCTCTTCCCACATTTGAAATGAATTGGGAAAAAGGGCCGATGCCCGCCAGTGTCGCGGGTCGAACAACCCGCGAATCTGGCGGGCATCGGCTCTAGCGGACCTCGTCACTTTGAGCTGACATCTCTCTAAGGCGCGCGTGGAACACAACGTGCCGTCGACCCGGGCCTGGTCCTTACCAGACGGCGAGCTAGCCATTGCTCACCGTCTGCAAGCCCGCGCCTACGTGGGCCGGGAATCGGCTATCAATTCCGGGCGTCTCCTGCGGCGACTAAGGGCGTGAGGGCGCAATGATTGCCCCTCCCTCACGCGTTCCGCCTCCTCCTTTGCGAGCATTACTGTTTCGCAGAAGGAGGTGACGGCTTCCCATGCATTCTCGCTCCGTACCAAGGCCTGGACAAGGGCCGGACGCGAGAGATCGCCGCCGCCGATAAAACTGGAGCCCTTGTTCCGCTCTATCGTGTGCTTCATGCGGTTTTTAAGGGAGCGAAGGTCGCTTTTCACGGTGACCCGTATATTGATGGATTAGCAATGTCTTTCAGAATGAGATTGAAAGTGTTACGCAATTAGGGTGCACGTCAAGCTATGATATTTGGTCTTTCCTCTCTCATAAGGAAATCGTCAGTAGCCTGGAGTTTGGATTTATTTGTAAAGGAAAGGGGAGAGAGTGCGAGAAATATGAAACTACAGGACTAACAGCGCCATCTCTATTTTCTCGAGAAACTTCTTGCGAGTACAGGATATCCGGTTGAGTGACGTAAGAGGGACAGTAACGCCATTGTTGACGCTTGCAGCCCGCTGCTTGGCTGCGTAGTTCTTATGTAGTGGTGTAGATGTCGCTACAAGTTTAGTATCTCATGGTAGGGTAAGGACACTACTATGTAAGTAAGGCACCAGTCTTCGGCTCGCCAAGCGAGCGTCGCTGAGCGAGTAGGTACTCTCTTTGATGGCTCGTCGCTGCGACTAACGAGTACTCAAATGACTGAGTAACTATTAAAATATGTATCACTTTTACTAACACGGAATCTACAATCTTTCGTAATAAGGTTAGGTGCCTTAATACCACTAGATTTAAATGTATTTGCCAATCTAAAATAATTAAATTAGCTAATGATGGTCTGGCAGTTTGAGTATTTTATGCGGCCTAAACAAATGTCCTTTCTTTGATTTTTTTTTTTATTTATTTAATTGTCTTTGGGTGGCTTACAGCTACCAAATACAGAAGTAGTAGTGAGGTAATTGACGACAAGCTATTTACAATCCTCCACAGTTAGCAATAGAGTATTGTTGTACACATTTTCAAATTGACTAATGAAATAAAAATAGTTAACGAATAGGTTAACTATAACACTAAGTATAATATTAAATTAAGTACTTACCTGTAAAAATACTAATAAATTAAATACTTATAACAGTACACACTCCAACAGCATATGTTGCACCTGCCATGCATGCTCAGCCGCTGTCAGAGTGCAACAGAAACAATATTATATTATACTGCTTAGATAAAACAGTAGTAATGGACGCTAAGCTGCTTGCAAACAAATCGATTGAAGGGTGCTTATTCTTACCAATTTTTTTTAAAACTTTGACTGAGCGAACCATATAAGAATTGCTACGATAAACTGTGCGAGCGTAAGGAGCATGAAGGAGATTTCTCAAACGAGAATGCCGAGGTGGAACATTCAGAGACAGCTTTGAAAGAAGTTGGACAGTCAATCCTTGATTGTGCTATTTTAACTAGGAACCGAACGTCAGATATATTTCTCCGAGCTACAAGTGGAAGTAAGTGGAATCGAGCGCATCTTTCATTAAAACTCAGTTAAGGGATTTTAAATTTATAACATAAGTATCTCGTGAATTTCCTTTGTATTCGTTCCAATCTGTTTGAATGCCCTGCATAATTCGGATTCCAAATAAAAAAAAAAAATTGGATGAAATGAATATTGGATTCTAAATATCGTTCGTCGAATCGTGCATGGTTAATGATAAATGCGTCCACTGACTGGACAGGTCCACTAAGTCTGTTATTTCCTCAAAAGACCATTCCAGACACTGAGACACCAATCTTCATGGTCTTCACATGATCTGACCAAGATTATGTCTGGACTTTAAAAGAGACTGTGACTGTGGGCTGATTTTTCCAACGGCAGTTAATTTTATCCGAGGAATAATTTTGAATTTTTGACAGTTCTTCCATACAAAAACTGTCAGACGTCAATTTTATTCCACGAATAGAAAATATCTGTAGATTTAAAAAAATCAGCCCTAAGTCAGATATGAAACATCGACCTCATCTAGTTTAAAAAAATATGATTTACGTGTAAAAAATGTACAAAGTTTGTACACTTTTACACGTAAATATTTTTTAAAATAATTATAATTAAAATAATATCATTTATTTCACCGAGTTCCTGTGAGTATGGTCTTAGGGGTTAAACAATAAAACAGCAAATTAACATTACACATTTATTTTACAACTAATCTAAACAGCGTTACACTTTGACTGTAGCATTTTTTTTTTGAGAACATACATTAATATTTCTACTATTTTAGTAGCGTACCTACGTTTACATATTTGGCATTAAAGCATTTTGGATAGTTTTACATTTATTTAGAAAGAAACACGTCATCAACAGGTGTACTATCTATAGCAATGATCTACAGAATTAGAATGGAGAACTTCATTCTCTTACCTTTAGGGTACAAGTCCGCAGCCGACTGCAGGCAGCAGCAGCAGGCGACGTGTCGCCGCGACACTGCTGGTTTCTACGTATTGCAATACGTATACACGTCGTTTGCCACGTATTTCATAGAAATACATAGAAAATAGTAGTGTCGCGGCGACACGTAGCCTGCTGCTGCTGCCTGCAGTCGGCTACGGAAACCCTATTTTGATGTTCACGCATCACCCATTTTTTGTTACTTTTCTTGATAATTTTAATTTTCTGCCGCCATTTTGAAACTTACAATACTTCTAGACTAGACAACATTGCCACAAGAAAAAATAACTTGAACAGAAATATCACAGGATTTTATGAACAGAGTGAACTAACATTGATTATATATTTTAAATTATTTACATAAAACATTGCACATTGCTAGAACACGTAGCTATTATATTTACATTCATTTTGACACCTTAAAACGATACGGGCCAGTTTCTATAACGAAAATTACCGCAAAATTAATGTGACAAATTGTCAAGCGCCCTTAAACTCCTGCAATTGGCTGTCGATCATTTAATATCCATATTAACACACACACATTTGACAATTTTCGTGCGAGAAACTAGCCCCATGATACTTCGATTGACTACCTAGTGCTACTTAAAAAATAATTTAAGTTACAGCAAATATTACTACTTACTGATTTTAATTCTCATTATGGTATCCTAATTAGTTACCTACACATAGATTTTATTATAAAAAGTTGCTTATTGTCATCACAACAGTTTTAAATCGAGTTATTTTAATATTCAGTAACTAGCAAGCTTATTTTGCACGGATAGCAGCAACACGTATAATATTACAATATAATGCTACAATAATAATAGGTAAATGCTTGAGAATCTTAAGAAGAAAATCCAAATACATATTATTATTTACACATTGCACACATCATTCTATATTTTGCATCATGAATATCGCGAATGTGAGAGACCGGCATTACTGCAAGGGTTATCGTCAGTAGTAGCTTCCCACCGCTAGATGGCGTTACTTACACGAAATCACGAGATTTTTTCTTTTGAAAATCAAATTACTCATCAATAATTGAGGTTCTATGATCACTTTAGAATAAGACTATTCAGACTAGGCAAAAAAACACAACTTTCTTGCACTATAGTTTGTCAATGATGGTTACTCACCGCTAGATGACGCCACTTAATATTTTAAAATAAATTCATTCGAATTATTATTGTTTCTTAATGATATTATTTACTTTGTTGTACTTACAATGTTATGTTTGTTGAATTTTCTTTCGCTATTTCAATTAAATAAGTTGTTTTAAATCAGTTGATGTTATATTTTATCGAATTTTAAATACCTACATATTATACATTTTCTTATTTATACAGTCTGGCTAAATAAGACTTGATTTTTTTTACTAAACTTAAAACAAATCGACAAAATGATTGTGTCATCATGGATTTAAAATGCAGTAGGAACATGTAATTTTTTACAAGTAGAATGATGAAGTATAAGAAAAAAATGGTTTTTATGTTATACCAATGGACAGGAGATTTAGTTCGGCTACAGAAACATCAAATCATTTTTGTTTTTATCGTGATGGGTGTCGTAGTTGTTGATACCCATCACGTCGGCGGAATTTGACCCTGTATGATGGGTGTAAAAAACCCTTAACGAAGCCAAGAGTCACGCAATAATTTTTGCTGTGACGGGACCCGATAGGGCCGAAGCCTGCCAGGGTAGCGGGATTGTCCGAAAGGGTTACCGCTGCCCTGGAACATAAAGGGCTAAGGAAGGAACACGGGTGGGTTTTAGTCAGTAAGAGTCTGACACTCCCTTCTGCTCCACCCAGAGCGGGAGAGGTCATTTGATGATTTCACATCCTCAAAAAAAAAAAGTCATGTACAGAATGCGTAGATGACAGCTTCGTGATGGGTCTTTCTACGCGCTGTGTAAAAATAAAGGATACCTACATAGGTTTTTAATTTGATATGGTTATGATACCACTAAACTACAAATAAATAACAAGTTTTTTTTAAATCTAGTCAATAAATATACAGGGTGGCAAAGACATCGACGCGCAAACGGTAACCATGAATTTAGCGTAAAACAAATTCGTCTGATATAAAAAAAAAAATCTGCTGTTTCATAGAAAAGTACAATATCTACTTTTTTAAATAACCGACGGTTTCAGAATCATGTACAGACGCCAGCACATCAAGCTACTACAATCTGTCAAATTTCTTTAATAGATTTTCAACTTTATCGCCAAAGTATTAAGGTTCAAGGTTAATTGGGAAAATTTGACAGTTTCGGGTAGCTTGACCTGCTGGCGTCTGTACATGTACTGAATTCATGGTAACAGGTTGCGCGTCCCTGCCATCCTGTATACTTGTATAGGTCGTTACAGTACCTACCCAGAGGCATCAATAGTATCTATACTTAGATAACAGTATGAAGACAATTTACACAAAGCAATTTAATTGTCTGATGCATGTAATATTTGGAAGCAAAATTAGAAGATACGGCGCTTGTCGCTAAATAATAACAAAGCAACGCTTGCCGCGGTCGGTTCGTGAATGGGTGACCATCTTTACTTATCAAGACCTCTTAGTGCCTCGGAAAGTACGTTAAGCCGTTGGTCCCGGCTGTCATTCGTCCTATATCTTTGACGGTCGTCAAAAGCCCGAAAGTCTGACAACCAGTCTTACCGAGGGGTATCGTGTGACCCAGTAACTGGGTTGTGGAGGTCAGATAGGTAGTCGCTCCAAGTAAAATACTGGTATTCAACTGCATCCGGTTAGACTGGAAGCCGACTTCAACAACAACTGACAAATGCGTGCACTGACTGGACAGGTACGCTCAATCTGTGTGGTTATTTCCTTATAAGACCATTTCAGACACCAATCTTCATGGCCTTCACCCTTCACATGATCTGACCAAGATTATGTCTTGACGGCACGGTTGGCGCAGTGGTTAAGCGATTGACTGCTGCGCTGCGTGTCGCGGGTTCGATTCCCGCACGGAACAAATATTTGTATGACCTACATGTATTTGTTCCGAGTCTGGGTGTTTTTCTATCTATAATATGTGTGTATTTACAAAAAAAAAATGTATATAAGTAGTTTATCAGCCATCTTGTTACCATAACACAAGCATTAGGTTGCTTAGCTTGGGACTAGATGGCGCTGTGTGAAATGTCCAGGGATATATATATTATATATATATATATATATATGTCTAGACTTTAAAAGATTAGATGCTACACCTTACATTATTGCTTCAGCTTATTGCATTCAACAGGCAATCAAATTGCTCCTTGTAAATAAGTCTCTATTAATTTCAATATTAAGAAATATACAATACATTTAAGAGATAAATAACAATAATATTGGAAGACGATAACAATAGCTCTTATTATTATTTATTTTATAGCACTGTGTGACTTAAGCCCGTACTTAAGTCACTTAAGTAGTTTAAGTCACATGAGCTATAAAATAGTATATGATACGTGTGACTTAAGTAATCTATTAATAAACTACTTAAGTCACACGTATCATAATGTACTATTTTCAATAATAAATACATAATATATTTATTTTACACCAATATTATACATAAAGACTGAATATACAACCGCGATAGTGAATGTTAAATTTCGAAAAGTGATTTTTACAAATAATAGGTATATTTATTTATGCCCAAAATATATCTCGCACAATACTCAACTTGCATCGATTTGCACGTATACAATACGCCAATGATACACTTAATAACTACGCGCGTATTTACTAGAACCATACATGCTATGCTAAGAGTGCCTTCGCATCTGACGTTTGTTCTGCGCAGACGTTCGTCGAACGTATACACCGCGTAAACACTAGGGTAAGACCTCAGCCGATCCGTTTTGTAAAAATCTTACTGTGAAAACTTGTGTGAAGTGAAGGTGAAGTAAGCTGCCATTCCACCTGATTCTAATGATTGACATTATGACAGCTCACTTCAACTATGTCTTCACAGTAAGATTTTTACGGCAGTATAAGTCATTTGTAGCTTAATTTTTTTTGTAGGTATGCCACAGGCAATGCACTGGCATCGTGTAAATGGAGCTTATCGCAGCGTCTACGTGGCGTCTACGTGGTGTCCACGTGACGTTAACGCATAAGCTAGAAATACGCGAAATAACTGTAAAGTTAAGGAGAGTTAATATATCTTAACAAATTTTTTGACGCCGTATTTTAATTTATTAATAGGTTTAGTTAGGTTAGGTTATTGTATTTATATAAGTAGTTTGTTAGTTAATTTAGTACTTATAAGAAGTTCATCTAATTTATACATCGAAGTACATACTAAAAATAAATCACTTAACAAAAGTAGGTACTTAGTTGTGCGTAACTTTTCAAATGTTATGTATATAAAGCGCGCTGTTACTCTATGTATGTTAAAAGTATAATTTATTTTCTATAAGTAGGTAATAAGTACGTTAAAGTAACTCTAAGGCCTTTTGTCCACCGCCACGTCAACGGGACGTCAACGAGATAACGGCGCTGAAGTAGCGATTTATACATTTAGGCCGCTTTCACATTAGGATGTTAGAAGCGCGATAGTAGCGCGGCAGAAGCAGATGCCTTCACATTATAAGAACAGCCGCATAATGGCTGAATTCCGACGGGGAAACATTGTTGCTCTGCTTTTGATAGTAGGTACTCTAGCTCATCGCCGACTGAGCGCATGCAGCGGCCGCCACGCTTCTGTTTATAATATGAAATTCTGACTGGGCGACGGTCTCACGTCTGTCGTGCGACTGTCGCGCTGCTAAAGTCGCTTAAATGTGAAAGCGGTTTTACTATGGCCGCGTGTCCACCGCACGTCCGTCAACGGGACGTCACATTTGGTTCGAATAATCTCGTTTCTCGTTGACGTCCCGTTGACGGTGGCGGCAGACAAACGCTGTTATGCTCGTTTTTGCTAACGTCGAGGTAAGCAGATCCGATATTAACGAATGTAGAAACAGGCACTCCGCCTGTTTCAACATTCGTTAATATGCAACTTGTAAGCTTAGATATCTAAATTTTAGACACATCCCTGAGGTTTTTTATGTCAAGTTCGGTGCCTGTCAATTTTGTTATAAATCTGTTGCTAGGCAACCTCCAAGAGTTGTGAAAGCATCGGGGTATCGGTGTCGTATTTTTAGTCGTCGCCTAGTGGTTGGTGAAATATTTACTTTTTGCGCTAGTTAGCTGCCCCTCTACGTGTTGTATTTAGATGTCTAATAGTGTTGGTGAAAACGAGCATTATTTTTTTAATTCTAGAAGGAGACTATTGAGCATAATAGTCTCCTTCTAGAATTAAAAAAAATATGCTCGTTTCAACAGTCTCAATAGGGAGGGATAATAAGCTTATTACCCCTACCTATTGAGACTATTGACCCAGTTCAAAGTTAACCGTTTTTTGACAGCTGTCTTAGAACGTAAACATTCCAGATTTCGTAAAAGTTCACTTTAAAATGCGTACTAAAAGAAATATATAAACTGCCTTATATTATTGAATTATCTTATTTATGGCTTCTTACAGACGTTATAATACCGTACGTGTATCAATCAATGTATTGTGTGTTGCTGCAATCACTAGTTCCATCTGTCAAAAAACGGTTTATTTAATGGACAAGGTATAGATTGAGACTTATTTCAAAAAGTACTTTTTTTTGTATCATTCTGGTTTTAAGAAAATATAAGAAACAATCATTTTATTTATGAGGTCACTTCTGCCTAACTATGGCCTATGTAATTAATATTATTATTAACGGGAGTAGTTATCTATTATTTACTTGCTAATAGGCCGATAAACGACTAACGGATGTATATACAATTATTTATTATGTTAACGAAAATTACCCTAACGATGTATGATTATGACCCTACGCAATAATTATTATTATACCTTAACCCTAATCTTATTTTTTATTAATTTAATAGTAACGAGGATATCGAAGTAATTATTTAAAAAATATATATTATGTTTCGTAAATTTATATTTACAGATGATAATTTAACGGAAATTACCATATCTAACGATGTACTCGTATGATTACCCTACGCAATAATTATTATTATACCTTAACATACTTAGATTAATTTAACAGTAACGAGGTTGTCGAAGTATTTATTTCAAAAATATATGTTTCCTAAATTTATATTTACAGATAATAATTTACAAATAGTAATATAATAATTGATTATAATTAAGTTACACTTTTAATTTACAAACTAGCCCTTATCTAATGGAAGACCTTTGTGATATTGTTTGTTGTGATTATTCTTGGTTGATTTATAACTACATAAACAGTCATACACACAAACTCACCTCCATTCATTCGTTCCACTTACACACATACATAAACATTCAGATATGAAGTTCCAACTCACACACACACATCCTTACTTAAAGTCTGGCCACACTGAAGTGAAACCCGTACAGGGATCTAATTCACTATGACCACTCAATGATTCCTTACTTCGAAACCACGTCGATTCCTTAGCTAATCACGCCAATTTCGCGTTTATTTCGCGCGGCTTCGTTCATTGTGTCATAGAGAATAAGTATTGGCCCTGGACGCGGGCGGCACGCGACCACACACGTCTATGTTTAAATGATTCTTTAAGTAGTCACGCGACTATGAGCGTCAGTTTGAACACGTTCATATATGTCGGCTGACAGGCCTGCACTGTCCTCCCATACCTGTTAACACTGTAATTTGAAAACATTGTAGGTGCAAGCCAATTATTTTTTGAAAGAGTAACCGTGGAGTTTCTTGCCGGCTCTTCTCCATAGGAAACGACCAGTTGGAACCGTGTCTAGCTTCAGACATTTCATAAGTGTCCATGTAGGTTTATGTGGAATAAAATATTTTAATTTATGATTAGACACAATCGGCGAGATCAAATTTCGTCCTGCAGCCTGCGCGAGAGTCGCTTCAGCTTGGCCCGAGCTTGGCCCCTGATCATACATGTTTTAAGTCACACACTATCACCTGGTTTTTGAAAGGGTAATGAAATTAACACAATTTGCTAAGAAACTGTCAACTCATGTGATTGGATGTTGACATTTCAGTCAGCTGATCACAGCAGTTAACATGAATTTGACATCTTTTCAGGGTTCCGTACCCAGAGGGTGGCAACGGGACCCTATTACTAAGCCTCCACCGTCCGTCCGTCCGTCTGTCTGTCAGCGGGCTGTATCTCATGAACGTCAGCTGGGACCAACGGATTAACGTGCTTTCCGAGGCAAGGAGAGGGTTTCGATATGTGTAAATGGATGGTCACCCGTCTACTAACCAACCGCGGCAAGCGTAGCTTAACCTTCAATAGAGCCGTGTGGCTGTTATTATTTAGCCACGAGCCCGTCTATATTAATATTTCCACTTACACGTGTTTAGGTTTATTTTACAAGAAACGTGCATTTTATTAAGCGTTGAATGCACGCATGTATGTTTTCAGTTATGGTTATCTTGAAGCAAACAATACAAATGTTTCGGTATCAAGATGGCGATAAAGGTTTTTTTTTTATTAAGAAAATCATTTATAGACTTGTGAAACTATAGAAATGTCATCGGCTGTCGCTGAAAACCCAGCGCTGGGGCTCTGTCTCGTGTCCATGTCTTAGCATTATGCTGAGCGATGGCCGTTTTGGGTGGATGTGACGCATGTTTTCCCCAACTTGTTATTTTTTTGTGTTTGTGTTCTTTTAATGTGTCATGTTTGCAGCAAATAAATGTATTTTCTTTCTTTCATCGTTTTTTACCCCACTGCAGCAAAATTTAAAAGGAGCGTAATTTTTTTAAACTCATTGCTTGTAACTTACAGAATCATTTACGATAAAAAAACATGTTTCATTCTTGCTAGCGACTCGCCCCTGCGTTGCATGGTTTTGGCACTTGACAGTGTTTTGTAAGTTTATTAAAAAACATACTATACAAATAAACCTTCCGGAATAAATTCTCTAAACGATGGTGAAAACAGCATCAAATTTTCTTGCGGGTTCAGAATAATAACGCGGTTACACAAACAGAACCGAAAAGAGAGTTAATATGTATAGGTATTAGATACTGTGCTCTGTCCAAATTCCCGAATAGCAATCCCAATTAAATCAAACGTTAGTTTGTTTTTGCTTCGGTGTGTAAGTGTGGTTCTGTCCCACAAACAATGGGGCACTTAAAATCGTGTCGACCCTGCCCTGTTGTCTGCATGCTACAGGAGCTGAAGGACGCTACTGAAGGCGCCAAGCTTGGACCCAAATTGTGCGGAGTTTTACTAGCTAATTCAATTTGACCCTCTTGATTTCCATGGAAACACCAAGAAGAACAGCTAACATGACACGTCACAGCAGGGCCCCAAGTCTGCTATTTTTATAAATTCGTCATTCCAACACGATCCCATTCCCATCCCATTGTCATTTTGCTTAAAGTTCGTAATCTGCTAAATTCTTAATGGCGATCATTGGTCACTCAATGGTCTCGTAATAGAATTGTGTCATAATGACATTGTCGTATTGCCTTTAATAGAAAACCCGTTAGTAGAAATGATTTTCGAAAAAGTACCACTACTTTATTTATGCCAGATTTCATTTATATATATTTTTACATATTATTTATTAGTGTTTTATACAAGTCAAGTATTCTAAGTAAGTCAGTCATTCATTTACCATTATGTACGAGATTACCATTCCATGCCATTTCTTTCAATGGAGTGTCAGTGGTTGACCACTGGAAAGTCATAATGACGCCATTATGTTAATAGATTACCAAACTTGTCAAAATCAACAATTATGAAATCAATGATAGACCATTCTGACACTATTGTAATAGCAGACTTGGGGCCCAGATTTACAGACCACAGACTTGATTAGAATTTCAAAAACCAGGTATCATAATCACGCATTCATTTATTCAACACCTTCCACTTTTTTTTCTCATTCATATCATGAATTAATTCTTTTTTAATGAAACATTCACACTTTCGCGCCTTATACTCGTAAACTATTTTGGATCTTAAAACTATGATATTTTGTCGATAGAGGTAAGTATATATTTATTTTTATAATTATATCTATGTTACTAATTACTGCACTCCTGTCGATCTAGCACAAGCGATATCTTGCGATAGACTGACAAAAGCTTGAAGCCTAGGCATATGGGAAGAGAAATAGACGAAGATTTTGATATTAAATGTTAATTAATAGGCTACGAAAGGAGCAGCTGAATTTATTTGTACACTGACTGCTTGTCTACGTAGAAATAAATTACTCTGTGTCCCAAAATATGCAGTCAAAGTGACGTCTGCGCTACCACCGACGACGCCGTGGAAGTGGCAAAGTTTTGGTCCAACAACATCTAAAATACAGTCATGCAGTGACACGAAGTAGACATATATAAATAAATGTTGACTGTTATTCAGTCCCTACGGTAAGACAGGTAACTGGCCCCGTATAATAATTTTAAGAGGCCAGGCAGATCATGAAAATTTTTATTATAAATATTGAAATATTATTAGGTATCAAGTTTTTGACGAAAACTTTGTGCAAACGCCAGCACATCAAGCTACTACAATCTGCCAAATTTCTTTAGTAGATTTTCAACTTTATCGCTAAAGTATTAGGTTCAAAGTTGATTTGGAAAATTTGACAGTTTCGGATAGCTTGATGTGCTGGCGTCTGTACAATTAGATATTGAAATAATGTTTTATGATAGGATAACTTTTGGGTAATCATTCAGGAGCTACTCAACTTAATATGACATTGGCGCCGATTCCCTTGTTCACAAACTAACCTAAATTTAAGTTCAGTGCATCTTTTTCTTTCTATTTCATTATGAAAAGGACAGAAGGTAAATAATATTAGTTTAAGTCCTGTCAAACTAGTCAGTCGCCTGACGTAAATTGACGTAATTTTAGTAGCCATGTTTTTTATCACGTCTAATTTGTCTATGGAATATCTTAATTTGACAGGACTAAACTAATATTTATCTTCTGTCCTTTTCTTAATGATAAAGATGCACTGAACTTAAATTTAGTTTAGTTCGTGAACAAAGAAATCGGCGCCATTGTTCTATTTTAGCAAACTTCATTTAATAAGATTTTAGGTTAGATTAGTCCAATAACCATTTAGTAGGTATAATTATTTCCTTATTCTCCACCCTGGTGCTTTTCTAGCTTTCCTATGGCTGGACGTAAGTAAATCATTCGAGACCTTGATATTTCTATTCGAAACTTTATCAGTTCATCTACCTTCACCATAAATGTTATAAATTCCGCGAAGATGAGTAATCACTCGTCAACCAGAGACAATTAATTCACCACAAACTCAATTGAGTCGATCTAATTAATCAATTTAGAATCTGAGATGGTAGCGTCTTTGGAATAGGTAGAAGTGTCATATTTGGTTTTTAAAACGCGTAGGCTTTGGACGTAGCCTTTTGAATTCGTTATTAGTTATTTTATCATAGCCCGTGCCCACTCAAGTCACGAAGAATTTTCATTTTATGTTAATTTAGGACACCAGCACCCTCATTGTCTAACATACTATCAAACTCAATCTGAATCGTTTTGAAGCATAACTCAGTTGTCTACTCAACAACGTAAATAAGGCAATGAATTTTATTGAATTTTTAAAATGAAAATCATACTATTGCTAGAGTGTTGCGCAATTACCCCACTGGGGCCTATTTAATAAAGCCTACCTACAGGCGACAGGCCAGGTTCCAAGCCGGGTTACAGGTTCTAACAAATCGACAATTTTTTAGATTTCTTTCATAATTTTCCGCTATCGCATCGTTAGTGAAAATATGCCAATTCTGTGATTTTTTGACAATTAGGTCGCATTGTTAGTTATATTAAATAGGGTCCAGGTCTAAATAAGGCACAGAAGTGGCTATAAAAATCGATTAAAACACAAATGCCAATTCTATTACATTGTAATATTTCGATCGAATCTAAGAGCCATTGTTTAGCTAGTTGTTTATTACTCTCCATGCCTACAGCACGGTTATAGAGTAAATTAGCACTTAGTGGTCATAAAAACGTTTAAGAAATTTTGCTCAATGTGTGGTCAAATGTGACTTTTGTTGTCACTACAAAATCGTGACAATTTGTGAATTGATTTAAAAGCGACTGATTATTGTATTAATACAATTCAAATTGAATTTGAGTGCTTATTGGGGATGTTTAATTTCAAGTGGTTTTTGAGAAAGGTAGGTGCTTTCATGTTTTTTGACGTTATTAAGTTAATATTGCACTATAATTTTTGACGGTTCTCGGCTGATTTTAAATTATTATTAGGTAATTAAACGAAATCCCCAAATGACTGGTTGACACTTTCCGTGACTGCAGAGCTAGCTTTTACCTTGGCCAGAGGCTAAGTATTACCGTACACTGCCAGTAATAACGCAAGTATCATGGGTACATTACCAGTCGACAGCGATGCGGAGGAATATTTTGAAGTCATCCGTATTTTAGTTTGTTAATAGTTTTAGTTAAGTTATTATATTTTTATAGTTTGTTAGTTAAATTAGTAACTACAAGAAATTGATAATATGTACCCATAGATATAAAATAGATATTCGTTATTTTTCGCTTGCCACTAAAATTAGGTAGTTTATTCTACTTCGTATTTTATTTGCCCTTATTAATTGTCTCTTTAAGCACAATCATAAAAGATATGATTTTTTTCAAGTAAATGAACGTTTAGGTCTTTCCAGTCATCATACCCGGATGCTAGTAAGCATTAGGATAAAGAAGTTTATAAATTAGAGTATTTCAAAGTGTTAAGAAGAAGTGTTTTTCCCCATTCAAGTTGTCCGCTATGTAGTGGGGTGTGGCCGTATGGGTAATAAAAGGTATTATTTTAGGGATAAGTAGTCATCAAAATGTGCAAAGTATTTCATTATAAGATAAGTATTTTTTACTAACAAAATTTTCCCCGCATACTTGCCATTTTTTAATTTACTCATTTATTTAATTTTAATATACCTACATGCATGAACTATTTTCTGTACAGAAATGCTAATTTAAATGTCAAAGTATATATTGGCACTAATTATTTAAACGATTATAGTCCCTATTCGTAAGGGAGTGAAATATGAATAATGTGATTATTTTGTAATACAAAAACGTTGCTGTTCCAAGATTGTATTACCGCAAATTATTGCTTGATCGCGTAATTAATAATTATTATTAAACCCTATTATTTAAGATTAGTATAATAATTAGTTTAGGCTAGTTTTGCTGGCTATTTAACTACACAGTATTGTTTTTTTTTAATCTTATTTACGAAAATAAGAAAAATATTATTCAAAATGTCGTTTCAATCATGTCATATCTTGTCTTTATAATTTATTTATTATACTTTATTGTACACCACAAAAATACATAGCATAAAAATACATGGCACTCTACAAAATATACAATGGGCGACCTTATCGCATTACACAATGTCATTTAATTTCTTTTAGAATGTTTACATCACCTTGTTTTTATACAGGGTTGCAGGGACATGAGTTAAGACCACATAGCGTAGAAATTTTTCGTCGATTATCAAAAAAAAAATCTTCTGTTTCATAGAAAAGTGTAATAAATACGCGGTTCAAACGTATGGAACAGCAATATTTTTTTTTAATAACCGACGAAAAATTTCGACTCTATGGGGTCTAAACTCGTGTGCTGAATCCATGGTTACAGTTTGCTCGTCGATGTCCCTGCCACCCTGTATATTCATGTAGTTCGTTATCATTTAATCGTGCTTTTGTATGTTGTGCTATGTATTTTGTCTGCACTAAATAAATGGTTTGTCTATCTCTCTGCCGTCTGTTTTTACGCGACTTGCCATTCGAAAATCTGGGCCCTAATTCACTATGATTTAATGATTCTTCGAAACCACGTCAATTCCCTAGCTAATCACGACATCTGCTAATAACGTATTCTTTATGACACCATGAACGAAACCGCGCGAAATGAACGCGAAGTTGGCGTGGTTTGAACTGTCAAAATACCACGCTTGACAACCGTGCAGTCACGAGCACCAATATGTCAACACTTGGCAACTTTCAATTGCGATTGTTCGTGAAATAACGAATGCAACGTTGAAATACGACATCCTATATACTTACTTATAATAAATCTGTAGAAGTGAAAATTCTGTACATTGAAAATATCAAAAAAATAAATGGCAGGGGGTGTTACTAGACCGACACCGAACCCAAAAATGTGATTACAAAAATTTTTGTCTGTCTGTCTGTCTGTCGGTCTGTCTGTCTGTCTGTCGGTCTGTCTGTCTGTCTGTTTGTTCAGGCATCACGCAAAAACTACCGGTTCGATTACGATGAAACTTGGTATAATTATTCTTTAATATCCTGGGCACCACACTGGGTACTTTTTATCCCGGAAAAGTATATACAATAAAAAACAAACTTAATTTTGCGGTTCGATCCCTAGACCGATTACTGTACCAACCGCAAATAATAAGTTTGTCGTAGGTTACGTCACCCGCAGTATCATCTGTGCGACCTTTTTATTCCTTTTAGTTTTTAGAGTTATTTAGGTTTAATTTTATAAGTCGTAGGTATAGATTTTAATTTTAAAGTATAGGTAGTATATTTGATAGTGTACGTAGTGACCGTAGGTTATTTTATAATACTGTTAGGTAGGATTAGTCATTCGTATAGATATTAGTTTTTAGGGATTTTGCTTATTTATTGAGTTTAGATTAGTTATCATCAGAAATAGGTTTATTTAGGTAGGTTATTTTTTTTTAATTAGGTAGGTAATTAGGTAAAGATATCATATAGGTACCCTCTTAATCACCACTAATGAGACACAATTGGTTTTCTATTGTAATTAGCCACAAAGGGCCCGCGAGATGGATGGCATCCTGGGGAAGCACATACATTTTATCCTGGTAGCATGTTCCCGTGGGATAATTTCCGACATCCACGCGGGCGAAGCCGCGGGCAGAAGCTAGTATTACATAAACCTATGGGTTCGAAAATGCTATGTTCGTAACAACATAACATTTCATTAAAATGGATAAATCGCTTTTGAATAAAGCCGAGTGTATACATACTTTTGCTCGTGACTGTACGTGGTTTGCACGTGGTAAGTATACGCGGGGCATAATAATTACCAATGCAGAATTGGGGCCCAGAGTCGGTTATCTTTTTATTGAAGGACCACAATGTTCCATTCTATTCAGGATGTTTTATCCATTTACTGGCAGCTTTACGCACCGAAATGTGTATGCACGGCTAAACATCAAGCTTTTCATAACCAGTATAAGCTGACTTCTGATTGTACGAAAAACCTATACAATGCGAGGTCAGCTAAAACTGGAAATGTATCGCTTGATGTGTCGCCGTGTGTACTATTCAAATATGTATGATAAATGTACTTATCGTAAGTTTTGACGATAACCACATTGGAAACCTATTCAAAGTCGGCTTTGTGGTGGTATTGTGATCCGCAATAAAGAGACGATACTGCGTTAAGGTGAAAGCATCGGGGTAGCCCGCGAAATTCAAATTTTCTTACGTGTTTTGCAATTTGCAGGCCACTATCGGGTTGAATGTTGATCTAAAAATCATCAATAAACTCTCAAGCAGCTAATCAGCAATACAACTCCTTAAGTCAAAATTGGCCTCAATTTTGATTTAAGGAGTTGTATTGCTGATTCTAATGATTATAATTCTATTAAGCCAAATTTGATACGGTCGAGAATCATATTTTAAACCACATAACTTGATATCGACCTGGAAATTGCAAAAAAAATCGTAAGTAAGTTTGAATTTCGCGTCAAAATAAAGTCTAACACGTTCTAAGCTGATGAATCCGAGCAGCAAGGGCAGACATAAAGATACGCTACGATTAAAACTCCATTCTGTAAAAACTACACACATGTTTTACGACACTGACTACCACGTAATGCTAAACATTTTTTTTTCTATTTTTAACAACACGAATTATTAAAATTGAAAAATTTAGGGAGTCGAAATCAATAATTGACTGGTAGGTTCAAAATATAAGGTGAAAAAATAAAATAAAAACGAAAATAAATGAAAAATAAACTTTAATAAATGAAAAATGTAAATCACATTAAATGGAATGTTACATTTAAGTTTTATTCGTGATATTGTCTTGCGCGCAGATTTTTCATTTCTTATTTTTATAATTACAATTATTATTTAATGATTAAATACGTCTTAAATTATGTTGGTTAAACAGTGCTTAGATTAAAATGAATTTAAGAATTAAAACAATTATAAATGCTTACTTTCTAATATTTTTAAATATGTTACTATAAGTACTTAATAGCAAGCCATATACTTTGCACTTAAATGTACGATTAAATCATTTAAAGTGATTAAAAATGTAAGTGGTACATTGAGATTAATAAGATATAAATGCTTAAATTGTAATAATATGTGCATTTTTATCTGATCTAAATTATTCTTTTGAAATGCCTACCTTAGAGTAAAAAAATAAGGAATTATAATGATTATAATTATAAGGGTAAAATCATGTAAATGTCACACCAATATTATTTGTGCGCTAGTGCGGGCTATTGTGTTATTTATACACACAAAAATCTATAACAACAGATCCAAATAATCATAATTACATTCGAAATACTTATTAACGCCATAAAAACCATCTAAAACTATTTATTTCATTAAAGGTTAAAATCAACAAAAAGGGTCAAACCGTCAAAAGCCATAAAAATCGCCTAGGCTAACGTAGGACCTATACGTAAGATCTTGTTGCTGCTGTAATTTTCGAAGGGTAAAACATATTAAGGGTAAAATTGGTTAACGTTACTGGAAAGGCGCTCGGTCACAGTTGCAGGCCGCTCCTCCCTGGCCTTGCCTGCACTGTACGTTGCACCATGCTGTCCAGCCTTCGTAGGTGGAGAGGGCCCGAGAGGATTGAAATATCGCAGATGGCTCGGTGGACGTCGTTTCACAGGTAGGGCAGCCTGTTGGGTAAAATTGGTTAAAACGAAAATGTTAACATGTTATCAACGTGTGTGTAAGTTTAGGCAAAAAAAACCTAGTTTGTTTGTAGGCAAAGTTCAAATCTTGAAACGAAAAAAAAATTTTGACACTTGGAATTAAACTTTTCTTACTAAAATATTTTATTTCGCCTAAATAAGCATTTTAGAAAAGTGTATTTAAATAGTAAAACGTTACGATTGTAAGTTAAAGATGTATGAATGTAAACGAAGCAAAATGAGTATGTAAGGATCGTAGCAAATGTTCTGTAGTTTTTGCCTACGCACACGGGAAAAGAGCGAGAGTTTAATGTATGTCGTGTAGTGTAGTTAAAAACATGTAAAAAGAAACAAATTACTATTGTGGATGGAGGTATACAGGTATGAGGAAGAGGGTGTAAAGTTCACTCAGTATCCATAGAAAAGGGAGGACCCTCCGACTAGACGGGTATCTTGACTTGGTAGGCCAACTGCCCGATGATTCATGTCGGGCTGTTGTATATAATATGGTAGTCGCGCGGTGAACTCCTTTTGCGCAATGCAGGATTTTGCGTGTCGTCAGTATAATGAGTAGTTCACATGTGGTGATGTAGATGCCGCTACAGAGGAATAGTTAGCTAGAACGTGGGTTGTGAACTTACCACTAAGAGCGTAACCATCGTAACAGAATGCTGTGCAGACAGCGGTCCAGTCCACAGAGTGGTCACCATCATGATTGGAACAGCTACAGAGCGGTGCACCTGTACAAAGAAAGATATCATTAATACATTATTATCGTCTGCTTAGCTTTTTCCCAACTACGTTGAGGTCGGCTTCCAGTCTAACCAGATGCAGCTCACATGATCTGACCAAGATTATGTCTGGACTTTAAAAGAGAATGTGACCTCTGAGTTTGTTTCGGCCTTTCTTCTCAGAGTAGTCAGATAGGAAACGCCGACCTCATCTAGTTTTTAAAATATGATTGACGTGTAACAAAAGTGTTTGTACAAACCTACTTACAAATACCAGTATTTTACATGGAGAGACAGTCTATCTGACCTCCAAAACCAATTGCTGGGTAATACGATACCCCTTGATGAGACTTGTCAGACTTTTGGGCTTCTGACTACCCGTGACGACTGTCGATGGACTGCTGCGAATGACAGCCGGGACCAACGGCTCAACGTGCTTTCCGAGGCACGGAAGGGTCTTCGAATGTTAAGATGGTTACCCATCCACGGACCAACCGCGGCAAGCGCAAAGCTATAATCTACCACGCGGGTTGGTAGATGTCACATCTCTCCGATTTTTTTGTTCTAGAACATGCCGGTTTCCTCACGATGTTTTCCTTCACCGTTTTGAGAGCAGCGGTGATGAAATTATTTACACAAAGTAAAGCGCCTGCCTGGGTTCGAACCCACGACCTACAACTTGTAAGTCGGTTCCGCGGCCGTTACGACTGAGAAACCACTGCACAATTTAATTTAGCCTTCATCAAATAGCATCTAAATCCGTCAAGTGGGATTCATGTTATGCGAACAGACAGGCAGTAGGGTAAGGATTTCCGCCATTAAATGCCTGATTCCATAAAAAACCTTTTTTTTTGTTACCCTATAATGTTCCACAGCTGAGCAAAGGCCTCCCCAAAACCCTCCCGTGCCACTTCGAATCAGCCCTCGCAGTACGCGTCCAGGTCATCTCAGCGTCTCTTTCTGGGCCGGCCTCGGCGGCGGGCGCCGTTTATCTTCAGGCACCCATTGCGTGGTAAATTTGCCCGGCGTTAAAGACTTATCTTAAAACTTGGGGTGACTTACCGAGCTGGTTCTGACAAAGCGCAGGACACACGTTGTACCTCGGGTGACCGTAGACCTCGTCTGTGTGGTTGGTATCCTTTAGAGCTGACTGCAGCCCCACGGGGATCAGCTGCGAGCATATAGAGGTCCCACAGGCCTCGCCACCCAGTCCTGAGAGGAGTAATGATTGGATAAATGCAGTAAGACTTTCATTTCATTCTCGTTGTTGAACGATTATGTAACCTTGAGATTTCGAATGCATTCAATTTAAGTAAAAAAAAAACGAACAAACTTAATATTTTGTAACCATATTTTGATTTAATGTAGTGTTCATGGAGTTTCTTGCCGGTTCTTCTCCATAGGGTAGAGGTACACATCATTCATTAACTTAAATGTGCCCTGGTGGCTGAGAGTATGTCATGCTCATTATGTCTCTTATCTATAAACGTTGTTTAAAGTTAAGAGACAAAAATGAATGGTTAAACAATCGCTAATTACACACATACAAACAATAAACTAAGGAAAAAGAAAATAATAAAGAAAGTAGAATTGTTTCTAGAATCAATTCTATTTATTTTAATGTAAATTTTGACGTTCATAAGTGCCTTTTTATTGCCTACTTTGAATAAATGATTTGACTTAAACTTTCCAAAATGTTTAATTTTTTAAAGAGAATAGATTTCATTTTTCATATGTTTGTATGTTTCTTTGTTACGCTTTCACGCTAAAATGGCTGAACGGATTTAGATGAAATTTAGCACATGTGTAGACCATGACCTGGATTAGGTCCTACAATACTTTTTATTCCGATATTCCCATGGGGACGAGACTTATGCGGGTGAAACCGCGGGGCACAGCAAGTTATTAATATAATTTTAAAGTCCTCCAACAGAAACTCGTATTAAAAATGACGACCAATAGCCGTTATCATGCTAAACGTGCTATAATTAATGTTCTACGCATGTGTGGTGATACACAAATTATTGTCACGCCAACTGCAGTGAAGCATTGCCATTGGTGCTTTTTAAAAAAAAAAACGTTGCCCCACACTAGGGATTTCTCCCGTATCGTGGGTGCGTTTACAAACATTTAAACTCACATACACAAACAGCCAGACCCGGAACAACTACATGTAGGTCATACAAATATGTATTTTTTCCGTGCGGGAATCGAATCCGCGACACGCAGCGCAGCAGTCAATCGCTTAACCACTGCGCCAACCGTGCCGTCATGCGTGTTTGTTATGCTATTTATTTATTAAGCAAGTAACTGCCCCGATGGTCTCATGGTCGCAAGCGCGACTGCTGAGCGTGAGCCTGGGTTCGATTTCCGGGTCGAGCAAAGTGTTATTAGGTTTTTCCATTGGGATTTTTTTAGTAACAGCTCGGAGTTTCGTAGTTGGCGGTGTATTGGTTTGCAGCAATATTAGTAGGAAACAAAGAGGCATATTGTGAATTTGGCAAACGGCAAAATATTTTTTGGTGCTTAGTAATTATTGGCGTAGCTAGGAATTTTATCTAGGTGAGGTCAGATTGTCGACATAGCTCACAGAATAAGCAAGCTGAAGTGGCAATGGGCCGGCCATATTAGCCGTCGACACGATGACCGTTGGGGTAGATGTGTTCTTGAGTGGAGACCGCGAATCGGTAAACGTAAGGTGGGACGCCCTCGGGCCAGGCGGAGCGACGATCATCGCAGGATGGCTGGTAGCAGCTGGATGTGAGTTGCCGAAAATCGAGTTGAATGGCGTGCAATAGGAGAGGAATATGTCCAGCAGTGAACTGCTATAGGCTGATGATGATGATGGGGTGGGGCAAGACCTTACTAATTATTTCACAGTTTAAAAAGTTATCAGAACCAAGCCCCTAATAGAGTTAGTGGCTTGGCTCCTCCTCCTAAACCTTACATCTTGGTCAAAATGTACAGCTTTAATAAAAATCCTAATAATAAAATAAAAAAATAAAAATCCGAAGACGGTGGCAAACAACGAAAATGCGAACCCAACGACACCGACTTCCGAAATTAAAGTTACTTTTCACTTTGTAGTGTCGTTTTTGGAAGTCGGTTGTTTTTTTTTGCAAAAAAGTTTTTATTTTTCACTTTTAAGTTGTAATTTTTACCAGTAATTTTGGTTTAAAAACCAAACTACTGAACCGTTTTTGATAAAATTTCTATGGGACCACTTGGGAAGTATACCCTTTACAACAAAAAAATATTTTTTTAAGTAGGGTAGGGCAGACCCTTACCCTCCCCTAGCTACGCCCATGTTAGTCATAGTTCTAACCTAACCTAACCCATTTGGACGGGAGAGTTTCTTGCCAGTTCTTCTCCATACATACATACATACGTTTTGGAATGGGCAACTAGCTTCAACTTTCTAATTAACTGACCGACTCTTTGACAATTCAAAAGTGCCTGTATGTAGATGGTTTAATTGAATTGAGTTTGAGGGGTACCCTGACTTGGTTACTGCGACCAACTTTTGTAGACCCATTATTTTAGGTAGGTTAGATATTATTTGATATTGCGTTTTGTTTTGTATTTTTCTGTTTGGCCCTCAAAACTAAACCTATTTATCGAAATCAAACTTTTAAAACTATTTATGTTTTATTTTCTCCATGCCTAATTTTGAATTGAGGTGATTTGGGCCATACGCTTGTTCGTGTGAGAACATGATTATGTGTTCAAATATCGGTCACTAATTACCAGTCACCATAGAAACCTATTCAAATGATAATTGTCATTATTTGACAGGTGTATGAAATGGCTTTATCACGGCAAATTGGCCTAGTATGCAATTTGCTAGAAAGCTTTTAATTTGTTTTTTTTCAAGTATTTTTTTTGTTTTTTTCTTTAACGAAAAACTTTCCACGTTTTAACGAAATGTTATTAGGTGTACTATTATTATGTTTAACAGCAATCAGCGCAAGACTTGACAATTACGACACGCCTATTTGTCAACGCAAAATACTGTGAAATGAAAAGATGTTTTCAGTTTTGTGTTGCATATCTTTTATCTTCGTATTGGTCTGCCAGTGTTACATGAAAAAGGTGTTTTTTTCCTAAAAAAAAAAAACCTGTATCTTCTTGAAAAAGTTTAATTCATTTATTCTGAGAATTTTTTCTTAAATTTTAGTGGTCTGTAGTCAGTGTTGAATCTATTGTGCAACCGTATTCCACAGTAGCAAAGAGTTTGTAAGTTGAGTATACTTATTTGAAAAACTTTTCTTTTTAAATTTTAAATAAAAATAATCATAACTTAAACGTAGTAATAATCATAGTTTTCAACGTCTTTCAAAATAAAATACAATAAAAACGAATAAACGGGAAACTTACTTATGATTTTCGCAAAATAATAAAAATAAAATATTTTGGAAGAAAAAAAAAAAACAAAAAAAATAGACCTTTTCTCTTATACGTCTCAAAAAATATCGCGGTTTCTGAAGAAAGACCATAAATAACCAACCATAAATAAACAATAAATTAATTTAAAAAACTAAAATAAACAACAACTGTTACTTACCCATCACAGCTCTTCATTTCAACACAAAAAAAAAACAAAAGAAAAACACAAAAACACTCACGAAACGTCACATTGAACACGTAAACCAAAATGGCCGCGTAAACAAACTGCCTTTTTACGAGGCAAAGAACAAAAGCTATACAGCCAAGTAAAAACCTGCGTGACACAAGTCTGCACACAAGTTGCTTCTGGCAGACACTGACGGGACCCACGTCGCGGAATCCTTCCTGAACTGAGTCAGATATATCCTATTCAGTTCCCCCTTATCATATTTCAATTGCAAAACCACTTCGGGAACATCTACCCGTCTCGTTTCTGCGTCATTTTCTTGCGATTCTATTGGCTCGATTTCGGGGCTGCTGTCGTCTGATTGGCCGGGGGCGGTATGCGCTACCCCTGTGAGGGCCACGCCCAGAATTAGGGTGAATAATTTCATCTTTCCCATCTGAAATCAAAGGTTTTTTTGTTAACTTTTTCGTTGAGATTGAAGGTTTGGTTGAGTAACGATGAAGTAATTCTTCTCAAGTTTTTCAATTTCGAAGTTATGTTTTAAGAGACCTACATTTTTAATGGAAATATCTAGATTTAAGGCTTTTTATTTTCATCAATTATATCGTATTTGAGGAGCAGAATTAATGACTTTTAATAGAAGTGCTTAAGGCCAATTCTCGTAATTTGAAACGATCAAATTCAAGTCTCAATCTGACCTCAGTGACAATGAATGTCAAAAAAACAAAAATGCAGGTAAATTTTTGACAGATTGAAGAAAGTATTTTTGACAAATTGAGACAGATTAGAATGCGAATGTTCTTTTAAATACCCCTCTGATCTCGGCGACAAACAAATGTCAAAAATGTAGGGAAATTGGAGGTATTTTTGACGGATTGAGACTGAGATCACTGTGAACGTTCTTAAAATTACAAGAATTAGCCTCTCTGTTTTTATGTAGGTAGAGGAAATGGGTAGAATAAGTAGGAAAAGGGAAGGCAGAACGGACCACTTAGGCAAGATCTAATGTAGGAAAAATACTATTCGGTTTATTCAACATTTGCGAGAGTAATTAAATTAATGAAGAGGTTCCTGATGACGTCACTAATTCAGAGATGGCGTTGTCATTTTAAGAGCAGTGGTGGCCCAGTGGTAACGGCCGCGACTTACGAGTTGTAGGTCGTAGGTTCGAACCCAGACAGGCGCTTTACTTTGTGTACATTATTTCATCACCACTGCTCTCAAAGCGATGAAGGAAAATATCGTGAGGAAACCGGCATGCCCTAGAACCAAAAATTCGAAGACATGTGGCATCCATCAAGCCACACTGGGCCCGCGTGGTGGATTTTGGCTATACATTTGGGAACGATGTAGAACAACGTGAAACAATAAAAAAATAAAAAGGCTAGTGCAGATAAGAGATTACCAGTCCAATTCACCATGGATCAGCACCATTCAGCTCAACCATTTTGAAGGGAACCGAATGATGAAAAACATGCGCTGCCATCAGCAAGACATTTGAGTGAGCATGACATACTCTCAACTGCCAGGATGCATTCAAGTCAATGAAAGATGTACCCAGTAAATGGTAGTTTTATAGTACAGACGCCAGCAGGTCAAGCTACCCGAAACTGTCAAATTTTCCCAATCAACCTTGAACCTTAATACTTTGATGATAAAGTTGAAAATCTATTAAAGAAATCTGAAAGATTGTAGTAGCTTGATGTGCTGGCGTCTGTACATAGTACACACAAGCAATTATATTATAATACCAAAATATTTAATCTGTACAATGAAAAGATAGTCTTAAAATCTTCAGCAGCTCCAACAGCAACACTACAAAGTACCTGAAAGTGTGTATGTATGTTTATTTGTATATATGTAAGCATATTCTAACACTAAAATAACAAAATGATATCCTAACTAACTTAACTAAAACTATTCACAAACTAAAATATAGCGTCGAAAAATTCATCCGCATCGCTGTCGACTGGTAATGTACCCAAGAGACTGGCGGCATTACCACGTTGTATGGCAATGCTTGGCCTCTGGCCAAGGTAAAAGCTAGCCCATGGGGAGGTGTCAACCAGTCGTTTTGAAATTTCCTTAAAAAGACCATGTGCACCCGGAAAGTTGAGTGTTTTTGGAAACAGTACCACCCGGGCGATAAGAAGACACATCAAGTATTAAAAAGAGACTTCTATTTTTTCTTCATGGCGCTGCACGACTGTATTTTAAATCTTGTTGGCCCAAAACATCCCCACTTCCACGGCGTTAGTGATGGCAGCGCAGAGGTCACATTGACTGCATGTTTTGGGACACAGATAGGGCAGCCCCAGCAGTCTCGACATTCATAGCGATCGCTTTACGACCGAATTCGGTCGCAAAGTCCCGAATTGACAGGTGAAATGTGGAGTGACAGGACTTTGCGACCGAATTCGGTCGTAAAGCGATCGCTATGAATGTCGAGACTACTGGTGCAGGATAGCAGGTGAAGCATAGTTTGCGACATAGATCCACAAACACACCCTGCCGCTGTCCCGTCGACGTAGCCCCAGTTTAAACAGGTTTTCGTGACAAAAAGGACACTCAATTTTCTGAAATTCGATGGGCCATATTTAAGTCCGAGTCCTGTCTGTAGGGGTCTCGCAGTTTCAGTATAACAGGTGGTCCGTAGTGCTTTGTTCTCAGGCATCACTCCCAGATTTATTATTAACGGTACAAGTTAACGCTTTTAAGGGCCTCGAAGTGAGACAGCTATTTGTAACAGCCGCAGGATTGATCAATCTGGGCTAGAATTTAGGACGTGAATTTCCATTATTTAGGAACCTCATAGTAGCAGTAGGTTTCATTTTGACAGTTCAACAATATTCATTGCGTTATTTACGTTGTTGAGCGGACAATTTTTTAAACATGATGAAGCAATGGTTTAGGTATTTTATGTAGGTACGGACGCTTTTAATATTCTGCATCGTCACATGCACCTTATAATTTCAATACAACCAATATTTTTTGTAACCATATTTTGATTTAAACGATTTAAAAGAGTGTGGTGGAGTAAGGGCAACTAGCTTCATCTTTCTGATTGACCGAGCCCTTGACAATTTAAAAGTGCCTGTAATTGGTTTATTTGAAATAAATGCTTCGTTTGAATTTGAGCTTATAATTGTAATTTAGAGGTAAGAGATCAGTAACGGTAATTTGTAAATGGAGTTATACTTTAATCCAGTCGCTGCCTTTGAAAACATATTTCAGCACAGCTATATTCACAAACGTTCGGTATGCTTCCATGCCGAATCGAACATCAATCAATGTTATTAAAAGAGTCTTATATAAGCTGTTTATAAATCCAAACCTAAAAAAAAATCAGTTTCAATTAAATAGACGATCGCCATTTTTCGGACAACTATTTGCTGGCGGCGGCAAGGCAAAAGAGTTATTTAAAATGTGTCATTTTAGATTCCACAACCTATCGAATGGTTGGGAATAATTTTGTATATATATTAGAGATGGGCCGAATGTGGTTTGAACCGAATCCGAACTTCGGCCGAACATTCGGTTAAAATGAAAAGCTCGGCCGAACTTCGGTTCAATTTCAAGCGCTTTCTTGAGAGCGACACGTCGTGACTTGTTTACGTATTTACTTCAATATTATTGATATCTGTATAAACCGGGCCCCCACCGCGTGGCCCGGAGCCGGCCGGTCATTGGCAAATAAATAAATAACATGACTATTGAACTATTGAATTTCAGTCAAAATAGTGCAAGTAGGTATTATTTTTCTTGTGCCGAATGTTCGGCATCTGAACCGAATTTCGGCCGAAAGCCGAAGTTCGGTTCAAGCTGCCGAATTTCGGTTGAACCGAATGTGAACCGAATTTCGGCCCATCCCTAATATATATCCCTCTAATATTACAAACATGAAAGTTTGTATAGATGGATGGATGTTTGTTACTCTTTCACGCAAAAAATACTAAACGGATTTGGATGAAATTTGGCACACAGATGGTTTATAACTAGGATTAACATATAAGATACTTTTTATCCCGATATTACCACGGGGTCGAAACCTATGCGGGTGAAACCGCGGGGCGCAGCTAGTTAGAAATATTTTCACTATGCACCTGATGACCTGTCGACATTTACAAGGTTTTAGAGCTGAAAAAAACCATCGATTTCTTTGAAAGCACTTAAAAAATAATGGATTTACTATTACATCTCTCTACCTACCTTCGGAATAACAAGCGTAATGTTACATCAAACCAAACACTACAGGATCGATACTAGTTCTTAGTACCAACTTTCACAATCACCTCTGTCTGCCCCCTTCATCAAACATAACCTTAATTATACCATCAAACCCTGCACTAAGCGAAAATCTATACCACCCCACAAAGCCTTCGTTAGAAAGAGACAGACGTATACCAAAACCTTTGATAGAAAGAAACGGGTATGTTTAGAGGGAGACAGAGCATCCGGTATTGATCCGGTATGTTGAAATGATTATGTAACTGCGTTATGTATCTACTATGTACTTGTGTTCGTTTTTATGTATTGTCTGTGTGTAATTGTGTGTATTGATGAAGGAATGTAGTGCTTATATGCAGTGTAATTCGTGTACTGAGATAGGCACTGTAGGTAGGCAGAAATAGTTACCTGAGGTATGTTTAATTTGCTTTGTTGAATAGTTTAATGAAATTGTTGTGGTTTTTGAAGCAGACAGGTATCTACCATTGTGGCTTTTTAAAACATTATTTATTATTATTATTATTTATTTATTCTCACACTGGAACGCCATACGGCAATTACACCAATGGACTGGTTGTCAGACTTTCGGGCTTCTGACTACCCGTAACGACTGTCAAAGATCCACGAATGACAGCCGGGACCAACGGCTTAACGTGCTTTCCGAGGCACGGAGGGGTCTCGGTATGTAAAGATGGTCACCCATCCACAGACCAACCGCGGCAAGCGTAGCTTAACCTGACCGATCAACCTGTGCGGCTGTTATTATTTAGCCACGGGCCCCCCACATGCTTTCTGTTAGCCCAACACAGATGTACGGTAAAGGTACCTAAACAATGTGAGAAAACTCTTAATCAATTGCGTATGCGGGGTAATTGCATAACACATTTTCAACCATAATCCGAAAGATTATGAAGGATATTGCTCATCCATTGCTTCATTTGTGTGAAAGTTTTGTCTGCTCAACAACGTAAATAACGCAATGAATGTTGTTGAGCTGTCAAAATTAATGCCTTATTCCTTCTCTGTACGAGAAGAGGACCTTGCAGCTATAGGCTGATAATATTTTATTCAAAAGTACCTGTCCTTTGTAATCATTATAAATTAATGATGTTAGAAATCAGACTGAATATATTATAACAAATGATCTTCAAGGTAAACAAAGAAACAAATGAATGTGTAGAAGGTTCAAGTGCATTTTCTGTTATTAAAAAACGTCACATTTTATGACTTTTTGGTGTTTTTTTTTAATGATAGGTATAAACTAGTGCTTGACTGCGATCCCGCCTGATGGAAAGCAGAGATGCAATCGTTGATGGTAAAGCGCACTAATTTATTATGAGCCTATTCACTCTAGCCTTGAAAACACTCAAATTATAATCGGACGGGAAGACCGGGAGTTACGTTACGTTTAAGTTTTTGTTTCCTAGGAAAGCGGGTCGTCATGAAAATCTGTCATTTTCATCAGTATTTGACATTACGGTGTCAAAAAACGCTTGTATTTGGACAACCAACACTTTACGGGTCACGAAACGACACGTTTGATTCTCGCAAGAAATGAAATATTTTTAGGTCCTTATGCTTTTTTTTAAACTGACGATCAATTTCAACGCATGGGGGTCCAGAATCATGTAATGATTCCATGATAACAGGGTGTGCGTCGATGTCCCTGCCACCCTGTATATATATTTTAAACCTACAAAACAAGAGAAAATCCTAGAATAGGGTATAGATAAATTAAAAATAATAAATGTAATAAAATGCAACTTACTCAGTCCGGGGGAGTGTTATCAGCAACAGTTTATGAAGCTTTATAAACTCGGCTTCCGTTGTGTCCCAACACGATTTGGAGTGTAGATTACAGAGTAATGTATAGATATAGAGGGTCACAGACAGGGCTCGGTACCGGTACCAAAAGTACAGGTTCTGTATCGGTACTGGGCAGTTTTTGCCATATCGGTACTTGGGTACCAGTTTCAGGGGTGCTGGTACTCCACCTAACAAGTACCGGTACCAAATTCAGGTACCTGGCTCGTACCAGAAATCTTATATTTGTATCGGATGCATATTGACTACCCTTTTTACTTACTATAGAACAGATATTATCTGTTTTCTCACTTTGTAATTTATAAGACGTAGGCATAGTTAAGCATAATCAGCCTATAATGTTCCCACTGCTGGGACACAGGGCTGGGGTCCAGTGTGCGTTGGTAGATGTCACTTGCCTTCGAATTTTTGGTTCTAGGACATGCCAGTTTCCTCACGATGTTTTCCTTCACTGTTTTGAGAGCAGTGGTGATGAAATTATTTACACAAAGTAAAGCGCCTGTCTGGGTTCGAACCCACGACCTGGAACTCGTAAGTCGGGGCCGTTACCACTGGACCACAACTGCTCAAGACGTATAACTTAGACGTTTGTTATAAGATGTTAAAAAGGGCAAATTCTCAGATTTTTAAACTACACTTTTGTTAGTGTTTTTAGAGAAAGTTTCCTCTGTGGCCTCTAAATTCTTTCACTGCTCTGTAACCACTTAAATCACTCACGATAAGGTTATCTAAAGCGCAGCTTTTCCGCGAAAAAGTGGTTTTAACTGATAACAGTATCGCTAATCTAGCGGTCACTGTTATTTATCGCTCATTTTAACGGGAAAATATGCCAATTTTCCATCTTTTTTTGGCTATTGCACCAGCTTATCATAGTGTCATTTTCAAATTAGTCGAAACAAGTTAGAAGCATAGATTTAGCAAAAGAGATGGAAGTGAAAACCAGAAGGCCAATTTCCGTAATTAAAAACGTTCAAAATCTAGTCGCAATCTCATCTTAGCGACAACTAATGTCAAGAACTTGTCAAAAATGTAGGGACATTCGATTTTGTTAAGATCTCTACTAACATATGAAGAAGTAGAAAACATTCTGATCAGGGTAGGCTAACATGCTGAACATTCAACATTTAACATTCGGTCGACAGGTGTAATGTATGGAGTGACAGGACTTTGCGACCGAATTCGGTAAAGCGATCGCTATGAATGTCGAGACTGCTGGGGCAGGTGTGTAGTACTCGCTACCGGCGTGCGTGTACGACCAGAGTGCAATCCTCGTAAGTCTAAGAACGTTCACAGTCTGATCTCAGTCTCAATCTATCAAAAAATACTTCTGATTTCCCTACATTTTGACAAGTTTTTGAGATTTGTTTGTCGCCGAGATGAGACTGAGACTAGATTTTGAACGTTTTAAATTACAAGAATTGGCCTTCAGATGTATGAATGTAAACGAAGCAAGAGGAGTATCTAAGGATCCTAGCAGGTGACGTTCTATAGTTACAGCCTAGTTGTCCCATGTTTTCCAATTTTTGGTTCTAGGACATGCCGGACAAAAGGTGAAGGAAAACATCGTGAGAGATGTTTTCCTTCACCGTTTTGAGAGCAGCGGTGATGGATTTTTTTTTAAAGTAATGCGCCTTCCTGTGTTCGAACCCACGACCTACACCTCGTCCGGACCGCTAAGTCTGGGCCACGACTGTTATCAAAACAAAGTAAAAAAACCGGTCAAGTGCGAGTCGGACTAGCGAGGGTTCCGTACAAATTTGTAGGTATGTAACTAAAAATGTACGGTTTTCGCAATTTTTCCCTTATCTTTGCTCTAAGACGTTGCTTCGTACCAAATTTGAAGATTCTGAGTTCACGGGAAGTACCCTGTAGGTTTTGATTCCCTTGCGAGTGTCGAAAATTTGTGGAAATTTGCGGCATAAACGGCTGTATTTTTTGATTGCGTTGGCTTAGAAGTTTGATTTTTTTCACAGCTCCAAGGGTCAGTAGACTTGAGTATTTGATATAAATTCCAGCTTGATACTTCCACGCGTTCCTGAGAAAAAGGTTCTTGACAGACAGACAGACGGAGGGACGGACGGACAACAAAGTGATCCTATAAGGGTTCCGTTTTTTCCTTTCGAGGTACGAAACCCTAAAAACAAGACAACCAAAGTACATATTTACCCCGACCAAACTACATCATAGTACCTACATAAAAAACTGCTTTAGTCCACATACATTACAACGTATATCTATCTACTAATATGTCGAAGTTGCGCACTGCCCCCACTCTCGGGGCGTGGCGCTGACGTCAAACGCCCCCTCCACTGGGGCCTGGGGGTGTTGGGAGTTGGGGGAAATTTACCCCCCTTTTGTAAAAGCGTACAGATTGAAGGATATTTGGTTCGACAAATTATGCGCTGTTTGAGGAGCTAAGCTCTTTGAAGGACAAAGGTTTGTATTACGATAAAGATGACTTATGACATCGTTTTCGTTTGGTTTAATGGTTTGAAGATTTTGGAGTAAAATATTGTTGGTTTTATTCTGGGTTTTCAATTTTAATGTGATGTTTAAATTTTTTAATGATACCATAATGCGATTGTGTTCTTTGAAAGTGGTGTATTCTGAAATACCTACTGTCAAACTTAAATGTCATGCGGAGGTAGTCGTGGGCAGTAACTTGTTTTAAGACAAAACAGTAGGGCCCGAGTGCCCACGTACATACTTTTTCGAGACATTGCCAAGCGGTTACTCGACTCTTCACGTGACTGGAGGGCTGGCCTACTTTTTGGCCAAAGAATCGGCATCACTACCCAACGTGGTAATGCTATCAACCTTTTGATCATTTTCCCGCTGACAGCGATACGGACTTTTTTTTTTGATTCCCTATGATTCTTTACCCTTTTGTGTTGTTTTATATACATGTCATATTATTATTTTTAAGTCTGTTAGTAAAAATATTATGAAAATATTATCTTGCTTTAAAATTAAATCAATTTTTGTTTATTATTTTTGCGTTGGTATATGAAAGTCTTTGGCAATGAAACCTTACACAATATAAATATCGTTATTTTTATGCCAAAGATGTTCGTAAACTTGGAAACAGGACAAGGCACTTCTTATCTTATCAATTCTCGTAAACAGACGAAACTTGAGGAAAATCGTTTCATTAATGATTTCTAAACGATATCTGGGTGAAACGATATACCTCAAGTTTTCACAACCATTTTGTGTATAAATATTTTCCTATCTCGTTCAAAATGAAAGCGAAATCGTCCAAGATAACATTAGTTAGGTATAAGGTTATCAATGTAAAAACCGACCAAGTGCGTGTCGGACCAAACACAATAAAGGGTTCCATATATCCCAAAAAGAAAGTAACCTTAAGCTACAAAAAAAAAAAAAGTTCTTCAATTCATCAGCAGAATTGTTTACTGTATGGCCCCAATTACTTACAATAAATTTCCAAGTGGTTGGACAGACCTGACAACAGTGCTGTTTAAGAGTAGACTACGCAATTTTTGATAGATAAAACGCAGGTACTACAGTGTGACTGAGTTTTTATCAAAGAAATGAAATGTTAATATATATATTCATTAGTTTTTATTATTACAGCTAAAACTGTTTGCGTGCCTTAGTTAAGGTAGTTAGTATAAGGATCGTTTTAAACTCAACATCTGTAACTTGTACCTACTTTCTGTGCAAATAAAGATCTATTCTATTCTATTCTAAAAGAATTGCCTGAATTGCTCTGGATTGATGGATCTGGGGGCCTAAAAAGGCCACTTTGGCAGAATCATAATAGGATAACAATATGAATCATATTAAAAATCGTAAATTGGTCACAAACTGACAATCTATCTATACTTATAATAAATCTGTAGAAGTGAAAATTCTGTACATTGAAAATATCAAAAAAATAAATGGCAGGGGATGTTACTAGACCGACACCGAGCCCAAAAATGTGATTAAAAAAATTTTTGTCTGTCTGTCTGTCTGTCGGTCTGTCTGTCTGTCTGTCTGTCTGTCTGTCTGTCTGTTTGTTCAGGCATCACGCAAAAACTACCGGTTCGATTACGATGAAACTTGGTATAATTATTCTTTAATATCCTGGGCACCACACTGGGTACTTTTTATCCCGGAAAAGTATATACAATAAAAAACAAACTTAATTTTGCGGTTCGATCCCTAGATCCGATTACTGTACCAACCGCAAATAATAAGTTTGTCGTAGGTTAGGTCACACTCAGTGGAGTTAATTTTTATTCCTTTTACTTTTTAGAGTTATTTAGGTTTATTTTTATATAAGTCGTAGGTATAGATTTTAATTTTAAAGTATAGGTAGTATATTTGATAGTGTACGTAGTGACCGTAGGTTATTTTATAATACTGTTAGGTAGGATAGTCATTCGTATAGACATTAGTTTTTAGAGATTTTGCTTATTTATTGAGTTTAGATTGAGGGGCCCGTGGCTAAATAATAACAGCCGCACAGGTCGATCGGTCAGGTTAAGCTACGCTTGCCGCGGTCGGTCTGTGGATGTGGATGACATACCGAGACACCTCCGTGCCTCGGAAAGCACGTTAAGCCGTTGGTCCCGGCTGTCATTCGTGGATCTTTGACAGTCGTTACGGGTAGTCAGAAGCCCGAAAGTCTGACAACCAGTCGTACCAAGGGTATCGTATTACCCAATAACTGGGTTGTGGAGGTCAGATAGGCAGTCGCTCCATGTAAAATACTGGTATTCAGCTGCATCCGGTTAGACTGGAAGCGGGCCCTGAACATAGTTGGGAAAAGGCTAGGCAGATGATGATTGAGTTTAGATTAGTTATCGTCATAAATAGGTTTATTTAGGTAGGTAGGTATTTTATTTTCTGTTATTGAGTTTATTTATTTTTTTAATTAGGTAGGTACTTAGGTAAAGATATCATATAGGTACCCTCTTAATCACCATTAATGAGACACAATTGGTTTTCTATTGTAATTAGCCACAAAGGGCCCGCGAGATAGATGGCATCCTGGTGCACATACATTTTATCCTGTTAACACGTTCCCGTGGGATAATTTCCGACATCCACGCGGGCGAAGCCGCGGGCAGAAGCTAGTTCATAATATGATCTGTGTGCAATTCATATCACAATGAAATAACATTTAAACCGTAGAAATAAAAAATAAAAAACCAATTTGATTAATAAAAACTCGAATGAAAACTTTACCGATAAAATTACGGTTTTTATTTTTTTCATGCGGCAATGTTTACACCAAATATGAAATGAAATTTTACGAAAATTAAAGGAATTCCTAATGATCTGCTGGGAATTCAGGAAATGAATAGCTTTTAGGGGTATTGCTTAAAGTGACCTTTTTAGGCCCACTGGCCTACAAATGGCTTTAGTACAACTACAAACCGTCTACCAAAACCTACTCATTTACGTTTATTCGATTCAAACAACGAAAAAAATACGTGAGCAATTCTCAACAATCCTCCAACGGGCTATTACAAAGAAATATGGCTACAAAAAACCCAACCTACCTACAGACCATTCATAGGTAGTCATTTTACCTCTGACTTTGAATCGCTGTCAAACTCACAGTGACCTTTATAGTCGTTCTCATAAGGTAGCTATTGGGTTGCTGCCATTGTCAAGCTTGTCAAATTCACAGTGATCTTTATTGCCGTAGTAATAAGGTTGCTATTGGGTTGCTGCTATCAGAGGTAAAATGACTGTACGTACACTCCTCCGAACATATTATCTACCTAGCTAAAATAAAAGAGTGCCAAAATCTGAAAGGTCACAAGCGTAGGCGAGGCGCGTTTGGGCGTAATATGCCTCGTGAACCCCGACCTTTACGATAAAGCAACGCTTTTATCAGCATAATAGGTACGTTTTACAGAGTATTTTAAAAATACATGGTGGCAGGGGCAGCGACGTGCAACCCGTCGCCATGGGTTCAGTACATGAACCCCTAGCGTTGAATTGCGATGTTTTAAAAAAAAAAAGAAATTTGCTGTTTCTATGAAATAGCTGCGCCCCGAGGTACCCGCATAAGTTTCGATCCCATGGGGATATCGGGATAAAAAGTATCCTATAATGTTAATCCTGGTTATAAACCATCTGTGTGCCAAATTTCATACAAATCCGTTCTGTGGTTTTTGCGTGAAAGAGTAACAAACATCTCCATACAAACTTTCACATTTATAATATTAGTAGGATTTAGTAATTTTTTATAAGTAATTTGATTTATTTAGATTATATGCACAACATTAGACGCGCTTGTGGCTTAGTAATAACAGCCACACGGTGCGATCGATCAGTTAAGCTACGATTGACGCGGTTGGTCCGTGGATGGGTGACCATCTTTACATACTAAGACCCTTCCGTGTCTCGGAAAGCACGTTAAGCAGTTGGTACAGGCTGGCATTCGTGGATCTTTGACAGTCGTTACTGCTTGTCAGAAGTCTGATAACCAGTCGTACCAAGAGGTATCGTATTAACAAGTAACTGGGTTGTGGAGGTCAGATAGACAGTCGCTCTATGTAAAATACTGGTATTCAGCTACATCCGGTTAGACTGAAAGCCGACCCCAACATAGTTGGGAAAAGGCAGGCATTTGATAACATACACAACATTACAGAATTGAATTCTAAGACGTTGTACAGAGCAAATTACAAACTAAAAAGTGACACAAAAGGCAAGTACGCTAGTTAAAATACAATAAAAAAAAAGAAATACACAAGAAAAACAAAAACACAACACAATAACACTTGTAAAATAAACAAAATGAAATCTAAATTAAAACATTACTTATACTTATCTAATTAATTATTATCTTTCATCCATCTATGATTTTCATGATAACAGCGAACGAAACGTTTTACTCTAGGTTTAGCATCATGTGCTGAATTCATGGTTACAGTTTGCGCGTCGATGTCCCTGCCACCTGCTATGTATATAGGGATGCCGATGGTCAACTATGTTGGGGTCGGCTTCCAGTCTAACCGCATGTACGGACGCCAGCACATCAAGCTACTATAATCTGTCAAATTTCTGTAATAGATTTTCAACTTTATTTTTAAAGAAATAAGGTTCAAGGTTGATTGGGAAAATTTGACAGTTTCGGGTAGCTTGACCTGCTGGCGTCTGTACCTGAATGCCAGTAATTTACAAGGAGCGAGTGCCTATCTGACCTCCACAACCCAGTTATTGGGTAACCGATGCCATTCTTCTCATAGTTTAGAATTCAGCGTTTCCTATTCCACATTTATACTCAAAACTTTCCTCACCAAATGTTCCTCATTCCACCGCATCACATGTCATTATCATGACAACCAATTTCCACACAGTTTCTCGGTCACATATTGGCCTGCTATGTAAATAGCGGGGCTGACGGTGCGCCCCATATTCTCAAATATTTTTTATTTTACTTTACTTTTAGAACTTTGTGTAGACCATTTTTTATTTTATCAAGTACCTGATACTTGTTGACAGGCCTACGCTGTCCTCCCATACCTACTGTTATTTGAAATCATTGTAAAAGCCAATTCTTTGAGTCACCGTGGAGTTTCTTACTGGCTCATAGGAAACGACCAATTGGAACCGTGCACCTAGCTTCTGACGTTTCATAAGCGCCCATGTAGGTTTATGTGAAATAAAATATATTGATTTTGACTCGTATTTCGTCACAACACAATTATAAGAACAAAATTTTGAAATAAAAACTGGCCAAGTGCGAGCCAGACTCACACATGTAGGCACAAGGAAAAAGCGCCGAAAAAAACACGTTTCTTGTATGGAGACCCACTTTCATTCTTCATTTTCATTTTATTATTTGTTGTTATAGCGGCAATAGAATTACACACTGTGAAAATTTCGACGGACGGACGGCGGAGGCTTTCCTTTTGGTACGAAAAATATGACAATGACTTCAATTTAGGCAACGATTCGACGAACAATACCAAAGAGGGGACATTTTGTGTAGGCCGCATAAATTACTTAAAGTATCAGATCATGATTAGGATTAAAACTAACTAAGTCTACTCTCAAATATGCGGCTGTCGCTGAAAAACAGCGCTGGGGCTCTGTCTTGCATAGTGTCGCAGCATAAGCTGCTGCTGCTGAGCGATAGCCGTTTTGCGTGGATGTGACGCATGTTTCCCCCAAGTATTTCTTTTTTTTTGTGTTTTGTGTTCTTTTTTGTGTCATGTTTACTGCAAATAAACGTATTATCTTTATTTCAAATATCACTCACATTACCAAGAACATCCAACTGTCCAACTTATAAAAAAACAAAACACAGCTTAGTTCTTATCTCACAAACAGACAGCCTTCACAAAAAGGCTGTTTTATTATCATCAACAATACCCTCTGTACAGTCACGAGCAAAAGTATGTATACACTCGGCTTCAAAAGCGATTTACTCCTTTATTTTTGAATGAAATATTATGTTGTTACGAACATCGCAATTTCGAACCCATAGGTTTATGTAATGTCGTATTTCAACATTGCATTCGTTATTTCACGAAAAAATCGTAATTGAAAGTTGCCAAGTGTTGACCTATTGGTGCTCGTGACTGTACGTAGAGCCATGGTGACATAGACAGACATTTTTCGTGATTATAGTGACATTTTTACTGTAATCCAAACTGTTTGACATGATTTTGTACCATTTTATTTTCATAATAATTGTTATTTTAAATTATAATATCTTTAAATGTGTGTAAAATAACAATATGTTTTACATGCCCATGTGACGGTAGAACATGGAGGATTCTTCTAATAAAACATTTATGTACTAAATACCCATGTTTGCAAACCAATAATAGCCGTTTTTACCGAAGTCAGATATCTTTTATCCGTGGAAAAAAATTAAGTCGGTCAGTTCTATTATGGAAATCTGACAAAAATTCAAAATTAATTCTCAGGATAAGACTTATTCTAGCTATAGAAGTTTGGTGAAATTCGCCCTAAACTATTTGATTTGGAGAGAAAATAAATTATTTGAATTTGGGCCAAACGTATTTGCCAAACCTGCGTTAGTTTGGCCTGATCGGATGCGTGCACATAAGGTCTATTCTTTACGTTTCCAATTGATGTTATTTCAAGTTAAACAAATATCAACTTTATTTATTAGGAATTAAGTTGACTTCAGAGTGACTAGAATTATTTAAAAAGTCTTAAAAATGTTTGAAGTTGTATCGTAGACTGAAGTTCATTGTGTAGGAAATAAAGTTATTTTTCCATTAACTCATATTTGCTTACATGTTTGGCAAGTAAATCGCGAAATATACATAAACGAAACGGTGCTAATTGTGGCTACCATACGAATTAGTTCTAACTACCTTTAGTCACGATTGATTCCTTAAAATTCCGAACATGTTGTGCATGTTTGCGGTGGTGGGCGTGTTAAAAGGAGTACATTTCGTGCGGATGCATTCGGTCAGGCCAAACTGACGCAAGTCGCCTGTTCAGTTTGGCCTCTCCGTACAAGGAAGGCTTTAGAAATATTTCAGTATTCCCCCCATGTTCTTACGTTTTGTATTCCCGTAAAGTGATGTAGGTAGTACCTACTTGTGTATTCTTCGAAGTTGTTTCGTGGGGGTCTTGTAATAACTCCTTTATAAAAGGCTGCAGAAATGTGTTGAGAAAATGTTATCGTAGAATAAATAGTGTATTTTTCTGTAAAGATGGAGTCTGATATAGTCATTGATGTACAGGTTCAAATTAAATTAGCTAGCGAAACTCCGCAGACGTGATAGGTATCTACATCTAAACATGATGTTATTATCAGCCTGTGATGTCCCACTACTGGGCAAAGGCTCTCTTTCCACTTCTCTCTGTTCAAAGCTGCTAAGGACCAGTTCTTATTGAAGGAGTCCAGCTCACCCCGCCATCTCCGTCTGGGCCTGCCGCGATGTCGCTTGCCATTGAAAGGGGACCCTTGGGAGGTAGGTATGGTCCATTGATCGTCTGACATGCGGCAGATGTGACCAGCCCAGTTCCATTTTAGCGTGGCAGTCTTCCAAGTGACATCAGTTACCTTTGTGATGGAATGGATGGTCGTATTTCTAACCCGGTCTGTTAGTTTGTTAACCAGAATACTCCGTTCCATAGCCCTCTGGCAAACCTCGACAGGATGAAATAAAAAAAAAAATGGAAACTATACTTACACAAAAACCTTCTAGAATAAATGATCAAAATGATGTTGAAAACTAACAGATACGAAAAGCGACTGTAAGTAATTACAAAATGACAAAAACTACAAGTACTCGTAAACCAAAATTATGATTTCTGAAAAACGTACTGTGAAAATCAAAATGACTAATGACAATATTGTCATTCACCACACACACAATAAGATTCTCAATTTCGGACGGCTGATAAAGATGGCCAGATGAGATCAAATCTTTTGGCATTACCACAGAGATTTATATCGTAAATCAACAGAATCCGCTGATGAAAGTAGGTCATGACGTCATTCGCAGGCTCGTCGGCTATTTCGGCACGGATCCAAACAGAACTAGATTACACTGTTCCCTAAGACCTGCTCAAGACAGGGGTCTTAGATAAGCGGGGAAGGGGGAGCGGGACAACAATAGTCCAAAGGTAAAAAAGGCTCCAATAATTTTAGAAAGCGGTCGGAAATATGTCAAACTAGCTTTAGCTCGCGATTTCGCCCGCGTGTATCATGTCAAATATTATCCCAAGGGATAAAAAGTTAGCCAGGTAAAGGTCCACCTTTGTCCGAAATCCGTTCAGCTGTGTGGGCGTGTAAAGCTAAAAAACAGGCAGAGTTACTTTTGCATTTATAATGTTGGTAGATATGGATTGTTTTGAAAAAGTTCTGTTTTATTTACTAGCTGCGCCCCGCGGTTTCACTCGCACAGGTCTCGATCCCGTCGAAGACCATCTCAGACATGGATCGACATGGTCTTCATATGATCTGACTAAGATTATGTCTGGACTTTAAAAGAGACTGTGACCTCTGAGTTTGTTTCGGCCTTTCTTCTCAGAGTAGTCAGATAGGAAACAGCGACCTCATCTAGCAAAAAAAAAAAAATGATTGACGTGTAAAAGTGTTTGTATAAACCTACTTTATCAACATCATCATCTGCTTTTTCCCAAACATGTTGCGGTCAGCTTCCAGTCTCACCGGATGCAGCTGAATAGTATAAACCAGTATTTCACATGAAGCGACTGCCTATTTGTATAAACTTACAGAAATAAAATCGCCCATACTTTGTATTGTTTGTAAAATGTTAATAAGTAAATCCTTAATTTTGACGAATTTCAAGGTAGAACTAATCATGGACTGACTACCATGCTAGCATGGTGACTAGCATGTGTAGCTAGCTAGCATGGTAGCTTTAAGGCAACCTTATGGTCATCATCACCTGCCAAGGGTCTTCCCAAGGATGTTAGGGTCAATGCTGTGCCTTCTCCGTCCAATCAGTTGGGAACAACTAACCACAAACACATTAATTAAAACTGATTATATGCTAAAACACAACTTAATGGTCACCCATCCATAAAATGACCGCAGAAAGGGTAGCTTAACCTTTGTTCGAATGTGTGGCTGTTATTTAACCACGAGCCCCTATAAAACAACGCCTACGTCACACATTGTAGTCGACCCACAAACAAAAGGTCACAGTTTACGGTATACCCTCCTACACAATACAACGCCCACACTGTTGAGTCATCGCCTACGCTTTTACAAATTAATGAAAACTGAAGATATTTTAGTTACAAAGGTTACATTATATTACGCATGTATGCTCCGAAGGTTTATAGTACCTGCACTCAAATTTATATTTAAGTGTCATACTTTCGATAGCCCAGAGGGGCTTGTGGTTAAGCAATAACGGCCGCACGGATCGATCGATCAGGTTAAGCTACGTTTGCCGCGGTTGGTCCGTGGATGGGTGACCATCTTCACATACAAGATGGTGCCTCGGAAAGCATGCTAAGCCGTTGGTCCCGGCTGTCATTCGTGGATCTTTGACAGTCGTTACGAGTCATCAGTTGCCCGAAAGTCTGACAACCAGTCTTACCAAGGGGTATCGTATTACCCAGTAATTGTGGAGGTCAGATAGGCAGTCGCTCCATGTAAAACACTGTTATTCAGCTGCATCCGGTTAGACTGGAAGCCAACCCCAACATAGTTGGGAAAACGCTGGCAGATGATGATTCCAGACGACTAAAAATTAAGTTTAAATTAAGATCGCAGGCTGTTACTGAGTTTTTGTTATTCAATACCAATGTCCTTGACCTGGGGATTAAGTCCTACACTTTCTAAGAAGTCACGTTTGAGACCACTAGACAAAAACGAATAATAAGAAGCCTGTTAAAACGGTTCTTACATTACGCTTTTTTAAACTTGCTACGAAACGCTACGAAGTGCTACGAGCGTAGCACATTTTGCCTTTGCCTGATCTGGGATCGAACCCATGCCCAGCACGCAACCACAAGACCGACGAGGCAGTTATTATCAAGAGTATTTCGTAACAATATGAGCCTGCTTTGCTGAACCTTTACATCTTATCTTTTTGATTTTGCTACGAATCGCTACGAAGTGCTACAAAGAGCTACGCCGTAGCATTGCATGCTACGTCGAACTTAAAATGCATTTTTTCCCCAATGCAACCAATTGATTAGGTTCCTTGTTAAAGATTGACCTCATATTGAAAGGTCATGGCAGATATCGTCATAATCACCAGTCTTGACAAGTACACTGGTGATTGCTGTTAAAAAGAAAGAAAGAAAAATATTTTAGTAAGGAAATACAAATGGTAAAAAACGGAGCATTTCAAAACTAAGTTACATTCGAAACAACCAAAAAAAAAACAACATAGAAACGCCTGTGCGAGGCAAAAAAAGCTCCTATCTCAGCATAATGCTGAGCAGCTGCTGTTACATAATATTTTGTAAATGCTATGTTAATCAGTGAGTAAAGTAAGTGTGTACTTTGTGCTTTTGATAATTGATTTTTAGTCCACAAATAATGTAATAATAGCTTCCCGACCGATTTCGGTCACGGTGACCAATCTCAACGGAGATTAGCCGCAGGTACGCAGGAGATATTATAGTGCACAAGTGTGTGTGCGCAAACACAGGTGCACTCTCTGTTCCTTTACTCTCATAGTCCGATGGGACGGCAATCCAACACGACCGGGGAGAGATCAGGCGCAGGACCAACGGCTTTACGTGCTTTCCGAGGCACGGGGGTATTAAACGGTCAACTTCCAAACTCCGGACTAGGAAATTCCTAATGAAAAACTCAATAACACTTTGTCCGACCCGGGAATCGAACTTAAGACCCCACGCTCAGCAGCCGCGCTTGCAACCACGAGACCGATGAGGCCATAAAATAACTAGGCCACGTCAATAGTGCTGCAGGGTGTGGTTAACACTCACAACTAAGATATAGCCAATCTTGTTTGGATATAGTCTACAAATCTCATACTTGTAGTATTTCATTCATCAACAAAATGATTTTAGTTGTGACTGTGTTGCATTCTTTGGAACAATACCAAATATTCTGGACATATTTTTGACAGTTCCAAGACGTCTTTTGTTCCAATTATTAATTGGTGCATTCAAATCAAGTTTCACTTCACCCCTTACCCTAAATTACCCAGAAAACACACCAAAATGTACCGTGATTCCCTATAACTACCCTTGCATAAAACAAAGGACCCACGCCCATATTAGATGACCTGGTTCTTACTATTGACCAGCCCGTCAGCCCCCCTTCCCCTCTTGGCCCAAATGTCACCCCCCACGACCTTTGCACCGCGCATGCGCGAACCCTGAAGCCTGGAGCCTCCCCTGTAGAGCCCAGATTTCAGTCTGCCTGAAACTGTTGGAGCAGTACCCGTCGTCAGCTCCCAGGCTGAGATTGCACCAGTATTAAAAATTCCTTTTACATTTATGAGAAATTCTAACTCAGTTTTCCGCGCTTTGTATTTTATTAAATACATTTTCTGTTTGAGGCATATAGTTATTTGTTTCTCGACTAAAAATATAGCTTATAAGTAGTTTTTTGTGGGAGCTGCGAACAAGGTATGTACTCTTAGAAAGAAACTTGAACATAATTTGTTAATTATTCGTTAGAGTAGATTTAGTACTTTTATTTTCTAGATACATCTGCCATTACATTTCCCTTCACTCTTTTATTATATTAAATGTACATATCATGTAAATATGTAACGCCCGCCGTCGGAAAAAATTCTGAAAAAAAAAACTACTATTTTTATTTCTTTATTTTACTCTGACAACATTGTGCTCGTAGTGTCAGAATCATTAACGTATTTCTTTCTCTCTGTTCACAGACTTTTCTAGAAGTTAGAGTTATGTCAAAGCTGAGTTTGGACGGCTTTTTTTCCTACTGCAAGCAAATAGCTGAACATATACAGTTGGTTCGTTCAATTTCCATGTTTTTAGTCCGCCATCTTGGATTTTGACACGCCCTTTGTTCTTTATGCATGAAAACTCCTTTTTACCCGACTACGAAGAAGCGTAGCACGTTTTAATTTTGGTTTTAATCCTTTTTTATGGTGTTGCATGGTTTTCCTGTAGTTTTGAATGGTTTGTGCTTAAAATTTTATTTTATTATTATTCAGGTCATTTTCCCTTAAATCCTTTCTTTGATATATTGTGGTGATGTTTCTAGTAGCTTGATTTTAATCTAGAATAGATTCATTTAAACTTATCTTTGTTTTTCTTTTTGGATTAATTAAGATTAATATTGATTTTCCTTTTAGTAGGATTTCTAATTATTAATTTGGCAACTTTATAAAAGTCATTTATGATATTACCACGGTGATTATTTTTCAATCAATCCAGTATTCAATTATCGACTATTACATTTAAATTTAATTCAAATACTTAATTTAACAGAATCTTTCCATGGGTACTTATACATAATTTTGATTAATTTAGCATATTATGTAAAATCTCCTTGCATCCGACGGACACGTAAAATAGGCGAATTTCTCTTTAGCCTACGGATATTGTAAAAGGCAACTACGGTAGGGGATAGGTTGCAGAGTCCTTCTGCAGTTTGCTAATAACAATTAACATCATAGTTGATAACCAAGCCAAGCAAAATATTGGTATTCGGCTGCATCCGGATAAACTGGAAGCCCCCAAAAAGTTGGCAGACGATGAGTTGACAACCAAGCCGTCGGCATCTTTCTTATTTAAAGGACGTTCAAGAATTAACTACCTATTCATTTGCTGTAAATATTATTTACACAAAAAGTCAAGTATAGAAAGAAAAATACAACTAAGCAATCCGTGCTTACCTATCGATGCCTTTATGTCCATAATCTATATATAGCTATGTGTATTATTGTGTACTAATACTTAGTGTATGTGTGTACAGGGAGAAAGGATGGCGTCTCTATCTGGACAAGGCACACCCAAACTGACGTCCTCCGTCGGCAACCTGTATTACGACTGTAAGTACATTTTATTATAACTACTAATTAATATTACATTCATAGTTCCGTTAAAGTTCAGTCAGCTCTCAGTCTATATCTTCAATATACAACATTAAAATTATTTTGAGCGCAAGCTAAAATGACTTCTAACAGAATGCTTTATTCTCATAAGAATCAAATTAAGTCTAAAATAATAATACATATATACTACTTAATTATATTATTTAATAGCAAAATTAGCTCTCAAAACGATAAAGGAAAACATCGTGAGGAAACCGGCATGTCCCAGAACCAAACATTCGAGGACATGTGACATCTACCAACCCGCACTGGGCCCGCGTGGTGGATTACAGCCTACTCGAAGAGAGGAGGCCTGTGTCCCAGCAGTGGGAACCTTGACTGATTATACTACTAGCAGCGGAATAAAAAGTGGCCTATATCACTCTCCGGCCTATACAATATCTCTGCGCTAAATTGCTAATATGCGCCGTTCCCCGTGATAGAAAAACAAATCAACAATTCCTGTTTACCTCGATGGGGTTAGGCTAACCAACGTTTACTACTGTTAAGCACGCCAACGTTTCACTAGTTATGTTATAGTCCCTCTGGGGGACTCTGTTGACATTGTGCGGGCATAAATCTGAGGAGCAATTCTCGTAATTTTCAGAACGTTCACAGTCTGGGGGCCTAAAAAGGCCACTTTAAGCAATACCTTTAAAAGCTATTCATTTCCTGAATTCCCAGCAGATCATTAGCAATTCCTCTAATTTTCGTAAAATTTAATTTCATAATTTGCTGTAAACATGGCCGCATGAAAAAAGTAAAAACCGTAATTTTATCGGTAAATTTGTCATTACAGTTTTTATCAAATTGGTTTTTTATTTCTACAGTTTAAATGTTATTTCATTGTGATATGAATTGCACACAGATCATATAAATTGTCAGTTTGTGACCATTTTACGATTTTTAATATGATTCTGTTATCATAAAACAACTTAATAATGTTAGTACCAATCACCCTCCACACAAACTGCTTTACAATTGGAGAGCTGAAACTCTCCGTTACAGTTCTAAGGACTTTGCCAGACTTGAGAATTGAACCCTCATGCTCTGCAGTGGCTTGCGAAGACTACACCAATGAGACTGTATACAATATACTTACTTAATCACTTCACTCGCATGCCTACTTAGTTCTTATAAAAAATATTCAATAGGTAACATGTGGATAACGTTGTGAGTTACACAGAAACTACTAAAATTAGATACTAAGGTTTTATTAATTAACAAACTTTGTGTAATTGTTTGTTTTCCCAAAGAAATAGATAAATAAATAATCATCTGATTTACCCAAACTTTTACAAAATCTGAATACGTTCAACTCCACCGCAAAACCACATCAATTAACTCCTTACAATTGAGAACATGGAAGTGAACTTTACGCCGTCATTAATTACTGACAAATGACGTCACGACATGATGACGTCACGAGCCACGACACGTTCGGTTTTACAGCGTTGATTAATTAATGACGTTGTTTTTTATACTTTCAAAAGCTATAGCTTCTGTGCGCGACTTCATCCGCGTGAAATTTCGACCTCCAAACGCGTCACATCACATGGCGATGTTAATTCGTTTTTGCTCAGCGTTCGTTCTGAGTTTTTTAGGGTTCCGTACCTCAATAGGAAACACAGAACCCTTATAAGATCACTTCGTTGTCCGTCTGTCTGTCCGTCTGTCAAGGCCCTTTTTCTCAGGGACGCGTGGAGTTATCAAGTTGAAATATCAAATAAGTGCTCAAGGCTGCACTCCCTAGAAGCATTGAAAAAGATCAAACTTCTAAGTCAACGCAATCAAAAGATACGGGCGTTTATGTTCCGTTTATGCCACATATTTTGACACTCGCAAGGGAATCAAAACCTTTAGGGTACTTCCCGTTGACCTAGAATCATGAAATTTGACAAGAAGCAATGTCATACAGCACAAGTAAAGGAAAAAAAAACGGAAAACCGTATTATAGTTACATACCTACCAATTTGTACGACTCGCACTTTACTGGTTTTTCTTTTTGCTCTGCTCCTCATACATAATCAGCCCTAAATGTTCCCACTGCTGGGACACAGGCCTCCTCATAGCGTGATGTTAAATAGCCTATAAACTTCCTCAAGAATTGGGCTATCAAATACAAATCCGACTGCTTGTTCCAGAGATGAACGCGTTCAAGCAAAAAGTAACAGACTCTTCAGTCTTATTACATTAGTATATAGATGAAAACGTAAGAGGGATTCTTGGCTTAATGATAACATCCGCACAACTCGACTGTAGGGTTAACTTACGCTTGCTGAGGTCGGTTTGGGGATAGGTGACCAAACCTACCATTGGTTACATATCGATACCCCTCCGTGCCTCAGAAAGCACGTAAGGCCGTTGGTCCTGGCTGTAATTCTTAGATCTTTGACAGACGTTACGGGTAATCAGAAACCCAAAAGTCTGACAAGCCGTCTTACCAAGGAGTATCGTGTTATTTTTTTTTAATACTGGTATTCAGCTGCATCCGGTTAGACTGGAAGACGAATGATATTTGCAGTATAATTTTAAATCATTGTTAAAATTCAACCCTAAACTGATTAAAACTTAGCCGCACGCGCCTTATCAGCGACTTCCGTCAGAGGGCGCCACTTCCGACACAGGAAATTATGTACAAACCCACAATATTATATTACAAGGGTAGCTGGGTAGATTATTATAATCTGGGCTGTCGTGTTTCCGTAAACTGACAGTAGGTGGCGTTTGACAGATAACGTCAGATTACTGTTATAGTTCTAGAAAAAGACCTATAATTTTATCTGTCAGTGGGTCTAGACTAGACCAAAGGAGGTATAACGAATTAACGATGAAAATGTTTGACATAATATACGTAGATATGTTTTGTTTCCATGTTCTGCAGTTGTTCCTTGGGTGCGCTTGTATAGAGACATTCAGAGATAATGATTAGTTGGTGCCTCCTTATCATTTAAAATTGTCTAAGGAGACTCTGCGAGTTGGCTTCGGCCCCTGGTACGCTTTCCAAAGGTCCGGGACCCGAATAAGTAATATACGGAATTAACGAGAAAAAAAACACAATATTCTGTATTTTTTCTAGCTTGAAAACCTCTATAAAATCATCATCTGCCTGCCTTATTCCGACTATTTGTGGGGTCGGTTTCCAGTCTAACCGGATGCAGGTGAAATACCAGTATTTTACATGGAGCGACTGCCTATCTGACCTCCTCTTAGAAAGACTGGTTGTCTGACTTTCGGGCTTCTGACTACCCGTGATGAATGTCAAAGATATACAAATGACAGTAGCACGACACTATATCTACCTAAAATATTCGTAAAAAAACTCGGAGAAAAAAAAAGGGGAATAAAAAAAACTTTACTAAACAAATATTTCACATATTAAAAATACTTGACTTAACAATTATTCGCAGCATCCGAAGCACAAATAATTTGCTCCAAGAATTCATCATTTTCATTTTAACCCTCTGTTGCGACGGGGTCTCGGAGTCCGAGCGCTGGCATTTGTGGCACTAGACAGACATGCGCAGAAATACCACTATTACATCGTGTAAAAGGAGCTAAAAGAAACTACTGCTGTTTATTTTCAAATTAATTTTTTTCCTCTATGGTGTCGGTTTATTTAGGTACAATTTCAAAAGATTTTATAAAGAGCAAGTTTATAAAATCATTATTGTTGTGTTGTTTTATTTTAAGGTCATGTATTTCTTAATGTATGGCATTGTTTAATTATTAAACACTAGCTGTTGCCTGTGATTTCGTCTGCGATCCAGGATGAAAACTACGAGGCCCCCAACAATCCACAATATGTACACGTAGGGGGGTGGGGGACCGTCGTTTACGCAGCGCCCCCCGTCAACGTCACTCGAGCACCAAAAGACTCCTATAGCAGTATAGTCCAGTTTTTAAAGATATATTTATCTTTTCTTTTTCTGTAGCTATGGTATCTGCTATAGGCAATTCGCCATCGTTGCCGTGAAAATTTTCATCTTGCTTGTGGACCTTTTGCCTCAATCTTGTTCATCCGAAACTCCGCTCCCCTCCGTCCGATTAGTTACACGCGTGTGCGGGCTACAATATTGGACAATAATCCACAGCTGCGTTTTACAGCCAGCATCAGGAATTTAATTAAAAATTCCTTTCTCAGTATGTTTGTGTTGATAAACCGGGAGTGTCTGTTAGCCTCTGTAATGTCATTGTGTGGTTCTGATATCTGGTGGAGTAATACTCTGTTTGGTAATGTTGGGGTTGGATTTTGGCTTGAATCGATTTTGATTGTCAACTGTTTTTGGCTTAGTTACGAGTATGTGTGTTTTTCTAGCGAATTAAATGGTCTGATACAACGTCGATATTTTGAAACGCTGTCAAGAATATTAAATGCATCGATTTGCCGTTTTCTTTATGTTACAAATAACCATTTTCACAGTGATTCTATCATAGCCAAAATTTAAATTGCGCACAGCCAAAGTGTGGAACTCTCTGCTGGCGTCTGTGTTCCCAACACATTCAAACCGTCTGCTCTCAAAGCTAGAGTGAACAGGCATCTTCTGGGCACGCTCGTTCTATCATAGACTTCATCCATCGCTTTCGTTCAGGCATGATCGAGGGCAAGAGCGAGCCCATTCAGCAATTTATAAACAAACAAAAAATATCGCGAATAATAATTCTTAGTATTCGTTCAAAATAGGCACAAAATCAGATCAGAAATTAGTTGACTTCAGATTACTTAGTTTTCAAAAGTTTTTAAATTTTTATAAATTGTAAAATATTATATTATTGTATACTAGCTGCACCCCGCGGTTTCGCCCGCATAAGTTTCGATTCCATGGGAATATCGGGATAAAAAGTATCCTATATGTTAATCCTGGTTATAAAGCATCTGTGTGCCAAATTTCATCCAAATCCGTTCAGTAGTTTTTGCGTGAAAGACTAACAAACATCCATCCATCCATTCATCCATACAAACTTTCACGTTTATAATATTAGTAGGATGTAGGATATGGTTTCTGTTTTACTCGCGTGCTCGTAAATGAACTACCTTTGAACTTGTCACATTCATTAATCTGTAAACTCGTAATCGACGTACCTCTACATCTTCATTCTTCACTAAACAAAGGAAATCCCTGCCAACCCTTACCTACCCATAAATAGCCCAAACAAATTAAACTCATAAAAATCTAAACTCCGCTTTATTACCGCGCTGTCAGATTCGTAAGCCCGCAATTTATAATCGTCCTCGGGAGCCCATCTTCATTTTTCGAGAGGTATTAAACGCCCATCGCAACGCCAGAACGGAGCAGATAGCCCATACGTTAGCTTTGTGGGCTACAATTGATAGACTGGGGGCTTTACGGGATACTCTCGGGGAAATAGAATATTTTTTGTGTATTTTTCTTTGGTTTATAGTGTGGAGAGGGACTTTTTTATTTGGCTTAGTGGAAAATTAACAAGTTTTTGTAGAATAATTATTATGGTTAGCTATAGTTTTTTCAAAAGATAATTAAATTGTACGTCAAGATATATCATGTCAAGAGCGAAGAAATAAAATACCTAATAATATTAAAAAAAACTGGTGTGATTTCATTTTCTTTGGCAGTGCTTACCGTATTTACTGATGTACTAGCTGCGCCCCGCAGTTTCACCCGCATAATTTTTGATCCCGTGGCAATATCGGGATAAAAAGTATCCTATATGTTAATCCTGGTTATAATCCATCTGTGTGCTAAATTTCATCCAAATCCCTACAGTAGTTTTTGCGTGAAAGAGTGACAAACATCCATCCATCCATCAAGTTTTCTAGTTCCCCCGACCTACCGCGTCGCATCACATCGCCCGCCCGCGCTTTACTTCGTCTTCGCTTACCGTTCTTTCTGACTTTTTTTTCTTTTTGCACGGCTCCTAAGGGGTGTAGCGTGATGTTAAACAGCCTATAGCCTTCCTCAAGAATTGGGCTATCAAATGCAAAAAAAAAAACTCCAGAACATAGCACGATCAAACAAAAAAAAAAAAAAACTGAAGAAACAAGAAATTATATTAAATAGTTCTCTTTTCTAAATAAAACATCTTTTAACCTACAAAGCTGGACTGGTTTTGCAAGTCCTTTGGTAAAGGCAAAAAAATTACTGGTATTGTATATTGACTTTTTATCCTGAAAATAATATTTTCAAACAAGACATAATTTTTTTCAAATTTTGCAGTACGCAACTAATTACAGTTACACTACTATGGTGGTTCTTTCCTCAAAAGACCATTTCAGACATCGACCTACATGGTCTTCATATGATCTGACCAAGATTATGTCTGGACTTTAAAAGAGCCTGTGACGTCTGAGTTTGTTTTGGCCTTTCTTCTCAGACTAGTCAGATAGGAAACGCCGACCTCATCTAGTTTTAAAATATGATTGACGTGTAAAAGTGTTCGTACAAACCTACTTACAAAATAAAATCATTTATCATTTATTGATCGAAAACCTTCTGAAAGTCTGATCTCAGTCTTAATCTGTCAAAAATACCTCTAATTTCCCTACATTTTTGGCAACTTCTTGACATTGTTCGTCGCTAAGATGGGATTGTGCCTAGATTTTGAACGTTTTTAATGACGGGAATTGGTTTTCAAATCACACGAACAATATCCTCCTCCTCATAACTTCGCCGAAGCAGTGATCCTCACAAATGAGGGATTCTCTGTAATACCTCGTCACTACCGCGCGGATCAAACTGTCCCGAGGACTCCCGACTATGGGTATTTACTGCACCCGAGCGATGGAGGGTTGGATCGTGGTACTAATTGAAATAACACACGTTGTTCAGTGATAAATATACTGCGAGATTTTTTTACAAAAATACTTTCTATTCATTATTAAAAGAGACAGTTCTGGTGTTTGTGTTACGCTGGCTGTTTTTGTTAATATTTTTAAAACTTAAATTACATAAATGGAACTAGCTTCGCCCGAGACTTCGTCCGCATGAAATTTCTTGTTCCCCTGACCTACCGCGTCGCATCGCATCGCCTGCCCGCGCTATTACTTCGTTGTCGCTTAACGTTCTTTCTTACTTTTTTGCTCTGCCCCTCAGAGTTCTAGCGTGATGTTAGATAGCCTATAACCTTCCTCAAGAATTGGGCTATCAAATGCAAAAAGATTTTTTCCAATCCAACTACTAGTTACAGAGATTAGCGCGTTCAAACAAACAAACTGTTCAGCTTTATTATTAGAATTAGATTAGATAAAGATATGCCAATTTTACGTGAGATAAAAAAAGATTAGCACTCAAACTCTCGAACGAACCACAGACAAAAATAGACGGACGAACGTAGATTTGACGCAAGAAAAAGACATTTCCCTACTATAAGAAGATGGTAAAAAAACAGCCCGAGGAAATATATATATCATAATCCTGAACTTTAGGAAGAAACAGCATCGCCATACAACGTGGCAATGCTGCCAGCCTTTTGGGCAGGTTTCCTATTGACAGCGATGCGGACGAATTTTTTGATGCCCTTCGATTATTTCCCATCCCAGCATAATCAGCCTATAATGTTCCCACTGCTGGGACACAGGCCTCCTCTCTGTGAGAGAGAATGGGCCGTGATCCACCATGCGGGCCCAGTGCGCGTTGGTAGATGTCACATGTCTTCGAATTTTTGATCCTAGGACATGCCGGTTTCCTCACGATATTTTTTGCTTTCCCTCACCGTTTTTTGAGAGCAGTGGTGATGAAATAAATTACACAAAGTAAAGCGCCTGCTCGGGTTCGAACCCGCGACCTACAACTCGTAAGTCGGGGTCGTTACCACATACATATATAATAACAATACATATTTGAATGCACGGAACAAATATTTGTATGACCTACATGTATTTGTTCCGAGTCTGGGTGTTTTTCTATCTATAATATGTATGTATTTACAAAAAAAAAATGTATATAAGTAGTTTATCAGCCATCTTGTTACCATAACACAAGCATTAGGTTGCTTAGCTTGGGACTAGATGGCGCTGTGTGAAATGTCCAGGGATATTATTATTATATTTTTATGTTCGTTTTTTTTTAAATTTAATTAATTTAAGCGCTCATTATTTTCTGGTCGTGTAATGACCTATAGTAATCTCCAAAAGCAAGACAAGGAGGTCTAAAAGATTTACTTTAATACTACGTCATTACCGCGCGGATCAAACTGTCCCGTCTATGGGAATTTATAGCACCCGCGCAGTGGAGGGTTCGCTCAATATGAAGTTGAAGATAAGTGATAAATGATTTTATTTTTGTAAGTAGGTTTTTACAAACCAGGGTCCGTAAAAATCCGATTCCTATCTATATATATAAACATCAATTGCTGTTCGTTTGAGTCGCTAAAACTCGAAAACGGCTGAGCCGATTTAGCAGATTTTGGTTTTGAAATGTTTGTCGTAGTCCAGGGAAGGTTTAAACGGTGAGAAAATATGGAAAAATTGCGAGGAAGATAGTAAAAACAACAATTTCATTTTCCCATATAAACTGTTCTACCTACTTTCCTGTCAAACATTTGACGATCGTCCCTTCGGTACGGTAGACTCGGGTCCACTCAAATTGAAGCACGTATTAAATTAGGGTAGGAGTAGGTTAGGAGTAGGGTAGGAGTAGGTTAGGAGTAGGTTAGGAGTAGGTTAGGAGTAGGGTAGGAGTAGGTTAGGAGTAGGTTAGGAGTAGGGTAGGAGTAGGGTAGGAGTAGGGTAGGAGTAGGTTAGGAGTAGGGTAGGAGTAGGGTAGGAGTAGGGTAGGGGTAGGGTAGGAGTAGTGTAGGGGTAGGGTAGGAGTAGGGTAGGAGTAGGGTAGGAGTAGGTTAGGAGTAGGTTAGGAGTAGGGTAGGAGTAGGGTAGGAGTAGGGTAGGAGTAGGTTAGGAGTAGGGTAGGAGTAGGTTAGGAGTAGGTTAGGAGTAGGGTAGGAGTAGGGTAGGAATAGGTTAGGAGTAGGGTAGGAGTAGGGTAGGAGTAGGGTAGGAGTAGGGTAGGAGTAGGGTAGGAGTAGGGTAGGAGTAGGGTAGGAGTAGGGTAGGGGTAGGGTAGGGTGCAGGACACCACGCGAACGAAGTAGCGCCGGGCAGCTAGAAATAATTTATATGGCAAAACAACGTTTGCCGGGTCAGCTAGTTTATAATAAATAACAAAATATCATACACAATAATAATAAGATTTTCATTTTGTTAGTGGTTTACAAGTGTTTCCGAGTTAGATAGTTAGCTCTAAGCTCTAAGAAGCTCACATGGATACTAGTTTGGATAGTATTTACAGCGCCAGCAGGTCAACCTACCCGAAACTGTCAAATTTTCCCAATCAACCTTGAACCTTAATACTCTAGCGATAAAGTTGAAAATATATTAAAGAAAATTGAAGATTGTAGTAGCTTGATGTGCTGGCGTCTGTACAATGGAAAACGGACACAAAAAAAACAAAAATGTGTTATTTTTTTTTCTCTTTGTTTTTCTTTGTTAATTTATTAAAATAGTAATGTTAATTTCATAAATAATAATGTTAATAATTTGTATTGTATGCCCGAAAGGCAGGACATAACTGATCAACATTACTGTAATTCTTAACACCTGTACTTATCTATTTCTGTACCTATGATCCACAATAAACATGATTGATTGATTGATTGTTTTTTTAACGAAGTCATAAACGAAAATGAATGAACAGTTGTAAAAGGAATTGAAAGAGTCCAGAGAATTACGCACATAAAAGCTTATTGTTAAGTATGCCGTCCGTTTAGCCATTTTTTAAGATTTCATAAAATAAAACCAGAAGAAGAAAATCAAAAATAAACATAATCATATTTTTCTGTTCCCAAAATATCAAGTCTTTTTTACCAAAAGCTTACAGCGTCCCACTTCAGCATCACACGTCCAGAAAATGTACAATCACCGACAATCGGCTTATGACGTCGACAACATAAGTTCACACCAATCTTCATGACTGTACCACTGTCATATATACCTAACATAACCCTTAACACAATCGGATAGAGTTCAAAATCGAGTAGCACAGAGCTCAGGAAGAAATAGACAGCAAATAACATCTGGAATGCGATGTAATGCTTTCCAAATACTACTGAGGGCACTTAGACTGTTTGCCAATACCACAAACACTGGAAAATCGACTCTAATCTTAGTAAACAAAGGGTTTAGATTTCTTTGAGAGGTGTGAAAACATTTTCGCAAGTTAAGGTGATGAGAATATGGAATCTGAAATGTGGGGAATAAAGTTGAAATTCGGTTGTGACAGTTAAAGGGTAGATTTTCCCTGAAAGTGACGTGAGTGGCTCTTAATATATTGTCGGTTAAAATGATAAGGGATGAAGCAAATGTCAGGGGAATGTGTTTTAATGTTAGCGAGTTTTGTGCTCACACTGTATGGGAATAATGGATGAAGATAGATTTTAGTAGAGATAGTGGGCTTGTGGCCAACTTATAACAGCCGCACGGGACGATCGATTAGGTTAAGCTACACATGCCACGGTTGGTCCGTGGATGGGTGACCATCTTTACATACCAAGACCCCTCCGTGCCTCGGAAAGCACGTTTAACCGTTGGTCCCGGCTGTCATTCGTGGATCTTTGACAGTCGTTATTTACGGGTAGTCAGAAGCCCGAAAGTCTGACAACCAGTCTTACCAAGGGGTATCGTATCACCAAGCAACTGGATTGTGGACGTCAGATAGGCAATCGCTCCGTGTAAAATACTGGTATTCAGCCGCATCCGGTTAGACTAGAAGCTGGCCCCGATATAGTTGGGAAAAGGCTAGGCAAATGATGACTGGTTAAAAAGTTAAAATAATCGCCCATGTTATACGTAGAATTCATTATAAAGGAGCTCATTCGGGGAAGGACTACCACCATATTTCTGCCAAGTTTTAAATACAGGAGGTCAGCTTCTATACCATCCAAAAATAATTCGAAGATACCAAGCTGACAAAATCAACTCTTAATCCGAAAATTCCCACCACCATCACTAAAAGGGTCTGACCGTCTGACGTATGCGTCTGACAGCTACAACATTGTCAAGCGATGCGTGTTAAAGAGGGGGATTAGTGTTGTGTACAAGTGCTGTTCGTGAGTGAGTTACTGTGTAGTCGGTACTAGAGATGGGACACGATGCGTTTTGACGGGAAAATGTACGTGTTACTGAAAAGGGTTAAAAGGCAAATAGGTAGGGTTAACTGTAGAAAGAAAGAAATAAAATAAAGGCAGTGGAAGAAAGTAGCTGTTTTCCGAGTATGTTAAAGGCTACTTTTCATTTAGGCCTAACAGAATTCACAAAAAAATAAAAACTTTTTTGCAAAAAAAAAACAACCGACTTCCAAAAACGACACTACAAAGTGAAAAATAACTTTAATTTCGGAAGTCGGTGTCGTCGGGTTCGCATTTTCGTTGTTTGCCACCGACTTCCGAAATTAAAGTTATTTTTCACTTTGTTGTGTCGTTTTTGGAAGTCGGTTGTTTTTTTGCCAAAACGTTTTTATTTTTCACTTTTAAGTTGTAATTTTTACCAGTAATTTTGGTTTAAAAACCAAACTACTGAACCGTTTTTGATGAAGTTTCTATGGGACCACTTCAGAAGTATCTCCTTTCGAACAAGAAAGAATTTAGAAAATCGGTCCACAATTGGCGGAGTAATCGCGTAACAAACACACAAAAAAAAACATACCGTCGAATTGAGAACCTCCTCCTTTTTTGAAGTCGGTTAAAAAACTACCACGTACACATTATTTAACTCGAACCAAACCCATGGGTCAAAGTATAATTTTACAAGCATATCTAACCCAACTTGTAATCTATAATAAAGCTGAAGAGTTTGTTTGTTTGAACGCGCTAATCTCTGGAACTACAAGTCGGATTTCAAAAAAATCTGTTTGCATTTTTAGCCCAATTCTTAAGGATGGCTGTAGGCTATTTAACATCGCGCTAAGATACTTAGGAGCCAAGAAAAAAGAAAAGAAAAAAAGTTGGAAATAATGCTAAGCGAAAACGAAATAATAGCAGAGGCAGGCGATGCGATGCGACGCGGGTCGGAAGAACAAGAAATTTCACGCGGACGAAGTCGCGGGCAGAAGTTAGAGTTCGGTTTAAAAATTCTTTATTTCTCAAAGATTACAAATCACTTACGAGGAGAAATAAGATATAAAACAAAACTTAAGCAATTTAAAGTACAGATGCGCATGCGCATAGACGGTGTTCTTAGAAAAAGAAACAAAATTACATTTCTGTATTGGTAGGTAATTTCAATAGGGTACTCCCTGGGTAAAAATAATTATTATATTTAGTCCGTCTCAGTTAGATTATCGAAAAATAATGGACACGTATTTTTTTCTTTTGTCAATCAAACAAAAAATGACAAAGATAAAGCGTGTCAAAATTTGAAAGTGAGTCGTGACGTCACTTGCTTGCAAAAGTGTCGCAAGCAAGTGACGTCACGCGGAACTTTAAAGGGCGATATCTTTATCATTTTTTATATAATTGACAAAAGAAAAAATACGGGTTTAATATTTTTTGATAATCTAACTGACGGGCTAATTAGATTTTTTTAGGAAAATAGCCTATTAACTTGATTAACTTGAAAATATGTCGTTTTAATAACTTTTTAACCGACTTCTAAAAAAGGAGGAGGTTCTCAATTCGACAGTATGTTTTTTTTTTTTTTTTTTGTGTGTTTGTTACGCGATTTCTCCGCCAATTGTGGACCGATTTTCAAAATTCTTTTTTTGTTCGAAAGGAGATACTTCTGAAGTGGTCCCATATAAATTTCATCAAAAACGGTTCAGTAGTTTGGTTTTTAAACCAAAATTACTGGTAAAAATTACAACTTAAAAGTGAAAAATAAAAACTTTTTTGCAAAAAACCTAAATTACTGGTAAAAATTACAACTTAAAAGTGAAAAAATAAAAACTTTTTTGCAAAAAAAAAACAACTGACTTCCAAAAACGACACTACAAAGTGAAAAATAACTTTAATTTCGGAAGTCGGTGGCAAACAACGAAAATGCGAACCCGACGACACCGACTTCCGAAATTAAAGTTATTTTTCACTTTGTAGTGTCGTTTTTGGAAATCGGTTGTTTTTTTTTTTGCAAAAAAGTTTTTGCATAAAGATATTGACTTAGTGTCTTTTATATGCTGCATGAGTTGTAGATCTGTGCTCCTTGATACAAAATACACTTTTTACCATAATTAGTTCGCGGTTTATATAGTTGTATATCGTGTGCTTGCCTAGAGCTGTTGGTATTATATTTATTGATTGTATTTTGTGAAGTTTATTTGTGTGTGTATGTTTTTGTTGTGTTTTAAATTGACAGCTTAACGCACCTATCTTTAAAACAACATAAATACTCTACTTTTCAATAAGCACCCTAATTACGTAATACACTATCAATCTGAATAATTTTGAAGGATATTGCTAATCCATTGCTTCATATATTCGAAAAATTTGTCTGCTCAACAACGTGAACAACGCAATGAATGTTGTTGAACTGTCAAAATGGAACCCATTGCCACGGATACGGTACGCAATTACCCCAAAGGACTCACAAAAAATCCAACAACTTACGCATTAAAACAACAAAATACAATTTTACGAGCATATCTAACCCAACTTGTAATAAGAAACATTATCTCCGTACACATCTGTGTTAACCCTCGCGCTAGAGCAGCCGGGTCGAAAGGCCTTCTGATTAAAAAGTCACTGCTTTTAATATCGGCCCCTGTGTCCAGGAATGTGTGGGGAGCTGGGGTGTGTGCAAGATGGGAATGTTGTGGGATATTAATATGCGAGGAGAAACACGTGTTTATTGGGTTTTTGATATGTAAAAGTTCCATAAGTAACGGAAGTTAATTACTTAGTTTAAAGATTTATTCGGTCCTAGTCCGTGATTTCGTTCGCGTGCGTGTTTGAAACCAAATTGGATTTAATTGTTTTTTTTTTTTGCGTGGAACCCTAATTCTCTTTTTAAAATTAAAGAAGCTAATATAGTCCTTATAACATCAGTTAATCTGCCAGTGAAAGAAACACGTTAAGCGGTTGGTCCCGGCTGTCATTTGTAGATTTTTGACAGTTGTTACTGGCAGTCAGAAGCTCAAAGGTCTGACAATCACTCTTAGCAAGGCCCGAGTAACTGGGTTGTGGAGTTCAGATAGACAGTCGCTATATGCAAGCTACTTAGTATTCAGCTGCATCCGGTATGATTGGAAGCTGACCACAATATTGGTGGGACAAGGCTAGGAAGATTTATTTTGAGCTATTTTATTTTCTGTAAGGATTAGAAAAGTGCTTTTCACACCTTTACAAAATATTGAACACTGAAAGAAAATCCATGGAAATAAGAATATTTTTCTCAAAAAGAGGGTCACCATACAAAAGTCGCCTCATATTCGGCGTTGAGCACAGATGTCTTTGATTTATACAACCGTGTCATATCTCACACAAAACCACACTCAAAACTAAACCTTACCCCATTACAATAAAGAACAACATCCCCTAAACACAACACACATACAATTCCGCGCAACTTTTACCAACAATACCTTGCATTCTGATTTTCAATATCATGAACTTCCCAACTTACTTATGCGGTTCCAAAAATGAATTCTCACCCGTTTCTCCACGCCAAATGTTAAACAATAAGGGTGAAGCTCTGCTATTCGAAGTGTATGTACAAGGTGGTAAATGCTAGTATTGTTGGAGATCCCATTGTCAGCTGATCAGTCAAGTTTTTGTTTCCTATGAAGGATTGCTTGAACTTTGACAGTAGAGGAAATGAAAACTAAGGGAGAAAATTTTCGCTTTTTTGAGTATGAGTGCATTGATTAAGACGATACAGAACTTGGCCTATTGAAACTCAGTGGGTTTCCACCAAAGAAAAATTGGCCAAGTGCGAGTTGGGTTCGCGCACTGAGGGTTCCGTACAAAATTTAATTTTTTTTTCGCGAAAGAATGCTAGGATTTTTTGTTGAAGTTGGTTTTTTATCAGTAAGATTATAAATTTTATATTACATAGATTTAGAGACAATCCACGGAGCACAGAAGTCGCTTTGTCCTGTGATACAATCTATGTACCTATGTACTTATATAAATGACTAAAGTTCATAAACTATGAAAGTACCGAACATTGATCTAACGAAAAGATAAACGGATTGAGGGACAAACTTAACTTTGCCATTGGAAACCTGTTGTCCCCCACATGGGTCGCGGTTAGTTCACCAACTGTAAATAAGTTTGTAGTCGCAAAAGTAATATTTTTTTTGTTATGTAATTACAAATTTACGATTTTCCTTTACTTGTGCTACATGACATTGCTTCATGCCAAATTTCATAATTCTAGGTCAACGGGAAGTACCTTACAGGTTTTGCTTCCCTTGCGAAGTTGCGAGTGTCAAAATATGCGGCCAAAACGGATCATAAAAGGCCGTATCTTTTGATCGTGTCGACTTAGAAGTTTGATTTTTTCACTGCTGCAAGGGATCACAGACTTGAGTATTTGATATTAATTTCAACTTGATTCCTCCACGCGTTCTTGAGAAAAAGGGTCTTGACAGACGGACGGACAGACAGACGGACAACCTAACCAAACCAACCAACCTATAAGGGTTCCGTTTTTGGTACAGAGTACGGAACCCTAAAAACTATTCAAATTCAAACTCAAAGCATTTATTTTAATTAAACCATTTACAGGCACTTTTGAACTGTCAAGAAGTCGGTCAGTCAGAAAATATGAAGCTATTTGCCCACTCCAAAGCGTAGTAGGTATATATGGAGAAGAACGGGCAAGAAACTCCATGGACACTCTTTTAAATTATATGGTTACAAAAAATATATATTAGTTTCATGGTGTCTATGGTTAGCAAAGTATCGTCAAAGCCCCTTGGTTTGCCTAGACACCTCTACATATGTAACCGCTGTCCATCAGTTGCACCATCAGCCTATTAACCACATGTAATGTGTGACCCTCTTTATCCTTGTTGCAGCAATTCTTCCATACCGCGAGGATGCGCAGCCGCAGACGCGCGAGTTTCTTTCGCGAGTCGTGGATGTACTGCTTGACTTCGTGCACCAGGTCAACGACAGGAATGAGAAGGTATGTGTCTTGGAATTGCTGTTCTATTGAAAGCATCCTACGGGAAACATCATCTACTTAACATTTTCCAAATATGATATTGGTGGCTTCCGGTCTAACCGCAGCTAAGTACCAGTATTCGAGATGGAGCGACTGTCTATCTGGCCTCCACTACCCAGTTTCTGGGTGAGACTATACCCCTTGATTAGACTGATCGTATGACTTTCAGACTTCTGACTACCCCTAGCGACTGTCAGCGGTCAACGAGTGACAGCCGATGCCAAACACCGACTGCAAGCGTAGCTTTTAATCTAGGGTAATTGGCCTGTACGGCTGTTACTTAGCCACTTGCCCCTCAAACACAAAGTATTTCTTGCATTATAAAATCTGTAATAAAGCCACCTTGCATTATAGATTTTTTCTTATCCCTAGATCCTGGAGTTCCGTATGCCGGAGGAGATGTTTAAAATGTGCGACTTCCAGCTGCACGACGAGCCTCTACCTCTGAAGCAACTCCTGGAGGACTGCAAGGTCGCGCTCAAGCACCAGGTCAAGACCGGTAAGTGGATCACCTGCTTTTAGGCCATAGACAAGTGCGGTTCGCGGCAGAGCTGTTCAAATTAGTGCTTTAAGTGGAATGCCTTGAATTTAGGATGTGGGACATTTTGGACATGTAGAGAAAAAAGGTTGTAAATGGAGGCCGAAACGTGGACACTGACAGTCGGGCAAGTCCAAAAACTTTACTGACGCTCAACGCGCTATGGAGCGGGTTATTATCGGAGTTTCTTTGAAGAATAAAATCTGAATCAAAGTTATCTAGAAATGAACCGGAGTTACCTACATAGCAAGCAGAGTAAGCAAGTTGAAGTGGCAGTGGGCTGGCCATGTTTGTCGAAGGACCGATGGCCGGTGGAGCAGACGAGTCCTGGAGTGGAGACCGCGTATCGGCAAGCGTAGTATGGAATGCCTCCCAGCTAGATAGGTCGAGAAGTCCGTTCCAGCCACCTCGAAAAGGTGGCTGGAACGGACTGGATGCGGAAAGTGGAAGACAGGGTGTTGTGGTGCAGAATGCAAGAAGCCTAGATATGTCCAGCAGTGGACTATGATAGCAGTCAGTAGGAGGCAGTCTTGAAATTATTTTGGTATAGGCTGCAGCCCTAAAAATCGATACAAATACTAGTTTTTACCCGCTCCTTCGCCCCCGTGGATGTCTGATGTGATCCCGCGGGATAATAGCGGTATAAAACTTTAGGATTATTTTGTATACAATAAGTAGCCTATGTCCTTCCCCAAGATGCCATCTATCTCCTTACCAAATTTTGTCGAAATCCGTTCTGTGGTTTAGGCGTGAAAAGGTAACATACAGACACAGTTACTTTCAAATTTATAATATTAGTATGGATTATAATGTAGATTACTTATGCCTAATAATATAATTTCGGGGTGTTTGCCAAATAGTTTTTTTTTTCATATAATCGGAGGTACTGTAACTCGGCTAAAGTCGACCAAAATTATACCATACAATTACTTAAATAAATTAATTAAAATTCTACACACATCTAGCATGCATTCCTTCCCCTTTTATTTACAGCAAGTGTATCGAATCGCTTGAGAATGCAATTAAAAATGACTGCACAGTATTCCGTTCAGCTGTGTGTAAGTAACGGGGGCTATCATTCCGACACATTTGAGCAAGTAATTGAATTGTTTGTTGCGGTGCAGGGTTCGGGAGAGGTCGGGCGTGGTCGGGGATGTTCGGTAATTTACGAAGATTCGCAGATCGAGCAATTGCTTGTATTGTTTGCAAGCTTTCAATAATTAATGTTGGTTAATTACGTAGTTTATGCCGTGAAAAGTATAAGATTGGCTAGTTAGTATTCTAAATTGATTGGCATAACAGCCTATAATATTCCCACTCCTGGGAAACAGACCCCTGTGAGAGGAAGTGGGCCGTAATCCACCACGCGGGCCCAGTGCGGGTTGGTAGATGTCACATGTCTTTGATTTTTTGGTTCTAAGAAACGCGGGCTGTCGCTGAAGACCAGCACTGGGGCTCTGTCTCGCATAGGGTCGTAGCATTATGCTGAGGCTGAGCGATGGCCGTTTTGCGTGGATGTGACGCAAATTTTCCCTCAACTTGTTTATTTTTGTGTTTTTTCTCTGCTAAAAAATCTCACTCTAAAAAAATAACTAAACATATTAATATTCACAAAAGAAGGGCTTTTGGCTAAGTAATCACAGCCGCACGGATTGATCGATCAGGTTAAGCTTCGCTTGCCGCGGTTGGTCCATGGATGGGTGACAATCTTTACAAACCAAGACCGTTCCGTGCCTCGGAAAGATCGTTAAGCCGTTGGTCCCGGTTGTCATTCGTGGACCTTTGACAGTAGTTACGGGTTTTCAGAAGCCCGAAAGTCTGACAACCAGTCTTATCAAGGGGTATCGTATTACCCAGTTACTGGGCTGTGGAGGTCAGATAGGCAGTGCCTGCATGTAAAATACTGGTATTCAGCTGCATCCGGTTACACTGGAAGCCGACCCCAACATAGTTGGGAAAAGACAGGCAGATGATGATGATGATCATGTTTGCCGCAAATAAACGTATTTTCTTTCTTAAAAAAGGAGGGGGGCTCAATACGACTGTATTTTTTTTTTAATATGTTTTTTACCTCAGAACTCCGTTATTTAAGAGCCGATTTGCAAAATTATTTATTTATTTTACCATTTATGTACACACATATATAAACAGACATTGAAAAACAGAACAGAAAAAATAGGTACAGAGGTGATGCTTATTTCGTAAGAAATCTCTTCCAGCATACCTGAGATAGGACAATAGATACAGAGATGTAGACAGCGTGTGATAGAGCAAAGGAGACAAAAATAATACATAGAATTAAAAAAACAATTCCAATTCCAATTTATTTGTTAGGATATACTTTCAGATTGGTCCCATAGAAATTTCATCAAAAACGGTTCAGTAGTTTAATTTTTAAACCAAAATTACTGGTAAAAATTACAACTTAAAAGTGAAAAATGAAAACTTTTTTGCAAAAAAAAAGAAGTCGGTGGCAAACAGCGAAAATGCGAACCCACCGACACCGACTTCCGAAATTAAAGTTATTTTTCACTTTGTAGTCTTTTTTGGAAGTCGGTTGTTTTTTTTTTTTTTGCAAAAAAAAAGTTATTTTTATACAACAGGAAGAAATCCTAAGAATGTCACTCAATCTTTCTTACGTCAATGTCAAACAATTTTACAAAACAAAGATTCGATCCGTGAATGCGGGTAGAGTAGCGGGGCAATCATTCCGATACATTTGAGTACATAATTGAATTGTTTGGTACCACCGCCGGCGAGGGTTGAGGCATGCTCGGGTGTGTCCGGCTGAGCTCGGATTTGTTCGGAAATAGGCGATCAGAATGACACTACATGGGTTTAGAAGCACTCTTGTGAACTGATTTGGATTCAATTATTGTTTTTATTTTTGTGTGACGATTTTCTATATATGTAAAATTATGTTTATTTTGTGGAAGGAGACAATATGCTGCGTCGATCCAGAATATATTAGGATGAGGGCAAGAGAATGATAATTTTTTTGAATGCATAAGCACAATCAGCCTATAATGTTCCCACTGCTGGGACACAGGCCTCCTCTCTGTGAGAGGGAGTGGGCTGTAATCCACCACGCGGGCCCAGTGCGAGTTGGTAGATGTCACATTTCTTCGAATTTTTGGTGTTAGGACGTGCCGGTTTCCTCACGATGTTATCCTTCACCGTTTTGAGAGCAGGGCTAGGCAGATGATTTTTTGTAAGCTAAGTTGTAAAACTTAAACACACACAACACACGACTGTAGTCCTGTACTCCCTGAAAGGTTAGGCAGAGGTTTACCTACCTATAGTACCTACACTCACATTTCACCAGTTATGATCAAGTCCCATGTAACAAGGAGCTACCCTATTGCCATCAACTGGGCGCAAATCCAAAGTCCAGGCAGCTACTGAGAAATATTCTAGTTTACTAAAAAAACCCCCTACTCCCAAATTTTAACGCGCTTTATCTTTGTCATTTTTTGTTTGATTGACAAAAGATAAAATACTTGTCCATTATTTTTCGTTAGTCTAACTGACGGACTAAATATAATACTTAATTATTTTATTTACCCAGGAAACTACCCTATTCCAGATGAGTAACCCAATAAAACTGTACGACCCGGAAATCGAACATAGGATCTTGTACTCAATAGTAGCGCTTGCGATCACTGTACCAACAAGCCAGTGTAAATTATAAAAATGGCATAAACTCAACAAACTTCTACCAAACATCAATATTTCCCCATCACTAGCACTCACATCTGACATTAACTCAGAAGCACATCAAACGCAGCCGCCCTCTCAAATAACATGCTTGCCCGAGCGCGAGACAATCGCTTGTCTGAGCGACGGCCAGCGACGCTGAGCGGAGCCTGACGAATGGATTGATTGTCGAGTTCAAGAACGGAAGTAGTTGGATAGGGGCTGGAAATTAAAAAGTTTAGGAAAATATTTTGCAAAACAAAGAGGTTATTTGGAGTTTGAAAATGCTTCTTTCTGACAGAGCTTTGAATGTATTTTTTGTTTTTTAACCGACTTCTAAAAAAGGAGGAGGTTCTCAATTCGGATGTTTGTTTTTTTTTTTTTGGTTTTTCGCGCATAACTCCGTTGCTTGCCAACCGATTTGAAAAAATATTTTTTTGTTGGAAAGGGTATACTTCCCAAATGGTTCCATAGAAATTTCAACAAAAACGGTTTGGTAGTTTGGTTTTGAAACCAAAATTACTGGTAAAAATTACAACGTAAAAGTGAAAAATAAAAACTTTTTTGAAAAAAAAAACAACCGACTTCCAAAAACGACACTACAAAGTGAAAAATAACTTTAATTTCGGAAGTCGGTGGCAAACAACGAAAATGCGAACCCAACGACACCGACTTCCGAAATTAAAGTTATTTTTCACTTTGTAGTGTCGTTTTTGGAAGTCGGTTGCTTTTTTTTATTTGGTAGGTACAGTTCTGCTACGAGATGAATGAAGTTCTCATTAGCTTTCAGAACCCTAAACAAAACTGTTCGTGAAAATTGTTCGCTTGCTGAGTTATCTGGGTAAATATCAATGAATCAATCAACTCAGCCTAATGCAGTCCACTGAAGAAAGAAAGAAAAATCATGTATTTGCGGCAAACATGACGCATAAAAAAGAACATAACCACACAAAAAAAAAAAACAAGTTGGGGGTAAACATGCGTCACATTCACGCAAAATGGCCATCGCTCAGCATAATGCAAAGACCCTATACTGCTGGACGTAAGCCTCTCCCATTCTCCGCCTTCCGCATCCAGTCTGTCCCAGCCACCTTTTTGAGGTCGTCTGTCCATCTAGCTAGAGGGCGTCTCACACTACGCTTGCCGATCCGCGGGGTAAATATAACTGATAAAGTAACTTACTTTAAAATACGAATACTCAAACTCAAAGCATTTATTTTAAATAAACCAATTACAGACATTTTTGAATCGTCAAGGGGTCGGTCAGCCAGAAAGATGAAGCTAGTTGCCCATTCCAAAGCGTAGGAGGTGCTTATGGAGAATAACGGCTAAGAAACTTCACGGACACTCTTTTAAATCATACTTATACACCATGTTCTTCAAGTTATCCATAAACTTTGGCAAACGCTTCTATACCTTTTACAAATCAAATCTAATAAAGGAAGTAGTACTTAAAAGGCTTCGTTACAAAGATATTTGTAATTTCATTTAATGAAATTTAATTGAGCCATGTAGTAAGAAATGGTCTTAATTTGGCCTATGTTAGTGCAATTAAAATGATAAATCTATCAAATGCTTCGGATAAAGAGGCATGCACATCGGGTGATTTATACCAAAGTATTTAGTTTGTATGAAAATTAACAAAAAATAAGAATTCATTAATGTGTCCATAATGAAAAATGCTTATTTCCATGGTCTGGACATCTGGTCGAAGTTTATGTATATCGTCCGGAACACGGTGTATAATCAACTTTTTAATAAATCCATATCCATAGAGTCTTCTAAGCTTACAGGCAAACTCTATAAAACTATAAAGCGCGGGAAATAGCCATAAAAACGATAAAATGGCGCGTAAGTAGCGCGCGAGAGATTTACATGCGGGCGCCCGCGCCGCCGCCGCCGCTAATATCACGCAAATCATCGGATTAAGGACTTTAAAGCGAAGTGGGAATAGGGTGCACTTGAATTAGGGCGTTTAGAGATTGTTTTAAAATATTTGACAGTACTATGAATACTTTCAAAAAAGTAAAGATTATTAAGGTTTCCAAGGTATTTTTTTTTTTGGAAATGTCTAATTATATAAATGTTTAGGGAGGGGTGGCCCCTTTCAATTAAATCTAGGTTTTTGTTTTCGCAAAATGAGAATGGTTATCGCCATCAGTACTTTCCTTTACACGAAAAAAAAAGGAAAAAGTTAAAGTTTCTTCTTGAAATTGGGATTCGACACTTTTCGAATGTAAAAAAAAAATATCAAAGCCAATTGGCAACAGATATGACTCTATACTATATATACTAGGTATACTAATAATAAAGCTGAAGAGTTTGTTTTTTTGAACGCGCTAATCTCTGAAACTACCAGTCGGTTTTTTTTTTTTTGCATTTGACAGCCCAGTTTATGAGGACGGCTATAGGCTATTTAACATCACTCTAAGACGCTTAGGAACCGAGTAAAAGAAAACAAAAAGTCAGAAAGAACACTAAGTCAAAACGAAGAAATAGCGTGGGCAGGCGATGCGATGCGACGGGGAACATGAAATCTCACGCGGACGAAGTCGCGTTCAGAAGCTAGTCGTAGATAAAAAGTTAACTTTAATTTTGTACCAAGCCAAACGGTATTTAAAATTCGTAACCACAGAAATAAGGCAGGCATTAAGTTCGCCATTGTACAGACGCCAGCAGGTCAAGCTACCCGAAACTGTCAAATTTTCCCATTCAACCTTGAACCTTAAAGGATTCGGGATAAAGTTGAAAATCTATTAAAGAAATTTGACAGATTGTAGTAGCTTGATGTGCTGGCGTCTGTACAGTATTTTTTTACTGTTAGCCTGCATCATCTCACCGCTTGGTAAAGCCTCTCCCCATGACTTCCAGGTCTTTCGATCCAGGGCTAAAGCGGACGACTGGTCGTTTGTTTTGTCCACCTCGTCCTGCCACCTTCTACGGGGTCTGCCGCGAAGTATGGGCAGTATTTTTTTACTTGTGCATAAAGTATTAATAAATAAATAAATTACACGAAGCATGGCTACCCTGTCCCATCCCCATGGCTCCGTATTAACATAGTTTGATGGATCATCCCCCGTCCGTTGTATCACCCCCTCTATTGTTGAATGTAGATTAGGATTCCACTGTTATGGATTGATTTTTATACACTCTTCGAGTGTGAATGGGGATAATAGTCGGATTTGGGTTGGAGAGAGGAATTTTATAGGTGCTGGGATTTTATAGGTTCGAGTGGTTGGTAGAATGTGTGAGAATATACAAGGTGGCAGGGACATCGACGCGCCAACTGTAACCATGGATTCAGCACATGAGTTTAGACCCCATAGCGTCGACACTTTTCGTCAATTATTAAAAAAAAATATTGCTGTTCCAGTTGACCGCGTAGGTATTACACTTTTCTATGAAACAAAAGATTTTTTTTTTTATAACCGACGAAAAATTTCGACTCTGTGGGGTTTAAACTCATGTGCTGAATCCATGGTTACAGTTTGCGCGTCGATGTCCCTGCCACCCTGTATAAAGAACAAAGCTAACTTTACTTAAATAGATGCATAAAATAAGCTGAATTCCCTTGAATTACGTATTTTCTCTACTGCTTCCTTGCTGCTTGTTTTTCGCTACTGGTCCATGAAAGAGTAAGCTCTTTCATGACAAGAAATACAAAGATATAAAAAGAAAGTGACAAAGAAAGGTTTCATAGGTACCTTAAACCTATGAAACCTTTCTTTGTCACTGTCTTTTTATATCTTTATTATTTCTTTCTTTATTATTTCTTTCTTTATTTATTTCTTTCATAAGCGAAAGGAAACCTTTGTCACTCAAGCGAAAAATTATGGACATGTGTATTCTTCCCATTTTGACCAACTTGGTCTTTGTCAAACATAACAATACCCATCATGTCAGCAGTTTCGCTAGCTAATTTAATTCGACCCCTGCAACACAGTTACGATACCAAAAGTCATAGTATAGTCAGAATTAGTTCTAACCGAATCATAAACTTCCATGTCAAGTTACACCACGATTCAATACCACGCAACATATCCATTCAAAATTAAAACAAGATCATAAAAAAACTAACACAAACACGTGAACAATAGCTCTGATTGCGGTTCCCGCTGCTCCAAACCAGTGCAAACTGGATTAAACCGGCTTCATCCGAATATTACGCTGAATGGATCTCGTCAGGGATCACGCGCGGACAAATTGAATCATTTGAGGACGTGTCGCATACCAAGTACGTTGTGGGCCCCTACTGGGATGATAGATTGTGTTAATTATTAGATTATTGTTGTAACTAGCAATTATGCGGTCCATAGTTCTTGGGGATACGTGTTTAATAGTCAAAGGAGAACAAGCTTTTAGGGTAATTTTTTGGTTTTACTGGACTCCCTTTATGCCTGGAGGCTATTTATGTACTAGCTGCGCCCTGCGGTTTCACCCGCATAAGTTTGGATCCTGTGGGAATATCGGGATAAAAAGTAACCTATATGTTAATCCTCGTTATACACCATCTGTGTGTCAAATTTCATCCAAATCCGTTCAGTAGTGTTTGCGTGAAAGAGTAATAAACATCCATTCATCCATTCATACAAACTTTCACGGTTATAATATTATATAAAAATAATAATAATAATTAAATATAAGTAGGATTATAGTAGGAATAAATTTTGTTTACATTAACCATCATCTGCCTGCCATTTCCCAATTATGTTGGGGTCGGCTTCCAGTCTAACTGGATGCAGCTGAGTACCTGTATTTTATATGGAGTGACTGCCTATCTGACCTCCACAACCCAGTTACTGGGTAATACGAAATCCCTTGGTAAGACTGGTTGTCAGACTTTCGGGCTTCTGAAAACCCGTAACGACTGTCAAAGGTCCACGAATGACAGCCGGGACCAACGGCTTAACGTTCTTTCCGAGGCACGGAGGGGTCTTGGTTTGTAAAGATTGTCACCCACCCACGGACCAACCGCGGCAAGCATAGCTTAACCTGATCGATCAATCCGTGCGGCTGTGATTACTTAGCCACCAGCCCTTCTTTTGTTTACATTAATATGTTTAGTTATTTTTTTTTTTGCTTGAGTATAGTTTTGAGCTGACATTATGGCAAATAATATAATTTAATGTTCTGTGTCTCGTAAAGTTAATTACTTTCCATACCTACTATTATATAGAAGCAAGTTTTCTAACTGAACAGATAGCTGTGCTGCTGGGGAGTTTGTTACGCCACTTCTTGTTCCCAGATAAAGCACTAGGAAGCTGTGAAGGGCGGCCGTGCCGGGGGACTGTTTTATGTAATTTTGACGTTCGAAAAGTGCTGAACATCCAAGTTTTAAGGCTAACGCAGTTTGGGGCGACATCACTTGTACATTTTCTATGAACCAACGCACACTAAGTACCGCACTTTTTGTAAGAGAAGTTGCGGCTGTAATAGCCTCCCGACCGATTTCAGTCACAGTGGCCAATCTCAACGGAGATTAGCCAGGTACGCAGGAGATATTATAGTGCACAAGTGTGTGTGCGCAAACACAGGTGCACTCTCTGCAGCGCGATTCTGTAACCATCTTACCGCGAAAATTTAGGTGAAGTGAGCGTGGAGTGAGCTATCATTCCAACTAATGCTAGGGATTGACACTATTGACAGCTCACTCTAAGCTCACTTCAGCCAACTTTTCACGGAGAGATTTTCACAGAATCGGTCGGCTGTTCCTTTACTCTCATAGTCGGATGGGACGACGGCAATCCGACACGACCGGGGAGAGATCAGGCGCAGGACCAACTGCTTTACGTGCTTTCCGAGGCACGGGGGTATTAAACCGCCAACTTCCAAACTCCGGACTGTTACTAATAAATTCCTAATGAAAAACTCAATAACACTTTGTCCAACCTGGGAATCGAACTTCAGACCCCACACTCAGCAGCCGCGTTTGCAACCACGAGACCAAAGGGGCAGTTACGGCTGTAATGTCCGCTTGGCTTAAAACTATCTTTGAAAAGAAAAACATAACGAAGAAGAACAAGAAGCCACTACAATAGATATTAATATGTCAAAAGGAATTTAATATTAATCCCTCGCGCGCCCGACAGATGGGGCCACTGTCAGGTGTTGCGTAATACCGGTTTAATCTCAGAGGGCGCCACTAGCGTAGGGGAGTTTTTGTAATGTCGGGGAATGCGGCTTTTGTTTGGGATTAGTTAAAGTGAAATGGCCAGCGAGGCAAAAGTATTATACAGGACTTTCAGCGTATTCAAAATTCCAGTGCTTGCTTTTTATTTTAAAGAAAAATTTTCATTGTTCTTTGAAGGCGCCAAATTCGTGGCCAAATTCTGGGTGAGTCGACTCAATATAGAATGTTTTCGACAGGCTAGCTATTCTTCTTGATGAACTGTCAAAATGAAGGCGATTGCTACTATTAGTGTGTTACGCAATTACCCCGTTGTTCATAACAAAAAGGTTTTAGGTACTTACCAACTTTTTTCGGATCCACATGTTACCCCAAAATAATTTTTAAAAACCTTCGAGAAATTGTCGCCATTAATTTTGACACATACTCGCATTAAAAAAAGAAAGATACATGGTATTATAATAAACCTCATCGCTTTAGAAACTTCGTACTCCATATTTATGTCAGTCAATAATTTTTTTAAATGACGCAAATCACTTTTAAATTCCACCACATCACTCAAAATCACTTTTAAAAACAATTCATCCCTCTAATTCTAAATCCCAGCGGATGGAACTTTGTTTACTCTTCAAGTTGATCCCCCGCAGCTGTGGGGCGTGATAAACAGTCCCCCGGGGATGACCGTATTACCCCTCTTGGGTAATACGGTCATCTATTCACACTTTTTAAAACTGCACGCGGGAATTATTTTAGAGGATTTTGGTTTCCAATTACGTTTGTTTTCTTGTATCTCTAATGGCTCCCATAAGTAATAGTATGGTATATTTGAAAGAAAATACGTTTATTTGCGGTAAACATGACGCATAAAAAGAACACAAACACAAAAAAAAAAAAATCAAGTTGGGGGGAAACATGCGTCACATCCACGTACAGACGCCAGCAGGTCAAGCTACCCGAAACTGTTAAATTTTCCCAGTCAACCTTGAACCTTAATACTCTGGCGATAAAGTTGAAAATCTATTAAAGAAATCTGACAGATTGTAGTAGCTTGATGTGCTGGCGTCTGTACAACGGCCATCGCTCAACACAATGTTAAGACCTTATTACCTTATTTGAATTAAGAATTTGAGATAATGTTCAAGCTATGGAATAATGAAGGATAAAAATTTATAAGAAATTGAATGTCATACTTAACAAAATTCAAATTCCATTGCAACAAAAAACTTATTAGGCTGTTTGTTACAAATGGTCACTCAAAACAAAACTTAGAATTTTTTTAAAGTAGATAACTGGATAAGTGGCGATGTAATATAAATCATCTGAGATTGTGAACACTGCTATAGATAGAGACTTAAGTTTTACGGCTTATTATTCGATTTGCACGAATTTACTCGACCGAAATGGGTGAATCGTCACTTTTAAATAATTTTAGTTTTTGGACATTTTGAATTTTATGCAATGAAGGTAAGAAAAAAATTGCACGTTTTATAATACTCGTACACTTAACTCTGCTTCTCTTTAATTACTTATGTGCACTAGTCTCCTTTTTTCTATATTTAAATATATTTTTCAATTTTTTTTTTTATATCTTAAAAGTCAAAATGTGCCAATTGCCTGATACGTATTTCTAAATTTACTTCGTGCGAGTCACCTATAGAAAAACTTATATTATTAAAAAGTAACAATTCACCCGTTTCGGCGACTAAATTCGTGCGAATCGACTAAGCCATTTTTTCGTCCAAAATAAGTTTGGTATTAGGTATGTCTGACATTCCTTGTGAAAAAGAATGACGCAATTCTTCGTTTCAAACGACATAAAGAGCTATTTATCGATTCTATTAATTTTATAATTAACTCGTAAATTATTCCTTTGTTTTATACTTGTACGCAATCAGTGCAAATGAAATTAACTTTTTAAAAGGGTATGGAACTAGTTGTAACTTTTAATTCTATTTGGTCTAAAATTCCAATTAGGGCTGATTTTTCCAACGCCAGATAACTTTATCGGAGGAATAATTTTGAATTTTTGACAGTTCTTTCATACAAAAACTGTCAGACGTAAATTTAATTCCACGAATAAAAATTAACTATCGATTGAAAAATCAGCCCGTAGAAACAAAACATATTTTTTATAATTTTTTTTTTACATTATTGTATATGTACATTTAGTTACATTAGTTATATCTATAATAATAATAAAGCTAAAGCGATTGTTGGTTTGAACGCGCTAAACTCTGGACATATCTGTCGTATATTTATATACAATATTTTTGCATTTGATAGACCAATTCTTGAGGTAGGCTATAATAGGCAATTTAACATCTCTATGAGGATTAGGAGCCCAGCAAAAGGAAAAAGTCACAAAAAAATGGTAAGCAAAGACTAACCAATCAAATAACAAGCCGCATTCTATTAAACTACCTATATTTTATCCTATCTCCGTTTTAACAACCAAAAGCCAATATTTTTCTAAATTACCATCGCCTTTGTCACAAAAAATCTAATTAAACTTCGCGCCCTCTTTTCCCGCCATAAATCAATAAAGTACCATAATCTACCTATAATGTTCCCACTGCTGGGACACAGGCCTCCTCTCTGTGAGAAGGAGTGGGCCGTAATCTACTACTTGGACCCAGTGCGGGTTGGTAGATGTCACACACATGTCTTCGAATTTTTGGTCCTATGACATGCCGGTTTCCTCACGATGTTTTTCTTCACCATTTTGAGAGCAGTGGTGATGAAATAATTTACACAAAGTGTCTGACTGGGTTCAAACTGCAACCACTGTTCTTATTCTATTAAACTACGTATATTTTATCTTATCTCAGTTTTTAACAAACGAAACCCAATATTTTTCTAAATTGACATCGCTTTTGTCACAAAAAATCTAATTAAACTTCGCGCCCTCTTTTCCTGCCACAAATCAATAAAGTATCATAGATAAAAACACAATGACAGCTTATCATTTCAATATGTTGCATACATGCCACAGAGCAGGCAAATGCAGAAGTCCCACTTTACACGTGTCATAGAAATAATTAAGTATAAAAGAAAAGAAACGTATCTACTTGTATTTTGTATGAATCTATATCTATGTATATGAAAAATGAAGCTGAAGAGTTTGTTTCAACGCGAACTACCAGTAGGGTTTGAGAAATTGTTTTTGCATGTGATAGCCCAATTCTTGAGGAAGGCTATAGGCTACTTAACATTACGCTAAGACCCTTAGGAGCCGAGCAAAAGGAAGAACGTCAGAAAGAACACGAAGTAGTAGCACGGGCAGGCGGAGTGATGTGACGGAATGGGTCGGTGGAACAAGAAATTTCACGTGGACGAAGTCGCGCGCAAAAGCCGTTTGTCCCGGCTGTCATTCGTAGATCTATGACAGTCGTTGCTGGTCGTCAGAAGTCCGAAAGTCTCAAGAAGTCGTATTACCTTGTAATTGGGTTGTGGAATAGGGTAGTTTCCTGGGTAAAAAAAAATTACTATATTTAGTCCGCCAGTTAGATTATCGAAAAATAATGGACATGTATTTTTTCTTTTGTCAATCAAACAAAAAATGACAAAGACAAAGCGCGTCAAAATTTGGGAGTGGGGGTCGTGACGTCACGCCTTGCTAAAAAGTGTATCAAGGCAAGGCAGGCAAGTGACGTCACGCGGAACTTTAACGGGCGATATCTTCATCATTTTTTATATAATTGACAAAAGAAAAAATACGGGTCCAATATTTTTGGATAATCTAACTGACGGACTGATTAGATTTTTTTAGATAACTAACCTATTCAGATAGACAGTCGCTCCATGTAAAACACTAGTATTCAGCTGCATCCAGTTAGACTGGAAGCCGACCCCGACACAGTTAGGAAAAGGCAGACAGGTGATGATGATGAAGCCACGCGAAAAAGCTAATCATAAGTATTTAGTAGCTTCAACTTAAAATAACCAATATTAATTCAAGTATTGCAATCATTTTACCTACCAATACCTATTACTTTCAGTCAGATATTTACGATACAAGTAATCCTCATGTTGCAGCATTTTATTTTTCCAAAGACTTTTTATAATCGCTATTTTGCGATAAAACCCCCTCCAGTCTATCATCACTCCCTCTTCAGTCCCTAGAGGGCGCTATTCTTCCTCATTTATATTTTTTATCTGTGGTCCCGACACAGAGATGTCACAAAAAGTATGTGTTTCTGATAAACAGTTTTATAGGGGACCGCAGAGGTCTTATCTTTATTATTTGTGGTCTAAAGAAGCCGTCATAGACATGTATCTCGCCTTTTTATGGGGTAGATTGAATTACTAATGGTGTTTTGTGATTTCAAAATGTTATGGGAATGCTGATAGTTAGTTTACTGGTACTTTTTGAAGATCTCATAATAGCCTCCCGACCAATTTTGGTCACGGTGGCCAATCTCAACGAAGATAAGCCAGGTACGCAGGAGATGTTATAGTGCCCAAGTGTGTGCGCAAACACAGTGCACTCTCTGTTCCTTTACTCTCTTAGTCCGATGGGACGGCAATCCGACACGACCGGGGAGAGATCAGGCGCAGGACCAACGGCTTTACGTGCTTTCCGAGGACGGGGGTATTAAACAACTTCCAAACTCCGGACTGTTACTAAGAAATTCCTAATTGAAAATCCAATAACACGTTGTCCGACCCGGGAATCGAACCTAGGTCCCCACGCCCAGCAGTCGCGCTTGCAACCACGAGACCAACGGGGCAGTTACTCATACATAACTGGCGAAATCCTATCTTACTAATATTATAAACGTGAAAGTTTGTATGGATGGATGGATGGATGGGTGGATGGATGGATGGATGGATGGATGGATGAATGGATAGATGTTTGTTACTCTTTCACGCCAAAACTACTGAAAGGATTTGGATTAAATTTGGCACACAAATAGTTTATAACCAGGATTCCACAGGATCGAAACTTATGTATGCGGGTGAAACCGCGGGCGCAGCTAGTATTATATAAGTGTGCTAAACACGTTCCGCCTTCACCATTTAATTTGTGTAGAACTAGCCTCTGCCACCGACTTCGTTTACGTGGAAGTCGCAAGATACACAATACAGGGTGGCAGAGACAACGATGCGCAAACTGTAACCATGAATTCAGTACATGATTCTGAAAATGTTTTGACGGTAACTGAAAAAACATGTGGCTGTTTGTGTATGTGAGTTTAAATGTTTGTAAACGCACCCACGATACAGGAGAAATTCCTAGCGTGGGGCAGTACGTAAAAAAAAAAAAAAATTAAAAAAACTTGAGAGGTGTCAAGGGACACCCGGATGGAACGAAGTTGTTATTATTATTTATTATGTACAAAAAACCTGTATACACTCAACAAAAATAATCGTCGCGACACCACACTGTTCAATGCGAAATAGAAAGACGACACGAAAATAACTGGCTTGCTTTCTATAAGAGAGAGAGAGAGAGAGAGAGAGAGACAGACAGAGAAACACGCGCACGCCGCCGCACGGCTTACAACTATAGCAAAAAGTCTCGTTCCAACTTTTGGTCTTAATTTTTTCCGTCTGGCCCCCTTTTTACTACGCGCGATAAGGAACTTCGTTCCAAAAATAATTTCCTGAATACTATCGACAGCGTCCACCACAAAGACGACTATTTCCGACAACGGACCGGATGTCATCGCGCGGTGTAATCACGTGTGCTATTACATCCGAATCGGATCGCCACCGGACCGGACAAATGTCTTGTTTTTGTTAGTGACACTTTGTGATAGATTGAGTATTATATCATTGATGTAATAGTAAATAAAGTTGTTTATTGTTTTTATGTGTGGTATGAGTATTAGGGGCTCGTGGCTAAGTAATTATATCCGCACAGGTCGATCGATCAGGCTAAGGCTAAGCTTTTCCCCAATGTTGGGGTCGGCTTCCAGTCTAACCGGATGCAGCTGAATACTATAGTTTTACATAGTACAAATGCCTATCTGACCTCCACAACCCAGTTACTGCGTAATACGATACCCCTTGGCAAGACTGGTTGTCAGACTTTCAGGCTTCTGACTACCCGTAACGACTGTCAAAGATCTACGAATGACAGTCGGGACCAACGGCTTAACGTGTTGTCCGAGGCGCGGAGCGGTCTCGATATGGCCGCCCATCCACGAACCGTAGGTAAGCGTAGCTTCAGTCACCCCGTGCGCCTGTTATTATTTAGCCACGAGCTCAATATTACTCGTGCGTATTAAATTCACACACGAGGTACCTACATATTTGTGCATTATGTTCTACAGATTTTCCGGCTCCATGCTTTTGCATGTAACATTGTGTCTATACTACTACATAATATACTACAACACAGGAAAACGGTTTAAATCAAAAACCACCACGAGGTCGATTATACAGGATATAACAACACCCTTACGAAGCCGTAATCTACGCATTCTGTACATCGAACTAAGTAATATGCACAGAAATCTGGTTTTACTACATTCTTGTGCACATTATAAGTACATTTAATAACTTGTTTCACTTACCTACTAGGATTGTTCTAAAACTTGTGAATATCTATATTTTAATTTTAAGTCTGAGTGTCGAATGCATGTTATGCTTACTTAGAAACCTAAACTGTTCTCAATTAAGTGAAATGTAAATTTCTTTATGAGAATAAAGTATCTTTAACCACAAATAATTGCTGGGAAACAACTTTCATTTTTTTTTGTGATAATTTGCGCTTTGCAATAAGTAGTGCGCAACGTAACTCACGTAAAACATGAGCACGTGCTTATGGGTGCATGCAGCGGTACAGGGATCGTGGGAGTATTTAAAGTTAAAGCCATGATAATGCATCTTAAATCCATCACATGCAAAATTCTGCATCACGTAAGCAGAGTTTACCGCGCTACTAGCATGTAATATACAATTCAAACTCAAACTTAAAGCATTTATTTCAATTAAACCATTTTCAGGCCCTTTTGAATTGTCAAGGGATCGGTCAGTCAAAAAGATGAAGCTAGTTGCCCATTCCAAAGAGTAGTAGGTACCTATGGAGAAGAACGATAGGAAGAAACTCTATGGACCCTCTTTGTTACAAAAATATAAGTTACATCATTAATGTTGAATTTATAATTATATGTGAGAACGATGTAAAAAAAGACGTACACGTTAAAACCGTCCGGAGTACAGCAAATAGTAACAAAACAATAATCCAAAAATAAAATAATGAAAAATAAGCCGAGGCAGCTAAGTGATGACCAGTCCCAACGCCCCCAACTGACGGGGCCGTTCACCTAATTGTCATCACCATCATTTAAGCCGAAAGACGTCCACTATTGGACATAGATATCCCCCAAGCACCTCCTCTTCGACCGGTTCTGTATGGCTCACCTAATACCTACTCTAAACTCCTCCTTTCCCAGCCAGGAGAATGTACTTGTTACTTAAACATCTCCCTTCTTCCCCAGGTCACCCCCACTTCTTCAACCAGCTCTCCTGCGGCCTGGACATCATCTCGCTGGCCGGCGAGTGGCTGACGGCGGCTGCCAACACCAACATGTTCACGTACGAGATCGCGCCCGTGTTCATTCTCATGGAGAACGTCGTGCTGGAGAAGATGAGGAATATGATCGGCTGGAGGACTGGCGATTCTATCCTGGCGCCCGGTGAGATTTCTATAGAAAAAATCGGCATTTGCAAGCCTGGATCTAGTAATTAAAAAGTCTAGCAGTTCAGCGGCTTGTAAGTCGATTCGCACGAATTTACGCGCCCGAAACGGGAAAATCAACACTTTTTTTTTTTCTGTAGGTGATTTGCACGAAGTTAATTTATTTGTGGGCGAGTCGAACTCCAGAAATAATTGTCAATTGCCTAATTCATATTTCTGGAGAGCGATTCGCGCATAAATAAATTCAATGGAGATAGGATATCGGAATAACATTTACGCGTCATATAAAAAAAAATAAGCTAGATGGACTCGATATGTCTGATAGAACATTTCGTTTCAGTTGACATTTTATAATATACAGCCCTGTGACAGACGGACGGACAGCTTAGTAATAGGGTCCTAAACACCGTAATCAATACCCAATGTGAGCCATTATTTCCACAAGCATACGCCAAAAATCACACAATATAATCTGATAATTCTCCTCCCTTTCTCCAGGCGGTTCCATCTCCAACCTGTACGCTTTCCTGGCTGCTCGCCACCACAAGTTCCCGCAGTACAAGGAGAAGGGGCTCTCCAGCATCCAGGGACATCTCGTCATGTTTACTTCTGACCAGGTCAGTATATTGGTTTCTGACGGGTTAGACTAGACTCTTCCTATATTTTAAGGAATTAACCATAGTCAGACTAAAGTCTGATCTAGCAACAGTGTGATATGGCGTTGTAGATGCCGCCACAAGTTGAAGCTTGTGGCATCATCTACGGCAGTGATCTACAACGCCACATGCAAACTAAGCATCACACTGACGTCACGTAAAAACCTGCATCGCGCAAGCAGAGTTTAAAATGGCGGTCACGCATGAAACCTATGTAACAAAATGGCGGACAAGTAGGTATGCCACGAACCTTCAAGGCCTTTGCAACTATCTAGCTTTTTCGCAACTGCCCATACAGTTTTTAGGTTAGATAGCAGCGGCGACCGCTGCCGCTTCTAAGAGTTAATTTACCGTGTTTTAACCCCTATTTCTTACCCCCTAGTGCCACTACTCGGTGAAGTCCTGCGCCTCAGTGTGCGGCCTCGGCACCGACTACTGCATATGTGTGCCCTCGGACGAACGCGGCCGCATGCTGCCCACCGAGCTGGAGCGACTCGTCAAGTACCACAAGGACAGAGGCAATGTGAGTATTTCTTCCACAGATGCTGCTCTTAAAATGGTGAAGGAAAATATCGTGAGCAAACCGTATGTCCTAGAACCAAATCATACATCTACATACCAACTCACTCTGGGCCCGCGTGGTGGATTACGGCCCGCAACTTCTCACCGAGAGGAGGCCTGTGTCCCAGCAGTGGGAACATTATAGGCTGATCATGCATAAACTGGATCAGAATCCGGTTCTGTGCAATGTTTGTGTGTAAATTGTCTTCGTGCAGTCAAACTAGTGGTCTCGCGCTTGCTACCGCGAGACCAACGGGGCAGTCAATATCACCTGAATAGATAATATCGCCGGGGTAGTCAATATCACCTATAGCTAGGTTACCAAGTATTATTTACCAGTGAGTACCAAACTAGACAGTCTTCTTCTTCTGTCTACAAAACATTCTTGAGCTGTACCTTTAACAACATTTCCTGACCTTTCCTTTCCCCACCAGGTGCCATTCTTCGTGAACGCCACCTCCGGCACCACAGTGCTGGGCGCATTCGACCCGCTGGAGGAGATCGCGGACATCTGCCAGAAGTACGACATGTGGATGCACGTGGATGTGAGTATATTGAACTGTCTACACTGATCAGCTTCAGGTCCACTCAGCGCAGTGGAAGCATGCTGGACCCATAACCTATTAAAAAACGTTAGCTTTTCGTAATCGACTGACTAAGGGCTGATTTTTCAATCATCTGATAACTTTATAAGAAGATAATATAAACTAAACTAAACACAGTCAAAAATTTAAAAAATAAATTATTTAAAAAAAAATAAACAAAAGAAAAATGAAACAGAAAGTCCTATACGAGGCCAAAAGGCTCCTATCTCAGCATAATGATTCGACATAGACACATTTTATAATTTTGTTACCCACATACTAACATATATTTCTTTTCTGATCCTCTCATAATGAATACTTGTTGCACCAATATCTTTTGTTTGTCGCAGGCTGCTTGGGGCGGTGGCCTGCTGTTCTCCAAGAAATACCGCCATCCTCGTCTGACTGGTATTGAGAGGTAAGATAGTATGTATCTACCCGGTAGAAGATGGCGACGAACTGGAGAAAACAAACGACCAGTGGTCCACTTTAGCCCTGGATCGGAAGAGCCAGAGTCATGGAGGGAGGCCTGTGCCCAGCAGTGGGATGATGCAGACTAGCAGTAACAGTAACCCCAACGAGTAGGTACAGTCCACCGCACATAGGTTGTATTAATTGACGTCGACAGCACATTTTTGTCGTAGCAGTAAAGTAGATTTTCGTTCACCTGATGATTGGCTGCTTGAAAATAGTCAGTTCTTAAAGGGACATGAAACTTATTGTTTAACTCGAAATTGGAGTCTACAAGGTGTAAAAAGACACATCGCATAGCCGTCATCTACGCATTCTGTACAGTTAAAAAAAATAATTGCTGGGAAAAGACTTTTATTTTTGATGTGAAAAAAATGCTGTTGATGGTAATGCGCAATGTAACGCACCCAAAACATTGTGTTTATGGGGTGCATGCAACGGTACAGGGGTCGTGAGGGTATTTAACTAAACTAAACTAAAAACTGATTTTCGTAAAAAAACGTCAGTGAAAGTTGGAATTTTGTCTTTCAATACATATCTCCGTAACCAGAAGGTCTGGCCCAGAAGGTATGGTCCAGTACCAAAAAAATATCACAATGACAGGGAGTACTCGTGACTCGGCTTCGTTAAGTGTCTTATTCCACCCGTTATACTAATAAGGGCTGATTGTTCCATCGCCAGATAACTTTTATTCGAGGAATAAAATTGACAGTTGATCGTTTGACAGTTCAAAATCTAGTCGCAATCTCATCTCGGCGACAAACAAATGTCAAAATGTAGGGAAATTTGAAGTATTTTTTGACAGAGATCAGAGACTGTGAACGTTCTTAAAATTACGAGAATTGCCCCTTAGATGATTGAAAAATCAGCCCTTAATCATTGAACTGAGCGCAACAGTTTACGTGCGCTTGACAATTTGTCACATTCGTTTCGCGATAATTTTCGTTCGAAAATCCATTTGGTGAATTCATGGTTACAATTTGCCCACTGGTTAAAAATGTATCCTGTAAAGAAACCTCTTAATCATACCCCTCATTCCCAAACACCTAATTGATACCCCACTCCATACAATCCGAAAACAAGTAGCAAAGTTCCTTATTATCCCTTATTAATCCGGAGCGCTATTAACGTCCATCAATCATGGGTGTTCGACGCTAAATGCCGCTGGAGAAAGCCGCGCGCGAGGTACCCCCGCGGGGGGAGCGTGCCGGGGGGTGCGGTGCGAGGTAGTGGGGGGAAATCTTGCTAAATGCAGCAGATGTAGGCGGTGGAGCGTGTGACGTATGAGGTAGGGGTGGCACGGATCAGATTTTGTGTGAAGGAATTTTGTTATAGGTACTAATATTTTTTATATAGACGCTATTCTATTGGAATACGTAGGGAAAGAACCGGAGTAACTGACATGGCTTGCAGATTCAGCATCTTTGTCGAAGGGCCGATGGCTGGTGGAGCAGACGAGTCCTAGAGTGGAGACCGCGTATCGGCAAGTGTATTATGGGACCCCCGCAACTACATGGACCGCGGCTAGGACGATGTGGATGTGGAAGGCGGAGGACAGAGTGTTAAATGGCCTATGTCCAGCAGTGGACTGCGACAGGCTGAGTTGAATAGGAATAATTTCATTTATATGAAACTACTACGAAGTCATGGAAATCTTCCAAGAGACTTAGAGACATGTTGGGGGAAAATATGCGTCATATTCACGCAAAACGGTAATCGCTCAGGATAAAAAAAAAAATGAAAAATCTCTCCAACCTTGGCAACCACACTGGTCGTACTGTTATCAAAAAAGATATATACTTTTGTTATATGATTATATTTCAGTACTAAGAAAGCAGTAAAAATTGTAGATAAGTAATCAGTTTAGAATGTTCCCACTGCTGGGACACAAGCCTCCACTCTATATGAGGGAGTGGACCACCACGCGGGCCCAGTGCGGGTTGGTAGATGTCACATGTCTTCTGGTTCTAAGATATGCCGGTTTCCTCACGATGTTTTCCTTCACCGTTTTGAGAGCAGTGGTGATGCAATTAAATACACTGGGCCACCACTGCTCTCAAATATTTTTTTTACGTTAATACGACACATAAATTACATTTTATTTATTTACAAAAAAAATAATGTACATAAATAGTTCCGAAAATAATAAATATCACCTAAACTATGCCTCTTGCCAGCCCTACATTCCACATCAAGGATTACGCGTAGCTCGTAGCGCTACGCGGCTACGTAGCGGCGTAGCAGGCCGCGAGTTCACATGTCAATCTGAAGAGCTCTCAATCCGGGGTAAAATTTTACGTGGTATGTGTTTGATCGGCTACCCGACTGAGGAGGGAAGTGTGCTGTGTTTATTTACAATTAAAGACTCGTGAACTTGCTCCTAAAGCACTGTAAAGGATTCAAGTCCTGACAATAAAAGAAGCATTTTTTTCTAACTGAACACACAGCTGTGCTGCTGGGGAGTTTGTTGCGCCACTTCTTCTTCCCAGCGAAAGCAACAATACCAAAATATCAAATCTTTTTTATTTTTATTTTGTCGTGTTCAATCGATACCTATCACCTCTGCAGAGTTTCGCTAGCTTATTTAATTTGACCCTGTAGGCCTGTATAATATATGTATTCTCGGCCCGCTCAAGGTCAAAGTGTTGCCACAGACGTCGACTGTACGACATTTAGTTTGTTTTCATGTGTTTATTTTATCAGACTATGGATACTTCTGACGTCAATTCCCGTAATTAAAAACGTTCAAAATCTAGTCGCAATCGCCCAGCGACAATCAATGTCAAGAACTTGTCAAAAATGTAGGGAAATAAGAGGTAGTTTTGACAGATTTAAACTGAGATCAGGGCCCGTATTCCCGTAATTTAAAACGTTCAAAATCTAGTCGAAGTCTCATCTCGGCGACAAACAAATGTCAAAAACTTTTCAAAATTTAGGGAAATTAGACGTATTTTTGACAGATTGAGACTGACATCAGACTGTGAACGGTCTTAAAATTACGAGAATTGTCCTCTGACTAACAGTCTTTAATTTAAAATGCGGTTCTTAAGCACCAAATCACGAGTCTACTAAGTTCGCTGCTATTTTTCAAGCAACATGCAAAAAACTATCAGAGCTAAGAAAATAATTAGAGCTTCCTTAATCCAAAAAAAAAAAACCTAAAAAAAAGAACAATCCCTCTTCCCGTCCCTACATGAGCGAAGCTATTAAACCTCTTTTAAGATTAATTAAAAGTCCCCCTCTGCAGTAGGTAGGTATGTCTATAAGTAACAAAAGACAAAAAGAGTCGGTACATACGTCTGCACTTGCGAGCCGCTCATTTATCAAGGGAAGTGTTTAAACTTGGGTTGATGTTACACCGTCCCGAATTTAAGAGGAGAATTTAGGCACATTAGACCAGCACTCTAATTGCGTAACACACAATTAATCGGAATCGGTTTCATTTTGACAGTTCAACAACATTCATTGCGTTATTTACGTGTTGAGCAGACAAATTTTTCGAACTTATGAAGCAATGGATTAGCAATTTGCTTCAAAATGATTCAGATTAATATTGATTGTGTGTTACGCAATTAGGGTGCCGGACTACGTGTACAAAGTGCCTTGGGCGCACAGTACTTTGACAAATATTGTCAAAATTATGTCACAACTGTGTTAACTATGTTGGGGTCGTCTTCGGCTTTTCAAAATCAAAATATTTTATATCACATTTTGTTTTTCTTTTTCGTGAAGAAGACTGAGAATTTATTTTTTTCTAGAGCCCTTAAGTTTTGTTTGCTTACCATCTGTCGTGAATCGAATACTGGCAAACATTGGAAACTGTCGAGTTAACGCAACTGACTACGCGGTAAAACTGACGAATCAACGAAACTGGCGAATTAAATAAACTGACAACTGAGAGAAGTTTTCCTCAGTCGTCAGTTGTTACGTGGTTACGTGGGTTCTCTGAAACAGCTGTTACAACGATTATATTGAAACGTGGGTACATGGTTAACTTAAATTAGTTAGCGAAATTCTGCAGATGTGATGTATATTGATATCTCATCATCTGCCTGCCTTTTCCCAACTATGTTGGGGTCGGCTTCCAGTCTAACCGGATGCAGCTGAATACCAGTATTTTACATGGAGCGACTGCCTATCTGACCTCCACAATCCAGTTACTGGGTAATACAATACCCCTTGGTAAGATTGGTTGGTTGGATGGGTAGCTATATCTAAACACGATAATATAAAAATAAGTAATAAAGATTTGATGATTTTTTTTGTGGGGTCATCGGTGATTAGCTTTGAATTCCACATATCATGATAAAATAAATTAATATCAGTTACGCTATCATCTTTTAAAGTCTGAGATTTCCATTTTTTTTTCCACAGGTTTAAAAGAACTTGTAGATAAAAAAATATTAAGATTTAAAAATAAATAAGCAAAAAAACATTTTTCTCTCTTGCTACACTCCGGTGTAAATGCATTCGCTTGCGACCCTCAAAGCTGTAAAAACAGAGGATTATCGCTGGCAGAGGGCGCCACTGCGGCACTGTGTCAATCCGATACTCACGCGCACTGTTTAACTTTGTGCTTAGTGTGAGCTTATGAATTTTGAGTTGTATTATATCTATTGTGCATTAGTTACGTTAACGCGTGAGGGAAACAGTACGATGGCACGAACGGTGTTGGCCTTACGTTTACTTAAAGTTTGAACTACAGGGTAAAATTAAATTAACTAGCGAAAGCTTTTTTTTATTTTTTATTGTATTTAAGTAAGTACTAACAAAATAGTTTTTTTTTAAGTTCTTTTTTTGTACAGACGCCAGCACATCAAGCTACTACAATCTGTCAAATTTATTTAATAGATTTTCAACTTTATCGCTAAATTTGACAGTTTCGGGTAGCTTGACCTGCTGACGTCTGTACACTAACCGGTGGATCAATTTGAAACTGTGTACTGATCGGTGGTCTATGATGTCTAAACATGATAAAACAAAAAGTAATTAATTTTATGTTTTTTTTTTGTGGCGTCATCTACCACTGTTATTGTATTCTCTTGAAATATTAGTTTAAATAATCAGTATTTTTGAGTAAACTTCACAGACGTGATTGGATCGATATCTAAAAACGATAAAACGTATTTTCTCAACTCGTACTTCCAGTTACAACGCTATAGCTAGCTAGTCAGCCTATAATGTTCCCACTGCTGGGACACAGGCCTTCTCTCTGTGAGAGAGAGTGGGCCGTAATCCACCACGCGGGCCCAGTGCGGGTTGGTAGATGTCACATGACTTCGCATTTTTAGTTCTAGGACATGCCGGTTTCCTCACGATGTTTTCTTTCACCGTTTAAAAAGATTAATCACAGAATTTACAACATTTTTCTAGCTCATCACACAATGCCCCTATCTACCCTATTTGCCTACTCTCCCCACACAAGTGCGAATCAATTCCCCACAAGCAAATAGAAGGGGTATCGTGAGGAGCGTTGATTCACAATTGATTAGGGCATTATGCAAATTGCCCGTGTCACCCCGGGCCAGCTGACTAATGACCTTGGGTTTGTCAAAAATCAACATTGAATTTTAAGATTAATTTCCATAGTAATTATGGGATTGAATTTGAGGGTAGATCCGCAGTCGTTAACCTAAAAACGCCCATAAGAACATCCTAACTAATAATATTATAAATTCGAAAGTAAGGTTGTTTGTTTGTTACCTTGTCACGCCTAATCCACTGAACCGATCATCATGAAATTTTCCATATACGTTGTCAGGGGTATAGAAAAGGCCATAGATAGGGTGGTACCTTTCATCCAGAAAAAATACTGTTCCCGAGGAAAAGAACACTAAGTTTCGACGGTCATACGACGGTCGGTCGGTCGGTCGGCTTTAGGATGCTAGATGGCGCTACGTGTCTTTCGAATCAATTCTAACAAAAAGTACTTGCATGAATTCACGATAGTGTTTCAATCATTTGTATTATGCGTTTAACAGGATTTGGACGAAATTTGGCACACACATAGTTTATTATAACCTTGATTTAACACATAGGATACTTTTTATCCCGATATTCGCACGGGATCGAAACTTATGCGAGTGAAACCGCGGGGCGCAGCTAGTAAAAGATAATTAAATAAAATGCATCTTATGAAACTCTAATGTAATTCTACTTTTATTAATCCTGTTCTTTTTCTATGATAATCGAATATTCTGTTTCCTTCCCAGGGCCGACTCGGTGACGTGGAACCCTCACAAGCTGATGGGCACTCTGCTGCAGTGTTCGACCGTGCACTTCAAGTATGAGGTGAGTGCTATACATACTACAGGATTCCAGGTTAATTCTAGCAGAAGACTGAATTGTTTTTTTTTTGTGGGAAATCATCAAATACTTCTCCTGCTCTGGGCGGAGCGGGATGTCAGACTTTTACTGACTAAAACCCACCCGTGTTCCTTCAGTTGCCTGTGCCAGGGCCGAGGGTAACTCTTTCGGACAACCCGCGGCCCTGGGAGGCATCGGCCCTAGCGGACCCCCTCAATTAGTGCTGACATCTCTTTGAGGCGCGCGTGGAACACAACGCGCCGTCGTCGACCCGGGCCTGGTCCTTACTGCGAGCGGCTCTCAATTAGACTGAATTGGTCCATGTGTTGGGTGTACACACGGCTACACATCAAGCTATACATTTCCAGTTTAAACTGAGCTCGCATTGTACAAGTTTTTCGTACAATCAGAAGTCAGCTTATACTGGTTATGTATAGCTTGATGTGTAGCCGTGCGTACGTTGTTGTAAAAATAAAAAATACTGTAAAAGCAATTGCCACTTGTGTTAGCCCCCTGGTGTCTGGAATGACACTTTTTCTAAAAATTTGTATAGTTGCCATGACCAGATCAGTCATAGCAACTCTGTATACGCACAAGGAATAGGTATTTAGTAAAAATGTTCTCCCGAAAATTTCACTTTTCCTGTGCTTGTAGTTCGAAAACGGTTGAAAATATGTAAAAAGTGCATTCACAAAACAAACATTGTGCCCTCCTAGCCGTCAGAACTTTTAGTATGTTCACTCCCTAAGCACCCTGAACAAGTTTCTGAAGGAATCGCTGCATCCAATTAAACTGGAAGCCGACCCAACAATCAACCCAACCAACCCAACATAGTCAAAACTGTAAATATAACTTGGTTATTAATGAATAAATAAAATATTTTTTATTCGAAAAAGTGTCCATTTGATAGGGCAACGAAATCATGGACAAAGAACAAAACAAACGACAATTCTGTGTTTTCTGAACGAATTAACAACAAAAATAAAGAAAGTTATTAGAACAGCAGATATTATAAAATGTAAAAGCGGAGCAATTACTTGCAGACGCTCAACTGCAAGGTCTGCGTTTAATGGCAATGTTATAGCCCATTGTTATTGCGGGGTGGTGCTAAAATCCGTGGTGGAACGATCATTATTATAATAGCTTCTGCCAGCGACTTCGTTCTCGTGATTCTCAAACTCAAAGGATTTATTTCAAATAAACCAATTACATGCAATCAGAAAGATGAAGCTAGTTGCCCATTCCAAAGCGTAGTAGGTACAGTCAATTAAAGAGATAAGTATGCAGGGTCGTCGGATATAGTTGAAGTTTAGTATGAAATAAAATTTTATCCGAAAACATCCATCGGTTTCTTGCTAAACTTCAACTATATCCGACGACCCTGCATACTTATCTCTTTTATTGACTGTACCTATGGAGAAGAACGGGCAAGAAAGTCTAAGAAATTTCGGCCTGACCCACTGCGTCGCATCGCATCGCCCGCCCGCGCTATTACCTACTTCGTTGTCGCTTAGCGTTCTTCCTGATTATGTTTCTTTTTGGTCGGCTGCTAAAGGCCCTAGCGTGAAGAGTAGCCTATAGCCTTCGTCAAGATATGGGCTATTAAAAGCAAAAAGATTTTTTCAAATCTGACGGGTAGTTCCAGAGATTACCGCGTTCAAACAAACAAACTCTTCAGCTTTATTATTAGTATATTACAGACTTTGATGAGTTTTATATCAGCGATTACTTTTTTATAGAATTCCTTAGGATACGCTCTTGATTACAGAATTAAAAGAAATAATTGCCTTATCTTATCACACAGTTTTCTGATTGGCACCCACATACAGGTCACGTCATGTAAAAAGAACGCTGGAAGAAAGTAAAGGGGGTTTGTTTGCGCATGGGTACACTCGCACACGAAAGTACTAGGCATATTGTTTTATTTTCGAACTAGCCTTTCGCCGGCAAGCATGCGGCGCGTCACTCGCCCGCCCCGCGCCGGACCTCATACCACCAAATAGACCGATATATCGCCTAAGCGCAGCTTGACCGCCAGCGTTCTTTTTACATGACGCGATCTGTACCACCTATAATGTTCCCACTGCTGGGACACAGGCCTCCTCTCTGTGAGGTAGGTAGTAGATAAGTGTGTAGGTAGGCCATAATCTACCACGTGAACCCATTACGGGTTGGTAGATGTCACTGTCACAATTCAAAAGTGCCTATAAATGGTTTAATTGTTTGAGTTTCTTGATAAGTTTCTCCGTGAGAGGGAGTGGGCTATGATCTACCACGCGGGCCCAGTGCAGGTTGGTAGTAGATGTCACATGTCTTCGAACTTTTGGTTCTAGGGCATGCCGGTTTCCTCACGATGTTATTCTTTCACCGTTTTGAGAGCAGTGGTGATGAAATAATTTACACAAAGTAAAGGGCCTGTCTGGGTTCGTACCTATAACCTACAACTCCTAAGTCGCAGCCGTTACCACTGGGCTACTGGGCACTGCTCTAGATTATGTACAAAAGTACACGCGAGTTTATAACAAAACCATAATAAAATGTACACAAATTAGATAATATGAAAAGACACTTGTTAGCAGAACAAATAACGAAATTTCTTACCATTTCATGTTTAAAACAATTCCAATCTTATTCGCCTGTAACAAAGCCCAATTTCCATTCACCAAACCGCCAGTAATTCATGCCGAAATTTAATAATAACAGCGCAAGGGATTTTGAGACGTAACATGAGCCTGATATGGTTGGTTTTCATTTGTTGAGGTGATAAGGGTTGGTCCAAATTGGCAACATATGTTGGCAAGTGTCGAGAAGAGGAATTTAATTAAATGTGCCGCGTGCCTGACAAATTAGGGATGGGACTGTGGTTGTATCGATAAAATAACTCATTGAGGGATGAAATTATTGTGGTGTAGATTATTATGTTGGAATGTTTACTAAGCAATGGGTTTTCATAGTTGCATAATGGAGGCAGCCCTCTGAATTGGTGATTATCTGAGGAGCAATTCTCGTAATTTTAAGAACGTCCACGTCTGATCTCAGTCTCAATCTGTCAAAAATACCTCTAATTTGCCTACATTTTTGACAAGTTTTTGACATTGATTGTCGCTGAGATGAGATTGCGACTAGATTTTGAACGTTTTTTAATTTCGGGAATTGGCCTTCTGATTTCATTGATTTTTTTCGTGAGTTCGAACCCAGTCAGGCACTTTACTTTATGTAAATTATTTTATCATCACTACTCTCAAAACGGTGAAGGAAAACATCGTGAGTAAACCGGCATGTCCTAGAAACAAAAATTCGAAGACATCTGACATCCACCAACCCGCACTAGGCCCGCGTGGTGGATTACTGCCCACTCCCTCTCACCGAGAGAAGGCTTGTGTCCCAGCAGTGGGAACATTATAAACATTACATTATAACAATAAAATAAAATAAAATAAATAAAATTACAGGCTGATTATGCTAAGCACTTTACTTATCTCAACGCAGTTTCTCCGCACCAGCTCTAAACTTCCTTCTACTTCTTATTCTTCGTGTCGCGCTGGAACGACTGATTTTAAATCTTGTTGGCCCTAAACTTTTCCTTGTACTGATATTGTAATTACTTTATCGATATCGACACAGTCACATCCCTAACCTCAAACATGGAGTGTAGGCGGGGTCCACAGGAATTTATCATGAAGCATATTGTTCTGACGTGGAACAGCCATTTATAAGCTAAATTGTTTGGTTTACTTTAATAAGGTCTACAATTGCTTAGCATAGTTACTGCATAGTTATTTGTTTTTCGGAATTTATTGTTTTTTATTTTTTACTAGCGCGCTACTTACTTCGTCCGCGTGAAATTTCTTGTTCACCGACCCACCCCGTCGCATTGTATCGCATCGCCTGCCCGCGCTATTACTTCATGTTCGCTCTGTATTCGTGCTTTTGTTTTTGCTTGGCTTCTAAGCGTCTTAGCGTGATGTTAAGTCACCTATAGCCTTTCTCAAGAATTAAATTTCTATTAAATGCAAAAAGTTTTTTTCGAATCCGACGGGTAGTTCCAGAGATTAACGCGTTCAAACAAACAAACTCTTTCAGCTTTAATATTAGCATAGATAGATAGATTTAGATTTGTATTTAAATTTAAAGTACAGACTTATCATTTAAAACACTCAACTTATGAAAAACCCATTAATAAATTAAAAATACCACAACAACAAGAGCTTAACTCCTCAATCTGTGTATGAACAGCGAACCATAGAGTTTGCAGAGCATTATGTAGATTCGCTATCTGTCGCGCACAGCTGTTTGTCTGTGAATTTATATGTTAAACAGACACTCCCCTGCTCGACCTTTATGGGAAGTGTTTGTGGAAGAAGGGTACGTTAAGTAAGGATACATAATTATAACCTAGGTGCTGCTGTGGTGGTGGTGATGGTATTTTAAGAAAAAATCAAAGAAACGATGAACTTAAAGATGACGATGACATCTTTTTGCATTTGATAGCCCAATCCTTGAAGAAGGCTATAGGCTATTTATCATCACGCTAGAACTCTCAGGAGCCGAGCAAAAAGACTGTGATAAAAGTGAACTGTAATTTTTGTTCTTTGAGAAATAAATGTAAAGTAAACTGTAATTTGTTTTTTGAGAACTAAATGTCTTTAAACCGAAATAATGGTAAGCAAAAACGAAGTACAGACGCCAGCAGGTCAAGCTAACCGAAACTGACAAATTTTCTCAATCAACCTTGAACCTTAATGCCTTAGCGGTAAAGTTGAAAATCTATTAAAGAAATTTGACAGATTGTAGTAGCTTGATTGCTGGCGCAGACGCCAGCACATCAAGCTACTACAATCTCAATCAATCGCCTGCCCGCGCTTGTACAGATACAAGCGCGGGCAGGCGATGCGATGCGACGCGGGGCGGATCGGGGGAACAAGAAATTTCACGCAGATGCAGTCGCGGGCAGAGCTAGTCTCTGCCCGCGACTGCGTCTGCGTGAAATTTATTGTATACATACATATTATAAAACAAAATCGCTTTTAGTATCCGTATGAGTGATTGATTGATTACATTTTTTAAACTATACATTGGACTCTCACAGAGCGGTGGTCTGACTCCCAAGTCCCAACAGCGGGAACATTATTGGTAGATTATGTTACGTTTGTTCTAAAACCACCTTCTCCGTCCAGGGTATCCTGCTGAACTGCAACGCGATGTCAGCCGAGTACCTCTTCATGACTGACAAGATCTACGATCCCAAGTACGACACCGGCGACAAGGTGATCCAGTGCGGACGACACAATGATATCTTCAAGCTGTGGCTGCAGTGGCGTGGAAAGGTATATACATAACTATGTTTTAGATGTCATTGTTATAGTTTTATTTTCAGTATGTAACTGAACAGACAGCTGTGCTGCTGGGGAGTTTGTTGCGCCACTTCTTCTTCCCAGCGATAGCACTAGGAAGTGGTGAAGGGCGTTTATGTTTTTGAGGGACTGTCTTTTGTAATTTTGACGTTCGAAAAGTGCTGATTCTCAGCCTAATTTGAATAAAAGACTTTTGATTTTGAGTATCTTTCTAGACATGGGCGTAGCTAGGGGGCAAGGCACCCACCCTAAAAAAATCGACAGTATTGAAGTCCTCAAAAGGAAAAGACAGAACCCTTAAAGGTAGAATTGGGCTCTCATTAATTGACTGTGGTTAGATAAAGCAGGACGGCTGCCCCCCCCCCCCCCCCCCTAGACAAAATCCCTAGCTACGCCAATGTTTCTAGACGAGATCGGTAGTTGTGATATGCCTAGCAAACTTGGTTGAAACTTGGTTGGTCATATACCAAGCAGAGGCAAGCGTTAATTTAAAAAAAAAGCGTTAATAATAGCGTCAAGATCATATTGTCTCACTCTTACCTGAATAACAAAGGCTACTAACCAGCAAGGGAATTGCGTAACACACTATCAACTACTAGGTAGTACTATACATATACAGCACTATAGTTTGACCAAAACCGCTGTATCGCGCCTTCGGTATGTGCGCGGCGAGACGGGGGGGGGGGGGGGGGCAGGCAGTGCAGGCCGCTCATTCGTCATCACGTCTCACGGCGTCCCGCAGCGCCCCCCGCTTCACCGCGCATTCCTAAAGCGCGGTACAGCAGTTTCGGTCAAACTATGTTAGCAACGGGTTTCATTTTAACAGTTCAACAACATTCATTACGTTATTTATAAAATCGCACACTAAACAAATCGTAAATTAAACACTTTATATAGATTAGCGATATACCTCTAAATTAAAAAAATGCATTGGCACACAATTAATACAATTAATACATACAAATAAGTGAAGAAAAAAAAATCTGATGTTATATAAATGTATTATATAAATAAAATTACACACATTATATACATTAGCGATATACCTCTAAATTAAAAAAAAAAAAATACATTAGTAATTACTTAAATTAAACAAATAAAATTCAGTATTCAAAATATGTCATAAACCATGTACGTACCCAAAATATATAAATAGAACAATAAACTAAAAATAAAATAGGCTTATAATAACAAACTTGTTAATGACAGACTATGCCATCAATGCCACATCTAGTAAAAATCAAATTTATACATCCATGTTGCGCTTGGTTAACTTACGATCCAGTCTATGTTATCTGTTTACCCACATTTTTATTTATTTTTTTACTTTTTTTTTTTGTTATTTGTACGTAACATCTGTGCGCTCTAATTATTAATCTTAGTTTTAGATATAGTTTCTCAGTACGTGAATTATGTATGCAATTCTTATGAGAAATAAAGTTGTTCTTAAACCTAAAACGTTGATAAGCATACACGTTTTTTGAACATAAGGAACAGTAGATTAGCAATGTGTGTGTGTTACGCAATTAGGGTGCAGTGCCTACATTATAAACTAAAGCTGTGAGCAGACCAAGTCAAATCTTTTTTTAAACGCTTTTCATTTCAACGAGACAGTTTTGTTTTTAACAAAACTATTGTTTTCTACCTTCAATAAGTCCGAAAACCGTTAAGTCTTGTTCGAACGTCGAACCATCCACTACCTTTATATACAACACTACCTACGTCATAAACTTATAGGTATATCTTCCTTCCCCAGGGCACCTCCGGTTTCGAGCGCCACATGGATCGCCTCATGGAGCTGGCGGAGTACCAGGTGCGCCGCATCAAGGAGCAACCGGACAAGTTCCACCTCATCCTGGAGCCCGAGATGGTGAACGTGTCGTTCTGGTACCTTCCCAAGCAGCTGAGGGGAGTACCGCATGATGCGCATAAAGAGATCAAGTTGGGAAAGGTGTGTAGACGAAAACATTGTTTTTTTTTTTTTGTGAATTTTGTTTTTGAGGTTACAATGGTTTATTATAGGTGAGTACTTAATATAACTTTTTGGGGTCCGCTTTAAGAAGTGATAATCATCATTCTCCTGCTGAAATATCTTATTTTGATGATTTCAATACCCAAAACGTATTCGTAGCGGGCAACTAGCATGCGGGAAACACACGCCTAACGCCATCTAGTATCTAATAGCGCAACTATCTCCACAATTGCAGGTTTGCGCCAAACTGAAGGGCAGGATGATGCAGTCGGGAACGCTGATGGTTGGCTACCAGCCCGACGACCGGCGCCCCAACTTCTACCGCAGCATCATCTCGTCAGCTGCTGTCACCGAGAAGGACGTCGACTTCATGCTCGCGGAAATGGACCGTCTCGGACAGGACATCGTTGTAGAATAAAGCTTTAATTGAATATGGGTAACGGCGGAGACAATGTTCTTGGTTTTGAAAGGGAAATTTGTGAAGAGGTGGGTGATATTTGGCTGTTTTGTTGTTTTCTGGCAATTTAGAAATAATTCTAGGTGTTAAATGTGACTTTGAAATATTCTCTCGTTGTCCTTTAAAGTCTACGTGTTTATCAATCGTGCATTTTGATGATATAATATGTGATTTTAATTTGAAGAATGTTCACCGCCGTTATTATGTATTTTTAAACAATATATGTTACGTACATGTATCAAATGATCTAGTGATTTATTTATCTAGATGTTATCTGCTGTAAAAATGCATAGCAATCAAAAATCTTAGGTGTGCGCGGGACGATAGAATATTCACTCATTATAATAATAACTCGACTACAAGCTTCATACTATCGCCATCTATTGAGGAGTAGCTAAAATAAGTTCATGTAATTTATCTACATAAAATTGAGTATTTTGTTGTCGAATTGGAAAGTTTTACAAAACAATGGTATTGATTGGTTTTTTAATGAATTTTTACATTGGCCAAGTGTGTCTTGTTCGTTCGAATAAGTAATTTAAAAATTTTAGCTAATTTTAGAACGATTTAGAATTTCTGATTTTGATTAGCATCTCGACATGTCTTGGCAGATTTGTCGATATAGAAATTAGTATTTCTAGTAAAATCAACAACGACACATTTTTTACTTTTTAATATAAAATATGTAGTTAATCCCCAGCTTTTTCTCTTATAAATCTTCAAATTCGACGTGACTTTTCGAACAAGAATTAATAATTAGGATTTATCTGAACAAATTAGGAAATCTTAGGAAATATCTTGAGAGTTCCAATAATATTTATTATCCAATGCTCTTTTTAAGAATAAACAATTAAACATGAACAACATAAGCTTTAGTATTTAAGTATATTTAATATTTTAGTAAACTTAGTGCAACTTCGAGTGACATTTATTGGAGTGATCAATAAACAGTGCGTATCTGGGACGTAAATAAAAAAGGATAACACAGTGACTTGGCGTAATTAGCTGCTTACCCACTAATTACAACAAGTAATTGCAGTACTAACGTGCTGACAGCGCCATCTATCTTTCTCATCAATCTAACGATTCGTGTCACTAACGCCATCCAGCGTGCGATCCTTGAACCACTCTCGTGACAAGCTTATCTCATTTACCATCATGCCAGGTGTCAAGTGTGGAGGTTGTGGTCGGTTCATCTCGGCAGTACAGGGCGCTAGGTATGGTAAATGTCAAGTTCAAACCCACCGAGTGTTTGTGAGCGTTCCTACGAAAGCAATAATAATAACTGCTAGCTAGCGTTGCCCGGAGTGTAAGAAGGACCTCCAAAGGAACAATAGGGCTGAGATATGTTTTTAATGTATGTTTATTTTATTTTATTTCATGTTTTGATTGTTGTTTAAATAAAAACGATATAATATGTCTAATTGCATGCTGTACTGGTTGACGTCATCACGTCAACGCCGGCTACCGCTGAAAACCAGCGCTGGGGCTCTGTCTCGTATAGGGTTTTGGCAATATGCTGAGCGATGGCGTGACGCATGTTTACCCCCAACTTGTTATTTTTTTTTTGTGTGTTTATGTTCTTTTTTTATGCGTCATGTTTGCCGCAAATAAATGCATTTTCTTTCTTCTTCTTTCATGAATTTCTTCATCTCCTCTTAGCGGTCCACTGTCTTCCCAAAACGTTAAATAATTCTAAAATCGAATGTTTTCGTATAAGAGAGTGTAACGAGCCGTCTCTTTATTAAATTATTATAAAATAAATATACCTATTTATTAAATGTTGGTCCCTTCACTTAAATATTTAAATATCATATAATATTTAAATTGACAATGAAAATATATTTTCAAATAGGGTACGTTAAAATAGGGTTAAGTAAAGAAATGAGATTATAAAGCTCAAATTGTCTAGCTGGCCAGTTGAATGTGTAGTGTTCTGTTAACTTTTGGCAGTGTTGTTGAAAAAATGTAGGTACTGTAGATTGTGTGAGAAAGTGTGTGTGTGTGTGTGCAAAAGAAGAATGATGTGGGCGTGTGAGCATTGTGTGTGATTAATGTTTAGTCAATGGTACGGATGATATATTATGTGTTTAGCTATAATGATAATAATGTCTATTTATGTGTTAAATGTTTAAAAATAAACTAGAGATCGATCATTGATTTGAAATAATTACATGAAAGTAAGATCGTTACTTACTGTTACTGAAATACCAACCAATGATTGATATCTATTCAGTTATCTAAAATTAAGTGAGTATTTTCTTCGAGAGCTATAAATTTATTTTCTGCAGAAGACATATATTTCGATTATTTATAACGCATAGCGTACGAAGTGAATGATACCTACATTATGAAAATATTTTAAAAAATTAATAAAATTGTTATTTTTTATCATTCACTCTGTATAAAAATCTATGTTAAGTATAAAATAAATATATATTTATTGATATCAAAATCACATTATTTATATACAAAACATATCTCCCGTTTTGCCAATTAAAGAGTATTGTTAAATTTTTATATGTTGTAAAGCGCATTGTAGTTTACAGCTTTTCGGTGCTTAATGAAAAATAAAATATTTTTAGTTACCGCCAAAGGCACGTCTTGGAGACATTAAAATTTAAAATAATTTAAAAATAAATATTTAGCGCCATCTTGTGACGAATAGTTTAAGCATATGTTTTCTGTTTCGGCAAAAGATGGCGTTATGTCAAATAATGTTAGGAAGAATAATTTCATGTGTAATACTGCAATAAAGTATAATTATTCATTTTATCAGTGTTAGATGTGTCTCGGTGTTTAGATGTAAGTTAGGATAAGTGCTCTTATCATTATTTAACATTCTTGTCAATTTATTGAATTTTGTTGAATTATATGAGTATTTATGAGAATTATGCCGTTTATATACTAACCTAGTTACATATATTCTTTATGTAATATGTGCTCGGTTTTTATAACAATAATATTATAGTTTCTTTGATAGTATAGTCTAATCTAAGTATATAATAAGCATGTAAATATACAAGAAATACGATGTGACGATGACAATAGAAAGAGTAGAATAGTTTGTGACGGGGAAATAATCTCAAAGGTGGGTTAAAGTTAATAGGTGTTTGTGGTAACAATAGATAAATTAATAGTTTTTCTGGCAATAATTATTTTGAACTAGCACTCTAGCGGCCAATAGCAGAAGTTATTAAAATAAATATTTATTTCGAAATTGAAATGACACTATCAGTCAAATTATTAAATTAATAATGTGTAAATATGTAGCGTGTGAACGTCATTAGCTGAGATACTTGTGCTTCTATTGCACATGTTTGTTGAAAAGTAACAATTAACTTAATTTCTTATACAAACTTCCTTCTACTACTCGATAACAGATGGCAGTACGCTAGCAAAGTAGTTTACATTTCTGCCTCTAGATGTCACTTTAAAATGAAAATTAACAACCGAATCGCAGTGCTTCCATTTTGCGTAGGTTGTAAGTATATTACTAACTTATTTAGAATAAGGGAAATATATTTTCAGTGTCAAAATAATAGGTATACATTATAGTTTCGAAGTCTTCCGAAATTGTCTTCCATTTTACGAATGTTTTGTTCATTTAATTTATAATAATATGTATGAATATATATTTAATAGATATAATATATACTAGTGTTTCGAAAGGTTTAGCATTTAGACGCAATATACTGTTCACTTTTTGATCACTTATAATGTGAGACAAAATTAGTAAAACTATCCTATTATTGTTGCTATATGTAAAAATCTGTATAACCAAATAAATGGTATTGTTGTTAGTTTTTTGTAGTTTTATTAAAGGTTCATAATTAAGTTGGAGTCTGAAGGTAATTATTATTCAGCGGGGTAATTGTGTAACACAATAACAGTAGCAATGGCTTTAGTTTTGACAGTTCAACAACATTAATTGCGTTACATATTTAAGTTGTTGAGCGGACAAATTTTTTTCGAACATATGAAGCAAGCAATGTCCTTGAAAATCAATTAGATTGAGTTTGTTAGTTTGTTACGTAATTAGGGTTATGTTCTTTATGTGTGTGAACTTAGCAGATCATTTCCCATTACAAAATGCGAGTTTTATTCGCATACAGCCGAGATTTTAGAGCACCTGACACCAGAGGGGCAATTCTTATAATTTTAAGAACGTTCACAGTCTGATCTCAATCTGTCAAGAAATACTTCTAATTTCCCTACATTTTGACAAGTTTTTGACATTTGTTTATCGCCGAAATGAGACTGCGACTAGATTTTGAACGTTTGAAATTACGAGAATTGCCCTTCAGTTGTCCACCTGCCACAGTCAAAATCGCTCAACGCGCCTAAAAGTTTTTACTTTAAAAAGCTTGCAAAGCCAGGTAAAGGCCGGATTCAAAAGCTTAAAATTGCTGTAAAAAAGTATAAACTTTTCGTCATAACTTGACAAAGTTCTCTTTCTGCATAACGGTTAAGAGAAAACAGAACCTAGTCAGGGTGCTACAATCTTCAGGCTCGCTCGCATTCTACATCCTCTTTATTCTTAAGCTCTTCTTCTGCATAAATCGACAAAGTAATAAGGAAATCTAACCTATCCGTGTGTAGCTTTTTTAAATTCGAACCAAAATAATCCGATCCAGTTCCCTTGCTGCCCTCTCCCAACGACGCCGTCAGCCGAGGTCCGTACCCCACAGTGGATTCCCTTAGCGTTTAGTCGTTTTAGTTTTAAGCTCTGGCTGGATGCCTTGATTTACTGAGGCACCCACAGGCAAGTCCGGTTACCCAGACGACAACCTCCTAGGTTGCACTACAAGATGCCATTCAGACATCTTAGACATTTTAGTTTTCCAGATATAACCACCCTGTCCATTAGCATAACAGTGTTTTGACAGCTGTCTTAGAACGAACTATTCCATATTACGTAAAAGTCAACTAAAATGCGCGACAAAATAAATATATAAACTGCCTTAACTTATTGAATTTTCTTATTTATGGCTTCTTACAGACGTTATCATAAATACCGTACGTGTATCAATCAATGTATTGTGTGTTTGTGTTGCTGGAATCATTAGTTCTATCTGTCAAAAAACTGTTTACCTAATGGACAAGCTGTAGTAACAAGGTGTAAAAAGCAAACGCCAAACTCGGTTTTCTAATAAGTTTTATTTCAAAACAAAAATAATAATTATGCTATATATTGCACGCGACTCTCTAGTCTAGATACATTCTTTTGAGCAAAACCCACTTTCACTTATTTTACACAAGTCAGACGTTTATATGCAGAGTATTAACAAAAATGTAACTTTAAGACGAAAACGTCACGGAAGGCCGCGAAATAAAAAAAATCTTAAGTTTTTTTTGCAATTTGCAGGTCACTGTCAGGTTGTATGTTGATTTAAATACGATTCGCGACCGTAACAAATATTTATTTATAGAATTATAATCATATAAATCATCAATACAACTCTCTAAGTTTATATTAACCCTATTGAATGACCATGTCATGAAATCATGACACATTTGAGGCCAATTCTAACTCAAGCAGTTGTATTTCTGATTCTAACGATTATAATTTTGTAAAGTCATATTTGTTACGATCGCGAATCATATTTTATTCAACATACAACCTGACACTGACCTACAAATGGCAAAGAACGTAAGAAAATTTCAATTTTGAGGTCTTCCTTACCGCTACCCCTTAAACTGCATATGAATAAGAAACTTTATGGAGAATATAAATGGTACTTGCGAGTTTTGATAATACTATTGTTAAAAGTCAATTGTTTTGACTAAATATATACCTTTTTACTGTAGTATATTCACCAAAAAACTTCTTCGTATTTAAATCTTATAACTTGTTACAAGATAATCTTAGTTTTAGAAATGGATTTAAAGTATCAAGATTTTATTTTAGTTGCAGTTGAAAAATATAAATATTTGTTATTGTTAATCAATATGACAATCCCTTTCTTAGATTTTTATATTTTATTTAAAATCATTTATTATTAAAAGAAAACGTCTGAATATTAAATAAAAATTTCCATTTTCTAGCAAAAAGTTATAAGAAATAGTTTTTTTTTTTTTGTAGCATCGCTTAACACTAAAGTAAATTTAGTTTTTGATATAAAATTAATAACATTTATTTTTCACACAGTGCATCCTTCGATTTTGTCATTAAACATATTCATAATAATTGAACCATCGATTTTTTATGAAAATGTTTATGAAAAAGTCAAAAGAAACCAGTGGGCAAAAAGTGAACATCGAAATTATCAACCAAATACGAAACTTTACCTTTAGCAAGGCACAAAACAAGAAATATCGCCGAAAAATCTCGAGATACTCTTAGTAAAAAAAAAAAAAAATGCATCTATAGACAAAAATCTTTGGACGATACCTCTTGTCGTTGCGAAGATGTTTAAAGACTCTTTTAATACTATTTTGAAGTTGGGTTTTGTAAATTAAAGTTATGTCGATCAATCAGGCGGACAAAGTGCAGTATCGTGACAAAAAATTCTGTCATGGATTTTGTCGTGGCCTGTGACATATGTCACGGATTGTCGGGGTGTAGTGACATAATGTCCTGCCACGGTAATGCATCCTTAGCCGCTGGTCCCTTCCTCTGGGTATTACTAACTACCTCAGCGGGTACTCTCCTCCGCAACCTTGTTAGTGGTTATGCATTTTTGTAACGATGAAACCATTTTCAAAAATCATTTCATTTGAAAGATTGAATTTTAAAAATACAAGTTAAACAAGGAAAATATTGTAAACAAAACATTTTTTTTTAATCAATTCGTCCAAAATAGCTTTATTTTTGACTTTTGTTCTTGATAACCAGTAACAAGGTCGCCTCCAAAATCACAGACTCCTTTCAACACACTCGATAACATGATTCGATTAACAAAAAAAATGCAATATAATCAAAACGGCTCAGTATATAAACTAGTACAAAAAGATCTTCCCACGCCCACAGCTGGGCAAAACATTGTTTGGGGCAAGATGACCAAGATTACCCACAGAGAATAAAAAACATGGCGTGAACATAGACAATTTTTTTTTTCTATAGATACTTTTTTGTGTCTATGAATATGGGTCGGACTTTGATAGTCGTAATTATTTTTTTAATGCAGGGCAAGAATAGTGCGGGGTAAATATGGTCAGATCGCCCAGAAATAAGTGCAAACAATATCATAGTTGCCCATGAATCTCACATTAAAAACAATATGCATATTTAGATAATATGCTTTTTATTCGAGGATCATTTAAGTAACGTTTATTTAGGTAGTAACATCATACTGACCTATTAAATTGATAGGCAACCCAGTTCTTTTTGGGTTTAGTATCGCGTTTTGCAAGAGCTGGTTACCGAAATACACTGTTCGAGAGTATACTTGGGATACTATAGGCCGACCGCTTAACTGAGACGTTGCCTGAGGTAACTGCGCGGTGCGGGAGGGGTGATAGTTGTCACAAGTTGACGAATCACTGAGCTCTCGCACCACGTCATCACACCCCTCCCGCACCGCGCTGCTACCTCAGGCAACGCGAAAGTTAAGCGGTTGGCCTATAAATGAGTTTACCAAACTACCATACCGCAGTTAGGTAAAACAGCCAACTATCTCTTACTACCTAAACAGACACATTACAAAAAATGCAAAATTTTAACAAATTACTGGAACATTCTTAAAGAAAATTCTAACTGGATAAAAAAGTCACATAAAATGCTTTTCAAATTCATCATTTGAACTTCATAACATTATTTTCGAGAAAATAACCACTGAATTCAGTTTTGGTGTTCGCTTACACAGTCAAAGTTATATGCTAAGGCACGAGGTTGTTTTGAAAGTCAGCCCAGTTGATAGTTCAATCACTGGCCTCCTATAAGAGTATAGAGGATCAAATTAAATTAGCTAGCGAAACTACGGACGTGACGAGTCTCCATAACACTATAAAATAAAAACAAAAAAAAAGATGTTTTATTTGGGGCTCTACGACCGCTAGATGTTTTGTTACTTGAAGTAAATCTGCTTTCTTTCGTTTTGTCGTGTTGAGATTTCGATTACGTCTGTGAAGTTTACACAATAAACTGATATGTCAAGTGACTACAGCAACTGCGGTCGGTGACCCAACAAAATAAAATCGTCAAATTAATTTTGGTTTTTGTTTTATTGTGTCGAGATATCGATACCCATAACGTCCGCGGAGTTTCGCTAGCTAATTTAGCTGACTTCGTTTACGCGTAAGACAGCGGCATAAAGCGCTGAACTGACTCGCAAACAGACCTCGTGTCCAAAACCTATTTTTATTTCATATTTTTTCTAAATAATATATTAGAATAGATTTTGATATTTTAATAGAGTGGGTACAGACAGGTATTTTTAGGCTTAACGCTTAGCATTATTACTGATATTAAATTTTTTCGTACTATAGATGCCATATTTGACTTCAAGTCATCGATTTAAGCCCGGTTACGTGTCTAGTGTTCAGCGTAAGTGTTTTAGTAACTTTGAAAATGTAAATGACCACTCGACTGACCAGTAAATTGGTTGTTTACATACTTCAAGTTACTAAATTCAAGTAAACCACTGGAAACATGTAAAAGAGATCTCACGAGATTCTATATTTTACTTGAAATGTTCTTAAAAACTGTAGAAATAAACCAGTTTGTACTAATTGAAGACACAAACCGACCTTTCTTTATACTAATCTAATTAAAAGTGAGATTCTTCCATCCCTCGTCTACACAGCTTACAAACCAAGACTGAAAGATTGGAAATATTCCTAACAGTTAATTTTTATATATGGCAACACTAATTAACTGTGTTGCCAGTAAATTATTTGGCATTGTATAGTAAAAATATTTGGAGAATATTTTTCAAAAATATTTTTTTTTTCTTCGAACTGGCAACACATGTTTAGTGTTGCCATATATGAAAAGTGGCAGTCAACGAACCAATCAAACGAACAAACGATTGGCGTTAATAATGCCTTTCATACTGAAATATACATATTATATCCTTTCACTGCGTCTGTAGGGACGTGGAGTAGGGAACAAAAATTATTTAAAAGTTTTTATTATTCAAACTACTTTAAGACAGATTTTAGTCAAAATTAAGACAGATTTTGAAACAATGGAGTCCCGTAAACGTTTATTATTATTATTATTATTAACTGCAATATTATAGGACGATTTGAAAACACAATTTGAAATAGATTGAAATTAAAAAACCAGTTGCTTCATGTAAAATACTGATATATAGCAACATTTGGTCAGACGAGCAGCCGACCACGAAATAGGTTGGGAAAAGACTAATCAAGTTTAAATATAAATACTCACTTAGAATAGTCTAACATTGTAGTAACTTTCTGATATATATTTCGTTACTACCCTCCAACGCGCCCTATTCAAACGTAACTAACAGAAATATGTCTGTCTCGCTCACACGTTGCGTCACGCACAACCGCTTTTGTTTATATTTTTTATTTATTTATTTATAACTAATTACGCCGACGGCTCGAGGTTTTAAAATAATACGTCTTTACGTAATTTTGTATGTTGCCCTTCGAAGGGAAACCTATGGCCTTGAAATCAGTCAAATATTTTTTTGGTTATTTTAATTATCGCATGTAACTTATTTTCGGCGGACCTAATGGTATACTTTGAATTCACCCCAATTTTATTGATGTAAATATTGTATTTCATTAAAACGAAATTCTGAAACAGGAAACCTTTAAAATCGAAAAGAATCAAAGCTAGGGAGCTTTGATTCTTTTCGATTTTAAAGGTTTCCTGTTTCAGAATTTCGTATTATTTCGATTTTAAAGGTTTCCTGTTTCAGAATTTCGTATTATTTTTCCAAAATAAAGTTCGTTCTACCGAGTAGGTAGTATCAAACAAATCCCCTCTTTAATTCCTTTTCTGATATTCCGACTACCCAAGATATCAAGCGATATTCTCTCAGACTACCCTCCAAAGCCGTCGACGCATCTAAACTAGTCTTACTCATGTGTCCGGAGTTTCACCGGCATAATACTATAACGTTGACAGCCGGCGGCTGTTCCCGAGTGTGCTCACTTCGCTCGCCGCGACCAGACTGACAAGTCCGTAGGGCAACTAGCGCCCTCTCGCGGTAAAGTAGAGTACTTTGGTAAGATGTGATGTTTTGACGTAATATGTTCGATTTCAGATCGAGTATCGACAGTTTATGTTAAAGTAGACTTTAAAATGCGATTGTAAATTATGATCTTTGACCTAAAACTAAGTTAGAGAGCTTTGTAAAATACGGATCAAAATTATACGAAAAATGACATTTTTTCTTTACTTTATGAACTTGACACCTATAGCTATAAAAATGATATTTCATTATTTCAAATCACTTTAAAGTCAAACGATTTCATTCTCAATTTTAACTAACATAAAGTTGACATTCCTATGTCGTCTATAATAAATATTTTCTTTCGATTTTAGACCCTTATTCTTGACGATTAGGTAGATTTTACTAGAAGCGGCGAGCGTAGCGATCGCACACGACATCACAGTCAAAAAACGGTCTAAGAAACCGACGTAGCGACACGCACTGGCAATCATATATATTTATATATCGTAATATATATTTAAATATAGCTTTAAGTTCTGATACAACAATGTTAGGAAATAAACAAGGATAATAATTTCCTAATGGAGGTCAGATAGGCTGTCGCTCCATGAAAAATACAGGTATCCACTCGCATCCTGTTAAGATTGGAAGCTGACCCCGACATATTTGGGTAAAAGGCTGATGATTATGCTTCTACTACCCGTGCGCGATAAGTTGAGACCCGCGTGGAATGCGACACTCCTCCCCCATCCCCGCGCACCTACCCGCGGCCGCCCGCGGTGTACAGTTGAAGCCACATTTTTTATCTATTAGTTTCGTACTGGCTTACGTCACGTATCGACGCGCTCCGAATAAGTTGTTAGTTTTGTTATAATAGTCCGTGTTAAGTTTATTTGTTATTGCTCCTGTTACGTTTTTTTATTGTTAAAGTTTCTGTTACGTTTTTTGACTGTTTTATTGTTATTATTTTTTTAATAACAAGCATTGTAATGAGGGGTAAAGCTTTGCGTAGTGGAGAAAGAAATCTCGTGCTGAAAGTGTTCGAGTTTTTCGAAAACGAAAAGCGAAACCAGCAGTTTTGTTTACCTGTTGACCAGGCAATCAAGAGAACCTGCATGGCAACGGGAGTTTCCAAGGCGACGTTGATGAGGATCAAAACTGAAGCTAAGCGCTTGCAAACTGCTTCACCAACACCAGGTTCGTCTTCGGCACTAAGTGATGTGAATTTATCAACACCGGGCAAGAAACGTAGACCTAAGAGTAACCGCATCCAATTAGACAGTTTTGACATGTGTGCCTTGAGGAATATAGTTGATAGTTTCTACACGGTCAGGAAGGAAATACCTACCTTGAATAAGATACTCAGTTTGGCTAAAAGAGACCTTAACTTTCAAGGGGAGAAAACGTATTTAAGACGAGTGCTAGTGGACAAACTAGGATACAAATTTAAAAAATGCAAAGACGCGAGACACTTTCTCGTTCAAAAACCAGACATTCGAGCGTGGAGAGCGAGATATCTAAGAAGATTAAAAGAAAATGATGATTTGGGCTCGGCAAAAAGGCCAGTCATTTATATTGACGAAACATGGATTCACTCTCATTATACAGTTAGCAAATGCTGGCAAAATAGTACTGATGCTACTATTAGAAAAAATCACAGTCCGGGGCAAAGATGGGTGATTGTTCACGCAGGGGGAGAAAATGGTTTCGTGAAGGGGGCTGAGTTGCTTTATAAATGTAAAAGCAACACAGGTGACTACCATCACGAAATGGATACAACAAATTTTAAAAAATGGCTTATCGAGAAGCTGATCCCCAACTTGCCGCCGAATAGTATTGTGGTACTAGATAACGCACCATACCACTCTACACAAGTAGAAAAACCACCTACAAGTGTAGCAACGAAAGCGGTAATAAAGCAATGGCTGTTAGACCACAACATTGAATTCGACGAGCGAATGACGAAATCCGAGATGTATCACCTATTGTACATAAATAAGCCTCCAAAAAAATATATTATTGATGATCTTTTAAAAGAGCATGGCCACGAAGCTGTTCGTTTGCCTCCCTATATGTGTGACCTCAATCCCATCGAGTACATTTGGAATTTGGTCAAACAACGAGTAGCCGATAAAAATGTGAGCCAGCTAGAAAGAGACATAGAAAAATTAACACGTGATGCTATTAATAGTATAAATGAGAGTGACTGGAAAAAGGAAATAAACCATGTTGACAGGCTTAGACAGAAGTATTGGGAAGATGATCACCTGCAAGAAGACATTGAGTCCCAATTAATTATTAACTTGCAGTCTGACACCACCAGCTCAGATAGCGAAAGTGAGAGCGAACCTCAACAACTACCAGAGGGAATAGCAATAATTAGTAGTGATGACGACTAAATAATTACTGAAAAGTTATGTGATATGAATGATAAGGGTAGGAGGATGATGATGACGACTAAATTATTGTTGAAAATAATCTAATAAATACTTATACATAAAAGCATCTTTTATTTAATATAACACCTATCGGCTTTCACTTTTAGTGATACATAATAAATCTATAGTCTGACAATTACGATTAATTATTGTTATAAAATAACTTAATATTGTAAATAATTTCACTATGGAAGATGACTACCTAAAATTCGCAGATACCGCCGCATGCGGAAGCTAGTTACATTTTTTGTTTGAACTGTACTTGTCAGTGACGTCACCGCGCTCAGGTCTCAACTTATCGCGCACGGGTAGTAGATATCTAAAAGCCTCCTCATTAAGTTTTTGGTACCAAGATACAAGCTCGCCTAGTTTGGGGCGAATTGAATGGCAATAGTTTTCTTTTGGACATCTGTTGACAAATTTCATAATTCCTGTTAATTTTGGTTAGTCGAAATAACGACAATCAATCATATTATTTGACATTTAAAGATAGATTTAATTAGAATCAGATAACCCGGAGTTTTAATTTGTATATTTTCCAAACACTGTCGTCTCCAAAACTCACACATACATACAATTCATACATGTATTTATACATAATTATACAAAGATAATTTGTGTATAATACAAATACATGTATAAGTAGTTTCTGTGTATTGTATAACTTGTAAAATACATTGTATAGTTTAAATAAAAAAGTACAGTTACGTACAATGGCTTTCTTCCACAATTTTGGAAAATCACAGTTTTTAGTGAGGCGACCGATATTATAAAAACAAAATAAATATTTTGTTTAATTTTTTTGCATTTTTTTTCAAGTTCTGAAATAGCAACCTTCTTTTTTTTGACAGTACATAAAACATTTTTGAACAATTACATAAATACATATCATTTTGAGATTAGCTACCTTAATATCAATACATACAGCTCAGTATTAATTGCAACAAAATTCCATAACATATTCAAGTTTTTTATTTAAAAATCAACTTATTATACCTATTCTTAAAGTTAAAATTTATATTCTTATACTCATCACAAATTCCTGACAATTCAAGTGACTCCATAATCAAATCTTATATTAACTATTCACAAAAGTTAACATAAGATGTCAAAACAGATTTTCTGAACTTTTTTCGAAATTAGTCGCAAGTGAACGAATGTGAAGGGAATGGTTACCTGTATCAGTCGCCTCATTCAGTAAACGAGCTGTGAATGACTTAGAGAGTGAGTGAACGGAACGTGTTCGTTCACTCTCTAAGGTAAGGCATCAAACGTAGTGCGGTGTCCGACGTCGGGATAGCTGATAGATGATTTGTTTAGCGCCAACTGAAAAGTTATGAAGATATTGTAGTTTTCTGTGCCCATTTCCTGTTCTCTGCACGTGAGGTGCAAATGACATAATAATATTTTATTAACTTGAGGACGGTTTTCGACTTCATTAATATGTTAAGAATCTTTTAAGGTTCAGCGGAGACCAGCCCTCGGCGCGGGAGATATTATAGTGCACAAGCACATGCTCGCAAACACAGCTGCAATCTTCCTTAACTCTCATAGTCCGATGGGACGGCAATCCGACACGACCGGGGAGAGGTCAGGCGCACAACCGCCACACCGCGAACTTCCAAACTCCGGACAGTTACTAAGAAACTCCCAATGGAAAAGCCTAATAACACTGCCGACCCGGGAATCGAACCCACGTTCAGCAGTAGCACTTGCGACCACGAGATCAACGGGGCAGTAATCGTCACATACAAAGCATACAAACGCTCATAAAAAAGCATTTTCTTCCTGTTTCCTTAAATTTAATTACTTAATCCAGACTCGCAATGTGGTAAGTGTCCACCATCTCGGTTGACCGTAGTTTATGTTGTCAGCCGGTTGCAATATCGTATGAATACTAACCGTTATTTCACATCTAAGAATATAATGCTACATATAGACTCACAGCACTTGGTGCGGCTGTATAGCAGCGAGGTGTGCGGGAGAGGGAGGCACGCCGGGCGGCGCGGGCGGCAGCAGTGTCTGTGCCAGGCCCTCGAACCTACCGCCAGCTTCGAAGCCATTCTGTATAGGAAAGATATAGTTAGGACTGAGTGGTAGTAAGGGGCTCAGGATTGTGCCTTGCGGCACTCCAGAGCTATTAAAAGGCTGAAGGACAATGGTTATAACAGAACAATAAGTTTATTTAATACTGTATCTAATTTATAAAACCATTAGTGAACTGTGATGTGATCAACATTATCAAAGGCTGTAGAAGGTATAGAGTGGAAACTTATGGGATCCCTGTTTTGAGTACATAATTGGTAGATGTTGGTTCCTTTAAAGCTTTAAGATGTTTTGTTTCTATGTATTGCAAATCAGAGAACAATAAGAAGTAAGCCGCAGCATCTGCGTAGGACTTTCAAACCTATCGCCGGCTTCGAAGCCGTACTATACAGGAAGAGGCATGATTAACGGCATACTATTGGGCCTTGTGGCATCTTAAGCGATTACTTAAAAAAAAAAAATAGGGTGAGAATTCGTCTAAACAAACAGTCGAGCATTTATAGTGTGAAATTATTTATCAGCCATCTTGTTACCATAACACAAGCATTAGGTTGCTTAGCTTGGGACTAGATGGCGCTGTGTGAAATGTCCAGGGATATTATTATTATTAGATTAATGTAAATTCGTAAACAATGCCAAGCAAGATTTGAGTGTATTTAAATTGTAAATAAGTGAATATTACTGTGATTAACATTATCAAAGGCTGCAACACATTCCAATCAGTTACTGTAATCTTTTGAGAGATATCCATGTACCACAGCAAAATTTAAGTCCACTACTTTCGACATTTCGTACACTGCTAAAACTTTTTGGGAAAAGGACTTTAGACATAATATTGCAAGAAAAAATATCAGTTTAATGTTTCAAATCAACTGTCTACTTACGGGAATCATGATAGTGGGCCGCAGCGGCTGAATGGAGGGCTGCACGGCGGTCGGGTAATATGGGTAGTACTGCACCGGGTATCCGATGTAGCCCGGGTAGCCGGCCGCAGCCGCGTACATGGCCGCGGCGGGACTGTACATCTGCTTGCAAGGTAATCAAGATATTGGAATCATGTGGTTTTTTGAATTTTGGTTTGGTTAGAAGGGGGTGACTACCGAGATGACAACTAATAGAGAAGGAGGTTAAATATAATAACCACCATAAAATGCTTTGATACCCTTAGTTCTTGCACTTCAAATTGTATTCGAACACCAAATGTAGTAAATGACCACTAAATCTTAGCGAGCAAATTAATGCGCTATTTCTGCCTAAATAAACCACTATGATTGCCATAAAATGTAGGTTTATTACCAAATAAAGTATTATGATGCCATATTAAGTTATGTCTCCGGCTTGCTGCAAACTAGATCATCATCTGCCTAGCCTTTTTCCCAACTATGTTGGGGTCGGCTTCCAGTCTAACCGGAAAAAACTAGATAAACGAGGTTAATAAAAAAAAATGGTTAGGTTAAGTTAAAACTGTGACCTCCTACGCACGACCCGAGCGAGCGTAGCGAGCGGTGCCGCGGCAGCGGCCGGCGAGTGCCAGAAACGACTAAATTGTATAGAAAAAAAAAAATATGGAAAAAAGAGATTATTTTTTGCAGGCTATCGAGAACCGACCATGATTTATTTGGAGTCATTTTGCTTAAATAGGATAGCGAGATGTTAAAACTTTGGTTATAAGTTTACATTAAAATTTGGTGTTTAATTTTGGTGATCGTTTACTATTTTTGTTTGTTATATGTTGCTATATCTGAAGGCCAATTCTCGTAATTTAAAACGTTCAAAATCTAGTCGCAGTCTCATCTCAGCGACAAACAAATGCCAAAAACTTGTCAAAATGTAGGGAAATTAGAGGTATTTTTTGACAGATTGAGACTGAGATCAGACTGCGTGAACGTTCTTAAAATTACGAGAATTGCCCCCCTGGTGGTAAGTTAAACATAAGCCATAGAGAAGTATGGAAGAAAAAGACAAGTTGCCGCAGTAAAATTGGGATAAGGGCAGGAGTTTGATAAATGATTATTTCTTCCGGGGGCCGTTATACAAAAGGGATGTTTCCATTCGTCATACAATCTCTCGCAAAGGAACAACGATGGCTTGGTCTATCTCCTGCACCATTAAAACAACAGCCTTGCAATCACACGGTATATTGTAACTCCTCACTCCAGAACCTTTCGGCCCCATCGGCCACCGCGACCGCGTACCGGAAGACGTAGAGTTGGAAGGCCTCCCATAAGGTGGACCGATGACCTTGTGAAGGCTGCAGGAATTCACTGGAAGCGGGTAGTACAGAACCGGTCGAAGTGTCAGTGCTGGGGGAGGCCTATGCCCAGCAGTGGACGTCTTTCGGCTGAAATGATGATGACATTGTAACTTACCGGTAGCTGCTGGCTAAGTGCCGGCATAGCCTGATGATGTTGTAGCTGCTCGTAGGGCGGGGGAGCGTACACCCCGGCACCCGCGCCTGCGCCCCCGAACGTTACCCCGTAAGGCGACCCGCCGGCCACTGTGCGGTAGCAATCTTGTTTGGAGAAACGAAAGAAAAAAGAGCTTTATTATAAAAAAAGAACTTGAGAGGTGTCAAGGGACACCCGGGTGGAACGAAGTTCCTTTCGATTAATTATTGAAGGAATTGCAGTAAAATTTTATTAAAAAAAAAAAAAAGTGTCGTTCCAACTTTTGGTCTTAATTTTTTCCATCTAGCCCCCTTTCGCAACGCGCGATAAGGAACTTCGTTCCAAAAAAAAAATATTGTGTGATATATGAAACAGGAATGGATAAATATCATCAACACATATATTTTTTTTTCACAAATTATGAAATAACAATAATGATTTTATTACCTGTAGGTATAGTCAGTTTGCTATTCAAAAAGTTTGTTGATAGGTACGGATATACATTCGAGACGGGATGATTCCTGTCAGTTTTACGTTCAAATTACTGTACAGTCACGAGCAAAAGTATGTATACACTCGGCTTTATTCAAAAGCGATTTATTCCTTTATTTTTGAATGAAATTTTATGTTGTTACGAACATAGCATTTTCGAACCCATAGGTGTATGTAATGTGTCGTATTTCAACGTTGCATTCGTTATTTCACGAAAAAATCGCAATTGAAAGTTGCCAAGTGTTGACATATTGGTGCTCGTGACTGTACTTAAGCATCAGTTTAACATACGTTCCTAAATAGAATGGCTGGATTAAGAAAAAAAAATTGACTCAAGGAGTCCTTCGAAATGCTGTTGTGAACTAACCTCCATACTGCGGAGCAGCCTGGTGAGGCGGCGCCGGCAGGAATGGTCCCTGCGGTGGCTGAGGTTGAGGGTACGCGCCCAGCGGCGGCGTCACTGCAACAACAGTAAGTTCTAACGGTGCCCCAGACTACGGGACGCGCGCACGACACACTGATTGACCACATCACTGGTCGAGCACGACATTACGTGCTTAAAAAAGTGATATATTAAAAAAAAGAATTGAAGGGTAGTTTAATGTTTGAGTTTGACAGTTTTGACGCCTAAGTTTGACGTACAGAGATTGGTGTTTTGAATTAAAATACCCAAAATGTAAAGTGATGTAATCGTCTTTCAGTGTGTCGCGCGCGTTGTCGCGCGTTGGCGCGCCGCAACCCAAGCCCGAGCATTCACGCTTGACGCAGCGGTGTTGCCATGCTAACTTGTATACTGCTATAGTTGTACCTCTTTGTCATACTTACCAGGTTTTAGAAAAAAAGATTTGTCATTGCAAGGGGAAAAAAGTAAATAATAATAATTGATTGATTTTGTCTCGTTTTTACATATCTACAGAGGAATGTAAAAATGAGACAAAATATAAAACAAAAAATACTATAGCAATATTTTTAGCATGATCAGAACGTGGGTGAAATAGAACATTTTAGAAAAAATCTAATAAAAACTTTACCAACTAAAATTTGAACGTTTTTTTTTTTGTTTTTTAATAATAATTTCACCCACGCAATATTCACTTACGTCAGTGTTAACGACAAGCGATGCCCATACAACGCGTTACCACTAAACCGAGTCTTTCAAAAAACATTTAACACTAAAATTACCAATTCTGAAAGACCCGTCAGTGTGGTGACAACACTTCGGCTCGACAAAAATAAATATCTTTTTGTTTTCTCAGAAAAAATATTTATATTTCCGCGCCAAAGAAAAATACAGTCAATTTGGTAGGCAAAGTTATTGTTTCAACACAGTTTGTGAGTGCTGAAAGCCTACCAAATTAGTTATTTACAATGCATTCCTTATTTTTAATGGTCACCCTAGCTGGACTGATTATATGAAGACATTTTTGTATAAAAAAACTCGTGAAAACTCGCTCAACCAAGTGTCCATCATTTGTGTAAACGCTGGACAGTCGTCAGAATCCATTTTGCAACACATATTCGAAGCTAGAGGGCACTAATTTCCATATAATCAGTAAAGATTTATTTCAAGCCTTGTGCATAAAAGCTAGTGTGACCATCCAAACGTCTTTTCATTAAGAAAATTCTTAAATAACAAAACAATCATCACACGATAAGGAACCTTTTAAAAAGTACAATATTTATTTATAATATGACTTTGAACTTCGGGTGTGGCATCCATTTTGTCACTGTCAGGTGGCAACAATGTAACTATGAGAAAAGTATTGTTTCCTTACAATGTTTACTCATATTTCCAGTTTGATTAGCATGTATATTTTCTTATATTTCACCAAGTTCAGAGCCATAAATATCGATCGTCAAAACTGACAACCAAACGAGTATACATGATGTGAACATTCCTTGAAATAAAAAAATATATTCATTTTCTATTCATTTACTAACTATTCAACAAGTGTACCAAGATTTTTTGTTGATTTTATCACTTTCATATACGAGATTTTGCTGTTCAAATCTAAAAAGCACTTCGATGCAGGAGAAGCAAATAAAAAACTTATAAAGAGCTATGATATAAGTGCGTTGAAGGACACAGAAACATGCTATTGTGAAAACACAATGTTCTAAAACAATTTCTAAACATGCAACAACAAACACGACAAAACTACTAAAAAAAAACTTATGTACCTACTTATATTTATTAAAAAAAACGCACCTCAAAAACTATTACTAGCAACACTAAAACATCAAACGATAAACTACCATAAAAGCGTCGAGAAACAAAATTGCAGTAACGCATGCTTGTCACAAACAAAACAGAACTCAGCTGCTATGAAACAGCAAAATTGTTATATGAGGGGATGTTGGCAAACCACAAAAAACCTGGTTACATCCGTCACCTAAACATTAATTACTAAATTATAACCATTCCCGAAAAGAATGCTTTATTTCATTTTACTCCCATTCTGGTAGAAATTGCAAACTTTTCAACATGGCCAACACAAAATACTGTCAAATGTTGTAAAAGCTTAATTTATTATTGAATTGCAACAAGCAGGGAGTTTACTGCTATATCGTGCAGATATAACAACAAACTGAAGATCGCTTATGACTGCTGTGAATAAATTTAATTAATAAAACTCTTTTGAACCTCCGGATCCCTGTAAAAGACTCTGAAGAACCGACACAGAGAAGACCAAAAAGAAGTTTTGAGAAAAAGAAAAAAATAAAAATCTTAAAAAATGTGGATCCTATAGAAATGGTGTTGAAATATATTAAGTCCGTGGTTTAAGGTGTTCTAACTGTCCCATTACTTGGGACCCTCACAACTGGCATACTTCCCTGTCCTTCTGTTAAGCTTATAGTTGCATGCATTGTTGCCTGTAGCACTGTGATCAGTGATAAAGGCAACATTCAACAAACACACATCACCATACTCATAGAAAACCCAAAGAATATTTTTGTATAATACAAAGAAAAGAAAAATCAAGGAAAGAAAAAAAATGTTTTCTTTCTTTTGTTTTCTGGTGGTATGTATTAGTCAACTTACATCTATTCACACACGCACTAACAATGTGTCATTCCTGTTAACATATTGACTTAGTGTTGACCCAAAATCCTTCCCTGTTTCGAGACCGAAAGTGGTAATATTAAAATAAATCGATAAAAACGTCAGCAAGGATTAAACGTCGCATTTTAGATAATGTATCACTATGAAATAGATACCGAATCTAAAACGTTTGTTAAACATATTGTGTAAATTAGACAAACAACTAGAAAAATTGGCATTAACAATAATTCATGTTTTTTTTTTAATTTGTTTATTTCTTAATTCGTTAGTGCCAATTTCACCATCACCTTACATTAAAATGTCTACAAACATATATTTGTAAACATAAAATGCAAAAAAGTAAAAAAAAATCCGATCATTATTAGAAAAAAAATCGAGCTTTTTTTAACTGTTTTGCATTTATTTCGGTTAGTATTAGACACACGACCTTAAATATTAATAGACGCGACTTTTACTATAGAAACCATACATATATTTTTATTAAATATTTTTAAAGTAAAAGTCGAATCCGTTTGTCAGTAACAAAAATAGCTAGCTTTTTGTGCCATTTGTAATAGATTCAAAATTATTTTAAGAATCTAGAACAAAATAAAAATAAATGACGGACGATAAACATTTTTCTTTCTTTTTTATAAAATGTTATAGATTTTTCAATGTAGTTATTTTTATTCGTCATTCATTTTCGATAAACATTAATGCTAAAAAGTTAGCTTAATCTAAATAAGGAAAACGAAAAAAAAAAAAACAAACAAGACATCCCTATTAATTCAGTTTAAAAAACAATAGGGAAGCTTAATAACTAATGAGGCAATGACACATTTAATTAATAAAAAGTCATACATTGCCTCATTGTTATGTAAGGTGCACAAAACTAGCAACAATAATTACTGGTTCCGATAAATAATTTATTTTGAAAAAAAAAAAGAATTATAACAAAATCTAATTTCAGTCTATTTCCCCAGTAATTATCACAACTTAAAATTATAGTGTTAAAACCAATAAAAAAATAAGCTGTGAACTAAACTTTCAAAAAAAAAGTTAAAGAAAAAAAAACAGATAGCTAAGACACATATTTCAAAAGAAAAGAGTCCCATCTTAATATTACCGATGAAATTGTAAAAATCTTTTTGTCTTATTAGACAGAACTCTGCGACTTAGAACAACTTATTTTTTTAAGACATGATTAACTAAGAAACCGGACGAGTATTTACGTTTATATTTTACACACAAATCCAGGACGTTCTTCATACATAACACTATACAAATAGTTTCAAGCCAAAGACATCTACTGTACAGCCAACCATTTAGCTTCATGTCCATAAGTCCGCGAGGGTTTGTGTTGGGGTTTGTTTGTTTAATAACATTTACTGTAAGTATTATATCAAAAAGGTTTTTATAGCACTGTGTGACTTAAACCGGCACTTAAGTTGCGATTTTCTGTGACTTAAGTAGTCCATTTTTACACAGTAGTGTGACTAAGTGCTGGTTTAGGTAACACAAGCTATAAAATAGAATACAATACGTGTGACTTAAATAGTCCATTACTGCACGGTGTGCAAGGGTGCTAAACGCCGTGCATTAATAGATTACTTAAGTCACACATATCGTAATGTAAAAAATAAAAAGATAGTTTCAAACATAGATACTGGTCCGACTTGTATAGAAAAACATAATAGCGACTCGACTGCTGTAATTTTCTTCAAGGTTGAGTTTTTATTTAAATTAACTTTTAAAAAAGTCTATTTTCAGAAAATGACAAGCTCGCAACCGTTCCTTATTCAATCTAACCTCAGGTTAGTAATAATGATCATTTTTTAGTTTTTTAGCCTTTACTCATTACCACAGCCAAACCACAAACGAACGGGTTACAATCGAATTAATAACACATACGATCGTCCACACGCCGATACGCACATATCATATATTTGTCTCTCTTTAACTATGTTTCCAAAAAAAAGAAAAATAAAGAAAGAAAAATTCTATATGATTTCATTACATGATAGCGATTAGTCGACTGCCGCGCGACGTCTGCGTCGGCGGGACCGCGGCTCCTGTAGAGGGGGGCCGGCAGCTGGGACGGGGAGGGGGTGCGGGTAACTTTGTATTATCATCATGTCTTATGGTGCCGCGCAAGAGTCAACTCTGTCTCACGCTCTACCACAGAGACCTCACCCTTATTGCTTACCAAAATTCTAATAATTAAGGACCAGTGTGGCTGGAGATCAATATTAAAATAATAAAAGCGTTCATAAGGGTATCAAAAGCTAGAGTAATGCATATCAAAAATAAAATCCTCAGATATTTTGATCTCCAACTATACCAGAGTCAATAACCTCACTGGATCATAACGTTGAGTCATTCGTTATTTTTGTAAATGTTAAGTCAACAATATGAATGAGATTTCCATGCATTCAAGGTTGGTTACCAATATGGATTATTGGTCCCAACATTATTACCAACTTCAAGAATGTTCTGGACAGTTTGACTCAGTGTGCGGCCATCCTTAGGCCTTAAAGTTTTAATATAACTTTTTAAATGACACATTTATTTCTGCATACATCCAGTGTCTAATTTCGCAATATACATAACTTTGTATATTTGGAAACGTAATGGAACTACGAAGCTTATATTATGGAGTTGGACACTCGTTCTGACATTTGTAACGCCACCCAAGGTTGCATACTAATATCCTTATTATTTTGTTTGGTGAAAAGTTGGACAAACATATTCGGTTAAGAATGGAATGCGGGATGTTACAAAGAAGTTGTTTGACCCCATTTTATTAAAAAATTGTGATAAAAATGGTAATTAATGATTTGACAAACATGAAGTTTTTTTTTTTTCTCATTGTGAGTTTTGTTTTGTCTTCGAAGACTAGGAAGTAATTAAGGCAAAGATATTTTTTTTAATTCCAATAATGTTGAAAACATTTTCTTAAAGGAACCAATCAATAAAATCATCATAAAATATTGGATGATTAGTCCATATTTACTTGCATTCAAGTTATAAGACTAAAGATTTCACCACAGTAAGCAGCAGACACATTATTTTGAATAATTAAGTATGCAGACGGGTGTGTATGAATAATTAATATGAAACAGTTGTAGAATTAGTTGACCTACTTCGGAAAAGGTCAGCAGGGGATAAAATACTCAACAAATATCGATTGAAGACATCAGGTCAGTTCACTGGTAGATTTTTCCTACAATGGAAAATATTCTTCAAGAAAATTAAAGACAGATGTTCTTCATAATCTCGTTTTAACGCGTGATATATCATTGTAATGTTGAAAGCCAACCTCGGCTGCCGTAACGAGGGCTCATGAATCAGTTCTAGTTATGAATGAACCTAAAATTAGAACAAATAGATCCCACCTTGCAAATCTAAGGGTGGACGACCATCTTGAATTTATCGCCAGTATCGATCTACCGCGCAACACTTTTATATCAATTTTGTAGCTAAACCAACGTGAAATAACCCCCTTCCGACGCAATAATCTCACGTCCGGGGATTAAATAATTGTTTTAATAGCGAAAACTTGTATTTCAAGGCCCTGCCGTGACGTTACTCATGTCAAAACGTATTTTATGAAAAGAACAAAGAAAATAATAAATCAACAGTTTACATACCTTTTTTGTCTGCCATTTATATGATAACTATTTGGATATTAGTTAAAACGTTAATATTTTGTGTTAAGTTGCGAGAAATACAGGAAATTCGCAATTAAACTTAGACGCAGTCGCAGCAAACGCTTCGAACGATTCTCGACGACAACTAGTGATTTCAATAGTGCTGTGCTGTTCACTGTCTGTCAGTCGATAGGATTGGAACTATTTTAGTCGATTCCCAATTGTATTACTTTGTACTCGTTTGCACAATTATTTTTCATAAGAAGCATTTACTGTGATACTTTTTGCATTATTTCAATAAAATTAACATAATATAACAGGGAAAAACTGATACCTGCAATCTTGAAAAAACAAAATAAAAGTGATACAGAAATAAGCCATAAGCCTCCTGCCTGACATGCGATTAGTAGTTTTGATTTATAAGTGCTTTTTGTCCCATAATTTACAAACTAATATAATAATAAAGCTTTAATCCTTTAGCCAAAACCAGGGTTCGGATAAAAACTGCTATGCAGAAAATATAATTTATTTACTTAAATACTGAACCAACTAATTGACATTTAAAGTTTGCTAAGAGACCCAGTAATCAAACCCTATGTTCTATCTAGCCCTTTTAACTCTTCTAATTGGATTCTTTAACAATAACTTACTATAAACAAAAACTATTTGCATTATACCGTAGCAACATCTCTAATTGACCTCGTAAATCTGGTCTTCAATCGATCGATCTCCGGGCACACAGTCCAGGCAGTACTACGGTATACGCTTATATGTACAGCTATACAATTTGATTGCAGGATGACATGCGCGAAGTGCAGCGGGCGGGGGTGGTGCATCCAAGGCTGTTATGGATTTTCACTTACACAGTTACTAGAAATCGCTTCAAAGGGGGAATTCTCGGGAATGCTGTCACTGTTTTAATAAACTTCTATTTGCGTCATGTTAGCCTGATTTTCAGAGAATGGGATTAATAACTATATGTTAGGCGGATTGGCGCAATATATTCTTACAGCACTGCATAACGACTGCTTAGTTTTCCTCGTAGACCTTGGTTTCATGTTTTAATTGCCATATTAGGCTCATAGTTCCTGCCCAATGACAACAGTAATTGTCGTCTGCCTAGCCTTTTCCCAACTATGTTGGAGTCGACTTCCAGTCTAACCGAGTGCAGCTGAATACCAGTATTTTATACGGAGCGACTGCTCTGACCTCAACAACCTAGTTACTGGGTAATACGATAACCTTTGCTAAGACTGGTAAAAGACGATAAGGGACGTCAGAACCCCGAAAGTCTGACCTTTCGGGGTTCTGACGACCCTTATCGTCTTTTAAAGATCCGCGAATGTCAGCCGGGACCAACGGCTTAACGTGTTTTCCGAGGCACGGAGGTCTTGTTATGTAAAGATGGTCATCCATGGACCAACCAGGACAAGCGTAGCTTAACCTGATCGATCGACCCATGCGGCTGTTCTTACTTAGCTACAAGTGACTGAAGGCCAAAGCCAATAATCTGATACTTATTACCTAGCCTAAAACATTTTTCACTTGTCATCCCACAGTTTTATTTTGTTCTAGAAGAAGTTTATGTATTAATATTTGTTTATGGCTGATAGATTATTTAATACCTTCTGTTTTGCATTGTCATTTGATAATTGCCATGAAAAGCTCGTCTTGAATAATTCTCATTTCGGGTACGACTACTTACATAATAGTCTTCCACAATAGGCGGTCTTATCGTAGTCTCCAATCTCTGCTAGGAAACCGTGTATAATCTTAAGAGGAGTACACAGTTGAAGAACTCGTAGAGCGAGCGGTTACATTGATAATCGGTATTGAAAAGTATCCGAGTATATACTAGGTGATCCGGCAGAGAACCAAAGTTGTCGACATAGCTCACAGAATAAGCATGCTGGGTGGCAATTCGCCGAACATATTAGCCGTAGAACCAATGACCGTTGGGGTAGACGTGTTCTTGAGCGGAGACCGGAAATCTGCAAACGTAAGGCTAGGTGTAGCGACGATCTTCGTAGGATGGTTGGTAGCAGCTGGATGAGAGTTGCCAAAAATCGAGTTGAATGGCGTGCAATAGGAGAGGCCTATGTCCAACAGCGGACTGCAGTAGGCTGATGATTGAAAAAGTATGACTGAAAGATCTCGTAGTTGACTGTAGCATCGTCGCTACAAAATCTTTCGCATATATGGAAGTTTTCTGTCTTAGGGTGTCCATTGTCAGGATTTAGGGTACAAATAAAGGGATTGGTTATCGTACAAAAATTCATTTATTATATACAACATTAATACTATTTAATTTTATTATTCTTACAAACTAGTCAGAGACTTTATATATTAGAAAATAATGTCCACTTTCCACCACATCTGTAACAAGGAAAACATAATGAATTATCGTTAGATAGTGAAAACCAGGACTTTTGGTGTTTGTTGTGAAAGGCGTCTAGAAGACTATGTAGAAGGTGAGCAGTAGCGTTTTCCTTTTTTTCTACTAAAACAGTAACTAAAAAATTCCCGAGAAATCGGTTAAAACCTGTCTTATAAACGTGGTGATTACGGCACATTCTTTAGTAGACAACTGTTAGCACCATGGTTCTGATATAGATCCCAGCGGCGCAATTGCGTAGCACACTATCAGTAGCAATGGCTTTCATTTTGACAGTTCAACAACATTCATTGCGTTATTTACGTTGCTGAGCAGACAATTTTTCCAAACATATGAAGCAATGGATTGGCTGTATCCTTCGATATGCTTCAGAATGAGATTGATAGTGTGTTACGCAATTAGGGTGCAGAATAACTATAAGCCTAAAGTGTATAACTTGTCAGTCCAACCCTGAGCGGGTATGGCAAGATCGGCTATTTTTTCACCATTCAACACTTCGTAGTTTGTACAAAGATCGTGACTTCTTTGTCAAAAGAGTCCTTTCAATGATACGCCTGGCTGAAATAATAATAAGATGTTATTGTTACCTGCAAGCCGATAGAAACCGTGCGTCATAAGCGCCCTGCAGCGGATGCTTGTTGGGCTGCGAGGCGGCCAGAGCGCGCGAGCCGCAGCGCGCGCACTGGCGCCAGCGCGCCGGCCGCAGCCCGCCACCCACGTACATGTAGCTGGGGAGGGCATGGTTAGGTTTACATCACCAGTATAGGCTTCATTCTCTCTAAACCATCTCTAAATACATAGTTGTTTTACTTCAAAGGCGTAATATAATAAGAGAGCACAAACAGGAATTTTAGGCTTGTAGCATCAGTTGATAGAGTATTGTAATCGCTGTCTTCAAGCAACAACAAGATAGTGTATATTATAGTATGAATACCACGTAGCAAATTTCAATCTTGTTATGTTAGTAAAGGCTCTTTTAATAGGATGTCAGTTGAATTTGCAAAACTTTTACCAGTATTGGTATTATTATTAAAAGAGGATTGTTTCAACGTCACTTTTAATATGTTTACCGTATAGCATCCATGGTGATGGAGGGCGTGGTTTCACACTGAGCGTACGGCGGCGGCTCAGGATTGTACCGCAACGCTTCAGGTTCTACACCGTACTCCAACTAGTAAAAGAAAAAACTAACTTTAAAACAAAAAATATTCGTTTCTTTATGTATTATTTACAATTTTACATTTTGAACAGTTATAAAAATCCTTAAAATGATAATTAGATAAATACATTAATTAAAAAAAAATAGTTAAATAAAAACGTCAAAGTAATTAGTCGATTAATTATTGTAATTTTTATGTTGGACATCACTAATATTGTGATCAATACCTTTTTATTGTTGTGGCGGCAAATTAAATGTTTGGTTTCCGACATGGATCACTCAGCTAGATAATTGTTTTAATAATTATTGTTGAATTAATTTTGAAAAGTAAATAGTTTATGTTAGCATTATTTTTTTGTTAAAGAAAACAAAAAAAGATTTTTTTCGCACGAATGGTGTGTTTGCTCGTACGAATGGTGTGATTAGTTATAAAAGGTACGTACAAGTATAAAAGTAGGTAATATTAGAAATTGGTTAGCTATACAAATATTGTTTTAGTAGGTATTTTAGTTGTACTAATGTACATATAGATTATAAGTACACAATAAATCAATTAATTTGCCTGAATTTGCCCAACTATGTTGGGGTCGGCTTCCAGTCTAACCGGATGCAGCTGAATACCAGTAGTTTACAAGTAGCGACTGCCCTGACCTCCACAATCCAGTTACTGGGTAATACGATACTCCTTGATAAGACTGGTTGTCAGACTTTCGGGTTTGTGACGATCTGTAACGAGTGTCCAAGATCCGCGAATGGCAGCCTACGGCTTAACGTGCTTATCGAGACATGGAGGGGTCTCGGTATGTAAGGATGGTCACCCATCCACGGACCAACCGAGGCAAGCATAGCTTAACCTGATTGATCGACTGGTGCGGCTGTTATTACTTAGCCACAAGCCCCTCATATACAAATTATTTAAATAAAAGCGATAAAATATCCTAATACTAACTAAACCTAAGAAAAAACTAGACGGCGCGGCGTCGCAAATATTTTCCATGTGAGGCATGGACGGGTGGCCGAAACCGACTAAAGCGGGAGGCGGAGCTTCAAGTTAAATTTGTCTTTAAGTTAAAATTTTTTGACATTTGCTTCACAAAATGATGAGCTTTTGAAAGCTTTTTCTACAAACAACAAATACTATAAATGAAAAAAAAAAACAAAGAAATCGTCATTAAACAATGATGTTTCAATTATTGTCTCCGGTAAAAAAAACTAAAACCAGTATTTTTGATGCTAGTAACCCTTACATCTAGAAGTGGTTGATGGCAATCCTTAGACCGTAGCCTTAAGGATGTCGAAGAGACTGGCGGCATGGCAATTGTACTCACATATAGCGGCCAATGCTTCCCGTGCGGCGCGGCCACGTTGCAGCGCGGTAGTGACTCCCACACGCGCGCGCCCGTCCATTGTGTGCTCAGCAACGCGCATTCCTCTGAGGACACACGTAACACTCAGATTTTAGTATCTATAATAAGGGCTTGATTCAGAAAGCGGTACTCTCGGACACGGCCCGCATTGCTAGGAGGTAGCTTGGACCCTGTTCCCGATACTGGTGTTTTTATATTCTAAAATTTAAAAATATAATTTATGATAAAATAACAGCTGGGAGTCGTGGGTTCGAACCCAAGCAGGCACTTAGCTTTGTATACATTATTCCATAACCACTGCTCTCAAAACGGTGAAGGAAAACATCGCGAGGAAACCGACATGTCCTCGAATAAAAAAATCGAAGACATGTGTAACACATCAACCCGCACTAGGCCCGCGTGGTGGATTATGGCCCAATCACAGAAAGAGCAGGCCTGTGTCCTAGCAGTGGGAACATTACAGGTTGATCATTTAAAATGACTAGTTTGCTGAGAATTGAACACCGCCAGGCCGGCGCGCCTCACCCACGAGCTCCTGCTTGGGCGCGGCGCAGCTGGCCAGGCGCGCCAGCGGCCGCGCCAGCGCCTCGGCCGCGCGCCCCGCGCCGCGCGCCACGGCCGCCAGCTTGCGCAGCAGGGTCACGGCCGCGCCGTCTGCCCACAGCTCGTAACTAGAACAACGTCACATTTTGTTACAAATTAAATAAAATGTGCATAAATAACAACTTATACAAGATACATTTTTACCCAAACAAGTCATTTATCAAAAATCTGGTGTTTTGTTTATTGTTATTTTAGAAAAAGAACTAGAGAGTTCCGCGCAAAAAAATTAAAACCTATAGAGGTATGAGGAACAGGGTGTAAAGTTCACTCATAGAAAATAATATAATAATAATATCCCTGGACATTTCACACAGCGCCATCTAGTCCCAAGCTAAGCAACCTAATGCTTGTGTTATGGTAACAAGATGGCTGATAAACTACTTATATACATTTTTTTTTTTGTAAATACATACATATTATAGATAGAAAAACACCCAGACTCGGAACAAATACATGTAGGTCATACAAATATTTGTTCCGTGCGGGAATCGAACCCGCGACACGCAGCGCAGCAGTCAATCGCTTAACCACTGCGCCAACCGTGCCGTCAAAAAAGGGAGGATCCTTCGACCCAACAGGTGTTGTGTCTGGCGGGCAACTGCCCGATGAATCATGTCGGGCTGTTGTACATATGCTAATTGCACGGTAAACTCTGCTTGCGCGATGCAGAATTTTGCGTGAAGTCAGTATGAAACGTAGTTCGCATGTGGCGTTGTAGATACCTTTACACACCCATGAATTTCCGGCAACCACGCGGGCGAAGCTAGTTGTACTAGATACTTACTGGTGTGGATGTATCATCGTGTGCTGGTGTTGGTATGCCAGCGACAGCAGCGCGGTCAAGCCGATGTCGAGTGACCGCTGCAGAGATAACCGCAGCGGCTGGAGGGACGTGGCTTCGGTTAACGCTTCGGGCTTCGCTTCTATTGCCAGGAGGCTCTGGAACAGTTCAATGGGAAATGAGAAAAAAAGGCTTGTTGCAGCGTGGTATAATTGAATGTTCAGCGAGATCTATGCCTAGGAACTCATCATCATCATCATTTTAGCCGAAAGACGTCCACTGCTGGACATAGGCCTCCCTTAAGCACTTCCACTTCAACCGATTCTGCACTTCTCGCATCCAACGGGTTCCTGCGGCCTTCACAAGTTCATCGGTCCACCTTGTGGGAGGCCTTCTAACGCTACGTCTTCCGGTACACGGTCGCCACTCCGGAAACTTTCGGCGCCATCGGCCATCTGTTCTGTGAGCAGTGTGCCCTGCCCACTGCCACTTATCTGGCAATTCTTCGGGACTTGCCTTTCGGACTTGGCTAAAGTTACAATTTCATCACCATCATCCACAGCCCGACTTCACCCACTGTTGGGCACAGGTCTCTCTTGGAACTGCGTTCAACGTTCAAAGTTGATCACGTGACATATTTCATATTTTTTTGAACTCGTATACGGATATTTAAAGTTTCAAACATCAACTTTGAACGTTAATTTCTCGGAAAGGTGACGCTCTACGGGGTTTGTTCCTTAATGGTTTCTGTTTGCATTGATATCAGCTATCGATGTATATAGGCTCCATGCGTGGCAGCCATATTGAAAAAAAAAAAAACGGAATGGCCGAAAGGTATGCCGCGGATCTTCAAAGCCCTTATGTATTGAAGTCGTAGCGGACACTAAACTTTAAGTCTAGCCATTAAAGTTGCATTTCCGAAGTCACATAAAATTATGTATTGAAGTTGTAGCGGAAAGTAAACTTTATACAAAGGCATTAAAGTTACTTTTCCGAAATTACATAAACTCAGTTTACCTTATCATGTTCATGCGTGTGATCGTCAAGTATGGCGGCGAGCGGTGCGGCGTCAGGCTTGTCGTCAGGTCGTAACGCTAAGGAGACGGCCGCCCACGACGCCTGCAGGCTTTGCAAGCACGTCAGCCAGGACAAACTGGTTTGAGCTGACGGAATTAGTCTGGAGACGAAAGAGTAAGGTGTGTATTTAATTGCAGTTCAAATAATTTCCTTCTTCTGTTCTACAAATATTAATGTTACCACGATTGAATGTAAAAAAAGAGATTATTTATTTAATTTTTTGGAAAAAAAATATTTCTGTGCCACAGGCTTCTACTCCGTTCACCTTTTATACCCTGTTTTTGTCCGGACGGTAAAATAAGTTAGCCAGTATACATACATGCACAACCTGTTAAAATCATAACCCATAATTAAAACATAACCCATAACCAATAATTAAAATCATATCCTCTGGCTTTGCCGTAGTCGATAAAATACTGAAAATAGCTTAGTAACATACCTGCACAGTGCAATCCTTAGTTTCAGCCAGCTATGAAAATAGTATTGTTGGAAAGCAGCCGGTTGACGTTGAAACGAATCTGTTAACCTGAGAATTATAATTAAAACCGCATTATTTATTGGCATTAAGGCATGTGACATTCACTAACCAGCACTAGGTTCTTTAAAAAAAAATACAGGGTGGCAGGGACATCGACGAGCGAACTGTAACCATGGATTCAACACATGAGTTTAGACCCCATAGCGTCGAAACTTTTCGTCGGTTATTAAAAAAAAATATTGCTATTCCATAAATTTTCACCGCGTAGGTATTGCACTTTTCTACGAAACAGAAGATTTTTTTTTGATAACTGACGAATAATTTAGACGCTGTGGGGTCTAAACTCATATGCTGAATCCATGGTTACAGTTTGCGCGTCGATGTCCCTGCCACCCTGTATAGATGTCACGTGATCAACTTTGAACGTTGATATCTCGGAAACCTGACGCTTTACGGGGTTGGGTCCTATAACGTTTTCTGCTTACATTGATGTCAGCTATCGATTTATATAGGACTCATCATTGGCCAATTTGAAAAAAAAAAAACAAAATGTCGGGTAGTCGGTATGCCAGGCTCCATATAAAAATCTTCAATCCCCTTTAACCACTTTATTCATAAACGTTGCTTAAAGTTCAGTAATGATTAACGACTGTTTATCCATATATTTTTAACTTCTAAACCTCTCTTAACTTTAAGCAAACTTTATAAATAAAATCCTAGAACTCGAAAAAATACTCTGTTTATTACCTCTCATACATGAGCTCCAGTATATTGTGTTTGACGTTCCCCGTGCAGGCCACCAGCACGTCGAGCGCGTCGTAGCCTGACACCAGCGCGTACTCCAGCAAGGAGACTGCGTGTTGCACTGCTATGGGAGTCGCTGGCAACATGGAATTCATTGGTATATTAGGGCGTGCTAGCTGGCATATCTAAACTAATATTATAAAGGTTTATTTGTTACGCTTCCACGCTAAAACGACTGAACGGATTTGTATAAAATTTGGCACATGGGTCGACCATGACCCCCCTCCAGGGGTCTACTCCGAAGTGGTAAATGTATCGTATCGGCCGAATGTTCGGCTGTTTCCTGCTACGAAGTTACTATTTGGTTCGGTCGGTCCCGATCCTACACTCCGACACTCTTTCGAATATTGACTATGGTCCCGACCTAACTGAGCCGAACCGAACTTTTTTCGCATTTTTCAATAATATTCGGTTCGGCTATATGTCGGTCCGATCCACTTCGGAGTAGACCCCCAGGTCATAGTCTTTTCCTCCTGGATCGCAGACTAAGTCGCAGGCAACAGCAGAGGTTAATCGAAGGTTGCCAAGTTCAGTCCGTGGATGGGTAACTATCCATTACATATCAAGACCCCTCCATGCCTCGGAAACTCGTTAAGTCGTCGGTCTTTTGAAGATTATTTGACAGTCATTACGGGTAGTCAGAAGCCCGAACGTCTGGCAACCAGTCGTACTCCCCTTAGTACGACTGGTTGCCAGACGTTCGGGTTTATCGTATTACTTAGTAACTGGGTTGTGGAGGGCAGATAGGCAGTCGCTCCATGTACAATACTGGTATTTAGCTGCATCCAGTTTGACTGCAAGCCGACCCCAACATAGTTCATGCAGCATGATGGAAAAAGACAGGCAGATGATGTTTTTTTTTATATGGCTGAATGGAGGACCATTCAGCCATATAAAAAAAACATCATCTGCCTGTATTGCAGAGTAGGAACTCTTGACCTCGATCACGCCTGGTGGAAAGCGATGGATGAGGTCTACAATGGAACGAGCGTGCCCAGAAGATGCCTGTTCACTCTTGCTTTGAAGGCAGACGGGTTAAATGATAATGATTGAATACTCACGAATGTCGCACCAGGGCTGCGGCAGTTTGTATACGTGGAGTTGCGCGTGAGTGTCTATGGCGAGCACCACGCCGCCTAGTTGGGACATCTCCACGTACGACACTATGGCGCAGCCGGAACCACTCTGTAGAATAAAAATTACAGTTTAAGGTGGAAGCGCCAAGGTAGCACGAGAAATTTAAAGGGGATTGAAGATTTGTATACGGAGCCAGCACCTTAATTACGTAACACACTATGAATCTCAATCTGAATCATTTTGAAGGATATTGCTAATCCATTGCTTCATATGTTCGAAAAATTTGTCTGCTCAACAACGTAAATAACGCAATGAATGTTGTTGAACTGTCAAAATGAAACCCATTGCTACCGATAGTGTGTTACGCAATTACCCCGCTGTCGCGTGATTGTTTTTTTTTTTAAATCGCCTACACGCATTAAACCTAAAGTTTATTCAAATTTATGTTATTTCAATTTAAACAAGTATCAACTTTATTTTAATGGTAACTAAGTTGATTTCAGAGTGACTAGCACTATTGAAAAAGTTATAAAAATGTTTGAAGTTGTAGCGTAAACTGAACTTTATTGTGTACGAATTAAAGTTATTTTTCCATAAACTCATATTAGTTTAAATTTTTGGCAAATAAATCCCGAATACAGATTATATAAATCAATGACTGACATCAATGTTTGCATTGATGTCATCTAATGATTTGACGGAGATGGTATGTCTGTCTCTCGTTAACATCAGGCATAATTTAATTACTGTGGGCGTACTATGGGTAGTGTTGGTTATAGCACAATAGAAAAACGGTTTGCACTTCAAATCAGATCATAATTTACGAACAAGTTAGTCACACTAGCGAATCACACACTCACACAACTCAAAGATACGGAACGCAATTGACAGTTTCTATGCACATATTGTTCGTACGATGTCTAATGTTTCTATGATCCCGAGAGCTCTGCTCATACCGCTTTTGTAGCTGTTGCTCTCGTCTCCCCACGAACTCAGGTTAGACTCTGTCTAGCGCCACGAGATGGCGCTTACGTTCCGAATAGTCAAACGAATGACTCCGACAGATTTATATAGGTTAGAAAAACCATTTTACAACAATGAAAACACGTCAGGAAAACATACGAGTAATACATGTACGGTTCGTACACTTGCAGAGTTGTTCTCGTTGAGGTTGAAGCGCGTAGAGAAAAGATCACTTAGTTTCCGTAAAGTTTATTATGTCCAATAGTGTTTACAAATAAAACTGTTGACGATTCCTTCCTCTAATGTTAGTCACCGCGTAGCAGTAATTGCACTCACTGATTTATTGTTATGTATACAGGGTTATTTGTAAAACACCAGCAACCTCTTAAGAGGTCATAGTACTCATCATTATGAACAACTTTTACTATGGGACCAAAACTGAAATCGCAAAAAAATATCAGCTGTTCCCTACATTTGTGTTCGCATAACTCGTCAAAATATAGGGAGCAGCTGATTTTTTTTTCGCGATTTCAGGTTTTGTCCTATAGTAAAAGTTGTTCATAATGACGAGTACAATGACCTCTTAAGGGGTTGTTGGTGTTTTATAAAAAACCCTGTATTTATTTATAGTAATAAATTGACGCACGGCGAGTGTAAGCCACCGCGTCAACAAAACATGTACAGTTTAAGACTGTACAATAGGACCAAACCCCGTAAAGCGTTACATTTCCGAGTTATTAACGTTCAAACTTGATCACGTGACATCCATATTTTTGTTGGTGTTTGAGATGATCACTCTGAAAGTTTAAAGTAATCAAACAACTATGCAACAAGATGCCAGCAAGTTCATGTCGTGTAATAGGCTAGCTGCCTAAAAAAATCTAATTAGTCCGTCAGTTAGATTATCAAAAAATATTGGACCCGTATTTTTTCTTTTGTCAATTATATAAAAAATGATGAAGATATCGCCCTTTAAAGTTCCGCGTGACGTCATGACCCCCTACTCCCAAATTTTGACGCGCTTTATCTTTGTCATTTTTTTTTATTGACAAAAGAAAAAATACGAATTCATTATTTTTGATAATCTAACTGACGAATTAGATATAATAATTATTTTTTTACCCAGGTATCTGCCCTAATAAAAAACTCAAAGCATTTATATCAATTAAACAATTACAGACACACTACGGCTGTCATTCGTAGATCTTTGACAGTCGTTACGGGTCAGAAGTCAGAATGTCTGACAACCAGTCTTACCAAGGGGTATCCTGTTACCCAGTAGTTGGGATGTGGAGGTCAGACAGGCAGTCGCTCTATGTAAAACACTGGTATTCAGCTGCATCCGGTTAGACTGGAAGCTGACCCAAACGTAATTGGGGAAAAGGCTAGGCAGATGAATTACGGGCACTTTTTAATTGACCCTTTGACGTCTAGAAAGATGAAGCTATTTGTCCATTCTAAGGCGTAGTAGGTTCCTATGAAGAAGAATGCGCAAGAAACTTTATACTTACGGGCGCAGTGTTGGGTCCGTACTTGGTCTTCTTGGGCGGCGTAGAAGCGGCCTCCACCGCGGTCACACCGCCATGCGACACTACCGCGCGACTGCACAACTGCGGACAATTTTATTTATTTATATATACTTTATTGTACACCACAAAAATACATAGCATAAAAAATACATAAAACACTACAAAATATACAATGGGCGGCATGCATCTGCATGTATATTATGAATTATGAACTGTAAAGTATCGGAAAAATGATATATCTTGACTTTTGTGCGTACTTCGTCAGCTCACAAATCAGTAAATATGAGTTTAGCGCTAAATGCATTTAGTGTCACGTGGTGTGCAAGCAAGCCTGAATGAAACCATGAAAAAATTGGCCAAGTGCGAGTCGGACTCGCACACGAAGGGTTCCGTACCACCGTACAATATTAAACACGACAGTTTGAAAAAAAAAACATGTTTCTTGTATGGGGATCCCTTGAAATTTTTAACTTTAATTTAGTTTTTTTATTAATACACATTAAGTATGTGAAAATTTCAACAGTCGTCGTATTACGGTTCGTGAGATACAGCCCGCTGATAGACAGATGAACAGACGGACGGAGGGACAGCAGAGGCTTAATAATAGGATCCTGTAGCTAACGCAATTAAACTTTCCTTCTTTCTACGTGGCCTGCGCCCTTGGCTTGTCTATAGTCGAAACAGACACAGCGCTGAGGCGTCCGCAGACGCTGACAAGGCCCCAGAGAGTGACAGCCTAAAGGTGCCCATCACTCATTTTTCTGTCTGTCTAGATGTGATAGTGTTACGTACATAGTGATGCGTGTCCCTCGCCAGCAGATGCAGCGCGCGCGGCGTGGCCAGCACGGCGTGCGGCGCGCCGATGTGATAGTGTTACTTACATAGTGATGCGTGTCCCTCGCCAGCAGATGCAGCGCGCGCGGCGTGGCCAGCACGGCGTGCGGCGCGCCGATGTGATAGTGTTACTTACATAGTGATGCGTGTCCCTCGTCAGCAGATGCAGCGCGCGCGGCGTGGCCAGCACGGCGTGCGGCGCGCCGATGTGATAGTGTTACTTACATAGTGATGCGTGTCCCTCGCCAGCAGATGCAGCGCGCGCGGCGTGGCCAGCACGGCGTGCGGCGCGCCGATGTGATAGTGTTACTTACATAGTGATGCGTGTCCCTCGCCAGCAGATGCAGCGCGCGCGGCGTGGCCAGCACGGCGTGCGGCGCGCCGATGTGATAGTGTTACTTACATAGTGATGCGTGTCCCTCGCCAGCAGATGCAGCGCGCGCGGCGTGGCCAGCACGGCGTGCGGCGCGCCGATGTGATAGTGTTACTTACATAGTGATGCGTGTCCCTCGCCAGCAGATGCAGCGCGCGCGGCGTGGCCAGCACGGCGTGCGGCGCGCCGATGTGATAGTGTTACTTACATAGTGATGCGTGTCCCTCGCCAGCAGATGCAGCGCGCGCGGCGTGGCCAGCACGGCGTGCGGCGCGCCGATGTGATAGTGTTACTTACATAGTGATGCGTGTCCCTCGCCAGCAGATGCAGCGCGCGCGGCGTGGCCAGCACGGCGTGCGGCGCGCCGATGTGATAGTGTTACTTACATAGTGATGCGTGTCCCTCGCCAGCAGATGCAGCGCGCGCGGCGTGGCCAGCACGGCGTGCGGCGCGCCGATGTGATAGTGTTACTTACATAGTGATGCGTGTCCCTCGCCAGCAGATGCAGCGCGCGCGGCGTGGCCAGCACGGCGTGCGGCGCGCCGATGTGATAGTGTTACTTACATAGTGATGCGTGTCCCTCGCCAGCAGATGCAGCGCGCGCGGCGTGGCCAGCACGGCGTGCGGCGCGCCGATGTGATAGTGTTACTTACATAGTGATGCGTGTCCCTCGTCAGCAGATGCAGCGCGCGCGGCGTGGCCAGCACGGCGTGCGGCGCGCCGATGTGATAGTGTTACTTACATAGTGATGCGTGTCCCTCGCCAGCAGATGCAGCGCGCGCGGCGTGGCCAGCACGGCGTGCGGCGCGCCGATGTGATAGTGTTACTTACATAGTGATGCGTGTCCCTCGCCAGCAGATGCAGCGCGCGCGGCGTGGCCAGCACGGCGTGCGGCGCGCCGATGTGATAGTGTTACTTACATAGTGATGCGTGTCCCTCGCCAGCAGATGCAGCGCGCGCGGCGTGGCCAGCACGGCGTGCGGCGCGCCGATGTGATAGTGTTACTTACATAGTGATGCGTGTCCCTCGCCAGCAGATGCAGCGCGCGCGGCGTGGCCAGCACGGCGTGCGGCGCGCCGATGTGATAGTGTTACTTACATAGTGATGCGTGTCCCTCGCCAGCAGATGCAGCGCGCGCGGCGTGGCCAGCACGGCGTGCGGCGCGCCGATGTGATAGTGTTACTTACATAGTGATGCGTGTCCCTCGCCAGCAGATGCAGCGCGCGCGGCGTGGCCAGCACGGCGTGCGGCGCGCCGATGTGATAGTGTTACTTACATAGTGATGCGTGTCCCTCGCCAGCAGATGCAGCGCGCGCGGCGTGGCCAGCACGGCGTGCGGCGCGCCGATGTGATAGTGTTACTTACATAGTGATGCGTGTCCCTCGTCAGCAGATGCAGCGCGCGCGGCGTGGCCAGCACGGCGTGCGGCGCGCCGATGTGATAGTGTTACTTACATAGTGATGCGTGTCCCTCGCCAGCAGATGCAGCGCGCGCGGCGTGGCCAGCACGGCGTGCGGCGCGCCGATGTGATAGTGTTACTTACATAGTGATGCGTGTCCCTCGCCAGCAGATGCAGCGCGCGCGGCGTGGCCAGCACGGCGTGCGGCGCGCCGATGTGATAGTGTTACTTACATAGTGATGCGTGTCCCTCGCCAGCAGATGCAGCGCGCGCGGCGTGGCCAGCACGGCGTGCGGCGCGCCGATGTGATAGTGTTACTTACATAGTGATGCGTGTCCCTCGCCAGCAGATGCAGCGCGCGCGGCGTGGCCAGCACGGCGTGCGGCGCGCCGATGTGATAGTGTTACTTACATAGTGATGCGTGTCCCTCGCCAGCAGATGCAGCGCGCGCGGCGTGGCCAGCACGGCGTGCGGCGCGCCGATGTGATAGTGTTACTTACATAGTGATGCGTGTCCCTCGCCAGCAGATGCAGCGCGCGCGGCGTGGCCAGCACGGCGTGCGGCGCGCCGATGTGATAGTGTTACTTACATAGTGATGCGTGTCCCTCGTCAGCAGATGCAGCGCGCGCGGCGTGGCCAGCACGGCGTGCGGCGCGCCGATGTGATAGTGTTACTTACATAGTGATGCGTGTCCCTCGCCAGCAGATGCAGCGCGCGCGGCGTGGCCAGCACGGCGTGCGGCGCGCCGATGTGATAGTGTTACTTACATAGTGATGCGTGTCCCTCGCCAGCAGATGCAGCGCGCGCGGCGTGGCCAGCACGGCGTGCGGCGCGCCGATGTGATAGTGTTACTTACATAGTGATGCGTGTCCCTCGCCAGCAGATGCAGCGCGCGCGGCGTGGCCAGCACGGCGTGCGGCGCGCCGATGGGCAGCTTGGTGCTGGCCGCGCACACGGCGCCCTCGCCGCCCTCCACGCCCCACGCGGCTGTCTTTTGCCAAACCTAGACACAATAGAATACTTTTTATAATGGACAATACACAAAAAGCCGTAAGGAAACCGACATGTCCTAGAACCAAAAATTCGAAGACATGTGACATCTACCAACACTCATTGGGCCCGCGTGGTGGATTACGGCCCACTCCCTCTCACAGAGAGGAGGTCTGTGTCCCAGCAGTGGGAACATTATAACCTTATTATGCTTATTTGTACACCATTCATTTTTTCATATAATTGAACACACCACACCACACCACCACCACCCCATATGAATTATAGATACTTATAAATGTAGAAATTTTTGATAGGGCGGTTTTATCGCTAAAAGCAATATTTTTGTGGAAAATAGGACTTTCTTATGGATATTTTATTTATTTATTTATCCTCACACTGGAACGCCATACAGCAATTACATCCATCCTGTCCATCCACCCTGTGCGCGTGGACATCGCACGAGTGGCGATGGATCACGGTACGCTCACGCAGCGTGCAAGTGCAGCATTTCCATAGCCCCATCACTCCTTCCATGTTGCGCACATTCATTGTGAATTTTTGAAACTCAATGATTTTTCAAAGTAAATACATTAAAATGGAAAAACACGCAAGCTTTTGCCTACGGCTTCGCCCGCGTTCGTTTCCCGCGTGTTCAAACTTAACCAACTTTTTGTTTACCGAAAACAAGTTTTAAATGTTATAACTTAAATTGAAACAACCCTGGAACTCCTGTACCGTTGAATGCACCTATAAGCACAATGTTTTGCGTGCTTTACCCCGCGCGACCGTAAAGAGGGCCCTTCCCGGGGCATCTATCGTCAACGCGAGCACAGTCGAAAAGCTTGTTGTTTCATCCAGCGCATTGTTTGAAAAAGAGACGAAGCGAAAACAGAGAGATAGCGCCTGAACGCTCGGTTGTCATTCGGTAACTTTCGCACCTCATACCGCCTTGTTGACAACGAATAAGTGAGAACGCGATAACATTCAACGAAAAATAGTGTTCGAAAATTTCATAAAACTTGTTCCAAGAAATACGTGTTTTTGAATAACTATTACAAGTTTTTGGAAAAAATATTTGTCATTTAGAATCTCCATTACATGTGCAAGGCTTCTATCGATATGATTTCTTTACTTTTACAATTTATGAGTACATTATGAACGGCCAAAGTTCAGGTTTTGTGCAAAAAAGCAGATTTTTGGAGGCTCGTACTGAATTTGTTTCTTCAAATATTTTATTTTTGCTTTGATAGAAGCCTCGATATAGTGCACAAAATTCCTATTAGTTCAAAAAATTCAAAGATAGATGCCTTACAATGACATAATCACGCACGAGCGTTTGTATGAAAAGTACGACGGGTTGGCCGCTCTTAACAGCGATTCACACAGCATGATAGCTATTCACAATCATTCGACAAGCTGCCGTGACGAAACTGATACATTTTGAGTGACCTGATTTGTCTTGCGCTTGCCTGCCTATTTGATTTAAACGATCAACATTTTCTAGTTTCGGATTTGTTACCAGCGTGCAGCGTTTAGAGTCCTCTAAACGCTGTCTTTCGACAATATTGTTTGATGTTCAAGGCACGGAAGTGTATCGAACGGTTGTATAGAAAAGCTGTGCCGAAAAGAAAGTCGTATCCCAGTAATACTATTAGGGTGTTGGGGTAGACGTGTTCTTGAGTGGAGACCACGCATCGGCAAACATAAGGTAGGACGCCCTCAGGCTAGGTACAGCAACGATCGTCTAACTCTGATCTGATCTGTCTAACTGGACAGGTTCACTCAATCTGTGTGGTTTGAGTTATTCTTAGCAAGACCTTTCATTTGATAGGTACCCATATTGTAGGAGTGCATTAAAAAAAATAAGTCCGCCACCTTGGGTGTGTCGCCATGTTGGATTTAGAATGACGTCACACAGATAACCATGCATTGTCATCCAAACTGAACGTGTATACAAAATTTCAGCTCAATCGGTTGAAGATATCTGCTTCAAAATTGAGTTGCAAGATTCCATCCGAACAAACATACTTACATACATTACAAGATAAATAAAAGCTTGTAATAAAAATAAAATTATTTAATCATTCATGCGCAGGGTGACCGGCAGCAGCTGGATGAGAGTTGCCGAAAATTTTATTGATCTGAATGGCGTGCAATTGGAGAGACTATAGAGATATGAGGAACAGGGTGTAAAGTTCACTCATCCTCCACAGAAAAAAGGGAGGATCCTCCGACCAGACGGGTGTTGTGTCTGGCGAGCAATTGCCCCACGACTGATATTGGGTAGTTTGTATATATGCTAATTGCGCGGTAAACTCTGCTTGCGAGATGCAGGATTTGCGTGACGTCAGTATATGACGTGTTGTTCGCATGTGGCGTTGTAGATACCGCTACAAGACCTATGTCCAGCAGCGGACTACTGTATGAGTACCACTCACCAGCGTATTGAAGCAATCAGTTCCTGGCTTGGGACCGCCTCCGGGAGTTGTGCTGCCTTGTAGAGGACCTTTTGACGGAAAAAATTACACGTGATCAACTTTGAACGTTAATATTTGCCTACAGGTAGTTGTGCCGGGTCTGGATGTTTGTGAATGTGAGTTTAAATGTTTGTAAACGCACCCATGATACAGGAGTAATTCTTAGTGTGGGGCAATAATTAAAAATATATATATATCTCGGTAACCTGACGCTTCACGGGGTTTTGTCCTATTTCCCGTTTCGTATATTTCCGTTTGCATTGATGTCAGCTATCGATTTACATAGGTAACATGCGTGGCCGCCATTTTGAAAAAAATAAAATGGCGGATGGACAGATAGGTATGCCAGGCTAAAAAATCTTCAATAACCATTGCGACAGTTGAAGCACATGCATACCTCTAGTTTAAAGCCCTAATATTATAAATCAATTATTTCACACTAGAGGGCCATAAGGTCTGAGTGCCCACTTGGTTTTTAGAGATATCGCCTAGCGATTGGGCAATTCTACACGTGAACAGAGGGCTGGCCCCTTTCTTGGCCAAAGAATTAGCATCGTCAAACAACGTGGTAATGCTGCCAGCCTTTGGGGCACTTTTCCTGTTGACAGCGATGCGGACGAATTTTTTGATGCCTGTTAGCTTATATTATGTAAACAAGCAACCTCCGTGCCTCGGAAAGCACGTTAAGCCGGTGATCCCGGCTGTCATTCGTGGATCTTTGACAGTCCTTACGGGTCGTCAGAAGCCCGAAAGTCTGAAAACCAGTATTATCAAGGGGTATCGTATTACCCAGTTACTGGGTTGTGGAGGTCAGATAGGTAGTCACTCCATGTAAAATACTGGTATTCAGCTGCATCCGGTTAGACTGGAAGCTGACCCCAACATAGTTAAGGAAAGGCTAGCTAGGCAGTTATAATATTATTTTAAGTTAGCTTGTGTTATGTAAATATTATCTTGTTTGAATAATTTTTTTTTCTAAATATTATTTCAATAAACAACTTCAGTTACCTTTAGCAAATAGTTTGTGCACCTGATGAGCCCGTTCGGTGCACTTCCACATGGTCAGGGTCCCGCCAGCTATTAACAAAGAATCCGTGTCTTCCCGCTGACACCAAGTTATTGAAACTGAAATAAAATTGTTTGTCTGAAGGTTTGTATCCATTTACTTCAAGCAGTGGTCGGTGGCCAATTGGTAACGGCCGCGACTTACGAGTTGAAGGTCGTAAGTTCGAACCCAGACAGGCGCTTTACTTTGTGTACATTATTTCATCACCACTGCTCTCAAAACGGTGAAGGAAAACATCGTGAGGAAACCGGCATGTCCTAGAACCAAATATTAGAAGACGTGTGACATCTATCAACCCGCACTGGGCCCGCGTGGTGGATTACGGCCCACTCCCTCTCACCGAGAGGAGGCCTGTGTCCCAGCAGTGGGAACATTATAGGATGATTATGTATGTGTGCACCTCAAACACGACACTCGATGTTTTGTTACAACCTGATTTTAAAACCAACGAGCGTATTGCTGTAACATTTTATCGAGCAAAGCCCCGAGTGAAAAAACGCAAAATCATCAACAATGAACGCAAGGTAGAAATAAATGTTACAACTAAATGCTCACTCACCGCGGCCGTGAGCTTTACTTCGAACGCAGCGTCGCGCATACGCAGGAACTAAAATATCAAGACGAATTGAAAATTCCAAATGATCTAAACAGTTCAATTGAATCGAACTTTATTTCCAAATGAATATATTTTTTTTTTTTGAATGGCAATTATATTTATTGGATCTCCGACGCTACACAATAGAATAGAATATAATAAATTTATTTCGCTAAGGGCGATTTTTCAATCATCTGATAACTTTATTCGAGGAATAACTTTGAAGTTTTGACAGTTATTTCATACAAAAACTGTCAAACTTCAATTTTATTCAAGTGGATTGAATTCCTAGACCTCACACTAGGATTCTGAACTCCAACCTCTCGAGCTAGGGCTATAGTTTTTTTAATAGGTCTAAAATACATAGTTTTTGTTATGTATTCGATACTCAGTTCGATATTTGGTATCGATAATAACATATCGATTCATCCTACACCTGTGTCTGCGCACACACTTGTGCACTATATCTCCTGTGTACTTGGCTGAAATATTAAATATCGTCAAAAGATATCGATAAATCGGTAAAGTATCGATACATCGATGTTTTCTCGCCGTGCCCACCTGGTTGCGCGTCTTGTAGCGGCAGATAGATGGTGGGCAGCGGTTTGAGCGCCAGCGCGGGCGCCGGCGCCGATGACGTCACGGCCACGCATGCGCAGCGCACGCACCAGCGCCCCACCGAGCCGCCCGAGCGGCAGATGGCCGCGATTACTAGGCTGCCGTCTGAGGGAGAGAGGTGATTATTAGTAAACAGATAAAAACGAAAGAAGAAAATGAACTAATTTTGTTTACGATGTCATATCTACCTTTTTTCTTGTCTTTCTGTTTCAAGTGTTTATCGGTGGAAACTTGTAAATGCCCTTCAAATACATATTGTTTAAGAACACTGTTTATTTTAGCCGTAAGTTTCCCGAATAGGATAAAAAAAAATAGTCGCGACGTGTGCGCGTCCCTCCGTGGGCGGAGGTCAGTCATTCTTACTTTTATGTGCAATACTGGCCGCGGTGATGTGGTCGCGCGTTGGTCGCAAGCAGTCGGTCGCGACGTGCGCGCGCGTCCCATCCGCGGGGGGAGTGAGCACGCCGATCAGTCCGGTCGCTGTTATGATGCAGGCACCTTCGCAGGCTATGCCACTGAAATATGTATAATAATAATAAATCGTTTATTTCGACCAACACAGCAGTGCGATTCTGTAACCATCTCACCATGAAAACTCAGGTGAAGTGAGCGTGGAGTGAGCTGTCATTCCAACTAATCCTAGGGATTAACACTATTGACAGCTCACCCTAAGCTTACTTCACCTAACTTTTTACGGTGAGATTTTTACAGAATCGATCGGCAGGATCATAGTAGGTACAAAAATTACAAAATTTAATAAATAAAATAAAATCACATACAATATTAAAAAGAAAGACCATGACATATTACATACTTCGATTGCCCAGTATGTGAAACCTACAGCAATGGTTTTATTTATTTATTTATAACAACTTCTGTACACAAAATAACAATAGATAACAGTCATGGGCTTATACAGTTGCCAATAACAGGTGAACCAACATTCTCAAATATAGTAATAACCTAAAGTATAAAAAAAGAAAAAGAAATATATACATAATATTATATAATAAAAAATATTTTCGAATAGTATAAAAATTAAGTGGTACCAAATTAAATAAACAGAAATATAAGATGACTCAAGAAATAAGTTAGAGGTTGCAAGAAATACTTACATACTAACACATTCGACGTCGACAAACATTCGATATTAACAGTGATGGATATGGGCAGTAATATCGTTAATGAAGAGTAAAAATAGAACTGATGCAAGGTGGGAACCCTGAGGAACTCCTGAGTCGGCATAGTACGGGTAGGATTCGTAACCATTAACAACAAGAATTTGCTATCTATGGAATAAATAAGACGAGAAAAAATTTAAAACTGTGCCATGCACACCATTATATTCTAACTTGGATAGCCACAGAGAATGGTCAACTTTGTCAAAAGCACTGCTGAAGTCCGTGTACACGGCATCTACATCTAGTCTTTTGTCAAGAGCTAGGGTCACATCAGACACAGGGTTCAGGTACTGGCAATCGAACCTCAGCGCGAATGCCCTCAAGATGCAAAAAAAATATGCCAATGAAATATATTATGTTACCTACGTTTTTAGAAACTGAAGAAAAGAAAAAAGCTAATTTTAACTTTTGTTGTGCTCTTTTTAGGGATCCGTTCCCTAAGAGAACCTTATTATTAAGGCTACGCCATCTGCCTGTCTGACACAGGAGTATCTTCAGAAACGTTATTGTCGCGTCTTCATCATTTATTTGTATATGTATAGACGTATATATAGATTATTTATTTATATAATGTGACTGTACTTACCCGAATCCTTTGAGCGTGGGAGTGGGTCTCAGCATTTGTATTCGCTCAGTGATGGGAGCGTCGGGCTTCTTGTCCACCATCACTAGCCGGCGCCCGTTGTGGAAGAACGACGCGCGGATTATGTGTTCTCCTGAAAAATACAAAAAAAAAAACATTTTTACAAAAAAAGTTAAAAACAGCCAACCAACATGGGCACTTTAAACACCCTCCATTTTGGCGCGCTTTATGTGACGTCATAGTCAGGGACATTGATTACGGACTGAATCGCAAACCCTCCTATAAAACACATTGACATTTGTTGTTGTCATGTCAGCGACAATCACAGTCAAGAACTTGTCAAAAATGTAGGGATTTTAGAGGTATTTTTGACAGATAGAGTCTGAGATTAGACTGTGAACGTTCTTAAAATAACGAGAATTGCCCCTCTGCTATTAACGTATTCCCTATGATAAAATGAACGAAACCGCGTGAAAAAACGCGAAGTTGGCGTGGTTTGAACTGTCAAAATCTCACCATACGTGGGACACCATATATGCAAACCATACGTGGTAAGATTACGGGGGGGAAAATAATTACCATACAGAATTGGGGGGCCCTGGTAAAGTCTACGCACCTGGAAAGTTAGCAGTATAGATGCAGGTCCAGTCGTTGAGGAGGTAATCCTTCTGGGTGTACACAGAAACTTCTCCTACGGTGGTCGCGACCAGTAACTGTTTCCCTTCAATGTCCCATTCTAGTACTGACACCTGAAATTATATGGTGGAAAGCAATAAATATATGTCGGAAATACGTCAGTCAATCGTTCGACTATTATTACTAAGGATGGGCCGGAATTCGGTTCACATTCGGTTCAACCGAAATTCGGCAGCTTGAACCGAACTTCGGCATTCGGCCGAAATTCGGTTCAGATGCCGAACATTCGGCACAAGAAAAATAATACCTACTTGCGCTATTTTGAATGAAATTCAATAGAATTAGAATAGCATTACTGTAAAATAAAATTATGTCTTTTACTCAGTCATTGTCATTTATTTATTTGCTAATGACCGGCCGGCTCCGGGCCACGCGGTGGGAGCGCGGTGTGGGGGCGGGGTACATCTAGCAATAATATTGAAGTAAATGCGTAAACAAGTCACGACGTGTCGCTCTCGAGAAAGCGCTTGAAATTGAACCGAAGTTCAGCCGAACTTTTCATTTTAACCGAATATTCAGCCGAAGTTCGGATTTGGTTCAAACCACATTCGGCCCATCTCTAATTATTACGGTATTTTTTGTTAGTATATATTGTGTCCCACTGCTGGGCAAAGGCCCCCCCTTTTTCCTTCCAAACATCCCTGTCTTGTCTGATCCCTGGCCATGTTGGCTTTGCAAACAGTGCAAACATTATCAGACCGTCCCACCTTCGCCGTGGTCTACCTCGACGGCGATGTCATCCCTCAGGTGTCCAGTGAGTGACGATCTTTGCACATCGCTCCGGGTATCGAAACGTGTCCGGTCTACTTCCACTTCAGCCTGGCTATTTTTTCTCCAACAGTCGCTACTTAAGTTATGGAGTGCAAGGTGATTTTTTTTAACTTGATCTGTACCCCCTAACACTTATTATGCTGCGCTCCATTGCCCACTGGCAAATCTTGAGTTCGGACTTCTGTCGTTCAGTAAGTGACCAACTTTGTGCATTGTAGGTTAGGACGGGCAGGATGCACATATCGATGAGTTTTCTTTTGAGTGATATAGGAAGTCTGTTAAAAATTAATACAGTTATACTTACAGGATACGCAGTGCTGGTAACTTTGTGACTGTCCCAGGGTGTGTCGAGGTCGCACACAAACACATGCCCACCCCACGTGTCTCCCTCCGTGTCATCCAGCTCAGTGGGTGACGAGAACGCTATGATGTTGCAGGTTGATATTGTGCAGATTGGACGGACTACTTCATGGTCCGATATGCTGTGAATTATATCAATATGTATGTATAAGCCTATAATGTTCCTTCTGCTGGGACACAGGCCTCTTCTCGTTGAGAGGGAGTGGGCCGTGGTCCACCACATGGGCCCAGTGCGGGTTGGTAGATGTCCCAAGGCATCGAATTTTTGTTTTTTAGAACATGCCAGTTGCCTCACAATGTTTCCTTCACCATTTTGAGAGCAGTGGTGATGAATTTATTAACACAAAGTAAAGCGCCAAGCAAACAAGCTAGAGGGACAGACAACCTAAAGAAGGTGGCTGGAACAGAATGGATGCGGAAGGTGGAGGACAGGGTGTTCTGGTGCAGCCTGGGAGGCCTATATCCAGCAGTGGACTGCAGTAGGCTGAGTTGATTGAAGCATGTGCCTGGGCTTCTACCCGTGACTTATAACTCTGAAGTCGCGGCCGTTATCACTGGGCCACTACTGCTAAGATTGGCTGCCATGGCCAAAATTCACTCTGGAGGACGTACTAGCAAGGAACTTTTGGCGTGTTAAAAGTCCAGGCCGTTACCACTGGGCCACCGCAGCTCCCTATGTTGTTAGTGGAACTGATAATGAGTATATGACTTCTGTGATAGCCCGGCTATCACTCTGCAAGCATTATTATCATTCAAAACATGAACTGACAGCGAATTTCTGGAGGCAATTGTTGCATATCTATAATTCGTCTCTACTCTTAAGTAGGGACGATTCTAAGGAACTATTGGGATTAGTATCTAACTTAGATCGATTGGTACTACATTTCACAATAGCTAAGTAGCTCAAATCAAACACAATTGTCTGTTTCAAACCTAAACAAATTGAAGGTGTTGTTGTTACCTTTCAAAATGAGGTGGCTCGCATTTCAAAGGCTTTCGCCTCATGGAGTATATTAATTCCATTATGGTTTCCTTTGTTGTTTCACAGATTCCAATTATTATCCCATTTATACGAGATTTTTTTAGAAATAACAAACGTTTTAATGCATCAGTGCCACCCAACCAAGCAAGCAAAAGCAATTCTGTCACTAGAGTCACTACTGTCAGTGTCATTCATCCAATGTGTCAATGCCATTGTTTTTCTTTTTTTTTTTTCTAGAATAGCGAGGAAATGACATAATTTTGACAGTGACAATCTGTTCAAACTTGGTAACTCTTTAGCATGAATGGGTAAATAGAAAGAGAAGCTAATAGTGAAAATAATGTAAAAGAAAGAGAAGCAGTGCACAAGATTGGTAAAAACTGTCGTGTCTACGTCATGAAATATGGCGTTTAGTTTATGCAACAATTTCATTGCCGACTTCAATTGCTTTTGTTTCTTTTACATGATATTTCTATGTCCATTTGAATTTCAAAATGATAAATCTTAGAAAAGAACGGTCAGTGGGTCGTTTTAGGGGGAACCCCTAATTCAAAATTCATTAACCAATGAATCTTTAACTGTCTGTTGTTAGGTTAGGTTAGTTATTCTATGCTTTATCATATTGTCATCAATAGCACTTTAAATTAATCTGAATCTCTATTTAGAATTTTCCACCTACTGTTTGTTAGTAAATTACATCATAATCTTTTTACGATGAATACATTTTTAAAAATAACATCGTTATATAACAAAACGTAATTATTTTTATCGACACATCGCGTTCCGAATACACGCAGCACTAGTACTGCGCCTATCTTCAATGCAAGTAACCCTTCAAATGCTGCAGCATTCATGTCACTTAAACTCGGGCATTGCCCTTTCATTATTGAGTTGTGTTTCCGAACGCAGCGGTACCCGCTTGAAAATGGCGGATCGGCCGAAGTAACATCGACATAGCTGTGTGAAATATAACACAAAATATTCGTGAATTTTATGTGAAAATGTGAATCGTTTGAATTAAAACATATTGTGTAGTGTTGTTAAAGTGCTTTTCAACATGTGGCGGACAGGGATGTATCGTTTCGGTGTCGGGAACTGGATATTCTTGTTGGCCTGTCTCCATTTGTTTACATACGCTCAAGGTAAGCTCCTTATAAATATTACCATTTACTATCGATCGTTGGTCTTGAAACTGTCGCTAATAACAGGATCTTTGTAATTATGCAGAAAATTGCATCTAGATGTAATTTAAATACTTGAATGATTTCGAGATATAACGCTTTAAGTTTAACTTGGAGTCGATTTCTCTCGAAAGCTTATACGTACATTGTTCCAAACTTGAATACCGACACCGAGCAGTGGAGGGTTTATTTACTTCTTTTTTTTCTTTTTTTACGTGTGTGTGACCAAATGCAAATGCAGTCGGTCATAATGCGTGAAGTTTAGGTATTATGTTCTGTGATTGCGTGCCGTTTGAAAATGTACGCATAAAGTTCGTATTTAATATAATTAGGGCTTCGCCGACAGCGCTACGCCCTCGAGTGCTAACGACATACATAAATACCGCATTATTGACTGCTTCGGGTTAATTAAAAGGTTTAATTCGTTTTGTAAACAGACAATAAAATTTAACTGTTCCTATTGGAATGGCTCTGGAAAGCTTCCAAAGATACTCATTATGGTTCCAAGTTGTTTACATAGGAGTGATTAATTTATAGGCTTAGTATTGTGTGTGCTGTGGCCACTGAAATAGTTCGTTTCCGGGTACGAACTGAATCAGATGGTTTATTCGTTAATGAAGACTTTCTACACGAAATTATTTGTTTCTAAAGACTTGAAAACTTGTTTTTCTACTTCCCCTATTATTTTAAGACTAATTTCTACACGTGACTTCGTTCGCGTAAAATTTCTTCTTCGGCTAACCCACCCCGTCGTATCAGTTCGTTTTTGTTTAGCGTTCTTTCTTCCTTTTTTTCATTTTGCTCGGCTCCTAAGACTGCTAGCGTGATGTTAAATAGCCTATAGTCTTCCTCAAGAATTGGGCTATCAAATGAAAAAGAATTTTTCAAATCCGACAGTTATTTTCAGAGATTAGCGCGTTCAAACAAACAAACTCTTAAGCTTTATTATTAGTGTAGGCGAAGCGTTTTTACACTAAATAATTTGTTTCTAAACACTTGCTAACTTCTTTTCTACTTCCCCTATTATATTAATTTAAGATTAATAAATGTTGAACTTACATCTGTCTACCGAAATGACGGCTATTAGAGAAATATGGAAGAAAAAGACATGTTGCGCTGATCACAAATAAATTAAGATAAAGACAGGAGAATGGTGATGACGATGATGGACTGTCTCTTGTCTTAAGTTTTCTGGGACTCCTAATCTACGAGCCTGTTATTTCGAGCCCGAAAAAAAATGCTCCTCTATGACATAAACTTTGCCTCTTTTTAAAACTGTACCGTTAAGCAAAAATAAAAACTATAGAACCATTTTTTGCCGAAAATGTCGAAAGAAAAATGTGTATGGCCAGTGTGCCAATGTTACAAAACGAACTCTCGCCATTATCTACCTACCTATCAAAACGCGGGTAGTTTTCAGTGTATCATGAAGTAATCCGCCACGCGGGCCCAGTGCGGGTTAGCATAATCAGCCTATAATGTTCCCAGTGCTGGGTCACAGGCCTCCTCTCTTCGAGAGGGAGTGGGCTGTAATCTACCACGCGAGTCCAATACGGGTTGGTAGATGTCACATGTCTTCGACCTTTTTGGTTCTAGGACATGCCGGTTTCCTCACGATGTTTTCATTCGCTGGACCCAGTACGGTTTGGTAGATGTCTATTACATTATTTCTGGAGTTGTCGACTCGCCCACAAATAAATTAACTTCGTGCGAGTCGCCTATAGAAAAAGGTTACGGACGAGCAAATTCGTTCGAATCGACTTATAAGGCTAAAGAAGACAAAACGCAAATAAGCATATGAAGCAATCTCATACAATCGCGTTGACAATAGCCAACAAGCCAACTACCGAGTATTTAGAAAGTTGGTAGGTACAAGGAACTCTGATATCCAACCTAGGTGCTGTATCTATAGTCAATCTAGCAAATTCTTGTGCCTGACTATGCATACCTGAAGCTTAGGCGTAAAGGTATTTAGGCACGAATGACTTGTGTTGATCGACAATGCGATAAGTCGTGCTTAAAGCCTATTATTCAAAGGCGACGAGAGACACGAAGAAATTAAGCATTTTTAATACACTTTTATTAGCTTCACTTGTCACTAACTAACAAACAATGTTGTCAAATATTAGAAGTCAATTTTAACCTAATTCTAATTGTCGTATCGAAATAAAACTTTCTATGTATTATGTAGTTTGGGTGACAAAACCATAATTTGCTATCTTGGAGCTGAACCGATGATGGAGCCAGGAGGTGGATAGTGGCTACTAGTAAACCCCATGAGTTTGGGATCATGTGTTTTTTTGACGAGTCCAATAGATTGGATAAGACTTTTTTAGAAAAAAAAAAAATCCTACTATTTATTCTTTTTATGATTGCCTTTGTCCCATCTTACTTGGGGTTTGTACACTCATTCTTAAAAGTTGTAAGGCAGAGTAGAGTAAAAATCTTTAATTTAAACAATTTTAATAACATAACATCACTTTAGATATCGATACTCATCATATCTGCAGAGTTTCGCTAGCTAATTTAATTTGACCTACTAAATGTGGGTCCTTCTACACAATATTTACTCTTTGGACTCTGGAAAAAATTGTATTGTTTTACACTTAATTCTAAAGCATTACTCAGATGGTATTCAATCAAAGGGAAATGTCGGCAATGTCGTCCATCTATCAAAGCTTCAAACGGCTTATCAATCAAATTAGTCATATTATAGCAGTCTACGGCATTATACTAGTAATGGGCCGAATACGGGTTTTACCGAATACGATATTCGGCCGAATGTTTGTTTAAAAGTTTACCAAGCCGAATATTCGGCAGGAGTTGGCGCGCTTTGTTGTGCATCTTAAAACTATGTCTGTGCTTGTCGAGCTCGTTGGAGCGCACGTTATTCCGCCCGCTGATGCTGCTACTCTGTAAGCAAGACTGTAAGAGCGGTTTCGCACTACGTCCGATCCGAATTCAAGATCCTAGTTCGGATGTAGTGCGGAACCCCTCATACAAATAGTACTATGGCTACTTCGGACCGTCACTTCTCGGATTCGGATTGGATGCAGTGCAGAACCGCTCTTATTGCATTATCTAGTTAGCAGCGAAACATTGATACGTGCGTTTGTTTTTGTGTGCATAATCGTACAAATAAAATTGCCAAATAACAATGACTGAAAAAGGTACATTTTTTTGAATAATACAAACCTACCAGTTCTATTTCTTATAAACGACTATAACTGCTTCTAATCGAAACAATGTAAGATTATTACTATCTATCTCTTTACATAGACAGAATAAATGATTAGACACACTTGATATGTACAAAATACAATTATGTATTTGTGCTACTTCATATGTATGCATATGGACATCTAGAAGCGACTCTTTAATACTAAATGATTCGGTAGAATGTTCGGCATTCTTGTCGAATAATCTGCCGAATACAAATGTTCGGTAAACCTGCCGAATATGCTGAATACCGAACATAAAACTGATATTTGGCCCATCCCTACATAATACCACCATTCAAATTCGTTGAATACCTAGCAAGTATTTACGTAATGAGTACATTGAGTTCACGGACGAGTCAAGTTCTTGAACCCTATCGGAGTCAATACTTACAGAATATAAAAGTCTTGATAACATGGCAGACAGCCAAACATAAAGATAATGTATGAGATTTATAATATCACTAGCTTCGTATATTATCTGCCTAGCCTTTTCCCAACTATGTTGGGGTCGGCTTCCAGTCTAACCGGATGCAGCTGAATACCAGTATTTTACATGGAGCGACTGCCTATCTGACCTCCACTACCCAGTTATTGGGTAATGCGATACCCCTTGATAAGACTGGTTGTCAGACTTTCGGGCTACTGATGACCTGTAACGACTGTCAAAGATCCACGAATGACAGCCGGGACCAACGGCTTAACGTGTTTTCCGAGGCACGGAGGGGTCTCCTGAACGATCGATCCGTGCGGCTGTTATTATTTAGCCACAAGCCCCTCTAGCTCATAGCTGACATGACTGCAAACAGAAAACATAATACGACCAAACCCGGTAGTGTACGTTTCCGAGGTATTAAATTAACGTTCAATGTTGATCACGTTGTAAAGGCAGGCTTTGCAGGTAGGTTGCGCAGGCCGTTAACCAGTTAGGTTTAAGAAACACTTAGCCAAGGTTCAAAGGCATAATCTTCTAATAGGTTACATAGAAGTTGCAGAAGACTAGGTCGCGGGTAAGGACACACTGTCTTTCTGAGCACTAGCACTTGGTAGATGGGAAAGGTACCGAAGAACCAAGGTCTCCGGGAAGCAGGAACTCAAGCCCGGGAACAGGCTTGCCAGTACGACTTCAGGAAGCCGGTCAGGCCGCAGATCGCGGCGCGTCAGCAGGCCGCCGGTAGCGCGCGGATAGGTATACGTGCAGCGCACAGTATAGTTACGCATGCAGTGCGCAGTTCAGCTACGCGTGCAGCGCGCAGTAGGTGAGCTGCCCTTTCCTCAGCCTGGACGTAGAATCCGGTACGTAGAACCGGTAGGTAGAACTGGTACGTAGAACCCCTAGATTTGGGGTACCAGTATCTTGAGGATCAGGGAATCAGTCCTGCTAGCTAAGCAAGCGGATGTTAAAAATCAGATGTTTGAAAGATCGGATCGGGATCGGGTGTGTTAAAGATCGGATATTCTTAGGAAATTAGTGTTGTGCCATGATTTTAGTGATGTGACTTGCAACTTACTAATTGAGAAAAATTTATCAGTCGCAGTGGCGTAGCTCATCCTAATGGGGCCCTGTATCTAATATTTTGGGGGCCCTTTTTACCCAACTGTGAAGCTACACAGGGTATGGTTTTTACACAATAAAGAATATGTATAGCATACTGACTTAGAAGGTGATGGGCTCATGGCTAAGTAATAACAGCCCCACGAGTCGATTGAAGGCTTAGTCACGCTTGCCGCGGTAGGTCCGTGGATGGGTGACCATCTTAACATACCGAGACCTCTCCGTGCCTCGGAAAGCACGTTGAGTCGTTGGTCCCGGCTGTCATTCGTGGATATTTGACAGTCGTTACAGGTCGTCAGAAGCCCGAAAGTCTGACACCCAGTATTACCAAGGGACATCGTATTACCCAGTTACTGGGTTGTGGCGGTCAGATACCGTAAAACGGGGTGAATAGGGATGCAGGGGTGAATCGGGACGAAACTTCAGAATGGATTTTAACGTTGAAATAATATAGTTTGTTGCCGAAAAATACTCTAAAGTGTTAACTGCTTTTTAGTTAAAGATTAAGTGTCCTTGTTAGCAACAAACTATATTATTTTAAAGTACAAATCCATTTTAAAGTTTCGTCCCGATTCACCCCTGCATCCCTATTCACCCCGTTTTACCGGTAGCTAGTCGCTCCGGAGGTAAAATACTGGCATTCAGCTGCATCCAGTTAGATTGGAAGCCGAGACCCAATAACACTTTGCCCGACCCGGGAATCGAACTTAGGACCTCATGCTCAGCAGTAGCGCTTGCGACCACTACACCAATGAGGCAGACACAGTTTTCTTCCATACTTCTCTATTAGTCGTCATCTCGGTACTCACCCCCTTTTTAACCATATTTTTGAACCAATTTACAGAAACAAATATCATTTATCAACAAGAATTTTAGGTTCTGAATATTATTTAAAACATTTTTGCTTATAAATAAATACACGTCACGTCGGGGGCCCCTGTAGCTCAGGGGCCCCGTATCGTTGATACGGCTGATAACTATATCGTTTAGGTGACGATGTCTTTGATTTGAACCGTTGTTGGGTAGAAATCTAGCGCTGTTGCCATGGTTACCGGTTGTACGTTGTGTTAACGAGTAGGCGAGGAGTTTCTAATATCATGTTGTTTTGTCGTGTACTCGTACATAATAGTATGTTTTGTTAAACAAGAAAGTTCTCGGATAGCTTAGAATTCGTTGAAAATCTTCCTTTATTACAATGACTAGCTGTTGCCCGCCGACTTCGTCTGCGTGTATTTTGTATTTCATCTTTTTTCTACCCGATTACGGTGAAGTAAAAAGGAGGGTTACGATTTTGATCGGTATGTAACATACCGGTCAAAATATGGGGAGGATGGAAGATATGAATAAAGAGATGAACATACATACTTATACTTACTTACTCATACTTTATTCATATCTTCCTAAACGACTTATCATATTTTTGCCTGTCTGTCTGTTTGTTCCGGCTAATCTCCGAAACGGCTGGGCTGATTTTGACGGGACTTCCACTGGCAGATAGCTGATGTAATAACTTCAGGCTACTTTAATTTTAGAAAAAAAAAATTGGGTTCCACGCACTAAAAAAATAAAACCCTTGCGGACCTCCACGCGGGTTTAGTATTCAATAATTAAGGCCAAAATATCGGTAGTATGGCGTTAGAACTTACATATTTGATAATCACAGGCTACGCAAGTCACACGTTTACTTAGGGAAAGTCTCCTGGGTCACCGGTGGACACAGGCCACGAAGGTCACAGCCTAATAACCTCTCCCATTGTTGTTCTGGAAGAGCACCCTAATTGCGGAACAAACTATCAATCACGATCTGACTCTTTTGAAGGATCAATACAAACATCATTACAGACATAGCGACTACAAATACCTCAATTTACGTCAGGCGCTGACTAATTTGATAGGACTAAACTAATATTTATCTTCTGTCGTTTTCTTAATGAAATAGAAAGAAAAAGATGCACCAAACTTAAATTTAGTTTAGTTTGTGAACAAGTGAATCGGCGCCCATCAGCATTTTTCGAACGTCAAAATTACATAAGACAGTCCCCCGAAACGCCCGCCCTTCACTGTCTCTTTACTTCTTCTTTTCGTTCGAAAACTTTGTTTGCTCAACAACGTAAATGACATTCAGTTTGTTGTTCCATAACTTGAAAATTATCTCAAATTCCTGGCTCTAATATCATCCGGACCGAATTTCGTTCGACCATGACAGCCAAACTCAGTAGAGCTGTGGTGACCTTTTCATCACCACTGCTCTCAAAACGGTGTTGGAAAACATCGTGAGGAAACCGACATGTCCTAGAACCAAAAATTCGAGAACATGTGACATCTACCAAACCGCACTGGGGCCTGGTAGATTACTGCCAGGCGCGTAGCTACCGCTGTATCAGCCGTATCAACGATACGGGGCCCCTGAGCTACAGGGGCCCCCGACGTGACGTGTATAAGCAAACATTTTGAAAATAATATCGCGAACCTAAAATTCTTATTGATAAATGATATTTATTTCGAATGAATCGAATGACACGGACGGCACGGAGGGGTCTCGGTAGGTTAAGATGGTCTCCCATCCACAGACCTAACGCGGCAAGCTTAACTTAACCTTCAATCGACTCGTGCAGCTGTTATTACTTAGCCATGAGCCCCTCACCTTCTAAGTCAGTATGCTATATTCTTTATTTTGTAAAAACAATACCCTCTGCAGCTTCACAGTTGGGTAAAAAGGGCCCCCAAACAAATTTGATACAGGGTCCCATTAGGATGCGCTACGCCACTGATTACTGCCCACTCCCTCTCTCAGACAGGAGGGCTGTGAGACTTCACACAGAGAAGAGAGAAGGCTCTAGAGGACACTTCACAAAAAATTGTTCCTTAAAGAGGTTGGAAATCTCCTCAGGTTCACGTACGGCGCCGACGCTCACAGGGAGACTCGGCTTGCTGTGCAACTTATTCGTGCTTTACCAAAAACCACAAAAATCGTGTTTTGTATAGTGTGAGTCTAGAATGTCCATCTTAATTTGGTCTTGCCACCATTTCTATCCTGACACCATTTCAAACGTGATTTAAAAACTTTACTAGCCTCACACTATACGTTTATTATGTATATAGATAACCAAGCTACCAACTAACGTAATCAAAGCCCATTCGATTACCTCACTCCACATTAAACTAATCACTCACATACTTAGCGTTATAATTACAGCCGAACCAGTCGCCCGCTCCTAATAGATACCATCTTGTAGATTGTCATTAGAACATCAGATTCCACCGTCTGCACCGCTATGTGGGTTCTAGGACTGGTTTCAAGTTATTTTGTTTTAAAAATACCAGCCTGTTACTGTCCCACTGCCGATGCCATGTAGAGGCCTCTTCTCATACCAACAAGCCAAGAGCATTGATCACCACGCTTGCTGAAGACATATTTTTATAGTACATATAAGCGGCCACGCGTAAGTTTTTTTTTATTGACAATGGGCTCACTCTTGACCCCAATCCAGCCCAGAGGCAGGGATGAGATCTACGGTGGAACGAGCTTGCCCAGAAGAAGCCTATTCACTCTCGCCCTGAAGAGATATAAGTCCTATATAAATCGATAGCTGACACCAATGCAAATACAGGTTTCAAGCGCGGCCACGCCGCCAGTTAGCGAGCGAGCGACCGAGCTGGCGGACGAAGCGAGGCGAGGGAAACTATATAAACTAAGCGAAGCTTTGGCGAGCTAAACTATGTGGGTTCACACCGCGAACTATAGCTATGCTAACGAGGTGAACGAATAGCATCGCTGGCATCACATCGCTTACCGAGCTTTTTCCCAACTATGTTGGGATCGGCTTCCAGTCTAACCGGATGCAGCTGAATACCAGCATTTTACATGGAGCGACTGCCCTGTCTGATCTCCACAACCCAATTACTGGGTAATACGAAACCCCTTGGTAAGACTAGTTGTCAGATTTTCGGGCTTCTGACAACCTGTAACGACTGTCAAAGATCCACGAATGACAGCCGAAGGCTTAACGTGCTTTCCGAGGCACGAAACATCGCTGACATCGTCGGATATTTCTTTCGCATCGTTTGTATCGCTGATGTAGCTTGTCTCTGTAGTTCGGGGTGTGAACCGCAGTATGAAAAGAGGTGAAACGATGCTCGTCCAGCTCGCTCGCTCGATAGCTGGCGGTGTGGCCTGCGCTACTCAAGCGTGGCCGCTATTTTGAAAAAAACAACAAAATCGTGCGACAGTAGGTATGCCAGGCTCCATTTAAAAATCTTCGATTCCCTTCCAAAGCGTGCGAAGTCCCATTAGCCAAGGATGTGGACCGCGGTAATTACAGGCCAGCTGTATATCATTAGCTAATGTGGAGCGGCCGAGGGCGGGAAGGTCGGTGCGGTTGACTGTGGTTGACTGTGGTTGAATGAACCATTTGTGTCGTACGAACCAGTTGCAAGAAAAGGGTTATGCTTATGAGAACGCCTGCGTTAATTAGTGGCGACAGATATTTTTAGGTTTTTAATCTAAGTAGGCTTTTATTTTATTATCTTAAGCGTAGCGATACAAACACAATCAGATCTCGAGCATTGATTGATTGACCATACCACGCTTGTCAAACTTACTTTTGGCCGATGTCGATAATTGTCATGTCACAAAAACGCCCCACATGGCGGTTTACACAGGGTCAAATTAAATTATCTAGATTAACTCTGCAGACGTGATGGGTATCAATATCTAAACACGATAAAATAATAATAAAAAAAATTGATGTTTTTTTCTTAGGGGTCACCGACTCTTGGTATTGTTGTAACTTGAAGTATGAGTTTAGAAAATGTGTTTTATCGTTCTAAGATATCGATACTGACCAATCACGTCTGTGAAGTTTACACAAAAAAAAAAAACTTATTTTTCAACTGATATTTCAAGTAAATACACTAACAGGGGTCGATGATCCCACAAAACATGATGTGTACATGGATGCAGTGATATGATCGGTACACCTTATCTTATACGTAGATAGTTTGGTTAGCTAATTTAATTTGACCCTGTATATTCTGAGGCCTGAAGTTTTGGATTGAACTGCACGATTACTATTCAACATCGAAATATTTTATTTCACATACGAGAGCGACACTGAAAGTTTTTAGAACTGGACACTTGTAAACAATATAATAAAGAAATAAGTTCAAATTTTGAAAAAGGAACACTTGGCCAATATTATTGTGTACTAGATTTTGCCCGCGACTCCGTCCGCGTGAAGCCACTTTCTTAATTTTTTTTTCCGTAACAACCTTCTACAAAGTATTAGAAAACTTAAAAAAAAAGATGGATGAAATCGGTACAGTCCTTCTCAAGTTATGACGTGACCAAGGGAAATAGGGATTCAGTTTTATGTACATATATTATATACATATTTTATTAATTTGTCATTTGTTTACGATTTGGCGGTAAATTGAAAATTGTCTGCGTCACGCCACGTCAGCATGAATTTAACGCGAGAAAATTTTCATACAATGATTTTTTATGACTTTCGATGTCATTTAAGTCAACAAGAAAGTTATGATGGATTTCGTTTGGCCTTTCACGATGAAGCCCCATCCCGTGCCACTGTTTACAACTAGTTTAATGAGTTTAAACGCGGTCGCACTAATCTCACCTATGATCTGCGTGAGGGACGGCCTTCTATGGCAACGACTGAAGATAACATCAGTGTTGTGCGGCGTATGATAGAGACTGACAAAAGAGTAACTTATCAGCAGATTCGGACAAGCTTGGGCATCGGTATGAGTCAAGTGCACAAAATACTCCATGAACATTTAGCGGTCAGGAAGCTTTGTGCCCGGTGGATACTTCATAATTTGACAGAGGCCCAAAAGCTCCGTCGTGTTGATTGGTGTCGTGAAAGGAAAAATTTCGACGCTATGGGGTCTAAACTCATGTGCTGAATCCATGGTTACAGTTTGCGCTTCGATGTTCCTGCCACCCTGTATAATTTAATTTCAATGAAAGTGACTACATCGATAGACACCGGTACCGGGTAACAGAAGCATACAGCACGTTTCCCTTTGCTCACTGCCGTGATGGCGTGTAAGCCCGCTAATTGCCGACGCTGTCCACTTTACTACCGAACAGTTTACAGCGAGACTTTCCCGACAAACCACGGCTTATTTGTCCAAGTTTCTAAACTAAGATGTTTGAAACAGGTGATAACAGCTCCAGGAACTAACTTGTTTTAGTCACAAAGACACAACAATTACAATTTACAAGCTAACACTAAAATATACAATAAAAAGTTAAAGAAAACGGCAGGAGCTCATTGGGCATCAAAAAATTCGTCCGCAACGCTGTCAATGGGATAAGTGCCTAAAAGGCTGGGAGCATTACCAGAAAAAAAAAATTGTTATTATAAAAAGGACTAAAGAATTTACTTAATTTCTGTTTTTTTTTTATGGACGCTTTCAGCGTGCACGTCTTTTTACATCGTTCTCACATGTATAGTTACAACATAAGAATGATGTAAACAATATTTTGGAACAATTTTATAATTTAAAAGAGTGTCCATGGAGTTCTAGGAACCTATTACTCTTTGGAATGGGCAGCAAATTACAAAACCAGGTTTTTCTTTAGATCGGAAGGCCAATTCTCGTAATATAAAGCGTTCAAAATCTAGTCGCAGTCTCATCTCGGCGACAAACAAATGTCAAAAACTTGTCAAAATGTAGGGAAATTTGAGGTATTTTTGACAGATCGAGACAGATCAGACTGTGAAATTTCTTAAAATTACGAGAACTGCCTCTCAGGTTTAAACCACTGTCCCAGTTATTGAATTAAGAACCCAACTATTATAGAAATGCAGTTCTTTATACAAAAATGACAGCTTAGTTCGGTGCTAAGTTGTCATTTTAGTATTTGTTAATACTTTGCCTAAATCGAAAGACAAGTACTGTAGTTTAGGCTAGAACTAAAGTTAGATTTCGTTTTGTAATAAGACTGTTTGAGTTGAGTTTTACTTACGAAAATCTCTCTGAATCTAGCAACGAGTTCTCATAACAACGATTCCCTTTCAACTTTCCGTAGAAAGTACCTGTTTAACCTCGAAACATAAAAGCTAATCGTAGTAACAATAAAAATAAATACAATACAAACACAAATGCATTGTATCGTTGATTTACCGCGCGGACGTGCGCGCGCGAATACGACGCGGGGCGCATCAGCCGCCGTAAAGGTTGCCAACTGGTTTTTATATCAAATATTGTATTTTCGAAGCTTATAAAAAATACTTAGTAGGTATGTTTAAAAAAATATTTATTAAATGCATATTTTCTGCTACTTTGAAACTTTATTAACAAGTTTTTTTTATTGTGTCATAAACATTATTGTACTTACTCTAAATTAATATTACAAAATACCATTATTCAGCTTTTATGAGATTAATACTGGCCATATTGAGTTCATCTCGACATTTTGTGTGTGTGTTATGTCTTACGGTATTTTGCTGTGGGGACGGGCTGCAGATATTGAGTCTATTTTCATCCTGCAAAAGAGGGCTATCAGAGCCATCTACAATCTCAGCAGACGCGAATCTCTAAGGGAACTGTTTAAAAAAATTAACATCATGACGGTTCCTTGTCAATATATATACGAAAACATTATGTACGTTCGGAAAAATCTACATCTTTTTAGTAAGATAAGTGACAGGCATAATTTTAACACTAGGAATAGGAACAAGCTAGATCAACCGCGTTTCAGATTGTCTAAAGTAAAAACTTCTTTTATGGGGTACTGTGTAAAATGTTATAATAAAATACCACTCGATATTCTTCAACTAAATGAGAAGAAATTTAAAACATGCATTAAACGCACACTATGTAGACAAGCATATTATAAATTGGATGAGTATATCGTTGATAAAAATGCTTGGCTTAATGCTGGTCCTGCTCCACAGGCACTTGGGTACGCTAGTTGATTGCAATTTCAATATTTGGAAGAGATGCTTCCCCTTTTTGTTTTATTTTTTTTTAAATATTTTTGACATTACGAACTTAATGTATACTTTATTCATTCAAGTTTTAATTCTTAATATACTTCAATATTATATACCTCTTCCCGATTGGTAGTATTTTTTTTCTTTTTTCTCATATTTAAATAAATTGCAAACTATAGTTTTGTATAATTTAGAAGCATTTTTTTAAATTTTGTAAATGTAAGAACCATGGATTCGTTTCTTTTTTTTACGATATTTTGATGTTGACTTGACAGAGCTCGGCAGTTAAGAATATGTCATGCTCACTTAAATGTCTCACTGGTGGTGGCGCGTGTGTTGGATCATTCGGTTCCCTACGAAATGGTTGAGCTGGATGGTGCTGATCCACGCGTCATGTTCGTGAACGGGCGCCGTCGGTTGAGACTGGTCATCTCTTAACTGCCAGGGCTTATTTTTGAATTTTATATTTTAAATTGTTTAGTTTTTTTTTACATTGTTCTCACATATAGAAGCAATAAAAATAATGTACCCAGGATTTTGTAATAATATCTTGATTTAAAAGAGTGTCCGTGGAGTTTCTTGCCCGTTCTTCTCCACAGAGATCTACGTTTTGGAATGGGCAACTAGCTTCAATTTTCTGACTAACTGACCGACAATTTAATTTTGACAATTCAAAAGTGCCTGAAAGGGTTTAATTGAAATAAATGATTTGAGTTTGAGTTTTGAGTTTGAGTTTGAGTTTGAGTTTGTAAATATTAGAATGAAAAATAGTACTTTCGTTACTATATTTTTTTTTTTTAGGAATATACTATATTTTGGTTCTCTAATATTGTAGAATACTATATTATATAACCTGCATTTGCGATTTAGTTGCCAAAAATTTAAACAAATATGAGTTTATGGAAAAATACCTTTAACTCCTACACAAGAAAGTTCCCCTACGTAAGAAAAAATAAGACTTGGATGAACCCCCTCCCCCTCAAATCGTCGTACGTAATAAATGAACAGCTCCTTACGCTGCAACTTCCAAAAAGTTATAGTTTTTGGTTTAGTGTAGTGTGTTTTTAGTTTTTGAGTTTTTTTGTTAGTTTTTTTTATTTTTTTATTACTTAAATTGATTTCAGAATGATCTGAAATCAACTTAATTACCATTTAAATAAAGTTGATACTTGTTTATCTTGCAATAACATCAATTGGAAACATTTTGAATAGACCTTAGTACTGTAGTGTTGGGAACCCTAGCCGCCATTACTGTGAATTTACGCGGGAGCCAGTGACGTATTTATTCGACGCCATGATTCTTGAATTTGTTTATTGTTAACGAATGGACACGCTGACTGCGCAAACTGTGTGTTGATCGATATTATCGCTTTATTATCGACTAGCTTCTGCCCGACTTCGTTCGCGTGAAATTTCTTGTTCATTCGTCCGTATCGCGTAGGTAACCTTCCCGCGCCATTTCTTCGGTTTCGCTTAGCGTTCCTTCCGGGTTTCACTTTATCCTCGGCTCCTAAAGGCACTCCTAGAGAGATGTAAAATTGCCAATAGCCTTCCTCAAGGGCCCCAAGGCACGGGGGTATCACACACTTCCAAACTTCGGGCTGCTATTGTCGTCTCAGCATCGTTGATGATGGTATATTTATGTGCAAGAATATAAGTAGCTAACATAAGTCCTTAAGATCTATGGAGTGTGTGGGTGTGGATGGGTGGTGTGGGTTTTGAGAAATTCCTAATGGAAAAACCCCATAACACTTTGTCCGACCTGGGAATCAAACCTAGGACCCCACGCTCAGCAGTCGCACTTGCAACCACAAGACCAGCGGGCGGTCGCTGTACATGAAGCGTGACAATGTGTGCGTGCGATCTCGCTAGTTGTATTGATCCGGCCTTCTGTAGCATTCTGTGGTATCGTGTTACCTAAATCAAGTTGATCTGATTCTGCCTATCAACTTCACACAAGGAACCAACCTGTCTTCGGTATGTGAAGCCAACCTGTTACTGATGCTTATCAGGAAAGGGATGCATTTAAGGCAAGATTTAGCTTCTCAAGGCTACTTTAAAGGTGAGTGTAGAACATCTCAAGCATTCGCCGTCTTATAATATTAATCTTCTTAATTACATTTTGTTTATTTTTACAAGTGTTACTGTATTGTGTTTTTGCTTCGTTAATTTTGTTATTACCTTGTATTATTATTATTATTATTTTATTGTATTTATCTAACCTACTTAGTATGTATTTGTGTCACTTTGTAGTTTGTAAATTGCGCTGTACAACGCCTTGGGATTCAATTCTGAAATGTTGTGCATGAATCTTAAATAAATAAATAAATAATTTTATCGAACTGACCGACTGAACTTCGAACACGACGCTCGATATTTTGTTACAACCTGAAGCCCAAATTCCGTAAAAATCGAAAACGATCTAGTCGCAATCTCATCTCAGCGACAATCAATGTCAAAAATGTAGGGAAATTAGAGGTATTTTTGACAGATTGAGACTGAGATCAGACTGTGAACGTTCTTAAAATTACGAGAACTGCACCTCTGATGTTAAAAACCAACAAGCGTATTGGAATAACATTATATCGAGCAAAGGCACGAGCGGTCAAGAACGCACAATCATCAACAATGACGCAAAGTGGAAATAAATGTTACAGGTAAAGGCTCACCGTGAGCATTACGTCGAACGCAGCGTCGAGCGTTCGCAGGAACGTTACATTACATAGAAATGCTTCTCGAAACTGAGCTTTTGCCTGATTACAGATACCACTAGCGAGTGAAACTGAGGGGCCAGCGCCCCGCAGTTTCACTCGCTTAAGTTACGTCCCCGTGGGAACATCGAGATAAAAAGTATCATATGTGTTAATCCTGGTTATAAACTATCTGTGTGCTAAATTTCATCCAAATCCGTTCAGTACTTTTGCTTGAAAGAGTAACAAACACCATCCATCCACACAAACTTTCGCGTTTATAATATTAGTAGGATTCGCAAGAACGTTAGAAATGCTTGAGAAAATGCTCTGGTGTATACTCACTTTAAGAGTCGAAGCGCATTGCTGAGCAGCTTCGAATCTGGTTATGATCGTGACAGACATTTAAATGTGTAATGAGCACACTTTAATAGTAGGTAGATTAACATCACGCCTCTGGTCCCCGAAGGGACAGCACACATTCCGCAGTCCCGTGTAATGGGAGGTGAGCCTGTATCCATTAAACAAGCACAAATCCAGACAGTACTAAGAATTATAAATTCAACAAAGTGAAGCGCCTGCCCTAGTTCGAACCTACGACTTACAACTCGTAAGTCGGTGCAGCTATCCCTGGACCACCACTGCTCTCAAAACGGTGAAGGAAAACATCGTGAGAAAACCGGCATGTCCTAGAACCAAAAAATCGAAGACGTGACTACTACCAACTCGCACTGGGCCCGTGTGGTAGATTACAGTCTACTTACTTAGCCACGAGCCCGAGCGACAATATGAGAGATATTTGTGAGGTATTCCACTTAGAGCACTGATTTCAACAGCACTTGCCCGAACCGCACCTAAGAAAAGAAAGAAAATACGTTTATTTGCGGTAGACATGACGCAAAAAAGAAAAATAAACACAAAAAAAAAAAAATTGGTGGGGGAAACAGGCGTCACATCCACGCAAAACGGTTATCGCTCAGCATTATGCGGCGACCCTATGCAAGACAAAGCGCCAGCGCTGGTTTTCACCGACGGCCAACACAGCTAAACACTCCCACTAACCGCACTGAAACAAAATTTTGTAACGTGCGGTTCGGAGGAACAGTTTATCAATATTGTTTTTAGTTCCCGAACGGCACCTACTACCTAAGGACAAAAACAAAACACTGGAATCTGCCAACAAACATGACACTTTTAAAAGCTCTCCAAAAAAAATATCTCCCACTCAGCAAGTCAGTTCTAAATAAAGAAAGGAAGAAAAACACTGCCTCCTTCATTCTCGTCACGTTCGACCGTGCTCGCGTTATGGCACGTCATGGCATTTGCAATAATAACGAGAGCTGCGGGAATCCGGGGACACCTGGCCACATTAGCTTTAATATTGCCCGCTGTTTAGTATGGCACACGAGGACATGTTTGGGATAATATTGAGGAGGAGGGTTGGAGGCTTGTGACTTAGTAATAACCACCGGATGGGTCCATCTGTTTAGCTACGCTTGCCGTGGTTTGTCCATGGATGGGTGATCATCTTTACATACCAAGACACCTCTGTGACTTGGAATAGAATATCTCTTTAATATGTACACCATATAAATTACAGACAAAAATATAGAAATTTTACAAAGGGTGACACAATGGGCGGTCTTATCGCTAAGAGCGTTTTTTGAAAGACAACCTTTGGATGGATTAAAAAGGAGAAGGAGAGACAAATACTGTAACTGTCGGAGAGCACGTTAAGCCGTTGGTTCCAGCTGTCATTCGTAGACCTTTGAAAGTCGTTACGGGTCGTCAAAAGCCCGAAAGTCTTATAACTGGTCTTACCAGGGGTATCGTATTACCCAGTAACTGGGTTGTGGCGGTCAGATAGGCAGTCGCTCCATGTAAAATACTGGTATTCAGCTGCATCCGGTTAGACTGGAAGCCGTTCCCAACATAGTTGGGAAAAGCAGGCAGGTGATGATGGAGGAGGAGGGTAGTTAAGTTCTATTTTAAACCAATGTTTTTCCGCTTAAACAAATGTCAACTTTATGACAGTGTAGCATAATCAGCCTATAATGTTCCCACTGCTGGGACACAGGCCTCCTCTCTTCAAGAGGGAGTGGGACATATTCCATCACGCGGGCCCAGTGCAGGTTGGTAAATGTCACATGTCTTTGAATTTTTAGTTCTAGGACAAGCCGGTTTCCTCACGATGTTTTCCTTCACCGTTTTGAGAGGGTTGAAGATGAAATTATTTATACAAAGTGTCTGCCTGGGTTCTAATCCACGACCTACACCTCTTAAGTAGGGACCGTGACCACTGGGCCACCACTACTAAGCATGCTATAAATACCTGCGCATAATCTCAGGTGTAGCATTAATTCATCAATATCCATTAAACCTACTAAGCTGACCCAATTTGTAATCTTAATTATCCATCGCCCGTTTACCTCGCTGCTATTAGGTCAGCTCCCTTCTAAACGGGCAATCTAACGCATATTCGGCGAAGATATTAATTTTTAAGCGAGGGTGAGCTGCCAATCATTTATCAAGCTTTAGATTAATCGGCTTTTTATAGGGTATGCTGTTATTTTAATTGAAAAAGGATTTAGCAGAAGGGGTGTGCGTGTGCGTACATAACGATACTTAAGTAGGGTTACACACCCTGTTCGGTAAGTCAAGCACCCTATATGCCTAACACACTATAAATCTCAATCTGAATCATTTTGAAGGATATTGCTAATCCATTGCTTCATTATGTTCGAAAAATGTGTCTGCTCAACAACGTAAATAACGCAATGAATGTTGCTGAACTGCCAAAATTAAACCTATTGCTGCTAATAGTGTGTTACACAATTACCCCTCTGCTATCAACAATATCAAGCTTGCTGGCTGGTTTAACTTTTTACTACAGCACGAGCCGTTCTCAAAGGACTTTGAAGGTCCGTAGCATACAGGTATGCCACGGACCTTCCCTTTGAAACCCATATTTATATAGGTCTTCGAGATATTAACGTTCAAAGGACAATGCTCATGGATGTATGGAATCCTGTAGCTTCTTTTTTATAGACTACACTTATTACTAACTCCTACAAAAGTTATTTTTGTAAACAAAACCCGTGTTTCGGAGATTTAAAAAAAAAACGAAATGACGTAAAAACTAGGTAAGTACTTTATTTTGTTTGACATGTCACACACGAACGGCCATTATTGCTCTAAAAAAATGATAATCGTTTTAATAAAATTTGACTATGATATTGTAGTTATTTTTAATTAATGTAGAATCGGCAAAGCATAATCTTCTCCCAAGTTTTTTTAAAAACGTGATCATGACACTTTTAAAGTTCAAGGTTATATTATTCATATCATTTGAATCGGAACATCATATATAGGGAATGACACAATATCAACACTTTTTTTTTACTTTAAATTAAATGCCCTGTTCAAAAATCAAAACCCCGCTGCGTAATGTTGAAAAAATTATGAAAATAATTACTATAGTATTTTGATCTTGATGCATGAGACTTTTTGTTACGACTTTTGGTCGCTGTCTTTTGACTTTTTGTCTAACGTATACAAATGCCGTTAAAATCCAAAGTGATCAGATCACATGATCGTTTAGTAGTGTTTTATGAACAACTGTGAACGTTAAAATCTGGGAAACGTGACACTGTCAGGTTTGGTCGTACATGTATTCTGTTTGCATTGATGTCACTTATCGACTTATGGTAAAGGTAACATGCGTAACCTCTAGTTTAAAAAAAAATTAGGCGTCACATGCCGCGTGATCAATTTTTCAACGGGAAACGTGAAACTTTACGGGGTTAGGTTTCAAGCGTGAAACAAATTGACGGACAGGTAGGTATACCACGGACCTTCAAAGCCGACCTTCAAGGACGACTCGCTGGCAGAAGCTAATATTTTATACAGAGAAAAACAAAACGCACACTTTAACATCGATAGAAAACATTACAATTTTGATCATACAAACCCGCTAACCACATTCCTATCACCCACAGACTCTTAATATCCATAAACAAAAGTACACAGAGAACTGTGTACTGTTTACGAGAACCTAATCAAACGCGAAGCTCCACCAATTTACATTTAATACCTCCCCTAGCGCTCGTAAAATGTAAATTTGAAATTCAATCAAGAATTGGCAGGGTTGCGCCGCAGAGGAATCTTATAGGTATTTTTGTATCGGTAGATTCTTAATCAAATTGGACACAATTTTATTTCGGACACAAAGTGTAGTCCATTTGGTTAGTATACACACGACTTAGAAACTAGTGTTTGTACTTACATCTATCAGAAAAAAACAACACAAACTGTTCATTAATACGCCACAGTGACATGTAGGTGTATCCAATGTCCCAGTATGTGGCTGCCTATCAGCTATAGTTTTCAGGATGCTGTTGGGCCTGGCGCGTACCCTGCGCTTAAAAGAAGCGCAGCCTGCGCATGATAGCCTGAAAGCTATCTATTCTCGCCTCCGCAAACATGCAGAAGCACTGCAGTAGCGCGGCAACCCCATCAACACCCTGAAAGCATTATTGGCAGATTTAAAAAAAATAATGACTAGCTTTTCTTTGTGACTTCGTCTGCGTGAATTTTTTAGCTCCCCCGTCACATCGTATCGCCTGCCCGCGGTGTTACTTCGTTTTCACTTAGCGATCTTTCTGATTTTTGGAACGAAGTTCCTTATCGCGCGATGCGAAAGGGGGCTAGACTGAAAAAATTAAGACCAAAAATGGAACGACACTTTAAAAAAAAAAAAAATTTATTACAATTCCTTCACTAATTAATCGAAAGGAACTTCGTTCCATCCGGGTGTCCCTTGACACCTCTCAAGTTTTTTTTCTTTTAACTTGGTTCCTAAGGGTCATAGCGTGATATTTAAATGCTATCTACACCAGCACCCTAATTGCGGAACACGCTATCCATCACAATCTGAATAATTTTCAAAGATATTGCTAATTCATTGCTCGAAAAATGTGTCTGCTCAACAACGTAAATAACGCAATGAATGCTGTTGAACTGTCAAAATGAAATGTATTTGTGTGTTACGCAATTTTCCCGCAGACTGTGAACGTTCTTTCTGATACCTGACAATGATATCTTATTATTTTAAGACCCTTAAATCCTTCTAAAACAATATTAACAATTCACCATCCCTAACACAAAACCAGAAAGCTTTATCGCCGAAAACTGGAGTGGACTGGACCATTCATCCTCGATTACCGATTCCAAGATGGCTACCGTTAACAATAAACGCGGGAACACGTGAAAATGGCCGCGATAATGGCGGCCGCGAATAATTTACGCGGGAAATACAAGATAATTTTATGTTTTTTGGCATAATTATTGTATAGGTATTGTTTCCGATTTGCGTTGCTTTGTGTGGGGGCTGGTGGCTAAGTAATAACAGCCGCACGGATCGATCGATCAGGTTAAGCTACGCTTGCCGCGGTTGGTCCGTGGATGGGTGACCATCTTCACATACCAAGACCCCTCCGTGCCTCAGAAAGCACGTTAAGCTGTTGGTCCTGGCTGTCATTCGTGGCTTTGACAGTCGTTACGGACCCGTAAGTAGCCCGAAAGTCTGACAACCAGTTTTACCAAGGGGGGTATCGAACTGGGTTATGGCGGTCAGATAGGCAGTCGCTCCATGTACAATACTGGTATTCAGCTGCATCCGGTTAGTTACATACAAAGTTACATACATCCAACATAGTTGGGAAAAGGCTAGGTAGATGATGTGTAGGGGTATTAAAAGCTGTCTGATGCTATGCCGTTGGCGAAAATGTTTTTTTTTTTTTGAGGATGGGAAATCATCAAATGACTCCTCCCGCTCTGGGTGGAGCAGGAGGGAGTGCCAGACTCTTACTGACTAAAACCCACCCGTGTTCCTTCCTTAGCCCTTTATGTTCCAGGGCAGCGGTAACCCTTTCGGACGATCCCGCTACCCTGGCAGGGCGAAAATGGGTTTATGTATGCTTTTTATTAAATAGAAAGTCTAAGTCAAATCGTTTATTTTATTTATTTCAAAAGGCACTTTTCATAAACAGCATATAATGCTCCCACTGCTGGGACACAGGCCACCTCTCGGTGAGAGGGAGTCAGCCGTAATCCACCACGCGGGCCCAGTGCGAATTGCTAGATGTCACATGTCTTCGAATTTTCGGTTCTCGTTTGGTTTCGGGATGGCATAATGTAACTATAACATAGGTATAAGTACATATTTGTAATCTCTGCAATTCTACAGGGTCAAATTGAATTAGCTAGCGAAACTCCGCACACGTGTTGCGTGTTGGGTATCGATATCTAAACTCGATAAAATAAGATTTGATGTTTTTTGGGGTTCAACGACCGCTGGTTGTGTATGAATTGAGAAAATCTGTTTTCTTTAATTTTGTCGTGTTGAGGTATCGATATCGACCCATCACGTCTGTGAAGTTTACACAATAAAAAGCAGATTATTCAACTGATATTTCAAGTGACTGCACTAACTGCGGTCGGTGACCCCACAAAATAAATTGTATTTTTTTACCTATTATCACGGCTGCGGAGTTTCGCTAGCTAATTTAATATGACCCTGTATAAGAAAACTTATTTAATTCCGCTCTTTCCTGTCCCCAGAAGCCCCTCAAAGGCACCTCTTATAGTTATTAACCAGACAAAACGATGGCAACTGACTGGCAATTATAGCTCATATTTAGGCCTCTACGGTCACCTCTATCGTACATTCATCTGCACTTCAAAGGAAACAGTTTGGTTTATAGACAGCGCGTTTATCTCTTTGCAATAAAGGCGATTTCCGTACTCAAACGTGCAGTTGATGGTACAACTCGTTCCTTCATCCGTGATATAGCCATTTTCTAGTTTTCTATTAAATTAGTTTCACTCTAAGCTCGGTTATTAACATTAAATCGGTTTATGAGTTAAGGCGCTGTCGAATGGTATCCGCGTTGCTGAATTTTGGGCCTAGCAAATTTAAAAAACGATATTTATTTTTTAGACCTATTTTTTCCATCGACACGCTAAGAATAAGGCGCTGTCGAAAGGTAGACACCGGAAAACGCTCAGTTTTTTGTCACAGTTAGGCGTATTGGTACATGTTTAAAGCCAGAAAAATATTGAGTGTATTGTCAAAGTTTCAGAGAAAAGACTTATTCTTAAATGTTTTATAAAAATAAAATAGTATCATGACAAAAATATCGTAAAACAACATGTCGCTTGTGTATTTGAGTACGGTGCTCAAGTACACGAGCGGCAAGCTGTCGGCGGCAGCCGCTAACGCGTCGTTGGCTGCTGCAATTAATTCTGTCGTCGAAGCGTGTCGCTCGTGAGTATGTATGTACTATTGCCAAAATCTATATCTGACCACTGTAAGGACTATTCGTTCTTGCAGCGCATTTTATTAGTCGACCTAAAAAGGATCCTTACTTTTGTTTTACTACCGGACGCAGCTGTGGTTATCATGTGCACGGCATTTTGTTTTCAAAATGTTGTGTGAGTTGTGTGTTGTTTTTTTTTTGTGTTTTCAGATATAGGTTTTGGCGATAGTGCACTAACATCAAACGCATCGCTGTTTTGAACCTTATCTGTTGCCGCGATGCGCTGTTGTCAATTATCCTAAAATTTTGCTTCTAACCGCGCCTTAATAGGACATGTGATTGCTAGCTCTTTGTACTTCTCTATTAACAGAGCTATGAACAGTAATGCAATAATGTGTCCGTGCAATCGTAAATGGAAATGGTTGCTGGGAAAATGTGATGATATTCATAATGCATTTATTAAATTCTGCAAATTTGGGTTGCGACCCAGATAAGCTTGAAGCTTTTGACATTTATTCTGAAAAGACTGTGTTTTATTGTATTAGTAAATAAATAAAAAAAAATTAAAAATAAATTTTGTTTTTTAGTAAATATATTTATAAAAGGGTGGCAGGGGCATCGACGCGCAGCAACTTGTTATCATGGATTCAGTACATGATACTGAACCCTGTTGGAATTTCTCGACGGTAATAAAAAAAAAATGCTGTTCTATACGTTTTGACCGCATAGGTATTGCACGTCTCTATGAAACAGCTGATATAAAAATCCAAGATGGCGGCTGCGAAAATTTACAAATTTATCAATATAGGTGTTGTTTTTATGGTTTTAGAGGGTGCTGAAGCCAATAGTGAGGTCAAAATGAAAATTCAAGATGGCGACAAGTTTATGAGACCTTCGAAAACTTATACTAGATGGCTCTGTATTAAAAACGCGATTATATACGAGTGTGTGTGCGTGCGAGTATCGCGAATTTCGTTCCTGACGGGGGGGTCTGCCGACCGCATCTGTTTTTATCAAGTTTTTCTGTTTCCATCGATAAAAGTACAAGACTGAAAAGACTGGTGTCTATTGCTTATTATTTTAACTTATATTATAAGTAGCTTATAGCCGTTCGATTAGACAGCAAAACTTGACTGTTGTTCCATTTCTGCTCACCCACCAGAAATGATCCTTTGTCATCCTAACAAATGCTCAGTCTAAAGCAAATTATTCAAAGTTGTCTCATTTAAAATCATTTCGCTGGCTTCAAATAATTTCCATTTATTTCCTGAAGGAACAATTTAATGAATTCTCTCAACAATTTTGTAAGTGGGTGTGGTGTGGTGCCACAGGATAGATGGATGCAGAAGGTCGACTTTGTACAACAAGTGAAAATGCACGAACATATGGATACGCTTCGCGTACAGCGAGTGCAAGCGCACTCGCGACTGGCTTTTGTTTAAGATTGCATTGCTTGCGTCCTCATGCAATCAATGCATGCAACACTTTAGTTCATTTATATAGTAATATAGTGAATGCGAATCACCAACAGATCAGTAGTTCGGTACTCGTCTTAAAGGAGCTTAGGACCCCTGCACCCTTAAGTTAAGTAAGTAATAACAGCCGCATAGGCTTGCCGCGGTTGGTCCGTGGATGGTTGACCATCTTTACATACCAAGACCCCTCCGTGCCTCGGAAAGCACGTTAACCCGTTGGTTCCGGCCGTCATTCGTGGATCTTTGACAGTCGTTACAAGTCGTCAGAAGCCCGAAAGTCTGACAACCAGTCTTACCAAGGGTTTTCATATTACCCAGTAAATGGGTTGTGGAGGTCAGATAGGCAGTCGCTCCATGTAAAATACTGGTATTCAGCTGCATCCGGTTAGACTGGAAGCCGACCCCAACATGGTTGGGAAATGGCTAGGCAGATGATGTATGTGTGCGCCTGTTTTTGCTCTTTGTATGAAGCTGACCTTCTAAACTTATCTCTTTTGTAGGGATGATCTGTGAAGGCTGAGAGACAAATAGACTGCTGAAATGTGGAGTGAAATTGTTAGTGACGTTAGAAACCATTTCAGTCTGTATTCGATTTAATAGCTGTAAGTATTTAGGAATCTAAAATTCTTTTGCTAAATCAGAAACGAAGTTATCCGGAAAAGAACCGAAGTTACCGACGTAGCTTGCAGAGCACGCAAGCTGAAGTGGCAGTGGGTTGGCCATGTTTGTCGAAGGTCCAATGGCCGTTAGAGTGCACGACCTATTCCGCCATAAAACAGTCTCGAATTATTTCGCTTCTTCATTATAATTTGACCCAGAAACCGCCACACTGTCAAGATGTCTTAATACTCCCCCCTAAACATAATTAGAATACAATTTATCGTCAAAATTGTTGCCGACGACACAAATGGTACGTATTAGACATCTTTGGCCAAAGAATTAGCATTGTCATTCAGCGTGGCAATGCTGCCGGTCTTCTGGGCACGTTTCCGGATGACAGCGATGCGGACGAATTCTTCGATTTTGTTTTTGTATTTATTTGTATAGTTAGTCATTTAATTTAGTAGTACTTTTGGACTAACATTTGGACATGTACCTAACTTGCTACTTGAACTAAACTAAAGCAAATGTAAATTACCCATAAATATTAGATTTCTTTATTATACACGCTTCAACAGGAAGGTTGGAAAGCCGTATTGTCCCGTCGATCGCTATCTTCGTTTTAAAAGACATGATATTGAACCCATATAATAACGTCTTTTTTTACATTATTACCGAAAGTATCGGAAAACGAATAATTTGGTAAGTGACAAGCTTATTGGCGCCCAACGCACGTTAAAAAACTTAAATTTTGCAACCGAAATCGGAAGATTATAAACAAAATGTTTTGCGATTGGATTTTTTGACTACTTTTGTAAGATTGTAGGGTCAAGTTGGGTATCTGAATTTTAATAAAAGGAAGAGTCCCTTGTGAATTGGTGTCCGGGGTTATGTTTTGGGTTCCGCAGTAAGCTATATCAAATAAACCTTATTCTTTCTGCCTTTTAATAAATAGTCAGTTTTTTTTAATGTTCTGAAAAAGGTAATGCAATTTATAACTGAAATTGAAATTATTGTGAACTCTGCGTAGGTAAACTAAAAAATACATACATACATAATACTGCTGGGGAGTTTTTTGTGCCACTTCTTCTTCCCAGCGATAGCACTAGGAAGTGGTATAGGGCGGGCGTTTTTAGGGACTGTCTTTTGTAAAAGAAAAGAAAGAAAATGCATTTATTTGCAGCAAACACAAGTTGGGGGTAAACATGTGTCACATTCACGCAAAACGTCAAAATTGCGTGCCGTCTCGTCGGTCTTAGCATTATGCCGAGCGATGGCCGTTTTGCGTGAATGTGACACATGTTTACCCCCAACTTGTGTTTGCTGCAAATAAATGCATTTTCTTTCTTTTCTTTTACAAAAGACAGTCCCTAAAAACCCACGCCCTATACCACTTCCGAGTGCTATCGCTGGGAAGAAGAAGTGGCACAAAAACCTCCTCAGCAGCACAGCATACATCTGGTCGACGACGCACCTGCGGGCTAATTGCGTAACACACTGTCAGTAGAAATGGCTTTCATTTTGACAGATCAAGAACATTCATTGCGTTATGTACGTTGTTGAGAAAATACATTTTTCGAACACATGAAGCAATGGATTAGCAATGGGTTATTCCACTAATCCCCATTGACAATCCTCATAGTTTAAATGGTGTCTCATAGAGCTCATAATGGCGATTTGTGAAAAAAAAGTTCACAATTCCCCATTAGTTTAAAAATACAATACAAACAACATAATCTAATCAATCAATAACCCAAGTGTAAAATATTTTAGCTAAAATAACGAAATTACAGTGTAAACTTTATTACAAATAATATTTTAGAGATCAACTTTGAAGTTACTTGGTTACTTTGTGATTGATTATTTTAGAATATTTGTTTACCTATGGTAACTGAATCTTTACTCATCGTCTACATCGCCTCATGCGAACTACGCATCACACTGACGTCACGCAAAATCCTGCATCGCGCAAGCAGAGTTTACCGCGACTAACACATATACAACGTCCCGACATCAATCGCCCACCAGGCACAATATCCGTCTGGTCGGAAGATCCTCCCTTTTCTATGGAGGATGAGTGAACGTTACACCCTGTTCCTCAAACCTCTATAAAACCATTTACAGGCACTTTTGAACGGTCAAAGAGTTGGTCAGTTAGTCAGAAAGTTAAAGCTAGTTGCCCGTTTCAAAACGTAGATTTCTACGGAGAAGAACGAGGAAGAAACTCCAAGGACAGTCTTTAAAAACAAGTTAGGTGTTACAAAGTTCAGCAAGAACAGTGCAGAGCGGAAAGCAGTGGAAATGTCCGTGACTAATGAGGTGTAGGTCGAACTTTCGAACCCTGACAAGCGCTTTACTTTGTGTAAATTATTTAATCGCCACTGCTCTCAAAACGGTGAAGGAAAACATCGTGAGGAAACCGACATGTCCAAGAGCCAAAAATTCGAAGACATGTGACATCTACCAGCTGGCACTGGGCCTACGTGGTGGATTACGGACCACTCCCTCTCACAGCGAGGAGAACATTATAAGCTGATTATGCTATTACAAAAGCCTGGGTACAGAACCCTCCAGCATCCTTAGTCCATTCCTCATTTCGCGACTATTAACCCTACGTATTGCAACGACTCCCAACGTGTCCCTATTCCTTTGATCTCAGCTCACGTGCCACACCTCCTTAGAGGCGAGGGGATCACGTACACGACTGATCTATCAATTATATTGTGATACGCTGGTGGTAGGAGTTCGGAAATGCTGCGTAGAGATTGTTAAGGGACTTGGTGAAATATGATAGCACGTACCCTACGTGTATCTAATCCAATCTTGTGGACCTACGTGTTTTTTGGGCTTTTTATAACCTTTACCCGACTGCTAAGAATTTATATTTTTCGCGCGTATTTTGGTTGTCGTGTTCTCGACAAAGTTTGGACCTTAGACTAATCAACTTATACCGTTCCCACTGCTGGGAGACAGGCCTCCTCCAGGTAAGAGGGAGTGGGCCAAAATTCACCACGCGGGCCCAGTGCGGGTTGGTGGATGTCGCATGTCTTCGAATGTTTGGTTCTAGGACATGCCGGTTTACTTACGATGTTTTTCTTGACCGTTTTGAGAGCAGTGCTGATCAAATTATTTACAGATAGTATGGCCGCCTGCCAGGGCTTAAAACCACTAGTCGTAAGTCGTGGCTGTTGCCATTGGGCCATCAGTCCACCACTGCTCTCAAGTTTATACCTTAGTGTCTCCAATAAAGGGCGACTAAGATTTAAGCTGTATTCTTGAGTGGAGACCGCGAATCGGCAAACGTAAGTAGGACGCTCTCAGGCTAAGTGGAGCGACGATCTTCGCAGGGTAGCTGGTAGCAACTGGATGAGACTTGCCGAGAATCGAGTTGAATGGCGTTCAATAGGGGAGGCCCCAGCAGTGGACTGTTGTAGGCTGATGATGATGAAGATTTGAGCTTGTAATACCGTTTTTCTGCCATTAGACTGCCAGGAATCGAATGCGCCTGGATTACATCTTAGTAAGTCTCATCTTAGTTAGAACGGCAGCTGTCGTAAACAGAATGCTGATGTTAGTATGAGTGGTCTTACATCCGACGTCTTCGAATTATATTCGAATGTGACAAAATAGCACTAAGTTCAAGTACCTATATATGTATAAGATAATAAGTAATACTTTGTACAAGTATAGATAACAAAAAAGGGTAGAGCTCATTAGGCATCAAAAAATTCCGCATCGCTGTCAGTGCGAAAAGTGCCCAAAAGCCTGGCAGCATTGCAACGTTCGATGGCATGGATGAAGTTTTAAAATAAATTGGGGCTATGTTGGTGAGATTCTGTACCCTAATTGTGTAACCCATTGAGATTGACAATCCCTGTCATTCAACAATATTCGTTGCGTTATTATGCTGTAGAGTAGATGAATGCTTTGAACATAAGAAGCAATGGTTTGTGTTGTTTTGTCAATAACAGTAATCGTTCCTGCCGTCGACATCGCAACTCGTATGTGATGACATGCGGTGATAGGACGGCAGCTGTTGTAAACATAATGCTGATGTTAGTATGAGTGGTCTTACACCCGACGTCTTCGAATTTTATTCGCATTGTAACAAAAATGTGACAAAGTGGCATTAAGTTGAATTAAATTTGATTTCTTGCAGTCGAAGAATTTGGGAGTAAGTCCATAATGTAATTGAGGTTACAAAATGGAAGACTGACTGAATTTGACTGCGTCGTTGGTTTAGCAGCCATAAGTAATACAAGCCCTCGGTCGGAAAACGTGTTGGAATAGGCTTGTTCCCTCTATTGCTTACACAAGATTTAAACATGGCAGAACCGTCAACCTACAAAGCAAGAGTGAACAAGCATCTTCTGAGCTCGCTCGTTCCATCGTAGACCATATCTGTCGCTTTTCTTCAGGCGATGCAGAGAACAAGACCAGCATAGCTATTCACAACGACTCGATACTCTTCCGTACCGTATCGAACATCAGTCAATGTTATCGTAGGAGTCCTGTAAATGCTGTTCACAAGTCCAAAACCCGAAAATGTTGTCAGTTTAAATCAAATAGACGACCGGCACAGTGGTAATGGCCGCTACTTACGAATTGTAGGTCGTAGGTTCGAACCCAAACAGGCGCTTTACTTTGTGTAAATTATTACATCACCACTGCTCTCAAAACGGTGAAGGAAAACATCGTGAGGAAACCGACATGTCCTAGAACCAAAAATTTGAAGACATGTGACATCTACTACCAGCCCGCACTGGGCCCGCGGCAAAACGTAGATCTCTATGGAGAAGAATTGGCAAGAAACTCCAAGGATTAAATGAAATATCCTATATATCCTTTTAAATCAAGATATTATTACAAAATCCTAGGTACATTATGTTGCCTTTTTATTTTATTTTATTTATTTTTATTAACCTTTATATGTTGTGTGTATTTGTATTTGTGTGTACTCCACATATGAGTTAATGTTGCTCGAAATAAATGTATTTTATTTTATTTTTATTTTTATTTTATTATTCTTATTGCTTCTATATGTGAGAAAAATTTAAAAAAGAAACAATTTAAAATATAAAATTAAAAATAAGCCCTGGCAGTTAAGAGATGACCAGTCTCAACCCACGGCCCCCGTTCACGAACATGACGCGTGGATCTGCACCACCCAGCTCAACCATTTCGTAGGGAACCGAATGATCCAACACACGCGCCACCACCAGTGAGACATTTAAGTGAGCATGACATATTCTCAACAGCCATGCTCCAGAGGAGAGGAGAGGACCTCCTCTGAGCGAAGGTCTGTGCCCCAGCAGTGGGAACCATATAGGCTGATCATGATTATGAGACGAACGCAATTCTTCCGACAGCTGAATCTGTCTGTCTTCCTGTCGGGGACCAGGCAAGTCAGCTTATGGAAATGTGTCATTTTCGATTAGATAGCCCGTGGAATGTTTTTGAGAATATTTAGCAATAAGAATAAATATACAATGTGATAGGGGTGGGACTTCTAACCCGTTATGGCTGAGTACTACATCTAATTTTATCGACAAAAAAAATAATATGGGGTGTTGAACCCCCTCCCCCTAAAAATTATGGCTATTTTTATTTTTTTTAATGTACTACGGCGCGCTTGATACTTTATGTGATATCAAAGGTTGTATGCGTCGTAGAAACAAAAAAAAAACGACAAACGGTAGCTAATAACCTTGGCTAACTAATTCATTACTTTTTTCATATGTTTGATAATGTTTTGGTGAGAAAAAAAATTTTTAGGGGGAGGGGGTTCAACCCCCCATATTATTTTTTTTGTCGATAAAATTAGATGTAGTACTCAGCCTTAACGGGTTAGAAGTCCCACCCCTGTCACATTGTATGTAGATGCACTATACACCACTACCTACCTCTTCTGGGAATGCAGGCGTCATGTTATGACAAGTCCTACCCAGCAGTGAATGCTAATAAGCAAGAATCTCAAGTAAATAAAGTAGTTAAAATTTCTGCAGCATTACGCATTATGAGATTATAACTTCACTTCTGGGTGGCTGTACATGCAACCACTCTCCAAAGGCGACCGTTTGACTTTGACAGCGCTTTTACGTCGTGGCAATAAGGGCGGTTTTCGTAGTTCAAGTGTCACTACTGGCGGTTAGTGGCTGTAGCAAGCCGGTCGGGGACTTGCATGCATAATAATTGTGGATACAAATATTAGCATTCACTGTTTGTCAATCCGCATAAGTTATTAATGATTTCATTCAAGACTGGTTGTGTCCCACGGCACTAGTTCTTTTGGTCCTTTTAACGCACTATTTCGTCTTTTCCACCTCTTCCATCTGCCCTGCACCCTAATTGCGTAACACACGATCAATCGGAACCAGAATCATTTTGAAGCAAATTGCTAATCCATTGCTTCACAAGCTCGAAAAATTTGTCTGCTCAACACGTAAATTACGCAATGAATGTTGTTGAACTGTCAAAATGAAACCGATTCCGATTGATCGTGTGTTATGCTGTTCTGACCCACGGCAATCTACTTAAATTCATTCATTCACTGTCAGACAACATACAGCCTAAACCGCCTCGTCTCCAGAAGCATGGAATTTTGTACAACAACAGTTATTTATACACGGTCAAATAAAATAAAATAGCGAAACTCCGCAGACGTCATGGGTATATGGTATATCTAAACATTATAAAACAAAAATAGAAATTGATATGATTAAAAAAAAAATCATCAAATCTTTTTTATTTTTAACCCCCGACGCAAAAACGACGGGGTGTTATAAGTTTGACGTGTCTGTGTGTGTGTATGTCTGTCTGTGGCATCTTAGCTCCCGAACGGATGAACCGATTTTAATTTTGTTTTTTTTGTTTGAAAGGTAAATTTGTCGGGAGTGTTCTTAGCTATGTTTGATGAAAATCGGTCCAAGATGGCCGCCGCTACAAAATGGCGGATTACATATTTTTTCACAACTCCCTCAATATGGGTATCAAATGAAAGGGCTTGACTAGTAGAATACTATACACTATGATAAATTTCAAATCCAAGATGGCCGCCACCACAAAATGGCAAATTCCATTTTTTTTTCACAACTCCCTCAATATGGGTATCAACTGAAAGGGCTTGACTAGTAGAATACTATACACTATGACAAATTTCAAATCCAAGATGGCCGCCACCACAAAATGGCAAATTACATTTTTTTTTCACAACTCCCTCAATATGGGTATCAAATGAAAGGGCTTGACTAGTAGAATACTATACACTATGGCAAATTTCAAATCCAAGATGGCCACCACCACAAAATGCCGAATTACAAAAAACCTGATTAAATACCAAATTACCTGAATCTTAAAACGCAAGTAAATAAAAGAAAAGAAATAATAAGGAGTCCCTACAAAAAGCATGAAATAAAAAATTAAATTAAAAATTTAAAAAACCCCCGACTACGTGAATCCCTATAAAAAGAAAAAAATAACCTTGAAATTATGACCCTACGTAAGTACGTATGGAATTTTTTGATTAAATATTGTCCTGTCGGGGGACCGCTACTATTTTAAACTTTTACAAAATGTTAGGCTAATAATTAGAGCGGTCCCCCGACGGGACAACATTTAATCAAAAAATTTCATACGTACTTACGTAGGGTCATAATTTCAAGGTTATGTTTTTCTTTTTATAGGGTTTCACCTAGTCGGGGGTTTTTTAAATTTTTAATTTAATTTTTTATTATTTTATCGTGTTCGCCTGCAGAGTTTCGCTAGCTAATTTAATTTGAACCTGTATAAAGAAAATGAGCATTGGTGTTTATTTGATGGAAGGGAACACATGGAAGGGTTTTTGAAAATTCCTGCCCTTAAAGGGTTAAATAGGGAATGAAAGTTTGTATAGAAGTATTGCCGACAGTAGATAGGGCACACAACTTTTTATTAGGGTTCCGTAGCCAAATGGCAACGGAACCCTTATGGATTCGCCATGTCTGTCTGTCTGTCTGTCTGTCTGTCTGTCTGTCTGTCTGTCTGTCTGTCTGTCTGTCTGTCTGTCTGTCCGTCCGTATGTCACAGCCGCTTTTTTCCAAAACTATAAGAGCTATACTGTTGAAACTTGGTAAGTAGATGTATTCTGTGAACCGCATTAAGATTTTCACACAAAAATAGAAAAAAATAAATTTTGGGGGTCCCCATACTTAGAACTGAAACTCAAATTTTTTTTTTTCATCAAACCCATACGTGTGGGGTATCTATGGATAGGTCTTCAAAAATGATATTGAGGTTTCTAATATCATTTTTAGGGTTCCGTAGCCAAATGGCAACGGAACCCTTATGGATTCGCCATGTCTGTCTGTCTGTCTGTCTGTCTGTCTGTCTGTCTGTCTGTCTGTCTGTCTGTCTGTCCGTCCGTATGTCACAGCCGCTTTTTTCCGAAACTATAAGAGCTATACTGTTGAAACTTGGTAAGTAGATGTATTCTGTGAACCGCATTAAGATTTTCACACAAAAATAGAAAAAAAACAATAAATTTTGGGGGTCCCCATACTTAGAACTGAAACTCAAAATTTTTTTTTTCATCAAACCCATACGTGTGGGGTATCTATGGATAGGTCTTCAAAAATGATATTGAGGTTTCTAATATCATTTTTTTCTAAACTGAATAGTTTGCGCGAGAGACACTTCCAAAGTGGTAAAATGTGTGTCCCCCCCCCTGTAACTTCTAAAATAAGAGAATGATAAAACTAAAAAAAATATATGATGTACATTACCATATAAACTTCCACCGAAAATTGGTTTGAACGAGATCTAGTGAGTAGTTTTTTTTTAATACGTCATAAATCGTAACGTAACGGAACCCTTCATGGGCGAGTCCGACTCGCACTTGGCCGGTTTTTTTTCTAAACTGAATAGTTTGCGCGAGAGACACTTCCAAAGTGGTAAAATGTGTGTCCCCCCCCCTGTAACTTCTAAAATAGGAGAATGATAAAACTAAAAAAAATATATGATGTACATTACCATATAAACTTCCACCGAAAATTGGTTTGAACGAGATCTAGTGAGTAGTTTTTTTTTAATACGTCATAAATCGTAACGTAACGGAACCCTTCATGGGCGAGTCCGACTCGCACTTGGCCGGTTTTTATTATTTAAAAAGCATTAAAGTCTCAGTTTCAAACCTAACGCCATTTTTTATCCGAAATGTTTGTTCCATTCTATCCCTCTACGGTTTGGTCCTAATCTACTTTCCAGTGCCCAAAAACGGATCGCTTTGGTAACCAATCCTAGCGCTTATAAATAGCTGGACCCTTGAAAATAATGAAAGTGATTTTACCCGTAAATGATAGGGGTTATCTTTTTCGATACCTGAAAAATTGTGGGAATTATCCAAGAAAAAATAAGGTCTTGTGCATTATACTCTGTCCATTTTTAACCGACATCAAAAAAGGAGGAGGTTCTCAATTCGACTGTATTTTTTTTATGTTTGTTACCTCAGAACTGTCGACTATGAACCGATTTTGATGATTCTTTTTTTATTTGAAAGCTGGTGCTTCCCGTGTGGTCCCATTTGGTCCAGTTCTGACAATAGCATCCATGAGAAAACCATTAAATTTTCACAACTAAAACGTGAAAGATAAAAACTTAAAAAAAAAAAAATTACAACTGACTGCCCAAAAAACACTACCAGGTGAAAAATAACTTTAATTTCGGAAATCGGTGGCAAACCGATGGATGTTTACGAATGAAATTTACTTTGATAAATTAACTGTTTGTTTTCTATTAATAAAATATATTTTTTTATTCGAAGACATCCATCGGTTTCTTACAAAACTTCAACTATATCCGACGACCCTGGTTACTTATCTCCTTTGGTGACCGTACACCAGATATAAACAAATAAAAGAGTGAAAAGTCCGATGTAAGAAATTATCAGGAAATTAGTAGAAGGAGAACGGAGCTCGATATATCTCTCTCCTTTCTTTCAGCCCAGACAACGATGGTCTTTAAAACATAATCTTGTAAGTTTTTTCGTGCGTCATCACTATAGAAAGAAAGAAAATGCATTTATTTGCGGCAAACATGACGCAAAAAAAAGAACATAAACACACAAAAAAAAAATAACAAGTTGGGGGTAAACATGCGTCACATTCACGCAAAACGACCGTCGATCAGAATAATGCTAAGACCCTATTACGAGACAGAGCCCCAGCGCTGGTTTTCAGCTGGAGCCAGCGCTGACGTGATGACGTCAACCAGTGCAGCATGCAATTAGACATAAATAAATAAAAACAACAATCAAGACACGAAATAAAATAAACCATTGCAATATATGTTGTAATAAACCATTTCAAGCGGTACATCGCAAAAGAATTGCGTCTCTGATGCGCCGCATACGGGGCAGCCCCAACAGCTTCCTGCAGCTTATTGCAGGATGATGGATGTGGATTGCTCATTCATTCCTGGAGGCTTTTATTTAGGTAGTAAGTTTTTATTTACATTTTAATTTTAATTTGACGGCACGGTGATTGGCTGCTTCGCTGCGTGTCGCGGGTTCGATTCCCGCACGGAACAAATATTTTTATGGCCTATAAGTAGTTGTTCCGGGTCTGGCTGTTTGTGTATGTGAGTTTCAATGTTTGTAAATGCACCCACGATACAGGAGAAATTCCTAGTGTGGGGCAACGTTTAAATAAAAAAAATATATATTTTTCTTTCTTTCTGTGCCTTGTAATGTTACTTAACACCTAGTGTTGTATACAATCAAGTACAAAGTATTTTCTAACTGAACAGACAGCTGTGCTGCTGGACAGTTTGTTGCGCCACTTCTTCTTCCCAGCGATAACACTAGGAAGTGGTGAAGGGCGGGCGTTTTTGGGGGACTGTCTTTTGTAATTTTGACGTTCGAAAAGTGCTGATTCTCAGCCTAATTTGAATAAATGAATTTTGATTTTCATGGAGCATTGGAAAAAACTCCATGTACGAGTAGTGCGGTCCTGATCCAATATTTCTATTGTATAGTTTGTAAAAGTTTACTAACGTAGTTTTTTAAGTCATTGTCACTAACATTATATGGATTATGTGTACTTGTATGTGTACTCGGAAATAAAGAAAGAGTAAAGAATATGATCACAACATGAACATGTGATCATGACTTTTAGTCATGATCACTTACCTAGCCTTTTCTCAACTATGTTGTTACTAAGGTCAGCTTACAGACTACACATCGTAAGAATACCAGTATTTTTCATGGATCGACTGCCTGTCTGACTTCCACAACCCAGTTACTAGGTAACACGATACCTATCGTGTCTTGCCTAGCCTTTTCTCTACTGTTGAGGTCGGCTTCCAATCTTACCGGATGCAGCTGAATACCAGTATTTTTCATGGAGCGACTGCCTGTCTGATTTCCACAACTGGGCAACACGATATCCGTTGGAAAAACTGGTTCTCAGACTTTGCCAACCGTTACAGGTACTCAGACGCCCAAAATGTTTGGGCTTCTGAGTACCCATAACAACTGTTAAAGACCTACAAATTAATGACTTTACGAGGCGAGGCATCAGTATAGCGTGCATATTATAATTAAAAGCAACAGAATTCTCTATAAATTCCAGAGTTATCTGCAATATCCCAAACGCGATACACCCAAAACTTGTGTGTAGGTACCCCAAAAGTTCGTTTCAGTTCGGAAGTTAATCGCCCGCGAACATTTTAATGGCCCATTTTGCAGCACAAGACTCCGCTTACAAAAGGGTTACTGGAGACTTTGTAATTGAAAGCGAGTTTAATTGAGAGCTGGGTAATTGTCGGACTGTTAGTTTATGATGATAGATTGAGTGGGATGGTTTTTGATTCTGACCAATATTTTTGTGTTATGAATAGTTTTGAGCATTGGACATTCTAACAAGTTCATATTTATTAGGTAGAAAAGGCCTTTCAAGCTTTAAAAATCGAAATCGGTTCATCCGTTCGGGAGCTACGATGCCACAGACAGACATACACACACACACACAGACACGTCAAACTTATAACACTCCGTCGTTTTTGCGTCGGGGGTTAAAAAGGGTTGATCAAAATTCATGGTCTAAAAGTTTTTTTTTTTCTTTGTGGGTAATCCTTCAAAAGGCACCCGCTCTTTGGGGATCAAACCAGGGAGTGTGGGATTTATACCACACTGAAAACACCCCGGTCATCATCTGCTCATGGAACCACCGTTACCTCTCAAAAGACCAACCCGGAGCCCCCTCTGTGCAACGCCTGTTAGGGCACCTCTCTGGGGAGACAGTATACTACCGACGCATGACTTCGAACCTACGACCTGCAACTCGTAAGTCACCAATGGGCCACCACTGCTACCGAACCCTGAAATTCATGTAATTACAAACCCACCAACCACAAACAAACAAACATGGATATAATTGAAGCCTCAACAAACACAACTCTTCAATAAATCGATAGTCGAGCGTTCATCCTTTGCAGAACGTTCAGATCAATCAGTGTTTGTTAATGTGTACTTTTGGTCCGATCTGACACAGTGTGGTAGGTGCCTACAGCAGTTCAATGAGAAGAGTATGAACGAACACGCACGCAAAATCAAAAGTCATTTATTCAAATTAGGCTGAGAATCAGCACTTTTCGAACGTCAAAATTATATAAGACAGTCCCCCAAAACGTCTGCTCTTCACCACTTCCTAGTGCTTTCGCTGGGAAGAAGAAGTGGTGCAACAAACTCCCCAGCAGGATGACACCAGGTGGCCCAGTGGTAACGACTGCGACTTACGAGTTGTAGGTCGTAGGTTCGAACCCAGACAGGCGCTTTACTTTGCGTAAATTATTTTATCACCACTGCTCTCAAAACGGTGAAGGAAAACATCGTGAGGAAACCGGCATGTCCTAGCACCAAAAATTCAAAGACATGTGACATCTACCAACCCGCACTATTGGCAATATTTTGAAAAAGTTTGGGATCTCCATTCGTAAATAATACTTGTCCATATGTGTGCGTGCACCTGAAAGCCAATTCTCGTAATTTAAAACGTTCAAAATCTTGCCGTTTCATCTCGGGGACAAACAAATGTCAAAATGTAGGGAAATTAGAAGTATTTTTTGACAGATTGAGACTGAAATCAGACTGTGAACGTTCTTAAAATTACGAGAATTGCCCCTTTATTCTCGCTCATGGTACGGAGCCGGCCTTCTGTGCCTCCTCTTCTGTGGATTCATTGGCTCACTGCAAATATTAACAAAGGTATTAAATTCTTAATGGAGAGCAATTACCCGTGGGGGTAAAGGAAGGGTGGAACGGAAGTAGGCTGCAAATTAAAAAGGTTTTTTAAAATTATTTATTTGACATAAAAAAGGGATGAGAAAAAAAAAACTTTATTTTTTCTTTTTGTCAACATATCTATAAATAACGATTCTCATCACATTTGGGAAGTTTCGCTACCTAATTTAATTTGACCCTGTAATCCATGTACAGACGCCAGCAGGTCAAGCTACCCGAAGCTGTCAAATTTTCCCAATCAACCTTGAACCTCAGAAGCCCGAAAGTCTGACAACCTATCCTACCAAGGGGTATCGTATTACCTAGTAACTGGGTTGTGGAGGTCAGATAGGCATTCGCTCCATGTAAAATAAATTGATAAAGTTGAAAATCTATGAAAGCAATTTGACAGATTGTAGTAGCTTGGTGTGCTGGCGTATGTACAAGTGTACATTGTATACAGGATAAATTAACCAGTGCGCAAACTGTAACCATGAATTCAGTATATGGGTCTGAACCCACCTGCGTTGAAATTTTACGTCGGTTCCTCAAAAAATCCTCTGCCATACATTTTGACCGCGTTGGTATTGCACTTTTCTATGAAACAGTTGATTTGTTTTTGTTTTTGATAACCTGGCGAAATATTTCTACGCTAGGGGGTTTAGAAATATATGCTGAATTCATGGTTTCAGTTTGCGCACTGGTAAAAAATTTATCTTGCATATATATGTTTACTTTGTGTGTTAGGTTGTATATTGTCATTTGTCAAAATAAATCTCATCCTATCTATTTCTAACCTAACATCCCTTGTCAAGAGACACTTCACTCATTTATAATCCTCCGTGTCTCTCAGGAATATTTAAAGCGGTCAGCGGCCATTTTGTCGCCGTGTTTATTAAAATGGCGGGCTTTACTACTGTGTGAATGGGTGATTAGAATTGGTACAATATGGATGTTGTTGATAATAATCTCTTTGTTGATGCGTGGGGTGTTTGGGCTTAAAATAATATGGTAGGTTATTTTTTTTTTTTTTTGTAAGTATCGAAGTAAGAACAGCCGCACAGGTCGATCGATCAGGTTAAGCTAAGCTTGCTGCGGTTGGTCCGTGGATGGGTGACACATATTTACTTATCAAGACTATTCAAGACCCCCTCCGTGGGTAGCGGGATCGTCCGAAAGGGTTACCGCTGCCCTGGAACATAAAGGGCTAAGCAAGGAACACGGGTGGGTTTTAGTCAGTAAGAGTCTGACACTCCCTTCTGCTCCACCCAGAGCGGGAGGGGTCATTTGATGATTTCCCATCCTCAAAAAAAAAAAAAAAAGACCCCCTCCGTTTCTCGGAATGCACGCCAAGGCGTTGGTTTCGGCTGTCACTCGTGGATATTTGGCAGTCGTTACGGGTCGTCAGAAACCAAGTCTGAAAACCCTTCTTACCAAGGGTTTTTCGTGTTATGCAGTAACTAGGTTGTAGAGATCAGATAGGCATTTATTGGTACCGCTACTTGTTAGGTGGCGCATCGGTATCAGGAACCGGTAATCGTCTGGAACCGGTACACAGGTACCGAAATCGCAAGAACCGCTAAGTACAGGTAACTAGGGCTTGAAATCTATACCTTTACCCGTACCGGTTCCAAGCCCAGAGAGGCAATCCTCTTTATTTTAAGAACGTTCACAATCTGATCTCAGTGTCAATATGTCAAAAATACCTCTAATTTCCCTACATTTTTGACAAGTTTTTGACATTGATTGTCGCTGAGATGAGACCGGGACTATATTTTGAACGTTCTTAATTACGGGTATTAGCCTTCTGGTCACGGGTAAATTCACTCTTACCACTAACGTACCATAAACTTGCCATCTAGCAAAACAAACATCATTGTTAGAATTCTTTCTAATTAAAGGGACCCTGCTAATAAGCTATAAGTAACTCTCGAACTAGATAAACCTGTGTGTGGACCTGCTTCTTATAAGATCTGGTGTAAAGAAATGAAGGGATCGAACTAGATGCGCATGATTAGCATTCGCTATGGTTACGATTAGCGAGGGTCCTACGGTACTACGGTAGCTAAGAGATTGGATTTAGATACTAGTTTGCCTATTTTTAACCGACTTCTAAAAAAGGAGGAGGTTCTCAATTCGGATGATTGTATTTTTTTTTTTTTTATGTTTGTTCGCGCATAACTCCGTCGCTTGCCAACCGATTTGAAAAATTCTTTTTTTGTTGGAAAGGGTATACTTCCCAAATGGTCCCATAGAAATTTCATCAAAAACGGTTCCGCAGTTTGGTTTTTAAACCAAAATTACTGTTAAAAATTACAACTAAAAAGTGAAAAATAAAAACTTTTTTGCAAAAAAAAAAAACAACCGACTTCCAAAAACGACACTACAAAGTGAAAAATAACTTTGATTTCGGAAGTCGGTGGCAAACAACAAAAATGTGAACCCAACGACACCGACTTCCGAAATCAAAGTTATTTTTCACTTTGTAGTGTCGTTTTTGGAAGTCGGTTGTTTTTTTTTGCAAAAAAAGTTTTTATTTTTCACTTTTATTTTAGAGCAATTTTTGTTTATCATGACGAAAAATTTGAAAATTTTTATTAGCCTTTAATGTCCCACTGCTGGGCATGGCTGCTCCCTACTCACTTTCCACCTCTGCCTGTCCAGAGCTGCCAAGGACCAATCTTTATCCAAGGAGTCCAGCTCATCCCGCCATCTCCGTCGGAGCCTGCTGCGATCGATGTTCTTTGCCATTACATGTATAATTTCAACATGAATGATGTAACCAATATTTCGTAATAATTTTATGATTTAAAAGAGCGTCCGTGGAGTTTCTTGCCCGTTCTTCTCCATAAGCACCTACTACGCTTTGGAATGGGCAAATAGCTTCATCTTCCTGACTGACCGACCCCTTTGACAATACAAAAGTGCCCGTAATTGGTTTATTTGAAATACATGCTTTGAGTTTGACTAAGCGGGACGCATATAAGCAGAGTCCACCAACTGAGTTTGGAATGTAGCTTCTGATTGGTCAATTGGTGTACCTTGTATTACTTGTATACAAAGTCTACTATGGGAGTTTAACGACCAATCAGAAACCACATGTAAAACTTAGAAGAAAGACAGAAAATAAATTTATTTGGCACAAACTAAAAGACACACAAGCACAATACACCAGATACATACATCAGATAAAACAAACAATAAAATAATAAAAAAAGATTAAATAAAAAGTGTGAAGTCCGATGTAAGAAATTAGCAGGAAAGTGTGCCTCACGGCTGCGTCAGTTGGTGAGTCCACCTCATACTCAATATTATTTATTACTTCCACAAGTGAACTTACGTGGTTGGTTTTACAGAATATGACCATAGTGGACCTTATATGCTTATATGCAAGAGGGACCTTGGGAGGGGAAGTTTGGTCCATTCTTCTTTAGACCATTATTAAGATTACAATCTGCTCCAGAATGACAGATTCTGGACCTTTAGCGATCTTGCTATCGAAAAGTTCAGAGCAATATTAGTATCTATGAAATATCAATATCGTGCACCTCAAAGGGCGATGCCCCTGTTCACGATAACCCAGGATTATATCGACCGTGAGTCGATAGAAACCTAGGTTATCTAGAATCTATTATGAGACAGATGTCATAGACAAAGTGATGAGAACTGGAGAATACTAAACTAACCGCTGTTTTATTTTTAGTCAAAGTCTAGTCTCAAGTTATAACAAAAAATACAATTTTTGTCTGTCTGTCGGTCTGTCTGTTTGTTCCGGGTAATCTCCGAAATAGCTGGGCCAATTTTGATGGGACTTTTACTGGTAGTTGGCTAATGTTATAAGGAGTAACTGAGACTTTTATTTCAGAAATATAAAATATAATTAGTAAAGAGACATATTGTTTTCCGCCATCCACGCGAACGCAGGGCGCAGCTATTCACAGCTAAGATCAAGAGCGTGGCGTCACGACAGATGCGGTGCAGATAGCTGGCGACTTTGTGATACCATCTGTTAATCGCAACGTCTGTCCGTCTGTAAATAACATTAGTTCTACAGCACAAGTACAGGGGACTGTCGAAAGAGGATAGCCTGCGTTCGCGATAAAGTTTCCAAACATGTAAGTGAACAAATATGAGATATAAGAAAAGTTACCTTATTCGTACACTATAAAGTTCAATTTACGTTGCAACTTTAAACATCTTGTATAACTATTTCAATAGTACTAGTCACACTGAAATCAACTTAATTTACATCATGATAAAATTGACATTTCTTTAACTTAAAATAACATCAGCTGGAAACATGAATTTAAATAGACTTTAGGCAGAAGCTCTTGGATTTTGACAATAAGTACTGTATTGTGTACTACTAGCTTCTGTCCGTGACTTCGTCAAATTTTCGACACTCGCAAGGGAATCAAAACCTACAGGGTACTTCCCGTGAACTCAGAATCTTGAAATTTGGTACGAAGCAACGTCTTATATAGCACAGGTAAAGGAAAAATTGCGAAAACCGTAAATTTTTAGATACATACCTACAAATTTGTACGGAACCCTCGGTGCGCGAGTCCAACTCGCACTTGACCGTTTTTTTTTTTTGCTCGTCTCCTAAGACTCGTAGCGTAATATAGTAACTTTCCCGAAGTTTAGATTTGTGTCCGGTTGATATCATGATCTTAAATAGCCTAGAGAGTTCCTCAAGAATTAAGCTTTCAAATGCAAAAAGATTGTTTCAAATCCGACTGGTAGTTTCGGAGATTACCCCTACATACATACAAACAAACAAATTTTACCTCCTTATATTATAGTATAGATACCTATATTTCGCGACTAATTTAAACTTAGCGTTGTAACCTCCCCTTTACTCCTTTTAGTTCAAGTTCACGTGATTTTATTTTGATCCTTAGCCCACGACCACACTGGCGGACTGACATGCAAGACAAAGCAAATAAACAGAGAACTCGCCGCATTTGTAATATGACTACTGTCTTGCGTTTGAGGTTGTTTTAGTCGTGTCGTGTCGTGTCTTAGTCGCACTGTCGACCGGGGTGGTCAAGGCCTTTTTTATACAGATAGTTTTAATTTAATGGACCTATTGATGATCTTTGTAGCATAGAATTGAAATAGAGACTAAAAAAAAAACTTTATTATCCGACATACTCGCGAACGAAGTCGCGGGCAGATCTAGTGTTGCATAATATAAAAATACAGTTTCGAAAGCGGGCAAACACCGGCTTCCGACTAAACTCCTAATTATTATGTAAATCTTGTTATCACGTTTAACTACGTGTGTGGGCTTTGAGTTTTGATACCCACACTCGTAGTAAAAAGTGTGAAAATGATCAGTTTACACAATAATCAATTAAAAGTTTTAACGATACTGTCACGATCTATCGAACAGTTAACAAAGCTGCAACTGACTTACCATAGAGAAGATAACTAATGGAAAGATCATATACTGAAGAGTCACACAACAAACATTCCCGATATTAATATAGTTATCTAGAAGAAAAGAAAGACAGGAAAATCATGTATTTAGCACAGATCAAAAACCACAAGGTATATAGGTACAACGTATAAAAACAATACAAGACTGAAAAGTCCGATGTAAGAAATTAGCAGAAAAGTGTGCCTCAGGGCTGCACTAACAACTGCTGAAAACTAGTGCCTGACGCCGGTTTTATCTGTGAACGCGTCGTAAGAAATTAATGTAAGAACGAACAAAAAAATAAAGCTTATAGTATTCTGACATCATTTTGCACCAACTACGTATATTCTGGATTTGGTAAACTGTTTAATTTAGCTCTTTAGCTCTTACATAATAGCAAATAAATCAAATATTACCTACAACGCTTTACCGTCGCTCAATCAATGAACGCGTCCAATGAAGCGGTAAATCACAGTTCATAAAGTCAGCTCTGTAGGTAAGCGATTGGTGAAAAAACCACTACTCAACGTGCCAATCAGTCACTCAATCCACCAACTGCAAGTCCTCAATCTATCAACCCGCACTGGGGCCGCGTGGTGGATTACGGCCCACTCGCTCTCACAGAGAGAAAGCCTGTGTCACCAGCAGTAGGAACATTATAAACTGATTATGACTCAACGTGCCTGTGGTTCGTCTTAAAAGCAATATCCGTGTACGCTCTCCATTTCCTCGTCACTCCGTCCCTGTCCCTTTCCCATACGCATTAGCGTGTTTCGTCCAAGATTCGCGCCCGCACGTGTTAATTAATGCTAATTACTTGCTCATTGTTGGAACAACGGACAGGTAACGGGATATTGTGATGGAGCTTCAGTTTAACTTGCAAAATGACTAACCTACATAAGGTATAAACCCCTGTGGGTACGTGTTGTTTGAAGGTTCGTTGGCAAGGAACCACTTATAAATTAAAAAGAAAAGTTCTTTCTTAAAGGAGATTAGCCATATTGGGCCAATGGCCCAATTCTAAAGGAAGGTCCGGGCTACCTAACATCACGCTGCGACCGTTTGGAGTCGAGCAAAAATTTAAATAGTCAGAAAGAACGCTAAGCGAAAACTATGCAATAGCGCGGGTGGGAAATGTCCCGGGCAAAAGCTATCAATAATATTTTAAAAACTAGACCAGTCGGTCGATTCTGTAAAAATCTCACCGTGAAAACTCAAGTGAAGTGAGCTTGATGTGAGTTGTCACTCACTCACTTCACCTAAGTTTTCACGGTGAGATGGTTACAGAATCGCCCTGCAGGTCGATGTTTTTTATCTGACAGAAGAAAGGTCAAAACAAACTCAGATGTCACAGTCTTTTTTAAAGCCAGGACATAATCTCAGTCAGATCATGTGAAGATCATGTAGATCATTGCCAGGGCCCCAAGTCTGCTATTTTTATAAATTCGTCATTCCAACACGATTCCATTCCCATCCCATTGTCATTTTGCTTAAAGTTCGTAATCTACTAAATTCTTAAAGGCGATCATTGGTCAGTCAATGGTCTCGTAATAGAATTGTGTCATAATGACATTGTCGTATTGCCTTTATTAGAAAACCCGTTAGTAGAAATGATTTTCGAAAACTACCACTACTTTATTTATGCCAGATTTCATTTATATATATTTTTACATATTATTTATTAGTGTTTTATACAAGTCAAGTGTTCTAAGTAAGTCAGTCATTCATTTATCATTATGTACGAGATTACCATTCTATGCCATTTCTTTCGATGGAGTGTCAGTGGTTGACCACTGGAAAGTCATAATGACGCCATTATGTTAGTAGATTACCAAACTTCTCAAAATCAACAATTATGAAATCAATGATAGACCATTCTGACACTATTGTAATAGCAGACTTGGGGCCCTGGACAGGTCCATTGAATCGGTGTGCTTCTTTCCTCAAAAGATCATTTCAGACACCAATCTACATGGTCTTCACATGATCTGATCAAGATATGTCTGGACTTTAAAAGAGACTGTGGCCTCTGAGTTTGTTTCGACCTTTCTTCTCAGATTAGTCAGATAGGACACGCCGACCTCATCATCATCGATCTTTATACTTTCTATTTGTTTTTTTATTAGTTGCTGTCTGATGTATGTATCTGGTGTATTGTGTCTTTTAGTCTGTGCTAAATAAATGTTTTTTCTTTCTTTTCTTATCTAGTTTAAAAAATATGATTGACGTGTAAGTGTTTGTACAGACGCCAGCACATCAAGTTACTACAATCTGTCAAATTTCTTTAATAGATTTTAAACTTTATCGCTTAAGCGTTAAGGTTCAAGGTTGAATGGGAAAATTTGACAGTTTCGGGTAGCTTGACCTGCTGGCGTCTGTACAAATCTACTTACAGAAATGAAATCATTTATCATTGTCTGAAATGGTCTTTCGAGAAAAGAACCACACAGATTGAGAGATTGATTTTTTGTGATCCAGATTTTTTTATTGATTTATCTGAGTAAAACGGAAACTAACCATTTGATGAACCTCTTCTAGCAACCTACCAGGATAACCCTTTTATAAAGTTAGGGACATGTATGTCACATACATACATAAATCACATGCAAAGCCAGCCAGCTGCGTAACAAATACCTTAATACCGTACCGGATCTTATTACCGTATCGGACCTTATTACTGTATGGGCTAGACATCCGCACTTTACCGGAATCGAACCTATCTTATGGGCAACTGTTTACGTATATGGGCAGCGTAGAGGACGTGCCGACTAACAAGTCATTGGGTCATTTATTTGAGTTTGAGCGGGACTGTTTCCAGAATCAAATGGTGCTGATGCTGTGCGATTTGATTTAAACAATTCTTATGAGATTGAGATTCAATTGACAGTTTATAAGTCATTTATTTAATTTTTAATTTTGAGTTTGAGCGGGACTGTTTCCAGAATCAAACGGTGCTGATGCTGTGCGATTTGATTTAAACAATTCTTATGAGATTGAGATTCAATTGACAGTTTATAAGTCATTTATTTAATTTTTAATTTTTTTAGTTCTTTATTTATAAGGGGTCTTTATCCACACGGATACGTCAACCCCATTGTACCCTATACTTAGTTTACACACAAAATTATTTAACATAACTAAAACTATTTCTGTACTTATTTACATCACTATATCCTATGAACCAGGAAAGGGAGTTATTGCCTAGACTTCTGCATTAATCCACAAATTATACGTTTAGTCCTCTCTGATATAGGGTATGCCAAAATATTTTGAATAAGTCCAACATCCCACATGTTTAGTTTAAATTCCCTAGCCAATGATTTCCTTTCAATTTTGTTCTTAACACATTCCATCAGCAAATGTTGCACATCTTCAATTGTAGTGCATAAGTCATTTATTTATACGAGCAATATTTAACAGTTATTACATAAATTCCAACTAAAAATATAGGTTTTGGAAGGTCCGTGACATACCATCAAACTACATATTAAAACCAATTAAATATTTAATATATTCATTGGTTTATTTTAAACATTCAGAGTGATTACAAGATGTATGCAAGTTCAAAAAAATATGGATGTCACTTGATCTACTTTAAACGGTAGTTTGTGAATAGTTTTAGTTAAGTTAGGATATAATTTTGTTATTTTTATTAATTAACTAGCTGTTGCCCGCGACTTCGTCTGCGATCCAGGATGAAAAGTAACCTATGTCCTTCAGTCCAGTCTACCTGTGTCAAATTTCATCCAAATCCGTTCAGCTGTTATAGCGTAATTCTTAAATTTTCTAATTTTCTGCGCAACTTTCTTCATTTTTTTTTTTCGTGAAAACCCTCTACAAAGTATTAGAAAAAAGGATAAAATCGGTAAAGTCGTTCTCAAGTTATGGCGTGACCAAGGGAAATAGGGATTCATTTTTATATTTATGGATTAGGTATTTACTTAAATATGATTTTAATTCTAAATAAAAAATTCTACTTTGAACGTTAATATCACGGAAACTTGACGCTTTACGGGGTTTGGTCCTAGTATACAGGGTGGCAGGGACATCGACGCGCAAACTGTAACCATGGATTCAATTTTCTGTTTTAATAACCCACGAAAAATTTCGACGCTATGCGGTCTAAACTCGTGTGCTGAATCCATGGTTACAATTTGCGCGTCGATGTCCCTGCCACCCTGTATATTCTGTTTGCATTGATGTCAGGTGTTGATTTATGTAGGATTCATGCGTGGCCGCCATTTTGAAAAAAAAAACAAAGTAGGCATTCCAAGCTCCATAGAAAAAAAAAAACCGATTTCCAAAAAAAAAAACTATTTAGTGTTTTATTTTTGGAAGTCGGTTGTTTTTTTTTTCTACGTAATATTCACACGAAACACAATGTATCCACTAATAAAACTCGACACTTCCCACACATTCAGCCATCCGTCACCCACATGCGAGCATCGTAACTCGTAAAAATTAACAATATAACTAACCAATTCTCTTAAATAGAAACATCATAAAAATCTAACCAGTAATGTGGCTAACGTAACTTGGTCCTTGATTTGATTTCTTTAAACTTTTTAGAAATTTATTTATTTACTATCAGCGCCCCGCGGTTTCATGCCGCGGGAAGATCGAGAAAAAAGGCATCCTATGTGTTAATCCTGGTTATAAAGTATATGTGTGCCAAATTTCATCCAAATCCGTTTAGTAGTTTTTGCGTGAAAGAGTAACAAACATCCAGCCATCCTTACAAACTTTCGCGTTTATAATATTAGTAGGACTAAGATTAATTAACATTAAGAGACAATTATTACGTTGACAATAATATAATTTAACTTAAAACTAACATGGAACAGTGGACTCCCTTGCATACTTTCTCTCATAGAACTTCAGATATATACTCGTACGCATAACATTCAGCATCAGTACATATATATTGTGACAAACATCCTAAGACTGTCCATACTTAAGTACCAACGTTGAAATTTTTGTGTCAATAAACAATTTTTTTTTTTACATTATGCTCCATTCATCCGCATACACTTCACATTCAGGGTTGGCAGTCAGAAGGGCACTTAGGACCTTTAGAGTACGACAGACTGACTTACTGAGACTGACAGAGAGAGCAGTGGTAACGGCCGCGACTCACGAGTTGTAGGTCGTAGGTTCGAACCCAGATAGGCACTTTACTTTGTGTAAATAATTTCATCACCACTGCTCTCAAAACAGTGAAGGAAAACATCGCGAGGAAACCGGCATGTCCTAGAATCAAAAGTTCGAAGACATGTGACAGCTACCAATCCGCGCTTTACCCGTGGTGGATAACGGCCCACTCCCTCTCACCGAGAGGAGGCCTGTGTCCCAGCAGTGGGAACATTATAGGCTTATTATGAGACTGACTTTTGCCAATTGTTAGTCAGTTCGGAGTTAATGAACTAAATAGTTGTTAAGGAATTCTTGATGCCCAATAGCCATAAGATATACATAAATAATATTCTCTCTAATTCCAGTCTCCAGTGACTCCAGATATAGTGCGATATATAAATGAACTTGCTTTGATCTCAGCTGTTAGGACGGACAATTAGCGTTTTACTACCGACGGATGTAGTCACATACAATAGATGGAGTAGAACAAGTTCGTGCAAACTTTTATTTTTTATGACTGGTTTCTATAAAGAAAAAAACGTTTATTTGCGGTAAACATGATGCATAAAAAAAAGCACACAAATAAAAAAAGAATACAAGTTGACAAGTACAGGCACATCCACGGTTTCCGGTTTTAGTCAGTAAAAGTCAGGCTCCAGCACATCAAGCTACTACAATCTGTCAAATTTTTTTAGTAGGTTTTCAACTTTATCGTTAAAGCATTAAGGTTCAAGGTTGATTGAGAAAATTTGACAGTTTCGGGTAGCTTGACCTGCTGGCCTCTGTGCAAGGAAAAAAAGTCGCCGAGATGAGAGACTAGATTTTGAACATTTAAAATTACGAGAATTGGCCTTCAGGTTAAAACTTGACCACCGCACGGTTGTATTCCAGTCGCCCGTAAATTTTCACACTCACTGATGTTCGCAAACCGGTCTGTAAGCTCAAAACTAACCGTTGATAGTCCAAGCGTGGACGATAAGCTACCAACTAGTAAGCAGCGCTTGAACAACGAGCTGTCACCTCACCAGCAACGAGCGGTCGTCTTTCTGACAGCGCGTTGGCGACAAGCGAGTTGAATTTTTCGAGATGGTGCCACGCAGTTACTGCGCTGAAGTGGTGCGTTATAATGAGTATATAGATGGCCGATCAGACGGCTGCCTGTTAATACTGTAATTTGAAAACATTGTAAAAGCCAATTATTTTTAAACGAGTAACCGTAGAGTTTTCTTACCGGCTCTTCTCCATAGGAAACGACCAATTGGAACCGTGCACCTAGCTTCTGACGTTCCATAAGTGCCCATATAGGTTTATGTGAAATAAAATACCTATTTTGATTTTGCTGGATAATCGGTCAACCTCAGCGATAAACAAGGGTTGTCTTCGTCATTTCTAAAGTTATATTCGTCGTTAGTTTTCTGCTTCTACCTCCGCTATGGCTCGCATAAGGAGCCGAGAGAGACGTCTCAACTTGTTGGGAGTTAAGTAGGAAGCCACGTGGCGTGTCAGTCGTTAGTGTGGTCTATACATTATAATGAGGTGGAGCTGCAGTGCCAGCGAACACACTCTACTACTAATGATTGCGAGGTTGGTGATAGGTTCGAAGTCTCGTGGAGATAAATAAAGGAATCCAAAAATACCGCCTTGTCTTATAGTTTGACCAAAACCGCTGTACCGCGTCTACGGTATGTGCGCGGCGAGACGGGGGGGCAGTGCAGGCCGCTCATTCGTCGTCGCTCACGGCGTCCTGCCCCCCGCCTCGCCGCGCATTCCTCCCGCCTCGCCGCGCATTCCTAAGGCGCGGTACAGCAGTTTCGGTCAAACTATAGTGCCCAAACTAGGCAAGCTTGTAACTTGGCTCCCAATTATTATGTAGCAAGGAAATTAACAGGATGAGAAATTGATATCACAAAATGTTTTTTTTTTAATTATTATTATAAGCCTGTGTTGTCCCACTGAAGGGTCAAGGCCTATTTTCTCTTTCCACTTTTTCCGGAATTAACAAAATGGCAGTTAAAAAATTTCATAACTATAAATTAGCCCTCAGTGTTCCCACTCTTGGGTAAGAGCGTTATAATCCACCACGTGTGTTCACCCTCATTGTCTTATTTTCTTTTGGTTTTAGGACATACTGTTTTCCTCACGATATTTTCCTTTACCGTTCAGCGTATGGGTTCATTTAGCTAGCTGTCTCTTGCACCACACCCCACGGTACATTGATGGATGACCACGTGTTCCATGTCCGAACCCATATACATATACATACATTAGAATATGTTGTGTTACATCTGTGATTGACGCGGGATCACCATGAAAGCTCAACTCCAATATATCATGCAACTCCAATGCGATATGAGTAATGGGATTTTAAAATGTTCTGCTGTTTATGGCTTTCGTTTGTTTTATTTGTTTATTCTCAAAACTCAAACAAATTATTTATTTCAATTAAACCATTTCAGGCACTTTTGAATTGTCAAAATTAAATGGTCGGTTAGTTAGTCAGAAAGTTGAAGCTAGTTGCCCATTCCAAAACGTAGATCTCTATGGGGAAGAACGGGCAAGAAACTCCACGGACACTCTTTTAAATCAAGATATTATTACAAAATCCTGGGTACATTATTCATATGGCTTCTATATGTGAGAACAATGAAAAAAAGAAACAATTTAAAATATAAAATTAAAAATAAGCCCTGGCAGTTAAGAGATGACCAGTCTCAACCGACGGCGCCCGTTCACGAACATGACGCGTGGATCAGCACCACCCAGCTGGTTGAGCTGGGTGGTGCTGATCCACCCAGCATTTTGAAGGGAACCGAATGATCCAACACACGCGCCACCACCAGTGAGACATTTAAGTGAGCATGAAATATTCTCAACTGACATGCTCTTTCAAGTCAACATCAAAATATCATAAAAACGGATCCATGGTTCTCACATTTACAAAATTTAAAAAATGATTCTAAATTATACAAAACTATTGGAATAATCAGGAAGAGGTATATAATATTGAAGTATTAAGAATTAAATCTTGTTTAGTATTAAGAATAAAATTATTTATTTAGTCATTACAGCATGGAATGGAAGACTAACAGCAAAAAAGGGAACAATAGTCGACAGAACGCCAATTACAAGTCTTCGCGTTTAGACTTATAATAAAATTTGTGTTGTGAACATACAAGCAGTAACATATTACTATACAGGGCGTTATTGACAGCCCTCCGCAAACTGATAGGGTGGCTTCAGTACATCATATTAAGATGACCGGTACATGTAATTCTTTCAGGAACATTAAGGGAATCCAAAAAACCAGATTTGTTTTATTACCTCACACGCAACGTATCTTTACCGTGGCAAAACACACGTAGCGGACGGCAGCGCAGCGAGCTTGAGCGAGGCTGTTTTCAGCTGTTTTATTTACATAAATGGAGTGTTGCATACAGAGAACGTAATTTTACATTGAAATAAAGGAATATCAGCAGAAAAAACGGCATAATTTTTTTTTTTTCCTGAGAAAATTTCCAGTGGGATATGATTCAGAATAAGGAGCTGAATCAATCCTGTGTTTTTGTGGAGGGCTGTCAATAACACCCTGTATACTATATTTCATAGATAAAACTAATAAAATAACCACTTGTGTTCGCAATTGAAAAGCGAGAGAAAAAAAATAAGAAAAAATACAGTAACTAAAACCCGGCCAAGTGCGAGTCGGACTCGCGCACGATGTTTGTTTTTAAATGTTTTTTTTTTAATATTTTAGCATAAGCAGCCTGTAATGTTCCCACTGCTGGGACACAGGCCTCCTCTCTGTGAGAAGAAGTGGGCCGTGTGCCATGCGGGCCCAGTGCGGGTTAGTAGATGTCATATGTCTTCGAATATTTGGTTCTAGGACATGTCGGTTTCCTCACGATGTTTTCCTTCACCGTTTTGAGAGCAGTGGTGATGAAATAATTTACACAAAGTAAGCGTCTGTCTGGTTTGAACTTGCGAAAAACAACTCGAAAGGCGCGGCCGTTACCACTGGCCACCACTGCTCTAGCGAATACAAAATTGTTAGGAAGAGAAAGAAAACACGTCTGCGTCACAGAAAAACAAAAACATAAATAATAGGGCAAAATATGCGTCCACGCAAAACGGCCATCGCTTAGCATAAGTGCCAAGACCCTTGGGCAAGTAGTGGCCCAGTGGTTACGGCCCAGAAGTTGTAGGTCGTGGGTTCGAACCCAGCCAGGCGATTTACTTTGTGTATTTAATTTCATCACCACTGCTCTCAAGACGGTGAAGGAAAACATCGTGAGGAAACCGGCATGTCCTAGAACTTAAAATTCGAAGACTTGTGACATCTACCAAGCCGCACTGGGTCCGCGTAGTGGATTTCAAACCCGTTCTCTCTTACAGAGAGGAGGCCTGTGTCCCAGCAGTGGGAACAGTGTAGGCGGATTATGCTTGCTCACTGTTTTGTCAATTTCCGAGATTTTTTCTAAATCTTTTCCTTCGCAGCCAACCCAGTGTTTTAGCCAGCATTCCATCACCTACCTCCCATTTCCCAACTACGTTGGGGACAGCTTCCAGTCTAACCGGATGCATCTAGGATACCCGTATTTTACATGGAGCGACTACCTATCTGACTTCCACAACCCAGTTACTGGGGAATACGATACCCCTTGGTAAGGCTGGTTGTCAGACTTTCGGGCTACTGATGACCCGTAGCGACTGTCAAAGATCCAGGAATGACAGCCGGGACCAACGGCATAACTTACTTTCCGAGGTACGGAGGGGTCGGTATGCAAAGATGGTCATCCATCCAAGGACCGACCGCAGCAAGCGTACCTTAATCAGATCGATAGACCCGTGCGATCAAGTCTTAACCAGCATTCGACTTACTAATATTGCACATACGTAGAATTAGAGAAGGGAACAGATTGCTTAACGTCAATAAATCTTCGACAAGGTATCAATTTGCGCAGTAAATCATCTGCGCATAATCGTATAATTTGAGTGAGCTACCCAGGTGCGTGCAGGCACACAGACATGCACACACGCTGGAATATACTGGTACAGACGCCAGCACATCAAGCTACTACAATCTGTCAAATTTATTTAATAGATTTTCAACTTTATTGTTAAAGCATTAAGGTTCAAGATTGATTGGGAAAATTTGACAGTTTCGGGTAGCTTGACCTGCTGGCGTCTGTACATAACAATAATGAAAATTTAGTTGTTTGTATACATAATTATATTAAGCTGTTCGTTTTCAACTTATGTTAACAGTTTGCTTCACACATACAAGTTATCCGTCAATATTAGTAATTAGGTAATTACACATGATTATTGATGAAATTTGACAGGTAGGTAACCTGGGAAAGGACATGGGCTACTTTTCAACCTGGATATAAATATTAAAAACTAGCTGCGCCCCGCGGTTTCACCCGCATGTCTCGATCCCGTGGGAATATCGGGATAAAAATTATACACATGGTAGATTTGGTCATGGTCTACCAACGTGCCAAATTTCATCCTACTACGTTCTGCCGTTTTAGCGTGAAATCGCAACAAACAAACATACAAAAGAAATCTTTTCTCCTTATTATAAGTTTACAGTGGGATAATACAGGCTAGTTAGATTAGATCATTATAATATTAGTTTAGATGGTGGAAAAAAGGGGCCCGTGGCTAAATAATAACAGCCGCACAGGTCGATCGGTCAGGTTAAGCCGCTTGCCGCGGTTGGTCTGTGGATGGTGACCATCTTTACATACCGCGAGCCCTCCGTGCCTCGGAAAGTACGTTAAGCCGTTGGTCCTGGCTGTCATTCGTGGATCTTGGACAGTCGTTACAGGTAGTCAGAAGCCCGAAAGTCTGACATCGTATTACCCAGTAACTGGGTTTTGGCGGTCAGATAGGCAGTCGCTCCATGTACAATATTTAATCAAAAAATTTCATACGTACTTACGTAGGGTCATAATTTCAAGGTTATTTTTTTCTTTTTATAGGGTTTCACGTAGTCGGGGGTTTTTTTAATTTTTAATTTAATTTTTATTTCATGCTTTTTGTAGGGACTCCTTATTATTTCTTTTCTTTTCTTGCGTTTTAAGATTCAGGTAATTTGGTATTTAATCAGGTTTTTTGTAATTCGCCATTTTGTGGTGGTGGCCATCTTGGATTTAAAATTTGTCATAGTGTATGTATTCTACTAGTCAAGCCCTTTCATTTGATACCCATATAGAGGGAGTTGTGAATAAACAAATGCAATTTGCCATTTTGTGGTGGCGGCCATCTTGGATTTGAAATTTACCATAGTGTATAGTATTCTACTAGTCAAGCCCTTTCATTTGATACCCATATTGAGGGAGTTGTGAAAAAATATGTAATCCGCCATTTTGTAGCGGCGGCCATCTTGGATCGATTTTCATCAAACATAGCTAAGAACACTCCCGACAGATTCACCTTTCAAACAAAAAAAACAAAATTAAAATCGGTTCATCCGTTCGGGAGCTACGATGCCACAGACAGACATACACACACACACACACACACACACACAGACACGTCAAACTTATAACACCCCGTCGTTTTTGCGTCGGGGGTTAAAAATACTGGTATTCAGCTGCATCCGATTAGACTGGAAGCCGACCCCAACATAGTTGGGAAAAGGCTAGGCAGATGATGATGATGATGGAAAAAACAAATATGTGGATAGGTCAATAAAATAGGCCAGATAGGCAGTCGCTCTATGTAAAATATTGGTATTCAGCTACATCCGGTTAGACTGGAAGCCAACCCCAACAAAGTTGGGAAAAGGCAAGGCAGATGATGATGATGGAAATACAAAATATGCAGACGAAGTCGCGAACTACAGTAAATCACACTAATATTATAAAGGCGAAAGTTTGTGAGTGTGTGTGTTTGTTTGTTACTTCTTCACGCTCAAACGGCTGGACCAATTTTGATGAAATTTGGTATGGACGTAGCTGACACCCTGGATTAACACACAGGATACTTTCCATCCCGATATTCCCACATAATAAATAATAACAACATCCACCACATCAGTAACAAACATCATCCACATAGAGATTCTATCTATTTTTAACACCTCATACTCCGTTGTAATCTGACCTATGTTTACAAATAAATTATTCTGATTCTGATCCAAATATTCCAATTAAGCTTATCATAATGCACAGTTTTATTTTCTTTCGATGTTTGACGAGAACAAAAACTCACCCTCGTGTGTCGTCAAGTTTTTGCAAGCGCATTCCTAACGTGGTAAGATGTTCGAGCTCTCCTCTAAATTAGATACTTGAGTAAAAACTCGTAATTGACAGTGTATGGCATGGGGTTCGCCGGCTTGTGTTTTTTGTAGAAAGCCGTTTCTTTTGGCTTGATTTTGTTACGTCCCCATGGTAACGCCAATTAAGCATTTTCTCTGTTCCTGAACTTTTTCTGGTAAAAATGTTGGCATTTCATTTGGGAAGCATGAAAGTTTGAAGGTCAGAGGGGCAATTCTTGTAATTTTAAGAACATTCAGTCTGATCTCAGTATCTGTCAAAAATACGTCTAATTTCCCTACATTTTTGACAAGTTTGTTGTGACTAGATTTTGAAAGTTTTTAATTAGGTACGGGAATTGGCCTTCTGATGGCTGTCCGTTCATGAAAATGTAAAATAATGAAATTCAGTTCGTATGCTGATCCAAATATAATTCGTGGCCATAACCCTGACTGACGTACAAATTGCAACGTTCGCGGAAGTGCCGTTCAAATCTGTGCTCTAAGTGGAATACCTCGAAATTTTGACTTTCGCGGGCTACCGTGGCGTTTTCCCCTTATGTCATAAAAGTAAGTACCTACATCAGATTATACATATATACATAAAATCAAAAGTCATTTATTCATATTAGGCTGGGAATTAGCCAGAATTAGTCAGAATTTAATAAGACAGCCCCCGGCACGCCCGGCATTCACCACTTCCTAGTGCTTTCGCTGGGAAGAAGAAGTGGCGCAACAAACTGCCCAGCAGCACAGCTGTCTGTTCAATAAAACTTGCTTGCTACTGACTCCCAGGAAGAGAGACAATTCACAAAGTATCACATGTCGCGTGTTCTGGTCCATCGCGTCACTTCCGTCATGCGTCAGCGGCTGCTGCGTTGCGAAACTTTGTCGTCCATACTTATTACTTTTTGGATAATGTGGGAATAGTATAACATTCACTAGCATCTAATCTAACTCCACTGTATTGTCTTACTGCAGGGCATAGGTCACCCTATCCCTTTTCCACATAATTCTGTCTTTTGCGAGTCAAGCCAGTCCTTTCGGTAGGAGTCAAACTCGTATTGCCATCTTCGTCTCGGCGGGGCCGATGGCGTTGTGCGTTTAGTGGGACCAAATCGGTGGATCTCTTAGCCCAATTGTCATCTGACATGCGGCAGACATGTCCGGCCCATGATTAACCGCCTCCAAACAGGTTTATCCTCTGCTAACTCCTCTCAACGAGACGGATCTATATTGCACTTTTCATATGTCTTTTCTGAACGTCTTTGTATCTGAAGAACAGGCCACCTTAAGGACGATAACTACAATACGCCGAACGCATCAATATCTATAATAATAATTGCTTTGACACAATTGTGCATTCGATACGCCGCCGGCACGTATCCGGTAGCATGGCGCCGTGTGTCGACCGGTCGGCATACACTCCACGACTCACGACCTGATGCTAGGAATATGGCTATTTATAGACGATGCTCGCGCCATACGTATTTGTTTAAACCTTGAATAAGACAGAAGAAAAGTCGAAACCTTAATATGTGACTATAAGAGATAAAGTCCTCCAGGCCGTATTTTGTCCTTAACGGGCAATCTCAACGGAGACTAGCCTTCGGCGCGGGAGATATTATGGTCTACAAGTGTGTGCGCAGACACTGGTGCATTCTCTCTCTTCCCTCACTCACACATCAATCCGACACGACCGGAGAGATCAGGCGCAGGACCAACGGCTTAACGTGCTGTCCGAGGCACACCGTCAACTTTCAAACTCCTGGCTGTTACTAAGAAATTCATAATGAAAAAACACAATAACATTTTGCCTGACCTGGGAATCGAATCCAGGACTCCACACCCAGCAGTCGCGCTTGCAACTTCGAGACCGACGGGGCAGTTGACTATGAGAAATAATGAGAACAGCGGGGAAATTGCTTAACACACTAACAGTAGGAATTGCTCCCATTTTGACAGTTCAACAACATTCATTGCGTTATTTACGTTGCTGAGCAGACTTTTTCGAACATGCAATGGATTAGCAATACCCTACAAAAATGATTCGTGGGTGTCTTCATCAGTGAAGCCAACCCCACCATAGCTGGGAAAAGGCTAGGCAGATGATGATGGGCGACTTCATCACCACTGCTCATAATGTTAATGACAAAATACACATGAAAGGCATAAACACCATCGTATCGCCCTCATTACTTTATACATACTACAGCAGGTGCTATAACACCTCACCACGACATATTACATTAGCTGCACTCAGTCTGAAGATAATCCTCTAATTAATTATGTAAGTACCAGGGTATGATGGCACACGAGGAGCTTGCGTCGAGACGTTTAGTTAACAGCTTTTTGAGAAGGAGTCTGTGGGACTTTGTTACTAATATTATCAGTCAGTTCTACCTGGTACTTGTTGACAGGCCCACACTGTCCTCCCATACCTGCTAATACTGTAATTTGATAACATTGTAAAAGCCAATTATTTTAAAATTAATAACCGTGGAGTTTCTAGTCGGCTCTTCTCCATAGGAAACGGCCAATTGGACCCGTGCACCTAGCTTCTGACGTTTCATAAGTGCCCATGTAGGTTTATGTGAAATAAAATATTTTGGTTTTATTTTTCTACTTGAAAATCATAAATGAATTCACGGACAGACAACGCACAGCCTTGTTCGTCGAATCGATGAGCTCCTTAAGTTTTGAGTTGAGTTGCACGATTACTGACGAATGCGTGCGCTGACTGGACAGATCTACACAATCTGTGTGGTTGTTTCCTCAAAAGACCATTTCAGACATCAATCTACATGGTCTTCACATGATCTGACCCAGATTATGTCTGGACTTTAAAAGAGACTGTGACTTTTTTCTTTTCTTTTTTTTTTCAGGATGGGAAATCATCAAATGACCCCTCCCGCTCTGGGTGGAGCGGAGGGAGTGTCAGACTCTTACTGATTATGTCCCAGATTATGTCTGGACTTTAAAAGAGACTGTGACCTCTGAGTTTGTTTCGGCCTTTCTTCTCAGAGTAGTCGAGAAGTAGCAAGACTAGGAAACGTCGACCTCATCTACGAGTAGTTCGCCCGCGTGGATGTATGAAATTATCCCACGGGAACGTGCTACCGGCACAAAAACTAGCCTATGTGCGTTTCCAAGATGCCATCTATATCCTTGCCAAATTTTATATAAAAAAAAAAAATTAAAAAGGTAAAGTACAGACGCTAGCACATCAAGCTACGCGAAACTGTCAAATTTCCCCAATCAACCTTGAACCTTAATGCTTTAGCGATAAAGTTGAAAATCTATTAAAGAAATTAGACATATTGTAGTAGCTTGATGTGCTGGCGTCTGTACACAAAGTTACTTTCGAATTTATGACATTAGTTATCATCTGCCTGCCTTCTCCCAACTATGTTGGGGTCGGCTTCCAGTCTAACCGGATGCAGCTGAATACCAGTATTTTATATGGAGCGACTGCCTATCTGACCTCCACAACAGCTACTGGGTAATACGTTACTCCTTGTTAAGACTGGTCGTCAGATTTTCGGGCTTCTGACTACCCGTAACGACTGTCAAAGATCCACGAATGACAGCCAGCGGCTTAACGTGCTTTCTGAGGCATGGAGGGATCTTGGTATGTAAAGATGGTCACCCATCCACGGACCTTAACCTGATCGATCGGCCCGTGTGGCTGTTAAGTATTAGCCACAAGCCACTCAATTTATAATATTAGTATGGGTATTAAAACAACGGAGGCTGATGATGCTTAAATTGTAATCCAGTCTAAAGCTTCTAAGTAATATTTAATGTCGCTAACTAAATAAATGTTTAAATTCAAAATCCTGGCAACATAATGTGTAGTGTTGCCACTCGTATAGTCGTATTACGCACTCACTTTGATGTCTCGAGTAGTTGCGTGCGGCTTAGCGCGTAGTGATGTGCTGTCGCTGCGGATATGCGGATACTTTGTGGTTACGCGCAGATTTCACTGGTTGTGTTGTGGTTTTGTTTCGTGTCGGTGGTTTAAAATCAAGGTAATTAAGTTAAAAGGCTTCTTCAGTGATCTGAGGGGCAATTCTCGTAATTTTAAGAACGTTCACAGTCTAATCTCAGTCTCAATCTGTCAAAAATACGTCTAATTTCCCTACATTTGGACAAGTTTTTGACATTTGTTTGTCGCCGAGATGAGACTGCGACTAGATTTTGAACGTTTTAAATTACGAGAATTGGCGTTCAGTACGTCAGTAATAATACTATGAAAACCGCTCTACTGCTATTAAGAAATAAGGGTGCCGTTAATCTCAAATTGTGGCCATGGACGTGCCGTTGAGTGTACAATATATGTAGAACAGGGTTAGATTATTTTAAAATGTTAGTTTTTTTAGCCAGTTGGTTTTAAAAATAAACTGGAATTGAAAAATTTATCCTTTAAATAACTCAGAAGCCTTTTCACATTTTCATGTAACAGTATTTATTTTATTTTTGAAAATGTATTTTTGACGTGACTCCTCCACACAAAAAAGAGAAAACCTTTGATAAAAACGTTGTTTTATTTTTATTGAATTTTGGTTGATCTAATAGCCAACAGCGAGAACAATAATATTGTCTGATTATATGTGACCCGTTGTGGCTAAGTAATTATAGCCGCACGGGTCGATCGATCAGGTTAAGCTACGCTTGCTGCGGTCGATCCGTGGATGGGTGACCATCTTTACATACCAAGACCCTTCCGTGCCTTCGTGGTCCCGGCTGTCATTTGCGGATCTTTGACAGTCGGTACGAGTCGTCAGAAGCCCGAAAGTCTGACAATCAGTCTTACCAAGAGGTATCGTATTACCCAGTAACTTTGTTGTGGAGGTCAGATAAGCAGTCCTCCATGTTAACTATTCAGCTGCATCCGGTTAGACTGGAAGCCGACCCCACCATAGTTGGGAAAAGGCTAGGCAGATGATGATTTGTGACCCCCTTTAATTATGACAAACTTACCTTTTATTTACTGCCAAGAACTGCGGATACGCGTATATTAGTATCTACTGTAATAACATCCCTAGCAATTTTAAATGTAACACCCTACACCCGCTCATAAAATTAATTAAAACTCTATCATACTCAGGGTAAGATTCAAATTCAGTTAACAGACCATTCCCTATAGTTTTAACGAACTAACAGATACTTATTAGTATAATTGCTTAATACATAACTACGTTCGGAATTGAACCTTACACGATCAAAATAAGGTTGATTTTAGATTTGCGAATTTATTGCGTACGAGATATTAATACTGTTTATTCTGTGTAAATGCTTAGGAAATATTGTTATACAAAATTAGAACCTTTGGTTCTAGGAATTCGGTTCATTTTCAATTGATTTTCTAGGTATACAATATAATGGGGATTCGTATGAACAGTTTGTAGCCAATATTTGTTCAATATTATTGTGTTATTAGTTTTAACGATTAGCTTTAATTGATTGAAACAATTTGAGGAAAGTTTTGTGGCTCGTGGCTAAGTAATAACAGCCCCACGGGTCGGTCGAAGGTTAAACACACATATCGAATGTCTGTGACAGTCCTGGTAAGTATAACCACATAATTAGCCTATAATGGTCCCACTGCTGGGACACAGGCCTCCTCTCTGTGAGAAGGAGTGGGCTAATAATCCACCACGCGGGCCCAGCGCGGGTAGGTAGATGTCACATATCTTCGAATTTGTTGGTTCTAGGATATTCCGATTTCCTCACGATGTTTTCCTTAACCGTTTTGAGAGCGTGGTGATGAATTTATTAACACAAAGTAAAGCGCCCGCCTGGGTTCAAACCCACGACCTTACAACTTGTAAGTCGCGGCCATTACCAATGGGCCACCACTGCTTTCGTTATGTTAATAAATAAATAATAACAGAGAGGCAATTCTCGTAATTTTAAGAACGTTCACAGTCTGATCTCAGTCTCAATCTGTCAAAAATATGTCTAATTTCCCTAAATTTTGACAAGTTTTTGACATTTGTTTGTCGCCGAGATGAGACTGCGACTAGATTTTGAACATTTTAAATTACGGGAATACGGGCCGTGATCTTAGTCTCAATCTGTCAAACATACCTCTCATTCCCTACATTTTTGAAAAGTGTTTGACATTGTTTGTTGCCGAGATGGGTCTGCGACTAGATTTTAAACGTTTTATATTACGAGAAGTGGCCTTCTGGTCGTAAAAAAATAAACTCATTTAAATAAATACTCGCTATTATAAATTCCAACAATCATACGTTGATAAAGTATCGTTTAACAAAACTAATTACAATAAATTTTAATTAAAATAACCAACTTAATGTTTCATAATTATTATATTTCTCTTAAATCTACTCAATTCCATACAATCGTATATTTTGTCCTCATTTCTGTGGAACGATTCAATATTATTTTGTTGCCATATTGTAAAATGCACCCTAGTTATTAGGGATTATGGTGGATTTTAGTTTGTAGTGTAAGATTTAAACGAAATAATTATTCCTTCGCAATGGCAGCGATTAGGGGATGTTAAAGTGTGGTGCCGGTGGCAGCGAACAGCTTAAGACATTGACAGACTGCTGGGGAGTTTGTTGCACCATTTCTTCTGCCTAGCGACAGCACTAGGAAGTGGTGAAGGGCGGGCGTTTTTGGGGGACTGTCTTTTGTAATTTTGACGTTCGAAAAGTGGCGATTCCCAGCCTAATTTGAATTAATGAATTGATTTTGATTTTGATTGATTTTGTAATGACAATCACATCATTTGGTTTTAATAGGCTTTACATTTTATTTTTAATCTTTTTATAGATTCTTTTATAGTTTGCATGTGAGAACGTTGGAGGCCTTGTGGACCTGGTACACGTTGACAGGCCTCCCATACCTATTAACACTGTAATTAGAAAACATTGTAAAAGCCAATTATTTTGAAAACAGTAACCGTGTTGCTTACCGGCTCCTAGCTTCTGTCTTTTCATAAGTGGCCCATGTAGACTTATATGAAATAAAATATTTTGATTCGATTTTAAATTATTATCAAAACGTAACACAGAACAATCACTATTGTAATCCCCGAAGGGTTAGGGAGAGGTACAAAAACACCATAATTTTGCTAGTTATACCTATTTAAGTTCTATGTAACAGGCAGCGAGCCTATGCCATTTACCGGAAGCAAATCCGGACTCCGAGCTTCTATTGAAGAATAGGAAAATCCATTAACACGTCGTTGCCTGACTGATCGAATCCCCCATTAGTCCAGGTTTAAACGGGCGCGTTTTTCCTGCGGGATTTTCTTCGCGCACATAATTTTCAAGGCACTGCTTAGCGTCAAAAGTTGAAAATCCAACAGTGTGTTGTTTTTAAGCGCTGAGATGCGCTCTGTTGGAATTTCAATTTTCGACTCAACACCGAAAGTTGAAAATCCAGTGCGCGATAAAATCCAGCCGCGATATTTTTATGATAACTACAGCATGAATAATTGTTTCTATTTATTAATACTTACCCCCAATTGTGTACATGATTGTGTGCACGACGTTAAAAGTCATCCTTGTAGAATATATGGGCATGTTTATATTATATTAATAATAACCAGCAGGGGATCAGAAGGCCAATTCTCGTAATTTAAAATGTTCAAAATCTAGTCGCAGTCTCATCTTGGCGACAAACAAAGGTCAAAAACTTGTCAAATTTTGGAAAATTAGACGTATTTTTGACAGATTGAGACTGAGATTAGGGCCCGTATTCCCGTAATTTAAAATGTTCAAAATCTAGTCGCAGTCTCATCTCGGCGACAAACAAATGTCAAAAACTTGTCAAAATGTAGGGAAATTAGACGTATTTTTGACAGATTGAGATTGAGTTCACACTGTGAACGTTCTTTAAATTACGAGAATTACCCCTCAGACTGTGAACGTTCTTAAAATTACGACAATTGCCCCTCTGATCAGGGGATCCGACCGGAATAACTCGAGGAAACAGGCATGTCCTAGAAACAAAAATTCCGAGACATTATGTCACATTACCAACCCGCACTGGGCCCGCGTGGTGGATTACGGCCCACTCACTCTCACAGAGAGGAGGCCTGGGTCCCAGCAGTGGGAACATTATAGACTGATTATGTGTGTGTACATTATGGATTGCAATAAAGCTTCATTGGATTGAACTATTCGTCTACCCCGCTCCCCGCTCGCATAAACACCACACCCCATAAGCTGCATATCGCGTGTTTGAAAGCATTAACGTCTTATCGACACTTCATAAGTCAACGCGCTCAAGTTGGGCTCCAGTGAGAGGCAACGGCTTGAGTGATACGTCCGACAGAACGTGGACGTTCACTGGCGGACTCCCACCATTTTATAAACCAAATCAAAGCAAAAGTCATTTATTAAAATTAGGCGGAGAATCAGCACTTTTCGAACGTCAAAATTACGTTAATTAAGACAAACCCCCAAAACGCCCGCCCTTCACCACTTCCTAGTGTTTTGTAAGTAAGAGTTTCGGAGTGGCGCAACAAACTCCCCAGCAGCACAGCTGTCAGTTCAGTTAGAAAAACTTGCTTCTATACAATAGTAGGTATGTAAAGCAATAGAAAAATCCATTAACACATCGTTACCTGAGTGATCGAATCCGATACCCCTTATGAGACACCGACAAAAAATTTCTACGGTAAGGGGTCTAAAATCATGTGTTGAATTCATGGTTGTGCGTCGATGTCCCAGCTACCCGGCATAATTATTGTGATATTTTACAAAAGAAAAGAATGGGTGGTCAGTGATCCCCCGTCACGCGTCAGGAACGAAGTTTCCTATGAGATACTCGCACGCATACACACTCGGAGACACAGAGAGACAGAAAATGTAATTTTAATACAGAGCTATCCTAAAAATGCGAAAGTAAGTTTGTTTGTTACGTTTCATGTTAAAACGACTGAACGGATTTAGATAAAATTTGACACACAGGTAGACCTGGGTAAGGACATAGGCTACTTTTCATCCTGGTTCGCAGACGAAGTCGCGGGCAACATCTAGTATAGTATAAGTTTTTAGAAGCTGTCATGTTGTTTTCGCCAACTTGGATTTTTATTTTGACATCGCTATCGGCTTTAGCACCCTCAAAAACCATGAAAATTACAAACCGTCCAATGGTGGACTTCGGGCGTGATTTCATTGGGATAGCATAATCAGCCTGTAATGTTCCCACTGCTGGGAAAAAGGCCTCCTCTCTGTGAGAGCGAGTGGGCCGTACCACCACGCGGGCCCAGTGCGGATTGGTAGCATGTCACATGTATTCGAATGTTTGGTTCGAGGACGTGCCGGTTTCCTCACGATGTTATCCTTCGCCGTTTTTGAGAGCAGTGGTGATGAATCATTTACACAAAGTGCTTTTCTGGGTTCGAACTACAACTCGTAAACTAACAGTCGTTTCCACTGCTCTCTGAATCACTAAGACCCCAAATACTCACTGTAAGACCCCAAGAAGAAAAAAATATTGACAGCTTGCTACAATTAACAATGTGTAATTGCTATTGACTTGCCATCAAGACACGATATGTAATTGTACACTTATTTTTCTTGTTACCCAAGGCACTGTAAGAAAAAAAAATTGTTTATCTATTACTTACTAGTTTATTCACGAGTACCTACCGTTATTCATAAGTTCGTGTATCAATTATTAATATTAACTTGTATCTCTCATGATAAGTGAATTGTATTATTTTTGGGAAATAAATGTACCAAAACTAATTTCGTTTTTTTTTTTGTTTTCAGGTACGCCAAGTTACAGTCAGCGGATCGAGGTATAAAGGGTATTGAAGATTTTAATATGGAGCCTAGCATACCTACTGTCGCGCCATTTTGTTTTTTTTTTTCATGTTGGCTATCGATTTATATAGGATTGATGCGTGGCCGCCATTTTGAAAAAAAATCATAATAGCGGATAGGTAGGTATGCTCTGGCATACCTACCTATCTATACTATCAGCTGTTTATTTCTATCTAACTTATGCCATGGTAAAAATATTAACCTGTCAGCTGGGTGGTAGCAGGGCTGACTGTCCGAACCCTTGACAATTCAAAAGTGCCAGTACTTAATTGGTTTATTTATCTAAAAAAATCTTTTTGCATTTGATACCTCAATCTTTGACGAAGGCTACAGGCTATTTAACATCACGCTAGAACCGTTAGAACTGAGCAAAAACAAAAAAAGTCAGAGAGAACGCTGGGCCAAAACATCAAGCAGGCCTTCCAATTGGAATAAATTCTAGCATTCTTTGCCAAAAATTCGGGCCACTTCAGCAAAATTACTGAATACAAACCCAGTTTACCTTACACCTACAATTCCACCCCTAACCCTGCACAAACAGACAATGCCAGACATATTACTAATGTTATTGAATGTTAGCAGGGAGCTTGTTACCGCGTCCAGGACAGACGCAGCCGGGGGACGGCACTACTTATAGTAGCTATACAAATGTTCTGTGTAACAAACTAAGGGTCAGGAGAGAAGTAGGATCAAAATGTTGGAGTAATTTTGCATGGATAAAAGTAATCAGTATTTGAAAGTCTGACAGCCAGTCTTACCAAGAGGTGTCGTATTACCCAGTAACTGGGTTGCGGAGTTCAGGTAGGCAGTCGCTTCAAGTAAAATACTGGTATTTAGCTGCATCCGGTTAGACTGGAAGCCGACCCCAACATAGTTGGGAAAAGTTTAGACAGATGATATTTTACATGGAGCGACTGCCTATCTGACTTCCACAACCCAGTTGATGGGTAATACGATACCCCTTGGTAAGACTGGTTGTCAGACTTTCGGGCTTCTGACTACTCTTAACGACTGTCAAAAATCCACGAATGACAGGACCTACGGCTTAACGTGTTTTCCGAGGGTCTCGGTATGTAAAGATGTTCACCCATCTATAAACCAACCGCGGCAAGTGTAGCTTAACCTGATCGATCGACCGAGGTACTCCACTTAGAGCACAGATTTGAACAGCACTTCCGCGAACCGCGGGTGAGCACTTCCACTAACCGCAAACAAAATTTCGTAACGTGCGGTTCGGAGGAACAGTTTATCATTATTGTTTAAAGTTCCCGAACAGTACCTGCATACAGTTTGTAGTGATGGGACGAATGTATTCTTTGTTTAGGACATTAGCAACGTATCGGACCAGGCCCTGCAGTCTCGACATTCATAGCGATCGCTTTACGACCGAATTCGGTCGCAAAGTCCCGGATTGACAGGTGTAATGTATGGAGTGACAGGACTTTGCGATCGAATTCGGTCGTAAAGCGATCGCTATGAATGTCGAGACTGCAGCCCCTGTGCGGCTGTTATTGTTTAGCCACGGGCTATGATATGACATTCGGCGGCAGATGAAATTACTTTCTAACTCTGCAGGAAGCTACCACCGCGTTATAACAACGTACTCCTACTAATTAAAACACAAACAAAGTGTATAAAGCGTAGCATACATGAATATAAACCCAGTAACTTTATTATCTAAACCAGCGAACTGTCCCGGTGCGGGTGACATTATAAAATAACTGAGTTACGTAGTAAAACGTTGCACTGTCATTAAAAAGTTTTTTACTACTTGTCTCTTTATGACTAACTAGCAGCCCCACGGTTTCACCCGCATAAGTCTCGATCCCCTGGGAATATCGGGATGAAAAGTATCCTATGTGTTAATCTTGGTTATAAACTATCTGTGTGCTAAATTCCATTCAAAACCATTGAGTAGTTTTTGCGTGAAAGAGTAACAAACATCCATCCATTCTCACAAACTTTCGCGTTTATAATATTACTAGCAGTGCCCCGCAGTTTCGCCCGCATAAGTTTCGATCCCGTGGGAATATCTGGATAAAAAATATCCTATGTGTTATTCCAGGGTGTCAGTTACGTCCATACCAAATTTAATCAAAATTGGTCCAGCCGTTTGAGCGTGAAGAAGTAACAAACATAAAAACACACACACTCACAAACTTTCGCCTTTATAATATTAGTGTAATCAGCAGGAAGTAGGACTAGCTTCAGCCCACGTGAAATTTCTTGTTTTAACATAAAAACATAAAATATATCCTATAGGTATCGTGAACCAAAAATACGACCTACCTTACCGACCTGCCATACCTTTGTACTCATATTATAATTATGTCATATCAATATATATTTTACTGTGTGTACACACGGCTACACATCAAGCTATGCAAAACCAGTATTGGCTGACCGTTCATTGCGAGAAAATATCATACAAAGTGAGGCCAAGACAAACTGGTTTTGTATAGCTTGACGTGTAGCCGTGTGTACATCTATACTTCTATACTAATATTATGAAGAGGAAAGATTTGTATTTTTGTGTGTATGTTTGTAATGAATAAACTCTAAAACTACTGTGCCGATTTCAAAAATTCTTTCACCATTGGAAAGCTACATTCACCCTGAGTGACATAGGCTATATGTATTGTAAAAATATAAAAAATCTTATGTCCACCCGTGCGAAGCCGGGACGGGCCGCTAGTAAATAATAAAATAAATAAATACGAAGACATGTGACATCCACCAATACGCACTGGGCCCGCGTGGTACAGACGCCAGCACGTCAAGCTACTACAATCTGTCAAATTTCTTTAATAGATTTTCAACTTTATCGCTAAAATAATATGGTTCAAGGTTGATTGGGAAAATTTGACAGTTTCGGGTAGCTTGACCTGCTGGCGTCTGTACATTACGGCCTACTCTCACAGGGAGGAGGCCTGTGTCCCAGCTGTGGGGATGTTATAGTATCCTATAGCTGTGTCCCCGTTACTACGACTTCACTTAGCGTTCTTTCTGACTTCTTTTTGCTCGGCTCCTAAGGGTCGCAGCGTGATTTTAAAAAATAGCCTACTTATAGCCTTCCTCAAGGACTGGGCTATCAAATGCTTTCCTAAAGAATTTTTCAAATCCGACTGGTAGTTCCAGAGATTAGTGCGTCAAACAAACAAACAAACAAACTCTTCAGCTTTATTATTAGTATAGATTTATCCGGAAGTTAAGGGATATTTAGACCAAAGCAAAAACCTTAATAAGACAATAAAGGTAAGTACATTATTTTCTTATCATAGTAGTTGTGGTGGGCCGCACACGCATTCACAAAAAACTATCATTTCAAAAGGTCAATTATCACAGGACACGCGTCTGTTATAACGTGACACTTGTGACGTTGTCGTGCTAAGGCCCATCGTCCACGACGCTACTCAATAGTAACAGTGACGATTGTCTTGATGACTTAAGGGGGATGCGCTACTGCCAGGGTTGCGGGTTGTTCAAAAGAGTTACCGCGGCTCCTGGCACAGGCAACTGAAGGAACTCGGGTGGGTTTTAGTCAGGAAAAGTCTTACATCCCGCCCCGCCCGGGGTCGGGACGTTTTTTTTTTGTTTTTTAAAACGTTGCCCCACACTAGGAATTTCTGCTGTATCGTGGGTGCGTTTACAAACATTTAATCTCACATACACAAACAGCCAGCCAGACCCAGAACAACTACTTGTAGGCCATAAAAATATTTGTTTCGTGCGGGAATCGAACCCGCGACGTAGCGCAGCAGTCAATCGCTTAACCACTGCGCCAACCGTGCCGTCAGTTATTTGATGACTTGCTAAACAAAAAAAAAAGGGGATGCGCTAGGTAGCCCGCGAAATTAAATTTTTCTTACGTTTTTGCAATCTGTAAGTGCAGTCACTGTTGAATTTTGATAACATTAGGATTCGCGAGCGTACCAAATAGAATTATAATCATTAATACAACCCTCTAAGTACATATAATCCTATTGAATGACTATTTCATTAAATAAAATTAATTAAATAAACTAAAATAAAAAATATATTAATATAATAAAAAAAGTATATATTAATATATTATTTACTAGCTTCTGCCCGCGGCTTCGCCCGCGTGGATGTCGGAAATTATCCCACGGGAACGTGCTAACAGGATAAAATGTATGTGCACCAGGATGCCATCTATTTCGCGGGCCCTTTGTGGCTAATTACAATAGAAAACCAATTGTGTCTCATTAATGGTGATTAAGAGGGTACCTATATGATATCTTTACCTAAGTACCTAACTAATTAAAAAAATAAATAAACTCAATAACAGAAAATAAAATACCTACCTACCTAAATAAACCTATTTATGACGATAACTAATCTAAACTCAATCATCATCTGCCTAGCCTTTTCCCAACTATGTTCAGGGCCGGCTTCCAGTCTAACCGGATGCAGCTGAATACCAGTATTTTACATGGAGCGACTGCCTATCTGACCTCCACAACCCAGTTATTGGGTAATACGATACCCTTGGTACGACTGGTTGTCAGACTTTCGGGCTTCTGACTACCCGTAACGACTGTCAAAGATCCACGAATGACAGCCGGGACCAACGGCTTAACGTGCTTTCCGAGGCACGGAGGTGTCTCGGTATGTAAAGATGGTCACCCATCCACAGACCGACCGCGGCAAGCGTAGCTTAACCTGACCGATCGACCTGTGCGGCTGTTATTAATTAGCGACGGGCCCCTCAATCTAAACTCAATAAATAAGCAAAATCTCTAAAAACTAATATCTATACGAATGACTATCCTACCTAACAGTATTATAAAATAACCTACGGTCACTACGTACACTATCAAATATACTACCTATACTTTAAAATTAAAATCTATACCTACGACCTACGACTTATATAAAAATAAACCTAAATAACTCTAAAAAGTAAAAGGAATAAAAATGAACTCCACTGCGTGTGACCTAACCTACGACAAACTTATTATTTGCGGTTGATACAGTAATCGGATCTAGGGATCGAACTGCAAAATTAAGTTTGTTTTTTATTGTATATACTTTTCCGGGATAAAAAGTACCCAGTGTGGTGCCCAGGATATTAAAGAATAATTATACCAAGTTTCATGGTAATCGAACCGGTAGTTTTTGCGTGATGCCTGAACAAACAGACAGACAGACAGACAAAATTTTTTTTAATCACATTTTTGGGTTCGGTGTCGGTCTAGTAACACCCCCTGCTATTTATTTTTTTGATATTTTCAATGTACAGAATTTTCACTTCTACAGATTTATTATAAGTATAGATATAGATTATTTTATTATTTCATGAAATATAATTAATAGAATTATATTAATTTAGCCATAGTCAGTCGCTTCCTCGCTGGCGCTCGGACAGGTGTCTTACTAGCGCTGCCACCATTCTGGCTGATCATCATTGGCGATTTAAGGGTCGACAGGTTCCATAATTGTGACTAATATAATTATTTCCCTACCAACTGTATACATTATGGTACGCAATAAATAGAATAGAATAGAATTAAGTTAGAAACACGTTACTTTTGAGTAGAATCGTGGACGATGGGCCGTAGTTGATACATGACATTATTCCCCATTTCTTTATATAGATCATTGTTACTGCTAATGAATGCGATGTTAAAGATAATAGTCTATTGTGTCTTTTATGGAGAAATCGTGTAGTGGCAGGTGTTCGGGACACCTGACAGTGGACAATAAACACTTTCATAGCAGTAAAAGTAACTGTTTCTATATTAGAGCCAGGAATTTGAGATATAATTTTCCAGCTAAGGAACAACAAACTGAATGTCGTACTTAACAAAGTTCAAATTTCACTGCAACCAAAAACTTATTAGGCTTGTTACAAATTGTCACTCAAAAATCAACTTAGAATACATTTTTACTAAAGTAGAAAACTGATTAAGCGATGGAATGTTAATTATTTGCGATTAAGTACACTGCTTGTCATTTGTCATAATGAGCTTATAACGTTCCCACTGTTGGGAACACAGGGCTCCTTTTTCTATGAGAGGGACCGGGCCATAATCCACCACGCGGACACAGTGCGGGTTGGTGGACCTCACATATCTTCGAAATTTTGGTTCTAGGGACATTCCGGTTTCCTCACGATGTTTTCCTTCCGGTTTCCTCACGATGTTTTCCTTCACCGTTTTGAGAGCAGTGGTGATAATTAAAAAAAAAAAACCAAATTGGCACGTAATAAACCACCCTTGATAATGAGGAACACTAGACACGCGCGGGCGATAATATCAACAATTCAACACAAACTTTATGGTATTGTTACCAAATTATCACTAATTAAGTTTAATGTTGTTAAATACTAACACGAAATAAAAGGTCCCACAGTTAGAATGTTTCATTGTAAAATACGTAATGTGTAATGGTGCATTAATATATGGTGTCAATTAATATTATAACAATATAGCCACACTGTATGAAACAATGGATTTGTAATAGTCTTCGCCATATTTGAGGGAAGGAGGCAACCCGAACCTCGACGCCACCACAAGCAGTAGCAGCTAAGGAAGAGCATAACGAACTTAGGGGGCGTCCATAAATTACGTGAGGTGTTTTTTTTATATTTTCTGTAAATTTTGTGTTTCTCTCTCCAACGTAAGATTAGATGAGATTTGACTCGACCTCCGACCCCCCCCCCCCCCTTAAACATCTCACGTAATTTATGAACACCCCCTTACTGCAGGCTCAGGCAAAAATAGGTTAGCAATATCCTTCAAAATATTTTAGCTTGTGATAAAAAGTGTGTTACGTAACTAGGACCAGCACCCTAATTGCGTAACACACAATCAATCGGAATCGGTTTCATTTTGACAGTTCAACAACATTCATTGCGTTATTTACGTGTTGAGCAGACCAATTTTTCAAACTTATGAATAAGAATATTTATTTGCCAGAAACATGGTATAAAATGCAAAGATGGTCATAGTGTTTCAAAGTGCTACAGACATGTCTCACCGCCTCAACGGTATGCAAAAATTAATTTAAGTAATCTAAGTTAAAATGTCAAAATACATTAATTATTAAATTAAAATATTATTTCAATTATTATTATTATTACACACGATTATTTCATACACAATTCCACTATTACATACACTTATTATTACATATTATTAAGTTTAGAGCAATTATGAAGCAATGGATTAGCAATTTGCTTCAAAATGATTCAGATTACGATTGATTGTGTGTTACACAATTAGGGTGCTGGTTGTTCTAGTCCTTTTATTGGCTGGCCTTCATATTGTTTGACAAACACATATTATTCTGTAAGTCGTAAAATAGTAGTGTCCTATAGACAAATATAATAAAAAGCGGTCGTTCAAGCACTATCGCTCGTAAAGATAAAAAGTTATATGGACATAGATAGTTTGGTTTAGATAGACGGGCTTTATTATGGCAATATTCGATATTCACGATTTGACAAATAAACTTTTCAAAATGGACTAGAATGCTACGAACGAGCATATAAAAAGAATATGTATTATTTTTTTATTCAGTCCTAGAATCAAACTAATTGTTTTTCTAATGGCTGATTTTTCAATCGACAGATAATTTTTATTTGTGGAATAAAATTGACGTTTGACAGTTTTTGTATAAAATAACTGTCTACATTTCAAAATTACTCCTCGAATAAAGTTATCAGATGATTGAAAAATCAGCCCTAAATCTGACGCTACGTTTAAATCAGAAAAGTTATCTTACTTTTCCAATATTATCTATAGCTACCTGTCTATCTTCTATCTTGACGGCACGGTTGGCGCAGTGGTTAAGCGATTGACTGCTGCGCTGCGTGTCGCGGGTTCGATTCCCGCACGGAACAAATATTTGTATGGCCTATAAGTAGTTGTTCTGGGTCGGGCTGTTTGTGTATGTGAGTTTAAATGTTTGTAAACGCAGCCACGATGCAGGAGAAATTCCTAGTGTGGGGCAAAGTTAAAAAAAAAAAAAAGAATATATCTATCTATACTCTAATACTAATAATAAATCTGAAGAGTTTGTTTGTTTGTTTGAACGCGCTAATCTCTGGCAATACCCGTCGGATTAAAAAAAAATATTTTTGCATCTGATAGCCCAGTCCTTGAGGAAGGCTATAGGCTATTCAATATCACGCTAAAACCCTTATGAGTCGAGCAAAAAGGATTATCGTGCTACCCAATTACTGGGTTGTGTAGGTCATATTGGTTTTTGAAGGTAAAAGACTAAAGCTGATAGCGTAACTTCGTTCCTGACGGGTTTCCCCGACTGCACACGTTTTTTTTTAATTCGGCACGAGCTATTCCAAAACTGTTTGTAATTGCTGTGCTGATAAGAAAAAGAATACGTAATATAAATGAAAGTCGTTTTTAATGATGGCATGGATTCGGATCAAAGGTTGGGCTGAAATTAAAACGAGCAGGAAATGAAAAAGTCGCATTAGTCATTGACAAATGAGACCACCATGGGGTTTCTTTCTGTGATTCTTGGTTCGTTACACGTTCATTTATTTTGGATATAGGTATGTATGTCAGTCGTGGATGGGTGACCATCTTTACATACCAAGACCCCTCCGTGGCTCGGAAAGCACGTTAAGCCCTTCGTCCTGGTTGTCATTCGTGGATCTTTGACAATGAATCGTTACGGGTCATTAGAAGCCCGAAAGTCTGACAACCAGTTTTACCAAGGGGTATCGTATTACCCAGTAACTGGGTTGTGAAGGTCAGATAGGCAGTCGCCCCCTGTAAAATACTGATATTCAGCTGCATCTGGTAAGACTGGAAGCCGACCCCGACACGGTTTAGAAAAGGCTAGGCATATTTATTGAATTACTAAAATGCCTGTTCAATGTACATTCACGAGTAAAAGTATGTAGGTATACACTCGGCTTTATTCAAAAGCGATTTACTCCTTTATTTTTTTATGAATTTTTTTTGTTACGAACATAGCATTTCCGAACCCATAGGTTTAGGTAATGTGTCGTATTTCAACGTTGCATTCGTTATTTGACAAAAAAATCGCAATTGAAAGTTGCCGAGTGTTGACATATTGGTGCTCGTGACTGTACCATGCGTATGTAGTAAATGTGTTTATAACTTTTACTTTGTCACGTAAATTCTCTTTATTTGATCGCACATGGAGAGATATTAAGGGAACATCGTACGATTATGGCCTATCGTTGGAACGCGCCAATCTTACAGTGAAATGGCTTTGAAAATTGTACGTTGTTTCCCTCACGAAAACACATGTGGAGGCTGCAGGCTAATGGGACATCGTTCCAAAATATACAGTGGCTTAGCTGTGTTCTGGAAAATAATAGGGTTTGTTCACAGTTTTCGTGGGTCTTTTTGAAGTGAAAACTTCTTTAGCTGCGTTGTGCACTTTTGTTGTGATGGGTAAAAAATGTTAAACTCGCGGCAGGACACGTGACCTGATCGAAAATTCGTAAGACGGAGCTCGCGTCCGGACACGTGACCTGATCGAAAATTCGTAAGACGGAGGGAGAGTAGACCACATTCCAAAATATCAAAAATGCACAACGTTAATATTCAAGTTTTCACTTCTGCCGGCACTCCTGGAGTGCAACTCGTTTTTTTTTTATTGAATATAACAACAACCATATGTCAACAACGCATTTTCTCCTATTCCGGCCACATAGTACGCAGAGGCGATCAAAGTTTGTAAAAACTGATTGTAGTTGGGAACACCGAAGGCAAGCGATCGCGCGGTCGTTCACCAACACGATTTTTTAAATAAAGTCAAATATGTAATATTATATTTATAAATAAGTGGTTTTAATATTTATATAAAATTAACTTCTGTCCGCAATTTCGTCTCCGTAAAATTTATTGTCGCCCCAACACGTCGCATCGTATCGCATCGCCTGCCCGCCCTAGTTTTTCGTTTTTTACTTAGCGTCTTTTCCAACTTTTTTTTTTCTTTTTGCTCGACCAAAATAATATCCAGAGATTACCCATACATACAAACAAACAAATTGAAATTATACTTCTTTATAATATTAGTATATATATAGTGTAGAAGTGCATACAATGAAAGAAATACAGACTTTTGGATTATAAAAACTTGTTTTTCTCTTGCTAAACATCTTTTGAGATTATTTTTTTTCCCGTGGAGTCTTCAAATGTGTTTTTGAAAATATAACAAGTTGGGGGAAAACATGCGTCACATCCACGCAAAACGGTCATCGCTCAGCATAATTCTAAGACCCTATACGAGACAGAGCCCCAGCGCTGGTTTGCAGCGACAGCCGGCGTTGACGTGACGACGTCAACCAGTTTTTATGTTCCACTGCACGACAAATCTGGAGAGACCATAACTAAGACCCATTTCAAATTATTAGCATTGCTCTCTAATCCATTTCTAACCATTTAGCCACATAGCCACGACCCTAATGACTATTATTGTAACTTAATTCAAAATACGCTATTGCATCATTTAGCGAGAGTCTGGCAGGGCGACTACATGCGAGTCCCCCCTACGTCTGCGGTTACGTGCGCCTGTGTTCCTTATAGAGAATCGTGTGTAGGCTGTGCCTTTTATTGTGTAGGGTTATGCTGGTGAATATTTGGAGGGAGTTGGTATTATGAATATTGTGCTTTAATGTTGTGATTATAAGGTCGCTTTTTAAGGCTTCATAGGCAAAGAATAAAGTACAAAATGGAAACTGGATGCTGAAAGAGATTTCGTTTTTTAGAAACATGCCGTACCTTTGTACTTTGCAGAGCATGGTGGCAACGGTCCCGACTTATCAGTTCGTACGCCGTACAGGCGCTTTACTTTTTGTAAATAATTTCATCACCACTGCTCTCAAAACGGTGAAGGAAAACATCGTGAGGAAAGCGACATGCCCTAGAACCAAAAATTCGAAGACATGTGACATCTACCAACTTGCACTGGGCTCGCGTCGTAGATTACGGCCCACTCCTTCTCATAGAGAGGAAGGAAGTGTACCAGCAGTGGGAACATTATAGTGATTATGCTATCTGGCTACACAAATGTAGGTCCTGTAGAGCGATTCTCACACATCTCGCGTTCGTTATTGAAGTTCGATTCGTACTTTTCCCACGACAAAATCAAGCCAAGCTATTCTCACCATGACGATTCGAGCATTTCTCGCAGGAAAGACACGCGACATGCCTTAGTTTACATGCGACATGCAAAGAGTAGTCATGACCAGTCGACACGTGACGTATGATCTGTGTCGACCACCGTACGAACGTCAAACAGTGGTTATGTCAATCATGTTTGTGTCAATTGCGAAAGAAAATAATAAATACCTATATTTTAACAAAATGTGTTCATAAACATCTTAGAAGACTACGACCATCACCACAAGGAAAAACACTCGAAGAAAACTTCAGGCTTCCGCCAAAGTTATCAACTGTGGATAGTTGTTGCTTGTGTAGCGTCGATGAATGAGACACATGAGATACAGAAGCGGAAGGCGCCGGATTTAAAACCAGTCAAATGGACAAGGACGGCTTTGCCAGGCTTTACTCTGGTTGACGGCAAGAAAGGTCTTTCGCAACCACAATAAACGCGGTACTGCTCCTGCAAGCGAGGATTTTTGAGCTGTAGTGCCCACTTTGCTCCCGTACATTTCCCGGTTGGATCGACAGATATCGAGAGAGAAAGAGCCAAGGTCTTAAGTGCCGAAAGAAGGACGTTGCAGTCGAACTAGACTTTGAATTTTGACTGGCTGGAGTTGTGTATAGATGTTACAGAGTTTACCAAAAGTAAACTCCCATGTGTGGTGTGATAATAATTATGTTTTTGTGGTTTATACTTGGATGTATACTGAATTTATTTATTAGTCTGTAAGGTATTCTTAAAAAGGTTCTTTTGTAACTAGAAATAAAGTGGTTTAAAAGCATTTCAAACAATAAATATTTCAAATGTCTTTATTTTATTTTTTTCAATGAAAAAACTTAGCTAAGTAACAAAAATAATATAGGTATGCTAATAATTGAAGGGCTTTGTAGTTAGGTTGCGCAGGCCGTTATCAAGTTGGGTTAGGAAATAGAAACACACAAGCAAAGTTCATACGTATAATCCTCACTGGGTTACAAATTTACAATAGGTAGGGTACAATAGATACGTAGTAGTAGACTGGTCGCGGAACGCCGGTAGCGCGTGGATAGGTGTGCGTGCAGCGCAGTGTCAGTCAAAAACTGTGCTTTAATTTATACCCGGCCTACGTTACTTTGAAGCGAGCCGTGTATTTTGAGCCCTTTTGCTTGTTAATTTTCTGTCAAGCCCCTTTTTATTAATTTTTTCCATGTTATATCTTTACAATTTTGTTATATAATCTTCCTTACATAATCCTTAAGCCAATGAAACCTTAGTATATAACTTAACTATGCACAATAAAAAGTTTCTAGAACAAAAACTGTTACAAAAGTGAGTTGGCACATTTTGATTATACAAAATCCCATATAATTTCTAAACTTATGGTCCGATTTTTACAATTTAAACGGAAATATTCGTTTTATATCTAGACCTATCCTTTACAATAAAAATTATTAAAATCTATCCATAAACAAAAAAGTGAGTTTTCAAGTTACGTAAATATGCTTGGACAAAACTACACTTATAAAAATCCTTTTAAAAACAGTCTTATTGATCCGTGCAGCACATGGACACTAAAATAATCACTGGTTTACACGAAAGGTCGGCGTGATGAGTCGAGCGTTGTCCGTGAGCTTAGGAATCGGCGGACCACTTCACGTTTCGCCCAGTCTTCATGTTTGTGAGGCACTTTGACCACAAAAAAAATTGAATTCGTGTTGTGACGAGACTCCTAACGCGAGCCTCAGGGTGAAATCTGTTTTCGCAAGGATTTCCCAATAATCTTTTGGGCCTTTGTAAAGTAATGAAGCCAGGACACGTAGGTACAGCAGCCTAGCGTTCGTTGGAAAAGCATGTAGCAGGACGGTCCGGTGCAGTACCGCACTCTTTAAAACAACAACACTTCTCCTTTTCTTCTCTATCTTGATAAACTTTTATGTTATTGTGCTGGTCATCAGCTTACTTACAATATCACTAGCTCGTTCTGTTTTATTTAATTACCTATTAGTATGTAGACCAATGTAAACAAACAACATAAATTGTATTTTGACTTTACTTTGACGTGACAAATATCGATGACATGACTTGACAAATCAACATGAGCTATGCATTCCGTAGTACGGAGGTCTTATATTAATGTTAATAATAAAATAAAAATGGAGTTACGGAAACAACAATGATTATTAAATTGATAAATTTTAATGAAATACCTTTATAATGCTGCTCAAAATATGTTTTTGCCTTAAAAATCATTTTTAAAGATGGTCAAAAGTACATTAACGATTACGTAAAAAAATCGCATCGTTATGTGGAAGGGATTACTTCGTGGGACGCATTATGGCAACATTATTGTCCCTAGATTCGTGATTTGAGATCGACTTGTAGTGAGAATAGCTTTTTCAGGATATCTCACCGTTTTATAAGCGACATACGGAGACGAGCGGCAATGACGTCATGCGACACGAACGCGAGTTTCCGGAGAATCGGGCTACTGCCTGCTGTATCGTTTGCGATATAGCTCCACAATTACACACTACTGCCGTTCCATCAAGGTAGCTCCACTAGTCCACTACTACTGCCGTTCCATCAAGGTAGCTCCACTAGTCCACTACTACTGCCGTTCCATCAAGGTAGCTCCACTAGTCCACTACTACTGCCGTTCCATCAAGGTAGCTCCACTAGTCCACTACTACTGCCGTTCCATCAAGGTAGCTCCACTAGTCCACTACTACTGCCGTTCCATCAAGGTAGCTCCACTAGTCCACTACTACTGCCGTTCCATCAAGGTAGCTCCACTAGTCCACTACTACTGCCGTTCCATCAAGGTAGCTCCACTAGTCCACTACTACTGCCGTTCCATCAAGGTAGCTCCACTAGTCCACTACTACTGCCGTTCCATCAAGGTAGCTCCATTAGTCCACTACCAGGTTCTTACAGATGTAAGAACCTAGTAGTTGTGGAGCAATGTCGCAAACGAACAGCAGGCAGGACCTACATTTGTGTAGCCAGATAGCATTATCACTTAACCGTCTCCGGACACAAGTGGGAATCTTCCCACTTGTGTCCGGAGACGGTTCAGGGACTTCGAACTAGACCACGATTCGAGCCTTTCGACCTCATACGGCTCAAACCTGTAGTTACCCATAAGATTACATTATTGTGCCGCTTGAAGGCTACCATTTAATTTATACACATAATTTTCCTCATCTAACATCGCCCTCGGGAAGCGAGTAATAATTTAAATCCAAACAAAGCCTTATGAAGTAATTAAGCTACGCTCCAAGTTCCAAGGACTCCAGACTCCAGTACACGTTGCAGAACTTCGGGTAGAACAAATAAAACGGGCACATGCTTGGAATAATATCCACCTGATTAGCCAGCTTTCCTTGAAAGTTAACATTTCAAGTTTACCGAGCCTTCAAGCAAGATGGTTAAGGGTGCGTTGGGTAGCCCGTGAAATTCATTTTTCTTACGTTTTTTTGCATTTTTCAGGTCAGTGTCATGTTAAATGTTGATTAAAATATGATTCGCGAGCGTAACAAATGACTTTACAGAATTATAATCATTAAAATCATCAATACAACCCTCTAAGTTCATATAATATTCATTGATATTTCATGAAATAGTGATTCAATGGGATTATATGAACTTAGAGGACTTGTATGGATAATTTTAATTATTACTAGCTTCTGCCCGCGGCTTCGCCCGCGTGGATGTCGGAAATTATCCCACGGGAACGTGATAACAGGATAAAATGTACCTATGTGCTTCCCCAGACTGCCATCTATCTCACGGGCCCTTTGTGGCTAATTACAATAGAAAACCAATTGTGTCTCATTAGTGGTGATTAAGAGGGTACCTATATGATATCTAAAAAAAAAAAAACTCAATAACAGAAAATTAAATACCTACCTACCTAAATAAACCTATTTCTGATGATAACTAATCTAAACTCAATAAATAAGCAAAATCCCTAAAAACTAATATCTATACGAATGACTAATCCTACCTAACAGTATTATAAAATAACCTACGGTCACTACGTACACTATGAAATATACTACCTATACTTTAAAATTAAAATCTATACCTACGACTTATATAAAAATAAACCTAAATAACTCTAAAAACTAAAAGGAATAAAAATGAACTCCATTGAGGGTGACTTAACCTACGACAAACTTATTATTTGCGGTTGGTGCAGTAATCGGGTATAGGGATCGAACCGCAAAATTAAGTTTGTTTTGTATTGTATATACTTTTCCGGGATAAAAAGTACCCAGTGTGGTGCCCAGGATATTAAAGAATAATTATACCAAGTTTCAACGTAATCGAAACGGTAGTTTTTGCGTGATGCCTGAACAAACAGACAGACAGACAAAATTTTTTTAAATCACATTTTTGGGTTCGGTGTCGGTCTAGTAACACCCCCTGCCATTTATTTTTTTGTTATTTTCAATGTATAGAATTTTCACTTCTACAGATTTATTATAAGTATAGATATAGATAATTCTCTAAATACATACTTGTTACGCTCGCGAATCGTATTTTGTTCAGCATACAGCCTGACACAGACCTGCAAATTATATGTGGTAGGTAGGTTGCGCTTTACTTTGTGTACATTATTTCATCACCACTGCTCTCAAAACGGTGAAGGAAAACATCGTGAGGAAACCGTCATGTCCTAAAACCAAAAATTCGAAGACATGTGACATCTACTAACTTGTACTGGGCCCGCGTGTTAGATTTAGCCCACTCCCTCCCGAAGAGAGGAGGCCTGTATTCCAGCAGTGGGAACATTATAGGCTAATTATACTAATAAATAAGTGTGTGAGTTAAAGTAAACACAGAATGTAAAATCAATGTTATAAAAATTACAAGTAAATTATGCAATTAAATTAGCAACCAGTTTTATTACTGTGATCTTCTTCTTAGCGTGTCGATGGCAAAAATAGCACGAAAAATATTGATTCCTCAATTTTCATGATTGGTGCCTTCCACTGTTTTTCTCTGCATCACCCAAAGGTTGACGGGCAGAAAATGCCTATGGCATTAAGTCCGGCCTGTACATGCATGTGCTTGAAGTATTAAATAAATAAATAAAAAATTAATATCGTTTTTTCTTAAAGTTTGGGCCAAAATTCAGCAACGCGGATACCATTAGCTGACGCAGCCATTAGGTCCTAACGTGTGCAGGTGTCAGGGCATGCGGTGCAAGATGGGAGGTGAGCCATTGTTTGTGGAGAGACCGCATACACGCCGGTTCAAGGTCTGAGCCTTCCTTGAACCCCCACTTATGGAAGTTGTCCTTGCTTGAGTAGTATAATCAGCCTATAAAGTTCCCACTGTTGGGACATAGGTCTCCTCTATGTTAGAGGGAGTGGGCCGTAATCCGTCACGCGGGCCTACTCGTAGTGTGGGTAGTTAGATGTCACATGTCTTCGAATTTTTGGTTCTCGGACATGTCGGTTTCCTCACGATGTTTTCCTTCACCGTTTTGAGAGCATTGGTGATGAAATTATTTACACAAATTAAAACGCCTGCCTGGGTTCGAACCCACGAGGCCACAACCTACTTGGGTACGAAGTCTAATTACTGTGAGCAGTTTACTGGAATGGCGACCGCATTTCCTCCTAAACAGATGTCTAGCATACTAATTGTCCCAGAATTCTTCTTCACAACACTTCTACAAACGTTCATAAGTTTGTAAACCAAATAAAAGTTAAACATGAGTTGAATATTTGAATAATTTTCGGCTGTTTCACAGGGAAATGTAAATTGTCTTAAATTTTGTTTCTTTGTTTAAGGAGATTAGCGGCGTGTAGCGAAGATTTGTGTTTTTATTTCATTTATATTTTTACCTTGTAAGAAAAGAAAGAAAGAAAAATGCGTTCATTAGCTTTACAGAAAAAAATGCACATTAAAACTATAAAAACCCGTAACGACTGACAAGACAAAGCATGGAAGAGTCGCAGTAAGTAATGGATGGTCGTCACCCATCCACGGACCGACCTCGGCAAGCATACTTGACCTTGAAGATTGATCCGTACTGTTATTGTTACTTATCCACGAACCTAAAGTATACAGGGTGTAATAAGGCACATCCCGTAGCCGTCAACCATGCATTCTGTACAACAAACTATTGCGTCAACATGCACAAAAATAATTGCTGGGGAACAACTTTTATTTTCGGTGCGAAAATTCGCTGTAGTGCGCAATGTAACGCACGCAACACATTGTGTTTATGGGCGCATGCAACGGTACAGGGGTCGTAAGTGTATTTAAAGTTGTTTTATAACATTAAAAACTTGTTTTCGTAAAGAAACGTCAGTAAAAGTTAGAATTTTGACCTTCAATATCTCCGTAACCAGAAGGTTCCCAGGTATGGTCCAGTACAAAAAAGTGATCTCAATTACGGGGCGTACAAGTGACTCCCGGCTTCGTTAAGTGTCTTTTTACACCCGTTATACTGTACATGGAGAGATTATCTAAAATTCTAAACAGACGAAATTGCGCTAGATCGGATACAAGATACAACATACAACCTCTGTCAACCCTCTTCGGGAAAGACAAGCGTGATGTTATATCAAAAAGAAGGAGCTATGTAAATAGTCTATATCACATTATTGATTTATCCATTGTCGTCTCTCCGTGGAGTATCTTCGACGAGCAAAATGCTTGCTACGCCGTAGTCACGTAGCGCTACGACGCTACGCCGTAGCAGTATCCTTTTATTTGTAACAATTGAATTTTGTATAATATTTTTCTGTCGTGTTTTTTTGAATATTGCAGCGCGGTTTTTTTTATAAGGCTAGTTAGATATCTTAGACCCCTCCGTGGCTCGGAAAGCACGCTAAGCCGTTGGTCCCGGCTGTCATTCGTGGATTTTTGACAGTCGTCACGAGTAGTCACAGGCCCGAAAGTCTGACCACCAGTCTTACCAAGGGGTATTGTATTACCCTGTACCAGTAACGACTATGTTGGGGTCGGCTTCCAGTCTAGCCGGATGCAGCTGAAAGTATTTTACCAGGAGCGACTGCCTATCTGACTTCCAGAACCTAGTTACTGGATAATACGATACCCCTTGGTAAAACTCGTTCAGACTTTCGGTCTTCTGACGAAACGTAACGATTCATTGTCAAAGATCTACGGAGGGGTCTTGGTATGTAAAGATGGTCACCCATCCACGACTGACATAGACATATCTATATCCAAAATAAATTAACGTGTAACGAACCAAGAACCACAAAAAAAACCCCATGATGGTCTCATTTGTCAATGACTAATGAGACTTTTTCATTTCCTGCTCGTTTTAATTTCAGCCCAAACTTCGATCCGAATCCATGCCATCATTAAAAACGACTTTCATTTATATTACGTATTCTTTTTCTTATCAGCACTGCAATTACAAACAGTTTTGGAATAGCTCGTGCCGAATTAAAAAAAAAAGGTGTGCAGTCGGAGAATCTCGTCAGGAACGAAGATCCTTACGCGATATTCGCACGCACTCAAACAGAAACAGACGGAGAGAACAGAAAGTGTGAATTTGACACATGTTTAAATACAGAGATATTTAGTATAAGTTTTTGAAAGCTCTTATGAAGTTGTCGTCATCTTGGATTTTCATTTTGGCCTCAATATCGGCTTTAGCACCCTCAAAAACAATGAAAACGACCGACCCCCATGACGAAAAATTTGAAAGTTTTCGCAGCCGCTATCTTGGAGTTTCATTTTGACCTCACAAGTGGCTTCGAAAACCATGAAACTATATCTAAGAGAAAGTCGCATCACGTAACAAAAAAGCGTTACGTGACAATTTCTACCAGTTTAATCCTACCACAAGCCGCGTTAAAGAACCGCGTTCCAAAAATAAAACCATTGTTTTCGAAATTAATATCGTCACTCGTGGTGATTTGGTGACCATTTGAATGCACAACACAATTCCAATAATTTAATTGAATTAACCACTGAAACTACAAGTCACGACAATGACTCGGCTACCCATTAGTATTAAAGACACGCGCCGAGCCCTGCGTCTGACAGGCAACGTGTGACGTCACCGTGAAACAGTTGACAGCTGTCAGAGTGACATAAATGAAATGACGTAATGAGAGCAGTGGTGGCACGGTGGTAACGGCATCAAGTTATTGTTTTTTGTCATCTGACATTATGCTGATCTGAAGCCCTTTTGGCATTATAAGGATTGATTTCTTTCTGTTTTGGTATAAGGTTTTGTACGGTTCGTACAGACGCCAGCACATCAAGCTACCCGAAACTGTCAAATTTTCTCAATAAACCTTGAACCTTAATGCTTTAGCGATAAAGTAGAAAATCTATGGCTTATATTTAACTTACCACCAGATATAGTAACATGTCACAGACAAAAATAGTAAATGATCACCAAAATTAAACCCGCATTTTAATGTAAACTTATAACCAAAGTTTTAACATCTCGCTTTCCTATTTAAGCAAAATGACTCCAAATCAGTTCGGTTCTCGACAGCCTGCAAAAAATAATTTCTTTTTTTCCATATTTTTTTTTTTTGTATACAATCTAGTCGTTTCTGGCACTCGCCGGCCGCTGCCGCGGCACCGCTCGCTTCGCTCGCTCGGCTCATAGGAGGTCACATTTTTAACCTAACTTAACCTAAACATTTTTTTTTTGTAAATTAACCTCGTCTATCTAGTTTGCAGCAAGCCGGAGACATAACTTAATATGGCATCATAATACTTTATTTGGTAATAAACCTACATTTTATGGCAATCGTAGTGGTTTATTTAAACAGAAATAGCGCATTAATTTGCTCGCTAAGATTTAGTGATCATTTACTACATTTGGTGTTCGAATACAATTTGAAGTGCAAGAACTAAGGGTATCAAAGCATTTTATGGTGGTCATTACATTTAACCCCAAAATCTATTAAAGGACAGATTGTAGTAGCTGTTGTGCTGACGTCTGTACATTTGCGGAGTTGTTTTTGAGATTGAAGTGCTTAGAGAAAAGATCACTTAGTTTCCGTTACGTTTATAAAGCTAACGAGTTTGTTTGAACGCGCTGATCTCTGGAACTAGCAGTCGGGTTTATTATGAATCAAATTAAGTAAAGCGCAATAAATGTACAAGGTAGCACTAAAATAACAAAATTATATCCTAAATCAACTAAAACTATTTACAAACTAAAATATAGCGTCGAAAAATTCATCCGCATCGCTGTCGACTGGTAATTTATTTATTTAAACTTTTCGCACAAAAAGGTACAAAGGCGGACTTAATGCCTTAGGCATTCTCTACCAGTCAACCAAGGGTGGTGAAGAGATTAGATGGCAGGTGCTTTGATTGAGAGGGACAATGATAAAAAAAAACTCTTAAAACTAGGTACACTAATACATAAATAGGTTATACATATACACATACATACTATTACTATAATATATACCTACTTATACAAAATCAAGGGAGAGAAGTGTTGAGATGACTCTACGCTATTTTTTTGAAGATTTGTTTTGAAAATAACTCTGCGATTTCCGCTTAAATGCATACCGACTGCTGGCCGTCCTGATATCAAGAGGAAGCGCATTCCAAAGAAGAATGGACTGAATATGAAAAGAAGAATGAACAAAGTCAGACGTATGAGACGGACAGAGTAAGAGAAGATTGTTAGAAGAACGCAGATTCTTAGCGTGTGAAGAACATAGATATTGGAAGTGAGATACGAGATAAGAAGGAGGATTGGGAGAGTTGAGAAGGGAGAAAAGCGTGGTCAAAGCGCGCAAACTTCTTCTTTGGCGAATGGACATGTACCCAAGACCCATGGTAATATACCCAAGACACTGGCGGCATTGCCACGTTGTATGGCAATGCTTAGCCTCTGGCCAAGGTAAAAGCCAGGTCATGGGAAGTGATTGATAAAATATTTTTTTATTTGATAGCATAATTTTTGAGGAAGGCTATAGGCTACTTAACATCACGCTAGAATCCTAAGGAGTCGAGCAAGAAGAAAGCTAAGCGTAAACGAAATAATAGCGCGGGCAGCTGACGCGATGTTATGGTCAGGGGGAACAAGAAATAACTAACTCATCTGTCTGTCAGTGAAAGTCCCGTCAAAATCGGTCAAGATGTTTCGTAGATTAGCTGGAACAAACAGACAGACAGATATACAATAATTTAAAAACACGTTTTTTGTACCGTATATACCACCCTTCATATGCAATTAGTATAAAGCTTTTGATATTACAAACAGACATTTTAATTATTTACTTGTTTGTACATACGAGTATGTATAGAAGACACTGAACTATGTTATACAAGTACGCTGGACATCATACTATCGATGACATAACGAAGGCATTTTATTTTCGCCATTTTGGCGCTGGTAACAACGTGAGCGTTCGCGGAACTAAAATTTTTGATAGTGAGTTTTACAAAATGCGCATACTCTCATGATAAAAATGTTCTAAATATCTCGTAGTAAACACAAAATACACAAAAAACTGTTATTCCACGATTTAGACCTAAATCAACATGCAACAGTGTGTCAATTTTAGTTCCCGAGACGCACGAGCTTTGCATCGGCCCAAAAAAACAACTGTCATTTCTTATAAGTCTGTAACTGTCTTTTCTCTTATACCTACTACTTTTCTTAATAATGCTTTTGTAAATTAGTAAATAAGTAAACATAACATAAGAAGTCTAATGATGTATTTCATGCACTTTATCTAAGCATAAGTTGTGGAATCACTGACTCCCAAGTCACAGGCTATAAACCTAGTTTGGGAGCCAGGAGATAAATTAGTCTCACATCTCTGTACTTACCAAATTATTGTGAAATTTTTTTGTCACCATGTTATAGATACTTAATAAATTATTATTATTATTATTATAGTACAGACGCCAGCACATCAAGCTACTACAATCTGTCAAATTTCTTTAATAGATTTTCAACTTTATCTCTAAAGTATTAAGGTTCAAAGTTGATTGGAAAAATTTGACAGTTTCGGGTAGCTTGACCTGCTGGCGTCTGTACATTTAATGTGTAATGTCTGTACAGCGTACTTGTTTATTAGAGGTCAGTGATAGAAGATGTTTTCAAGATTTTTTTAGATATCGCCCGTTTATACCTTCTTGTAAGTTAACCTGGGATTCAGTGGCGTGCATTGGTTTTCAGAATAGATAGGCAGGAATTTAATTTCGTCGTATTAGCTTGAACGAGTAAAGACCAATGACAATGTGCGAATAGTACGGGAGCCGAGTAGGCTGCTGGCGACTGCCTACTGCCGCATGCCGCGCGAGTTTGTATGAAGATTTTGTTTTTTGTTAGGTATGATAATTTAATGAGTTTCCTAATTAAGTATGGGGCACACACACTAAAATGTAATTGACAGGCTTATGGTGATTTTTCAAGGTAGGCACTGCTTATATGCCTTTATGCAATGCACGCCACCGCTGGGATTAATTCTTGAAAATGCAAAAAATAAGAACCGCATAAAACCTTCATCTTCACACGATCCGCTCCTCACACAATTCATTACATTAGTTATGGTTTTACCGCGGGTGGGACGCGGGTTCAATACCCGCGCGATGTAAATATTTTATTTTTTGTTTATTTGGGTTCCGCGGCCGATGTGTGAGATCTGAGGAAATAAATGGAGTTGCTCAGATTCTGTTTGATGTTAAATATTTTGATCGGGTCGGTGAATGTTGGAGAATATATTTTGGTTTTCAGCACTGTTGACTGCAGACAAATTAATTATTCCATTTTGTTAACTATGTCTGTACTAATAATAAAGCTGAAGAGTTTGTTTGTTTTGAACGCGCTAATCTCTGAAACTACCAGTCGGATTTGAAAAAATCTTTTTGCATTTGATAGCCCAGTTCTTAAGGATAGGCTTTATGAACAATCACAAGATGTCTAATCGAACAGGGAATATGCATGTATTTTTTAATATTTTTATTCGATACTTTACATCGCCATATAATGTTAAAAAAATATTCAACGCCGAAATAGCATTAGTAATTACTTTTAAAAAAAGTTAAAAAAAGTCAACTTTAAACACACTCTATTTTGGCGCGCGTGGTGTGACGTCATAGTTCATAACATTGACATCCGACTGAATTCCAAACGCTCTTTTAAAACACAGTCATTGACGTTTATTGCTGTCTTCAACTTCACGTCACATACGCTCTGAGCTAAGGCGTCGCATTTCAAATACTGAAGTTCCTAGTTTCATTGCAATTTAAAAAAAAAATCTTCTAAGAAATTAAAATCAAACATATTGATGGAAGCAGAATTCTGAACTTAGAAATATATATTAAAAAAAAAAAAATTGCTCTATCCTTTACGAGTATCACATGCATATTCCCTATTACTTAAGTACTGAACAATAATGCGTGAACGACGTTCCACTAAGTACAGTCAAGACCAAAATCATAAATTCAATACTAATGAACGGAGTTCGCGTCAGAACTCTGTGGCGTTGAAATGATTCAAAAGTATGTGATTGTAAATTATGCCAAACATTTACTACTAGTACAGCTGCCATATAGCTGGGAACTCCGTTCATTAGTATTGAATTTCTGATTTTGATCATCTACTTTTGCTGTTGACTGTAAGTGGGGCGCGAGCGCAATCAATTTACTCACTATAGTTGAATTCTTCCAATCAATATCATCTTTACGGTCGATCAATGTATCCCACATTCTTTTGTTTTTCATTATGGCGGCCAGCCTGCCCAGTACACGGAGCTGCGGAGTTACGTCAAATATACAGTTGACACATCTCTCAATCTGTCACATATTAGTGACAGATTGAGACAGAGATCAGACTGTGATCGTTCTTAAAATTAGGAGAATTGCCCCTCAGGTTGGCCTCGCCGAACTAATTCTCTCGACGCGTCGCCATGCACAATACAGGGAAAACCATAATGTTCAGAAAAATAGAGAAAAACAAAAAATCCCGTTGTTTTTTGTACAATCACGCACACTAGAGATTGTACGTAGGTAACGTGGTTACATCCGCATTATGCTGACGCTGCTGTGTTCAACTGTACGTCTTTCTTTCAATTTACATAAATTCGCCAAATCTTTGACCCCAAAACACATTGACTTGCATTGAAAAAGATACTTTATGACTATTAGAATATAGCTCATTCTGCAATGAGTTGTTCTGTTCACACTTTCAATATTCAGAGTAAACCATACTCCCATAATAATAAAGCACACATTTGCGTACCAATATAGTTGTATGTGATCCAAACCGAAGCGAATGCGTACGTGTTCCAAACAATGCCTTTTGAGTTTAATGTTAATAAAGCTAAGGTGTTTATTTGAATGACAAAGGGTCGAGAATTTCGGCTGTAAGGGCATCGTCATGGCTATTTCGATGCGGTGTGGGTTGTTAGGCTTGCTGCACAAGTACTCAACTTGTTAGCAGACCGTCGCGCGGGTCGTGTAGGCTGGGCCTTAGGCGGATAATTAGGGGTTTTGTGGCTCTTAGGACAAAAGTTGTAGGAGTAGTAAGTTTATTGTACTTACATAATTATGTAGAGCTAGCGACCCGCCCCTGCTTCGCTCGGTTTTTTCTTAAATGATAATGATAAATGATTTTATTTTGTAAGTAGGTTTGTACAAACACTTTTACACGTCAATCATTTTTTTAAACTAGATGAGGTCGGCGTTTCCTATCTGACCAGTCTGAGAAGAAAGGCCGAAACAAACTCAGACGTCACAGGCTCTTTTAAAGTCCAGACATAATCTTGGTCAGATCATATGAAGACCATGTAGGTCGATGTCTGAGATGGTCTTTTGAGGAAAGAACCACACAGATTGAGAGGACCTGTCCAGTCAGTGCACGCATATCTCAGAAATCGTGGAGCTCAACTCAAAACTTAAGGAGCTCAACGATTCGACGAACAATACCAAAGAAAGGAAGGCTCTTACTTCTCATGACATCGAATTTTCTTTATTATATGTATGCTATTAAACTTACGCCACATGCAAACGGCCCCCAAGTTGTAGGTCGTAGGTTCGAGCCCAGACAGGCGCTTTGTGGAAATAATTTCATCACCACTGCTCTCAAAACGGTGAAGGAAATGCATGTCCTATCTTGCGACCGCGTACCGGAATACGTAGCGTTGGAAGGCCTCCCGCAAGGTGAACCGATGACTTGGTGAAGGCCGCAAATCCGCTTGATGCGGGGAGCACAGAACCGTTCGCAGTGGCGGTGCTTAGGGGAGGCCTATGTCCAGCTGTGGATGTCTTACGGCTGAAGTGATGATATCCTTCTAGAGCGTCCTCTCCCGGCGTTTCCAGTCACAAATACCTTTTGTTAGTCAACCTTCTCCTCCTAACTTTAATACTTCTTACGAAGATATTTTATGTTGGTACCTCTTCCAACTCTGCTTACCCTCTATAGCATAAAGTACCGTGGTATAACGGCACTATAAAACATAAACACAATGGCTGCCGACTGGTTACTGCAGATTTATGTTAACTGCAGACTCTGTAAAATGTCTGGTTTATAATAGCACTATGAACCTTATAACGGGTGTAAAAAGACACTTAACGAAGCCGGGAGTCACTGGTACTCCCCGTCATTGAGATCACTTTTTTGTACTGGACCATACCTGGGAACCTTCTGGTTACGGAGATATTGAAGGTCAAAATTCCAACTTTTACTCATTTTTGTTTTGGTAAAATCAGTTTTTAATGTTATAACACAACTTTAAATACCCACACGACCCCTGTACCCTTGCCTGTACCTATAAGCACAATGTTTTGCGTGTGTTACATTGCGCGGTACCGTAAACTGCAAATTTTCATACCAACAATAAAACCCGTTTCCCAGCAATTATTTTTGTGTAATGTTACTTAGTTTGATGTACAGAATGCGTAGTTGACGGCTGTGTGATGTGTCTTTTTACATCCTCTAATTCCCTGTATACAAAGTGTAACAGATTGAACGCAATACCTCAGACACCCCAATTGGAATATTAAATTATAACACTAAAACAACATCTGTAATTTTTGATTTAGTTAAACCAAGCCATGATAATTATGTACTAGATCAATGCAAACGCAGCCATTGCATCAGATAACAAAATCAGCCTATAATGTTCCCACTGCTGGGACACAGCCCTCCTCTCTTTGATTGGGAGTGGGCTGTAATCTACCACGTGGGTCAAGTGCGAGTTGGTAGACGTCACATGTCTCCGAATTTTAGGTTCTAAAACATGCCGGTTTCCTCACGATGTTTTTTATAAATTTTTACAACGTAAAGCACCTGCCTGGGTTCGAACCCACGACCTATAACTTGTAACTCGGGTTCGTTACCACTGAGGAAGGAGCAGTGGTACTGCTCCTTCAGATAGATCGCCTGCATTATGATAGCCGTAACAAAATAACAAATAGAACTTTTTTAACCAAATTGTTGGTAAATTCTTTCTAACACAGATAATTGACACTATTGGCCGGAGGTCAGACATCCGGGGAATGCGTGTGCGCACAATAGAGCCAATCAGGCGTAGGGTTAGCAGACCATATGGTTGACCCATACATTTGATATTGGAGGGAATAATATGTTGCATTTTTGCCTTATATCCTGAGCACTTTATTTATTTTTTGTGTTTTTTATGTGTGTCCTTTTTTTATGCGTCATGTTTGCCGCAAATAAATGCATTTTCTTTCTTTCTTTCACTTCTATAAAGGTTTATCGCATTAGTACATTATGTTACGTGTGACTTAAGTACGAGGGTGCTAAACGCCGTGCATCAGAAACCTAAAATGAAATTAACATCAATAAATTCTAATTACTTATTTGAAATAAACTTTCATACTAAAACAACAAAAAAAAAATCAAGGCAAATCATACTAATATTATAAAAAAACAACAAACACTAAACCAACCTAACCTAACTATTAATACTTTTTCTTTCTTTCTTTATTATAAACGCGAAGGTTTGTGAGGATGGATGGATGTTTGTTTGTTACTCTGTCACGCAAAAACTACTGAACAGATTTTGATGAAACTGTACAGTTATATAGCTTATGCATCAAAATAACACATAGGATAAAAATATCCTGATATTCCCACGGGATCGACACTTATGCGGGTAAACCGCAAGGCGCTGCTAATAATATAAAAATTCAACTTATAGACACCCTACTCTGCGCGCGGAAATTATCAAAGAATTTGTAGCGACATTCAATCTATTGATATAAGGCATTGGCCGGAATGTAAAAAAAAGATTTTTATTTTATTTTTTCTGAAAAAAAAAGATTTTTATTTTATTTTTTGTAAAAAAAAAAAACGAGATTTTTGTGCAACAGGCTTCTACTCCGTTCACCTTTTATACCCTGTTTTTTCCAGACGGTAAACAAAAGTAAGCCGGTCATAATCATAATCGTTTATTTGTCAGAATATGGTCATACATTAAAAATGTGGTTTTAAAGTTATATGTATCTTGTCACAACATATTCTGCCATATAATGGCGTGCCGGTATGTAACCGATATAGAACTCTTCTTATTTTTTCGGGGAATACAGATGTGGTTATGATAGTTATGTTAAATCTAAACAATGTTACTGTAACTGATTCATAAAACTAATATTTAACCTCCCTGAACAGCTGACAATTTTATTATTTTAACCTTCACACGCCAACTGTTTAAATATTATAGCTTCCACTCCAAACATCGTGCTTTGTGGCATAATATTGTGGATACCGTACTATCCGTGTCACTATACTTTGTAACAATGTTATGTGACAACTGTAGAGTCGGACTGAATTTCATTTTAGGCCGAAAAAAAAAACGTGTAGTGATGTTTATTTATTTATTTAATACTTTAAGCACACAAATGTACAGAGGCGAACTTAATGCCATAGACATTTTCTACCATACCTTTGGATGATCCAGAGTTAAACAGTGGTAGGTGCAATTGTGAAAAATTGAGAAATAGAAATAAAATAAAAGATATTGCAGTTTTTTTTGGCATGCAAATGTTAACAACATATCTGCTGCTATGATTATGACGTGATACACTTGGCCAGCAGTGAAAGCTCATATATCTTAAATAGCTTATGCCTGCGACTTCGTCCGGCACCCTAATTGCGTAAAAAATCGGAATCGGTTTCATTGTGACAGTTCAACAACATTCATTGCGTTATTTACGCGTTGAGTAGACAAATTTTTCGAACTTATGAAGCAATGGATTAGCAATTTGCTTCAAAATGATTCTGATTCCGATTGATTGTGTGTTACGTAATTAGGGTGCGGGTGAAATTTCGGCCCCAGACCCACCGCTTTTCGTCCCATCGCCCGCCCGCGCTTTTACTTTTATCATTTTGCTCGGCTGCTCAGGTTCATAGCGTGATGTTAAATTGCTTATAGCCTATTTTTAGGTTAGGATGTCATCAAAAACTTCTCCCGCTCTGGGCGGAGCGGATGCGTCAAACTTATACTGACTAAAACCCACCCGTGTTCCTTCAGTTTCCTGAGGTAACTCTTTCGAACAACCCAAGACCCTGGCAGGAATAGCCTATAGCCTTCCTCAAGAATTAGTCTATATAATGCAAAAAGATTTTTTCAAATCCGGCCGGTAGTTTTAGATTAGCGCGTTCAAACAAACAAAAAAACAAACTAAATCTTCAGCTTTATTATTAGTATATAGATTATAATTATATTTTGGAAAAAGTATGAAGTTTCATGTGATTTATGTTTAATCGGTTAAATATTTAAGAAGGATTGAAACAAAAAAAAAATCGTTTTCGGTTTTGGGCCGAAAAAGCAAATACGGACGAATTTTGTTTTAGGCCGAAAAAAGACCTCCGTTTTCGGTCGGAGTCTACACTATTGTCACACAATAGACGGTCAATTGTCCAGTGTGCAGATGTGTGGACGGCTGCGCAAGAGTGCTTGAGTGGACGTTGTAGGGTTGGCAAATATGTGTGCATTGTTTGATAAGTGACCAATGTCCAGGTGCAAGAAAATAATTGAAGTTGTTGCTTCCTGAACTGGGGTTTCGCACCTATTGGCGGAGTATTTGCTTGCAGAGCTGTGGTTGCGATTTCTGCACGTTCACATTGATTTTATGTTTCTTGCTGACATTTTAGCAGGCAGCTCACCTGCTGGTACGTGGGCAGCTGCCTATCATATATATCTATGCTAATAATAAAGCTGAAGATGTTGAGTTGTTTTGTTTGAACGCGCTAATCTCCGAAACTACCAGTCGCTTTTGAGAAATTTTCAAAGTCAAATCATTTATTTCAAATAGGTACATAAAAGGCACTCTTGAACGTCAAAAATAAAATTAAAATAAAATTCTTTTTTCATTTGATAGCTCAATTCTTGAGGAAGGCTATAGGCTATTTAACATCACGCTAGGACCCTTCGGAGCCGAGCGAAAAGAAAAAAATCAGAAAGAACGTTTAGTGAATCGCCCGCCCACGCTGCTACTTCGTTTTCACTTACCGTTCTTTTCACAAGAAATTTCATGCAGACAAAGTCACGGGAAGGTCAGTAGTTTGTAATATCAGAGCCCTTCTGCGCTAACACACACATTCACAGTGTGTTTGTACACTTGGTTACCACAAGTAACGCGTGCATCGCTTCGTGAGATGAGGAGAAATTTTAGGGTACAGGGTTATGACCCTGTAATTTTAATAATATTCTGTCTATCTATGTATCTCAGCATCCTAAGAAAATTGAGTAACAGCAGTAAGAAGTCAGCTGTCTGTACACCTATCTCATTGTTTGACGGTACCCGTTATTAATGTTATTATACAGCATGTTTGTCCGATGAGTATTAAGCCTGTCAGCCCTGCTGCGGGGGTGGGGCGCGCGGGGGGCGGGGGAGACGCAAGCGCACCTGGCACGCACGTGGGTACCGCGCATGCGTATTGCATAAGTGTAGTGCAGAAGGCACACTTTTAAATTAAAGATGCTACCGTTGAGTGGTGGTTTGTTTATGTAATTTTTGATGGGTTTAAGAACGATGCTGAGTATGCTGAACTAGTGGCTTTAGAATGATAAAATAGGCACCACAACATACAGGATAATTTTTTATTCAGTGCGTAAATTTTTACAGGGTGTTCTACCCATGAATATGAACAACATTCACTATGGGACCATCTCTGAAATCACGAAAAAAAAATCAGCAGATTCATACATTTTGGTCGAGTAGGTATTGAACTTTTATAGGAAACAGCTGATTTTTTTTTTGTGATTTCAGAGGTGGTCCCATAGTGAAAGTTGTTCATATTCATGGGTAGAACACCCTGTGAAAATTTACGCACTGAATAAAAAATTATCCTGTATACATATATTATACTAGTATCACCCTTGTGTCCTGCAGGGAGATAGGCAGAGATACACAGAAAAAAAAGAACAAGTTGGGGGGAGATAAGCGTGGGCGCTTATCTCCCCCAACTTGTTCTTTTTCTCATCCACGCCAAAACGGCCATCGCTCTGCATGATGCTACGACGAGATCTCAACAATTCTCGTAATTAAAAACGTTCAAAATCTAGTCGCAATGCCATCTTAGCGACAATCAATGTCAAAAATAATAATAATAATCAGAGGTATGTTTTGGTTTCGCTGGGAAGAAGAAGCGGCGTAACAAACTCCCCAGCAGCACAGCTGTCTGTTCAGTTAGAAGAAAACGTATTTCTTTACTATATTCTCGTATTGTCCTTCTGTGTTTACATTTGTCTCTGCCACGTGTTCGGTGTCACTCAATGGAAGCTCGTGTGCTCGATCAGAAGGAATGCTTTTGTTAGCGCAGGGATGGTCGAAATGGATGTCGAGGATAATTCGGGAGGCTGCCTTGATTAAATATTTATATAGAGCTTTTGTAAATGGTTTGATTTGATTGTCCTAATATAATACGATTCGTTTTTTGTTTTTCGTCTTCACTAGGAAGTGGTGAAGGACGGGCGTTCAGAGGACTGTTTTATGTAACTTTTGACGTTCAAGAATGTGATTCTCAGCCTAATTAAAATTTATTTATTGACACACCAACGACTTGTTCACTATTACATTACAATTTTGGTTTGCTCGGAAATAGTTTGCGGTAAACTCGTCTCTTATAGGTGTGCACAGCACTTGCATAGTTAAATATAAAAAATAGTTAAATTACATTATTTATAAATCAATTTAAAATACATTTAAATTAATTTAAAGTTTACATTAAATCAGTGAGTAACAGAAAAAGTAACAGTAACAGAAAATGAACGAAGTTTTATTTTGATACTAGCAGCGCCCCGCGGTTTCACCCGCATAAGTTTCGATCTCGTGGGAATATTGGGATCAAAAGTATCCAATGTGCTAATCCTGGTTATAAACTAACTGTGTGCCAAATTTCATCCAAATCCGTTCTGGAGTTTTTGCGTGAAAGAGTAACAAACATACATCCAGCCATCCATACAAACTTTCACGTTTATATAATATCAGTAGGACACGTCCGGCTTCGTGCGAAAAATCCAATCAAAATACAAAAGTAGACAGCTGAAATATATAGAAATATTCACACATCACGAATAGTCTAAATAAAGTGAAAATATAAACGTGGTAATCGTGGTATTCCAAAGCAGGACAAAAAAAAGAAGAAAAGAAAAATATCAATGGGTTGCACTCCGGGAGTGACGGCAAAAGTGAAAACTTGAATATTAACGTTGTGTATTTTTGATTTGGAATGCGGTCTACTCTCCCTCCGTCTTACGAATTTTCGATCAGGTCACGTTTCCTGACGTGAGTTTAACAGTTTTTACCCATCACAAAAAAGGTGCTCAACGCCGCTAAAGAAGTTTTCACCTCAAAAAGAAAAAAAAAGTAAGAAAGAAAAGTATAGACGACAACAAGTGTTCATCTATATTTCTCAGCCATGGACAGGCAACCTTGTATATTTCTGGGCATCAAAATAAAACCTGGGCCAATAGAGCGCCACAAAAGGTGATTGAAGATTTTTATTTGGATCTACTGTCACGCCATTTAGGGGTGGGCCCGGTGCGGGTTAGTAGATGTTACATATCTTCGATGTTTTGGTTCTTGGACATGCCGGTTTCCTCATGATGTTTTCCTTCACTGCAGTGATAGGAATAGGTAGTGCCTAAAAAATATGTTATTTGGAATAAGTAATTCGTCTATATTTACCTAAAGTTTGCGACTAGACATAACATTTATAATTTATAACTCCATAATAATAACGTTATTATTATGGAGTTATAAATTTTAAATGTAAATATAGACGAATTACTTATTCCAAATAACATATTTTTTGACAGATGTCCCGGAAAAAATTTAGTCCTAAGGAAGTCTCCGTTTCTTGTCTCTGTTCTTCGAAGTTTAGGCAAATAGGCACTACCTATTCCTATCACTGCTTCACTGTTTAGATAGCAGTGGTGATGAAATAATTTAAGTACACAAAGTAAAGTCCCTGTCTCGGTTCGAACCTACGACCCACAACTAGTAATTCGCGGTCGTAACCACTTGGCCACCACTGCTCTATATGTTCGCATGCCAGATAACAACAAATACTACAGTACAAAACCAACTAAATCCGCATTTAACCTCAAAATCCTCACTTTCCTTTTCCATCTATTTCCTCCACATCAGCCTTGTCGGACATATCCGTGCATTAGTCTGCGCACACACTACCCGACAGTCGGTGTCGGGTGTCCGATGTCGGTCAGTGATGGATGCGGTCGCACGTGTGCCCTACGCAGAGTAGGTAAGTAAAGAAGGCCCACTCCAATGGCTCCTTGCTTAGTAACAGGTGCATGGATATATCGAGCAAGGTTGCAACAGCATATCTCATCAATTCTATGACATTTACAGTAATAATTAGTTACAACTATGTGGGTACTTTAAGTATAGTTGTGGGCTGTCATTCGTGGATCTTTGACAGTCATTACGGGTCGTCAGAAGCCCGAAAGTCTGATAACCAGTCTTACCAAGGGGTATCGTATTACCCAATAACTGGGTTGTGGAGGTCAGATAGGCAGTCGCTTCATGTAAAATACTGGTAATACTGGTATTCAGTTGCATCTGGTTAGACTGGGAGCCGACCCAAACATAGCTGGTAAAAGGCTAAGCAGATGATGAGTTCGCAGACATTCAACTGACTCTAATGATGTTCTGCTACTCGAATCGCGACATAATGTAGTAATGTTTCTTAGCAGAATTCGTTAGGCGGTTTCCCATCATTATTTTCGCAGCGGTGGTGGGCTAAGGCTGTATATCTCTATGTCAACACTCGGCAACTTTCAATTGCGATTTTTGCGTGAAATAACGAATGCAACGTTGAAATACGACGCATCGACCTATGGGTTCGAAAATGCTATGTTCGTAACAACATAAAATTTCATTAAAAAATAAAGGAGTAAATCGCTTTTGAATAAAGCCGAGTGTATACATACTTTGCTCGTGACTGTACGTGAAGTGTATCTGTGTGTGCGTGCGTTTTTCTCCCATTCTATGTAGCCGGCCTTCTGTATATTCTATTTAGTGGCGATAGAGTAGCCGTGTCGTTAACGGGAGCCAATTGTGGTATTTATATCTGAACGTCTTTTGTTTTGAACTTTGAAGTTATGTCTTTGTACACTTTAAAGGAATTTGTATATATTGCGCTGTATACTAGGAATTAGTTTCTTTTGATTGTTGGGTTTCTATCATCCAAGTATTAAATCAAAGGAATGGAATAAATCTAATAATATTTTTCTACGTTAAAATCTTAACAAATAATTCGTTTATTTGTTCAAATACAGACGAGTGTTTCAAATTCCTCTATACCATAGCCAATTTATAGTATGTACTTAAGAGTTTCATCCCGCGCGGGCTGTCAACGACGTATTTCTAGTGGTTTTTCGTGATTGTTTTATTTTAAAAACAAAATACTATTTTTTTTTAACAGACTTCTTTAAAAGGAGGAGATTCTCAATTCGGATGTTTGTATTTTTTTTTTTATGTTTGTTCGCGCATAACTCCGTCGCTTGCCAACCGATTTGAAAAATTCTTTTTTTGTTGGAAAGGGTAGGTAAATGTGAACCCAACCACACCGACTTCCGAAATTAAAGTTATTTTTGTCTTTGTAGTGTCGTTTTTGGAAGTCGGTTGATTTTTTTTTTACAGTCAAGTAAAACTAGATCGTTGGTATTCGCATAACTGCATGTACTATCGCGGGCAAGGGCAGTCGTTGCCGTTGTCCGCGATGATACATGGCATGTACCTATTATAATTTCATGTGTATGTGTATGTAAGAACTAAAACACAAGAAGAATCGTAGTGTAAGATAAAATGTTATTTTCTAAAACAAACCAGACAATGTATTTCTAAAAGTGTATATACTTACACTAGAGCAGTGTTTTGCAACCTTTTTCATGGCGTGGCCCCCTTAGTATGGCAAATATTTCGCGACCCCCTTCCCTCCGCTGCTTCTAACTTGGAATTCAAGTCTGTCACCTTGGGTACCTTTTGGTTAAACAGAAAAAAAAATCCCACAATCAACCACTGAAGCTTTGAAGTGTTTGATTCCATTTAGAACCTCCTATAATTTTAAAGAAACGGCGGCCCCGTTAGAAAAGCTTGGCGCTTGGCTTGGTTGCGACCCACACGTTGAAAAACACTGCACTAGAGCATTTTCTCAAGCATTTCTATGTAATGTAACGTTTCTGCGAATGCTCGACACTGTGTTCGACGTCACGGAGAGTGAGAATTTACCTGTAACATTTCTTTCTAACTTGCGTTCATTGTTGAAATGGACACCGCTCGTGCCTTAGCTCGATATAATGTTACTCCAATACGCTCGTTGGCTTTTTAAATGAGGTTGTAACAAAACATCGAGTGTCGTGTTCGAAGTGCGGTTCGATAAAATTTAAAAGCGACGAATGCTCGATGTTAAATGCTCTAGTTTATATTCACCTTTATGTAACCAGAAGTCAAATTACAGCTGCTCAAATGTCAAAAATCTTCGGAAAACAAACTCCACACTGTGAAACCAGCCACCATTTCTTTATCAGCTCCATTAAGCTCCTCAATCTACATACAAACAGCTTCCGGCACATGCTACACTTACAGTCTACTTGCAATTCTTAGCACTAAGGCTTCTCCGGGTAATCGATTTTGGCACAGTGTTCAGTTTTCAGTCCTAGTGTTCGTACGATCTCGTACGACTGTATGTATAGTCAGTAAAAGAGATAAGTGCGCAGGGTCAAAATGAAAATATTTTATTTCACATAAACCTACATGGGCACTTATGACACGTCAGAGGCTAGGTGCACTGCACGGTTCCAATTGGTCCTTTTTATATGGAGAAGAGCTGGCACGAAACTCCACGGTTACTCTTTTAAAAATAATTGGCTTTTACATGTATGGGAGGACAACGTAGGCCTGTCATTTAACTGTCTGTATACTCAAATAAAGTTCTCAATTGACTTAAATAAGAATGACGGCATTGTTAGCTTAAAGGCCGAGCAATCGATTTCTGTGCTGTCTGTGTTGAATTTCAGCAAGGAACAAGTCTTTTTGTCGCTTAAAGTCTTTCCTCTTCTCGCTGTTTGTAGTATACAGGAGAAAAAATAATGATTACGAAGGCATTTAGATTTCTTCGTTATCAGAATGGTCGATACGATGGGCAATCGAAATAATACTCAAAACACTAAGTACTACACATATATTATACATTATTTTGAGCCTGTAAACTAAACTCTTTAGTTGTCTGTACCTACTTCAACCGTTTGATATATTGTGTTGTGAGAGCCGGAGCTGTCGGGATTAAGGAAGGAAGGCGAGACTTTTGGCAACTAGCATCGTTTCCTTGAGTTATCGATAAAAACCTGCAACGACTTTATTTTGTTTGGTGCTTAAAATCCTGTGTAAATAAAAGTCCGGGGGTCTCGTGGCTAGATCTTTGTCAGTCGTTACGTGTAGTCAGAAACTTGAGTCTGACAACCAGTCTTACCACTTGGCAACTGGATTGTGGATGTCAGATAGGCAGTCATCATCAACATTTCAGCCGAAAGACGTCCACTGCTGAACAAAGGCCTTCTCCAAGCTCCGCCACATGGACCGGTTCTGGGCTTCTTGCATCCAGTGGATTCCGCAGTCGCTCCATGTTAGATACTGGTATCCAGTTGCATCCGGTTAGACTGGAAGCCGACCGCAACATAGTTGGGAAAAGGCAGGCAAATTGATTGAGTCGATTTTGTAGTGCTTTACCACCGTACGATTAAGTGTAACTGGTGGCGGCATCTACATTGCCACATGCGAACTACGGATCACATTGTCGTCACGCAAAATCCTGCATCGCGCAAGCAAAGTTTACCGCGCTACTAGCATATATACGACGTCCTAACATCAATCGTCGGGCAGTTGCGCATTAGACAGGACACCCGTTTGAAGACCCGTTTTCTATGGAGGATGAGTGAACTTTACACCCTGTTCTTCACACCTCTATGCTGGTGAATCTAACGTGATGAACTTCAGCGCAGCCTTCGTCCAACTATTTCAACGTGAACGTTATCAAAAAACACATATTGCAAAAATTTAACCATTAGTTACCTACTATTTTTAACAATTGGTTGAGTTTAACTAATCGAATTTGTTAATCGAATCAAAAAATCGGTCCTTAGTGAAGTCTCAATTTTCCGAAGAGTATTGCCGAAACTGATATAGTAATTACGAAGTTATTTTACCCAACTTGTTCTTTTTTTTTTTTTTGTTTGTGTTCTTTTTCGTTTAGTCCACTCTCGGCCTCTCGACCCCCAATCAATAATGTTTCCACTGGACCCCTAACTATAGTTTCCTCTAGACCCTCGGGGGTCGAGAGTGCAAGTTTTAGTTTCCTCTCGACCCCCCAAAGTACAGTTACGATGATAAAACACATCACATCTTTTAATATATTCTTATTTTCCTACCAATAATCCATCAGGTTATGGGCCCAGGACCCTATGAGCAAAATAAATGTTTTTTTTTTGGAAACTGCGCTATCCGCTATAAAGAAATCTAAGCGTCATGTTTGCCGCAAATAAATGTATTTTCTTTCTTAGATTGACTATACATAAAGTAGTTTTACCCTATAGAGGCGAATCTAGTATAATATAACTATGTAGGTATGCCAGCGACGAAGCTTGTTGGGGATTATTAGACAGGGCAGGAGGGCTTACTGCAAGCTGCGCCATGTGCCGGTGGCATGCATGTTTGTAAATACTCTTGTACCGTCGGGGAAACATATAGTTTAGTACATTTTTTTTGTTTGCCTATATTGTACCCCAATATTGGGCAAAGGCCTCCCCTTTTTTCTTCCAAAGCTATGTCTTCTGCGATCTCTAGCCATGAATGTCACTATTTACCCACATCAAATTGTCCCTTCTATACGAGTATTCAAACTAGACCTATAATTCTTTATAAGTCATATGAAATGCTCATAACAATGCAATGTAAAGTCAGAGACTATAATTGTTAAGTAAATTGACTCCGAATTTAAATTGTCCATATATTCAAATCACAACTATCATTCTTTGACAGTTGTATAAAATGACTATAACACAGCAAATTGACGAAGGGAGTCGATTCGCTTAAACTCAAACACGAAGTATTTATTTCAAATAAACCAATTACAGGCACTTTTGAATTGTCAAGGGGTCGGTCAGTCAGGAAGATGAAGCTAGTGGCTTAACAAATAATTTCCCTGAATGTAACCCTTGCTTAATGTTAAGGACTGATTAGCGACTGTTTACACACACGCACACTACATTATGCATACACACACATATACATACAATTTGACGTTTAAAAGTTTCTTAACTTTTAGCAACGCCACCCTGTATACCAACCCACAACCCACACGTTATCGTCATTCTAATTCGATCCGACATCGAATGTCCAAACACCCTGTACACACGACGACCATCAAACTATACATTTCCAGTTTTAGCTGGCCTGGCGTATAGGCTTTTCGTACGGTCACTAAAGGAGATAAGTAACCAAGGTCGCCGGATTTAGTTGAAGTTTAGGAAGAAACCGATGGATGTTTTCGGATAGTATTTAATTTAATTAATACAAAACAAACAGTTCATTTATCAAGTATATTTATTCATAACATAAGATTTACATTATATAAGCTAACATTTAAAATAATAATATGTACATGTGAAAAAATAAGCAAAAGAATCATAGGGCATCAAAAAATTCGTCCGCATCGCTGTCAACAGGAACAGTGCTAGGCGATGCTAATTCTTTGGCCAAGAAACAGGCCAGCCCTGGTCACATGAAGAGTCGACTAACCGCTTTTTGATATCTCGAAAAACCAAGTGGGCACTCGGACAAAATGGCCCTACTGTTTCAACCCCAAACGGCTCGAACTTATAACTCCCATTCAAGTTGGAATATTTTCGCCATTTGAGGTTTTCTGCACCAGCAGCAGCTGCTCCAGCACAGCCCACCATGCTAGGAAGATGGAAGACACATGTTAAATTTAATTCGAAAACATCCTTTGGTTTCTTACTAAATTTCAATTATATCAGACGACCCTGGTTACTTGGTATCTCTTTTGGTGACTGTACAATGAGAAGTCAGCTAATACTAGAAATGTATAAATGTCGGAGACAGTCGTAGTGTTGTACGTAGAATCAGAATCCTATTTAATCCGAGTCCGTTTCGTTCGTAAATCACCGTAGATCAAGCATATCCGCGGTGACGTTACGAGAGCACTGTCTGTTATCTGTGATGTATCCGATTTAAGCCGCAGGGAGGGAAATTAGAGATAAGACGTTGTACATTTTCAGTTGTGACAATTTGACAGTGACAGCGGCTTTATGTCGTAGCAGTAAGGGCTATTTTCCAAGTGCAAGTGTTCCCACAGTTGGTTGCCTGCGGAGTAATTGCGTAACACATTACCAGTAGCACTGGCTTTCATTTTGACAGCTCAACAACATACATTGCGTTTTTTACGTTGTGAAGCGATGTGAACATGTGAAGCGATGGATTAGCAATATCCTTCATAATGGTTAAAATTGGGATTGATAGTTTGTTACGCAATGAGGGTGTTGTACGTAGAATCAGAATCCTATTTAATCCGAGTCCGTTTCGTACGTAAATCACCGTAGATTAAGCAGATCCGATCTGTTATCTATGATGTATCCCATTTGAGCCGCTGGGAAATTAGAGATTAGACATTGTACAGTCAACAGAAGGCCAATTCTGCATTTATAAATCTAATAATAAACACTAATTATTTATCTTTTATTTAGGCCTCATGATGGATTTAAAAAACAATAACCAAACCAAATAATCTTAGGTAAAATTTCAAATAAAAGTTTAAGTTACAATTCATAAATATAATACTCACATTCAGTCCGCTTTCATCAGATATTTATGTTCTAATAAGACCACTTTTATGCAGCGTAATAATAGTCGCCCTCGCCTCAATATTAATATTTGCCTGCATATTGAGAATAAATACAATACCGCTAAACAGGAATTTCAATCTATTGGCTTGGACCTTAACCCTTCGAAATGTGAACTTAACCTTTCTGACATTACCGACAGACTATTGACTCTATATACACTAACTCTAGACACAGCAATTTAATGCAATAGCCCCACAAATCAAAATTTTGTACAAAAGTTCACTGCACCTCCTAGGTTACCCAATTTTAGAAGATAGTTTTTCTCCTTTCATCGATGAAAAAATTAAAAATTTCAACGACATTTCGAACAGACTCTAAAATTAATTTACATTCGGCATTCCCCCTAATTAGATACTGTTGTTTTGGCCCAAATTTTATATATTTTCTACGTTCTTCTCCTTTAGGGAAGCAACCACATCTGTTGGACCAAATTGACCATATTATTCGCAGCACATTAACAACCATTTTAAGTGTGGCCTTGGACGACCGAGCGTGGCTTCAAGCCACACTACCCGTTTTGGTGGCCTCGGCGTCCGCAAAATTACCAGTATTAGCTTACCGGCGTTCCTGTCCTCTGTCCACAACACCGAAAAGTTGACCGGGAAAATTTTAGCCCCCTGACTGGTTAAATCTGAAGTGCCTTGCTTGACCGACGCGGTGAACGCCTGGAAAGCGGCTGAGAGGGGGAGCGGCGCCTGGAAGCGGCAGATTGGCCCATAAACCCATCTTCCCAGAGACAGTGGGATGAACCGCTCTGCAGGTTGGTACGGAATAATCTTATCAATACGTCCACCAATACTGCTGAGCGTGCCCGCCTGTTGGCTGTGAGTGAGTGGGAGTCGGGGCTCTGGCTTCAAGCAATCCCGTCACCCAACTCACTATGCTGGGTGACACCACCTTCCGGCTCGCTACTTGTCTGCCTTTGGGCGCTCCTTGTGGGGCTCCGCATCGCTGTCAGTGCGGTGAAGCTGTTGACTGCCTCCGACACCTTGGCCTATCCTGCAGTAGGAGCGCAGGTCGAATAGCACGGCACGCCAGCATTAATGACATCATCCGTCGTGCTCTTCTCACCGCCGGGGTGCCAGCTGTTTCAGAACCCAACGGCCTGGCACGCGACGATGGGAAGTGACCAGACGGAATGACTATAATGCCCTGGAAGTTAGGCAGACCTTTGGTGTGGGATGCAACATGTGTCGAAACCCTTGCGCCATCCCATCTTCCTAGTACGGTGGGCTGTGCTAGAGCGGCTGCTGCTGGTCAAACGGCGAAAATATTCCAACCTGATTGGGAGTTATATGTTGGAGCCGTTTGGGGTTGAAACACTAGGGCCATGGGCTCCGAGTGCACCTGGTTTTTCGAGATATCGCCAAGCGGTTAGTGGACTCTTCACATGACCAGAGGGCTGGCTTGTTTCTTGGCCAAAGAATTAGCATCGCCATAAAACGTGGCAATGCTGCCAGTCTTTTAGGCACTGTTCCTGTTGACAATATTTTGCTTATTTTTTCACATGTACATATCATTATTTCAATTGTTAGCTTATATGTATAATGTAAATATTTATACTAATAATAAAAATGATACCATCACACGTCACTAACCAGCAACTACAACCAAATGACAACGTTTATTCCGATCAAGTTAACTATTCATAAAACTCATGTCTTCCTCACAGAAATCTGAATTCTTTATTGAGTTTTCTATGATCTACCTTTCTAACTTTACGAAATGTGTGAACAAAGCGAACAAGATAAAGAATGTTATATTTCTGTCTCATTACTTCCAATCAAGTAAAAACTTACAAAAAGTCGAAGTACTGCGGCTTACTGATTCACGCATCTATCTGCACGCGCATTACTCGTAGAACGTTGAAATTATGAAATACAATCATTTGTTGACGAGTGACGACAATGTTTTTTTTTTCTTTTTATTGACAATGAGCTCACTCTTGACCTCAATCCAGCCCAGAGGCAGGGATGAGATCTACGGTGGGACGAGCTTGCGCAGAAGAAGCCTATTTACTCTCGCCCTGAAAAGATTCGGGTTGTATGAACTCGGAAATGCAGACGCAAGCAGACAATTCCACTCCTTAGCTGTGCGCATCAGAAAAGATGATGAGAAGCGCTTAGTGCGTATATATTTTATATTAAACAAAAAGGGGTATCCTGCAGTGCGTCTGGACTTTCGATGGTAAAAAGATGAAGGCGGGATGAGCTCATGTAGCTCTCGAGCACACTCCCCGAAGTACAGTCTGTAGAAGACGGACAGACAGGCAACACTTCGCCGGTGAGCCAGACTATGAAACTTTGCCTCCACCAGCTTTTTATCGCCAATTAGTCTCTTAGCTCTGCGCTCCACTGAGTCTAAAGTGGCGAGTGTTTATTTTCTTGAAACTAGAAGGACGTAAGTCAAATTAAACGTCAAGTCATTGCTTTGTGAGATTGCCTATGGACTTTTGGTCGACACTGTACAGACGCCAGCACATCAAGCTACTACAATCTGTCAAATTTCTTTAATAGAGTTTCAACCTTATCGCTAAAGCATTAAGGTTCAAGGTTGATTGGGAAAATTTGACAGTTTCGGGTAGCTTGACCTGCTGGCGTCTGTACATCAGTGGTTGCCTGCGGGGTGATTGCGAAACACACTATCAGTAGTAATGGCTTTCATTTTGACAGTTCAACAACATTCATTGCGTTATTTATGTTGACATTTTTCGAACATATGCAGCAATGGATTAGCAATATCCTTCAAAATGATTAGGATTGTGATTGATAGTCTGTTACGCGATTAGGGTGCTTTATTATTAGTACAGATAATACTGATTGATATCTGTCACCTTGATTTGCCTTCAACATCAACTGCCTTGCAAATGTACCGTCAGCTGTGGACAAAAGAAAATGGCGTCAAACAAGCAAATACCGACGTTTGATACATTAGAACATCGGCCGTCGTCACTAGGAGCGCATAGCATTGCGCAGTGTCCCTTTCACACCGGCCCGCCCACGCGTTGCACTACGGCTTTCTACTATTTGCAACTCTGTCAGTTTATAGGCGCCTGGTACTTTTTGATGGAAGACATTGTTCGCGTTCCGATCTATTGTTTAAGATTTTGTTATTTTGTTTAGTTTTTTTTTTTTAATAATTTGTGAAATTTTTGTGGGTACTTGTATATTATAGCGTCCACTTAATAAAAATCATACTTTTTCAAAATTCTTCCCCTAAACGGATTAAATAGGGGGAAAGTTTGTATGCAGTTCATCGAAACGTGGAAGTTGATCCTTTTTCTGTTCATAAGTAAAAGTGGTATCATCGTTTTCTGGAAACTTATCCCGGGAGGTGGTTACCAGTTACTACGTAATTGGCAGAATGGTTATTCTTTTCGTGTCGATGGTACTCTTCTTCGATATTTTATAATGTTTGAGCCCAGTAGGTAGCGATGTTAATTGCGGCATCAGTGGCATTCATTAAGTCATTCAAGGTGTGGATGGGAACTTGGATTGGAACTTGGACTTGTTGGATGCTTGAAGTTCTTGCGACTTTTAAACCTACCCGAGGTCGTTGTGTAGTCGTAGAGGGGATGTCCGGAATCGGATTCCTGGTTCTTTTTTTCCAGCGCGCATGCGACATCCCTTCGTACGGCAGGTGGTGCAATTCCTGCAAGCCTGGTCATGAGATACTGCGACATCATCGTGGCCTTATTAGACCAGGCTTCCAGAATTGGGAGGTGGTTACAAGTTACCACGTAATTGGTAAAATGGTGGTCAAGAGATACTGTCATAGCATCGTTCCCCCATGAGTTATGTCGCGTGAGATGTTATCTTAATTATGTTCATGGTTCAGTTAGCAACAAAGTTATGGGGACTGATCTTATGATTTACACCCTGTTTGGGGATGCTTGCTGACTTATGGGCCTGGCCAACTTTTTTTTTTTTCGTACTTAACTTCGTTAGAAAAGAAATAACATCACGCCTGTAAACATGTTGAAAGGGTAGGCAGACGTGGTTTAGTGCAACCACGTTTCGCCAGTTATTTTACAGTCCCTTGTCTTTGTGTAGATCTGGCGGTTTGGTTTGTTACTGGTGTATGACCGTTATAATTAATAACAATAAATAAATAAATTAGTCGATTCGCACGAATTTACTCGCCCGAAACGGGCAAATCGTCACTTATTTATTTCTTTTTCATTAGCCTATATTATCCCACTGTTGGGCAAAGGCCTCCTTCATATTCGTTACTTATAAATAATATTAGTTTTCTATAGGCCCCTTAGTAAGACTGGTTCTCAGACTTTTGGGCTTTTAACTACCCGTAACGACTCTCAAAAATCCAAGAATGACAGCCGAGGCTAACGGCTTAACGTACTTTCCGAGGCACGGGGGGCTCGGTATGTAAAGATGGTCACCCAACCAAGATGGTAAGTCTGACCAACCATGACAAGCGTAGCTTAACCTGATCGATCGACCCGGGTGGCTGTTATTACTTAGCCACTAGCCCTCTCTCACTTGAATTAATTATTTTTCTTAACTAATTTCTTATTCCTTCTTTCCATCTGCTCATCCTGTCTCCGCAACATTTACCTAAGACATTAAACACAAAACAGCACAGATTACTTTAAATAAATAAATTCTCTTACGAAGCTAGACAAACATCTGTCTGCAACAGTCGTCTTCATGCTCGCCATTTGCATTTAATTGGCTATTGCGCTGAAAGGCCAAGACTAGAGGGGCTCTCCACGAAATATATCTAGATTTATAGACTTCTGCAGTATTTCTTGAAGTTAAAATGTTAGTAACCTGCCGAGTAATTGCGTGACAGTACTATCAGTAGTATTGGCTTTCATTTTGACAGTTCAACTACATTCATTGCGGCATTTGTTGTTGTTCGAATATACAGGATGGCAGGGACATCGACGTGCAAACTGTAACCATGGATTCAGCACACGAGTTTAGACCCCATAGCTTCGAAATTTACCGTCGGTTATAAAAAAAAATCTTCTGTTTCATAGAAAAGTGCAATACCTACGCGGTCAAAATGTATGGAACAGCAATATTTTTTTTAATAAGCGACGAAAAATTTCGGCTGTATGGGGTGGGCTAAATTCATGTGCTGAATCCATGGTTACGGTTTGCGCGTCGATGTCCCTGCCACCCTGTATAAACCAATGGATTAGGATCCTTCAAAATCAGTCAGATTGCAATTAACAATTACCTAATTAAAAATTAATAATTCATTGAAATATTTAAAAAAAAACTTAATGATAATATAATATTAAAATTTAAAAAAGAATGTTCTTTAATAAAACTAAAAAAAAAAATACGCTACTCCACTCTATTGGGCTCGAATGAATAATCATGTAACTCGAGGGGTTTACTAATAGCCACTGAAGATTTCCACTATCCACCTCCTGGCTCCATCATGAAATCAGCTCCAAGATACCAAATTATAGTTTTGTCATACGAACTACACATACATACAAAGTTTCATTTCGATTCGACAATTAGAAGCAGGTTAAAATTGACTTCTAATATTTGATTACATTGTTTGTTAGTTACTACGTCAGCTAGCTAATAAAAGCGTTTTAATAGTAATTTAATGTTACTCTCAAGAAGTTTATTAGTTTACCGTGTGTTACGAAGTTGCGTGACTTCACATAAATCCACCAGCTCAGCACTTTCCATATGCATAGAACTTTAGAAGCTTTTACAGTGCTCCTACTTAAAAGATAGTGGCTTTGATTTCGTGTACAGACTTAACATAAATTAAAGTATTGCTGTCATACTCGAGGGGCTCGTGGCTAAATGATAACAGCCACGCGGGTCGATTAGAGGCTAAGATACGTTTGCTAGACGGCTCGTGGATGGGTGACCATCCATTAAAGTCAAAGTCAAATCATTTATTTAAAATATGCACTTTTGAAGGTCAAAATTTACAAAGAATTAATTCTAATCGCCCCTTCCAAAATGTCGTTTCGTATGGAGAAGAATGGGCAACAAACTCCACCGCTATTACATATATCGAGACCCCTCGACGACTGCTGTCATTCGTGGATCTTTGACAGTCGTTACCAAGGGGAATTGCGTTATCCAGTAACTGAGTTGTGGAGGTCAGATAGGCAGTCGATCCATGTAAAATACTGGTATTCAGCTTCATCCAGTTAGACTGGAAACCGACCAAACATAGTTGGGAATAGGGTAGGCAGATTTATATGCTGTCTTTTACTAACAGGCTGGGATAGAAAGAGATGGTAGTGTACTAAAGTGTCAAACTATTTGACATGGTTTCAGGCGGCGTGTTTCGTGGTATTGTCTAAACTTGTAAATGTAGAAGTTTTAGCTAAAGTTCTAAAGGTGAGTATACACTAGAACATTTTTTCGAGCATTTCCATGAAATGTAGCAAACTTACGACTGGTTGCTTTTAGAAACTGAGCTTTTGTTTGTACAATGCAGGCAAAAGCTGTGTTTCCATGCATGCGCACTCGCCGCGAGCATTACGTCAAACGCAGCGTCGAGCATTCATAGAAACGTTACATTAGATAGAAACGCTTTTGGAAACTGAGCTTTTGCCTGTAGTGTACCATTCGTAAGAACGCTACATTACATTGCAATACTCGACAAAATGCTCTAGTGTGTAGTCACCTTTTGAGCAGTCATTATGATATGACAAAACTTAGTAGCTTTTAGATTTCTTGAAGTTCTTGACATGACTTGATGTTGTTATTTCAAGTATTTGTGTTCAAAACAAATCTCTTTTGTCTGAACTCAAAGTTAGATTGAATAACTTAAATCCAAAATTTCAATTCATTCAGTTATAATTAAACTGTCAAATTCATTATGTTTCTAAGTCTATACAGTGGCCTTTGTAGAGTGAAATTATTTAGAGCACACCACCTTACACAATGTTTAAGGAAGTAAGTTAACATAACATTACGCTTTTAATCCCCGAAGGAATAGGTAGATTAGAGGAATGCATATACCGGCTGACTTTTTTACGGTCTGGATAAAAACAGGGTATAGAAGAGGAACGGAGTAGAAGCCTTTGGCACAGAAAATTATTTTTGTTTTCACAAAAAAAGAGCTTTTTTTATTTTATTTTGTGTCAGTAAAAGCACACGCAGATTTCGTTAGCTGTGTTTAAATCTCATGTAATAGTGGACGAGACTATTGCAACAGGGTCTAGGCTACTAGTGAAAATGATAATGGAAAGGGTTGCTTGAGTGATACTATTGTAATTAGCATAGCATAATCAGCCTAAAATGTCCCCACTGATTCCCAGCAGTGGGAACATTATAGGCTGATTATGCAGGCTTCTTCTCGAGAGGAAGTGGCCTGTAATCCACCACGCGGGTCCAGTGCGGGTTGGTACATGTCACATGTCTTCGAATTTTTGGTTTTAGGACATGCCGGTTTCCTCACGATGTTTTCGTTCACTGTTTTGAGAGCAGTGGTGATGAAATTATTTACACAAAGTAAAGCGCCCGCGTCAACAACAATCGCCTCGATTAAGCAAACGCGACATTCAAACACCCGCCAGATTAAAAGCCATTTGGTGTGCAAATAAAACGGACGGGACGTTATCAGGCGCCGCTCCATTCAACGTCGCATAATGCCGGGACGTGCGCTTGCCACCGCGTCCACGACGCGACTGATTGGCGCGCAGCCAAAATGCTCCATAGACTTCACGGATATCATTAACTCTATGATGCTTATTATTTTTTTTTTGGGAATGGAATGGTATCTCGCAAGTCGACCTAGGAGGTTGTCGTCTGCTTAACCGGACTTGCCTGTGGGTGCCTCAATAGATTAAGCCCTCCAGCCAGGGTTTAAAAACTCAAATACTAAGCAGTTACACGCTAAGGGCACCCCTGGTGGGGTGCGGACTTCCGCTTAGGGCGTCGCTGGGGGGCTAGAGCGGATTATATGCTTACTTAAAAATGTTTTTTATTTTTTATTACAGGTACTTTTTTCGACACAGCAGTCTTCAAAGATGAACCGTCATCAAGAAACAAAGGTTTTTAGATTTTTTTTTATTGTTTTTAGCACAGTTGCCCACTGAGTCGTGTCGTAGTTTAGTAGACAAAAGGTGCTGTTCTTATTGTTTTGTTTCCGTCGATACAATGCGTTGCGCCTCAGTGGGTTACAGGCATAATGAGTTTAATTACAACTCTTTGGTTTGTTACAGCTGATTGAACATTTGTTATATGTAGTAGTTAATTTTGATTAGAATAAGACATGTAAAGACATGGAATTTGCGTTAAGAACGTTCATCCCGCGCGGACTGGCATCCTCGCATTTCTAGTGGTTTGATTATTTTATTAGATTTAAACCAAAGTACTATTTTTTTACAGCCAAGTCGAACCGGTCTATTCTGTAAAAAACTGACCGTGAAAATGTAGGTGAAGTGAGCTGTCTATACCTATAGTGTCAATCTGTAGCATGTCAAGTGGGCTGTCAGCTCACTTCACCTAAGTTTTCATGGTGATATTTATACAGAATGAAGTGGCAGATCGTTGGTATTAACAGCTGGGTAAGAGAGAACCTCTACCTTTTTGAAAACAATCTACCATACCTACCTTTGTAGATTAACAAAACTTATATGCGTTTTTCCAAATCATTCCATTCCGAAAATTCCAACTTATTTCCAAACGTCACATTTCCATATTTGCCTCAGACTGTACTGTTAGCCTTCATGAGTGTATTCGGTGACTCCTCGCTCCGTCCCAGGCGACGGCGACGGTCGGAAGTCTGGCAACTAATTCTGTAGCTTCATTATAAATGAGGCTGGAAGCGTACGGCAAACGGGACACTTTTATGTGGCGCAACTTTTTGAGTGTTGTGTGGAACAGTCAATCAATTGTGCCTAAGTAATAACAGCTGCATGGGTCGATCGATCAGGTTAAGCTACGCTAGCGGCGGTTAGTCCGAAGATGGTTGACCATCGTTACATACCAAAATCTCTCCGTGCCTCGGAAAGCACGTTAAGCGGGTGGTCCCGGTTTGGCGCGTGCTAACTGTAGCACGCGCCAAACCCCAGTCCAAGTACCAGTTCTTTGTTTTGTAGCTTGTTGTTGCCTGTAAGTGGCCCGTCTGTAGCTCAGAGTGGACAACTGGCTCGCTCCCGTATACATGGCAGTTTGATTGTCTCATACATGCCGGATTGACTTGCAGCCACTTGCAGGGCACACGTTGTGGAATTAAAACATGGCGTCGGTCATATTATGGCGTGTTAACTTGTGAAGTGCAGTTCAGACTATTGTTCTCTTAAGACTTAGTAAGCGTTCCATACGAATTTGAACGTTATACTAATGGATATAATGTTTATTATCTTATAAGTCAATGTGAGCAAGTGTTTTATCTATCTTATATATAAAAATGAAGCCCTATTTCTCTTGGTCACACCATAACTTGAAAACGACTTTACCGATTTCATCCACTTTTTTTTTTAAGTTTTCTAATACTTTGTAGAAGGTTCTTACGGAAAAAAAAATAAGAAAGTTGCTTCACGCGGACGAAGTCGCGGGCAGAAGCTAGTTTGAATATAAACATTGGTGCTATATGAATAATGTTCACATTTGTATGCGACGCTTACTTTACTTGGTAAGGTCAAACTGCGATTTGTGAATATTGCCCATCTCTTGGGAGTGGTCATTTCTTTCATTCTTGTTACAATACTGTTCTGGGGCCGATATTGCTCCGCTATAAATGTAATATATCCCCTCTTATTATGAAAAAAAAAAAAATATATTCAAGTAAAAGTAAAGTAAAGTAAATTATTTTATTCCTCTTATTATGAGAAGTCACATTGATGTCGTTTATCAATGGTAACATTCAAATTTAAAATATTTTATTACATATAAACCTATGTACAGACGCCAGCACATCAAGCTATTACAATCTGTCAAATTTCTCTAATAGATTTTCAACTTTATCGCTAAAGCATGAAGGTTCAAGGTTGATTGGAAAAATTTGACAGTTTCGGGTAGCTTGACCTGCTGGCGTCTGTACATTGGCACTTCATCAGAAGCGAAGCGCGATTCCAATTGGTTGTTTCCTACCCTATGGAGAAGAGTGGGAAAGAAACTCCACGGTTACTCTTTTAAAAATTATGTGTTGACACAATTTCGGGAACACCAATCGCAGACAACCTGAAATGAAATTGATGAATTCACATTGTTATTGTGCATTTTTATTAGGTAGTCAAAACATAATAATAGTACTCGTAATAGTGAGACGCAGTAAAATACAAAGTCCTTTATAGCCTTGCCGGTAATTCAATTTTGTTTTGTTCTGACTGTTTATCCGTGTAAGATTATTCTTAGTATTTTTAGGGTTCCTACTGTCCGCTGTCAATCCGTCCGTCCATCCGTCCGCTCGCCCGTCCGTCCGTCAGCGGGCTGTATCTCATTAACCGTAATAGGCAGACAGTTGAAATTTTCACAGAGCGTGTATTTTTATTGCCGCTATAACAACAAGTAATAAAATTAAAAATAAGTATTATAAGTTTATACAAAAGACTAGTTTTTTTGGCGTCTTTTTTCTTGTACAGACGCCAGCACATCAAGCTACTACAATCTGACAATTTTTTTCAATAGATTTTCAACTTTATCGCAAAAGAATTAGGTTCAAAGTTGATTGGGAAAATTTGACAGTTTCGGGTAGCTTGACCTGCTGGCGTCTGTACGATACGGAACCCTTCGTGTTTGCCTCTTACTTGGCCGGGGATTTCTTATTATTTTACACTCAAGGGGTATCTTGCGGAAACACTTTCCTTAATTATTTGTAAACGCGCTAATCTCTCGAACTACCGATCGGATTTAAAACATCTTTTTGCATTTGATAGATAGATTTTTTCTTTAAGCTATTTATCCTCACCTTATGTCCCTTAGGAGCCGAGCAAAAGAAAAGAAGTCGGTAAAAACAGTAAGCGAAAACGAAATGATAGCGCAAACAGGGCCCCAAGTCTGCTATTACAATAGTGTCAGAATGTTCTATCATTGATTTCATAATTGTTCATTTTGACAAGTTTGGTAATCTACTAACATAATGGCGTCATTATGACTTTCCAGTGGTCAACCACTGACACTCCATTGAAAGAAATAGCATAGAATGGTAATCTCGTACATAATGATATATGAATGACTGACTTACATAAAACACTTGACTTGTATAAAACACTATTAAATAATATGTAAAAATATATATAAATGAAATTTGGCATAAATAAAGTAGTGGTAGTTTTTCGAAAATTATTTCTACTAACGGGTTTTATAATAATGGCAATACGACAATGTCATTATTACACAATTCTATTACGAGATTGATCGACCAATGATCGCCATTAAGAATTTAGCAGATTACGAACTTTAAGCAAAATGACAATGGGATAGGAATGGGACCGTGTTGGAATGACGAATTTATAAAAATAACAGACTTGGGGCCCAGGTGATGCGTTGCGATGGGGTGGGTCGGTGGAACAAGAAATTTTACGCGGACGAAGTCGCAGGCCGAAGCTAGTAAATAACAGAACAACAGACAACAACAACAACGGCAACAGTGAACTGTTTGTGTTCTTTATGAGAATAAAATATCTTTAAACCGAAATAATGCTTATTTTATTCTGAAGCCAAACTTTCGTCGCGATCCTTATTCCGTTTGGATAACCTTTTACAGGGGCTAGAAAAACAGATAAGCATACCAAAATTGTTACTAGATTATTTACAACCCCGAATCACCTGTCCTTCTAGATTCTAGAATATTGAACTTTATGACGTCGTACCGTGGCCAGTAAAAGTACGTTTTCCGCGGCGACTCCTGAATACTGTATCATGCAAGATTGTCCGTCACATCGTGAATGAATCAGTTACTCTAGTTTCATGTGCCCCTAGTAACTTTGGTGTACTTCTGAACCAGAGAGATTTAATATTGTATGTTATCATCATCTCAGGGGCGTGGCTAAGTAATAATATAATAATATCCCTGGACATTTCACACAGCGCCATCTAGTAATAATAGCCGCACAGGTCGATCGATCAGGTTAAGTTACGCTTGCCGCGATTGGTCCGTGGGTGGGTGACAAGATACATACCAAGAGTCTTCCGTGCGGCTGTCTTTCGTGGATCTTTGATAGTCGTTAAGGTGGATGCTCCAAGGTAGCCCGCGAAATTCAAATTTTCTTACGTTTTTTGCAATTTGCTGGTCAGTACTAAGTTGTACGTTGCTTAAAATATGATTCGCGGCCGTAACAAATATGTATTTACTGAATTATAATCATTAAAATCAGTAATACAACTTGTTAAGTTAGCATAATCCTAAAATGTCAAGATTTCATGAAATAGTCATTCAGTGGGACTACTTGATCTTAGAGAGTTGTGTTGATGACTTTAATGATTATAATTCTGTAAATACATATTTGTTATGGCCGCGAATCATATTTTAATCAACGTACAACTTAATACTGACCAGCAAATTGCAAAAAACGTAAGAAAATTTGAATTTCGCGGGCTACCTTGGAGCATCCACCTTAAGGGGCGTCGGAAGCCCGAAAGTCTGACAACTATTCTTACCAAGGCGTATTACCCAGTAACTAGGTTGTGGAGGTCATGTAGGCAGTAGCTTTATGTAAAATACAGCTGCATCCGGTTAGATTGGAAGCCGACCCCAACATCGTTGGAAAAAGGCTCGGCAGATAATGAGTTCACAGTCGACATTTCTGCCTAGCTCGCGTGCTACATCATGCGTGATGCAAGATTTATAAGCTCTTCAATAAAACGGTTTACGCGTCGAGTGGGGTAAATGACGTGTTATTATTTTATTGCGTCGGTTACTGTGTGTGGAATGTCACGATTACATTCTGGTTGTTTGAGGCTAAATCTGAACAGTATGCGGCTGTGAGTAACAGTAAACTTTACGCTTGTTATCCCTGAATGGTTAAGCAGAGATTTATAGTACCTAAATCCACATTTCGCTGTTTTATTGCCCTCTATTGCCATCATCATAATCATAATCACCCTCTAATGTTCCCACTGCTGGGACACAGGCCTCTTCTTGGTGAGAGGGAGTAGGCTGTAATCTTCCACGCGGGCCCAGTGCGGGTTCGAAGACGTCTTCGAACTTTTGGTTCTTGGACATGCCGGTTTCCTCTCGATGTTTTCCTTCGCCGTTTTGAGAGCAGTGGTGGTGAAATAATTTACACAAAGTAAAGCGCCTGTCTGGGTTCGTACTTACGACTGACAACTCGTAAGTCGGAGCCGTCACTACTGGGCCACCACTACTCTCCATTCATTGGGAGTATGCACAATAGCACATGTTCATTAATATGTGTTTATGGCAAATTGGTAGGGCTCTTTTCATGAGGTTTTGCATCGACCAATAATTCCATGTTTTATGTTAATGGCCTGCAGTGCGATTCTGTAACCATCTCACCGTGAAAACTTAGGTGAAGTGAGCGTGGAGTGAGCTGTCATTCCAACTAATGTCAGGGATTGACACTATTGATAGCTCACTCTAAGCTCACTTCACCTAACTTTTCACGGTGAGATTCTTACAGAATCGATCGGCTGGTTCTTAACAAACAAGAGGATACCCATACTTTAGATACATAATCTCTTTATTTTTCTCACGCCAACAAAATTCAATTCAAACATAAATATTTTTTTTATCACAACCGCTAAAATTATAAGGAAATATATGTGACACTAATGAAGATCCTAATGGATGCAGACGTGAACCAATTGACGGAATTCTTGTTCCTAACTTCGGCCGCGCCATAATATCGGCCATAAAAGCCAAAGTTCCTAATTCCGGTTATTGAGTTCGGATCATCTTTGTGGTGAGGACTCGTAAGAATTATATAAAGGCTGCAGGGTTTTAATACGATGGTGTTAATTTTCGAAATTTTCCTTTGCGTCATGTCACCAATTCATTTAGCAATTTTTTTCAGCGAAACTCCGCAGACGTGATTGGTATCGATATGTAAACACGATAAAATAAAATAGATTTTCACAACTCATACTTGGGTTAAGAAAATCTTTTTTTTTGTGTTTAGATATTAATACCCATCACTTCTGTAAAGCTTACATAAAATAAAAACGGTTTTTTTTACTCTGATATTTCAAATGACCACTCTAACTGAGGTCGATGACCCCACAAAAAACATCTTCAAATTAATTTCTTTTTTGTTTTATCATGTTCAGATATCGATACCCATCACGTCTGCGGAGTTTCGCTAGCTAATTTAATGTGGCCTTGTGTATACTAGGGCGTCTCTCTCGGCGTTTCCACTCACATTTACAATGTTTTACATTCCCTTGTAAATACTCCTTGTTAGTCGCCTTTTACTCATCCTCCTAAAATGACCAAACTGATATCCGAACCAGCAACCTAATTGCATAACACACTATCGATCTCAATCTTAATCATTTTGAAGGATATTGCTAATCCATTGCTTCCATTGCTCGAATTCTTTTCTGCTCAATAACGTAAATAACGCAATGAATGTAGTTGAACTGTCACAATGAAACCCATTGCTACTGATAGTGTGTTACCCAATTACCCCGCAGGTCTTATTACACCCCGAGAAAAAGGTTTTTTACTTAAACTTATTTATAGAACGGATCCAAGACAATCAAATCAAATGAACATTCCAAAATTACTCCCAAATTCTTCCATCCCATTACAATTTATTCGTCCATTCTACCCAATTTCACGTACAACCGATGAATTCATAATGTAGTGACCGTTTCAAACATTGAAGCCGGAATATTTTATGTATACCTTGACGACATACTCTTACTTCAGATTGCTTTTAAATGACTGTTCAGGGGTCAACGATACGTTCTGTGACCTTATGAATATGTTATCATGTGTCAAAAGTAAGTAATAACTTGTTATTTGGGACTTTGGTTATTTTTAGAACCTTTTAAACGTGAATTTGGTGCTTAGAAGTATTTGGTGAAAGGCAAGAGTGATGACCAAAGGGTTAAATCGCAGAAAAATCTAGATTTCGGTAATGAATCTTTTTTTTTATGATACAATCTACACATATATATGACTGCGACGCCCGATCGCTCCGAAGACCCGCCTGATGGAAAGCAGTGATGCAATCGTTGATGGTAAAGCGCACTAATTTATTATGAGCCTATTCACTCTAGCCTTGAAGACACTTAAATTATAATCGGACGGAAAGACCGCTGCAGGCAAATTGTTCCAGTCCTTCGATGTTCGCGGTATAAATGAGGAGGTGAAACGCTTATGATAAAAATCTTATGGTGTACCTTAGCCTAGCCTTTGCACTACGTTTTACTTTTTCTTTGGGTAAAAGGAGTGACTTAGGTAGGAGCTTTTGGATATCATGTTATTAAGATCACTGGAATTCTAACTTGATTTATTTAAATAAAGTAGTAGAGAGCAGTGGCTTACGCCGCGACTTACGAGCTGAAGGTCGTAGGTTCGAACCCACACAGGCGTTTTACTTTGTGAAAATTATTTAATCACTACTGCTCTCAAAACGGTAAAGGAAAATATCGTGAGGAAACCGGCCTAGAAGTAAAAATTCGATGATATGTGACATCTACCAACCCGCACTGGGCCCGTGTAAATTACGACCCATTCCCTCTCACCAAGAGGAGGCCTGTTTCCCAGCAGTGGGAACATCATAGGCTGATAATGATGAATCATTTTGACAAAAAATAGAAGGCAAAAAGATATCATATCACCTTATAATATTTCTTATAAGATTTCTCAGTACCTCTCTCATGTAAATTCCGAATATTTGCAAGAATAACAGAATTTATATTGTATTTTCTCGTAACACAATGCAATCTCACGTTACTGCTTGAAGAATAACCAGAGATGTATATTACATACTATATTGAAATAAGAACTTTCTGAGTTGCGATGCTCACATCCCTCGGTTTGCTTTGAGTAACAGAAAAATATTCTCTCAAAACTAAAGAGAAACACGAGACTTTTCCTTTCTGTTAAGCTAGCAGAAAAGCAAAGAGGTTAAAAACAACGTTAAAAAAAAATAACATAAATCTAAGCGTTTGTTGTGAATAAAAGAGAAGATAATATGTCACCTGCGCTGAGTACCAGGGCAACATGAAACGCAGAAGCTCTTAATGTAATTGCCAAATAAAACATTATTGTTCTGTCCACCCTCCTATTTGTGCCCCAAACAATACTGGACTCTGTTATGTGAACTTTAAATTTCATATTTGCTAATCACTTGATGGATGTTAATGATCTTCAAGCCCCTCATTTAGATGTTTTAAACGTCATATTACGTTTTATGGCTAAAATATTAAGGTTGGAATTGCATTAGCAACTTACGCATTTTTGTCTACATCAAATGCATTCTAAACTGTACTTTATTTTCAAAATGATAAAGTTTTATTTTGGTGAAATTTTTTTTGGTGTATTCAGCTTGGACTCAGGGGAAATAGTTCCGATAATGGTCAGCAAATATTGTCCTTCCTGAATGGTGTGCGTTATGACATTAAATAATTTAATGTTCGCGAACCATAATGGAGAATGCGGATATTAAATGCTGAAATGATTTTGCAATCAGTTACCGTTGTTATGTTAAGTACTTAATTATCACGGTAACGAAGTATTGTTTGATAAAATCTGGTTTAAAAGTTTCACTGGTTTGCCAATGTGTAAATTAAGTAGGCATATTTTTTCCACAGACTTTATTTTTTATAGGTAATTATATTATTATATATACTTATAATAAACCTAAAGAGTTTGTTTGAACGCGCTAATCTCTGGAACTACCAGTCAGATTTGAAAAAAATATATTTGCATTTGATAGCCCAATTCTTTAGGAAGGCTATAGGCTATTAAACATCACGCTAGAACCTTTAAGAGCCGAGCAAAAAGAAATAAAAGAAAGAACACTAAGCGAAAACAAAGTAATAGCGTGGGCGGGCGATGCGATGCGACGGAATGGGTCGTGGGAACAAGAAATTTCACGCGGATGAAGTCGCGGGCAGAAGCTAGTCATTTAATTATACTGTAAATTGTATTCTAATGCTTTAAATACACCATCAACAGGACGATGACATCAACCTACCAATAAATAAGGGGAGCGTTGATGATTAGCAGTAGACATTTGAAACGTATTTACAGTAAACGACCAAGTACTGGTTTGTAAATAAAGATAATTACCGATTGAAAACAAGTTTTTTTTTTATTCTGCATAAACAAAACGCACCATACAAATAAAAAAAGACAAAATATACACATAACGTAGTCAAAAACCTCGTACCTCAACTGGAACAGTGATAATAAAAATATCGATAAGATTAATCTTTATTGAAATCCATAATGTATGGTGGTATAATGCACAGGTGATAAGATTAATCAATAATAATAATAATAATATTCCTGGACATTTCACACAGAAACAATAATACATAATAATAAGAACAATAGAAACAATAATGGACCTGTCAGGCACAGCAAAATTTTAAAAGTATCAATGGCTTATATGAACTTTTCTATTCGTTCCCAAATAAGGAAAACCCTAATAATATGAACAGAATCAAGAGTATGTGCGTAGGCAACTCGCGAACTGTTGTTTGAACAAAGGGTAGTCCCACGTTGGGCGCCAATTCACCCGCACTTTACACTTTTTATTTGTTTGTCCTTTATTATGACAGAGAAAGCAAATATTTTCATGTTTTGGTTTTTTGAAGAGTATTCTTTATTTAGTTATAACAATCTACGTGTTTGAATTAACTTAGCGTACTAGAATGCTTCGTATAATTAAGACATTGTTTCCAAAATGATATTCTGCCAAGGCTCCAAGCGCCGCAGCGTCTAGAATTTATAATTTTAATAAAACAAGATAGTAACGAAGATGAACGTAAATTTTGTTTTAGAGTTTCTTAACTTGGGCTAAACTTATATGGAATATTTCTCAACAATTTCATCCCTTAGCCGTAAGCGAAACTGTCTGACGCAACGTCAAAACTACTGCAGTCAAGTAAATTTAATAGGAGTAAAGGTTTCTAGAGAGTATTTAGTGAATGGAATCCGTTTCAAAGACGTCTGGCCACCTGAAACTTAGTTATGGATATCAACGTATTTAGAGGTATCAAATTACTTGAAGTAATTTTAGCTGCTTAAAATAGATGACAAATTAATAAAGATTGGTCCTTGGCAGCTCTGGACAGAGAGAGGTAGAAGTAGAGTAGTGAGGCCTTTGCCCATCAGTGGTACATTATTAGTTAGTAAAAAAGATATGATGATACATTTAATATTATTAGTCCAACAGGAAAATAAACACGACAAACAGTGATTTCCGCAAAACATTTTTACTTTTGTCCCGACTTTTTGTGAAAGCAAACGCTGCGGGTCTGAGGCTACTAAAAGCACATTGGATTATGCCGGGTCAGGTAACCCTCGGGAGCCGTTGATAGAAACAACACGTTTTATGTTGGCCCCACGTTGGGCGCCATTTCGCTCCACGCACGACTGCCTGCTTTGATGGCGTGAACTCGTGACGTACAGTCATCCGGACGTCCATGTAAATGAATTGACATCGACTGTGCCTGTATTTTGTGGCAGTAAGGGTGCTTTTTGTACGTTTCACGTGTTACGCTATTTGGTTTTATAGGAATGTATTATTTATTATAGCACGGATGTAAAATATTATCGTATTTTATTGTTTTAAGCGTATAATTTATATTACATTTTGATAATTATACAAATAAAAGCAAACGAGATTAAGTCGCAGGTGAGCCGTTTATTGAGCTTAATTCGTTTATGGTCCCACGTTGGGCGCCATTCGTTCGCCGTAAGCACGCTGTGAAATAGAGGAGGCGTGGCGGCTCCGCAATAAAACGATTTGACAATAAAAACTACAAACTAGATTCAGGCGAGGATTAGTTTAGCCGCAATATTTTTTATACTGCCAGCTTCGAATAAAAATAGAGTGGTTTTATGTAAAAGTTTTACACATTTTTCGCAAATATAAAAGGCTCGGTTTTGAAAAGCTTTTTTGCAAGTCTCTTGACAATAAACCCTAAATCCCTGATCGAAAATGTTACTTAACACAACACCTATGTATATTTTAAACTACTTTCATCATGAACGCAAGTACTAACATACATACTGAATACACGAGCATACCTTATTTGCGTCCTTGTTTTAAAGCTTCATAAACATTTACCTGGAGATTTCCCGCCAGCTTTAGTTTTACACGAAGTTCGCAAAATGAATAATTAAACTGAGCCAGGCGTCTGCCTGTCCATATTGACCCAGTTCATTTTGACTCCACTTTATTTATTCATCGTTTCTGCTCTTATATTACTGGAGGCAAGGAACATATTTCTTTTGGAATATATTAGTAGTGCCTTAGGAGGGTAGTTAAGATAAACTTGCAACTTCGAGGTTCATTCTGTACTTTACTATGGTAATTTATAGTCGGGGTTAAAATGTTTGGAGCTCTTTGTAAAATTAAATATATTTTAAGCTTTGAGAGATTAATGAAGTTTTATTTGCTAATAAAAATGCGCCATTTTACGATTCAAATACAGTTCGTTGTCACGGCAGGCGATTTAATTATTCTAGCTTTGCTAACAGCTTAATAAAATGGCAATTATAACCCGTATACACATGATTCATTAACATTCCCGTGCGACTAAAACGAAGTGTTATTACAGCATTCTAAATATAATTGAATTGTTGTGTGTATTCATTCAAATTGTGACTGTTCACTTCCTCATCATCAGCCGTATTACAACTATGTTGGGGTCGGCTTCCACATTCTAATTGGATACATCTAAATATCAGTATTTTACATGGAGTGACTGCCTAATTGACCTCCACAACCCAGTTACTGGGTAACACGATATCCCTTGATTGATTGATTGATTTATTTATTTGTAGAAACATGAGTATACGTACAAGGCATGCAGGTTGTTCATAAACAAAAAAAGATCCGTCATGTTCGGCCTTTGTGGCATACAAATATAAAGATAAAAACTTAGGAATGCCTAAGTATTTAAATAAAGCTAAACATTATTAAGTTTTCACATAAACTAAAAATTAAATTTAAATAATAAATTATACATTTGAATTAAATTGTCTTATAATCTAATTATAAATAATGTCAAAATTATAAAATGTCATTAAATATTTGTTCAATTCATAACATTACACCTTGGTAAGACTGGTTGTCAGACTTTGGGGTTGCTGAAGTTCTGACTACCCGTAACGACGCTCAAAGACCTACAAATGACAGCTGGGACCAACGGCCTAACGTGCTTTCCGAGACACGATGGGGTCTCGGTATGTAATGGATGGTCATGCATTCACGGACCTTGGCGAGCGTTACTTTTCCTTGATGACCAAATCAAATTATTTTATTTCACATAAACCTACTTGGGCACTTATGAAACGTCAGAAGCTAGGTGCGCAGTTCCAATTGGTCGTTTCTGATAGAGAAGAGCCGGCAAGAAACTCCACGGTTGCTCTTCTAAAAATAATTGGCTTTTACAATGTTATACTTTTACAGTATTAATAGGTATGGGATGACAGTGTATACTACAGTCAACAAAACAGATAAGTATGCAGGGTCGTCGGATATAGTTGAAGTTTAGTAAGAAACCGATGGATGTTTTCGAATAAAATTTAATTTGATAAATGAACTGTTTGTTTTCTATCAATTAGGGACTTATTAAAATTGGAAACGGTCTACAAATCTACACTCTACAAGGTCTACAACGTTCTCACATTCACTAAATATAAAAGAATATAAAATATGAAATTACAATAGTAGGTATATCATATTAGTTAGCTACAGCCCCCCTTGTGACTAATTTAATACTTGTCAAAAGTATATTTCCGGGGGGGGGTATTTTTATTCCCGGGTCGACACGGGATGTCTGGATGTCGTTTTCGTGTTTCCTGTCCAACCCTCGCATTTTGGGAGCACTTTAAAAGGTTCCGTCGCGCCCTCTTGACCAAACCCACTTGAGCGACCTCGCCGGGGGCGATGCGCTGTTACATTCGGTACTGTCAACCGCACACTTGAGTTACGAAAACCACCCTTGCTGCCACCGAATATATATGCTGTCAATGTCATACTGGTACCATACGATGTGTGAATGAGTGTACAAAATAAAGAGGGTAGGTTTGATAATTGAGTATGTATGTACAAATGTACATGTTCTGAAGTTTTGAGGGTAACTTACCAATTTGTGGATCTTGTGCGGACAGAATTACATTTATAATACTAATCCGCTTTCTGAGAGGAAGCGCAGAGTCGCCCGCGAAATTAAAATTTTCTTACGTTTTGCAATTTGCAGGTCAATGTCAGGTTGCATGTTGATTACAATATGATTCGCGAGCGTAACAAATATGACTTTACATAATTATAATCACTTAAAGAGCAGTGGTGGCACAGAGAGCAGTGGTGGCACAGAGAGCAGTGGTGGCACAGAGAGCAGTGGTGGCACAGAGAGCAGTAGTAGCCCAGTGGTAACGGCAACTTACGTGCAGTAGGTCATGATGGGTTTGACCCAAACAGGCACATTGTGTAAATTATTTCATCACAACTGCTCTCAAAACGGTGAAGGAAAACATCCTGCGGAAACCGTCATGTCTTAAAACCAGAAATCCGAAGATATGTGACATCACGACCTAACGGCCTACGCCCTCTCACAGAGAGGAGGCCTGTGTCCCAGCAGTGGGAACAATATAGGCTGATTATGCTATTATGCAACATACAACCTGACACTGACCTTCAAATTACAAAAAACGTAAGGAAATTTGAATGTCGCGGGCTACCTAGAACATCCCCCATAATCGCTCTCTATTTGGGGCTTAGATTATAATAAAGGACATCCCTTTGAGTCCTTGGAGGTTTTAATTGAATCATAGTAGTCGAGTTCCCTCCGTGCTTATGAGAGCTCGTTACCAGTTCGTCCGGGCCATCATCCGAATATCTTCTGGCTCATTAGTCGATTCGCACGTATTGACTCGCCCGAAACAGGCGAATCGTAACTTTAAAATATATATTTTTCTATAGGCGACTTTTCTAACCAACCCGCACTGGGCCCGCGTGAATTCCACTCCCTCTCACAGAGAGGAGGCCTGTGTCCCAGCAGTGGGAACATTATAGGCTGATTATGTTATGTTATGTATAGGCGACACGCAAGAAGCTTAAATTAAATTAACTTCTTGCGAGTCGCCTATAGAAAAACTAATATTATTTAAAAGTGACGATTCGCACGAATTTACTTCATTGAAATTCAAAATGTGCCGGTTGCCTAATACGATATATTATATTTCTGAAGATGTCGACTGGTTCACAACTAAATTAACATTTTACCGCAAAATGAAATTTCACACAATGAACGGACACAAATAATGACAAGTAATAAACGATTTCAAATTAATAAACGCAATTAAAAGTACGCCTACCCTCATGGGATTAAGGTGTGAGTTTATGTATGTGGTGTGTAAGTACGACACTAATTGAATTGAATTCATAATCAGCCTATAATGTTCACACTGCTGGGACACAGGCCTCCTCTCTGTGAGAGGGAGTGGGCCATAATCCACCACGCGGGCCCAGTGCGGGTTGGTACGGAATTTTTGGGTCTCGGACATGTCGGTTTTCTCACGAAGTTTTCCTTTACCGTTTTGAGAGCAGTAGTGGTGAAATAATTTACACAAAGTAAAGCACCTATCTGGGCTCGAACCTACGACCTATCTACTCGTAATCGCATGGTTCGATACCCCATGGTAAGACTGGTTGTTAGACTTTCAGGCTTCTGACCACCCGTAACGACTGTCAAAAATCCACGAATGATAGCCGGCACCAACGGCTTACGAGCTTTCCGAGGCACAGAAGGGTCTTGGTATTTAAAGATGGGCAATATCCAAGGACCAACCGCGGCAAGTGTCGATTAACCTGGTAGATCAAACCGTGTGGCTGTTTGTACTTAGTCACAAGCCCGTCAAAAATATTTTATCAATAATACAAATTCTAGTTATTAACGTGCGATTAAAACATAGATATCCGGATTAAAACCAATATTGACATTAAAAACACGATTACATAAACCGCAACTGTGTACATAACTGACTACTACAAAATCCCGAATACTACACAAAAACTACACGTTCAACAAACAACAATACAATTTGTTTGGTTTTAATCCCAAAACTATGAAAACAGAATAGGTATTATGAAAACGTTATTGAATAAACACGAAAATCAATTAGCGTTGGTGAAACGACTCTCATTCGGACTTGGCGCGTAATTGGGAGGGTAGTCGTAAAAATAATGGCAACTCTACGTCACACGATAAATAGACATACAGAAGGTTGGGTCTTCAGGGTCAATTTAGATTAGCTGACCAAATTTCACAGACGAGATAGGTATCGAGATCTACTGATGCATTGCCAGCTTATTTAATCTGACCTTGTCAATCAATCTGCCTAGCCTTTTCAACTATGTTGGGGTCGGCGTCCAGTCTTACCGGATGCAGCTGTATTTTACATGAAGCGACTACCCTCCACAACCCAGTTATTGGGTGATACGATACCCCTTGGTAAGACTGGTTGTCAGACTGGGCTTCTGACGACCCGTAACAACTGCCAAAGATCCACGAATGACAGCCGAGACCAACGGCTTAACGGGCTTTCCGAGGCACGGAGGGGTCTTTAATAGTCTTGATAAATGTAAATATGGTCACCCATCCACGGACCAACCGTGGCAAGGGTAACTAGACACCTCCGAGACTGACCTTATCTCACCCTTTTTTATATTGCTGAATGGGCCTGCTCTTGACTTCGATCATGCCTGATGGAAAGCGATGGATGAAGTCTATGATGGAACGAGCATGCCCAAAAGATGCCTGTTCACGTTGTTGATGGCAGACGGATAAAAGACGAGTGAAATCAGGCGCACGCACTCATAAACGCGTACGTAGGACAAGAACAGCGATCTCAGTCGAGCCAGTAGCGACGTCACGAGTGTACTTGCTTCGTGTGCGTGAAGCGTGTCTATGTGTAGTGCGTGCGTTTTTGTACGTCGTATGGAGCCGTCTTTCTGTACCCATTTATTTTGTAGGTAGTACGAGAGCTACGTTTTATAACGAGAGCACGTTTAAATGATGTGTGACGTCACTACCTTGTTTTGTTAAGATAGTGGAGGGATTAAGTTACATTGTAATATGTAATAAAGGAATTAGTAGGATGTGTCCGGTTTTAATCACAAAAGACTTTTCTATTAGTACAGTTAACCATTATTATTATTATCGTGGATCATCGCCAACTCCTTCCTGGCGATGATCGCCAACAGACTGGATTGCCCTTATATCTGTCAATGCTGCAGCAGACATATTGCTACCTTGTGAGTGTTCGTTTTTGTGCTTGTTATCCTGTTTGTAAATGATAAATGATTTTTATTTTGTAAGTAGGTTTGTACAAACACTTACACGTCAATCATATTTTGAAACTAGATGAGGTCGGCGTTTCCTATTTCTGAGAAGAAAGGCCGAAATAAACTCAGACGTCACAGTCTCTTTTAAAGTCCAGTCAGTTTAGAGTCCAGTGTATCCTTTTATGTATCTGTATGTATATGAGTCTTGTTACTTGAATTAAACTAATTTTATTTATTTATTTTATTGTTATTTTGACTATGACAGCGCCTGTATTGAGTAGCGGTAAGAGCGGTTAGAGAGCAGTGGTGGCTCAGTGATAACGGCCCCAACTTGCGAGGCGCAGGGTCGAACCCAGCTAGGCAATCACCACCCTCACCACTACTCTAAAAAATGGTGAAGGAAATCATCGTGAGGAAACCGACATGTCCTAGAATAAAAAATTTGAAGACATGTGATATCTACCAACCCGCACTGGCCCCGTGTGGTAGATTACTGCCCACTCCCTCTCGAAAAAAGGCCTATATCCCAGCATTGGGAACATTATATGCTTGTTGTTGTTCTCTATGTTATGGGTTTGGTTTCCGCACTTAGTCCTTCAGGTGGACCATTGTGCGTGAGCCATGGTGGCCGTCGGTGGTTATTCCAACCAGCCCACCTCCCTCCAGAAGCTTATTAGGTCCCCTGGTCTGTCGAGAACGTCCGTGTAGGATCCGGGTGTCCCGAGGGTCCTTAATCTAATCTGGGTGACGCCTGTGCACTCAAAGAGCACATGCGCAACGGTTTCATCAGCCTCCATGCAGGCTCTGCACAGGGGGCTGTCCGTTATGCCTATCGTATGGAAGTGTTTGTTCAGTGAGCAGTGTCCCGTGATGGTCCCCGTCACCAGGCGCAGGCCTTTCCTGTCCAGACATTATATGCTTATTATGGTTCCTAAAATACAGCAATGTTGACAATAACATACTAATTAACGGTGGTCATTCTCACTATAGAAGAGGTAATTAAATTGTTTTATGAGCAGACCATTATTTATATTACTGTGCGGCACGACACTTTAAATTAAGCGACGCCTCTTAACAGACACTTAACTGATTTTACTACTGAGCATGAAATTGGACCGAGAATACATACGGGAGTCATCAGAATAAACATTTAAAAAGTTTACTATCGCGTAACGAAACGTTGCTGTCGTAGAACTGATGCTTGGAATACTTTATCGTTCACCGATTGTTATTGGGTAAAACTAAAACTTGTCTAACTTTACCAATAATAATAAAGCGTAGTTTCGTTTTTATAGCTTTTATTTATAGATTTACTTATTAACTCGAATTAACTATGATCTCGTTAAATAGGTTTAAAGATATTTTATAGAACCAGATCATTACAGTACGGTATAGCACGTGACTTGGACAACGAAAAACCGCTTTTAGTTCCGCTCTTAATCAGCCATTAATGTTCCCACTGCTGGGACACAGGCCTCCTCTCTTTGAGAGGCAGTGGGCCGTAATCCACCACGCGGACCCAGTGCGAGTTGGTAGCTGTCCCATCTCTTCGAATTTTTGGTTCTAGGACGTGCCGGTCTCCTCACGATGTTTCCTTCACCGTTTTGAAAGCAGTGGTGAGGAAATAATTTACACAAAGTAAAGCGCCGCATATGGTAAGTAGTTTTAGTACATAGCGTTGGAAAGCCTCCCCCACAAGGTTGGCCGATGACCTTGTGAAGGCCCCAGAAATGTGCTGGATGCGAGAAGCACAGAACCGGTCGAAGTGGCGATGCTTGTTGTAGGTCTGTGTCCAGCAGTGGACGTCTTTCTGCTGAAATAATGATAATAGTATAGAAATAAGCCTCTAGCACTTTAGCACGAGTCTTGTGATCTGTTAAGTATACTCTCTTCTCAGTCCATAAACGCATTCTTCCATGGACTTCCATAGACACTACTGTAACGGTCATAAGGATAAAATTTTCTTTTTGCTGGCATTCACAAAAATAAATTGTATACAACTTTTCACCACTAGTAAGTAGAAATGTAGTGACTTCGAGGGTCAGGTGTCCCGCGGGGCTCGTTGGCTCCTCTCCGCATACAGAGGGCGCCATTATCGGGCCCCACGTTGGGCGCCACTAGCCGGTCGGAGCCCACGCGGCCGCCATTAAGACCTATTGATGTTTTCTCTGCGAACCCCTACGTGCGGATTGTTCGTTTAAATTTACTTCAGTTGCTGAATGACGGTGTATTACGTGTTTTTCTCTTTTGAATGTGAAAAATGATGTTAGGGGATGAAAAATGAATGTTATTTGTAGCAGAGATTTCGTTTGGTTTTGAGATTATTGGGATAGTAAATGTTGACTGTGTGCTATGCCGTATAAAAATACAAACTCTCAAATACATACATTTACTGCTCAGCTATGCAACGATAAACATAGCGAAAAGTCACAACTTCATAAATATGAATATTCACTTTATTCAAGCCAGAAAGAAGTCTCCGTTAATCCCTCTGAGAATAATACTGAGGGATTACAAATTTTCACAACATAGGTTTGATACAAAAGTTCGGGAGAATTCAATATGAGCATCGAACTGAATTTCGCCCCAGGGACGGGCGTCGTTCGCCAGTAATGCTCTACTCTGGCCTGTATCGATTGATTGTCTGTATGTGCTCTGCTCAGCATTACTATGTATGTTTCGAGTTTCAGATGCCATTTTATATTGTTATATTTTTCTATAATCAAATATACAGTTGCGTACTGGAAATACTGAAATTGTGTTTGGGATGTTTAGTTTAGAACTTATTCTTTGGTGGCCAGAAACCGGGCAACAAAATACTGAGCGAGTTTTCACAGCATTCGAGTTACGAACGCAAGAACGGTTTATTCTGTGATAAATCTTCGCAGAAAGAGTATTGGTTATACTTTTCATAGCCTAATTTAAAAAAAAAACACCCAATGATAAATATTTATTTCTGTAAGTAGGTTTATACCAACACTTTTACACGTCAATCATATTTTTTTAAACTAGATGAGGTCGTCGGCGTTTCCTATCTGACTACTCTGATAAGAACGGCTGAAACAAACTCAGAGGTCACAATCTCTTTTAAAGTCCAGACATAATCTTGATCAGATCATGTGAAGACCATGTATAGTTTGGTGTCTGAAATGGTCTTTTGAGGAAAGTGCAACACAGATTGAGTGGTATTGGTGGAGTTGAACTGCAGTTCAACTCAGAACTTAAGGAGCTCAACAATATGCAAGTAATACTAAAAGGCAAAAATATAAAATGCTTTTATAAAAAATTCTTTAAATAAATTCCCTTCAAGCCGTAGCCCTAGCCCCCATTAGTGATGTCGTGTCGTCGCACGGAAGCGTTGACGCGTTGTTTACAAGTTTCACGCCGTCGGCGCCGGGAGTACCGACTTGCTAGAGATGTTCTGATGACTTATGGGTTTTCATACCATTTATGTTCCGTCAAATGTTGATGGTATCAAAGAGTTGTTTACCGCGAACGCGTTCCAAGTGTTAGGTTTGGTTCTGACTTTTGTTGCTTGTCTGAGGAACTGTTTTGAATTCTGAATCTTGTTACTAACAGAAATACGTACTTGAAGAAAACGGAATATCTATACATATAAAATTCAAAGTCCTGACTGACTGACTGATAGATCAACGCACAGCCTAAACCGCTGGTCCTAGAGACATGAAATTTGGAGGGTGTGTTCTTCGCGAAGAGTAGGCATCCACTAAGAAAGGATTTTTCGAAATTCCACCCTTAAGAGGGTGAAAAGGGGGGGATTCGTTTGTATGAAAAATCTTATTCCTTGAGTTAATAAACTTGAAACTTGGCACGAATACTTATCTAAATAAATTATGAAGATTGTCAGTTTTTTTTTCTTCTAAACTACCCCCTAATAAGGGATTGGGGGGTTTCAAAGTTTGTATAGAAGAATTTTAGCGCGCAGTCCGATTTACTCGAAACTCAGTATTTATACCTAATATTGAAAGTAAAGAATAATGTGTATCAAAGTTTTTTGAAAATCTACCCCTGACGGGCTGAAATGGGGTAGTAAATTTTTCAGGGGAGGATTTCACTGCATGGTTTGATTAACTCAAAAATTAGTATAAATAATCTTTGAGATACATCTCAAACGATTTTTTTTTAATTCCACCCCTGTGGGGGTGAAAAGCGGGGATACAGTTTATATTAAAAATCTTCTTCATTAGGTTAATAAACTTGAAACTTTTCAAGAATACTCGCCTAAGTAAGTAATAAAGTTTATCATTATAAGTTTTTCAAAACTACCCCTCAAAGGGGGATATAGGGGTGTTGAAGTTTGTTTGGAATAATTTGAATGCGCAGTCCGATTACCTCGAAACTCAGTGTTTATACTTAAGATCAAAAATAAAGAGTAACATAATTCAGGGTTTTTCGAAAATCTACCCCTAACGTGTTGAAAAGGGGTTGTTAATTTTACAAGGGAGGATTATAATGCGTGGCTTGATTAACTCGAAAATTGGTATAAATAATCTTTGAATCAAGTTATGAATAATTCCAAACGATTTTTCAAAATTCCACCCCTGTGGGGGTGAAAAGGAGGGGATACAGTTTATATGAAAAATCTTATTCATTTAGTTAATAAACTTGAAACTTGGCAAGAATACTTGCCTAAGTAAGTAATAAAGTTTATCATTATAAGTTTTTCAAAACTACCCCTCAAAGGGGGATATAGAGGTGTGAAGTTTGTGTGGAAGAAATTTAATGCGCAGTCCGAGTAACTCGAAACTCAGTATTGATAGTTTTGACAGAAAATAATTAATAATGAGTATGTAAAGTTGTGGAAAATTTACCACTGACGGGACAAAATGGGGTAATTCAGTTTTTAAGGGGAGGATTTGAACTTGAAACTGTATGTTACATTTTCACGCCTAAACCACTGAACTTCTGATTTGGCGTAGAGATAGATGGGGAAGCACATACATTTTATCCTGTTAGCACGTTCCCGTGGGATAATTTCCGACATCCACGCGGGCGAAGCCGCGGGCAGAAGCTAGTAGATAGATATATAAACTATTTATTCAGTGCAAATGGGAGTCCAGCACACCATGTCAGACAAATGTACCTAGTAATAACTATATGTATAAGCTTCTGGACACGGCCCGCATTTTCAGGAGATTCTTCTCTCTGGAGCTCTGACCGCCGGTAGCTTGCATCCCGTTCCCGATACCGGTGGGCTAACTACTATTTTTTTTATATTTTAAATGTTTTTTTATCTTCATGTTTATAAAAATATTTAGAAATGTAATTTATAAGTTTTTAAATGAAATAAAGGAGATTATAATTAAATTGATTTTTTTTTTGTTTCAGGTAAATAAAACCAATATGAAGATTGTCAAAATTAAACAGTATTACCGTAAGTTTAGATCTAAGTCTCATGCAAGGATTCCCTCGAGTAGAGTAAGGTACTGAATACAAATCACTGCCCAGACATACCCAACACGTGCAACAAAAAATACTTGAGGGAATTCTGGAGTTGAAAGTATACTAGATACTAAAAAGGTGGTATCAACTTGCATCTTTATTTATTTATTCATGTACGGTCACCGAAGGAGATAAGTAACCAGAGACGTTGGATATAGTTGAAATTTAGTAAAAAACCAAAGGATGTTCTCGAATAAAATTTAATTTATACAAAACAAACACTTCATTTATCAAATAAAAGGACAATGCTCTTGGATGTATGTAATCCCATACCATGCTGCATCAAAGTCAAACTTTGTTTTTACAGACTTTATTATAATATTAACTCCTACAAAAGTTTTTTTTTTTTTTTGTAAACAAAACCGGGTTACGTTGATTTTCAAAAAAATATAAATATCCTCAAAACTAGGTACTTTATTTTGTTTGACATGTCGTATACGAACGGCAATAGCCGTTCGTATACGACATGTCAAACAAAATGAACGAACGATTATCATATTTTTAGAGCAATAATGATTGCTCTAAAAAACTGATAATCGTTCAAATAAAAATTATATTCTATTGTATTCTAGTTATTTTTAAATAATGTAGAATCAGCAAAGTATAATTTTTTTACATGTTTTGTGAAAGACGTGATCATGACACTTTAAAACTCAAAGTTATATTAATCGTGCCATTTGAAACGGAACGTCATGTAAAGAGAATAAAAAAATAGTCAACACTTTTTCACTTTAAATTAAATTCCCTATTCAAAAATCAAATTGCCGACACGTTGTCCTAAAAATTATGAAAATAATTACTATAGTATTTTGATCTTAATGCATGACACTTTTTGGTACCACTTTTGGTCATTCTCTTTTCTTCTGTCTGACTATTACACATAAAACTTAAAAAGTGATTTATTTTATTATTTACATCAAAATTCTTATATACTTGCAATTTTTGTGCAACTAACTTATTATTTATTAACTATACACTGGGTACTAAATGAAATGACTAACTAACCATACAAATAAATACAAAAACAAAAGGACGCTTAGGCGTCGAAGTACTTCTCCACATCGCTCATCGTCACCCGGAAACGTGACGACAACTAGTTTGCCCAGAAGTGGCAGCATTGCCACGTTGTATGGCACATAAAACAAGTGGTACATTGTAAGATAAAATGTCGTGGATAGATCAACGGAGTATAATCTAAAGCGTTTCGACGAAAAAAAAAATAATCAAGTGTCTGTTCCAAGCAATCCTAAAATTTTGTGTTGAGCTCAATACTCAATACCTTTATTGCTTTACCATAATTTGTACTTAGGTAGTAACTATATAATTTAGCTCATTATGGACCCTGTGGCACATCAAAAGGGTAGGAGAGGGGAAGCCCTGTTTTAGGAGATCATTAACAGGTTCACAGTCCGCTACTACGAGCTACACGATTACTGACAAATGCTTGCATTGACTGGACTGGTCCACTCAATCTGTCTGTGTGGTACTTTCCTCAAAAGACCATTTCAGACATCGATCTAAATAGTCATCACATGATCAGAACAAGATTATGTCTGGACTTTAAAAGAGTCTGTGACGTCCGAGTTTGTTTCGGCCTTTCTTCTCAGACTAGTCAGATAGGAAACGCCGACCTCATCTAGTTTTTAAAATATGATTGACGTGTAAAAACCTTCTTGTCACAGTCATGACGTGCAGTCGTCGACTGTTTCTGTTTTGTGCTCGTGATTATAGATATATATTATTATTATTTTTACTTATTGTTAGAATTAATTATATTTTTATATGCAAGTGTTTCTGACAAAAAAAAACCTACTTTTCTTTCTTTTCTAAAAGTGGTTGTGCAAACGTACTTTCAGAAATAAAATCATTTATCATTTCATGCGTTTTAACAGGAAACTATAGAAAATGTCATACTAAGCCAAGAACTTCATTGAGTCATCTATTAGATAATTGCCGCCCATTCTGAGGCAATCCACTTTTCTTGCACCACTCCTTTTATAGAAATTCGCAATAGTTTTCTTCAAGTAGCATTTCTCTGCGTCATTAAATACGAAAAACACTTTTCTTTAACACTTTATAGTTAGTCGTTCGCAATACTATTAGAGTAATTATCTTCTCTGTTAATTAGTTAGACGACTAATTAGTCGATTCATACGAATTTACTCGCCTGAAATGAGCGAATCGTCACTTTTTAAATAATATTATTGTTTCTGTAGGCGACTCGTATGAAGTTAATTTATTTGTGTGCGAGTCGACAACTCCAGTAGTAATATGTATTAGGCAATTGGCATATTTTGCGATTTATGTAACGAAGTTACCAAAAAGTACACGTTTTATAATATGTAACTGTTTACACTTCTGTGCGCCTACCGCTCCTGTGTGTCCCTTTTTTTATATACTTCATTGCTTAACAGTCGAAATGTACCAACTGCCTAATAAACTTTTCTGGAGTTGTCGACTCGCCCACACATAAATTAACTTCGTGCGAGTTGCCTATAGAAAAATAGTATTATTTCAAAGTGACGTTTCGCCCGTTACGGGCGAGTAAATTCGTGCGAATCGACTAATAAGCCGGTTAGAATTTAGAGTTATTGCCTCGGGAGACTTTTGTTGCCATCTTTAGAGGAATATAAAGAAACCAGGTTTATGAGGACAATTAGGTTTGTTCTTTAATTGGGTTTGCCTTGGGGACTAAGATAGTCTTGATAAGGAGCACGATTTTGAAGTAACTTTCAAAGTTATTGTAATATAAGATTCTTCTTACTCCTTTCTTCTTTTCTTTTTTTAAAACGTTGCCCCACACTAGGAGTTACTCCTGTATCGTGGATGCGTTTACAAACATTAAAAAAAAAAGTGATGATGATGATGGCTGAAAATTCTCTCTCTGCGGCTCTATGTACATCGAGTTACTGTTACTGATAGCCTGCATCATCCCACTGCTGGGCAAAGGCCTCTGTCCATGATTTTCAGCTCTTCCGATCTAGGTTTAAAGTGGACCACTGGTCGTTTGTTTTTGTCCAGCTAGTCCCGCCATCTTTTCGTTATACGCGGTCTGCCGCGATGTTTTCTACTTGTGTCAGGGGCCCTGAATTGGTTTGGTTGTTTTTGTGTGTTTGTGTTTGCCACAGCTCATCAAAAGTTCGTCTCTCTATACTAAAAATTAAAATCAGAGTTATCGATTTTGTTCACGAAATAAAATGGAAACATTTCAGTTCTTTAAAGTAAACTATAATTGCACGGTAGCCAATGGTTAAATAAATACAGCAATAATTTCCAAATATCACTCAAAAGTCAATCAAACATTTTATCACTTTTAAAAAAATATTATAAAATGTGCCGAACCGCAAAAACTTCTGCGATGTTTTAAAAGCGACAAATAATCCCGCGACGCGATGACGCTTGTTTCGCCGAATCAAACCTATCAATTCGTGATACATTTTCTGGATAAAAACGCCGGCAACCGCAACCGTGACACTAATGTGCGGGTCGACGCACTGTCGGGGCGCGGGGAGGGGGTGATGTTAACAAAGTTGTCCTGTAGACAAGTAAATTACACGTCACTGACGAGTCAACGATCGCTATCGTCGCATGTCCCAAATGTTGCTATCCGAACGTTTTTTCGTTTGATTTAATGGTCTCAGTATAAATATTTGATTCAGATGTTTGGATAAACATTGGTTTATGTTTTGACGTTTGGTTTCTGAATTTATTTAGCTCTCGTATTTTATTTTTCATTACGGAATTGGTTATTGGATTTTTTATTAACTGGAGCAAAAAATGGGCCATTATTTTAAAACTACCGACCTACAAACTGTTTGTTCGTTTCCCTTGGATCGGAAATTAATTCCCACTGGTATAGTCAACAGATTATGCTTATTTTGCGAAGTCGTTTAGCTTGCTGGAAGGTTCATTATTCCTTTTTATAAAATGAGACCTGATTTATGAATAATGCAATAGTAAAATGTCGAATGGTAATCAGTTTATGTAGACCTGCGGGGTTATTGCGTAACACATTATCAGTAGAATGGTGTTCAACAACATTCATTGCGTTATTTACGTTGTTGAGCAGACAAATTTTTCGAATATATCAAGCCATGGAGTAGCAATATCCTTCAAAATGATTCAGATCATGATGGATAGTGTTTTATACAAATAGGGTGCAACTGCTTCGTTGTAAATAATTGGATGTAATGTTAAATATAAGTCTGTATTCTTAGTCATATGTTGCAATAATATCTTTGTTTTTGTGACTGTGATGGATTGTGACACACAGATCATAACTTAATAGGTACCTACACTTTGAGGAAAAATACTCTCAGAAAAACACCTCGGTCGCAACACACCGTCATTTCCCTCATCTATCACTGTATTGAATACAATGTTATTTTGGCAAAAGATATCAATTAGCTGCTACTAAAAATTATTATTGAAAAATGTTCATTTATCAAGAAAATAAATTTTCTTTTGGCACACAACGTGAGCCCTAAAATCGTTCACGCTCAGAGTACAACGATAACACGCGCCGTTCACGTGACGGATTGTGTACTTTCCTTTAATACTCCCTTCACCGGCTTTGATGTCGTCGAGATTTTGTTTGAATTTAGGGATGTAATAACCGAATACAAATTAATTACATGTTTGCGGCTTTTTCCCCTTCGAGGAAAAGGGAGGCATGCATGAAAAATGATTTATTTTTTAAGATTTCCTCTTACTTTTATTCGTTTTAGCCTAAAGTTTAGCTTCGTTAATTTTAAAGGAATACATCCATCTTTGCGCTGGAATTCATTACTCAACGTACCACAGCGTTTGGTAATGCAGGCTTATTGGCGCCCAAGTGGGGCCAGTCATCAGTCACGGCGGAGTGACGCTAGCATAAACACACGGTACACATGTGACTGATTATGTTGCTACATCTGGCTTCAGTATACTCTCATGTTCGTGGTACAAAAAATATGAGGCTGAAAAGTTGGCGCCCAACATGGGACTGTATCAATTATAATTGCCTGGTTGATGATCTGGGTACATACACATGTTTGTTTTTCGCATTTTATTATTCAAACACGTTTAAAATGAATGAAAAATGTCGTTTTTTTATTTAATACTGCCCATAATATATATTTTCCATAATATATGGGTCAATGTAACGGAAATTCCAAAACTTTAAAACCTTGTTTTTTATCGTACAATACTGCGCTCGACAGAAAAGCAGTTTCGCGAAGTTTAATGTACTTCCAGCTGTCACCAAACCTGAAAAGAACATTTATAGCTCAATATCACGCCATATAAATCGTTGGAGAATTACGCCTCCGAAAAATTCGAACAATATATATAGATACATTTTTATGTCGGTCTAAAAAGTATGCAGTTTTTATATAACACCTAGCAACTATTTGAACGGATTGCAGAATCTAGTGAAACTAGGCAGAATAAAAAAAAAAGCTTATTTAATTATGATGAAAACAATTATTATTAACTTATACACGAACTTATCAAACAAAGTTCTCAAATAGTCCATCGTGGTTTCTTTAAAAATCAGGATAATTATCATCAATAATTTGTGCAGATCCTTATAGTTTTCATCACATAACAATTCGAAGTCAAAGTCAAAGTATTAATTTCAAATAGGCACATAAAAGGCACTTTTGAACTCAAACTCAACGCTGAACGTCAAAATTTACAATAAAATTCAGGATAATTTTTTAACCCGTGCGCAAACTGTAACCATGAATTTAGTGCATGATTCTGAAGCTCCCTTGTTGGAATTTTATTTTATTGCACTTTTCTATGAAACAGCTGATTTCTTTTTTGATAACCGACGAAAAATTTCTACGTTAAGGGTTCTAGAATCATGTGCTGAATTCATGGTTACAGTTTATGCACTTGTTAAAAAATTATCCTGTAGAATTAATTCTAGTCGTCCCTTCCAAAAGGTAGTTTTCGTATGGAGAAGAATGGGCAAGAAACTCCGCCATTACTCTTTTAAAATGTTTTAAAATATTTTGAATACATTCATTATATAATTATATGTAAAGACGATGCACCTAGAATAAAATTACTGTACTATAATAGGTAAAATATCGAATATGTAAGTATATACAAACATACAAACATTTTTTCCATATACCTAAATAATAACAAGTTTATTTGGTATCATAACTGACTCCCCCAAACTGTTAATTAGAAAAGTTTCCAACAATTGTCCCGGGATGCTCCATGTTTTTCCTCGGAACAAATTAGTTTTTGGTGCCAACTGTTACACAGTTTTTTGTCCTCAAACGATGTTACAAAACTCAGTATAAACATCATGGGTTAATATCCCCCTGTTAATACGAGCAAGTGGTAGCCCCGTGGTAACGGCCGCGACTTACGATTTGTAAGTCAGAGTTCGAGTCCAGGCAGGCGCTTTACTTTGCGTAAATATTTTCAATACTACTGCTCTCAAAACGGTGAAGGAAAACATCGAGAGCAAACCGGCATAATCTAGAAGTCAATATTCTAAGACATGTGACATGTATCAATCCGCACTGGATCTGCGTCCACCACGCGGCCTTAGGCATTAGGGCCCACTCCCTCTCACAGAGAGGAGGCCGGTGTCCCAGCAGTGGGAACATTATAGGCTGATTATGAATGAGTGTATGCTACTTAACGAGTTTAGTGCGGCTGGCCGAATGCTAGTTAATTGCTAATGTAAACATATTTTACGCTCCAGATAACTCCAGCCTTTGCAAACTAAGTACCTCGGTAACTTTTTTATTTTGCTCTCAATGAAGATAATTATAGGAGAGCACAAAGGTAAACTGCAAACATTTGTTAAACTTTGAAAAAAGAGAAACTGGAACAGTAGCATCCTTTGTAGAACTCGTTTTGTACGACGTAAATACAGGATCAAGTTAAATTAGCTAGCGAAACTCCGCAGACGTGGTGGGTATCGATATCTAATCACAACTAATTTGAAAACATTATAACACACATTATTACATACACACATACATTATTTTTTCAATTTGTTTTTTATTTGTTGCTATCTGATGTTGTATCTGGTGTATTGTGTGTATTTTAGTCTGTGCTAAATAAATGTATTTTCTTTCTTTATAAACGCCAATTATTTTTAAAAGAGTATCCGTGGAGTTTCTTGCCGGTTCTTCTCCATTTGATACAACCAATTGGAACCGTGCGTCTAGCTTCTGACGTTTCATAAGTGCCCATGTAGGTTTATGTGAAATAAAGTACTTAGTTTGATTTTGATAAAATATTTGATGTCTTTTTTTGGGGGTCAACTACCGCTGGTTTTACTTGAAGTATGAGTCAAGAAAGTCTGTTGTCTTTTGCTTTATAGTATTTTGATACCTATCACAAATTTACACACAATAAAACTGATATTTCAAGTCACTACACTAACTGGGGTCAACGACCCCAAAAAAAAAACTTCAAACTAATTTATTTTTTGTTTTATAATGTTTAGATATCGATACCCATCCCGACTGCGGAGTTTCGCTAGCTAATTTAATTTGATCCTGTATATTAATAAAGTTTAAATATATATTCTATCGAAATATAAGTAAACCTTTCCCCAGACAGATAAAATTAAAGCCCTAATTTATTCTTAGTTCGAGAATCCCTGTATTACGTCACTACACCCGCTGGTCTTCTGTTGTGACGTCACAACATGGCGTCCATTTATTATAACCTACTTATTAATAGTCCCCTTATTAATTCATGTAAAAATAAATACTCATCACGGCTGGATTCCCTGCGGAGGTGACTAGGGATGTCCTATTCTAGGTATCAGGACATTTTGCTGGTCATTGTATGTCACGGAACGTAAAACATCAAGCCGGTATTCCCCGAAGTGAGAGGCAGAGGTGTATATAACAATTGCTTTATTATCGGGCAACAAAAGTCCGTTGATAATATACACAAAATACTCTTTAAACAATACTTAAACTAATTAATACATACAGGGTGGCAGGGACATGAACGCGCAACCTGTTACCAGAGATTCAGTTCATGATTCTGGACTGCCGCTGAGTTGAAATTTTTCACTGTTTTTTTTTATTTGCCGTTAATGTCCCAATGCTGGGCCTCCTAATCTCTTTCCGCCTCTCTCTGGTAGCTGCCAAGGACCAATCTTCATGAAAGAAGTACAGCTCATCCCGCCATCTCCATCTGGGCATGCTGCGAGGACCGTTATTAAAAAAAAAAGCTGTTAAATACATTTTGACCGCGTAAGTATAGCACTTTTCTTTGAAACAGCAGATTTTTTTTATAACGCGTGGAGTTTCCTGCCACGCTTTATTTAAAAAAAAAATCATTATAAAATCTAATACATAGTATACTTACTATGTTTACATTTCGCCAGTTATGTTTAAGTACCATGGGTAATAGGGGGCGAACCATTTGCCTTTCCCATCTTTGAAGAACCGACTCTCTTTCATTCCTTTTTACGCTTTTAATTAATTCTGCAATATTCCGGACACCTAACAGCTTTTGCTTTCAATAAAGAACCTAAATTACCCCCTTTGCACTTCAATCGAACTTTTTACATGTCTATTAATTTATAAAATAGTTGCTATAATACATAAAAGTGCTATAATTCATGAATAAAGTACAGTTTGTCGTGTCGTCGGCACATAACCGTGAACGTCGCGTCGCGTCAATATTGGCTGGGGTTAACCCGCGGCGCGTCCGCTGCGTGCGAGTGATTGATATCGACTGGACAGTTTTTAGGGAGAAAGTTTTTTTTTTAATGGAGTTTGTTTAGCTTAATCAGACTATGTGAACGAATATTCATTTTTGAGAACTAAGAGCATACAAAATGCTTGTGCTAGCAAGTGTTAGTTTTTTTAGTGTCTGATCATTTTGTGTGGACTTTTTAGGGTTCTGTACCTCGAAAGGAAAAAACGGAACCCTTATAAGATCACTTTGTTGTCCTTCCGTCTGTCTGTCAAGACCCTTTTTCTCAGGAACGCGTGGAGGTATCAAGCTGGAATTTATATCTAATACTCAGGTCTACTGACCCTTGCTTGCTTAAATCAAACTTCTAAGCCAACGCAATCAAAAGATACAGCCGTTTATGCCGCAAATTTTCGCAAATTTTCAACACTCGCAAGGGAATCAAAACCTACAGGGTACTTCCCGTGAACTCAGAATCTTGAAATTTGGTACGAAGTAACGTCTTATAGCACAGATAAAGGAAAAATTCCGAAAACCGTAAATTGTTTAGTTACATACCTACAAATTTGTACGGAACCCTCGGTGCGCGAGTCCGACTCGCACTTGACCGTTTTTTTTTAAATAAACTAGTTTATTTTATATTTCGAGATTATAGCAGCTTGAAAATGATTTATGGTCAGTACTCAGTACTTTATGAAACCAAATAACTTTATAATTTCATTACATTTATTCTAAGCGAACGTTTTTACATCAGACCGCTATATTTTCACTCTTCTTCCAAACAAAAACCTAATCAAATATTTCAAACTCAAACTCAAAGCATTTATTTCAATTAAACCATTTACGGCACTTTTGAATTGTCAAAATTAAATAGTCGGTAAGTTAATCAGAAAGTTGAAGCTAGTTGCCCATTCCAAGACACACAGTGTTCGGCAAAAAACTCTAAAGACACTCCTATAAATCAAGATATTATTACAAAGTCCTCGGTACATTATTCTTACTGCTTCTATATGCGAGAACAATGTAAAAAAAGAAATGAAGAAACAATTCAAAATATAAGATTTAAAATAAGCCCTGGTAGTTAAGAGATGACCAGTCTCAACCGACGGCGACCGATCACGAACATGACGAGTTTGACAGCTCATTCTAAACTCGCTTGGCCGTTCGAAACTTCGAATGGCACCAGAGTTATTTTATAGGCAACCTGCATTACACAAGGTCTACTTTAGCAGACAACCTTTGCAGTACAACCTACTTGAGTATATAAATCATTTGAATCTTGCTGGCCACTTTGTCTGTGGGGTGACCCAGTTTTTCTTTTTCTTGTTGTGAAATTGTTTCCCCTTTTGAGTACACATTGTGCTTCAGTTATTTACCCCTTTATTTATAAACGTTGCTTAAACTTAAGTAATACTCGTAATTACCGACTGTTTTTCCATACATTTTTGACGTTTAAACATCTCTGAACTTTGAACAACGGGTATGAATCATAATCAGCCTATACTGTTCCCACTGCTGGGACACAGGCCTCCTGTCTTCGAGAGGGAGTGGGCAATAATCTACCTATACCATATAGTGTACTGTTGTGTGTTGTGCTGTCTTTTTTGTGTGCGCCAAATAAATGGTTTATCTATCTATCTACCACGCGGACCCAGTGCGGGTTGGTAGATGTCACATGTCTTCGAATTTTTGGTTCTAGGACATGCCGGTTTCCTCACGATGTTTTCCTTCACCGTTTTCAGAGCAGTGGTGATGAGATAATTTACACAAAGTAAACGTTTATGAATAAACCCATCATACTATGTATATAAAAAAAAAAATAACATGTGCAACCGCATCTTTATTTCCAACAGTTTACAGTTAAAATCGTGACAAATGTCTTGTCTTGTCATGGTAGCGCGAGATAGTCCACTTATCCAACCAGATAGCTGACAACCATGTCTGCTCGATATACGATGACGTCACAATAGCTCGAAGTGAATGCATAAATATTAAACGATGTGACTCGTGTTCGAGAGCTAGCATACATTACTTCGTAGTTCAGTAAATGGAACTGTGAACGCTTTTATAGTGAATGAAATTGAAGATTTTCGAGTGAGAAATCAATATTTCATTGTGTGCTCAGGAATACGTTTATCATATTGCAGCTTGGTACCTAGGGACGTCAGTCTTCTAACTGAACAGACACCACAGTACTCGTAATATAATTTCAAGGTGAAAGTGTTACCACTGACGTACTCTACTTGTAGATTTTAGCGTTATTTTCCAGTTACTTTAAACGTTAAGATACAAGGAGTTTCGTTGCTAGCAGCTGTTACCTTAGAAACGATAAATCATCTCGGTGTCAACACGTTTTAAGACAACATTTTCACTTCTATTTTTCACAACACCTTGTCATATTACATACATGCTGCATTGCTGAACAATGTGACATTTTTATTTCTCGTATCATGAGATAACACCCCAAAAGGGTAGGCAGTAGTGCAAAGCATACTTCCACGTCGCCTGTAGATAATGTTCAAGTCTCATGTACAAGAGGACGTACTAATTGCCATCATCATCATCACCATCTCAGCCGAAAGACATCTTCTGCTGGATATAGGCCTCCTCCAAACACCTTCACTTCGACCGGTTCTGTACTTCCCGCATCCTGTGGCCTTCACAAGCTTATCGGTCCACCTTGTGGGAGGCCTTCCAACGCTACGTCTTCCGGTACGCGGTCGCTACTCCAGAACCTATCGATCCCAATGGCCATCTGCTCTGCGAGTTATGTGCCCTGCCAACTGCCACTTAAGTTTGGCAGTTCTTCGGGCTATGTCGGTTACCTTGATGATTGCCATTAACCGGTCAAAATCAAGACTCCAGGCTGCTTCTAAGACATTCCTAATGGCAAAACCCCAATAACACCACCAATAACTCGTTTCACTCAGACCTTAAGGATCGACCCCAGGACCCCAAACTCTAGTAGTCGCGCTTGCTACCTGTATACTAACGAAGCGGTTAGCCTTGACGTGTCGTTGTAGTTTCAAACAAACAAAACGTTCTCAAATAAAAGAGTCCTCACTGTAATTACGACGGTTGGTAGTCCTGTTCCAAGCGCCAGCATCATCCACACGTGTTCTGTGTACTCTTTGTTCTCATTATGAAGATTGTGTGCGGAGTACACCGTTGTTTTAGTAAGTTGGCACTCTTGTGTGAGAGCGAGATAAACAGGGGGTTACTTTGGAGACACAGCTCGAGTACTTATCGTTGTGAAGCAGGTTTATGGTTATTAGATGCGAGAGGGTGAAGGAAATAGAGATGGAAAATATTAAAAACTAGCTTCAGGTTGCGACTTCGTCCGCATGAAATTTCTTGTTCGCCGACCCATCCCGTCGTGTGGCATCACCTGCCCGCTTAGTGTCAGTTCGTTTTCGCATAACGATCTTTCTTACTTTTTTTCTTTTTGCTCGGCTCTCAAGGCGCCATCTACACCGGCTAGAGTATCGCGGCGATAGTCACAGTGATTCTGGTACTAAGCTTCTGATCCTTAAATTCAATAGAACTGTATGAAGCCATCTCCACACGGCGATATCATCGCGGCGAGAATCTGATGGCACGGCGAGACTATCGCCGCGGTTTCTCTCGTCCATGGAGATGGCGCCTAAGGGTCATAGCGTTATGGATTGGACTATCAAATGCAAGAAGAATGTTCCAAATCCGACCGTTCGTTTGAAGCATTCAAACAAACAAACTCTTTAGCTTTATTTTTAGTATAGATAAACCATTAGCATAGATAATATCGACCATCTTTACATACCGAGACCCCTCCGTGCCTCGGAAAGCACGTTAAGCCGTTGCTCCCGGCTGTCATTCGTGGATCTTTGGCAGTCGTTTCGGGTCGTCAGAAGCCCGAAAGTCTGACAGCCAGTCTTACCAAGGGGTATCTTATTACCTAGTGACTGGGTTGTGGAGGTCAGATAGGCAGTCGCTTCATGTAAAATATTGGTATTCAGCTGCTTACGTTTAGACTGGAAGCCGACCCCCACTTAATTGGGAAAAGGCAGGCAAATGATGAAATGTTTTGACTGAGCTTTTTTGTCTTTCGGACACGTCTGTATCTTCGTTGCCGGATTTAGAGAGCCCCCACATCCGCAGAATTCCAGTGGGTTTTTTTACGTTCAAATTTTTCCCTAACCATTAACTGTCAATATTTTTATTCAATTTCGTCACTGGCTGCGCTCACAATGCAACTAAAGAGGGGAGCATTGCAGCATAAACATAAAGAAATGTAATATTAGACCGATGCAGTCAATTGTTGCACATTGTGTGACACGTGCGTGTGGGGTGGAATGGCGAGGGTGGCAGGGGCTGGAGGTCTGCTGTTTGGGAACGTTAAGATGATGCTCTGCTGAATATTTTTTTTTACTTATTATTTGAGTACGTTTTGGTTTTATTAGATCATCGACCCGATGTCAAGCTCAGGCCACAGTGAGTAGAATCCCGCGCGGGCACGCGATGCGTCTGCGTGCTTCGGTTGTCGGATTCGGAAGTCAACAGGCTACTCGCGAGCTGAGAGCAGTGGTGGTCTAGTGGTAACGGCCGTGACTTACGATTGTAGGTAGTAGGTCCCAACCCATTATTTCATCACCAGAACTCTCAAAATGGTGAAGGAAAACATCATGACGAAACCGGCATGTCCTAGAACCAAAAAAATCTACTTACTTAGGTACTTACTTGCAACTGCCTCACTGGTGTGTCATAAGTGCGACATCTAGATCAAGCTGGCTGTCTTTGAATTCAAGTCTTAGATCAAAGTAATTCAGGGCGGGTTCCCTATCAGGTAGATTTCAGAAGCACCGTTATTGGCAATAGATTCGCCCGGGGTGTGATATAACAAAACTGGTGATATATGGGTATGCTATACTTCTGCCTACCCTTTCGAGTAATACAGTCGTGACATTACGAATGTCACACAATAATAAGATGGTATCTTTACATGACGAAATTTATTTTTTTAGAAAAAAAATCATTCTTGTTCCCAGCAATGGAAAAAAATACGTAAGAATTTATGCATAGTCACGTAAACTAATTCCCTCTTACGGCCGGAAGGGCGGGGGGCGGGGGTGCGTTATGTTGTAATGTTATTACGAACAATGTGAGGCAGTGTGTTAGGGGGTCGCGGGCTTGACCCCCGGTGTTGTTCCACGGATCTATTGTTGTTGAGATGCTGGGAAGTTCTCGCTTTGTGTTGTAACATGCTATGTTCAAACTTAAATTTCAAATAGCCTTTATTAGCAATCTTAAAACTAGTTTGACAATTTATTTAAATTAATGGTTTAGACATTGACTATCCAGATAAATTGGTATGAGGTGATCCGACAGAGAACCAAAGCTGTCGACATAGCTCACAGAAGAACAAGAAACATAGTATTTACAAACTTCTAACACTAAATAAACTGCAAATTATTAAAATAAAAATATAATATCCTATACTAACTAAAACTATTAAAAAACTAAAATATTGCGTCGAAATATTCCTCCGCATCGCTCACAGAATAAGCAAGCTGAAGTAGTAATCGGCCGGTCACCGTTTTGGTGGACGTGTTCTTGAGTAGAGACCGCAAATTGGTAAACGTAAGGTAGGACGCTCTCAGGCTAGGTGGAGCGACGATCTTCGCAGAATGGCTGGACGCAGCTGGATAAGAGTTGCCGAAAATCGAATTGAATGGCGTGCAATAAGAGAAGAATAGGTCCAGCAGAGGACTGCAACTTAGTTTTTGTTATGCAAACTTCACAAACGTAGTGGTTAAATATTGAAAAACAATAAAACACAAAAAAAAAAAAACTCATACTTTAAGTAACAACACTATACCAGCGGTCTTTTTTCAAAATAAAAGCATCACAAATCTGTTTTATTCTTATTTTATCGTCTTCAGATATGGATACTTAACCATCAATACTTGCCGTTGCTCAGAAATCCAAAATGAAGTGGGACTGGGCTGGCCACGTCTGCCGTACTTATGCCTGAGCTGTAGGCCAAAATAACCACCACGCGAGAACGGAGCCCTGACGTCGCGGCAGACTCCGTAGAAGATGGTGGGACCAGCAGGAAAAAACAAACGACCAGTGGTCCACTTTAGCCCTGGATCGAAAGAACTGGAAGTCATGGGGAGAGGCCCAACAGTGGGATGATGCAGACTAACAGTAATCAGTAACCAGAGGGGCAATTCTCGTAATTTGAAAACCGTTCACAGTCTGATCTCAGTCTCAATCTGTCAAAAAATACTTCTAATTTCCCTACATTTTGACAAGTTTTTGACATTTGTTTGTCGCTGAGATGAGACTGCGACTAGATTTTGAACGTTTTAAATTACGAGAATTGACCTTCTGATATCGATACCCATCGCATCTGCGGAGTTTCACTTGCTAATTTTATTTGAACCTGTATATTGTCCTGCAGTGTATGACAGCGGATGTCGCAACCAATTTTCAGTCGTTTTCAAAGCTCAAACGACTTTTTCCCGCTTTACTCCATCATTCAGGCTCGATGTCAAAGTCTGTCAACTGACACACAAACACCTGTTTTGTATATATGTATGTGTGTGTGTCATATCTATATGTCAAAGGGAGATGAGTCCTTTATCATCGGAGCCGGCGTTTGGGACTACACAAGTGGTTCATTCTCATTGTGCTTTATAAAAAAATGCTGTAGGTAAAACTTAGCTTTTGTATAATGTATGAATCTGTTTTTGTTTATTGTAAGGTTTATTTCAGGATTTAATCCGTGTCTCACTTATAATAGTAGAGCTTTCAAGTTGCCTTTACATAAATCTAAAGCTGGGTTTCATCATCAGCCTACAGCAGTCCACTGTTGGACATAGGTCTCTCTGAAAATCTGCGTGGTTCTTTCCTCAAAAGACCATCTCAGATATCGATCTACATGGTCTTCATATGACCTGACCAAGATTATGTCTGGACTTTAAAAGAGATTCTGAGAAGAAGAAGTGACCTCTGAGTTTGTTTCGGCCTTTCTTCTCAGACTAGTCAGATAGGAAACGCCGACCTCATCTAGTTTTGAAATATGATTGACGTGTAAAAGTGTTTGTACAAACCTATTTACAAAATAAAAATCATTTCTCATTTATCTCCAATTGCACGCCGGTTAGCTCGATTCTTGGTCAAGTCAGGTCCAGCTGCTACCAGCCACCCTGCGAAGATCATCGCTCCACCTAGCCTGACGGCGTCCTACCTTACATAGAAAGAAAAAACTTGAGAGGTGTCAAGGCACACCCGGATGGAACGAAGTTCCTTTCGATGAGTGAGCCCATTGTCAATAAAAAAAAAAAATCTTACGGACGAATGGATGGCCCCTATAAAACAGGATTTTCCTAGCACCGGGGCCATTATTCACAAAAATTGAGCACAACTGTAATAACATATAATTTTTATTTATTTATTTACGTAGGACGTAAGTATTTACAATAAAAAGACATAGAACTTAAGAGCGCGCCTAAAGCCAGTAAAATTTTAGTACTTATAGAAAAAAACAAACTTAGTATGCGCCAAAACTGTTATATCGTAATAAATCCAAAACTAAAAGGAATTACATAAAATGCCTAAGCACAGCCTTTACTCTTGTATTTATATAATTCCTAATTATCAAATTTTTGTCACAATAGGCATTACCGTATTGAGTACAAAACGGAAAAATATGAGAATTAGAGGTTACTTCGTCATTTTTTTCTATCGAGGAAATGTTATTATTTCATGTTTTTGATCAAAGTGAACCCTCGGAAATATCATGTAGTTATTCATACCTACATTTTTATTTTAAGATTTGGTCCGGAATTTTTCATGTAAAATCAAATAAGTATAATATTGGTAATTTTGTTTTATACGCGCTTTTAAGAATCCTTGTACATTCATTCACAAGCAAAACATAATTTACTTACAGCGCTGGGGCTATAGGGTCTTAGCGTTATGTTGAGGGATGGTCGTTTTGCGTAGATGTGACGCATGTTTTCCCCTAAATTGCGTTCTTTTTCTGCGTCATCTTTAGCGCAAATAAACGTATTTTCTTACTTTTCTTTTTACTTAAAAATATTTAATTATAATTTATTATAATTAGATATTATTTAAATCTAAACCTGTGGTCCGACTCAATGTGAACCTACAAGGGTGCCACTCCATACCCTACTAACATAAAATAAATAACCTCAACATTTCCATTCAATCCACGCATCTAACACTTATATCCAACTGACCGGCTATCAACTATAGCCGATCGGCCACGGCTATCGGCCTCAATCGGCTATCGGCTAATATCTCGCCTCGTTGAACCCTCTCGCCCCACTATTAAGGGTAAGTCGCATACTTTCACACACGAGTGCGCTGTTTTTAATTTTGTAGATTGGTTGTATACTGCGTTTGCAGTGTCGTTTCCAAAAATGTAACAAATATTTTATGCAGGAAGGTTGTATGTAACTATATTTATTTATTATATAAAACCTAATTAATTAATAAAAATAACAAAATTATATCCTAACTTAACTAAAACTATTCACAAACTAAAATATAGCGTCGGAAAATTCATCCGCATCGCTGTCGACTGGTGATGTACCTGAGAAATGTATGTCTGGTATGATTCGCGGCCGTAACAAATATTTATTAAATCATGACATTTGAGGTCAATTCTAACTCAAGGAGTTGTATTGCTGATTCTAATGATTACAATTCTATAAAGTCATATTTGTTACGGACACCTGACACCAACCTGTAAATTGCAAAAATCGAAGTTAATTTGTCCGAAAAACGTACCTAGAATAAAATCTGTTCCGAAAAAAAGGTAGATAATCAAAAAATGTTTTTTTATTCCTAAGTAGACCATTAAACGTTGTTATAGCAACATCAACAAGCTTAAAGAATCCTCCCCAAACAAGTCGGTCCTCATTACACAACACCCTGTAACTTATTACCAAATAAACATCCTGTATTTGCACTAAACATTACTACAGAGGGCGCGACCCTTACTCCTTACGCACAAAGAAAAAACTACCTTATTAACTTGAGAAATAAAACCGAAAATCGGCTAAAAATAATTTGTAATAATTGAGCCTTAATCAAAATGACCGACGAATGAAAATATACTCTTGTGCAATCAAAATAAGATTGGAATTAGCTTGATAAAGTTTAGAAAAAAATGGCTTTTAAACTAACAGTTTTGCGCAAAGAATTATCAACCTTATCTTGATTGCTTTAAGGTTAATATTAGGTTGTGTTTATAAAGATAGTCAGAGAGCTGGGGTAGCCTTAGTTTTTGCTTACGTGTCGTACTAACAAGTGTGCGTGTAATGTGAGGGGAGGATGAAATTAATTGATCCCAACCCGGAGGGAGGGCAGGGGGGAGAGGTGGGGACTTTCTTACTGAATTGTTTAGTGAGATAGGACCGGGATTTCATTTAGTCTGTGATTAATTTTAGGAGATAAGTTCAGAGGATATGTTGGGTAGCAGTTGGCAAGTTGGGGCGTAGTGTTATGCTAAAAAAAAAAACCTTTTTTTTAATAGAAATCTCTTGTATAATTGTTGTCGACTTGTATACATAATCTCCAATCGCACGCCATTCAGCTCGATTCTCGGCAACTCTCATCCAGCTGCCATCCTGCGAAGCCTAGCTAAGCTCCACCTAGCCTGAAGGCTTCCTACGTCCTATTTCGACGGGTAAACAAACAGACTCAGTTCAGCAAAAATGTTAGGCAGTAGTTGTTTTTCACTAGGCATTTTTGCTGAACTGGCCCTTTTTGGCGCAGCCGTGAGCACACTTTCCTGATCTTACATCGGACTTTACACATCTTATTTAGGTTTAAAGATATTTATTCTCATAAAATTCTGCTTTCTTAAAATTGTAAAAATAAATAAATAATAGTAAATATATAATTGAATGCAGCTGAATACCATAATTTTTATTATGGTATTCAGCTGCATCCGGTTAGACTGGAAGCCGACCCCAACATAGTTGGGAAAAGGCTAGGCAGATGTTGAATAAAACAAATAATAAATAAAGTTTGTCACAGACGTCACGGTAGCTATTATGATACACCCATCCAATGCATCCATAAGATTTTAGGAAGGGTGTTATTTGTGATTAGAGATGGGCAATCCACCGGGTTTAAAACCCGGTGCTTTGGTAAACACCCGATAAACACCCGTAAACACCCATAAACACCCAGAAAATTGGGTGTTTACCAAAGCATCCAGATGGATTGCCCATCTATATTTGTGATTAAATATGCAGCTAAATGAGTTTTGAATGCATTGAATGACTGCAACTTTTTATATATAAATATTTTTATTTGTTTTTATCTGTATGTATCTGGTGTATTGTGTGTCTTTTAGTCTGTGTGCTAAATAAAAGTATTTTCCTTCTTTTCTTTCTAAATAACATTAACTAAATATTAATTGTCCCTAATATAAAAATAGAACTCGAGACCTCTATATCTCCACCCTCTCCCTGACGTCTTCAATAAACCAACAACATTGTATTCCTTAAAAACGCGAGTTAATAAATTAGAAGCTTCTCAAATGTCACCGGATTAGTATTCCGGACCGTTTGTAACAGATAAACTTATTAAAAAGGGTTCCGTACTACTCACAGGGACGGTCCTATTATTTTTCTAATGACTTCTTGACACAAACAATAACGCAACCTTAACGTTTTACTAATAAAGTTCAGTTTTGTTTGTAGTTCTTTGTGCAATGTAATTTCAACCTTATTTTGTTGAAGTTAAAGATGATATCACAATGTAATGGCATAATATTGCTATTTAGGTGATAAGTGATAATATACAGTCTGGATAATTAGTTCTACGTGCAATCTCGCATAACGCTGTTCCATGCATTTTAGTTGTGTTCAAATGATTTAAAGCCCTATGCGAAGACGTTAAGGTAGAAAATCAGTTGTGTGGTACGAACAAATAATGAATTTATAACGTTTTGAAGTGCAGATGAAGTTTTGCATTTTTATTGCCGTTTAAGAGATTGTCGGAATATGTAAAGTTGTAACTTTGTAAGCGAGAAGGAGTTAGAACCAACTAAAGTGAAGGATCTCGCTACTTAATACGTGGGTGCCATAGAACTGACTTAGGAATCAAATCATATGAAAAGTACTTACTTCAAAGTTGTCATTTATTTTAAATAGGCACATAAGAGGCACTTTTGAACGTAACAAAATATCCTTGTTAGCTATTTGGCAGAAAAATACGTTTAAGGGGGAAACACCAGGGTATCCCGCGAAATACTAATGTTCTTACGTTTTTTGAAAATGACTATTTCGTAAAATATCAATCAATAGAATTATTTGAACTTAGAGGGCTGTATTTATCTGTCTAGCATTTTTCCCAACTGTTGGGGTCAGCTTCCAGTCTAACCGAATACAGCTGAATACCAGTATTTTACACGAAGCGACTGCCTATCTGACCTCCACAACCCAGTTGCTGGGTAATATGATACCCCTTGGTAAGACTGGTTGTCAGACTTTCGGCCTTCTGACTACCCGTAGCGACTGTCAAAGTTGTTGAAGTCTAATAAAATCCATTAACACTGCCCGACCCAGGAATTAAACTAGGGCATTACGCTCGACGTATATCTCGCATTACAAGGAGGTACTCACAAGGCGTAATTAATTAATCCGCCCGAAAATATTATTAAAAAAAAAAAACATCCAAAGGACATTGCTCTGCGTCCATACATTGTTGGCCCTGGAGCCAAGAGCATCGGATAATTATGTATTGTATTCTCTATCATTAGTAGATTCTTAAAAGATCTTGTATTTGTAGCGGACTAGCTGCAAAAAAGGTATATTTCAAAAAAAGTATCAGATTTTGAGGTTATAATCTAACCATAAGAACGAATATTAAATGTAGGTAAGTACCTACGATTTTTCATAGCTCTGAGTGATTTTTAAGAAACTGAAAAGTAGTAATATCATAATACCTACCTAGATAATTAGGTACCTATGCAGTTGTTTTTCTAAAAAGTGGATGCAAGTGCAAAATTAAAATGCATTTAAACTAACGACGCGACGTGACGTTCACAGCAAAACTAGGGATGTAGTACGACACCACACCAATAATCGATTTTTTCGATTAAGATTTACTGTGTTCTTAAATTATTTCAAACTGTCTGTTACATCACCTTTGTCATATAAACATTACAAGTATGTATGACAGTGGTTTATTTTACGCCGAAAGAGAAATGTTATTTTTGTATTAATTGTCGTAAAAAATGAATTAGATAATCAAAATAAAAAGTTTTGATTACTGTATAATATTATTCTTACTACCTATTTAAATTGGAGTATGACTGCATACATAAAGTATTCTTATTAGGTTTTTAAAAATACACTTTAGAAAAGAAAACACAATCGATCGAATAATAATTCAATCAATCGATTATAATTGATTGGACATCCCTATTTCACTTCTGACACGACATGACATTAGGCGAAGATGGCGATCTAATGTTATTAGTCGCGTTAAATTCTATTAAAAGTACATTTTGGAATACAGCTAGTCCGTGATACAGAAGTATTTGCAACTTAAATAATAAAATAGGCGATTAATTATCGTTAAATCTGATACTCTTTATTGCACAGGGCCAATTTGGACATTGTCCTTTAGAACCTCCTCCTTTGTTGAAGTCTATTAAACATCCAATAACACTGCCCGAACCACGAATTAAACTGAGGGCATTACGCTCAACGTATATCTCACATCACAAGGAGATACTCACAAGGCGTAATTAATTAATCAGTGTTCATGGTATCTCAATTAAATCATCATTGTTTTACCCGACACGACCTCTTGCCCATCTGTTACCAGTACACTGTGATTCAAATAACATTTCTGACGTTAGGTATGTCTATTTGTATGTGTGGGAATCATAGATGGTTTATCAGTCGATTCGCACGAATTTCGTCGAATCGTCACTTTTAAATAATATTATTCTTTCTATAGGCGACTTGCACGAATTCGCACATTTTGATATGTTAGCAATTAAGTAGGATTAGAAAATATAAAAAAAAAACATCTGAATTGAGAACCTCCTCCATTTTTTTGAAGTCGGTTAAAAAATCATAAAGTGTGTACTTTTTTCTTAACTTCATTGCATAACCACAAAATGTGCTAATTCGTGCGAGTCGCCTATAGAAAGAATAATATACAGAAATAATAATTTATTTAATCATTTATGTACATACACACATATATAAACAGTCAAGACAAATTGAACAGAAAAATAGGCACAAAGGTGATGCTTATGTCTAAACCTTTTGCAGCATACCTGAAATCATATTATTTAAGAGTGACGTTTCGCCCGTTTCGGGCGAGCAAATTCGTGCGAATCGATTAATAAGCCGTGGGAATAACATCCAAAACTGCTGTTTCAATAAATATAAAGACGTGCTGTTTGTTTGTTGAACGTAGGAGTGATGTGTTTGTGAAGAGTCAGGAGTTGTACGGTTTATTTCTCAGATGTGTTGAGACATTGAACGGTCATGCGTTGTTCGGAAGGATGACCAATTCGAGTGGTTAGTTTCCATGTTGCTTCAAATAAATAAATCTTAATAAAATCGCTCGTCGTTTGTTAGCGGTTAAAACCTAAACAATGTGAGGTCAACTAAACTGGATATGTATAGCTGGATGTGTGGCCGTATGTACCCATATTTTTTACCTATACCTTTATACCCAATAAAAAAAAAATCTATAAATAATTAGCAATGATAAAAATATACAGGTCACCTGGCTCCTAAACTATGAAATTAAACCCTCGGTCAAATATTTTCGTGTTTCATCATCTTACGCAGAGAAAACGGAGTTTTTCATGACTAAAGTACATGATACAGGTAACAATATCCACAACATATTTTTCATAAAAATGCTCACTCACGAAAAGTCTCACCTTTTTTCATATAACCACGTTAGTGAAATACGAGTAAGTTATCTCCGAAAGTACTTATTCGTTATCTATATCTACATATATAAAGTACGATTCATAAAGCTGAAGAGTTTGTTTGTTTGAACACGCTAATCTCTGGAACTACTACTACTAAGTAGGATTTGAAAAAATCTTTTTACATTTTAGATTTAATCCATGTTCAACCCCCACAATATAGCCCATCTAGCTGCGCCCCGCGGTTTCACCCGCATAAGTTTCGATCCCGTGGGAATATCGGGATAAAAAGTATCCTTTAGGTTAATACTGTTTATAAAAAATCTGCGTGCCAAACATCCAAATCCGTTCCTTAGTTTTGGTGTGAAATATTAACAAACGTCCATCCATCCATACAAACTTTCACATTTATAATATTAGTAGGATTCTTGTGGAAGGCTATAGGCTATTTAACATCACGCTACGGTCCTTAGGAGCCAAGTAAAAATAACGCTAAGCATTAAAGAAGTAACAGCACGGACGGGCGGGGCGGTGCGATGCGACGGGGTGGGTCGGAAGAACAAGAAATTTGATGCGAGCTGAAGCAAGTTTTCTTCATAAAAATGCTGACTCACGAAAAATCTCACCTATTTTTCATATAAACACGTTGCCGAAGTAAGTGATCTCCGAAAGTATTCGTTATTAGTTACTTTAGGACGGGGAGCGGAGTTTATTACTTTTTGTGAGGATATTGTTTCACCGCTCGCGAGTGAGGGAGGAGAGTCCTCTCATACCTTATGCTAATGTAGAAATAATATCACGACCCGCAGTTATGATTTGGTTATGTAGCAATGTTAGTACCAGTTGAAAACCAGCGTCAGGCACTAGTTGTCTGGCATTTTTGCTGAACTGCACCTTTTTGGCGCAGCCGTGAGGCAAACTTTCCTGCTAATTTCTTACATCACTTTTTGTTTGATCTTTTAACATACACACTAATGATATATGTTGTAAACAATAGGGTTTTGGGGCGAAGATTCATAAAATATGTACAGTTTCGGTGCGCAGCTCCCAGTTGACGGATGTCACACGACCCTGTCAAAAAGGGGCGCGCGTCGTGTTTCCTTAAGGAAGTTTCTAGAATATTCTAGAAGCTTCGATTCGCTCTTAGCCCTGGCGGGCACGAGAAGTGTTTCCGCTTATTTTAAAACGTTCAAAATCTAGTCGCTGTCTCATCTCGGCGACAAACAAATGTCAAAAACCTGTCAAAATGTAGGGAAATTAGAGGACTTTTTTAAAGATTGAGACTGAGATCAGAGGGGCAGTTCTCGTAAGTCTAAGAACGTTTACAGTCTGATCTCAGCCTCAACCTGTCAAAAAATCCTTCTTGACAGGATTTGACCAATTTTTGATATTTGTTTGTCGCCGAGATCAGACTGCGACTAGATTTTGAACGTTTAATCTAACCCTCCCCTTCTTCCACTTTTCCCGGTCTACTGCGACTGTGGGCCAACCCTTTGAGAAGGAGTCCAGCTCATCCCGCCATCTCTTTCTGGGCCTGCCGCGCGGTAGTTTCCTGCCATTTGGAATCCATTGAGTGGTGGCTTTTGCATATTGCTGCTCCGACATCGACAGATTTGGCCAGCCCAGTTCCACTTTAGCCCAGCAGCTGTGTGGCCAGTGTCCTATTGTTTTGAAACGAAGTTTATAGTAAGCATACCTAAATATAATATGTATAATCAGCCGATAACGTTCCCACTGCTGGGACACAGGCCTCCTCTCTTTGAAAGGGAGTAATCAAAAGTCCAAACACGAAGTGGAAGTAATTTTTTTTTGTCGGGCAGCAGGGTTCTTTCTGCTCTCTTTCTGAATTAAGTGCATTCATTTAACACTCTGTTACTAAGGAAACTACCTTTCAAACAATCATACCGTATTTCCATTTCGAAAACTACCCAGGTACCTAATTCACACATGAAAATCCGTACAATTTACGAGTACCTCATACAACTTTCAGGTAGCGAAAAAAGTACACAAAAACAACCTAATAGCCCTTTTAACTGCAGCATCCAGAGAGCAAAGAGTTTTCTTTTTAAAAAGACATTCATCCTCCTTAAATTGTTCGCGACATTTTATTTCCAGAGACAAGTAAGGCCGGGTGCAGGCAGGCGACTCTGCCGCAATTAGTCGCAAATTGTCGCGTGTCTAGACGCTGCTTTATTTAGTTTTATTATGCTAGTCTTTCAGCACTTGAGGGACATGTGGCCACAGTGTAGGTTAATGCAGCAGACCGTGTAAGTTGTGTAAGTGCAAAACCGCAGTTACTGGGTAACTCGATACCGCGTGGTAAGACTGGTTGTCAGATTTTCGGGCTTCTGACCACTCAGTACGACTGTCAAAGATCCACGAATGACGGTCTGTACTTTCCGGAGCACGGAAGGGAATCGGTATGTAGATGGTCACTCGTACACGGACTGACCGTGGCCCCAGCCCCAGCGCTAGTTTTCATCAACAGCCAGTTTTGACATGAATTGACCTTCTGAATCATCTGTTTTATGTCCAAGCTATACCCAACCTATAGTAATTATAATCTAAAGACGTCGCCGGCAAGATGTCTTAGAAATTCATCTTAGATGTAGCGTTCCTTTAAATTAAGGAAAATGTCGTCCTTATTATGAAAATGAAGAGCTATGTTGATCTTTTAATTTTAATGGCGCCGGGAATGAAAGTGTACGTTTTAATAATCGGGGTTATGAGTTTTACTTGGGAAACGGAATGAATAAAGCCTTCTTAGCTTGCACTGCGTGTAGTCGTCGCGCGGACTTTTGCTGGCGGTTCTAATGAAAGAAAGAAAGAAAATTGCGTTTATTGGCATTACAGTAACAAAAAAATACGCCTAAAAACTAAAAACAGAAAACAAAGATTATAATGCCAAAATTTTTGTTTTGAATGCGAATACGTCATCATCGGTTTGCCGTTTCCCATCTTTTTTGGGGTCAGCTTCCAGTCTAACCGGACTACATTGCTTGCTTTCCATCTACAAACTTAACAATTACAATAAGTAATATACAGTTTGAAAAAATAAAAATAAAATGATTAAGGACGGATTTTTCAATCGATAATTTTTATTCGTGGAATAAAATGGACGTCTCACAGTTTTTTTACGGAAGAACTGTCAATAATTCAAAATTGTTCCTCCGATAAAATTATCTGGCGTTGAAAAATCAGCCCTAAAAGCTGAAGCTGTTTTTTGTATTATTTAAAGCTTTCGCCTTTCGAAAAACCTACTGAAACTTCTGTCCGGCCCTCCATAGCTACTACCTGTCAAATGTTAGCCATCAATCAAGCGGTCGCCTAAGTGGGCAGCGCGAAGTCGTCGCCTCGTCACAAATTGTCGTCACAATCGACAACGTGTCGACAGCCGGCTGATAGGCGCGTCACTAGATGTCGACTGACGATTGAATGGACTTTTCAAGTGTTGAGCGCTTTCTGATTGATCGTGAACGAATCATATTAGAATGAGATGGCCTCTAATCTAACAAATAAATAAAATTGAAGTGACTGTTTGTAATGCTAAACTAGTTTTGTAACATAGAACTAAGTTTTTTGGGAAATAAATTTTATTATTTATTATTATATTATATAATGTCAAAATAACAGGTTTTTACTAAATGCATATGAAAGTATATTTTATACCTACGGTACTTATAACAATTTTTTTTTGTCTGTCTGTCTGTTTGTTCCGGCTAATCTCGGAAAGGCTGAACCAATTTTGACGGTTCTTTCACTGGCAGAATGATGGGCTGGCAGATAGCTGATGTTGTAAGGAGTAACTTACTTTTATTTCAGAAAAAAAAAAACAGTAAAGAGACCCGTTATTGTTTTGTTTTTGCGATTCTGCGAATTAATGTTCAGTAATTATGAAAAACCACGAAACGTCATTCAGTTATTTTACATAACTGAGCAATTTTGTAAAACAGCGGATTCGACAATCCGTCTGCAACATACACCTAGATGTATAAAATACCCGCACAAAAATAAAACTTTCAGGTATTTTTATACTATATCACGGCTTTAACCATCTTACTGCGCATATAGTAGATGTCTAGATTTTGATACCCGAACAAAAATAGAACTTAGACTATTTCTCCCTAAAGTTCCATATTTCAATACAAAACGTAACTCTACTAACAAGTCTCCCTCCACAATAGTTTCACAAACGCTGCAAACTGCAACTGCAAATTGTTCTCCAAAGGAAATAGCACAAGTGACGTCAGTGGCGTGTCCTATCGCCGGCCGCGCCAATATCCGGCGACGGCCGAACAACGGGAGCAAGGAACGGACGGCAAATGATCGTATGTTGTGTTTGATATGGTACCTACATACATATTTTGACGACACGGTTGGCGCAAAGGCTGAGCGAGCGACTGCTGCGCTGCGTGTCACGGGTTCGATTCCCGCACGGAACAAATATTTGTATTGCCTACAGGTAGTTGTTCCGGTTCTGGCTGTTTGTGTTTGAGTTTAAATGTTTGTAAACGCACCCACGATACAGGAGTAACTCCTAGTGTGGGGCAACGTTTAAAAAAAAATATAAATATGTTTATGTATGCAAGTGCTCCAGAGGGCCTACACAAAGTGATATTGTACCAGCGGTAACAATGGTGAAAAAAATAATTACGGTTTTGACTATTGCTATTAAGTTATCAGAAAGCTTATGTCAATCCAGCACCTAATCCATTGCTTCATATGTTCGAAAAATTTGTCTGCTCAACAATGTAAATAACTCAGTGAATGTTGTTGGACTGTCGAAATGAAAACCATTGCCACTGTAATGCTCTGTTCCTGTAAACAAAATACGAGTCCTTTTGCTTCCCAATGGTAGCATTTTTTATTTATTTATTTATTAACTATGGATAACTTACAGCTAAAACAAACAGAATAAAAAATTGTATGTGACAATTAAAAGTCATCACTTCTAAAAACAAACTATTATTTTATTGCCAAACTGGTCATATGAATAGATTCGTAAGCTAATTTTACCTGTGATAGCTACTTCCACATGGGAGTAGGGTTATCATATGTAAATTTATTTATTTATTTATAATTAATTACAACGGCTTGCGCCAATGACAGTAATTAACAGGTAAAACTAAACATAAAACTAAACATATTACATAATTGACATAATTCAAAAATAAATAAATAAGTAATATATAATAATATAATAGTAAATAGAGGGATGCCTGTCTATGGTACCTAAAATGCCTGAATTTTCATAAAAATGACTGTCTAAAGCAAAACGCTGTAGGTAATAAGTAAAAGTCAACAGATAATAATGAAGAAGGATATTTATTACTGATATTTGTCAGAGGACATTATTTTTTTTAATAGTTCTCTGCTTATTTATGCAAGCGCAAAAATGCCTGTCTCAGACCAATGCCGGCCGCACGCCTGTCTAAACCTTAAAATGCCTGTCAAATGCGGCAAACGCCTGTTATATGGTAACCCTACATGGGAGGGTCTACTGTGCAAAGCTATGAGGTCTTTGCTTCATTATTGGTAAAGATAGAAGAGTCTTAATGAAATTTAAACCAATAATTGTGTGTAGCAATCGGCCATTAGTGTGTTATGCAATCACACCGCAGTTGAGTCTTCTTTTAAAAATCTGCATGATTTTGCATTATCCTTTGACTCCGGAAAAAACATCTAAAAGGGTGTGAAAAGAATCGTTCAACGAAATGAAACACGTTTAATGATGTCACAGCCGACATAAGGGACACGTCCTAATGTCGGTCACGCCAATATCCGGCGCCAAGGAGCTTCCGACGTACTACGCAAGCGGAAAATGCTCGAATGACATATTGGAAGTAAGCTCAGTAGCGTGGTGATTGGCACAAGAACATTGAAGCCCTTCCCAGCAGTGGGTGAAGTCGCGCTGTGGGTGATGATGATGATGATGAAGCTCAGTAGTGCTCAGGGGGAACATATTGGGTTAATAAGTGGCCAGTGATAGAGCCAAGTGCTGGAGGCAAGTGCCGGAAGCTAGTGCTATAGATGCCAGTACCTACGACATGCCCCTGTGACTTTCCAATGGTACATCAGCTTCACGCCAATGCTCGATTCTAGCATCTAGCTAGATCCTATGGGGGTCCGGTGCTGGGCGTCAGTGCTGGAGGCCCGTGCTGGAGGCTCTTGCTGGAGAACCATGCTTAAGGCCAGTGCTGGGGGCCAGTGCTTTGTTGGTGGAAGCTCACATGCCTGTACCTACATACCCCTGCGACATGCCAGGTCTACATGCCATCAGTAACCAATACAACTTTTTCGACAAAACGAAACTGAAAATTAACCCAAATTGAAACGTGACAGCGGTCGTCAATCTCCATAGAGTTAGCGTGAAATATATTCGCCTATCAACTTGGGTTCCCGCTGGGTTCCGCACGTGAGCTAGCTCGGGTATCATCGGTTAAGATCGGGCTCGTCCGTCACCGAAGGTGTCTCGTCTCAATCACGGTGAACCAGGTAGCGGACCCTAACATAACTCGATCGTGATTTTGTTAGGGATAGGGCTGGCTCCGCCATTTTTTCTCATATACTTTCTCGTTGGCCTTGTGATAGCTAGTGAGACCACTGAGCGTGGTGGGTTATTTCCATGGTCTGAACATCTGGTCGAAGCTTATGTATCAATATACATAAACTTCGACCTGGACAATTCCAGAACACGGTGTATACTTTTGTTTTGTTGGGAAGGCAAAATCTCTGCCTGGGTGTGCCTCTCGAGTTATACTGGGGTGATGTTATGTTATACAGGGCGGCAGGGACATCGACGCGCAAACTATAACCATGGATTCAGCACATGAGTATAGACCCCATAGAGCCGAAATTTTTCGCCAGTTATTTAAAAAAAAATTGCTGTTCCATACGTTTTGACCGCGTAGGTATTGCATTTTTCTATGAAACAGAATTTTATTTTTAACATAAACTTCGACCAGATGTTCAGACCATGGAAATAAGCATTTTTCATTATGGACACACTAGCTGTGCCCCGCGGTTTCACCCGCATTAAGTTTCGAACCCGTGGGAATATCGGGATAAAAAGTAACCTATATGTATGTTAATCCTGGTTATAAACCATCTGTGTGCCAAATTTCATCCAAATTCGTTCAGTAGTTTTTGCATGAAAGAGGAACAAACATCCATTCATCCATCCATCCGTACAAATTTTCACGTTTATAATATTAGTAGGATTAATGAATTCTTATTTTTATTTTTTGTTAATTTTCATACAAACTAAATACCTTGACGTAAATCACCCGATATGCATGCCTCTTTATCTCTTTATCCGAAGCATTTGATTAGATTTATAATTTTAATTACACTAACAACAAGTGGAGGTGCTTGGGGGACGTCTTTCGGCTGAAATGATGTTGATAAAGCGGCAACATAGGCCAAATTAAAACCCTTTCTTAAATTAATAATAATAATAATAATAAATTTATTTATTTCAGGTAAATAACACCCATTCAGTACACGTATAACTCACATCAAATAAAATCAGATAAAATTCAATTTAAATTATTTTAAATTATTTAATTTTTTTTTTTTTTTCAATTAAATTACAAATATCTTTGTTACGAAACCTTTTTTAAGCACTACTTCCTATGTTAGATTTGATTTCTAAAAGCTATAGACGCGTTTGCCAAAGTTTATGGATAACGTGAAGGGTACATGTATATAAAGTTAGCTAGTAACAGCCCTATAAAAAAGTACTTGCGAATGATGTTGAGCACCTGCCGACGTGGCGTGGCGTCGCGTCGGACTGTGAGGGTCGTAACGAAGTTACCGGGACATGTAACACGGAACGACTGCGAACGAGATGGTCTGCAGACTATGTTGAGGTGCGAAGTACCAGGGTAGCAGGAAAGTGTAGGGAGTGGGTGTTCCCACCTTGGACCTTTCTATTAATTACATGGAAGAAGTTTTATTTGGTCTAGTTTGTTGAATACGCAAAATGTAGAATGGGGATTGTGGGGCAAGTAAAATGATAGAAAACAGTTGATATATATATATCTTCTTAATTATATTGATTAAATCTTCGTCTTTACTCTCCATCCAACAATGACAATCGTTCCCTTCAAGTGCTGTGGTCGGAATTCGTCAGTAAATCCAAAGTCTGGATTTTTAGGCCCAACCAGTATTTAAAAATAATTGGCGAATTATGGGTGCAGTACGCTGCACATCTCTACCTACGCCTTCGGGGATTATTAAAAAGTATTATCTATGTTTCACATCAAACTATTATTAAATCTGCCTTCCTAGTATAAATTTCCAGAAACCATCGTTCAAAGACCTCGGGAGCAAATCTACCAATGCAAACTCCTACAATTCAATCCAGTCATACTGTATAGGACAAACTCCGTACACGTTATGCACTCCTAGTGCAAATTGACAAATACATTCAACCCGCTTCGCGCATAATCAAACAGTGAGGAACTTCTCCTAACCCAGTGACTTAGTAACATGTCCATACGTTGTATGCGCTCCTGGAAATTCTAATTCTAACGTTGAAGTGACAGCACAAGTTTAAATTGATCGCTGTACGTTGAGTGAATACTTGGATTTGTGTCTGTAAAGTAGCTGGCAGCATTGAACGTTTTCAATGTTGCTTTGTTCGTGTGATTCATCTTAAAAGCCTGCTCTGAATCATTACCAAGATTAAAGGGAAAACCCTTCCGTCCATAAACTGTTATTGATTTTTTCAACGGACCAGTCCTACTGAATTTACTAAATGTTTTTTTTTTATTAAGTGGACAAACTACCAATACTAAATAAACTAACAAACTATTACAATAGAATAATAATACCCTAGCCTAATTAAAACTATTAACAAACTAAAATATGGCGTCCAAATATTCCTCCGCATCGCTGTCGACTGGTAATGTACCCAAGAGACTGGCGGCATTACCAGGTTGTATGGCAATACTTATCCTGTGGCCCAGGTATAGTTAGACAGTTACTCATTTAATTTAGCATCTAGTGTAAATAGAAAGAGTAAAACTAAAACTTTAATCTAAAACTATCCGTTAAATGAAGTAAATCGCTGTAATCTGTTCTGTCTTCCTCAGAAAATAATTTACCCACCCTTTTATTTTGACTTTCAATATACCCAGTGACCTACTCTTTTAGTTTCACAATCTGCACTTGTATTTCAATCTCCAACACTCAACATAAATCAAAAAGGGTACATTACCACTGTCCAGCTGTCCCACATCCGCCATTTTTCAATCATGGCCGCGCGCGCGCTTTGTTTGACAGCTAGCTTTTTTTACTCCATCGTGATTCGTGATCAAGGCAAGCATCCATTCTGCCTTTGTGTGCCCACTGTGGCTGTGGCACAGATATTTGCAGTCTTTTATGTCAGATTGGACCTTTTTTTAGGTCGTTTGTGTGAATAGACTTTTTGAGACTGAAGGGTTATTGAAATGTAGAGGGACGTCTTATAAAATGTTTACGTTCTATTGTTTGTATTACTATATTAATATTAAATTAAAAGGATAGGGCCTCCAGTAACGTGTTTAGCTAAAGTGTTGTATATAAACCTCTAGTTTCTGTCCGCGTGAAATTTCTTGGTACCGTCACCCACTCCGTCGCATTACTTCATTTTCGCGTAGCGTTCTTTCGGATTTTCATTCTTTCTGCTCGGCTCCTTAGGGCGTAATGTTAAGTAATCTATAGCCGTCCTTGAGAATTGGGCTATCAAATGCACAATTTTTTTTTCAAATCCTACTGACAGTTACAGAGCCGAGAAAGGTAAACAAATCAAGTATCTTGACTTGGCTCACGAGGTTGTCGACATGTGGGATGTGAACTCAGCGATCATTGTTGAGCAGCTGGATCAAGGGCTTGATTCAGAAAGCGGTACTTCTGGACACGGCTCGCATTGTCAGGTGGTTCCTCTCTCTGGAGCCGTGGCCACCAGTAGCTCGGACCCAGTTGCCGATACCGGCGCGTTCAAACAAACAAACAAGCAAACAAACTCTTCAGCTTTATTATCCTACTAATATTATAAACGCGAAAGTTTGTAAAGATGGATGGATGGTTGGATGGATGGATGTTTGTTACTCTTTCACGCAAAAAGTACTGAACGAATTTGGATTAAATTTCGCACACAGATAGTTCCCGATGTTCCCACGGGATCGAAACTTATGCGGGTGATACCGCAGGGCGCAGCTAGTTAGTATATAGATTTGTTAGAATACTTCTTCTTAAAACCTTCTACGCCTGTATCTGAAAACAACAAAACCAACTATAATGAGCTGACAACTACATACTATGCAACAATTCGTACGAGTAAGTTTTCCAGCATGCTATAATTGCTGAAACAGCTCCGTTCTCAATTTGTAGTTCCCACACTGTTAGCTAGTTTTACATATCTGAATTTGCTTTTCTGTGGCTTAAATGTACTGCAGAGGCGCTAAGACTGGTTTGAAGATATGTATGTTATTTTCAAAGATATGTTATTTTTTGTTATGTTATAGCCCAATTCTTGAGGAACGTTATAGACTATTTAACATAACGCTAGGACCGTTAGGGGCCAAGCAAAAAGATACAAAGTCTGAAATAACGGTAAGCGAAAACAAGGGGATAGCGGGGGCACGCGATGCGACGCGAATTGCAGCAAGAAATTTCATGTGGACGAAGTCGCGGGCTAAACCTAGTCATGTATATCAGGTAACATCTCTGTTGAATTGTTTTCATTGTAATTAGAGCAAACATATTAGAACAATGTTGTCTTCGTAGAGAGTTAACGAGAACAGCAGACCTTCTACTAATTAGATAGAACGCTAGGAAATCTCATCACTGAGCATCCGGAGAGTTTATTACACAAACTGATTAGATACTCTTATTTCCGACCGGGGCTACGCTTGGATGGCGAAGGGATTACAATGAAGACAAGTCATCAGAGACCGAAGGCAGATTACATTAATATGCTACCTGAGAGGCAATTCTCGTAATTTTAAGAACGTTCACAGTCTGATCTCAGTCTCAATCTGTCAAGAATACCTCTAATTTTCTTACATTTCTGACAAGTTTTCGACATTGATTGTCGCGATTTTGAACGTTTTTCATTACCGCAATTGGCCTTCAGATATACGTAACTGCCCGCGCAATTATTTCGTTTTCGCTTGCCGTCATTCTGACTTTTTTATTTTTTACTCAGCTCCTGCCGGTCGATTCTGTAAAAATCTCACCGTGAAAACTCAAGTGAAGTGAGCTTGATGTGGGTTGTCAGTAGTGTCAATTCCTAGTATTATTTGGAACGACAGCTTACTCAACGCTCACTTCACCTAAGTTTTCACGGTGAGATGGTTACAGAATCGCACTGCAGGTCATAGCGTGATATTTAATAGCCTTCTTCAAGAACTGTGCTAACAAATGGAAAAAAGAATTTATCAAATCTGACTGGTAGTTCCAGAGATTTGCGCGTTCAAATAAACAAACTAACAAAGTAACTCTTCAGTTCTATTAATAGCATATATTATTAGTAACTGTAGTATAACTAACTTGTTCGACAGTACAATGCCTGCCTATAGCTTGTTTCCTTGTTTGTAACAAAGTTATGAGCTGCAACTTGAGTGAATAGCTCGTTGAACTTGTGGAGTAGTCGTCCAAAGTTGAAGATTTCATAAGAACTGATAACTAGTTGCTACTTGAAGGGCACACGTGTACTCGTGTAGGTTACTAGTTTCTAACTTAGACTACCTAACAATAGGTGGGTAGGTCTTTAGTGTGGGACGCATCGTGTGTATATACTCCTTGCCATACTAAAAACCATGAACGAAGGTTAATGATAGACAACCAATCTCTTATTAATTATTCAAACTTTTTTTTCTTAATAATTAAACTTTTTTCTCTAAACTTAAGTATAAGTTATATACCTAAGGGCTGATTTTTCAATCCACGGATAACTTTTATTCGAAGAATTAAATTGACGTTTGATATGCAGTTTTTGTATAAAATAACTAAAAATTTCAAAATTATTCCTCGAATAAAGTTACTACATGATTCAAAATCAGCCCTTAATAATCAAACTTTATTTCTCCGAAATTTAAACTTAAATATAAGTTAATAAGCAATGCTGTCGGTCTTCTACGCACGCTGGTCATTATGCGTCTAAACCGTTTCCGGAAGACAGCGATGCGGACGAATACTTCAACGCCTAAATATTATTTAGTTTTTGTATTTATTTATATAGCCACTCTGACGTCCGTGGATAGTACGGTATCCAAGAAAAAAGTAGCGTCATACGCCCATGGATACTATAGTATCCAAAGCGACGAGTTGTGTTTAACGCCCTCTAGTTTAAAATACGGTCTTGCTTGGTGAGTTTTGACAGATTATCTATACAGTTGAATAAATAGTTCGACGAAAAAAATAGAGATGGCAGTGTAATAAGCTTTGACAAACAAAATATAATTTTTTAAGTTCAGTTGACTCGTTTGACGCGCGTGTTGTGAAGTGTTTTTGTGAGTGCCAACAATTATGTCGTAAGTACTACAGTTTTGTTTTATTTATCTTGCAAGTGTTATACATCAAAATAAACTAGAAGATTTGTGCTTTACGATGATGTATAAATATCACAGTTTTAGCTGATAAATCTAGTCTACTTTTAACTTCAAACGATTGTTGTTTCGAAAAAAATGGCCGGTCGTATGGTGTCGGCCACTTTTAGTTTTGTTTATACATATTTTACATACTTTGCATTACAATAGTATATAAAATATCGAAATACATTTCGTAATAAGCAAATTAATACATTTTTCAAAGAGAAATATACTAAATTCACTGAAGATTCCATAATAATGTCAATGTGTTCCTCAGGTTTTTTGATGTGGACTGTTTGGTATCCACGGACGTTACATGAAACGTGATAAATAAGGTTCGCTATACACGGCAAAATATGTTTGCATTATTTTTGTTTTGCTAGTGGTGGTATAATATTTTGCTTGAGATGATACTAATATTTAATATAAAATGCACTTTTGGGTTTTGTACTAATATTCATCATTTATTTTTCGCTTGGTTTCCGTTGGATATGTATAATGTTCTAATGGTTTTTTTTTGTTTTGAAACATTAATTACATGTTTGTTCGTGTTGATTAATTTCCGCTAAATGTAAAAAAATGCACTTGTGGATTTGACTACCTTTCTTTTTTACTGTTGCCCTTGCACGTGTTGCATGGTCGCATATATTTTAATGCTTCGCCAAATTTTATTTTATTCTTTTAACAATACTAATGTTTTAAATTATTCATGCAGATCACCAAATGAAAGCTTTTATGTTGAGGGAAATGGGGGAACTAGGGGACGTGGGGAAACAGGGGACGTGGGGGAAACAGGGGACGTGGGGGTCGTGTAGTGTAGTGGTGTAGTAGTGTCTACAATGCGACGTCAATCTCTGCATTGAAAATTGTTTTATGGCTTACCATATATAAATGTGTGGAAGGAATAAATTATTATATTATATATTGATTTTTTTATTTGCTTTTTATTTAAATAACCAACTAGAACAAATAAACAACTTCAAAAATACAATTATTGCATAAAACTAATTCATAAAATTATTTAAAATATTTTATTAAAATTACATCGTGTGTGGGAAACCTTAGACGGGCGGCCATATTGCTATTATTTCGCCTTCTCGGACGAGTCAAGGGCGCTCGGGACATCGCGGTAAAATTACGAGGAGTAGTGTTTTGTTTTGATTTAATTAAAATACTTAGAGTTAACCGAATGTAATCGTATATACATCAGAAGAAAGGGTAATAAGTCTAGTTTGTTGTAAAAATATTTTATTGATAAAATATGCAATAGTTGTGCCTTATATTCTAAAAAGGTAGAAATAATTGTGTATTTTTTTTCTGAATTACATGTTTAACCCGGTTTTTTGTATCAAAGATTATAACTTACGATTTAAAAAAATCGTTAAGATTGATCAGTATTCTTCAATCTTTTTTTTGGTATTTTTTTCTTTATTCTAGCCATTACGGTTCAGTAGCTATATAGGTTTTTTGTTACGACGAACTTGCGAGTCGCGCGCGGTTCGGACGCCGCGCGCAGCTGGACGTTAGAGAGATAAACGGTCGCGCGGCCCGGACGTTAGAGTGGATAGTTAGTCTTTTAATTTAATACAGACGCCAGCTCATCAAGCTACTACAATCTGTCTTTAATAGATTTTCGACTTTATCGATAAAGTATTAGGTTCAAGGTTGTTTGGGAACATTTGACAGTTTCGGGTAGCTTGATGTGCTGGCGTCTGTACCTATTGTAAATATTTTGTCATAATTGTAATTTAAAACTGAACCTTTTGTATTTAAATATTTCTTAGACTGTTGTTCGTTCGCATGATTCATACATATCCTAGTTATAGGGGAAACCTATTATTAGCCATACAATACTGAAATATACATACTCTGTAACATACTATATGTATCGCTGTTGGCTGCCTAAAATATGAAAAAAAAAAACTATCTTCCTGGCTTGGAGTGCTGTGCTGGCGCTGCTGCTGTGGCTGCGCAAACCCTCAAGCGGCGAAAGTATAATAAACCTTATCAGTCATTATATTTTTGAGCCGTTTGGGGTTGAAACCCTCGGGCCGTGGGGTCCGACTGCTCATGGTTTGTTCAACGAAATTTCGAAACGGCTGGTTGACATCTCCCCCACCACGATGCGACTGCGATTCAAACGCAAACTCAAAGCATTTATTTTAATCAAACCATTTACAGGCACTTTTGAATTGTCAAATAGTCGGTCAGTTAGTCAGAAAGTTGAAGCTAGTTGCCCATTCCAAAACATAGATCTCTATGGTGAAGAACGAGCAAGAAACTCCAAAGACACTCTTGATTTACAAAATCCTGGGTTCATTATTCTTGTTGCTTCTATATGTGAGAACAATGTAAAAAAAAAAACAAATGAAACAATTCAAAATATAAGGTTAAAAATAATAAGCCCTGGCAGTTAAGAGATGGCCAGCCTCAACCGACGGGGCCCGTTCACGAACAAGACGCAAGGATCAGCACCATTCAGCTCAACCATTTTGTAGGGAATAGAAGGTGAGAGATAATGATAGGTGATAGAGGTATGAGGAACAGGGTGTAAAGTTCACTCATCCTCCATAGAAAAGGGACCAGACCTCCGACCAGACGGGTGTCGTGTCTGGCGGGTTGTGTCAACGATTGATGTCGGGACGTTCTATATATGCTAATTACGCGATAAACTCTGCTTGCGAGATACAGGATTTTGCGTGACGTCAGTATGACGCGTTGTTCGCATGTGGCGTTGTAGATACCGCTACAGATCCAACACACGCGCCACCATCAGTGAGACATTTACGTGAGCATGACACATTTTTTCAGATTTCTTCACTCAATTGGAAAAACTTGTTAAACTATCTTCCACACTTCTCGTTATCTACCAACACTCTCCCAAATAGTGCTACTTTTCTTCTCTCCCCTATGTCTGTGAAGTTAGGCGCCATATCGTGTTGTACAAGTTTTTACAACTCCCGAATAGCTCCGAGTTAAGCCGACAAGAGCCGAAGTGACGACTCGACAGGGGTCGTTATATTTTATGTCAAAGTTGACAACTATTTCCAAGTGGTGTTAAATGTTAAATGATTTATTATTTGTAAATAGGTTTGTACAAACACTTTTACACGTCAATCATATTTTTTTTTAAACAAGATGAGTTCGGCGTTTCCTACCTGTAGTCAGAAGGCTAAAATCTCGTAATTTAAAACGTTCCAAATACAGTCGCAGTCTCATCTCGGCGACAAAGAAACGTCAAAAACTTGTCAAAATGAAGGGAAACTAGAATAGGTATTTTTGACAGATTGAGACTGAGATCAGACTGTGAACGTTCTTAAAATTACGAGAATTGCACCTCAGATAGGAAACGCGGAACTCATCTAGTTTCTCTCTGTGAAGAAAAAACAAAGTCAGAGGTCACAGTTTTGTGTTATTTCTCTACAGTACGCTTATATTCGTAGTAGAGTACGAGTATGCATATATGGTTTGCTCATGTTAAGAGAATGAATGAAAGGCGACTAAGAAAAGATATTTACTGCAATGTGATTGGAAACGTCGAGGAGACCGTATTAGTGAAGTTCTTCAGAAAGGTTACGTGCGCACTACTCGCAACCGGTGTGCGTGTGTGACGAGAAGGCCCATACCCGTATTTAAATACGTTCACAATCTAGTCGCAGTCTCATCTCCGACAAACAAATGTTAAAAACTTCTCCAAAATGTAGGGAAATTGGAGGTATTTTTGACAGATTGAGACAGATCAGACTGAACGTTCTTAAAATTACGAATTGCCCCTCAGATGTATGAATGAATCAAAAGCAGTATATAAGGATCCGTAGCAAGTAGCAATCTGTAGGTACTCCCTACCCTCATTAGAAGAAGGCATGAGTTTATGTATGAATGTATGTTACTTCCCGCTACGCTACGCGCTGTGCTACGCCGTAGCCACAGTGCTACGCTGCAGTGCTTTTCCGTGTTAAATAAGAAGCCCTTTATATTATTGCTACAAAAACAGTACAGCGGAATAAAATTCTCGTAATTTTAAGAACGAAGATCGAAGATCGAAGATTTCTTAAGAAATAAGCATCACCTCTGTACCTACTTTTTCTGTTCTGTTTTCCAATGTCTGTTTATATATGTGTGTACATAAATGGTTAAATAAATAAATAACGTTCACAGTCAAAAACTTGTAAAAATGTAAGGAAATTAGACGTATTTTTGACAGATTGAGACTGAGATCAGACTGTGAACGTTCTTAAAATTAGGAGAATTGCCCCTCTGATCTCAGTCTCAATCTGTCAAAAGTTTACCTACATTTTGACAAGTTTTTGACATTTGTCGCCGAGATGAGACTGCAAATAGATTTTGAACGTTTTAAATTACGAGATTTGGCCTTCTGATATTTCAAGTAACTACACTACCTAAGGTCGTCGACCCCATAAAATCAATTTTTTTTAACATGTTTAGATATCAATAGCACTCACGTCTGCGGAATTTCGCTAGCTAATTTAATTTCACCCTGTAGTGTAAAAACCGACATCTGACGCTGTGAGCGTATTTCTCGTACACAAAAACTTCCCTGAATGACTTAAAATATTGCTTTTCCCTTTTGATTTTGATAAGCTCGTATAGAAAGGTAAAGTCGCACGCGAGCCGCGCTTCATTTGTAACCGACGCAAGCGTCAATGAGGCGCATTAGTGCGCGCCACACACGAAGTGACACAGTAGGTAAACTGCACACAATTTTATAATAAACACCACCGATCCATACTAATAATCCTACTAATATACTACTTCCTACTACCAATATTATAAACGCGAAATTCTGTGAGGATGGATGGATGGATGGATGTTCGTTACTCTTTCACGCGAATCTACTCAACAAATTTTGATGAAACTGTACAGTAATACATTAGAATAACACATAGGATACTTGTTAATCCGATATTAACACTAATCGACACCTGTACAGTCACGAGCAAAAGTATGTATACACTCGGCTTTATTCAAAAGCGATTTACTCCTTTATTTTGGA